>JARGCV010000004.1:9672500-10910814 GCA_034064705.1 Bothrops alternatus | reverse complement strand
CTGAAGAGAGTTAAGAAACTCGAAATAGCTATATATAGAAAATCCCTTATTTCATTTGTCAACAATTTTTAAACAACATATTTATATTTGTGCTTGCTGGATGGCTCTGGGTTGAGCTGAAACAAGCAAAAAGGAAAGAATGATTCCTTCCTCCCATATTTGGGTTTACAGGGTGCAATCTAAAAAATAAACACTTGACACATATCCTTACTCCCTGACTACTGACAAAGCGGGAGTGAGAACTTGTGGCTCAATAGGTTAAAGCATCTGCTTAGCATGCAGACTGCCCAGGTTCGAATCCCAGAAGGGTGAGTCTGACTGAAGAGAGTTAAGAAACTCGAAATAGCTATATCAGAAATTCCCTTATTTCTTTGTCAACAATTTTAAACAACATATATATATTTGTGCTTGCTGGATGGCTCTGGGTTGAGCTGAAACAAGCAAAAGGAAAGAATGATTCCTTCCTCCCATATTTGGGTTTACAGGGTGCAATCTAAAAAATAAACACTTGACACATATCCTTACTCCCTGACTACTGACAAAGCGGGAGAGAACTTGTGGCTCAATAGGTTAAAGCATCTGCTTAGCATGCAGACTGCCCAGGTTCGAATCCCAGAAGGGTGAGTCTGACTGAAGAGAGTTAAGAAACTCGAAATAGCTATATCAGAAATTCCCTTATTTCTTTGTCAACAATTTTAAACAACATATATATATTTGTGCTTGCTGGATGGCTCTGGGTTGAGCTGAAACAAGCAAAAAGGAAAGAATGATTCCTTCCTCCCATATTTGGGTTTACAGGGTGCAATCTAAAAAATAAACACTTGACACATATCCTTACTCCCTGACTACTGACAAAGCGGGAGAGAACTTGTGGCTCAATAGGTTAAAGCATCTGCTTAGCATGCAGACTGCCCAGGTTCGAATCCCAGAAGGGTGAGTCTGACTGAAGAGAGTTAAGAAACTCGAAATAGCTATATCAGAAATTCCCTTATTTCTTTGTCAACAATTTTAAACAACATATATATATTTGTGCTTGCTGGATGGCTCTGGGTTGAGCTGAAACAAGCAAAAGGAAAGAATGATTCCTTCCTCCCATATTTGGGTTTACAGGGTGCAATCTAAAAAATAAACACTTGACACATATCCTTACTCCCTGACTACTGACAAAGCGGGAGAGAACTTGTGGCTCAATAGGTTAAAGCATCTGCTTAGCATGCAGACTGCCCAGGTTCGAATCCCAGAAGGGTGAGTCTGACTGAAGAGAGTTAAGAAACTCGAAATAGCTATATCAGAAATTCCCTTATTTCTTTGTCAACAATTTTAAACAACATATATATATTTGTGCTTGCTGGATGGCTCTGGGTTGAGCTGAAACAAGCAAAAAGGAAAGAATGATTCCTTCCTCCCATATTTGGGTTTACAGGGTGCAATCTAAAAAATAAACACTTGACACATATCCTTACTCCCTGACTACTGACAAAGCGGGAGAGAACTTGTGGCTCAATAGGTTAAAGCATCTGCTTAGCATGCAGACTGCCCAGGTTCGAATCCCAGAAGGGTGAGTCTGACTGAAGAGAGTTAAGAAACTCGAAATAGCTATATCAGAAATTCCCTTATTTCTTTGTCAACAATTTTAAACAACATATATATATTTGTGCTTGCTGGATGGCTCTGGGTTGAGCTGAAACAAGCAAAAAAGAAAGAATGATTCCTTCCTCCCATATTTGGGTTTACAGGGTGCAATCTAAAAAATAAACACTTGACACATATCCTTACTCCCTGACTACTGACAAAGCGGGAGAGAACTTGTGGCTCAATAGGTTAAAGCATCTGCTTAGCATGCAGACTGCCCAGGTTCGAATCCCAGAAGGGTGAGTCTGACTGAAGAGAGTTAAGAAACTCGAAATAGCTATATCAGAAATTCCCTTATTTCTTTGTCAACAATTTTAAACAACATATATATATTTGTGCTTGCTGGATGGCTCTGGGTTGAGCTGAAACAAGCAAAAAGGAAAGAATGATTCCTTCCTCCCATATTTGGGTTTACAGGGTGCAATCTAAAAAATAAACACTTGACACATATCCTTACTCCCTGACTACTGACAAAGCGGGAGAGAACTTGTGGCTCAATAGGTTAAAGCATCTGCTTAGCATGCAGACTGCCCAGGTTCGAATCCCAGAAGGGTGAGTCTGACTGAAGAGAGTTAAGAAACTCGAAATAGCTATATCAGAAATTCCCTTATTTCTTTGTCAACAATTTTAAACAACATATATATATTTGTGCTTGCTGGATGGCTCTGGGTTGAGCTGAAACAAGCAAAAAGGAAAGAATGATTCCTTCCTCCCATATTTGGGTTTACAGGGTGCAATCTAAAAAATAAACACTTGACACATATCCTTACTCCCTGACTACTGACAAAGCGGGAGAGAACTTGTGGCTCAATAGGTTAAAGCATCTGCTTAGCATGCAGACTGCCCAGGTTCGAATCCCAGAAGGGTGAGTCTGACTGAAGAGAGTTAAGAAACTCGAAATAGCTATATCAGAAATTCCCTTATTTCTTTGTCAACAATTTTAAACAACATATATATATTTGTGCTTGCTGGATGGCTCTGGGTTGAGCTGAAACAAGCAAAAAGGAAAGAATGATTCCTTCCTCCCATATTTGGGTTTACAGGGTGCAATCTAAAAAATAAACACTTGACACATATCCTTACTCCCTGACTACTGACAAAGCGGGAGAGAACTTGTGGCTCAATAGGTTAAAGCATCTGCTTAGCATGCAGACTGCCCAGGTTCGAATCCCAGAAGGGTGAGTCTGACTGAAGAGAGTTAAGAAACTCGAAATAGCTATATCAGAAATTCCCTTATTTCTTTGTCAACAATTTTAAACAACATATATATATTTGTGCTTGCTGGATGGCTCTGGGTTGAGCTGAAACAAGCAAAAAGGAAAGAATGATTCCTTCCTCCCATATTTGGGTTTACAGGGTGCAATCTAAAAAATAAACACTTGACACATATCCTTACTCCCTGACTACTGACAAAGCGGGAGAGAACTTGTGGCTCAATAGGTTAAAGCATCTGCTTAGCATGCAGACTGCCCAGGTTCGAATCCCAGAAGGGTGAGTCTGACTGAAGAGAGTTAAGAAACTCGAAATAGCTATATCAGAAATTCCCTTATTTCTTTGTCAACAATTTTAAACAACATATATATATTTGTGCTTGCTGGATGGCTCTGGGTTGAGCTGAAACAAGCAAAAAGGAAAGAATGATTCCTTCCTCCCATATTTGGGTTTACAGGGTGCAATCTAAAAAATAAACACTTGACACATATCCTTACTCCCTGACTACTGACAAAGCGGGAGAGAACTTGTGGCTCAATAGGTTAAAGCATCTGCTTAGCATGCAGACTGCCCAGGTTCGAATCCCAGAAGGGTGAGTCTGACTGAAGAGAGTTAAGAAACTCGAAATAGCTATATCAGAAATTCCCTTATTTCTTTGTCAACAATTTTAAACAACATATATATATTTGTGCTTGCTGGATGGCTCTGGGTTGAGCTGAAACAAGCAAAAAGGAAAGAATGATTCCTTCCTCCCATATTTGGGTTTACAGGGTGCAATCTAAAAAATAAACACTTGACACATATCCTTACTCCCTGACTACTGACAAAGCGGGAGAGAACTTGTGGCTCAATAGGTTAAAGCATCTGCTTAGCATGCAGACTGCCCAGGTTCGAATCCCAGAAGGGTGAGTCTGACTGAAGAGAGTTAAGAAACTCGAAATAGCTATATCAGAAATTCCCTTATTTCTTTGTCAACAATTTTAAACAACATATATATATTTGTGCTTGCTGGATGGCTCTGGGTTGAGCTGAAACAAGCAAAAAGGAAAGAATGATTCCTTCCTCCCATATTTGGGTTTACAGGGTGCAATCTAAAAAATAAACACTTGACACATATCCTTACTCCCTGACTACTGACAAAGCGGGAGAGAACTTGTGGCTCAATAGGTTAAAGCATCTGCTTAGCATGCAGACTGCCCAGGTTCGAATCCCAGAAGGGTGAGTCTGACTGAAGAGAGTTAAGAAACTCGAAATAGCTATATCAGAAATTCCCTTATTTCTTTGTCAACAATTTTAAACAACATATATATATTTGTGCTTGCTGGATGGCTCTGGGTTGAGCTGAAACAAGCAAAAAGGAAAGAATGATTCCTTCCTCCCATATTTGGGTTTACAGGGTGCAATCTAAAAAATAAACACTTGACACATATCCTTACTCCCTGACTACTGACAAAGCGGGAGAGAACTTGTGGCTCAATAGGTTAAAGCATCTGCTTAGCATGCAGACTGCCCAGGTTCGAATCCCAGAAGGGTGAGTCTGACTGAAGAGAGTTAAGAAACTCGAAATAGCTATATCAGAAATTCCCTTATTTCTTTGTCAACAATTTTAAACAACATATATATATTTGTGCTTGCTGGATGGCTCTGGGTTGAGCTGAAACAAGCAAAAAGGAAAGAATGATTCCTTCCTCCCATATTTGGGTTTACAGGGTGCAATCTAAAAAATAAACACTTGACACATATCCTTACTCCCTGACTACTGACAAAGCGGGAGAGAACTTGTGGCTCAATAGGTTAAAGCATCTGCTTAGCATGCAGACTGCCCAGGTTCGAATCCCAGAAGGGTGAGTCTGACTGAAGAGAGTTAAGAAACTCGAAATAGCTATATCAGAAATTCCCTTATTTCTTTGTCAACAATTTTAAACAACATATATATATTTGTGCTTGCTGGATGGCTCTGGGTTGAGCTGAAACAAGCAAAAAGGAAAGAATGATTCCTTCCTCCCATATTTGGGTTTACAGGGTGCAATCTAAAAAATAAACACTTGACACATATCCTTACTCCCTGACTACTGACAAAGCGGGAGAGAACTTGTGGCTCAATAGGTTAAAGCATCTGCTTAGCATGCAGACTGCCCAGGTTCGAATCCCAGAAGGGTGAGTCTGACTGAAGAGAGTTAAGAAACTCGAAATAGCTATATCAGAAATTCCCTTATTTCTTTGTCAACAATTTTAAACAACATATATATATTTGTGCTTGCTGGATGGCTCTGGGTTGAGCTGAAACAAGCAAAAAGGAAAGAATGATTCCTTCCTCCCATATTTGGGTTTACAGGGTGCAATCTAAAAAATAAACACTTGACACATATCCTTACTCCCTGACTACTGACAAAGCGGGAGAGAACTTGTGGCTCAATAGGTTAAAGCATCTGCTTAGCATGCAGACTGCCCAGGTTCGAATCCCAGAAGGGTGAGTCTGACTGAAGAGAGTTAAGAAACTCGAAATAGCTATATCAGAAATTCCCTTATTTCTTTGTCAACAATTTTAAACAACATATATATATTTGTGCTTGCTGGATGGCTCTGGGTTGAGCTGAAACAAGCAAAAAGGAAAGAATGATTCCTTCCTCCCATATTTGGGTTTACAGGGTGCAATCTAAAAAATAAACACTTGACACATATCCTTACTCCCTGACTACTGACAAAGCGGGAGAGAACTTGTGGCTCAATAGGTTAAAGCATCTGCTTAGCATGCAGACTGCCCAGGTTCGAATCCCAGAAGGGTGAGTCTGACTGAAGAGAGTTAAGAAACTCGAAATAGCTATATCAGAAATTCCCTTATTTCTTTGTCAACAATTTTAAACAACATATATATATTTGTGCTTGCTGGATGGCTCTGGGTTGAGCTGAAACAAGCAAAAAGGAAAGAATGATTCCTTCCTCCCATATTTGGGTTTACAGGGTGCAATCTAAAAAATAAACACTTGACACATATCCTTACTCCCTGACTACTGACAAAGCGGGAGAGAACTTGTGGCTCAATAGGTTAAAGCATCTGCTTAGCATGCAGACTGCCCAGGTTCGAATCCCAGAAGGGTGAGTCTGACTGAAGAGAGTTAAGAAACTCGAAATAGCTATATCAGAAATTCCCTTATTTCTTTGTCAACAATTTTAAACAACATATATATATTTGTGCTTGCTGGATGGCTCTGGGTTGAGCTGAAACAAGCAAAAAGGAAAGAATGATTCCTTCCTCCCATATTTGGGTTTACAGGGTGCAATCTAAAAAATAAACACTTGACACATATCCTTACTCCCTGACTACTGACAAAGCGGGAGAGAACTTGTGGCTCAATAGGTTAAAGCATCTGCTTAGCATGCAGACTGCCCAGGTTCGAATCCCAGAAGGGTGAGTCTGACTGAAGAGAGTTAAGAAACTCGAAATAGCTATATCAGAAATTCCCTTATTTCTTTGTCAACAATTTTAAACAACATATATATATTTGTGCTTGCTGGATGGCTCTGGGTTGAGCTGAAACAAGCAAAAAGGAAAGAATGATTCCTTCCTCCCATATTTGGGTTTACAGGGTGCAATCTAAAAAATAAACACTTGACACATATCCTTACTCCCTGACTACTGACAAAGCGGGAGAGAACTTGTGGCTCAATAGGTTAAAGCATCTGCTTAGCATGCAGACTGCCCAGGTTCGAATCCCAGAAGGGTGAGTCTGACTGAAGAGAGTTAAGAAACTCGAAATAGCTATATCAGAAATTCCCTTATTTCTTTGTCAACAATTTTAAACAACATATATATATATTTGTGCTTGCTGGATGGCTCTGGGTTGAGCTGAAACAAGCAAAAAGGAAAGAATGATTCCTTCCTCCCATATTTGGGTTTACAGGGTGCAATCTAAAAAATAAACACTTGACACATATCCTTACTCCCTGACTACTGACAAAGCGGGAGAGAACTTGTGGCTCAATAGGTTAAAGCATCTGCTTAGCATGCAGACTGCCCAGGTTCGAATCCCAGAAGGGTGAGTCTGACTGAAGAGAGTTAAGAAACTCGAAATAGCTATATCAGAAATTCCCTTATTTCTTTGTCAACAATTTTAAACAACATATATATATATTTGTGCTTGCTGGATGGCTCTGGGTTGAGCTGAAACAAGCAAAAAGGAAAGAATGATTCCTTCCTCCCATATTTGGGTTTACAGGGTGCAATCTAAAAAATAAACACTTGACACATATCCTTACTCCCTGACTACTGACAAAGCGGGAGAGAACTTGTGGCTCAATAGGTTAAAGCATCTGCTTAGCATGCAGACTGCCCAGGTTCGAATCCCAGAAGGGTGAGTCTGACTGAAGAGAGTTAAGAAACTCGAAATAGCTATATCAGAAATTCCCTTATTTCTTTGTCAACAATTTTAAACAACATATATATATTTGTGCTTGCTGGATGGCTCTGGGTTGAGCTGAAACAAGCAAAAAGGAAAGAATGATTCCTTCCTCCCATATTTGGGTTTACAGGGTGCAATCTAAAAAATAAACACTTGACACATATCCTTACTCCCTGACTACTGACAAAGCGGGAGAGAACTTGTGGCTCAATAGGTTAAAGCATCTGCTTAGCATGCAGACTGCCCAGGTTCGAATCCCAGAAGGGTGAGTCTGACTGAAGAGAGTTAAGAAACTCGAAATAGCTATATCAGAAATTCCCTTATTTCTTTGTCAACAATTTTAAACAACATATATATATTTGTGCTTGCTGGATGGCTCTGGGTTGAGCTGAAACAAGCAAAAAGGAAAGAATGATTCCTTCCTCCCATATTTGGGTTTACAGGGTGCAATCTAAAAAATAAACACTTGACACATATCCTTACTCCCTGACTACTGACAAAGCGGGAGAGAACTTGTGGCTCAATAGGTTAAAGCATCTGCTTAGCATGCAGACTGCCCAGGTTCGAATCCCAGAAGGGTGAGTCTGACTGAAGAGAGTTAAGAAACTCGAAATAGCTATATCAGAAATTCCCTTATTTCTTTGTCAACAATTTTAAACAACATATATATATTTGTGCTTGCTGGATGGCTCTGGGTTGAGCTGAAACAAGCAAAAAGGAAAGAATGATTCCTTCCTCCCATATTTGGGTTTACAGGGTGCAATCTAAAAAATAAACACTTGACACATATCCTTACTCCCTGACTACTGACAAAGCGGGAGAGAACTTGTGGCTCAATAGGTTAAAGCATCTGCTTAGCATGCAGACTGCCCAGGTTCGAATCCCAGAAGGGTGAGTCTGACTGAAGAGAGTTAAGAAACTCGAAATAGCTATATCAGAAATTCCCTTATTTCTTTGTCAACAATTTTAAACAACATATATATATTTGTGCTTGCTGGATGGCTCTGGGTTGAGCTGAAACAAGCAAAAAGGAAAGAATGATTCCTTCCTCCCATATTTGGGTTTACAGGGTGCAATCTAAAAAATAAACACTTGACACATATCCTTACTCCCTGACTACTGACAAAGCGGGAGAGAACTTGTGGCTCAATAGGTTAAAGCATCTGCTTAGCATGCAGACTGCCCAGGTTCGAATCCCAGAAGGGTGAGTCTGACTGAAGAGAGTTAAGAAACTCGAAATAGCTATATCAGAAATTCCCTTATTTCTTTGTCAACAATTTTAAACAACATATATATATTTGTGCTTGCTGGATGGCTCTGGGTTGAGCTGAAACAAGCAAAAAGGAAAGAATGATTCCTTCCTCCCATATTTGGGTTTACAGGGTGCAATCTAAAAAATAAACACTTGACACATATCCTTACTCCCTGACTACTGACAAAGCGGGAGAGAACTTGTGGCTCAATAGGTTAAAGCATCTGCTTAGCATGCAGACTGCCCAGGTTCGAATCCCAGAAGGGTGAGTCTGACTGAAGAGAGTTAAGAAACTCGAAATAGCTATATCAGAAATTCCCTTATTTCTTTGTCAACAATTTTAAACAACATATATATATTTGTGCTTGCTGGATGGCTCTGGGTTGAGCTGAAACAAGCAAAAAGGAAAGAATGATTCCTTCCTCCCATATTTGGGTTTACAGGGTGCAATCTAAAAAATAAACACTTGACACATATCCTTACTCCCTGACTACTGACAAAGCGGGAGAGAACTTGTGGCTCAATAGGTTAAAGCATCTGCTTAGCATGCAGACTGCCCAGGTTCGAATCCCAGAAGGGTGAGTCTGACTGAAGAGAGTTAAGAAACTCGAAATAGCTATATCAGAAATTCCCTTATTTCTTTGTCAACAATTTTAAACAACATATATATATTTGTGCTTGCTGGATGGCTCTGGGTTGAGCTGAAACAAGCAAAAAGGAAAGAATGATTCCTTCCTCCCATATTTGGGTTTACAGGGTGCAATCTAAAAAATAAACACTTGACACATATCCTTACTCCCTGACTACTGACAAAGCGGGAGAGAACTTGTGGCTCAATAGGTTAAAGCATCTGCTTAGCATGCAGACTGCCCAGGTTCGAATCCCAGAAGGGTGAGTCTGACTGAAGAGAGTTAAGAAACTCGAAATAGCTATATCAGAAATTCCCTTATTTCTTTGTCAACAATTTTAAACAACATATATATATTTGTGCTTGCTGGATGGCTCTGGGTTGAGCTGAAACAAGCAAAAAGGAAAGAATGATTCCTTCCTCCCATATTTGGGTTTACAGGGTGCAATCTAAAAAATAAACACTTGACACATATCCTTACTCCCTGACTACTGACAAAGCGGGAGAGAACTTGTGGCTCAATAGGTTAAAGCATCTGCTTAGCATGCAGACTGCCCAGGTTCGAATCCCAGAAGGGTGAGTCTGACTGAAGAGAGTTAAGAAACTCGAAATAGCTATATCAGAAATTCCCTTATTTCTTTGTCAACAATTTTAAACAACATATATATATTTGTGCTTGCTGGATGGCTCTGGGTTGAGCTGAAACAAGCAAAAAGGAAAGAATGATTCCTTCCTCCCATATTTGGGTTTACAGGGTGCAATCTAAAAAATAAACACTTGACACATATCCTTACTCCCTGACTACTGACAAAGCGGGAGAGAACTTGTGGCTCAATAGGTTAAAGCATCTGCTTAGCATGCAGACTGCCCAGGTTCGAATCCCAGAAGGGTGAGTCTGACTGAAGAGAGTTAAGAAACTCGAAATAGCTATATCAGAAATTCCCTTATTTCTTTGTCAACAATTTTAAACAACATATATATATTTGTGCTTGCTGGATGGCTCTGGGTTGAGCTGAAACAAGCAAAAAGGAAAGAATGATTCCTTCCTCCCATATTTGGGTTTACAGGGTGCAATCTAAAAAATAAACACTTGACACATATCCTTACTCCCTGACTACTGACAAAGCGGGAGAGAACTTGTGGCTCAATAGGTTAAAGCATCTGCTTAGCATGCAGACTGCCCAGGTTCGAATCCCAGAAGGGTGAGTCTGACTGAAGAGAGTTAAGAAACTCGAAATAGCTATATCAGAAATTCCCTTATTTCTTTGTCAACAATTTTAAACAACATATATATATTTGTGCTTGCTGGATGGCTCTGGGTTGAGCTGAAACAAGCAAAAAGGAAAGAATGATTCCTTCCTCCCATATTTGGGTTTACAGGGTGCAATCTAAAAAATAAACACTTGACACATATCCTTACTCCCTGACTACTGACAAAGCGGGAGAGAACTTGTGGCTCAATAGGTTAAAGCATCTGCTTAGCATGCAGACTGCCCAGGTTCGAATCCCAGAAGGGTGAGTCTGACTGAAGAGAGTTAAGAAACTCGAAATAGCTATATCAGAAATTCCCTTATTTCTTTGTCAACAATTTTAAACAACATATATATATTTGTGCTTGCTGGATGGCTCTGGGTTGAGCTGAAACAAGCAAAAAGGAAAGAATGATTCCTTCCTCCCATATTTGGGTTTACAGGGTGCAATCTAAAAAATAAACACTTGACACATATCCTTACTCCCTGACTACTGACAAAGCGGGAGAGAACTTGTGGCTCAATAGGTTAAAGCATCTGCTTAGCATGCAGACTGCCCAGGTTCGAATCCCAGAAGGGTGAGTCTGACTGAAGAGAGTTAAGAAACTCGAAATAGCTATATCAGAAATTCCCTTATTTCTTTGTCAACAATTTTAAACAACATATATATATTTGTGCTTGCTGGATGGCTCTGGGTTGAGCTGAAACAAGCAAAAAGGAAAGAATGATTCCTTCCTCCCATATTTGGGTTTACAGGGTGCAATCTAAAAAATAAACACTTGACACATATCCTTACTCCCTGACTACTGACAAAGCGGGAGAGAACTTGTGGCTCAATAGGTTAAAGCATCTGCTTAGCATGCAGACTGCCCAGGTTCGAATCCCAGAAGGGTGAGTCTGACTGAAGAGAGTTAAGAAACTCGAAATAGCTATATCAGAAATTCCCTTATTTCTTTGTCAACAATTTTAAACAACATATATATATTTGTGCTTGCTGGATGGCTCTGGGTTGAGCTGAAACAAGCAAAAAGGAAAGAATGATTCCTTCCTCCCATATTTGGGTTTACAGGGTGCAATCTAAAAAATAAACACTTGACACATATCCTTACTCCCTGACTACTGACAAAGCGGGAGAGAACTTGTGGCTCAATAGGTTAAAGCATCTGCTTAGCATGCAGACTGCCCAGGTTCGAATCCCAGAAGGGTGAGTCTGACTGAAGAGAGTTAAGAAACTCGAAATAGCTATATCAGAAATTCCCTTATTTCTTTGTCAACAATTTTAAACAACATATATATATTTGTGCTTGCTGGATGGCTCTGGGTTGAGCTGAAACAAGCAAAAAGGAAAGAATGATTCCTTCCTCCCATATTTGGGTTTACAGGGTGCAATCTAAAAAATAAACACTTGACACATATCCTTACTCCCTGACTACTGACAAAGCGGGAGAGAACTTGTGGCTCAATAGGTTAAAGCATCTGCTTAGCATGCAGACTGCCCAGGTTCGAATCCCAGAAGGGTGAGTCTGACTGAAGAGAGTTAAGAAACTCGAAATAGCTATATCAGAAATTCCCTTATTTCTTTGTCAACAATTTTAAACAACATATATATATTTGTGCTTGCTGGATGGCTCTGGGTTGAGCTGAAACAAGCAAAAAGGAAAGAATGATTCCTTCCTCCCATATTTGGGTTTACAGGGTGCAATCTAAAAAATAAACACTTGACACATATCCTTACTCCCTGACTACTGACAAAGCGGGAGAGAACTTGTGGCTCAATAGGTTAAAGCATCTGCTTAGCATGCAGACTGCCCAGGTTCGAATCCCAGAAGGGTGAGTCTGACTGAAGAGAGTTAAGAAACTCGAAATAGCTATATCAGAAATTCCCTTATTTCTTTGTCAACAATTTTAAACAACATATATATATTTGTGCTTGCTGGATGGCTCTGGGTTGAGCTGAAACAAGCAAAAAGGAAAGAATGATTCCTTCCTCCCATATTTGGGTTTACAGGGTGCAATCTAAAAAATAAACACTTGACACATATCCTTACTCCCTGACTACTGACAAAGCGGGAGAGAACTTGTGGCTCAATAGGTTAAAGCATCTGCTTAGCATGCAGACTGCCCAGGTTCGAATCCCAGAAGGGTGAGTCTGACTGAAGAGAGTTAAGAAACTCGAAATAGCTATATCAGAAATTCCCTTATTTCTTTGTCAACAATTTTAAACAACATATATATATTTGTGCTTGCTGGATGGCTCTGGGTTGAGCTGAAACAAGCAAAAAGGAAAGAATGATTCCTTCCTCCCATATTTGGGTTTACAGGGTGCAATCTAAAAAATAAACACTTGACACATATCCTTACTCCCTGACTACTGACAAAGCGGGAGAGAACTTGTGGCTCAATAGGTTAAAGCATCTGCTTAGCATGCAGACTGCCCAGGTTCGAATCCCAGAAGGGTGAGTCTGACTGAAGAGAGTTAAGAAACTCGAAATAGCTATATCAGAAATTCCCTTATTTCTTTGTCAACAATTTTAAACAACATATATATATTTGTGCTTGCTGGATGGCTCTGGGTTGAGCTGAAACAAGCAAAAAGGAAAGAATGATTCCTTCCTCCCATATTTGGGTTTACAGGGTGCAATCTAAAAAATAAACACTTGACACATATCCTTACTCCCTGACTACTGACAAAGCGGGAGAGAACTTGTGGCTCAATAGGTTAAAGCATCTGCTTAGCATGCAGACTGCCCAGGTTCGAATCCCAGAAGGGTGAGTCTGACTGAAGAGAGTTAAGAAACTCGAAATAGCTATATCAGAAATTCCCTTATTTCTTTGTCAACAATTTTAAACAACATATATATATTTGTGCTTGCTGGATGGCTCTGGGTTGAGCTGAAACAAGCAAAAAGGAAAGAATGATTCCTTCCTCCCATATTTGGGTTTACAGGGTGCAATCTAAAAAATAAACACTTGACACATATCCTTACTCCCTGACTACTGACAAAGCGGGAGAGAACTTGTGGCTCAATAGGTTAAAGCATCTGCTTAGCATGCAGACTGCCCAGGTTCGAATCCCAGAAGGGTGAGTCTGACTGAAGAGAGTTAAGAAACTCGAAATAGCTATATCAGAAATTCCCTTATTTCTTTGTCAACAATTTTAAACAACATATATATATTTGTGCTTGCTGGATGGCTCTGGGTTGAGCTGAAACAAGCAAAAAGGAAAGAATGATTCCTTCCTCCCATATTTGGGTTTACAGGGTGCAATCTAAAAAATAAACACTTGACACATATCCTTACTCCCTGACTACTGACAAAGCGGGAGAGAACTTGTGGCTCAATAGGTTAAAGCATCTGCTTAGCATGCAGACTGCCCAGGTTCGAATCCCAGAAGGGTGAGTCTGACTGAAGAGAGTTAAGAAACTCGAAATAGCTATATCAGAAATTCCCTTATTTCTTTGTCAACAATTTTAAACAACATATATATATTTGTGCTTGCTGGATGGCTCTGGGTTGAGCTGAAACAAGCAAAAAGGAAAGAATGATTCCTTCCTCCCATATTTGGGTTTACAGGGTGCAATCTAAAAAATAAACACTTGACACATATCCTTACTCCCTGACTACTGACAAAGCGGGAGAGAACTTGTGGCTCAATAGGTTAAAGCATCTGCTTAGCATGCAGACTGCCCAGGTTCGAATCCCAGAAGGGTGAGTCTGACTGAAGAGAGTTAAGAAACTCGAAATAGCTATATCAGAAATTCCCTTATTTCTTTGTCAACAATTTTAAACAACATATATATATTTGTGCTTGCTGGATGGCTCTGGGTTGAGCTGAAACAAGCAAAAAGGAAAGAATGATTCCTTCCTCCCATATTTGGGTTTACAGGGTGCAATCTAAAAAATAAACACTTGACACATATCCTTACTCCCTGACTACTGACAAAGCGGGAGAGAACTTGTGGCTCAATAGGTTAAAGCATCTGCTTAGCATGCAGACTGCCCAGGTTCGAATCCCAGAAGGGTGAGTCTGACTGAAGAGAGTTAAGAAACTCGAAATAGCTATATCAGAAATTCCCTTATTTCTTTGTCAACAATTTTAAACAACATATATATATTTGTGCTTGCTGGATGGCTCTGGGTTGAGCTGAAACAAGCAAAAAGGAAAGAATGATTCCTTCCTCCCATATTTGGGTTTACAGGGTGCAATCTAAAAAATAAACACTTGACACATATCCTTACTCCCTGACTACTGACAAAGCGGGAGAGAACTTGTGGCTCAATAGGTTAAAGCATCTGCTTAGCATGCAGACTGCCCAGGTTCGAATCCCAGAAGGGTGAGTCTGACTGAAGAGAGTTAAGAAACTCGAAATAGCTATATCAGAAATTCCCTTATTTCTTTGTCAACAATTTTAAACAACATATATATATTTGTGCTTGCTGGATGGCTCTGGGTTGAGCTGAAACAAGCAAAAAGGAAAGAATGATTCCTTCCTCCCATATTTGGGTTTACAGGGTGCAATCTAAAAAATAAACACTTGACACATATCCTTACTCCCTGACTACTGACAAAGCGGGAGAGAACTTGTGGCTCAATAGGTTAAAGCATCTGCTTAGCATGCAGACTGCCCAGGTTCGAATCCCAGAAGGGTGAGTCTGACTGAAGAGAGTTAAGAAACTCGAAATAGCTATATCAGAAATTCCCTTATTTCTTTGTCAACAATTTTAAACAACATATATATATTTGTGCTTGCTGGATGGCTCTGGGTTGAGCTGAAACAAGCAAAAAGGAAAGAATGATTCCTTCCTCCCATATTTGGGTTTACAGGGTGCAATCTAAAAAATAAACACTTGACACATATCCTTACTCCCTGACTACTGACAAAGCGGGAGAGAACTTGTGGCTCAATAGGTTAAAGCATCTGCTTAGCATGCAGACTGCCCAGGTTCGAATCCCAGAAGGGTGAGTCTGACTGAAGAGAGTTAAGAAACTCGAAATAGCTATATCAGAAATTCCCTTATTTCTTTGTCAACAATTTTAAACAACATATATATATTTGTGCTTGCTGGATGGCTCTGGGTTGAGCTGAAACAAGCAAAAAGGAAAGAATGATTCCTTCCTCCCATATTTGGGTTTACAGGGTGCAATCTAAAAAATAAACACTTGACACATATCCTTACTCCCTGACTACTGACAAAGCGGGAGAGAACTTGTGGCTCAATAGGTTAAAGCATCTGCTTAGCATGCAGACTGCCCAGGTTCGAATCCCAGAAGGGTGAGTCTGACTGAAGAGAGTTAAGAAACTCGAAATAGCTATATCAGAAATTCCCTTATTTCTTTGTCAACAATTTTAAACAACATATATATATTTGTGCTTGCTGGATGGCTCTGGGTTGAGCTGAAACAAGCAAAAAGGAAAGAATGATTCCTTCCTCCCATATTTGGGTTTACAGGGTGCAATCTAAAAAATAAACACTTGACACATATCCTTACTCCCTGACTACTGACAAAGCGGGAGAGAACTTGTGGCTCAATAGGTTAAAGCATCTGCTTAGCATGCAGACTGCCCAGGTTCGAATCCCAGAAGGGTGAGTCTGACTGAAGAGAGTTAAGAAACTCGAAATAGCTATATCAGAAATTCCCTTATTTCTTTGTCAACAATTTTAAACAATATTTAAACAATAAACAATTTTAAACAAATCTCTCCAGCACAACAAAGCCCCCACCCAAACAGAACACTCCCCCAGCCAATCAGAACACAGCCAACCCCCCAGCCAATCAGAGCACAGCCAAGCCCCTAACCAATCAGAACATAGCCAAGCTCCCAGCCAATCAGTTCAAACCCCCACTGGCAGTTAAAAGGAAAAAACAGCTTAGACCACACATGGCTCCTAGAAGCAGAAGCCAAAAGCACCAGCCTGAAGATGATGAATGAGATTTCATCGAAACGTTGCCAAGACACTTCAAATTCTACGCGGGAGAAAACCCGAAGAACCAAAGACCTACATATATATATATATATATATATATATATATATATATATATATATATATATATATATATATATATATATATATATATATATATATATATATATATATATCAGTCTCTCTTTAATGTCCTTTCTCTTTTCTTCTTTCTTCTGTCTCACACCATACCGTTCTCAGCAACGCTTTCCAAAGTTATCAGTCTCTATATCAATCCAGTTCCTTCTATCCTGCAATCTCTATCTCTTTCCGGGGAGAGGAAAGAAAACTCTAAAAGAAAGAGATCAGACCTTTTCTTCCGGCCAATCCACTCAGCGGACAAAAGCAAAGCCCAAGGGCATAAGACAAGGTTCTAAGCTTAAATGAAAGTTAATTCCTGTCCTTTTGTGTGGCTTTTAAAGTGCCAAATCTTTGATCATTGCAGCCTGGCTCCTCCACATCGTTCTTCCTGCCACTTTCACTCGCCACTGTCTTTCCACCCCTTCAGCTTCTCTCTTTCCAGGCTTCCCCTTTCCGCTTTCTCTTTTGATGCATCTACCATAAACTGCTCACAAAGTTTTGGGAAAGTCAATTTAGTCAAATCCAATTTACCGGTGTTCTGCTATTTCCTCGCTTACTCTGTCCAACTGTCAGCTTCAGTGGCCATTTTTGGCCGTCTTCTTCCTGATCCGCTCGGTACCGGGTTTATCCACCACCCTTCACCAGTTGCCACCAACAGTAGAGCAGCAGATCGCCCCCACCTTCTGATGCCCCCACAAGGCTTCTTTTGGCTCGGATGAGCCCCACGGACCTAGGACGAGCGTTTGGTGGTGCCGGAGAAACCATTCACACCGCCGCCCGCTCTGACAGCTGGCTCCGCCCCCTGGCTCCGCCCCCATCAGCCTGCTTTTGAAGTCTTTGCTCCCAGCTGGGAGATCTGCCAGAGTTCTTTCTCCCCCAGCTGTCTGGCTGCCACTCCACACCCTGGGGAAGCTGCTGCTGCTGAGGTGCTGGCCTCAAGCCATCTTTCTCCTTCCATAATGAGATCTTCCCCGAATCTTTCTCAGTCTATCCTTTTAGTTTAGGAATAGTGACCGGGGCTTGGGACCCCATAATTGGTTTAACAAATTTGTGGATCTTGGCATGATATCATGTGTCTGACTAATGAAACACTTTGAAGAACTTTCAGGCATTTTTTAACCTAAAAAGCCTTTATTAGTGTAAAGGAGTGTCAGCACGGCATGGTGAATGCCAAGATCTGAATTTCCCTTCCTTCACACATAACATTCCAGGCATTTCCCCTCCCCTATTTTGGGGTCATGATTCACATCTTCTAATTAGCCTGGAGGGCAAAGATTCATTTCCGTTCCCTTCCGCGTGCTTTTCTCTCCTCTCTCATTCTCATCTGAATTAACGCTAAAAGTACCAGACAGTTCTGCATAGTTTGTCAAAGCAAGAATATTCAATATTAGCAGCGTTGACATCGTGTTAGCTTCTATTGCTCTGGTATTGTTAGCTGTAAGTTTTGCTGCAAGGGTTTTTGAAGTATTTTTCTCCTGAATGGATTATGTCTGTAGCATTACTTTACTTAAGAATGGAGCCATTTGGGGAGGCTGCCTTAGCCAGTACTTATTACATTTTTTTTTCTTAAGTGCCAGCTTCTGGCTCCTTAACTTTCTTTTCTAGCCAGTAGTTAATTCTTAAAGAGCCTTTCTAAGCTAGTTCACTCAGCAGCTTGTCCTTTCTGTTTCTGGAGGTTTTTCTTTGTTTGATGAATAAATGGATGAGAGAAAATATGGGTGGGGGGTTCAAGTTCTTCCTTCAGAAGGAGATGGGAATGAGAAAGAGGGAGGGAGGGAAGGAGGGAGGGAAGTCCCGCCTTAGCACTTGGCCACCAGCAGCCCTGCCATTGACTTTGCTTGTCAAAAGATTGCAAAAGGGGATCACATGACCCTGGAACACTGTGACCATCATAAATATGAATCAGTTGCCAAGCATCCAAATATAAATCACATGACCCTGGGCATGCTGCAATGGTCATAAGTGTGAAAAATGGTCATAAGTCATTTCAGTGCAATTGCAACTTTGAACAGGTTTTTTTGTTCTTTTTTGCCATCAAGTTTTTGACACCTTGCCAGGTGGGACTAGAATATTGTTATATCCTAAAAGTGGTACAATTGGTGAAAAGTTTGAAAAGCCCTGGCATAGGAACTGAGGAACTGAGCCTTGTTCACGGGTACAATGACACGCGTAGAAATGGTAGTGAGGAAAGTGGTCAGAGCAAGGACAAGGAAGAACAGGAAACTGGCTCGGTAACTCGGACAATGGAATAAGAATATGGAATTAACGCAGTGGTCAGTTCCAGGAATAGGGAGCTGACCTGGAGGTCAGTCCCGAGAAAGGGAAATGGGATGGCTATTGGGTGGCACCAGAATGCTAGAGATGGGCACAATGTTAAGGTGTAAAGCCTGCTTCAAAGATTTGGGTGTTGCCTCCTGGCCCAGCCCTCATACTTAATGACTGCTAGTCTATTTGGTCCTTATTGCAATAAGTTGTTGACATGTAAGTACTGAATTGTGTGTTAAATTTAAATAAACCTCTTGATCCTAAAGTGAGAATTTTGTTGTGTGTTGTCTCTTGTTTCTTTTCAAAGTTTTCCCCCTGACATCGGCACATTTATGTCAACCCACATTGTACTGTTATCCGGCAAGTACTTAAAGTTGTTGTTTGCATCGATGTTTGGGAATGAATAATAAAATATAAAAATGTTGGGATGAGTTGTATAAGAAAAAAGACTTAAATACTTAAGTGTAATTAATTTTGTGTGTGGCTCGACAAAGACACAGTTTGTTTCATTGTTGAACTCTTGTCACTAGTAAGATAAAGCTTCTGTGGGTGAAATTCCTAGGTGAGATGAATTTACCAGGTATGAACTTTGCAGGAACTGGGACTAATTTAGATGCACAGCTAACCCCAACTGGGGCATATAAAGACTGGTCAAAGCCGGGACTTCTGGTTTTGTGCAGTAGGACAGCAACCAAGGGATTTCAGGGCTCTGTGCCCTTTGGCTCATTTTCTACCTGTTAGGAGACCATAAATGGGCCAGAAGCCGCCCTGAAGAGGCGGCAAGGAAGGAAGTCCCGGGGACCTCGGAGAGATGGCGGTCAACCCAATCAGTCTGGGAGAAGCCTTCCAGAAACCAACAGGAGAAAGGCTAGCCCAAGCTACAAGCAACCGAAGTCAAAAAGTACTACTTTTAGCTGATTGTAAACAGCGCATTTGAATCTGGATAAGAACATCAATTTTCTCTATTCTACTTATTAACTTTCCTGAAGAAAAAAAATCCCAAGAAGCAAAAAACCTCCAAAAGTGAAGGAGGGGGATCTTTGCCCCACCCTTTTACTAATGGAAGCGTCGAATTAAACCTTTTATGGAGGACCAAAACACATAGAAATGAAATGAAATGAATATAAAACCTAAATTTGGATAAGTTTGAAATTGCTGAATGGTTAAGATTCTCATTTAGAAGACAACTGTTTATTTTGAAAATTGAAAAATAAACTGGTGCTGACATCTAGTGGTGGATGAAGACTATGACAGCCCTTTCATGTTTGTTGAAAATCTTTTTCTTTCTTTTTCTCTGTTTCTCTTATCATTTATTGTCTCTCCAGTAGTGTGTGTGTGTGTGTGTGTGTGTGTGTGTGAGAGAGAGAGAGAGAGAGAGGCACTTGCACATCATCTCTCTCTCCTCTCCCTCTTTCCTCTCTCCCTCTTTCCTTTCCCTCTCCCTCTTTCCTCTCTCTCTCTTTCTCTCTTTCCTCTCCCTCTTTCTCTCTTTCCTTTTTCTTTCCTACCTTTCTCTCTCTTTCCTCTCCCTCTTTCTTTCCTCTCTCTCCCTCTCTCTTTCCTCTCCCTCTCTTTCCTCTCTCTCTTTCTCTTTCCTCTCACTCTCTCTTTCCTCTCCCTCTTTCTCTTCTCTCCCTCTCTTCTCTCCCCCTCTCTTTTCTCTCTCTCTCTCTCCTCTCTCTTTCTCTTCTCTCTCTTCTATCTTTCTTCTCTGTTTCTCCTTCTGGAGAGGAAAACTTTATCCAGATCTCATTTAGACATGACTCTCTCATAAACATAGTGTGAAATCCTTGCCTGAGAGACAGACAGACAGACAGACAGAGGGAGGGAGGGAGGCTGGGTCTCCACTGAGCGTTATCTCTTTGGCAGCATTACTGAGCCCTATCCACCTCTTTTCATTGGCTCCTGATAGATATGACAGCCAAGAGGGGGTCTGCTTTTTCTTAGGACTGGCGGATGGGAACAGGTGGGCTTTGGGCTCCTGCCAAGGCCACACATGAGCCCCCTACCCCGGAGGCTGACAATGTTGGTTCTATCTGCTGGAGAAAATAGCTCTTGACAAGATCAGTTTTCAGCCGTTTGTGGGAGTTTCTTCTATTCTGCAGGCCCAGCCGAGCGAGCGGCTCTTTGGCAGATAATCAACCTGTGACCAACAGCCTGGCAGTAGGATGGGGGTCTCTCTGTCTGCCCCCCACTCCCCAATTAGCATTCTCCCTGCTTAACCAGAAATGGACATAGGCAGTATCGTTGGCTTAACAACCAAAGAAGCTTGGCCAGCTCGGCTGCCCAGGGAGCTGCCCAGGGACGGCAAAGGCAGCAATGCCCCCACCGGCCGACGCCCCAGTCGGGACTGCCGCCCGGCCCAGGGTGATGCGTAGCTAGCTCAGCAGCCCAGGAATGATGCCCCTGCCGGCTGCCACCTGGCCCAGACCAATGCACGGCCGGCTCAGCATCATGGGGATGGCCCAGGAACGATGCCCTGCCGGCTGCCGACCAGCCCATGGCAACACATGGCTCAGCAGCCCAGGGATGGCCCAGGAACGATGCCCCCGTTGGCTGCCGCCTGGCCCAGGGCAACACATGACCAGCTCAGTGGCCTGGGGTCAGCCCAAAAACCGATGCCCCCGCCGGCCGCCGCCCAGCCCGGCACAACACATAGCCGGCTCAGGTACCCCTCTGCCTGGTACAGGTAAGCCGGGAGGGGGCTGCACCACCTGCCCCATGGCTGCTTTGCAGCAGCTCTCCATAGACTTGAAGACCCCTCCCTCCCCCCGCCACTCACCCTCTGTCTCCGTCTCTGCTGCTGCTTGGCCAACCAGGGCTGCGGCTTGTGGGAGGGCTGGCCCGCTCAGCAGAGTCTCCACTGGGCCGCTCCCGGCGGGGATGCTAGGGCTTCACCACTCGGCTCCCCGGCCATGTGCACCTCGGACGGGGCCAGCCCGAGAAAGGGACTTCCTGGCCACCCTTCTTCCAGGGGGCGGGGCACCTGGGCGCAGGGCCAATCAGGAGCTCTGCTAGGGGGTAAGTCTGAGAGAGAGAGAGAGAGAGAGAGAGAGAGAGAGAGAGAGAGAGAGAGAGAGAGAGAGAAGGGAAGCGCAAGTGCCTCTCTGTCTCTGTCTCTGTCTCTCTCTGCAAATGGTGGAAGAGGCTCCGGAGCTGCAGGAGATGGCTCAAAGTATAAGTTGTCTTTTCCAAAACCAATATTTCTTGTGAATTTTTTTCCACTTGGGTTAAATCATACTTCTTTGTTTTGTTAGGTTACATCTTTAAGTCTCTATCCTCAAATTTGTATTCAGTTATCTGTTTTATCTGCTCCTTCTCAATTGTTGTTTTCTGGGATTTTTGTTGTTGTAAAGTTAAATTGGAGATGAATTGGTTTATATTTGCCTGTTATATATGCCTCTTACAAAGATATTGTACTTGACTTACCTTTTATATCTACAGTAACACTTATAAAAATATGGAAAGATTCTTTGATTCAGCAGAACATATTGATTAAGAAAGATACTGGGCAAAAGAAAAAGGCTAAAGAAAATAGACGATGGGACCTATCAGAGAGAATATTTAAAAAAGAAACACCTGTTTGAATATGGTTAAAGAAATAGAAATATTTTGGATATGAATTTTATTTTAAGAGGGATGAGCCCCTCAAGTAACATAGTACTCTCTTTTTCTTCTCTCTTCTTATTTTATTTCTTGATATCAGTAATATTAAAAAGTTGAAATGGCTTATATAAAGGAAATGTTTTAGATATTTAAATGTGATTGACTTTAAGAAAATTACAATGGGACTTCCGGTGGCACCGTTTGGCATCGTTACAGCCTCCCTCGGAGGCTCCGATTCCCGGGAACAGTTAAGCCGCAAAAACAGTGGTCATCAGCTGTTTTTTGCGATGGAAACCCCCCCCCTCGGGAGAAGAAGGGGTGTAGAGTATCGGGCGTGGGTTGAGCTCCTCTAAAAAACCCCTGAAAAGATTTCAGGGGAAAAAGAGTGAGAGCCCCCCAAGTGCTCGAAGACGCTCCAGCCCGGGACGCTTCTGTCATTACACAGAACAAGGCGCTGCGACCACCCCTGCGGAAGATAAGAATCTGAGAGTGATGTGCGCGCAGGCGGAGTGAACGCAGGAGATCAATATTGCAAGTAATCCTTTACATTTAACTTCAGAGTATAACTATTTTCACAATCAACACAATGACTTTTGAAGTCCAAGATGGCGATTGCTTCTGACAGTAAAGTGAAAGTAACTTTTTAGAATAAAGGCATAGCGATCGTTCAAGCCTAAAGTTTAAAATTCCACAAATTTCAGTTAAAATCTTGGATTTGAAAGAAGATAATAAAAAAAATCTTGTAATATATTTGTAAGAAAATTTTAATTCCTCATTAAAAAGCAGCTTTTTGAAAGTTCCCACAAAAAACGGACTGATCATAGAATGGCTGCCAGACAAACTAAAACAACATCTGCGAAGGTTGCAGTATCCTCACCAGCTCAGCCCTCTAAATCACAAACATTTACTCTTACTGCTCCCCCGGCTTCTTTAACCTCTATACAGCCTCAAGCCCCTTCGCCTATTCAAGCCCCTTCAGAAATGTTGACTATGAAAGATTTACAGGCTGCATTATTAACACTGACTGATAATTTAGAGAGAAGTATGGAGGAAAAACATGGAGCGGAATTTTGAGAAATTTGGGGAGGAATTAGAGAAAAGGATTGCAACTCATGCTGAGGAACAAATCAAAGGAGTAACTGGGGAACTGTGGAAAATTAAAGAAATAATTGAGACTCATAATATAGTGATAAGAGAAGATATTGTGGAAGCTTTTAGGGGGGTCTGGGGCTATACTTTGAGAGTGGAAGAGAAAGTAGAAGAGGTGGAGCAACAATTTGAGAAAAAGATGGAAGAAATTAAAAGTGTTGTGGAAGATCAAGCTATTATGGCACAATATAACCAGATGATGTGGGCTGTTAGAATAAGAGGGTTGAAAGAAGCAAATCAGAACCAGGAGGATTTGAGAAGGATTTTTGGAGAAGCTTTTGCAGAATTTATAAATGAGGGTGTACAAGATATGTCCTGGCAGATAGATAGGATCTATCGAGTCAACTCATGGATTGCAAGACAAAGAAATCTACTTAAAGACATTGTAATTTACTTTGTTACAAGGAGATTTAGAAATCATGTGCTTACAATATCGTACAACAAGAAATTAACTGTGGCAGGCCAAGAGGTTGTGATAATGAAGGAGATTCCCCCGAAGATGTTAAGAGCGAGAAAAGATTATGTATTTCTGGTGGACGAACTTAAAAAACGTGGTTTACAATACAGGTGGGAGGCTCCAGCTGGGCTATCACTATTTTACCAGGGTGAAAGATACCGCTTGAACTCAATTTGGAAAGCAAAAGATTTCTTTGTGAATGTGATGAAGGCTGATAAACCCCCATCTCCAACACCAAAAAGTATAGAATCACATAAAGAAGCAAATAAAGTGCAAAAAGAACAATTACAACCTGAAGAGCTACAACCTCATGGAGCAACACGATTTGATAAAGGAGACTTACTGGATTTGGCTGAGCGGAGCCTTGATATATCTCAGCCCTTGGAAGTAGAGATGCCTAGAGATCAAAGGCAAACTCGGGCAACCACCAAACATAAGGAACAAAAAAAAGGAACAACAAGACCGGAGCACAATTCAAGAAGCAGTATTTACAAGTGTGGAAGTTATGGGAGCTCGACCAAAGAAGAAAAATGATGAAAACTTCGAATTGGTCTTGCAAAGGCTTTCTGGAATTGGTCATGTCAAATAAATTTTTGACATGGAATGTCAATGGTTTAAATTCTCCACAGAAGAGGAAGAAGATATTTCATTATTTGAATCAACGTAAAAACGATGTAACTTGCTTGCAAGAAACACATATTAGAATTACTGATCAGAAATATTTGATAAATAACAAATTAGGTACACACTTTGTTGCAGCAGCAGCTGCGGAGAAGAAGAATGGAATTGTTATTTATGTTAAAAATCATATTAGAACCAAATTAATAGAATCAGATACACAAGGTAGATACTTAGCAATTGAAATGTTAAAAGAAGGGAAAAAAGTTCTTTTGATGGGAATATATGCACCAAATCAACAACAAGGAAAATTTTACAAGTTAATATATAAAAAGTTAATACAATTTGATTACAGGTCTTGTATAATAATGGGAGATTGGAATGGTGTGATAGACATTAATCTCGATAAAAAGAAGATATCACCAATTCCTCAAACACGTGCTAAGTTGCCTAAATCTTTTTTCGACATAAAGGATGATTTTGACTTGATAGACATATGGAGAGAAAGAAATTGCAAAGAGCAAGAATTCACTTTCTTTTCTGACAGGCACCAGTCATTCTCTAGAATTGATTTTATATTAATCTCAAGTGATTTTCTTTTTAGTTTAAAGAAGGTGAAGATTCTACCTAAAACTTTAACAGATCATAATCCGGTTTGGATGGAACTAACGGAAGGACAAAGACCTAAAAGATCTTGGAGATTAAATGAAAATTTGTTCAAATATGATATAAATGTGAATGAATGTAAAAACTTAATGAAGGAATTCTTTATGTTAAATATGTATAAGGGTACAACTATAGAAATGGTATGGGACGCAAGTAAAGCATATATGCGTGGGATTTTAATTGATTTGAATAAAAGGTATAGAGGTAAACAAGAGAAAAAACGGAAGGAGTTAGAAGAGGAAATAAGAAAGAAGGAACAGGGGGATTAAGATCCTACGGAAACAATTTGACTTGTTGATGGCAGACCAAGTTGCTAGGAATATACAATATGCAAAACATAATACATTTTTCAATTCTAATAAGCCTGGCAGATGGTTGGCCTATATATTAAGGAAAAAACAAAAATCTCAAATAATTAAGAAAATAGAGTATAAAGGGAAAGAGGTGTTTCAGCAAGAAATTATTAAGAAAGCATTTTTAGAATTTTATTCTAGGTTATATGCTGAGGAGAAGATACAAGAGAATGATATAGATATTTTTTTGCAAAATGAAAATGTATCAGTAATTAACAATGAACAAAGAGAAAGATTAAACATTGATTATGTCAGAAGAAATAATTTCAGTGATTAAACAATTGAAAATGGGAAAATCTCCTGGGACTGATGGGTTAACGGCGGTTTATTATAAGCGTCTTCAAATGGAAATGGTGGAACCTCTTAGAGAGTTGTTTGTTAATATACAAAAAGGGGGTCAGGTTCCACCTTCATGGAAAACAGCCTATGTTTCTTTAATTCCCAAAGAGGGAAGAGATAATGTTCAACCAGAAAATTTTAGACCTATTTCATTGTTGAATACGGATTATAAGATTTTTGCAAAAGTGATGGCTGATAGATTAATGACAGTTTTACAACAAACAATTCATACTGATCAAACTGGTTTTTTACAAGGGAGGCAGATGAAAACTAACGTTAGACAACTTATTAATATAATATAATATTTGGAGAATAATACTCAGGTGCCCGCAGTCCTTATGTTTTTGGATGCAGAAAAAGCATTTGACAGATTGAATTGGTTGTTTTTGAAAAAACTAATTGTTAGGATGCAAATGGGGGATCAGTTTATTAATTCAATATTGGCGATTTATCAGAAACAAACAGCGCAGGTTATAGTGAATGGGGATTTAACAGATTCATTTAATATAGAGAAAGGTACTAGACAGGGATGTCCCTTATCCCCTTTGTTGTTTATTTTAACTCTAGAGGTTTTATTGAATAGGATAAGAGGAGCAGAAGATTTAAAAGGTATAGAGATTAGACAACAAGACTATAGATTACGTGCCTTTGCAGATGATTTGGTTGTGACACTGACTCAACCAATACAGTCAGCCAAGAGATTGATGGAGATAATTAAACTTTATGGTAAGGTATCAGGATTTAAATTAAATATAGCTAAAACAAAGATGTTAGTTAAAAATTTAAATATTAATTTAAAACAGGAATTGGAAAGAATAACGGGATGTGAGATAGTTAAGAAAATTAAATATTTAGGAATTGATATTGAAGCTTCTAATGGGAAGTTATATAAAAATAATTATGAAGTCTTGTGGAGTAAGATACAAACAGAATTGGAAAAATGGAAGAAACTACAATTATCTATGTTGGGAAAGATAGCTGCAGTTAAAATGAACGTATTACCCAAATTTTTATTTCTTTTTCAAATGATACCTATACTTAAAAAGGATGCGAATTTGGAGGAGTGGCAGAAGGGCATTAATAGATTTATCTGGAATGGGAAGAAACTGAGGATTAAGTTAAAAATAATTCAGGATACAAGGGAAAGAGGTGGTTTGAAAATGCCTAATCTCAAGTTATATTATGATGCAGCTGTTTTAGTAGCAATAAGTGATTGGGTTAATTTAACTAATGATAGAATATTGAATATTGAAGGGTATGACTTATTATATGGTTGGCACGCATATTTAGTTTATGACAAGAAGGTGGACAGGGGTTTCAAAGAGCACCTACTGAGAAATGTTCTGTTGCGTGTCTGGAAAAAATATCAGCATAAATTAGATGATAAGATTCCTGTATGGACAGTTCCCAGACACGCAATAGAGAATATAAATAGAGAGCAATTACATGATGTGGTGCTATATGAGAAACTCCTGTTTAAAGAAGGGAATGTCTTACAATTGAAGTCCCTGAATACTTTAAGGGAGGAAGGAATAATTCTTACTTGGTTTCAATATCTACAACTGCAGAACAGATGGGAAAAAGATCAGAAGAGTGGTTTATCTCAAATAGATGAAAATTTAATTAAACAAATTAGAGATCAAAGGTTAATGCATATTAAAAGATTGTATAATGTATTGATAGAAATTGATTCGGAAACTGAATTAGTTAAGGATTGTATGATAAAGTGGGCACAAAATTTTGGACAACCAATAATGATGGAAACTTGGGAGAGAATTTGGGTGAAAAATGTAAAATTTACACAAGCGCAACATTTAAGAGAAAATTTTTACAAAATGTTTTATAGATGGCATTTGGATCCGAAAAAATTATCTTGTATGTACCCTAATTCACAACCTAAATGTTGGAGATGTGAAAGCATGGATGCCACTTATTTTCATGTATGGTGGACTTGTAAAAAAGTGAAAGCTTTCTGGATAAAAATTTGGTGGATACTTCAAAATATTTTGAAAAAACGTATTGAATTTTCACCACAGTTGTTTTTATTAGGTATTATAAAAGATTGTACTACTATAGAGATGAACTTGATTTTGAACTTGATTACAGCAGCGAGACTGTTGGTGGGACAATATTGGAAGAAGGCAGAATTACCATCTATTGCAGAATGGACTTTGAAAGTTATAAATTTGGTGGAAATGGCTAAAGTATCCGCATACTTGAAAGATCATTCAAACGAAAAATATATGTTGGAATGGAAAAAATGGATAGATTATATTCAAGGGAAATATCAATCTAAGAAATTGAACTTAGCATATAGTTAAATTTTTATTAGGATTATATATAATAATTTTGTTTAATACAGTTGTTTTCTTTTTTTTAACTACCCTGTATTCACTCCGGGAAGGTGGGGGGGAGGGTTGGGGGGTGTTAGTTTTGTACTCAATTGTAATATTTGTAATATACCGAGAAGGTTATATAAATAGAAGTATTAATGTAAGAGAAAATTAATCTTATTGTATATAATACAGATAGGGAAATTTGAAGAGAGCAGTTGCTCGGACATTACCCCTGAATTGTATCTGAAGGGGGATGAGAGGGAAAGGAGAGGAGAGAGAAAAGAGTAAAGGAGGGGAGAAGGAAGTAGGAAGGTTGGAAGAGAAGAGGAGAAAGGGGAGGAGAGTGGTGAAGGAAAGAGAAGAGGGAAGTAGGGAAGAGAAGAAAGGGAGAAAGAAGGTAGAGAAGAAGGAGTGTGGATACAGTGAAAGGGGAAATGGGCGAGCAACACTAAAAGTCATGTGTATGTATTTATTTCATTTTATTAAAAGTATCTTATATATGAATGTAAAAAGAATGTATGTTAACATCTCATAAATATCAAGGTATATGTATCGGGAGAGTTTGGAAAAATAAAAAATTTATTACAAAAAAAAAGAAAATTACAATGGATAAAAAATGTCTTGAATAAGAGTTAAAAGACTAGATGACTAGATTTATTAAATGGAATATTTAAAGATTAAACATATTTTTAATTAAGGTAAAAAAGAAGGGAAAAGTTTTGGAAATAAATATGTATTAGCTTAGGAGGAACATGTATTTTAAGTAGTATACTATCTTTTTATTTTTCTTTACTCTTATTCTTCTTTTTTCTTTTTTTTAGTCTTATTTATTCCTTAAGAAAGGTAGAAGTATTGGGTTGGCTTACATGAGAAAAAATAGACTTAAATATTTAAATGTAATTAACTTTGAGAAAATCTTAACCAGAAGAATGTCTTGAACATTGTGGGAAAAACAAATGTAAACAAGAACTGTAAACAGGATCTATGATGAGGCAACCAGAATGACTAGATAGAAAAGAAATATTATATTGATGTGATTATTATCTGTAGAAATATTAGAAAAAATTTATACCCAATTGTTATCTATCAAAACAACAAGAATTGTATTAACTTAAGGTTGGCAAAAGAGAGCATTATGGGAAAAAGAAGAAACCAAGTAAAGCTATTATGTGGATTATAGATCATAGAAACTAACTGTTAGTGAATGTTTTTTAAATGTAAACCTAGACAACACACTGTTTGCCAAATATTAAGGTGACTATGTTAAAAAATCAATAAAATATATTATATTTTTTTTTTAAAAAAAGACTGGTCAAAGCTCGTTGACAGAGTTGATAATGCCGCGTATCATCATGACTTGGCATATAAGCATTTTCCCGATATGGCTCGTAGAAACGTTGCTGACAGATTGATGATGGAAGAGATGGATGCAATTAAAGATCCTACTATGCAGGAAAGAGCGGAGCACACAATTATCAAACTGATTATAAACACGAAACAGAAATTTGCTTTGGGTTTTAAAAAAGCCTGAGATGGACGAACGAACTAGCCGAAGAACTACATAAACCAGTTATCCATCATTTCGCTAAAAGGCACATCAGAGTAAGAGGGATCTAAGATACTTGGGCTGCTGGTGTGATCGATATGCAAGCATTTGCTAAAGATAACAAGAACGTCAAATACCTGTTGACAGTCATCAATGTGTTCTCAAAATACGGTTGGATCGTTCCATTGAAAAATAAAACCGGCGAAAGCATTAGTAAAGCATTTGAGCATATCATAAAAAGAAGCGGTCATAGACCTGAAAAATTATGGATGGATAAAGGAAAAGAATTTCATAACAAGGATGTCGAGTCATTGGGATTTGAGATTTATACAACCAAAAATGAGGAAAAGAGTTGTGTGGTAGAGAAGTGGAATAGAACGATGAAAGAAATTATGTTTAAATACTTTATCGCTAATAGCACCTTTCGATATATCAATGTGCTGGATCAAATGGTCGATTTGTACAATAACCGTAAACATTCATCTATAAAGATGATGCCAGTTCAAGCCAGCCTCAAGGAAAATGAGCAGAGAGTTAGCTTAAATTTATACAGTTCAAGGCTGGCTGTTGAAATAAAGCCCAATTTTAAAATCGGGGATCGTGTTAGAATTTCCAAATTTAAGAGCCGATTTGAGAAAGGATATATGACACAATGGAAAAGGGAATTGTTTACTGTATCCAAAGTGCAATATACGGATCCGCCTACCTATAAAATAATTGTCGATAATGACAAAGAAATCATCTGCAGCGTCTATGAGCCAGAATTTCAGAAGATGAAGCTGTAAAGATTGCTTGCTCGAGTTTTTTGTACACTGACTTACAATCCCAAAGAATGTCAAAAAGTTTAGCATGATCTTTCATGGTGTATTCTTTAGATATGCAGAAGTCATGTTTGGTTAAAGAGAGATATGGATTATCACACCAAAATATCAACGCTCCTATCCCAAATGCTAAATTACACAGTTGCCACCACCTCGTGATATTGGTTTCCTGGCGACTACATTCCATAAAGAATGGATAGAATTGCAGGGTTTTTTTGTAAGCGCATGGTATAATTTTTTTATACAAATTCAATTTTGCCTTTTGAGGCTCTACTATTTATACTACTTCACTGCAGATTTGTAATGCTTGAGTGCGTGAGAAGACGAAAGGATTTATCAAAGTGAGCCAGGCTCTTACCCTGGGTACTACTATCAATTTAAGGTACTCATACTTTGGGTCAACCTCCTTTACAATCTTTTGTGGTTTTGCGAGAGCTTCAACAGGAACAAGCCCTCTTTCAACTAGAAGTTTCAAGATCTCTGGTTTGTTCATATTCCATACACCTTTGATATTGTTGTCTTTCATTATCTGCTTCAGGGCAGGAAGTGTGTATTTCTTTTTCCATAGACATGTTTTTTATATATAGAAAAAAAAATTTGTTTAAAGCATTTTGGGGATTTCCCATGATGTCATCGGTGGGTGGGTGGGGCTAATTCCTATTTGTAATTCCTATTTGTAAAACTTGTGTGGGGAGAAGACGAGAGGATTTATCAAAGTGAGCCAGGAGCCTACCCTGGGTGCTACTTAAGCCTTTTAGCTCCATCTCCCCATTTAACAAAGCATACCCATATGTTTTGGGCCCAACTGCCACAATCTCAGTGGTCATGGCATTTGGCGGGATCTCACTCATCAGCTGCCCTAAATAATCACCTAATTATGGTAGCCGTGCCCCCTCTCTACTAATAAAAATGACAGAATTGGTGTCATGCTACAGACACCTCTTACCCAAGTCATCCAATATCCTGTATACAGTAATTCCAGCCATGCATAAGGTGTCGTAAGACTGGCAATGAATACATGTAGATGTGGTTGGTTGATGTTTCCCATGTGACAACAGCTGTTTCTGCATCCACAAACTCACATGAGGAAACTTCATAATAGGGCACAAAAAGATATTTGAATAATTCCTCAGGTTTTGTCACCACAATGGTAGTCAGCTGGTTGGTGCTCTGCCCAACTTTACCCCACAGTGAGTTTTAAAAGACTTTAGCGATCTGCCTTTTAGCAGAGTTTACTTCAATATGCTCTCGTCATAAGCAGACACCTTCCATCTTTTCATAATCCTGAATATATTGACCTTTATCCAGTTCTGTTTTGCACCAATAAGGGTAACCACTGGCCTCCTGCTTTTGTCTGAGATGTGTGTTAATATAATCTGGAAAAACCATGTCTGTATTTCTTTCAAAATGCCAGATCTCATAGATTCCTGCAATTCTGTAAACTTTTTCTAAAACCACATTTAGTTCAGCAGTACACTGTCTACCACTTAGGGCTCTTTCTTCATCACTGTGTATAAACAGAGTGACCAGCTGCTTTTCTATGCAGGTTGCACACGGACTGTTATATCCTCGGTTCTTTAGGCATTGAATGAGGCAGAGTGTTTGAACAGCAAACAAGTTTATTAACTCAGAACAGAAGCAGCCCTAAAGGCTGCTGCACAACTATTTATACAGTTAGCCTCTAGGTGGCAACCAATAGGTTTAAAGTAACAGTTTCCCACCCCAAACCTCATTATCAGCTTGGAGACAGCCAGTCTGGCTTTCAGTAACAGCAACTGTTAAACAATACAGCAATGTAGGTCAAACATTAAGCAAGTGATTTAAAACAGTTGTGGCCAATACATTACACAGACTAAACATTAATTTGCCCCCTGATTTACAGGGTAGGACTGGGAAATAGAGGTTCCTCTGTGGGTACACTTTAACTTGAATAGAATAGAATAGAATAGAATAGAATAGAATAGAATAGAATAGAATAGAATAGAATAGAATAGAATAGAATAGAATAGAATAGAATAGAATAGAACTGGAAGGGACCTTGGAGGTCTTTTAGTCCAGCCCCCCGCTCTAGCAGAAGAACCTATACCATCTCAGACAAGTGACTGTCTAGCCTCTTCTTAAAAATCTCCAGTGATGGAGCGCCCATGATTTCTGGAGGCAAGCTGTTCCACTGGTTAATTGTCCTCACTGTCAGGAAGTTTCTCCTTAATTCCAGGTTGCTTCTCTCTTTGATCAGTTTCCAACCATTGTTTCTTGTCCTGCCCTTTGGTGCTTTGGTGAATAATGTGAACCCCTCTTCTTTGTGGCAGCCCCTCAAGTATTGGAATACTGCTATTATGTCTCCCCTATTTCTTCTTTTCTTTAGACTAGCCAGACCCAAGGCCTGCAGCCGTTCTTCGTATGTTTTAGTCTCCAGGCCTTTGATCACCTTAGTTACTCTTCTCTGTATTTTTTTCCAAACTTTCAACATCTTTTTTGTGATATGGTGACCAAAATTGGCTGCAGTATTCCAGGTGTGGTCTTACTAGGGTTTTATAAAGCGGTACTAATACTTCGTGTGATCTTGATTCTATGCCTCTGTTTATACAACCCAGGATTGTATTAGCTTTTTTGGTTGCTGCTGCACACTGCTGGCTCATAGTTAAGTGATCGTCCACTAGGACTCCAAGGTCCCTCTCACAGTTACTGTTTTTAAGCCAGGTCTCGCCCAGTCTGTACTTGTGCATTTGATTTTTCCTACCTAAATGTAAAACTTTGCTTTTCTCCACATTGACACTCATTTTGCTGGACAGGGCCCATTGTTCAAGTTTGTCAAGATATTTTTGGATCCTGAGTTTGTCTTCTGGGGTGTTGGCTACTCCTGCCAGTTTGGTGTCATCTGCAAATTTGATGAGTTCCCCTTCTATTCCCTCATCTAAGTCATTTATGAAGATATTGAAGAGTACTGGGCCTAAGACGGAACCTTGTGGTACCCCACTGCTTACTTCTCTCCATGTGGATGTAGTGCCATTGAGGACTACTCATTACGTATGGTTTGCCAGCCAGCTACAGATCCATCTGGTGGTGATGTTGTCTATACCACCTTTTTCTAGCTTACCAAGGAGTAGGTTGTGGTCTACCTTATCAAATGCCTTACTGAAGTCTAAGTATACGACGTCCACAGTATTTCTCTGGTCTATTAGTTTAGTCACTTTATCAAAGAATGAGATAAGATTGGTTTGGCATGATCTGTTTTTGACAAACCCATGCTGGCTGCTCGTTATAACTTTGTTTGCTTCTAGTTGTTCACAGATCTATTTTTTTATTATCTTTTCCAGGATCTTCCCAGGTATTGATGTTAGACTGATTGGTCTGTAGTTTTCTGGGTCTGTTTTTTTTCCTTTGTTGAAGATGGGAACCACACCAGCCCTTTTCCAATCCTCACGTATTTCCCTGGTGCTCCAGGATTTTTGAAAGATGTGGTGCAATGGTTCTGAGATAACATCTTCAGAATTCTGGGATGTAATCTGTCGGGTCCCGGTGATTTATATTCATCAAGGTCAGATAGGTGTTCTCTTACCATTTTCTTGCTTATTTTAATTTTTGTTTCTAGTCTGTCTTTTGCAGTGGGTTTTTTTTGTATGTTGGGCTATTGTTTCTTTTTGTGTGAAGACTGATGTAAAGTATGAGTTAAGCAGCTCTGCTTTCTCCCTGTTGCCTGTTATTTCCTAGCCATCTTTTCTTTTTAGTGGACCTACAGTTTCCTTGACTTTTTTCTTTTTTTTCTTTAAACAAATTTTATTGTTTTTTAATTTTAATACAAAGTGCTCGAGACACACCATGGTGTTGGGGTAATCAAAAATCCAAAAACAAAACATATGTAGATAACCTAATCAATACATTAAATATTCCCTCTCTATTTCCCTCAAATAGCTTATATATTAAAATGGTCTATTTCTAACTTAAATTTCTATTTATCCTAAACCTGTTTTACAGCTTTATGCAATTACAAAACCATAATCAAATTTAACTTTAAATAAGCACATTATCAATTCAGGTATCGCTTCCAAATCTATCCTAATTCTTTAATTTCATCATAAATCTTATTTATTCCTCCTTCCACTACTATCTCCCAGTTAAAATAAAATATTAATCTATCCTATACATACCTAATCCATCAATCAATCAGTTTCTTAGGCTAACACAATAATCTCAACTTTAAATCATTTAAGTCCATTAGACAAGGTTCTAATTTCATCCAATTAGTTATCAGACCTAATAACATCCATATTATCAGATAAAACACATCATCTTATTAAAATAATATTCAATTCATTATTAGTTCAATCCCGATCTAGAACACCTCTTCAGTTTTCTTCATTCCATTATATAATAATTTTTATATATATAAACCTATTATTCCAAAACATACATTCTTACTTTATTTAATATATATATATTCTAATAATCACCCATTTTTCTTATTTCTAACACAAGAGCTTAATCCTTAGATCAGTCCATAATTCTAAAATGCCTTAAATCCAGTGTATATATAATTTTAAGTTTCTATTTTCAGTCTTATTCTGGGCTTCTTTTTCTGCCAAGCAGGTTTCCACAACAACGCTTCCCTTCCAACCAATGGGTCTCTCTTTGTTGCTTGTGATGCCATTTGAGGCAGTAATAAGCCTCCTATCCTCTGCATTGGACCTCTATTTCTCTTATTCTTGAAGCCTTGGTGCTTTAAAGGTTCAAATCTCAGTCTTTGCTTTTTCTGATCCTCAAAAATATAGATAAGATGCTTGTAAGGTGAAATAAGTTCCTCTGTATCCTCCATGAAGTCATCTTTTAGTGTATTTTGGTTTGTAGAATAGTCAGATATAACCAGAAAGTCACTTTTAGGATTTAAGGAGGAATTTCTGGTTCTTAGTTTTGTAGTAATCTCTTTCGTTGTAGCAAATTCCTCTTTAATTTCCCTTAATTCCTCTTCTGGTAGGTTTTGGTTTGTAGAATAAACAGATGTGTTCTGAAAGTCAGTTTGAGAGTTTGGGGTAGAGTTGACTCTTCATTCTGTAACAATCCCTTTCCTTATAGCACATATTTCTTCAGTAACCTCGTAAATCTTTTCCAATATAAGCTTGCAATTTAAGTGAAAGTGAAGTTTCTCCATTTTAAAAGTGGATAAAGAAAATCCTTTCTTTATTTTTTTTATTTAATGAAAGCTGTAATTAAACAGTGTCCACCCCCTCAGTTCCCACAGCTGCATCAGGATATCTTTTCCAGGAATAGTTTGAAGGTCAGCTCCTTCTCTCCAAAGACTACTCCACAGTTGCAATATTAATTTTTCACCACTAGATGTCCTCAGTAAATAAAAAAAACTTTTCCAGACACAATTTCCCCCCTTTTTTTCTATCTTTTAAAGGAAAGAGTGGAAGAAGAAATAATCTTCCAATATTAACTACTAATACAATTCGAAAAAATGTTTTTTTCTGTATCCCAAAATAAATAAAAATAAAATGTAGTCTTTAAAGATTCTTTGTTCTCAGCGCCTTTCTTCCCACACAAACAGAAGCTGCTTTTTCCAAACGGGGAAATAATTCCAACCAAGTTTTTACAGGCAGTAAAAAAGCCAAAATAGGAAAAAGAGAGGGGCAAAAAGAGTCTCACCCGGATCCTCCACTGTGGGTGTAATTACGCTTAGCTGTAATTGTGACTTCGGCTGGTGCAGCAGGATAATCGGCCATCTTGCAGGACGATCATTGCTCCGTCAGCCCTAAGGAAATAGCTAGAGCCACGGGAGAAGCTGCCGCTCTCCCGCAGTCACCAGCAAGCCTCCTTCTCGGTGGTTGCCCCTCCAGGGCAACTTTTGACTCCCTAAGGGGTCTACTGACACAAAAACCCAGCCGGACTGGAGACAAGTCCCAAGACATGACCGGCATCGCCACGTACCGGAACTGGAAGTCTCCTTGACTTTTTTCTTGTTATTATATTGGAAGAAACTTTTTTTATTATCCTTGATTTCTGTTGCAAGTCTTTGTTCATTCTGAGCCTTTGCTTTTCTGACTTCATCTTTGCATGTTCTGGCTGTCTGCTGATAATCGGCCTTAGTTATGTGCCCCTCTTTCCATTTTTTGTATTTGTCCTTTTTGTCTTTCAGTTTGTCAGAGAGATCTTTGTGCAGCCATGGTGGTTTCTTCTTGAATGTCTTGTTTTTCTTTTTCAGTGGTATTGTGCTGGTTGGGCTTTTATGATTGCATTTTTCAGAGTTTCCCATGCTTCTTGGGTTGTTTTCCCCTTTAGGATTTTCATTCATGGGATCTTTCCTAGTTTTTCTCTGAGTTTGTTAAAGTCAGCTCTTTTGAAGTTTAAGACCCTGGTTGGATTGTTTTCTGTTGCTAGTGTTTGCATTATGTTAAATTCCATTATGACGTGGTCACTTTCGCCCAAGGTTCCGGCAACTTCAACTCCCTCTATCACTTCTTCTCTATTAGTTAGAATTAAGTTCAGTATGGCTTTACATCTAGTTCCCTCCTCCACCTTTTGGACGGCAAAGTTGTTGGCTAGGTTGATTAGGAATCTGTTTGATCTCCCGCTTGCTGCGCAGTTTGTCTCCCAGTTGATATCTGGATAGTTGAAGTCTCCCATTACTATTGTGGTATGCTTCCTACATACATTTGTTAATGGGTTGGCAAAGAGTTCATCTTTTTCTTCTGATTGGTTGGGTGGCCTGTAATATACACCTATGGTAATGTCACTTTTTTCTCTTTTATATTGAGCCATATGCATTCTAGAGAGATTTTATCTTTGACCATGTGCGTTTCTGTAGATATGTAGTGTTCTCTTACATATAGTGCAACTCCCCCTCCTCTTTTTGTAGACCTGTTTCTTTTGAACAATTTGTATCCATCCATCAAATGGATACAAATTTTGAACAATTTGTATCCATTCATTTAGCAAGTCTGAAATATTGTTTTTATGTCTCCAAAGTTTTGAAAGTAGATCTGTGGGTGTCCAATTGAGTATACCTTGTTCTTGTTCACAAAGGAGTACAAACTGGTGAAATCATATTGTAAGATTTGTTCCCTGGGTTTTGGCTTGTAGTACAGACATGTAGCATTTGTTCTACCACCAAAAAAAAGCATCTCATGGATTCAAAGGAGTGGGGAGCTGGTTCTCAACTAAAAATTACTTCAAAGAAGTGTCAATCTCCACCATAGCATTCCATTTGTGTTCCCAGATGCTGCACACTGCATAACCTGGACCCCTAGCCCCTGTTGCTGACATCAAATTAATTGCACCAGAGACACTGAATTCTTAACATGTTTTTTGTTCCTTACAAAATCAACCTTCGGGAGAGGGGCGGTATAGAAATTTAATAAAATAAAATAAAATAAATAAAATAAACCAGGCTCCAGTGGAACCCTATTTTAAATAATAATGCACATGTTGTAAATGAGGGTTAGCAAAAAGAAATAAAACATATTTCACATGATTTGTAAATATATTTTATTGTACATTCACTGGGGTGTATATTATAATTTTCTTGTAATTAATTTCTGTTACATTCTGACATATTCTTTTGAGATACATAGGAGTCTCATCATGAATCCTTGTCCTTAATGAAAATGGGGGCTTCTTCTCAATACATTCTATGAATGCTTTAAGTTCAGCTAGCACATCTTGTGTGAAATATAATGAATTCATTGTGTCAAAAATGTTAATGATATGATTTTAGGTATAGAAATTTGAAGGCATAAGTTTTGAATAACATTTGTTTCATCAACTCCAACCACTTGGTCTTCACTTTGTAGACAGGCCATTAAACAATCATGAAATATCTTTATGATACAAGCTTTCAAAATCTGGGCTATGCCAATATCTTCAGACACTGTCATTTCTAAAACAAAAAATAACATAGATTACACTGATGGTTTCAATGAATAAAAATACTATTTTTATGCATATTTTGGACTTACTGCTGGCTGCGTGACAAAAATGGCAATGGCAGGGTGCAATAATCATATTCTGGGCATTCTCATCATTATTGCATAGCTTAACTTTTTTCCTAACTCTGTGACCATGCCTTGCTGGTTCAGGAATCAATTTTACATCAGACTTAGCCATGTCGCATTAATAATAATAATAGTAGTAGTAGTAGTAGTAGTAGTAGTAGTAGTAGTAGTAGTAGTAGTAGTAGTAGTAGTAGTAAAGTTGGAAGGGACCTTGGAGGTCATCAAGTCCAACCCCCTGCTCAGGCAGGTAACCCTATACCATTTCGGACAAATGGCTGTCTAGTTTCTTCTTAAAAACTTCCAGTGTTGGAGCATTCACTGCTTCTGGAGGCAGGTTGTTCCACTGGTTAATTGTTCTAATTGTCAGGAAGTTTCTCCTTAGTTCTAGGTTGCTTCTCTCTTTGGTTAGTTTCCATCCGTTGCTTCTTGTCCTGCCTTCAGGCACTTTGGAAAATAGCTTCACTCCCTCTTCTTTGTGGCAGCCCCTGAGATATTGGAACACTGCTATCATGTCCCCCCTCGTCCTTCTCTTCATTAAACTAGACATATCCAATTCCAGCAACCGTTCCTTATATGTTTTAGCCTCTAGTCCCCTAATCATCTTTGTTGCTCTTCTCTGTACTCTTTCTAGAGTCTCAACATCTTTTTTACATCGTGGTGACCAAAACTGGATGCAGTATTCCAAATGTGGCCTTACCAAGGCATTGTAAAGTGGTATTAATACTTCACGTGATCTTGATTCTATCCCTCTGTTAATGCAGCCTAGCACTGTGTTGGCTTTTTTGGCAGCTGCAGCACACTGCTGGCTCATATTTAAATGATTGTCCACTAGGACTCTGAGATCCCTCTCACAGTTACTACTATTGAGCAAGGTACCCCCTATACTATACCTGTACATTTGGTTTTTCTTGCCTAAATGTAGAACCTTACTTTTTTCACAATTGAATTTCATTTTGTTAGATAGTGCCCAGTGTTCAAGTCTGTCCAGATCCTCCTGTATCCTAAGCCTGTCTTCTGGAGTGTTGGCTATTCCTGCCAGCTTGGTGTCGTCTGCAAATTTGACAAGTTCCCCATCTATCCCCTCATCCAAATCATTGATGAAGATGTTGAAGAGCACTGGGCCCAGAACAGAGCCCTGGGGCACCCCACTACACACTTCCCTCCATATTATTCTTAAATGTAGGCCAGAGATTAAACTGTAGAACTTCAGTCACCTGTAGGTGGGCTTGTAGATGAGACTGTTAATAGTGCCTGCACAGAATCACTTTGGGTAGACCAGAACATGAAATTCTGGCATGTCTGGATATGCCCTGGGCATACTTGTCACAAACACACCTGTGCAGAGCAGAGCTCTGACAAGTCTGAACATGTTCTCTGGTCATTTCCATAGAGATGCTGCACCTTAACAGCCTCCTTGCCCCCTTTTTAAAACAACCACCATAAACATGCCTGTGTCAAGCGCCAGGAAAATCAGGAGATTCAGGCAGTTCATATGGGTATAAAGATTTATTGCTAGCTTAAGCTCTCCACAGGAATCTGAACTACTAACAGTCAAAGCAAGTAGGTGATAGATAAGAGTCAGTGGAATTCAAGGTGGTCTGGACTTAGAAATACTGGATGCACCTTAATTGAAGGGGGTAATTGGAGGTGGAAGGCTACAGGGTTGATTTGTCAGGGAACCTTGAATGAGCCCACAAATTTAGCATCTAGCTTCTTGGAAGGTCTTGAGGTGGCTAAGAACCTAGTAGAGAGCCAAACTCCTACTACTATGGGTGGGCCTTCCTGCCAATGGGCATCTGTCTGACACAAGTGCTGAGACCATGCTATGGTAGTGAAAAACATGGCCTAGAAAAAGTTGGGCTGTGTCTTTGGCACCGAGCAAACCCTTACAGGGTATGAAATGGGCCATCGTGGTGAAATGATCTACCATCACTAGAATGGTAGTGAAGCCATGGACAGGGGGTAAAAAATTGGTGGTAGATAAGGGTAGAAGGAATTCAAAGTGGGCTGGACTTAGATCTCTTGTTGGCACAAAGGGACTCATGACTGATGAAACATTTGACCCCTCCCTCAGGCTCAGCCTGGTCATCTCCTACAGCCTGCCATTTATTTTATTTTAGCATTATTTAGTATTATTATTTTATATTAATAAGTCTCATTATAGTATGCATAATAAGTTCTTCTCTAGTTGCAGATTTTTGCAGAGCTATTGTTTGTGTGGGATCCCTGTAATTCCCTGTTCATTTTTCCTGACTTTGCTGGTGGGGTGGAATAATGTTATAAAGGACTTGCTTATGTGTATTTGCAAAGTAGACTTTTTCAGTTTTACAAACAGTTAAATACCATTGCAGGAAGTGCTGTGTAAATAACTAGAAAAGAAGGGGTAAAATCCTAAATTTCTAGCATTAAAAAGCATGTGGAGCAGTGTATGTGTGTTTGTGTATGTGTGTGTATGCGAATGAAAATAGGGCTCTGTTAATTAATTGAGGCAGGAATATGATCAGGATTTTCATAGCTTTTAGTAAGAGCATGATTCTCGGCCTCCTGTCATTCAAATTGCAAATTCTACTACACATGGGGCAGAGGCAGAGGGCTACATTAGTTTGGGGTTTAGGCCTATATCTCATTACTTCTGATTTTGGGACAATCCCCTTACTTTCTGGTTTGGCTATAATATGATGTCAGTTCCGGTTTGGGCTAACAGTGCCCCTTCTGGCCTTGGACCAATCAGAAAGACTTCTGGGACTGCTCTGAATATCATTGAATACTTACAATACAATGAGAAACAGGCAGCTTTAATATTCCTAGATGCAGAGAAGGCCTTTGACAATTTAAATTGGACTTTTATGTTTAAAGTTCTGGAAGAAATGGACTTTGGAGAGAGCTTTATTCAAGGAGTTAAAGCTATTTACATGTCACAGCAAGCAAAAATTGTTATTAATGGTGATTTAACCAATCCATGTGACATTCAAAAGGGTACGAGACAAGGATGCCCCTTGTCTCCCTTGTTGTTTATTTTGGTGTTGGAAGTTTTAAATAGAGACATTAGGCAAGAAGAGAGAATAATGGGTATAAATATCAAGAAAGAAGTTTACAAATTGAGGGCATTTGCTGACAACTTGGCTATATTTTTGCAGGACCCAAAAAATAAGATAGAATATATATTGAGGAAATTAAATGAGTTTGGGGTTCTAGCAGGTTTTAAAATAAATAAACAGAAAACAACAATGTTGACCAAGAATATGTCCTCCCAGGATGGTGATATATTGAGTAAAAGGTCTGGTTTCAAGGTTGAGAAAAAGGTGAGATATTTGGGGGTTATGTTGGCAAACACACAGAGAATTGTTTCAAAATAATTATGTACCTCTTTGGAATGATATAAAAAAGGATTTACAAAGATGGGACAAATTACATTTATCATTACTGGGCAGAATTTCAGTAATTAAAATGAATGGGGACTTCTGGTTTTGCGCCGTAGTACATGGCCAAGGGATTGCGGAGCTCCGCACCCCATGGCTAGTTTTGCCCTGCCAGGGGACCTTAAATGGGTCTAAAGTTGCCCCAGAGAGGCGACGAAGAAAGAGGGGCGCCCCGATTGCGGAATGGTGGCGGTCATCCTGCTTGATCTGTGGGACGCCCTCTAACCCAACAGAAGAAAGTCTGGCCACACCTCGGTGACCAGCCCAAGCTACTTGCAGCCGAAGTCCAAAGGCACTAACCAGAACAACGGTGAACAGCGTGCTTGAAACTGGGTGAGGAATTCAATCTTCTCTCTCCTATTTGTATCTAATTTCCTGGAAAAGATTCCCAAGAAGCAAAAATCCTCCCAAAGTGAGAAGGGAGGGGACTACACTCCCACCCTCCCATAGACAGAAGCGGCGAATTAAACTCTTATGTGGAACAAAAATATATTTATTTATTTATTTAATTAAATCACATTTATATGCCGCCCCTCTCCAAAGACCCGGGGCGGCTCACAACAAAAAATACTACAATAATTTTAAAATTAACACATTCATACCACACACAAACTCAATCAATTAACATGCACTGATGGCGGGGCACTCTTAGGGCCGAGGGGCAGAGCGCAGCTCACATGCCCCAAGCCTGTTGGCATAGATGTGTCTTCAATCCTTTCTGGAAGGCTAGAAGGGAGGAAGCAGTACGAACCTCCGAGGGAAGCTGGTTCCAGAAGGCTGGGGCAGCAACAGAGAAGGCCCTTGCCCTAGGTCCTGCCAGACGGCATTGTTTAACGGACGGGACTCGTAGGAGGCCAACCCTGTGCGCCCTAACCGGTCGCTGGGATTCATGAGGCAGGAGACGGTCCCGCAAGTATCTTGGTCCGTTGCCATAAAGGGCTTTATACGTCATAACCAACACTTTGAATTGTGTTCGGAGACCAATTGGTAGCCAGTGCAGCTCACGGAGAGCTGGAGTGATATGAGCATGTCTTGGGAGACCCAAGACAGCTTGCGCGGCCGCATTCTGGACTACCTGCAGTCTCCGGACATTCTTCAAAGGTAGCCCCATGTAGAGAGCATTACAGTAGTCGAATCTCGAGGTGACAAGGGCATGGGTGACTGTGAGGAGTGACTCCCGATCCAAATAGGGCCGCAACTGGCGCACCAGGCGAACCTGGGTGAATGCTCCCCTCACCACAGCCGAAAAATGATGTTCCAAACTTAGCTGTGGATTGAGGAGAACACCCAAGTTGCGAACCTTCTCCGAGGGGGACAAAACTTCTCCCCCCAGGGTAATGGACGGACAGATAGAATTGTCCTTGGGAGGCAGGGCCCATAGCCACTCCATCTTGTCGGGATTGAGTCTGAGCCTGTTGGCACCCATCCAGACCTCAACAGCCTCCAGGCACCGGTTCATCACTTCCACTGCTTCGCTGTAATGACACGAGGTAGAGATATAAAGCTGGGTATCATCAGCATATTGATGATAACTTACCCCGTGCCGACGGATGATCTCACCCAACGGCTTCATGTAGATGTTAAAAAGCAGAGGTGAGAGAATGGACCCCTGAGGGACTCCACATGGAAGAGACTTCGGGGCCGATCTCCGACCTCCTAAAAACACCGACTGCGACCGGCCAGAGAGGTAGGAGGCGAACCACCATAGAACGGTGCCTCGCACTCCAAGGCCCTCCAACCGGCACAGAAGGATACCATGGTCGATGGTATCGAATGCCGCTGAGAGGTCAAGAAGCACCAGGATAGTGGAATAACCTCTATCCCGGGCCCGCCAGAGATCATCGATCAGCGCGACCAAAGCAGTTTCCATGCTGTAACCGGACCTGAACCCAGACTGCTGAGGGCCCAGATAATCCGTTTCATTCAAGGACTGTTGGAGTTGGAGTGCCACCACCTTCTCAACAACCTTCCCTACAAAGGGAAGGTTGGAGACTGGACGATAATTATTTAAAACTGCCGGGTCCAGGGAAGGCTTCTTGAGGAGGGGGCGCACAAGTGCCTCTTTAAGGGAGCCGGAAAGGACCCCTCCCTCAATGAAGCGATAACAACCACCTGGACCCAGCTCCGTGTCACCTCCTTGCTAGCCGAAACCAGCCAGGAGGGGCACGGGTCCAGTAAACAGGTGGCAGAACTTACAGCTCCAATCGCCTTGTCCACATCATCAGGAGTTACCAGGTCGAACTCATCCCATACAACAGGACTAAGACGGGCCTCTGTCATCTCGACTGACTCATTGTCAGCCGACACTGCATTCCAATGGGAGTCCAAGTCAGTCCAGATCTGAGTGACCTTGTCTGTGAAAAAGGTGTTAAATTCTTCGGCATTGCCCTGCAAAGGTTCCTCCCTCCTCCCCATATTCAGGAGAGAACAAGTCACCCTAAACAGGGCAGCCGGATGAGATTCCGCAGACGTGATCAATGCGGAAAGATACTGAGATCTTGCCGCAGTGATCGCTTCCAAATAGGTCTTAATATAAGCTCCCAATTTAGTTCGATCAGGTTCGGATCTGCTTTTCCTCCATTGCTTCTCTAGACATCTCTTCTGGCGCTTCATCCCCCTGAGTTCCTCGGTAAACCAAGGAGATCTCCTGGGTCTGCTGCCACAGAGAGGTCGCAACGGCGCAATCCGGTCTAGAGCCCCCGTAGTGGCCGTATTCCAGGCCATCACTAGGTACTCCGCCGGACTGTGTATGAGCAAATCTGGCAATTCCCCAAGCGCCCTTTGAAAACCAATAGGGTCCATCAGGCGTCTGGGGCGGAACCATTTAATCGGTTCTGGCTCCCTGCGAGAGAGGATTGGCATCGTAAACTCTAGCCGCAGCAGAAAATGATCTGTCCATGACATGGGCAACACTTCTAAGCCCTTTAGTTTCAGATCATAACTCAACTGCTCCGAGAGGAAAACCAGGTCAGGTGTGTGTCCCCCCTCATGGGTTGGGCCCTCAATTACCTGTGTCAGGTCCATGGTTGCCATGGAGGCCATGAACTCCCGCGGCAGCCAAGAGGACTCACCGAGTGACGGCACGTTGAAGTCCCCCAAGACAATAAGCCTGGGGAACTCAACCGCCAACCCGGCTACCTCCTCGAGTAGCATGGGCAGGGCTGTAGAAACGCAGCTGGGAGGCAGGTACGTAAGCAACAGACCCACCTGTACACCTAGGTCCAACCTCATAAGGAGGGACTCACAACCTGATATCTCAGTAGCAGCGAGTCTGCACAGCCCGAGTGTCTCCTTAGCTATAATCGCCACTCCTCCCCCCCCTTCCCTGGGGTCGCAGCTGATGCCATACCTGAAACCCAGCTGGACACATCTCAGAGAGGGGAACTCCTCCCTCTGGGGTCAGCCAGGTCTCAGTCACACATGCCAGGTCAGCATCCTCCTCCAGAATTAAATCCCGGATGAGGAGAGCTTTATTTACCACCGACCTGGCATTGAGCAGCAGCAGCCTGAGTCCAGGGTCCGGATTTCGCTCATTACCAGTATCCCAGGAGAGATTCAAGGGGCCGGAACAAGAGATCGCTTTCAAGCAGCGAGGCCTTGTTCCCCGAGAGCGGCCTACCCCAGGCCTCCCGTCATATCTGCCTCTTCCCCATAAGACCAGTATAAACTGGCCCTCTGATCCCTCAGAGGAAGGTTCCTCCACTTCTCTAGCCTCCGTAAATGCCGACAGGTCGGCCCTGCCATTTATCAGAGGTCCACAACCACCCATCCATTCAGCCCGATTCATATTGAAATGTGGTTAAAAATACTACAGTCTGGATAAATTTGAAAACTAAGAAAACTGTTAAAATTCCATACCTGAAAAAGTGTTGATGAAATTATATATATAAAAAATAATAATAATAACTCTTTGCTTTAAAAGCTGGAAAATGAACAGCTACTGACACCTAGTGGAGGATTAGAAAAAACTATAGCTGCATTGACTCAGAATTTGGCAAGAGGCCCAGAAATAGCAAAAACCAGCTGGGAACAAAGCATTGGGCTATCTACTACAGCAGGGGTTTCAAATTGCCAGCCTGTGGGCCAGACGCGTCATCCGGAAGCTGCGCCCACCCCATTGCCGGCAATGGAGAAAAAGCTCCGATACATTGTGCAACATCACGTGACGTCACGAGTTTGACATGTCTGTACTACAGAGTGAAATTATATATGTTTAGAAACTGCTGACCTTCTGGGATTATAAACACACTGAGCTGCATTTTTAAGTTTAAGAACTGTTTGCAGAGAAAGAAAAACCTTGGCCTTTGGTTAATCTTCTAAAGGGGAAGTTACTGGAAAGCTTTCAGGTGGTTAAACACTTTGGACTGAAATCTTGGCTGTCTGATAATCATAAGACCCCTGAAAAGAAGAACTGTTACAAAATATTGTTTTCAGTGGTGCTTGGATAATTGGAAACATATTGGATTACAAAAACCATATATAAAGATAAGAACTACACAAGATTTGGTTGTTTGGATTTTAAGATGGGCTGGTTTGATAAAGCTAATTAAAGAGACTATGGTACTGGTGAAAAACTACTTAGAGGAGGGAGACAAAATGGATGTTGTATATTTATCTAAAAGTGACAGAAAACCACACCTAACACCTCCTGCTGAAGACCCCAGCGTGGAACATCAGAGATCTGCAGGAACAATGACTCAAGACAAAGCAAATACATTCCAGGAGAAAATATATGTAATGCTGCAACAGATTCAAATGACAATTGTCTTAAATCACAATGAAATTAAAAACAACTTTTTAAGTTCTTCCTCCTCCACTTGTTTAGGCGTTCCTACAATGCTCGCTTCCTCTTCTTTCTTGGGTTCAGGATCGCCTTTTTCCAAAAAGGCTCTATGGTTGTTAAAAAATTCCACTGCTTTGAGTGGGGTATCCAATCTGTATCTTTTTGAATCCCAGAAAATTAATAACCCTTCTGGAACCAGCCATCTGAAATTCACTCCTTTGTCAAACAATTTCCTTGTTAAGAATTGGTCATATCTTCGAGCTTCTCTTATTCTTCTAGGAATTTGCTTAAATTTTAAATTTTATTTTTATTTGGACTTATATGCCGCTCCTCTCCGAAGACTCGGAGCGGCTTACAACATATATAAAAACAATAATCACATCTAAGTCCAAATCAAAAATAAACATTAAAAACAAAAACCGAACACACATTCATCATTCACACAACAATCCACAATCATCCCCAGGCCTGCCGGCAAAGATAGGTTTTACGATTCTTCCGGAAGGCTGGGAGGGTGGGAGAAGAGCGGACTTCAGGGGGCAGTTGGTTCCAGAGGGTGGGCGCCACAACAGAGAAGGCCCTCCCCCTAGGACCCGCCAGATGACATTGTTTCGCTGACGGGACCCGGAGGAGGCCGACCCTGTGCGCTCTCACCGGTTGAAGGGAAATATGTGGCAGAAGATGGTCCCGTAAGTATCCTGGTCCAATGCCATGAAGGGCTTTATAGGTAATGACCAACACTTTGAATTGCGCTCGGAGACCGATAGGCAACCAATGCAGCATGCGGAGAGTTGGCGAAATGTGGGCACAACGTGGAAGGCCCACAATTGCTCGCGCAGCTGCATTTTGCACTAATTGTAGTCTCCGAACACTCTTCAAGGGTAGCCCATGTAGAGAGCATTGCAGTAGTCGATCCTCGAGGTGACAAGGGCATGTGTGACTGTGAGTAGAGACTCCCGATCCAAATAAGGGCGCAACTGGTGCACCAGGCGAACCTGGGCAAATGCCCCCCTTGCCACAGCCGACAAATGATGTTCCAATGTCAGCCGCGGGTCGAGGAGGACTCCCAAGTTGCGCACCTTCTCCGAGGGGTTTATGAATTTACCCTCCAGGGTAATGGAAGGACAGATTGAAATGTCCTTGGGAGGCATCACCCACAGCCACTCTGTCTTGTCAGGGTTGAGCCTCAATCTGTTAATGCCCATCCAGACCCTCACAGCCTCCAGACACTGGCACATCACCTCAACCGCTTCACTGATTTGGCCAGGAGTGGAAATGTACAACTGAGTATCATCAGCGTACTGGTGGTATCTCACTCCATGCCGGTGGATGATCTCTCCCAGTGGCTTCATGTAAATGTTAAAAAGCAGGGGGCAGAGAACTGACCCCTGAGGCACCCCACACGGGAGTAACCTAGAGGTGGACCTCTGACCCCCCACTAACACCGACTGCGACCGACCAGAGAGATAGGAGGAGAACCACCGTAACACGGTGCCCCCCACTCCCAATCCCTCCAGCCGGCGCAGAAGGATACTATGGTTGATGGTATCGAACGCCGCTGAGAGGTCAAGAAGCACCAGGACAGAGGACTGGCCTCTATCCCGGGCTCGCCAGAGATCATCCATCAGAGCGACCAAAGCAGTTTCGGTGGAGTAGCCGGGCCTGAACCCCGACTGCAGAGGGCCCAGATAATCTGCTTCCTCCAGAGACCGCTGGAGCTGATGTGCCACCACCTTCTCAACAACCTTCCCCACAAAGGGGAGGTTGGAGACCGGACGATAGTTGGTCAAAATTGCTGGATCCAGGGAAGGCTTCTTGAGGAGGGGGCGCACAAGTGCCTCCTTTAAGTGAGCCAGGAAGGACCCCTCCCTCAAAGAAGCATTGACAATCTCCTGGATCCAGGTACGTGTCACATCCCTACTAGCAGAAACCAGCCAGGAGGGACATGGGTCCAACAAACAGGTGGCGGAACTCACAGCTCCAATGGCCCTGTCCACTTCATCAGGCGTAACAGCCTCAAACTCGCCCCAGATGACCGGACAAGAACATGCCCCTGTCCCCTTGACTGAATCGTTATCAGTCGACTCTGCTTCATAATTGGAGTCTAGGTCAGCCCGGATCTGAGCTACTTTGTCTGCGAAACAGTTGATAAAGTCCTCGGCACTACCCTGCAAGGGAGGCCCCGGACCCCTCAGGTTAAGGAGGGACCGGGTCACCCTAAACAGGGTGGCCGGGCGAGATTCCGCAGACGCGATCAATGCGGAAAGATACAAAGTTCTTGCTGCTTTAATCGCCTTCAAATAGGCTCTAATGAGTGAGCTCAATCTGGTTCGATCAGATCTGGACCTACTTCGTCTCCATCGCTTCTCTAGACGTCTCTTATGGCGCTTCATCCCCTGAGTTCCTCGGTGAACCAAGGAGACCTCCTGGGGCCAGCACCACGGAGAGGTCGCAAAGGCACAATCCGGTCAATAGCCCCCTTCGCGGCCGTATTCCATGCCGCTACCAGGGACTCCGCCGAATTGTGAATGAACGAGCTCGGTAATTCCCCAAGCGCCGTCTGAAAGCCAATTGGATCCATCAGGCATCTGGGGAGGAACCACCTAATCGGTTCCGCCTCCCTGCGGGGAAGGATTTGGGCCGTAAAATTCAGTCGTAGCAGGAAATGATCGGTCCATGACAAAGGCAAGGTATCTAAGCCCCTTAAAACCAGATCATTACCCAACTGGTCCGAAAGGAAGATCATATCCGGGGCGTGCCCACCCTCATGCGTCAGACCCTACACTACTTGGGTCAGGTCCATGGTTGTCATGGCGACCATGAACTCCTGTGCCAACCCCGAGGACTCGCCAAGTGACGGCAGGTTAAAGTCCCCCAAGACCATAAGCCTGGGGAACTCCACCGCCAGTCCAGCAACCTCCTCGAGTAGCACAGGCAGGGCTGATGCCATGCAGCTGGGAGGCAGGTACGTAAGCAATAAGCCCACCTGAACCCCAAGGTCCAACGTCATAAAGATGGACTCGCAACCCGGAATTTCGGAAACAGTGAGCCTGCATAGACTGAAGTTCTCCCGGGCCAAAAAAGCCACTCCTCCCCCCCTTCCCTGGGGTCGTGGCTGGTGCCATACCTGATAACCCGGTGGGCACATATCCGAGAGGGGAACTCCCCCCTCAGGGCCCAACCAGGTCTCAGTCACACATGCCAGGTCGGTCTCCTCATCCATGAGAAGGTCATGGATGAGGGGGGCCTTATTATTAACCGACCTGGCGTTGAGCAGCAACAGTCTGAGCCTTTGTATTTTAGTGGTTGGTCTCTTATTCTCAAAATCTCATCTCATGTAGATCTTTTGAGGAATCTTACATGGACTTCCCTAGGAACTCTGTTTCTTCTGGCATAGCTTGAATTGACTCTAAAGACCTGATCTATTTCTCCATTCATTTGGGGCTTTTCCATTCCAAGTAGCTCTGCAAGTAGCTCAATCATCAAATCTAACAAATTCTCATCCTTATCTTCTATTACATTTTGAAATCTTAAGAAATGTGATGCTTTTTCCATCTCAATCACAGCCAAGCTACCTTCCAGTTCTGCATTTGTTTGCGCCAATCTTTGATTCTTGTCTTGTAGGGATTCTAATTTCTGGTCAACTTCCACTGACTTGTCTTCTATTTTTTGTATTCTTTGTTGGTTATCTGTAATCACCTATTGGAAGGTTTCCATTTTTTGGTTCATTTTAATGAGATCATTTTTCAAATTTTTGTAGTTTTTATCAAGGTCTTTTTTCAGGTCTTCATGGTTTTTATTCGAAGATGCCGCCTGGGCTGCAATTGCTTGTAATATCGCCTGGATGTCCTTTTGTTGAACTTCCACTTTTTCTTGTTTTAGGAGTGTAGTAATAGATTTTTGAGGAACTGGGCTTGCTGAGGTCAAAGCAGGAGCAGAGGATCCTTTTCTCCTCGACTTAGTCAAATTTGAGGCACTCATCATCCAATTGCTGTATTATATTATAATCCACCAGGTGGCCTGATGGCCAGTTGTAATAAAAAAAACTCCTATTGCTAGGGGGGAGATCAGACAAAATTTAAAAAAGAGAAAATAATTCCAATAGGGGGATAAAAAAAGAACCCAAAAAACATCCGAGAAAAATAAAGGCCAACAAGAGGAGAACATAATCAATTATAGTAGAAAAAATAGGGGGAGGCAGAGAACACGCCCACTAACAAGATATTCAAAAAAAAAGAAAAAAGGAAAAAAAGAGAAGAAGCAAAAAAGCAAAAAAGGAGAAAAAAGTAGTAGGCCAGAAGAAAGAAAAAAAACTGTAGAAAAAAATATCCAATTTATAATCCACCAAATTCTGTTCAACAACAGGGAAGAAGGCAAAAAAAACCAGAGTTCCTTATTATTCAATTCTTCTTGGAAAAAGTCTATGTTATACAGCCAGAGCAAAGCAAAAGAAAAAAACAAAAAAAATCTCTTTGAGTTAGTCTCAAGGTCAGATAAGGATGTCTGGGCGTTCAGCCAAGTGTCTGGGCATGGAGCCAAGTTCCCAGTCTGAATAAACATCAGACAAAGTAAAGAGGGGAAAAAAGCTTTCCCATGTGACCACAGGAGATACAATGTAACTCTTCCAGACCCTTAGGTAAAGAAAAAAAAAAGACTGTTCAGAGTGAAGAAAAAAAATTCTAAAGTTTTAATAATAAAGGTATAGTTAGAATGGCTTTTCCAAGTTAGAAAAAATATCTTCAAAAAAGAAAAGGAGCAAGCTTCCCAAATTGATTAGAGCTTGAAAGGCTTTACTGTAGTAAAAGTTTATTTTTATTTTTTGAAAAGCAGCTTAAACTGCCGCTTGTATGGGAGGGGGGGGGGAAAGAAAAAACTCCATTTCCTCCCTTCAAGCTTCACACTCCAAGTAAAAACAGGCTATTTCAAGTCAAATCCACCATCAGCAGGAAAGAAGAGCATATTCTCACCTGGCTCAGCTGCTTGCTGTCAAATTCAGCTGTTTCTTCATCTCCGACGATCAGCTGTTAATAGTGGCTCACATAAATGCAGTCCACCTTTCTTCCGTTGATTCCAGGGGCTGCTTTGAGTTCAGCGGCCGGCCCACATTCCTCAAAGGTTCGCCCTCTGAGGTGGCATTTGGCCCAAATGGACCCACTGTCAATCCATCCTATTTGAGCTTCGCACAGACAAGCCAATAAACAGGAACATTTAGACCACCAATCGCTTTAATGCTATATTGGAAAAAATGTTAGCACTGGGAGTGGTTTGCTCCCAGTGCCTTACATACAGTACATGCGCGCCACGCCCTAGAATGGCCCCACTCTTGCCAGGGCCCACCCAAGCCACCATCCAACCACACGCCAACTCCACCCCCCCATTGTCCACCAACAGGCCCTATGCCCTAGCTCGGTCACCGAATGGCCCAGTCAATGCCTGCTGTCCAATGGGCCTGCCAATGATCTAGCCCATGCCCGCTGTCCGCTGGGACTTGCCCCCACATTTCGCACATTCGTATGGCCCACCGGGTGCTCCTAGATACTTGTCGGCCCGGCGAGACGCTTTCTGAGGCCCTCAATCCAATCGGCACACCATGCTGACATCATCATTACCGGGCGCGCCCTGATGACGACATTGCAGCTGGACGCGTGGTGATGGCAGACCAGCAACAGTGGTACCGGGAGCAGCAGCAGGGTTTTGCTGGACGGTGGAGCGGCGGAGCAGTGTCGTCTCCAACCAGTCCAAAGGTGGCTAGGTCTCGCAGGGCACGACATCCGGCTCCCCTTACCAGGGGTCCCCCTGGAAGGAAGCACAACAAGGTTAGCTGTCCCGGGTCCCCAGGGGCTCCTTAGTCCGCTTGCCTGGCCTACCAGGGTAGGTGTGGTGGTACCTATCAATAAGCCGGGTTTCGGAGACATCCCCGGCTTTCACCCAGGATGCTTCGGATAGAGGGTAACCTTTCCAAAGGACAAGATAATATAACTCACCCCTTCTCACCCGTGAATCCAGGATTTCCTGCACTTCATATCGGCCTGGGGCAACTGGGCCTGGCCGCTCTTGCACTCTCTCAGCTGTTACTGGTTTTAACAAACTGACATGAAACACCAGGTGTATTTTCCCCAGGAACCGTGGTAGTCGCAACCGTACAGCCACTGGGTTGATGATTTGATCCACCCGAAAGGAACCAATATATTTGGGGGCTAATTTCTTACATGGTACCTGGAACTTTATGTATTTTGTGGACAAATACACCAAATCGCCTACTTTGAACGGTGTTTCAGTCCTTCATTTTTATCTGCCTGTTTCTTGGCTATTTCCCCTGCTTTTGTTAGAGCTCTCTTTACCACACCCCACACACCCCTTACATGGGCAAACCAGTCATCAGTCTGATGGGGTTGGGGCTCTTGGGTGTTGCACTCCGGTATTGGCACGAACTCCCTACCATACACCACCTGGAAAGGGGTGAATCCAGTACTGCTATGTACAGCATTATTGTATGCCACCTCTACAAATACTACTAGATCCACCCAATTCGTCTGTTGGTATGAGACGTAGCTCCGGAGGTATCGCTCAACTGCGGTGTTGGCTCGTTCAGCTGCACCGTTGGTGCTTGGGTGGTAGGCTGAACTAAGGCCTTGGGCAGAACTGAGGAAGTGGACAAATTCACGCCAAAATTGTGCTGTGAACTGGACTCCTCGGTCCAAGATTATGCGACGCGGTACCCCGTGGACAAAAACATTTTCGCCAACTTTCTTGCTGAAGGCAGTCCTTTACAAGGGATGAAATGGGCTTGTTTGGAAAACAAATCTACTACAGTCCATATCACTGTGTAACCTCGGACCGCAGGTAACTCTACAATAAAGTCCATTGCTATATCCTGCCATGGACGGTCCGGGTCTGCTACGGGCTGGAGCAACCCCATTGGCTTTCTGGGATAGGTCTTCGATTGAGCACAGACATGACAGTTATTTACATACGCTTCGATGTCTCGCCTCATCCAGGGCCACCAGAATTGGCGCCTGGCTAGATGTAGGGTTTTTAAAAACCCAAAATGACCTGCTTGCTTGGAATCGTGGCATAGCTGACATACCCGATCCCTCATGTTCCCTGGAATGTACAGTGGGGCAAAAAAGTATGTAGTCAGCCACCAATTGTGCAAGTTCTCTCACTTAAAAAGATGAGAGAGGCCTGTAATTGTCATCATAGGTAGACCTCACCTATGAGAGACAAAATGAGAAAACAAATCCAGACAATCACATTGTCTGATTTGGAAAGAATTTATTTGCAAATTATGGTGGAAAGTAAGTATGTGGTCACCTACAAACAAGCAAGATGTCTGGCTCTCACAGACCTGTAACTTCTTCTTTAAGAGGCTCCTCTGTCCTCCACTCATTACCTGTATTAATGGCACCTGTTTGAACTTGTTATCAGTATAAAAGACACCTGTCCACAACCTCAAACAGTCACACTCCAATCTCCACTATGGTGAAGACCAAAGAGCTGTCGAAGGACACCAGAAACAAAATTGTAGACCTGCACCAGGCTGGGAAGACTGAATCTGCAATAGGCAAGCAGCTTGGTGTGAAGAAATCAACTGTGGGAGCAATAATTAGAAAATGGAAGACATACAAGACCACTGATAATCTCCCTCGATCTGGGGCTCCACGCAAGATCTCACCCCGTGGGGTCAACATGATCACAAGAACGGTGAGCAAAAATCCCAGAACCACACAGGGGGACCTAGTGAATGACCTGCAGAGAGCTGGGACCAACGTAACAAAGGCAACCATCAGTAACACACTACGCCGCCAGGGACTCAGATCCTGCAGTGCCAGACGTGTCCCCCTGCTTAAGCCAGTACATGTCCAGGCTTGTCTGAAGTTTGCTAGAGAGCATTTGGATGATCCAGAAGAGGATTGGGAGAATGTCATATGGTCAGATGAAAACAAAGTAGAACTGTTTGGTAGAAACACAACTCGTCGTGTTTGGAGGAGAGAGAATGCTGAGTTGCAGCCAAAGAACACCATACCTACTGTGAAGCATGGGGGTGGCAACATCATGCTTTGGGGCTGTTTCTCTGCAAAGGGACCAGGACGACTGATCTGTGTACAGGAAAGAATGAATGGGGCCATGTATCATGAGATTTTGAGTGCAAACTTCCTTCCATCAGCAAGGGCATTGAAGATGAAACGTGGCTGGGTCTTTCAGCATGACAATGATCCCAAACACACCGCCTGGGCAATGAAGGAGTGGCTTCGTAAGAAGCATTTCAAGGTCCTGGAGTGGCCTAGCCAGTCTCCAGATCTCAACCCCATAGAAAACCTTTGGAGGGAGTTGAAAGTCCGTGTTGCCCAGCGACAGCCCCAAAACATCACTGCTCTAGAGGAGATGTGCATGGAGGAATGGGCCAACATACCAGCAACAGTGTGTGCCAACCTTGTGAAGACTTACAGAAAACGTTTGACCTCTGTCATTGCCAACAAAGGATATATAACAAAGTATTGAGATGAACTTTTGATATTGACCACATACTTATTTTCCACCATAATTTGCAAATAAATTCTTTCCAAATCAGACAATGTGATTGTCTGGATTTGTTTTCTCATTTTGTCTCTCATAGGTTAGGTCTACCTATGATGACAATTACAGGCCTCTCTCATCTTTTTAAGTGGGAGAACTTGCACAATTGGTGGCTGACTACATACTTTTTTGCCCCACTGTATAGCTTATTGCTATACCATGCCAATCCATCCCAACGGGTTAGCAATCCGGGATGGTCCCGCAGCCACGTATCCTGTAATATGGCTGTTTTCAGATCGTCCTCAAAAGATCCTACCTTAGAACAGGTGTGCAAGTCCTGTTAGTTGCAAGGGGGCAGGATCGCTTGCACCACCTCCTCTCTCATGCTGTCATACTGCAGAAGTCGGGACAAAGCATCTGCGAGGAAGTTCCTACCCCCTAGCACATATTTGAGGTGGAACCGAAACCTTCTGAAATATTGTGCCCAATGCACATGCTTTGGGGATAACCGTCTTGGGGTCTGCAACACTTCCAAGTTCTTATGATCAGTCCAAACCTTGAACGGATGTTTTGCCCCCTCCAACAGATGCCGCCATGTGGATAGGGCCCACTGTACGGTTAACGCCTCCTTCTCCCAAATAGCCCATGCTCTCTCCATCTCTGTCACCTTTCAGGAGGTGTATGCACATGGCTGTAGTCTCCCTCGGTCATTTAATTGGAGTAGCATGGCCCCCACAGCGACATCACTGGCGTCGGCCTGTACTATGAAGGGCCGTTCTGGGTCTGGGTGCAGCAACACAGGTTCTCGTGCAAATAAAGTCTTTAGTACTTCAAAAGCTCTTTGACAGTCAGTTGTCCAGGCCAAGGCCTGTCCAGGTCGAGGTTTTGTAGTACAGGACCGGGTACATAATAAATCCGTTAAGGGGAGAGCCACCGTTGCAAAGGAGGGAATAAACTGTCTATAAAAGTTCGCAAAGCTTAGAAAACTCTGCAACTGGCGATGTGTTTTAGGAGCCTGCCATTCTAGAACACTCTTTACCTTGTTGGGATCCATTTCCATGCCTGCTGCCGAAATGCGGTATCCTAGGTAGTCCAAGCTAGTCCGGTGGAATTCGCATTTAGACAGTTTAACATATAGACGGGCCTGCAGCAATTTCTCCAACACTTGACGTACTAGTGGGACATGTTCCTCCAAAGAGTTAGAATATATGAGAATGTCGTCTAGGTAGACTAGCACCCCATGGTACAAATGCTCATGCAATACCCCATTTATGAGCTGCATAAACACCGCGGGAGCTCCCTGTATCCGAAAGGCATGACTTTAAATTGATAACTGCCTAGCAGACAGTTGAAGGCTGTCTCCCATTCATCGTCTTTCCTTATCCTGGCTCTATAAAAGGCCTCCCTAAGGTCTAATTTCGTGAACACCCTCCCACAGGCTAAATGAGCTAGAAGGTCTTTCATCAATGGCAAGGGGTACATATGTTCTACGCACATTGCGTTAATACCTCAGAAATCTACACAAAGCCGGAGCCCCCCATCCTTCTTCTCTTGGAATAGGACCAGAGCTGCAATAGGTGAACGGGCCGGCTGTATGAAACCACTTGCCAGATTTTTATCTATATACTGTCTTAATTCCTGTAGCTCTAAAGGTGTCATGGGATACATTCTGGGTTTGGGTAACTTAGCAGGCAGGATCTCGATTGCACAATCGGTTGGGCAATGGGGTGGCAAGCTATCACACTCCTGTTTGCTAAAAACCACAGCAAGGTCCTCGTACATGGCTGGGAACCCACATCCCACACCTTCATATGCGACCTTCATTCTTTCCCCTCCAGTTTCAGGTCCTGCTGGCTCTGACTGGGGCGGTTGGGGTCCTAGCCCTAACCGTAGATGGCGACAACCCTCAGCCCACCACATGGTTGGAGTCCACTTGTCTAGCCAGGCTAATCCTAGGATTGCTGCTTCTGTCATAGACAAAACCACGATGAACCGCATGAGCTCCCAGTGGTTGCCCATATCCATTATTATTATTATTATTATTATTATTATTATTATTATTATTATTATTATTATTATTATTATTATTATTATTATTATTATTATTATTATTATTATTATTATTATTATTATTATTTTAATTTCTATGCCGCCCTATTCCGGAGAACTCATTACTAATGTGGCCGGGACCAAAAGGGAGCCATCCACCTGCTCGAAACGAATAGGGGAGGCCAATCGAGTCACTCTAATGCCCACCTTCTCTACCACCCGCTTACTAATTAGACAACTGGTACACCCCGTATCAATAAGGGCCTGGTATTCGCCGGATCGCCCCATTAGTGGACTTGTCAAGGTGACTGGGATGGCAAAAGGAGCTATGGGTTGACTTATCATAGGGTCCTCTGCCGAATATCCCTCTTCATACTCCTACAATTGCCCCGCAGCTAACGCTGCGTTCTCCACAGTTTGCTGAGGAGTTGCAACTTCCATTTTCCGGGCCCCCCTTGATCGTTCCGATGCTTTCTTTGATGTCCCTCCCGGATGGCCCACAGCCATGGGGTTGCTGGTGGTCGCTGGCACCGGACAGTCAGCTACTCTATGGCCAGGCCGATTACATCGAAAACACCAGAATATGGGCCTGGATGTGGGACCAGGAGTCTGCGGTTGCCGGCCAGGATCCGTTGGTCGCTCAACCACCCGTCGAGGAACTAACTGCACTTCCGGTGTCCGCTGGAACTCCTGTAATCCTGCATCCAACTCGATCACTACCCGAAACCATTCTGAAAGCCAACACGGAATGCCTCGGACCACACACGCCCGGCCTAAGTCCTTGTCCAACCCAGCCTGGAAATGATGAACCAGGAGACGTTCTGGCCAAGACCTAAGCCTCCCAACTACCCACTGGAAATCACGGACATAATCTCTCACTGGCCGGCCCCGTTGTTTCAGCCTCAACACCTCCGCTTCTGCTCACTGCATCCAGGAGGCATCTTCAAACCTGGTCTTTAGGGCATCTAAGAACAGACCAACATCGGCTAACTCACGAGCGTGGTCGCTATATAGATCTGCGGCCCAGGCTGCCGCCTCTCCCTGCAACTTAGCTGTCACTGCCACTACTATCGCCCAATTAGATGGGTACATAGAGGCAAAGCGGTCTATATGGCTCAGCACATGGCTCATGAACATGGCTAACTGATCCGGGTCCCCATCAAAGTCTACTGCTACAGGTGGTGGAGTCCACATCACAACTGGAGGCCAGGGTGCAGTCGCCTGTGGTGTATACCGACTCCCATCCTGGGGGCTCACACGCTGAGTGCCATAGTCTGGGCCCCATGTTCCTGGTCTGGACCCTGCCTGCCAGGAAGAACCTACTTCCTGGGTCCCGGCCAAACGACCTCCACGGTGGTGCTGAGGCTGTGCAGCTGACACGGGAATGCCAGAAGACCCCGTTTGAGAAGACAGGCCGGGAGTTAGCCTGAGCCTTGGACTGGCTAGGTGAAACCTGGAGGCCTCCACCGGTACCCTCAGCTCGGGGCTAGTTCTTGAACGGGGGTGGGGGTGCTGTGTAACCCACTTCCCCAAACTGGTCCCTTAAAACATCCAGGGTGTATTGGCCTGGGGCTGTGGAGTAACTCCACTCCTCTTCCTCATCTCTGGTTAGTCGTCTCTCCCTCCAACCGGTCAAGGAAAGGCCTGCTCTCACGGCCTGTTGACTGTTAGCTTCCGCCTGTTGCAAAGCAGGACTCAACCACCACTCCCCAGACAGAGCAGTGGAAGCAGGCATCTGAGGCTCCCCTCTTACCTCCCCAGGTACCTGGACCTTCTCCTTTGGTCTCACCACCGGCTGGACCTCCGGCCCCTCAACCTCTGGTGTCAATGCAGGCTGACCTGCAGATTCTGGAGCCTCTTCTGCCGGGGCAACACCTTGAGTTCCCTCTGCCATCCTCTTTCCACCACCAGGGCTCAAGGACTAGAGACTACAAAGTAGTAAAGGGGTTTGTAGAGAGTGCTAACTTACTGTCAATCCGTCCTATTTGAGCTTCGCACAGACAAGCCAATAAACAGGAATGTTTAGACCACCAATCGCTTTAATGCTATATTGGAAAAAAAGTTAGCACTGGGAGTGGTTTGCTCCCAGTGCCTTACATACAGTACATGCGTGCCATGCCCTAGAACAGCCCCACCCTCGCAACACAACACCCACCAGCAGAAGAATATCGGACCCAGGGGATGGAGAATCGTTTCTCTGGGTCTAACTTCAGCAACGTCACCAGAGGAAGGAGCAAGACCGAGAGACCAGAGGCAGATAAGCTCCCCTAGAAGATTGAGGTCCAGATATAATTGAAGTCATGGAGGAGGTTGGAATTTTTTCAATAAATATAAATGGTTTTTATTCTCCTTCAAAGAGGAGAAAAACATTTACTAGACTACAAAAGTTAGAAATGGACATAACTTTTCTCCAAGAGACACATATCAAGAGACAATATTCTAGAACCTTAGAACCAAAAATGGGTAAGCTTTACTTCTCCCTGGCACTTCAAAAGAAAAGTGGTATAGCTCTTTATATAAAAGAAAAGATGAACCCAAAACAAGTTTATGCAGATGAAGAAGGGAGAATATTAATGGTGGAAATTACGTTGAATCAAAAACAGATACTGATGGTTGCAGTATATGCACCCAATGATAAGCAAGACCAGTTTTATCATCAATTACATAATAAAATAGTGGACTTAAACTACCAAAACCTTTGTATACTGGGAGACTTTAATGCAATAGTTGATGCAACTCAGGACTATAAAAGCCATAAACAAGGCAAAAAAGGGGGGAAACACTTTACCCAAGGCCTTTTTAAAAATGAAAGAAGAAGTGTCCATTCAAGATATATGGAGAGAGATGAACCCAGGAAAATCACAATATACGTTCTATTCAAATAGGCACAAATCTTGGTCAAGAATTGATATGATATAGACATGTTATGACTTGAAAACTATAATACAAGAGGTTGAAATAGAAACTAATATTTGGGCAGACCACAATCCAATTAAAATGATCTGGAAAGGAACTAGGAAAAAAATTAAGAAGGTCACTGAATAAATCTATACTGAAAGAAAAAGAATTCCTACAATTAGCAACAAATGAAATGGAATATTTCTTTAAAATAAATAAGAAAGAAGAAACCTCCCTCCAAAATGTGTGGGATATAACCAAAGCATATTTTAGAGGTTTGGCCATAACTTATGTTGCTAAAAAGAATAAAGAAAAGAAACAATTACAGCTACAGTTGAAAGAAGAACTTAATAAATTAGAATCTGAGTTACAAATTGACCCACAAAAAAGATTTTGAAGACACAAATGGAATTAATAAAACATAAATTAAACCTAACTGAGATGGAAATTAAATGGCAGATTAAACGATCTAAACAGAACTTTTTTGAAAATGCTAATAAACTGGGAAGATGGTTAGCATATAGACTGAAGAAAGAAAAAGAAAAAAGAATGATAAATAAGCTACAAGACTCAAAAGGCGAGGTACACTTCCACAATGACACAATGAAAAAAATTACTAAGGCTTATTACGAGACACTCTATAAGGCAGAGGTGGTTTCCAAAGAGGGAATACAGGATTATTTAAAAGGAACTGACCTCCCAAAAGTTCCAGAGAACATTCAAAATATATTAAATGAGAAAATATCAATGATCTATAAAAAGGCAAAAGAAGGATAAGACCCCAGGTCCTGATGGACTTCCTGCAGAATTCTATGTAGCTCTACAAGATACAATAAGTCCGATTTTGAAGGAACTGTGTAATGACATTTTCTCAGAGATAAAAATACCAAACTCATGGACTGAAGCTAATATCACCCTGATACCTAAAGAAGATACTGACTCCACTCAAATAAAAAACTATAGACCAATATCGTTATTAAATGTGGACTATAAAATCTTTGCTTCAATAATGGCAGAAAAAATGAAGACATTTCTGACTGAATTTATCCACACAGATCAAATTGGCTTTTTGCCTAAAAGACAGATAAAGAACAATTTAAGGATTATTTTAAATGTTTTGGAATACTACGAAAACAACCCAGGGAAACAGATGGCACTGATATTTCTTGATGCACAAAAAGCTTTTGACAACTTAAATTGGCAATTTATGTTCCAACAGTTGACGGAAATGGATTTTGGCAAAAATTTCATAAATGCAATTCAAGCAATCTATAATAAACAAACAGCAACGATACTTTTAAATGGAGACTATACAGAAAGTTTTGATATTAAAAAAGGCACAAGACAGGGATGTCCATTATCTCCCCTGTTATTTACCCTCACATTGGAAGTTCTGGCTAGAAATATTAGGCAGGATATGGAAATCAAAGGATTGGTGATAAAAGATCAGAAATATAAACTACAAGCTTTTGCAGATGACCTGGTTTTCATTTTGGAGGAGCCACTAGAAACATCTACTAAACTTCTGCAGAAAATAGAGAAATTCGGAGAAGTGGCCGGTTTGAAAATAAACAGGGAAAAGACTAAGGTATTAACAAAAAACCTAACAGATAAACAGAAAAGCCAATTTGTAAAAAAGACAAATCTCCAAATAGTCAAAAAAGTCAAATACCTAGGTATCCACTTAACATCAAAATACACAACATTAAAAGAAGATAATTATGAAAGATTATTGAAACAAATCAAAATAGGCTTGGAAAAGTGGAAAAATCTTCAACTGTCATTGTTAGGAAGAATAGCGACAGTGCAGATCAGTATCCTACCGAAGCTACTCTTTCTATTTCGAACAGTTCCTGTAAAACTGTGAAAGAAATTTTTTGATGATTTAAATGCAACAATATTGAGATTTATATGGCAAGGGAAAAAAGCATGAATTTAAATTAAAATGTTACAAGAAGCTAAAGATAGTGGAGGATTTGGACTCCCGGACTGGAGACTATTACCAAGCAGCCATTTTGCTTTGGCTTAAAGAATGGATAATGTTGAGAAATAAAAGACTTCTCTACTTAGAGGGACATGACTTACAATTGGGTTGGCATGCTTTTCTGTGGTATGGGAAAAATAAAGTACACAAATATTTCCAAAACCACGCTATAAGGAATGTACTTTTGCTAGAATGGGAGAGAATTAAACAAAAAAAATTATACTAAAATACCTGAGTGGCTTTCAACAATGGAAGTGTTCGCTTACCCAAATCTAATTAATTATGATAAACTTGTTACCTACAAAGACATTTTGGATAAGGACGGAAAACTTAAAGACAGGCAAGACCTTCAACAACAAGGTATTGACTTAGCATGGTGGCCTTATTTGCAAATTCAAACAAGATATGAAAAAGATGCAAAGTCAATGGGATTTTATAAAGAACAGATACAACTTGATAAAATACTTTTGAAAACAGATGAAAATTTGATTAAGAAACTCTATAAATTCCTCCTAAACTGGAAGATGGTAGAAGAGCAAGTAAAAGAAACAATGATAGTTTGGGCAAAAAACTTTGGATATTCTATAGATTTAGAAGACTGGCAAAAGTTTTGGGATAGAAACATCAAACTTACTAAAGCAGCCTCATACAAAGAAAATTTATATAAAATGTTTTATAGATGGCATATGACACCAGTTAGATTAGCGAAAATATTTAAAAATGTATCGAATAATTGTTGGAAATGTAAACAAAAACCATGTACTTACTACCATATCTGGTGGGTATGTCCTAGCGCTAAGACGTTTTGGTTTAAGATTCATATATGGCTGGAAAAGATGACTAAAATACAGATAGAATTTAAGCCAGAACTGTTCTGGTTGGGAATACTAGGATTTAATTATGGAAAAGAGAATGAATATTTATTTATTTATTTGTTTGTTTATTTATTTATTTATTTTTGCGATTTCTATACCGCCCCTCTCCCAAAGGACTCGGGGCGGTGTACAGCCCAATTATTAAAAACATCAATATACAAAAAGTAAAATGATTAAGAATAGATTAAACATTTAGGCCCTAAATCCTTTTAAAACCCAATACATTATCTTAAAAAGCTCAATCCCCTAAAACAATTATAACCTTGCTGGTACTGGAGCTCCTATCCCAGGCCGGCCTGTCGAAAAAAATATGTTTTCAGTTCTCAACGGAAGGTACGTAAATCCGTCATCGTACGGAGTTCGGGGGGGGAGCTCGTTCCAAAGCGTTGGAGCTCCCACAGAGAAGGCTCTCCCCCTGGGGGTCACCAGCCGACATTGTCTGTCCAACGGCACCCTGAGGAGACCCTCTTTGTGGGAGCGTACTGGACGGCAGGAGGTATTTGCTGGCAGAAGACGGTCCTGTAAATATCCGGGTCCGATGCCATGGAGCGCTTTAAAGGTGGTCACTAACACCTTGAAACGCACCCGGAAGGCCACCGGCAACCAGTGCAGCTCGCGCAGGAGCGGTGTTACATGGGAGCGCCATGACACTCCCGTCACTACCCACGCGGCCACATTTTTGGCCAGCTGGAGCCTCCGGGTGCACCTCAAGGGGAGCCACATGTAGAGAGCATTACAGTAGTCCAGCCTGGAAGTGACGAAGGCATGAGTAACTGTGCGTAGCGAGTCCCGGTCTAGGAAGGGCCGCAATTGGCGCACCAGGCGAGCCTGATAGAACATCCTCCCGGCCACGGCTGTCAGATGGTCCTCTAAAGACAGCCGTGAATCCAGGAGGACTCCCAAATTGCGAACCCTTTCCTCGGGGGCCACTGTTTTGCCCCCAACAGACAACGAAGGAATCAATTGGCTAAACCGGGACGACAGTAGCCACAGCCACTCGGTCTTGGAAGGGTTGAGCTTGAGTCCGTTCTTCCCCATCCAGACCCGCACAGCCTCCAGGCACTGGGTCAGCACGGCAAGAGCATCGTTGGGGTGGTTCGGCGTGGAAATGTACAACTGAGTGTCATCAGTGTACTGATGATACTCCACACCAAAACCACGGATGATCTCACCCAGCGGTTTTACATAAATGTTGAACAATAGGGGTGAGAGGACCGACCCCTGAGGTACCCCACATACGAGGGGTCTCGAGGTCGACCTCTGACCCCCTGTAAACACAGACTGCATCCGGCCGGAGAGGAAGGAAGAGAACCACCGCAAAACAGTGCCCCCTATACCTAACCCCTCCAACCGTTGCAGCATGATACCATGATCGATGGTATCAAAAGCCGCCGAGAGGTCCAATAGCACCAGAACAGAGGAACAACCTCTGTCCCGGGCCCACCAGAGGTCATCCACCAACGCGACCAATGCTGTTTCCCTGCTGTAGCCAGGCCTGAAGCCCAGCTGGTGTGGATCCAGATATAACGATTCCTCCAGGTGCCGCGGGAACTGTTGGGCAACCACGCTCTCAACAACCTTCAGGATTCAGGCTCGGCTACTCCACGGAAACTGCTTTGGTCGCGCTGACGGATGATCTCTGGCGGGCCTGGGATAAGGGATTATCCACTATCCTGATGCTACTTGACCTCTCAGTAGCTTTCGATACCATTGACCATGGTATCCTTCTGCACCGACTGGAGGGGTTGGGGGTTGGGGGCACTGTTTTGCGGTGGTTCACCTCCTACCTCACTGGTTGGTTGCAGTCGGTGTTGGCAGGGGGTCAGAGGTCGACCCCTAGGTTCCTCCCTTGTGGGGTCCCTCAGGGATCGGTCCTCTCCCCTCTGCTGTTTAATATCTACATGAAACCGCTGGGCGAGATCATCCGACAACACGGGGTGAGATATCATCAGTATGCTGATGATACCCAGCTTTACATCTCCACCCCGTGTCATTTCAGTGAAGCAGTGGAAGTGATGTGCCGATGTCTGGAGGCTGTTAGGGTTTGGATGGGTGCCAACAGGCTCAAACTCAACCCCGACAAGACGGAGTGGCTATGGGTTCTGCCTCCCAAAGATATTTCAATCTATCCATCCATTAGCCTGGGGGGAGGTTTTGACCCCCTCGGAGAAGGTCTGCAACTTGGGCGTCCTCCTCGATCCACAGCTAAATTTGGAACATCATCTTTCGGCTGTGGCGAGGAGGACATTTGCCCAGGTTCGCCTGGTGCACCAGTTGCGGCCCTATTTGGACCGGGAGTCTCTTCTCACAGTCACTCATGCTCTTATCACCTCGAGGTTCGATTACTGCAATGCTCTCTACATGGGGCTACCTTTGAAAAATGTTCGGAGACTTCAGGTAATGCAGAATGCAGCTGCGCGAGCAGTGTTGGGCTTGCCTAGAAATGCCCACATTTCGGCATCACTCCGCGAGCTGCATTGGGTGCCAATTGGTCTCCGAACCCAATTCAAAGTGTTGGTTATTTCCTATAAAGCCCTACATGGCATCGGACCAGGTTATTTACGGGACCGTCTGCTGCCTCATGAATCCCAGCGGCTGGTTAGGGCCCACAGAGTGGGCCTTCTCCAGGTCCCGTCAGCCAGACAGTGTCGCCTGGCGGGGCCTAGGGGAAGAGCCTTCTCTGTTGCGGCCCCGGCCCTCTGGAACCAACTTCCCCCGGAGATCCATGTCGCCCCCCACCCTCTCCGCCTTTCGTAAATTGCTCAAAACATACTTTTGCCGGCAGGCCTGGGGCAGCTAACACCTTGCCCCTAGCCAGTGTATGTTTGTGTGTATGTTTGTGGAATGATTGGTTTCTTTTTTAACTAAGGGTTTTTATATTTATGTATTTTATTGTAATTTCTATCATGTTGTGAGCCGCCCTGAGTTCTCCGGAATAGGGCGGCATAGAAATTAAATAAATAAATAAATAAATAAACCTTCGCAAGAAAGCGAAGGTTGGAGACAGGACGATAATTTGATAAAACAGCTGGATCCAGGGCAGGCTTCTTAAGGAGGGGCCTCACTACCGCCTCTTTCAAGGTGGCAGGAAAGACACCCTCACTTAAAGAAGCATTAATAATTGCCTGGAACCAGCCTCGTACCACCTCCCGGGATGCCAACACCAACCAGGAGGGGCACGGGTCCAATGAACATGTGGTCGCCCTAAGTCCCCCGAGCAACCTGTCCACGTCCTCGGGAGTCACGGGGTCAAACTCAGCCCAGGTAACAATCTCAAGACCAGACTCCGCCTCTCCCACCGGACATACCCAGTTGAAATCAAAGCCTTCCCGTATCTGAGCGATTTTATCATGCAGATATTTTCCGAAATCCTCAGCTCTACCCTCTAAGGGGTCTCCCCTCACCTCCTGATGAAGGAGGGAGTGGATCACCCTAAACAAGGAGGCTGGGCGGTTATCTGATGACGCGATAAGAGCAGTGAGGTAAGAACACTTCTCTGCTTTTATCGCCGCTAGGTAGGACCTAATATGGTCTCTTACCAGTGTTCGTTCAGATTCGGCACGGCTCGATCTCCAACTGCTCTCTCGGAGTCTTTTCCGGCGTTTCATCTCTCTCAGCCCCTCATTATACCAAGGGGCCGATCGAGACGTACGCCGAATCAGAGGCTGCAAAGGCACAACTCGATCTAGAGCACTGGCCGCAGCCCTATCCCAGGCTGCCGCCAACTCTTCGACCGAGTCGTGTATCTGAACCTCAGGAATTGGCCCAAGCTCTGCCTGGAACTGCTCGGGCTCCATCAGCCGCCTGGGGTGGTACCATCTCACTGGTTCCACCTCCCTGCGGTGGGGTGCAGTGGTCAGAAAGTCCAAGCGAAGGAGAGAGTGATCAGACCATGACAGGGGCTCAATAACTATATCCCCTATATTCTGACCACTCAGCCACTGTCCAGAGACAAAAACCAGGTCAAGCGTGTTCCCCCATGCGTGTGTGGGGCCTTGAATTACCTGGGTCAGGTCCATGGTTGCCATGGAAGCCATGAACTCTCGAGCTTCCCCGGACGCCCCGCTCACAGACGGCAGGTTGAAGTCACCCATGACTATTAGCCTGGGAACCTCAACCGCCACTGCGGCGATAACGTCCAGGAGCTCGAGCAGGGAGGTTGACACATGGCAGGGAGCCAGGTACGTAATCAACACCGCCCTCGGACCCCCAACGTCCCACTTCACCAGGAGGGATTCACAGCCTGCCGTCTGAGAAACAGTGACCTCCCTCGGCCTGTAATCTTCCCTAATCACGACTGCCACTCCCCCACCCCTGCCCTGAGCTCTCGGCCGATGGAATGCAAGGAAACCCGGTGGGCACATTTCCACCAGAGGGACACCGCCCTCCGGTCCCAACCAGGTCTCCGTTATACCAGCCAAGTCTGCTCCCCCCTCTGAAATTAAATCTTGAATGAGGGGGGCCTTATTTACCACAGACCTGGCATTGCACAACATCAGCCTACAGCCAGGGCCCTGTGGTTCTGAATAACCCTGAGAACAGGTAGAGCCTTGGGGGTCGGAGCGCATGACCACTTGTAAACAGTGGGTACGCGCTCCCTTATTATAATACGGCCCCCTGCTCCCGCCATAGCTGCCCCTCCCGCTTACGGTACTAATTGGAATTAAATCAGCCTTAATCAGCTCCCCATCCGAACCCACAGGATTACGTCCCCTTCCGTTGCCTGGCCTGTCTTCTAGCTCCCTTCCAACAATTCCTTCCCCCACCCTAAACACCCCTTCCCCACCTCTACCCTCCCTTAAAACTTTTATTAAATAACGATTTAAAAAACCCCAAAGCCCCTTATTTGACGCATGCCATCTCTCAGGACTCCAAAGTCCATCCTCGAGGTGGGCCCTTGATAAAGCGGAGGGCCATGATTGTGAGAGGGGGAAATCTCGCAATGCAAGAAGAGTCGATCTCAAGTATGGAGCCAGTCAGACAAAATACATCGATGGGGTCCAGCGAGAAACCAGGCAGTTCGGTCTAAATTAAAATCCAAAATTCCATAATTCCATAATTCCATGAGGGTGACAGTAATAACGAAGATGATGATGAAATTAGATGATCCGGGCAGAAGAAAAGCCCCTATGTTCCATCCTGCTCCATTAATCCACAGTCTACAAATTCAAATATGTGCTGCCAGGGGCAAGGACCAGATCTCTAGAAGGGGGTCCATAAAGGCAGCACCAAAGTCAGAGTCCGGGATTATTTTCATCAGGGCTATTTACTGCCCACCTGATGGTGATTCCACTTTCCTATTCCGTATACAAACTAACAGGGTGGGGGAGGCCACTGCAATTCTTCCATTTGGCCTCATCGTTAATCACTCTTCATCAGGGAGGGGGAAGCATGACAACGCTGTTTCCCTCACCACAAGTCCACAAGTCCATGCTGCCCCTCTCCATCACCCGCGACCTCCAGCTGTCTTCCCAAAACCGCCGGCCAACAAAATGGTGGGGGGCCACCGAACTCTTCCCTTTTACGGCGGCCACCTACGCCTCTCAGCTGCCCACCAAAGCCACTCGTTCATGTGGTGGTGGTAGGGAGGGGGATGGTAAGGAGAGGGGGAAGGGACCAAGCCACTTCCCATCACAGATAGTCATCCGAGAAACACAAGCCTCTCAGCAGAGAAACAAAAGCCTCATCCGAGAAACAAAAGCCTCTCAGCAGTCCTCTCACCCCCTCCACAGATCGCTCACTCACATAATAGGAGGAGGGAGGGGGGAGCCGCCGCCAAACTCTTCTCCCTCGCAACGGACTCTCATACAAACTCCCAAACTGGCTCCACACTCCATCAAAGGCCGAAAGGGGCGGAGCACGCCGTCGCAATCCCCCAACTTCGTTCGCTCATTTCGGAAAGGAGGAAATCAGCGAATATTTATTTATTTATTTATTCGATTTGTGTGCCGCTCCTCTACCTCTGGAAAGCCGAGATGTTCCACTGCCAGAATCCCCGGGGTCCTAGATGTTTCTCGACCCCCGGGGGAGGTCTCTAGCCATCCCCCATCAGATGCCCGGCTCTTACAGAGATGCGCCCGCCATCTTGCGCATGCTCATTATATATGATATATTTAATATTACATATATTGGCACCTGTGAGAATAGCATTTGCCCAATTCTGGAAAAATGAAAATTTACCATCTGACCAGATTATAATTACAAAAAATTTAGAATGTGCAGAAATGGACAGATTAATCTTAGAGATTAAAGAGAAAGAAGACTCAGTTTATTTTAAAACATGGGAAAATTTTTATCAATGGTTAGCAACACGAGCTAGCAAGAAAGGATTGTGAAGTTTAATAGGAGGAATGACATCTACTGACTAGTTATTATTTTCATGATTACCGCTATTGTTATTGATTATAGTTATTTACCATTACATTAATTACTGTTATTTAATATTTGTATCCGGACAACAGTCTGCTTGCTAAAGCGTGGAATTATTGCTGGGGGCAACCCCATTTTTGTACCTACCCTTACCCCAATCCCACTCCCGAGCCCTACCGAATATCCATACTGATCCCATCCTTTCCTTATCCTTGTAAAACCTAATAAAATATTTATAAAAAAAGAAATTAAAAACAACTTTGATAACATAAATGAACATATCTCTAACCTAAACTCACAATTAAACGCTTAAAAATGACAATAAAGAATGAACAAATAAATCAGACAATAGAATACAAATACTTAAATATGGAATCTACAAATGAAGAGAACTACAACTTAATACAAACAAAAGAAAATCCGCAAAAAATTTGCTACAACAAAGGAAATAAAAAAGATGTTTTACTTTCCAGGACTTCAAAACAAACTTGAGGACAAAAAAGAAGATTTAATAAAATGGACTAAAGAGCTATCAGGAGAATCATTAAAGCGTGGGAGACAAAAAATGAATATTCTACTTAATTTGTCTTTTTTATCCCCAACAATATCTACAAAAATACAACCTGGCAAGCTAAACCTACTGATTTGGAAAGCGACCTGGCAAAAGAAGAAGATTAGAATTAGAATTAAGAGATGTGATTCAACATACCAGATGGAATACTATATGACTAAACACCTGTTTGAATACGGTTAAAAAATATAAAGTTTGGCCATAAAGAGGCCCTATAGTAAGATTGCTACATGGTGTACTATATGATAATAATAATAATAATTTTTATTTTGCGGTCATAGACCAAAATGCAAGTGCAACAAAAGAAAACACAAGAAAAATATAATCACAAACAATTAACACCAGAAGCCTTGGCTAAAGGGAATTACAACGTTCTCCTCTAATAGTTACAGCTCTTAAAAGAAATTAGAAACCTGAGAAGTAATATAGGAGGAGCCATCCCCTAGACAATATAAGGCCAAATTACTAACATTAGAACCAGAGGGATCAATTCCAAGGAGAGATAATAATTTAATTCTGGCTGTGTTATACATAGGACAGTATGATAAGACATGCTCCACAGTTTCAACTTCAGCCCTATCACAGGGGCATAGTCGCTCACTAAACAGGAGTCTCTTGAATCTCCCATCGAGTAGTGCTGAGGGCAAGATGTTGAAACGGGCTAGGGAAGAGACTCTTCTATACTTGGGGATGGTTAGAGTATAGAAATATGAAGCCATCCTCAATCCATAATTATTAGAATGGCTGAAGATCAAAGGGGAGCAGGTTTTGTTGGCTCTGGCTCTTAAGTATTGCAAATATATGTCCACAAGCCATTGGACTACCCTAAACTGGGCATCCTTGAGACCATAATCTCCCAGAGCATCCCCCATAAAACCTAGCAAGTGGAGTTTCTTCATCAGCTCCCTCTCCCAACAAGAAGTATGAGAATCAGCAAACACCAGGGAGAGGTAGCTACCAGGGACTGCCGAAAAGAGCACCCAAAACCACCATTTAAAGGTGTTAATGCACGCCATGCATTTGACTGAACGAATGCCCAGTTCCAGGTACATCAAAGCAAATCCAACACAGGGAGGAAGACCCAGAGGTTTCCTAAGAAAAACAGCCTGGGTTCTTTCAATACAATCCTTGAAGCCTTGTATCCATATGGGAATTCCATAAAGAGTTTGGGCCAAGGTTTTGGCTTTATATATACACAGAGCAGAAGGAGTAAACTGGCCTCCTTGGGTAAAAAAGAATCTTATAATCTGCTGATGGCTACAGGAGGCTGAATTCAGCACCTGGGTTCGATGTTTAGTCCAAGCACCAGTATTCTGAAATTGAATACCTAAATACTTAAAATGGAAAACCTGCCTAACAACATTACCATTGATAGCCCAGTTGTATGATTTCCATGCTCTAGAAAACACCAATACTTTGGATTTGTCATAGTTAATGGACAAATGGTTCTCAGCACAGTAGGACCCAAATGCAAAAAGTAATCTTTTTAGACCAAGCCTTGATTGTGATAGAAGGACCGCATCGTCAGCATAAAGAAGAAGCGGAATCTTCATATTTAACAACTTTGGGGCATGGGACTCAATGCGTGCAATGTAAGAGGCCAGGTTGGATAAGAATAAATTAAACAGAAGAGGGGCCAGGACACAACCCTGCCTAACTCCGCTCTCAATCGGGATAGAATTTGAAAGTTCTCCCTGCAAGCCGCACCTAACCTGGCTAGAGGTCTGATTATACAAAGATCTAATTAGGAACAAAAGACGTCTGTCAATAGAACTTTTGTGCAATTATGACCACAACAGTTCCCTAGGGACTGAGTCAAACGCTGCCTTGACTGCAGCCAAGAAAGCTAGACAAATCTAGACAGCATACTAAAAAGTAGAGACATCACCCTGCCAACAAAAGTGCGTATAGTCAAGGCCATGGTTTTCCCAGTTGCAATGTATGGCTATGAAAGTTGGACCATAAGAAAGGCTGAGTGACAAAGAATTGAGGCCTTTGAACTATGGTGCTGGAGAAGACTCCTGCGAGTCCCCTGGACTGCAAGGTGTTCAAACCAGTCAGTCCTAGAGGAGATCAACCCTGACTGCTCTTTAGAAGGCCAGATCCTGAAGTTGAAACTCAAGTACTTTGGCCACCTAATGAGAAGGAAGGACTCACTGGAGAAGAGCCTAATGCTGGGAAAGATTGAGGGCAATAGAAGAAGGGGACGACAGAGAATGAGGTGGCTGGATGGAGTCACTGAAGGAGTAGGCATGAGATTAAATGGACTCCAGAAGATGGTAGAGGACAGGAAGACCTGGAGGAACATTGTCCATGGGGTCACAATGGGTTGGACATGACTTCGCAACTAACAACAAATACAAATTTGAAAATATTCTGTTTCTTCTTTTTCTTTCAATCTCAAAGTAAGTCTGTCCATTTCTGCAGTCTAGTATTTTTTTAATTATTTCTTCCTCTGATGGTATTTCTTCATTTTTCCAATATGCGAATATAGTTCTTGCCGCTGTTGTCACATGCAAAATCAAATATACACTTTGTTTATCAAGCTTTTCTGGCATTATACCTAATAAAAAAAGTTCAGGTTTAAAATCTACATGTTTTCCCAACATCTTTTCTAGCCAAGTATGTATTTTTGTCCAATATCTCTTTGCTTTTACACATGTCCACCACACGTGATAATAAGTACCTGGTTTATGATTACATTTCCAACATTTATCTGACATAGTTTTAAACATTTTTGCTAATCTTGCTGGTGGCAAGTGCCATCTATAAAACATTTTGTATAAGTTTTCTTTATAAGAGGTTGACATTGTCAACTTACAATTTCTTTCCCACAGGCTTTTCCATTTCTCTATATCAGGGGTGTCAAACATGCAACGTCACGTCACGTGTCGTGATGTATCGTGACTTTTTTGCCATTGCCAGCAATGGGGTGGGCGCGGTTTCGCTATGATGCATCCAGCCTGCGGGCCGGCAGTTTGACACCCTTGCTCTAAATCTATATTGTATCCAAAGTTCTTTGCCCATGTTATCATTGTTTCTTTTACTTGTTCATCTTCTATTTTCAAATTTAATAAAAAGTTATACGTTTTCTTAATTAGTTTTTCATCAGAGGTTAGTAATATCTGATCAAACAGAATCTGCTCTTTATAAAATCCATACACTTTAACATCTTTATCATATCTCATTTGCATTTGTAAATATGACCACCAAGATAGACCAATACCCTGATTTTCTATCTCTTGTCTAGATTTTAAGTTCCTTTCAGAATTCAGAATATCTTTATATGTCCATATTTTCTCAAGACTGACTAGATTTGGATGTACAAATGCTTCCATTGTTGAAAGCCATCCTGGAATTTTCTAATGTATTTTACATTTTATTTTTTCCTATGTTAATAATAATGCATTTCTAATATAGTGGTTTTGAAAATATTTATGAATTTTATTTTTCCCATACCATAAGAAAGCATGCCAACCGAGTTGTAAGTCAAGTCCCTCCAAATACAACAATCTTTTATTTCTGAGGGTTATCCATTCTTTTACCCATGTTAGCACTGATGCTTGATAATATAAAACCCACTCTGGCAAACCAGCTTCTTGTAACATTTTCAATTTAATTCTAGCTTTCTTTCCTTGCCAAATAAATTTTTGAATTAGGGAATTTAAATCTTCAAAGAATTTTTCTCTAGTTTTATAGGTATCGTTTGGAATAAAAACAGTATTTTTGGTAATATATTCATTTTCACCATAGCAATTCTTCCTAACATCAACAGTTGCAGATTTTTCCAAGTCAAGTTTTATTTGGTTTAGTAGTTTTATATAGTTATCTTCTTTTATCGTTGAACATCTTGCTGTCAGATATATTCCCAAGTATTTAACCTTTTAAAGTATTTGTAGTTCTATTTTTTCTGACAATTTTTTTTGTTTATCTGTGAGATTTTTAACTATCACTTTAGTTTTTTCTCTATTTATCTTCAGTACTGCTATCTCTCCAAATTCTTCTATCTTTTCCAATAATTTAGGAATCATCTCTAAAGGTTCCTCCAGGATAAATACCAAGTCATCTGCAAATGCTTGCAATTTATAAGTTTCACCTTTTATTTCCAGTCCTTTAATTTCTGAATCCTGTCTAATGTTTCTATTTAAAACTTCCAAAGGTAAAATAAATAACAATGGGGATAGTGGACATCCTTGTCTTGTGCCTTTTCTTATATCAAAATTCTCTGTATAGTCTCCATTTAAAATCACTTTTGCTGTTTGTTTATGATATATTGTCTTAGTCATATTTATAAAAATTTTGTCCAAAATCCATTGTTTTTAGTTGTTGAATCATAAATTGCCAAGAAATATTATCAAATGCCTTTTGGGCATCTAGAAATACTAATGCCAGTTGTTTTCCTGGATGCATTTCATAATATTCCAATATGTCCATTATAATTCTTAAGTTATTTTTTATTTGTCTCTTTGGTAGAAATCCATTTTGGTCTGAATGTATAAATTCAGTCAGAAATCTTTTCAGTCTCTCAGGTATTTCTTTTTTATAAAATTTTTATTAAGTATATATTTGTAAATGTAAACAAAGGAAAAATTCAAGTTGAATGCTACTCAACTTAATACAATCATTTTGAACTTGTAAACATTCTTTAGTCTGTATATCAAGATTTAACTATAAGCAAGATACATTTTCTTTGATTGACGTTTCTCTTGCATGTAGTCTATCCATTTTTCCCAGTCCAACATATATTTTTCATTTGAATGGTCCTTCAAATATGCAGATATTTTAGCCATTTCTGCCATATTTATGACTTTCAAAGTCCATTCTTCAATGGATGGTAATTCTGGTTTCTTCCAGTATTGTCCCACCAACAGCCTTGCTGCTGTGATCAAATTCAGAATTAAGTTCGTCTCCAGGGTGGTACAGTCTTTTGTGATCCCTAACAAAAACAGCTGAGGTAGAAATTCAATACGCTTTTTCAAAATGGTTTGAAGTGTCCACCATATTTTTCTCCAAAAAGCTTTAATTTTTCTACAGGTCCACCATACATGAAAATAAGTAGCATCCATACTTTCACATCTCCGAGGGTTAAATTAAAAATTATCCAAGATACAAAGGAAAGAGGTGGTCTAAAAATGCCCAATTTTAAGCTTTACTACCATGCTGCAGTTTTAGTTGCGCTAAGTGACTGGGTTAATCTATCTAATGATAGAATACTGAATATTGAAGGGTATGATTTATTATATGGTTGGCATGCATATCTAGTTTATGACAAAAAGGTGGATAGGAGATTCAAGGACCACCTACTGAGAAGCTCTCTGTTGCGGATCTGGAAAAAGTATCAGTACTTACTAAATGAAAAGATTCCCGTTTGGACGGTCCCCAGACACGCAATAGAGAATATAAACATAGCACAAGCTCAAGACGTGGTGTCCTATGATAAACTCCTAACTAAAGAAGGGAACCTGTTGTCATTAAAGTCCTCGAATATGCTAAGAGATGAAGGAATAGTTTATACTTGGTTTGCATATTTACAATTGCAGTCTAGATGGCAAAAAGACCTGAAGATGGGTATATCTCAAACAGATGAGAACTTAATTAAACAAGTTAGAGACCAAAGGTCTATGCATATTAAAAGATTGTATAATGTATTGATAGAGATTGATTCTGAAACTGAACTAGTCAAGGATTGTATGATAAAGTGGGAACAAAACTTTGGACAACCTATTATGATGGAAACATGGGAGAGAATTTGGGTGAAAAATGTAAGATTTACGCAAGCGCAACATTTAAGAGAGAATTTTTACAAAATGTTTTATAGATGGCACCTAGATCCGAAAAAACTATCATATATATACCCTGACATAAAGATTTTATAGTCCACATTTAATAATGATATTGGTCTGTAGCTTTTTATCTGTGTCAAATCTGAATCCTCTTTTGGTATCAGAGTAATAGTTGCTTCTGTCCATGTGTTTGGGAGTTTGGCCTCCAATAAGAGTTCGTTACAGACATCTTTCAACGGTAAACTTAGAGTATCTTGTAGGCATTTGTAAAACCCTGCCAGGAGCCCATCTGGTCCCGGTGTTTTTTTCATTTTTTTGTCTTTTTATAGCTTCTAGCAATTCCACCATTATTATTTTCTCATTTAACATAGTCTTAAGGTTTTCTGGAATTTTTGGTAGGTTATTTCTTTCCATATATTGAATCTGTCAACACTGTGACAATGGATGTCCACACTCTGAGAACTGAGATTCAGTAGCCATTTTACCTTTGCTTTTTATGTGCCTTTTCTGTTATTTTAGAGTTCAGATGTAGAAGGGGGGATGGGGTAAATGCTTGAGGGTTTAGCTAGCCATAACAATGCAGAAGTGTGGGAATTCAAGGACATTGTCTGATAAGCTTTTGGCGGGCTGAGGAGCCAGAGAGAAGAGCCCACGTTTTGCTCTAATTGGGGAATGTGTTTTATGACAGCTTTTGTGGAGTGGGAATTGCAACTTGTTACTGGGGGGAGGGAATCTCAGTCTTGGGTTCAATTATGTAAGTGCTGATACTTTGTTTCCTGAATAAAATGTTCTTTGAGGAAGAAACTCTTGCCTTGAAGTTCTTTTAATTGGTTTCATCTATCAGAACCATGACAGAATCGTTTTTCCCCATGGAATTTCTTCCATATCACACAGTGTTCTGTTTCAGAAGAAGAGGCATCGAGATGAAGCAACAAGTTCCAACAGTTCTCCTTTATTGCAAACACCAACAGAACCAATTTTAAAATGGTGCGGCCCCCTTTTATAGCCCCCCTGCACAATACTTTGCTGGCCAACCATTTCAAAGGATCTTTTCCCGCCGTGCGCATGCACGCAAGGCTGGGAGCAGCCTTTCTTGTCCCAGGCATCCACATGGTCTGCCCGGGCCAATAGCTGCAGCCTGCGCCTGCTGGCCCAGGACATAACACCCCTCCCCCCTTGGCTAAAATAATAAGGCACACTTATTATTTTAAATACTCCAACACTCCATTACATTGCTTATGTTGCATCTATATACATACACAACACTACAGTCTTGCTACAGCCATGCTCCCCACTCCTCTTGAGCTGCATTACTTAACCCAGACTACTAGGCCTGCCCATGAACTGACAAGGACCGTACATAGTCTTGTAAGTATTTGGGAGGACCTCTGCCCGCCCTGATCTTCTCATGGCCGGTTTGTGTGCCCAGCCTGCAAGCTCTCCTGCCAGGCTAGGTAGACCAGGACTTTGTTGCCCCAAGGACCCAGGGGACCCACCCATCTGCTGACTGGCTGGATCTGCTAAATCCAAGCCAGGGTTCCTTGGGGGGGGTGGAATTCCCCAAGTCCAGTGGTGGGGTGGAATTCCCCAAGTCCACAATGGACTTCTCTTGGGAGCACTGTCCCTCGAGCCCTAGACCAGCAGCTGGAGTGGCCTGAGTGGCTGATGTGCCCCAATACCCCATGGCCCCCATGTATGTGCCCGAGGTGCCAGAGGCCGGAGCTGCCTCCATGGCGAACCCCCTTTCTGCAGACTCCCTGTTTGGAGAAATAGCTGAAGCCTGGGGATGTTGGAGAGACCGTGGTCCATAATTGTAATTGTGGTCCTCCTCCCCCCTGAGAGCAGAGCCAGGAGCGGAAGAGTTGCTGGGAAGCCTTCAGCGCAGTTGGTCAATGTGACGTTGGATCACACGACCATCGTCCAAGGCCACTTCGTATGACAGCGGCCGAGAGACCTTGCATACCACTGCTGTGACCCAGAGATGTCCTGGTCCATAATTCCTTGCCCAGACCAGATCGCCCACTTGTAGTCTCCTAGGTGCCTGCGGCTGTAACACCTGTGAAGCCACCCGGTCTGGGTGCAATCTGTCCAGTTTCGTGATGAGGCGGCGACCCCAGCAGAGTTCAGCTGAGCTCTTTCCAGTAGCTGTGCAAGGTGTGGTGCAGTGGCAAAGAAGAAAGTCCGCTAACCTGTGATGCCAATTCCCATGAGTGATCCTCTTTAAGGCATCCTTGGTTGTACGCACCATCTGTTCAGCCTGGCCGTTGGAAGCTGGATGGAATGGTACAGATGTGGCATGCTGGATTATGTTGGCCTGGAGGAATGCCTTGAACTCAAACGACATGAATTGGGGCCCGTTGTCGGAGACAAGGACATCTGGAAGTCCATGTGTGGCGAAGATCCCTCTCAGTACCTGGATGGTCCTAGCAGCGGTAGTGGAGGAGACAGGCATGACCTCTAGCCACTTGGAATGGCTGTCCATGAGGATTAAGAAAAATTGCCCCTGAAAGGGCTCAGCGTAGTTGATATGGACCCTCAACCATGGGGTATGAGTCTCCTCCCACCTATGAACTGGGGCCTGGGGCATCTCCGGCCTTGACTGTTGACAAACAGTGCACCCGTGGACCTGGGCCTTGATGTCTTTGTCGAGCCCAGGCCACCAAAGATGGCTGTGCGCTAACGCCTTCATCCGGACTATTCCCGGATGTCCCTCATGCAGAGACTGCAGGACTCTAGTCATCAATGAGGTTGGGATTACTACCCGGCTACCCCATAGGACACACCCCTTGAAGGTGGAAATCTCATGCTTCCTCTGCCAGAAGCTCTGGAATTCTGAGCCTGGACATATGTCAGGCCATCCAGACAACGCCCAGGTCAGCACACGTGTTAGCGTGTGATTGGTGGCTGTTTCTGCAGCCACGTCCCTAGCACTGAGGGGAGATTCAGGCAAGTCCTGAATAGACAGGATGTGGTTGGCAGGTGCTGGATCTGCCTCTATCAGCTGTAATGGCAACCTGCTGAGACCATCTGCATGGCCCATTTCTTTGCCTGGCTTGTAAACCAGTGTATGGTCATATGCAGACAGGAAGATAGACCACCTCAGCATTCATGGGGATATTATGTGTGGGGTTTGTTTATTCGTTGTGAACAACCCCAGAAGTGGCTTATGGTCTGTAAAGACCGTGAAGTGGCGGCCATATACGAAGTCATGGAACTTCTTTTATATATATATATAAATGTATTTTATTAGATTTTAATATGGGTAGGGAAAGATGGGGTCGGGAGGGGTACAGGGAAACCGGGATAAAGGGGGCCGGGTGTGGATAGTAATAATAGATATGTGATTCAGCGAACAAGCTGTCGTCCGGGTCTTCATATTGAATATTATTATTTATATAATACTAAACATTTATAAAAGTAAATCGATATAGTTACAACAAACTTTTGGTAAAGCAGTAATATTCCTTTAAATAATTAGCATAGTTAATACCATAACAACTATTTCTAAACATCAAGCTTAATACTTAATATAATAAATCTCTAATATCTCTTCTTATTCTAACGTGTTTCAACCCACTGATAAAATTTTCCCCAGGTTTTATAGAAGATTGAATCCTCTTTCTCCTCATCTCTAACGTTAATCTGTCCATTTCTGCACAATCTAGAATTTTCAAAATTATAATCTGATCTGATGGTAGGTTTTCATTTTTCCAAAATTGGGCGAAAACTATTCTTGCAGCTGTCAATACATGTAGTATTAAATAATCATTTTCTTTACCATAGTTAGGTCTTAATATACCTAACAAGAACAGTTCTGGTTTAAATTCTATCTGAATTTTCATCATCTTTACTAACCATCTATGAATCTTAGACCAATATTTTTTTGCAATAGAACATGTCCACCAGGCGTGATAATAAGTACCCGGTTTTTGCTTACATTTCCAGCATGTATCTGGTAAATTTTTAAACATTTTCGCTAAACGAACTGGTGTCATATGCCACCTATAAAACATTTTATATAAGTTTTCTTTGTATGTTACTGCTTTAGTAAGTTTAATATTTTTATCCCACAATTTTTGCCAATCTTCTAATTCTATAGAATATTCAAAGTTCTTCGCCCATACTATCATTGTCTCTTTTACTTGTTCTTCTTCCATTTTCCAATTTAATAAGTATTCATAAAGTTTCTTAATCAAATGTTCATCTGTTGTTAAAAGTATTTTATCAAGTGGAGTCAGCTCTTTGTAAAATCCCATTGTTTTTATGTCTTTTTCATATCTTGTTTGAATTTGCAAATAGGACCACCATGTTAAGTCAATACCTTGTTGTTGAAGGGTTTGCCTGTCTTTGAGTTTTCCATCCTTGTCCAAAATGTCTTTATAACTAACAAGTTTGTCGTAATTAATCAAATTCGGATAAGCAAATGCTTCCATCATTGAAAGCCACTCAGGAATTTTCATCTACATTTTGTGTCTAACTTTCCCCCATTCAAAGAGTAAAGCATTTCTTATAGCATGGTTTTGAAAGTACTTACGTATTTTAGCTTTCTCATACCATAAAAAGGCATGCCAGCCTAGTTGAAGATCATATCCCTCTAAATAGAGAATTCGCTTATTTCTCAAAGTAATCCATTCTTTAATCCAAAGCAAAATAGCTGCTTGATAATAAAGTCTCCAATCTGGAAGTCCAAAGCCCCCTCTCTCTTTCAAATCTTGTAGAAGTTTACATTTAATTCTTGCTTTCTTTCTTTGCCATATGAATCTTAATATCATTGCGTTTAAATTGTCAAAAAATTTCTTACCCAACTTTACAGGAACTGTTTGAAATAAAAAAAATAGTTTTGGTAAAATGTTCATTTTAACAGTCGCTATTCTTCCTAAAAATGATAATTGGAGATTTTCCCATTTTTCCAGGTCGATTTTTATTTGTTTTATTAGTCTCTCATAATTATCCTCTTTTAATGATGAATATTTTGCCGTAAGATAGATACCTAAATATTTAACTTTTTTAGCTATTTGAAGATTTGTCTTTTTGGCGAGTTGAGTTTTTTGTTTATCAGTTAATTTTTTTGTTAACACTTTAGTTTTTCCCCTATTTATTTTCAATCCAGCCACTTCTCCAAATTTTTCAATTTTCTGCAAAAGTTTAGGGGCTGTTTCCAAAGGGTCCTCTAAGATAAAGACCAGATTGTCCGCAAAAGCCTGTAGTTTATATTTCTGGTCTTTAATATCAAGTCCTTTAATTTCAATATCTTGCCTGATGCTTCTAGTCAATACCTCCAGAGTCAAAATAAATAGCAAGGGAGAGAGTGGACATCCCTGTCTCGTGCCTTTTTTAATATCGAAGCTCTCTGTATAGTCTCCATTTATAAGTATCCTTGCTGGTTGTTTCTTGTAGATCGCTTGAATTGCTTTAATAAAGTTTTCACCAAAGTCCATTTCCTGTAATTGTTGAAACATAAATTGCCAATTTAAATTATCAAATGCTTTTTGTACATCAAGAAATATGAGTGCCATCTGGCTCCCTGGATGATTTTCATAATACTCCAAAACATTTAAAATAATCCTTAAGTTGTTCTTTATCTGTCTTTTAGGAAGAAAGCCATTTTGGTCTGGATGAATAAATTCTATTAAAAAGCTTTTCATTCTTTCTGCCAAAATTGCAGCAAAGATTTTATAATCCACATTTAGTAACGATATTGGCCTGTAGTTTTTAATTTGTGTAGAATCTGTGTCTTCTTTAGGTATCAAGGTAATATTAGCTTCAGTCCATGAATTTGGAATTTTTATCTGTATAAAAGTTTCATTATACAAGTCCTTCAGAAAAGGAGTCACGGTATCTTGTAAGGCTGTGTAAAATTCTGCAGGTAGTCTGTCTGGCCCCGGTGTCTTATCTTTCTTTTGTCTTTTAATTGCCTCTATGATCTCCATCATTGATATTTTCTCATTTAACCTCTGTCACATATTTTCTGACATTTTTGGGAGATTTGCTTTTTTTAAATAATCCTGAATTGCCTCTTCAGAGATTGTCTCAGCCTTATAAAGTAGTTCATAGAAGGCCTTAACAATTTTTTTGATACCATCATTATGACAGTGTATTTCACCCTTTTCATCCAATCATTTACTTATTGATCTTTTTTCTCTTTCTTTTTTCAGTCTATATGCAAGCCATATACCAGGTTTGTTAGCATTTTCAAAAAAGTTCTGTTTGGCTCGTTTAATCTGTGGTGTCATAATATCAGTCTCAAGTAGGTTTAATTTATGTTTTATTAAGTCCATTTGTATCTTCACATTTTTCTTTTGTGGATCAGTTTGTAATTCCAGCTCCAACATACCAAGCTGTTTTTTCAATTTGGACTGTGAAATTCTCTTTTCTTTATTCTTTTTAGCAACATAGGTTATAGCTAAACCTCTAAAGTATGCTTTTGCTGTGTCCCAAACATTTTGGATAGAAGTATCTTCCTTTTTATTGATCTTAAAAAAAATTCCATTTCTTTTATTGCTAATTGTAAAAATTCTTTTTCCTTCAAAATAGCTTTATTCAAAGACCATCTCAATCTTTTCTTATATCCTTTCCATGTCATTTTAATTGGGTTATGATCTGCCCAAATATTTGGTTCAATTTCAACTTCCTGTATCATAGTCTTCAAATCATGGGAGATCCATATCATGTCTATTCTTGACCAAGAGTTATGCCTGTTGGAGTAAAAGGTATATTGTATCTTTTCTGGATTCATCTCTCACCATATATCCTGCAAACATAGTTCATCTTTCATTTTTAAACAAGATTTAGATAAAACATTACTTCCTTTCTTCCCTTGTTTATGGCTTTTGTAGTCTCGAACTGCATCCACAATTGCATTAAAGTCTCCCAATATACAAAGACTATGATAATTTAGATCCACAAGTTTGTCATATAGTTGTTGAAAGAATAGCTCTTGTTTCTCATTGGGGGCGTATAGTGCCACCAACAGTATTTGTTTTTGATTCCATGAAATCTCCACCATCACTATTCTTCCTTCCTCATCAGAATAAATTTGTTTTGGATTCAACTTTTTTTTAATATATATCACTATCCCTCTTTTCTTTTGTAATGCCGAAGAAAAATAGAATTTGCCTAATTTTGGCTGTTCTAAAATTCTAGAGTGTTGTTTCTTAATATGAGTCTCTTGTAAACAAATTATGTCCATTTTAAGTTTCTGTAGCCTATGAAATATTTTACTCCTTTTGGATGGGGAGTTGAGACCATTTATATTTATTAAGTATATTCCAATTTCCTCCATAATTTCAATTATTTCGAGATCTCAATCTTCTAGGTGAACTTATTTGTCTCTGATCTTTAGGTCTAACGTCTTCTTCTGATTGCATCTTTTTTGGTATCTCCTCCTCTGTTTGCTTGGAAGTCTCTGCAGTAGGCGTTCCCTCTGATCTCTTAAATTCCATATCAGCTTTCTCCAAGAAGGCTTTGTGCTTGTTGAAAAATTCCTCTGCTTGGAATGGAGTGTCCAGTCTGTATCTTTTAGAGTCCCAAAAAATCAGTAGCCCTTCTGGAATCAACCATCTGAAATTCACTCCTCTATCAATCAGTTTCCTTGTTAAAAATTGATAATCTCTCCGTGCTTCCCTTATTTTTCTAGGAATCTGTTTGAGAACTACCAGCTCTTTATCTTTGTACTTCATAGGTTGGTCCCTTACAATTCTCAAAATTTCATCTCGTCGATTTCTTTTAAGAAATCTGACATGGACCTCCCTGGGCACTCTGTTCCTTCTTGTGTAATTAGAATTAACTCTAAAAACCTGGTCCAGTTCCCTATTCATTTCATCCTTTTCAATTCCAAGTAAATCCGCCAGTAGTTCACTCATCAGGTGTAATAAGTTCTCATCTTTCTCTTCTATCACATTTTGAAATCTTAAGAAGTACGATGACCGTACCATCTCTATGACCGCTATATTTCCTTCCAATTCTGCATTAGGTTGTGCCAATCTCTGGTTTTCCTCTTGTAGAGCTACTAATTTCTCATATACCACTGCTGACTTGTCTTCTATTTTCTGCATTCTTTCTCTCAATATCTTTTTTAATTAATTTTTATAATTATAAATATAACAAATAAAAAAATCAAATTAAAACAACTCAACTGAGTACAATCATTTACAACTTTTTCCATCACAAAAACAAAACATAAAAACTTTGCTAAAATGGTTAAAATAATTATGGGTATTGCTCGTCGGCACCCCCCACCACATCCCCCTCTTCCTTTCTCCCTACCTCTACTTCTATCCACCCACTCTCTGCCTCCCTCTCTCTCCTCCCTCCTACTACCACCTCCCTACTTCCCTCTGACTTTCACTCCTCCGTCTCCATCCCCTCCAGATGTGGTGCCAGGGTGCCGCCCGAGCAACCCATCTTTTATCAAAAAAATATACCATTCTTATATAATACCAATACAATATTACAGTTGAGAAAATTATAAGATTATAATTATAAGAATAAGAACCCGCCCGCCCCCCTCCCCCCCGACTTCCCAAAGTGAATACAGGGTAAAAAACACAAGAAAACCCACTAAACTACACCAAAATATTATATAAATCCTATTGAAGATTTAAATATATTTTTCAGTCCAACATATAAGTGTTTAACTATATGCTAAATACAATTTCTCTATGACCGCTATATTTCTCTCTAAGTCCTTTTTCATATCCATTCTAGAATCCGCAATTGCCTGGAGTATGGCCTGTGTATCTTTTTCTTGGGTTTCCTGCTGTAAAAATGTAGTAATAGATTTTTGGGGCGCTGGGCTCACCGAAGTTGAGGCAGGGGCTGAAGAGCCCTTTTTCACCGCTTTCGCCAAATTTAGTGTACTCATGTTCAAGTTATTATAGTTGTAATTTGTAATCCAATAACAGGCCCAGTAGCCAATTTATTTGTAATCCAACATGGAGGCCCACTGGCCGATTATAATCCACCAAAATGCGCAAGAAAGCAAAAAAAGAATAAAAAAAGATAGTCCAGTGCCCTCCTAATACGGTATCAGGAGACAAGGCCAAAGTATTTTAAAAAAATAAGTGAACAAATTAAAAACCAAAAGAAAAAAATGAAAATTATCCAAAAAAATAATAATAATGATAATAATAATAATAATAATGGTAATATCAAGGAGCCCTTAAAAAAGAAAAAAGAAGATATGAATAAAAAAGTACCCAAAATCTCTAGGAAAAAAGTAAAAAGAAAAAAAAGAAAAAAAATAAGCCAGGAAGGAAAAAAAAAGCCAAGCCTATAAGGCAACAATAACCAAGTTTTAATTCAATTACAGCTTTGCAAGATCTTCATATGTGGTTTCCTTACTACAGAGATTACAAGCAGTCACGGATAGCAAAAGCCAAACTAGACAAGAACAAGAACAAAAGCCAAAAAGCTGTCTCTTGAAGGTCTCCAAAAGATAAGAGTGTCTGGGCACACAGCCAAGTGTCTGGGCATTAAGCCAAACTATACAGCTATACAGCTATGTATCCACTGTTTCTTTCCCCGTTGTTTGAATAGGAAGGGGAAAAAATTAAAAAAGTAAAACAGTAAATTAAAGTTCCATAGCAAGGCAATTAAGCTGGTTTCTTCCAAATAAAAAGAGTATATATCATAGCAATCTTGCTTTTCCATCCATAATAAAATATAATAAGATCTTCTGTTTTAATTCCATTAAAAAGAGTTCAAAAGTTTTATAATAAAGCTTAAACCGCCGCTTTAGGGGAGGGGGGGAATTAAAAAACCCTTCTCTCTCCCTTAAGCTTCCAGCTTCAGTTCAAAGGTAGGCAATTTGTTTCAAAAGGTCCAATTTGCCATAAATATTGAAGTTATCTCACCCGGAGCAGTTGCTTGTTCTCAAATAGCTGTCTTCTGTCTCCGATGATCAGCTGGAGATGGCGGCAATCGCAGAAGCATTCCGCCCTTCTTTTGCCGGTTCCAGGGGCTATTTTGAGTTCAAAGAGCCGGCTACCACCGGCTCTCCTTCCTCAAAGGTTCACCCCACGGTGGCCACCCCTCCAGGGTGGCATTCAGCCCATATGGGCCCGCCAGCGAAAGAAATCCGGACCCTGGGGACGGAGAAACCTCTCCAGGGTCTATAGTCAGCTCCTCACTGGTGACGTCACTCTAAGTCATGGAACTTCTTTATGCCAGCCACTATGGCTAAGGCTTCCCTATCTATCTGTGCATAATTGCGTTCAGCTGATGATAGGGTTCTAGAGTAGTATGCTATTGGGACTTGCGTTCCATTAGCCTTCAAGTGACTTAACACAGCCCCAAACCCATAAGGGGATGCATTACAGGCGATGCACACTGGCAAGTTCTCATTGAAGTGCGCTAGGACCGCATTTGAAGAGAGCAAGGTCTTGACCTCTTTGAAGCTCTTTTCATGTTCTTGTGTCCACTGCCAAGGGGCCTGTTTGTCCAAGAGCCGGTGTAACGGCTCAGCCATTGCAGCCTTGTGAGGAAGGAATGAGTGGTAAAAATTTAGCAGTCCCATAAAGGCCTGAAGTTTGCCCTTGGATTTGGGACTTGGGGCCTGCTGAATTGCTTGCAGCTTGGATTCAGCAGGGTGGATGCCCTGAGCATCAATGCGGAATCCTAGAAACTCCGTGGAGGTAACCCCAATCTTGCATTTGTCTTGCTTAAGCTTCAGCCCTGCATGGCGGAAACATAGCAAAACGGCTCTCAGCCTTTTGGCTAAATTGTCAGCTGAGTCCCCAGCGATGAGGACATTGTCAAAGTACAGGCAAACGCCAGGGATATTTCGGAGCGTTTGCTCCATTACACTCTGGAAGATGCCAGGAGCCATGTTTACTCCAAATTGCAATCTTTTTACCTTGAATGCCCCCCCCCCGTGAGTCACTATAGTTTGGGCCTTGGCCGTTTCCTCATCAACTGGCAATTGTTGATAGACCTGAGGCAGGTCAAGCTTAGCAAAGATCTGGCCCCCCTTGAGGGAGGCTAGAATGTGGCCGACCACCGGTACTGGGTACAAATGCTGCTGCAGCGCTTTGTTAAGTGTGCACTTGTAGTCTGCACAGATTCAGACTTCACCATTGGCCTTCAGTGGCGTAACTATGGGCGTTTCCCATGGACTACTGTCCACAGGCTCTAAGATACCCTGCTGAATCAGTTTATCCAGCTCTGCGTCTATTTTACCCTTTAAGGCAAAGGGCACCCTGCGTGGCTTGATTCTAATGGGGGCTATGGCTGTAGGAGGGCCTTTGTAGGAGCCAAGTTCTGGACTAAACACATCTGCAAACTCCTTGCAGACCCCAGCCAGGCCTGTTGTTTGCACGCTGTGTATTCCAGTCACCTGAATTCCCAGGGCCTCAAACCAGTCGAGTACAATGAGACTCGTGCGGTCTCCCCCAACCACAACTACACCCAGTAGCCCCTCAAAATTCCTACGCTGCACCTTGAGCGTGGCCTCCCCCCTCACGTTGACTCTGGAATTTTGGAAATGTGTGAGGATGAGGGTTGATGGCCTGAGTTTAACCTGTAGGCTGCTTCTGCTGCAGACCTTCTTAAAGGTGTCTAGGGAGATGATCGATAGAGCAGACCCAGTGTCCAGCTCCATCGACAAGGGGACCCCTTGCAACTTCATGTCAATGTGAAGCTTCTTCCTAAGTAGCCTATGGACCCCCGTTCTAAAAATGCTCCTACGTGATGCGCAGAAGCCCACCCTGTTCTGGCTGGGGACCCTGGTACCTTTTTGAGGCAATTCTTCTGGGTAACGTTCCTTCTGGTGACCCAAACAGATGCAGGCAATGTGGCCTTGCCTCCCACAGGCCCTGAAGATGGCGGAGCAGAAACAGCAGTCTGCGCGGCGATGGCGGCCTCCACACCCGATGCACCGAGGGGATGATGCTGGCTGGGCCTTCCCTCCGTGAGGCCTTCTCCCTGGAGTCTGATGCAGCTGGTCCACTTCCGATTCTGGATCCTGTTCAGATTCTTCATGAGCAACCTCTTGATGGACGGTGGCTGGAACTTGAGGGGGCTTGACGAGCCACAAGGCCTTCACAGCTCCGCCTGCTGCTTCTTCAGCTGAAACTTCCCTCAGGGCATCTTGGAACGTGAGGCCTTCCTTTGCGAAGAGCTTCTGCTGCAACTCCCGGCTTCGCAGGTCACAGACCAGCCAATCTCTCAGTCTCTCCTCCAAGTCTTTGAATTCGCAGGGTCTAGCTGCTTGCCATAAGGCCGCAACAAATTCTGCTGCAGACTCACCAGGCCTCTGGTCCCTCTGCTTGAACACGTGTCACCAGGCAATCACTGAGAGCTTGGGTTCGAAATGCTCTCGAAGCATCCTCTTCAAGTCTGTGTAGGTGATTGATTCCAGTGGTGCTGGGGCAACCAGATTCTCCGTAATCTCGAAGGTCTCTTGCCCACACAGACAGCAGCGTGGCAGCTTTGAGGTCATCTTCGCAAATTTGATTCACCCAGAGGTAGTTCTCCACCTGGGCCACGTACGAGCTCCAGCGTTCTGGGTGAGCTGTGTCAAATTCTGAAAGCCGGCCTATCTTTGCCATTGTTTCAGCCCAGGAACTTCGTCCACACCTCCAGCTTCAAGGATTGAGAAGGGGCCCCCTTTTCTGAGCTCATCTCCAGCATTTCTGTGCTGGCAGGCTGAGTTGATCTCCAGGCGCCACACTTCTCCGAGCTGCAAGCCCCCCTGTGGTGAGTCAGCTTGGCTTCTTACTCTGTTTGCCTTGCAGGCATCCCACCTTCGTCGCCAATGTTCTGTTTCAGAAGAAGAGGCATTGAGACGAAGCAACAAGTTCCAACAGTTCTCCTTTATTGCAAACACCAACAGAACCAATTTTAAAATGGTGCAGCCCCCTTTTATAGCCCCCCTGCACAATACCTTGCTGGCCAATCATTTCAAAGGATCTTTTCTTGCCGTGCGCATGCACGCAAGGCTGGGAGCAGCCTTTCTTGTCCCGGGCATCCACATGGTCTGCCCAGGCCAATCGCTGCAGCCTGCGCCTGCCGGCCCAGGACATAACACACAGTTTCTCATAATATTCTTGAATTATCTTTTTTATTGCCTCATTTTTAAATTGTAGACAGCCTTTTTCATCTACTAAGTTGCTTATCAATTTTTTCTCCTTCTGTTTTTTAAGTTTGTAAGCTAGCCATCTTCCTGGTTTATTTGCATTTTCAAAAAAAAAAATTCTTTGCCCTTTTAATTTGTTGTGCCAATTTTCTGATTCTATTAAATTTAATTTATGTTTTATTATTTCCATTTGTCTTTTCAGTACTTTCTTTTGTGGATTTATTTGTAGTTCTAATTCTAATTTTTTAAATTCTTCCCTTAACAGCACACATTGTTGTCTTTTTTCTTTATTCTTTTTCACCATGTATGTTATAGCTACACCTCGAAAATATGCTTTGGCCGTGTCCCATATGTTTTGTAGCGTTGTATCTTCTTTTTCATTTTCTTTGAAAAAAAATTCCATTTCTTTTGTTGCTAATTCTGTAAATTCTTTCTCTTTTAATATGGATTGGTTCAAAGTCCATCTTAATTTTTTCTGTATTCTTTTCCATGTTATTTTGAAAAGGATTATGGTCTGCCCAAGTGCCTAATTCTATCTCAATTTCCTGCATATTGATTCTTAGTTCAGGCGTCATCCAAATCATATCAATTCTGCACCAAGATTTATGACTATACAAGTAAAATGTATATTGTAGTTTTTCTGGGTTCATTTCTCTCCAAGTATCTTGTACACCAATTTCCTCTATCATGTTGAAAAAAGTCTTAGGTAGACTCTTTCTTCCTTGTTTTCCTGTTTTGCTACTTTTATAATCTAGTATCCCATCTACTATTGTGTTAAAATCCCCTACTAGGCAAATATTTTGATATTCCATTTCTACTATTTTTCTATGAAGATTTTGATAAAATTATTCTTGTTTATTGTTTGGTGCATATATTACTACGAAAAGTATCTATTTTTTATTTAAAAATATTTCCACCATTACAATTCTTCCTTCTTTCATCTGAATAAATAATTTTAGAATCTATTGTCTCTTTAACATATACAGCTACTCCTCTCTTTTTTGTTGCGCTGATGCATAGTAGAGTTTCCCAATTTTTGGACATTCCAAAAGTTTATAATATTGTTTTTTTATATGTGTCTCTTGCAGAAAAATTATATCAATATTTAATTTCTGCAATTTTTTGAAGATTCTTTTCCTTTTTGATGGAGAATTCAATCCATTTATATTCACTGAAAAAATTCCATTTTCCTTCTCCATTTTGTTTACTTATATTTAGGTCTTGTCGATCTCATAGTCCTCTGCTCTCTTGCTGTTCCCTCACCCTCTTGTTTTGTCTTCTCTTTCTCTTCTTCTATTTATGTAGTTATTTCCTCTGTTGTTTGTTCTGTCTGTTTCTCTTGTTGGTATTGTGTTCTTTCTTCCAAGAATGCTCTATTTCTTTCATCAAAGTCTTCTGTCTTCCAAACTGAATCTAATCAATATCTTGTATTGTTCCAATTAATTAAGATCCCTTCTGGCATTAGCCATCTAAAGTTTACACCTTTTGCAATTACCTTTGTAGTCAGAAAGTGATATTGTTTTTGTGTGTCCGTTATTCTCTTAGGAATCTGCTTCAACACCACAATACTTTGTTTCCTGAATGAGATGTTCTTTGAGGAAGAAACTCTTGCCTTGAAGTTCTTTTAATTGGTTTCATCTATCGGAACCATGACACATAGATGTACAAGGTTTATCTTTATGGATTTTTTGTCTTGATTTATGGAAAATGCTTAAAAAGTAAAAGCAAAAATTACATTTTGTTTTGTGAGGAGGAATTGTTTCAAAATATGTCAAATTAGTAAATGAAAAAAATGATCATTTTTCCATGTACCAGCCTATGAAGAACCTTGGGATTTTTCACTTTAAAGTGATGAAAATCAGGCAGGTTCTTGGGCAAAATAAATGTAGCAAAAATACTGAAGACTACCTTTATGAACATTTTTAATATTCACTGTCATTTAGAAATAATGTTTCTAGTGGTGAGAACCTGCTTAATTTAATTTTATGTTTGCACAATCACAGGTGGAAAATCAGCAGACTGTCTTTTTGAGCAATTCACCAGGTATCCATATCTAAATGAAGACAAAATTATTGAGTCAGAATTTGAACTAGGTCATGATTTATTCCAGTTACAATAATATTTTTCCCATTTCTTGAACTGGAGAATGATACAAAGTTTCTAATCAGACTGAGCATTTTGCCTAGATTCTAGATTTTAAGAATGATCTATAACAGGGGTCTTCAAACTTGGCCCTTTTATGACTTGTGGACTTCAACTCCCAGAAATCCTCAGTCAGCATGCCTGGCTGAGGACTTCTGGGAGTTGAAGTCCACAATTCATAAAAGGGCCAAGTTTGAAGACCCCTGATCTATAATAATAATAGTAACAGAGTTGGAAGGGACCTTGGAGATCTTCTAGTCCAACCCCCTGCTCAGGCAGGAAACCGTCTACCATTTCAGAGAAATTGTTGTCCAATCTTTTCTTTAAAACTGCCAGGGATAGAGCCCCACAACTTCTGGAGGCAAGCTGTTCCATTGATTAATTGTTCTCACTGTCAGGAAATTCCTCCTTAGTTCTAGGTTGCTTCTCTCCTAGAATAGAATAGAATAGAATAGAATAGAATAGAATAGAATAGAATAGAATAGAATAGAATAGAATAGAATAGAATAGAATAGAATAGAATAGAATAGAATAGAATAGAATAGAATAGAATAGAATAGGAGCTGGAAGGGATCTTGGAGGTCTTCTAGTCCAGCCCCCTGCAGTATATTCTTTTATAAGTCTGAAACACCACAGTGTGGCATTTCTCACATAGGCTAGGTGCACTCATTGTTATAAATCTCCCTTTAATAGAATATTATGCAATTTTAAATAATGGTCCTGGGAATTATCTGGGCTATGTAAATAACACTTTAAACAACATGGCTTTGTATCTGGTGATAGATTCTTGGTACTAGGAGGAATTAAAAGCAATTAAAGTATTGGGCCATTTTTTTAAATCACAAGAGACAGAAATCCCAATCCAACTTTAAATTAACACAACTGAGAATGGACTTTTAGGCTTATTTTGTCCAATAACAACTCTCTTTCTCTTCTTTTTTCCCCAAATTGTATCTAATTTTCAGAACTGAATCATGTGGTTATTAAAACTTGTGTATTATTAACTCATCATCAGTTTGCAATCACTTGCACATGTGGCTGTTATAGAAACTAATGTATTTATCACAGAGTAGACCTGATGAAGATAGATCACTATTTGAATTTATGATTCTTAAAGTCGTGGCTAAGATCTTAGAGAATTGAAATAAACCTAGATTCTTTTTATTTCAAAAATAATAAAGAGTTCTAGGAGGCAAGAAATAAATTCTTCTGATTATTTTGATTTTATCCAATTAATATCGAGGCCTATATTAGGATAAAATACTGGAAAAAAATAATGGAAATGGAACCCAAATAGTACTTCTGTACTTGCTATTGTAAGTCATATTGTGTATTTGCTTTTGTTCAAGGGAAAAGGATGTTTTAAAAATAAATAGGATGAGTGCACCAAAACCAAAGAACAAACTGTGAATTTCTGCTGGAACGACAACATGCCCATGTTGTGTGGGAGGAGTTTGACCCGGTAGCACCTGATGAAGTTGACAAGGCCATTGGAGCTGTGAGCTCCGCCACCTGTTTATTGGCCCCGTGCCCCTCCTGGCTGGTTTCGGCCAGCAGGGAGGTGACGCGGGGCTGGGTTCAGGAGATTGTCAACGCTTCTTTGAGGGATGGGTCCTTTCCGGCTCCCTGCAAGGAGGCAATTGTGCGCCCCCTCCTCAAGAAGCCTTCCCTGGACCCAGCTGTTTTAAACAACTACCGTCCTGTCTCCAATCTTCCCTTTATAGGGAAGGTTGTTGAGAAGGTGGTGTCACTCCAGCTCCAACGGTCCTTGGATGAGGCCGATTATCTGGGCCCTCAACAGTCAGGATTCAGGCTCGGCTACTCCACAGAAACTGCTTTGGTCGCGCTGACAGATGATCTCTGGTGGGCCCGGGATAAGGGATTATCCACTATCCTGGTGCTACTTGACCTCTCAGTAGCTTTCGATACCATTGACCATGGTATCCTTCTGCACCGACTGGAGGGGTTGGGGGTTGGGGGCACTGTTTTGCGGTGGTTCACCTCCTACCTCACTGGTCGGTCGCAGTCGGTGTTGGCAGGGGGTCAGAGGTCGACCCCTAGGTTCCTCCCTTGTGGGGTCCCTCAGGGATCGGTCCTCTCCCCTCTGCTGTTTAATATCTACATGAAACCTCTGGGTGAGATCATCCGACAACATGGGGTGAGATATCATCAGTATGCTGATGATACCCAGCTTTACATCTCCACCCCGTGTCATTTCAGTGAAGCAGTGGAAGTGATGTGCCGATGTCTGGAGGCTGTTAGGGTTTGGATGGGTGCCAACAGGCTCAAACTCAACCCCGACAAGACGGAGTGGCTATGGGTTCTGCCTCCCAAAGATATTTCAATCTATCCGTCCATTACCCTGGGGGGGAGCTTTTGACCCCCTCGGAGAAGGTCCGCAACTTGGGCGTCCTCCTCGATCCACAGCTAAATTTGGAATATCATCTTTCGGCTGTGGCGAGGAGAACATTTGCCCAGGTTCGCCTGGTGCACTATTTGGACCGGGAGTCTCTTCTCACAGTCACTCATGCTCTTATCACCTCGAGGTTCGATTACTGCAATGCTCTCTACATGGGGCTACCTTTGAAAAATGTTCGGAGACTTCAGGTAATGCAGAATGCAGCCGCGCGAGCAGTGTTGGGCTTGCCTAGAAATGCCCACATTTCGGCATCACTCCGCGAGCTGCATTGGCTGCCAATTGGTCTCCAAACCCAATTCAAAGTGTTGGTTATGACCTATAAAGCCCTACATGGCATCGGACCAGGTTATTTACGGGACCGTCTGCTGCCTCATGAATCCCAGCGGCCGGTTAGGGCCCACAGAGTGGGCCTTCTCCAGGTCCCGTCAGCCAGACAGTGTCGCCTGGCGGGGCCTAGGGGAAGAGCCTTCTCTGTTGCGGCCCCGGCCCTCTGGAACCAACTTCCCCCAGAGATCCGTGTCGCCCCCACCCTCTCTGCCTTTCGTAAATTGCTTAAAACACACTTTTGCCGGCAGGCCTGGGGCAGCTAACATCTTGCCCCTAGCAAGTGTATGTTTGTGGAATGATTGGTTTTTTGTTTTTTTTGTTTTTTGTTTTTTTAACTTAAGGGTTTTTTATATGTATGTAATTTCTATTATGCTGTGAGCCGCCCTGAGTTCTCCGGAATAGGGCGGCATAGAAATTAAATTAATAATAATAATAATAATAATAATAATAATAATAATAATAATAATAATAAGGTAGTATGTCGGATGTTGAGGTAACCTGGGCAGACAAGGACAGAGATAATGTGTTCCGGTTAGGCACTTCTGATAGAGTGTGACCTCTGTGGGCCTTTCCAATGGGACCAAAGGGAAAGGGAAATGGGGCGTTGCGATAGGATGTATAAAAATGACTGCTCAACATGGCTCGCATGTGGTCAGTTGCTTGAGAACTTCCTGCGTGAAGTCTTGACTCAGATCCACCGCACTTTGCAAACCGCTCTTTCCTTTTCTTAGTAATAAATTTTGTTTTCTTTGCAACCCAATTAGTGGATTTAATTTGCTTTTAAATTCATGTGCAACACAAATAACCTTTTATTTTGTAGTTGGGTAGGATTATAGTTACTAAAATTGTTTAATTGGGTTGGCTAGGGCTGAAAGGATTTGAGGTTCAATTATCTGGAAATCTTGAGACTGATTTCTCTTGTCTCTTGCTGGATCACTTGGTTTTGGGTGAGGTACCACTCCAAACAGGGGAAAAATGGCAAACAATTGGATACAGGAAGCCCTAAAACTGAGTGCCATTTAGTTCACGCCATCCCCATTCAGGACCTTACCATTTTGATTCACTGAGAAGCACCTCAATGGCATCATTTGGTCAGCTCAGGATGGAGATACATAACTGAGTATCCTCAGGATAACATCCAATGATCTTGCTAAGTAGCTTTGTATAGATCAGTGGTTCTCAACCTTTTTTAGGTTGAGACCCCACTTGCGCCGCCCATGCGCGCTGCGAACCTGACGTGGGAGTGCGCGTGCGCTCGCGCGCGCACGCCCCCCGAAAAAAATGGCGGCCCGCAACACGCCGATCTGCGTGTGCGCATGCGACAGCCGATCTGCGCGTGCGCGTGCGACGGCCGATCTGCGCATGCGTGTGCGACGGGCCCGAACCACGCATGCGCGCGAAACGCCACACTGCACATGCGCAGAACCGGCGGGCCCACCGGCTCCAGACCAGGCCGGCCTCCAACTCGCCCTCCGGCAGCCGGCCAAGCGGTCGGGGCAGCCGGACCTCGAGGCAGGCCTGCACTTCACCGAGACCAGCTCGGCTGTGGTGAGAGGCGCCCGGCGGCCGCCTCCGGCCCCCAAGTCCGCGCTACGGACTGGCGTCCAGGTCGCAGCGCTCCCCCTGCCTCCCCCCACGCCCGGCTCCCTCCCCGGCTTGGCCTCTCCCCACGCCCGGCTCCCTCCCCGGCTCGGCCTCTCCCCACGCCCGGCTCCCTCCCCGGCTCGGCCTCTCCCCACGCCCGGCTCCCTCCCCGGCTCGGCCTCCCCCCCACGCCCGGCAGGGACTCACCAGTTCATCTTGCCGATCCGCTGGCTGGGCGCCTTACCGCCTGCTTCGGCCGCCGCCGCCGCCCGAGGGAGGGAGGGAGCTGGCCCGGGCGGGCTCCCCAGTCCTGCCGCCCGCCTACCTACCTGCGGCTGCTGCCGGCCCTGCAGAAGGCGCAGGAGTCCCGGACGAGCCTGGCAGATGGAGCGCTGCGACCTGGACGCCAGTCTCGGTGAAGTGCAGGCCCGCCTCGAGGTCCGGCTGCCCCGACCGCTTGGCTGGTTGCCGGAGGGCGAGTTGGAGGCCGGGCCTGGGACGTGGCGGAGCGGAGCGGGAAGGAGGCAGCTTTGCACCTGCCTGCTCCGGACCGCTCCTCCGTGTGCCTGCCGGAGTTTTGCGCTGCGCATGCGTGTGCGGATCGGGTCGTCGTGCGCGCCGCACATGCGTGGTTCGGCCCGTCGCGTGCACGCGCCGGGCCGAACTGCGCATGCACCGGCCAAAAAAAAATTAAAAAAATTAAAAAAATTTAAAAAAAAATTAAAAAAAATCTCAATAACTTCATAAAGAAGAGTCCATGGGTCAGATTTCTCCATTTGCTCTCAACCTCAGTTGAAAATTGTGCTGCTGGACAAAGAACTGGCATACCACATTGCCCCTGACTTCCAATCCTCTGAGCTAGTCCAAAAGGATACCATGATCAATAGCACTGAAAATTACCAAATGGTTAAACTAATTAGGATTAACATGCTATCGGCATGCCAGAGGTCATCCATAAGTAGAGTCAAATGCAGAAACCTGGGCATGAAACCCGGGAAGTTCCAGATAATCTTCTTCCTCCAGGATTCTCTGAAGATGCAGTATAAACCATCCTATTAACAATGTTAATGTTCCCTTAAAAAGAAAAAGTCAGGATGAAGGTTGTGCAATATGACTGGGTCCAAGAATAGCTTCTTGAGGTAGTCAAATCAAGTCAAGAATTCATTATTCAAAATTTATCAAACTATGCTAAAGGTATAGGCAACTGAGTTAACAAGTAAGATAACTGTAGCAATTCACATCATATTTATTTTTATTATTGTTTGATACAAAATATGGTACTGTATTGCTTTGAATTGGAAATGACTAGATCCAGGTACAAATCAATATTCAGTCAAGAAATGCAATACTCTAAATCCCTCAACATCTAGCAAATTTAATAAATTTGTTTTTCTTCTTAAAAAAGGCAGGGGTATTGAAATATAGTGTCTTGAGCTATTACAGAGCAGACAGGATAGAAATACATATACAGTATCAGTAAAACAAATTCAAATATAATCAGAATAATGGACATATTTCCATGTTATTTTCAATAGTCTCTAGAATATGAACAGATTGAGCAAATCAATAGGCTGTAAGATATGCAAACTTTTCATAATGCAAAGATATGAGAGGAAAATAAAGAAAGTAAGGCTAGAACAGATCACTTCAGGATATTGTGGGAAGAATCAAGAGAAAGAAATATTTTTGGGAATATTAAAAAGGCAGAATATATTTCTCCAAAAGAATACAGTAATGGAGAAGATCTTTAAAAAGACAGAAACTTCTCCCTCCCCCCAGCCAGAAAACTCAGCAGAAACCAGCTTTTAGAAATGCAGATGTAATAATCCATTCAGGAAGGTTGGAGCCAGGAAGCTAGAAGATTAGGAAGACAAAGACACCTAAAATCTACATACCCCACCCAAACTCTAAAAGACATGACCTTTGGGGACATAATAGGTGTCATGATTCCGACTAATGAAACACTTCAAAGAACTTCAAGGCATTTTATCCTAAAAAAAAGTCTTTTTATTTATGTGACAAAATGTTGGCACAGGCATGATGAAAAGGAATGCTAAGATCTGAAATTCCCACCCACCGAGCAGTTATTTTTGCTAGCATTCCCCTCCCTTATTTTGCTGTCATGATTTATGTTCTCCAATTAGTTTGAAGGGCAAAGGTTCTCTTCTTTTTCCCCCCTCCCTCATTCCTCTCTGAATTAACTCTAAAAGTGCCAGACAGTTCAGCATAATTTGTCAAAGCAAGAATATTCAAAATTAGCAGCGTTGACATCCGGCCCCCCTTACAAAAAGGACAGATCCTGCAATGTAAACAAAAGCATATGTTAATGACTAGTTTTCAGTTTGTTGAGGTATTTCGCATGGAACCTTTTGACGAGCCTGTCAGCTTTCACCTCACTGGATTTCACCCAGGTGGCTTCAGACAACGGGTATCCCTTCCATTGTACTAGGTACTGTAATTTACCTTTGAAAATTCTAGAGCCAAGAATACGTTTCACTTCATAGTGGGTCTGTCCCACAACTACAAGGGGCCCAGGTACCTTCTTTGGGGGAGGTCTTAAAGTGGAGCCCCGATAAGGTTTCAACAAGCTGCAATGGAAGACTGGGTGAATTCTCCCTAAACGTCTAGAGAGTTTTAGTTCCACGGTGACTGGACTGATGATTCTTACTATGGGGAAAGACCCCAAGAATTTTGGACCCAATTTCTTGCTGGGCAATTTGAGGCGTAAATATTTAGTTGACAAAGAAACCTTTTTCCCAACTTGGAATGTTCTTTGGGAAGCCCTCTTTCTATCAGCCTGCTTTTTATAGGTTTCAAAAGTCTTTTTTAAAGCAGCTTTTGTGTTTCTCCAAACCTCTTCCCACCCCCTCACCCATTGGTCAAGTGTCTGGGAAGCAGAGGGCATCTGGGGTTATTCAGGTATTGGGCTGAACTCTTTTCCTGTGGCCACTCTGAAAGGCATGTAGCCGGTGCTGCTGTGCACAGAATTATTGTATGCCACCTCCGCGAAAGGGAGGAGGTCAGTCCAGTTCATCTGCTGGTAAGAAACATAGCATCTAAGATATTGCTCCACCATTTTGTTGGCGGCTTCTGCAGCCCCATTGGTGGCTGGATGAAAAGCAGATGTTAAACCTTGAGATGATCCAATTAATGTAAGGAAACTTCTCCAAAACTTCACTGTGAACTGCACCCCTCTGTCTGAAATTATTCGCTTAGGGGCGCTATGCAGCCGGTAGATATGTTTCAGGAACAATTTGGTCAGTCGTTGGGCAGATGGGAGTCCTTTGCAGGCGATGAAATGAGCCTGCTTTGAGAACAGGTCTATTACCATCCAGATAACAGTATTTCCTCTACTTTCAGGTAGGTCTACTATAAAGTCCATAGCTATTTCTTCCCATGGTTGGGAAGGGTCTGCCACGGGTTGCAGTAATCCAGGGGTTTTCCCTGGGATTTTTTTTCATTGTGGCACATACAGTACAACTTTTTACATAGTTTTCCACATCCCTTTTCAGCCCCGGCCACCAAAATTGCCGGCGGGTGAGGTGTAGGGTTTTCAAATATCCAAAGTGTCCAGCCTGTTTTACATCATGGCTGTGTTTGAGAGCATTAAGACAGAGGGCTTCGGGCAAATATAATTTCCCCCCTTTGTAAGCCAAGCCATCCCTGCACATTAGGGAGGATTGATTATCTTTGAACCATTGATCGGTAAGGAGCTCTCTTTTAGTTTCTTTACCCCAGGGTCATCAGGATTGGGGACCTTGTGAGGCGTACATTGAGCAGTAGTTTGTGGGTTGGGGATAATTACCTCGTTAACCTCCTCCCGTTCGCTTTTGTATTGGGGTAACCGGGATAGCGCATCAGCTAGGAAGTTCTTTCCTCCTGGTATGTACTTTAGAGTGAAGTTGAAGTGGTTAAAGTACTGTGCCCACTGCACTTGCTTTGGGGACAATTTGCGGGGAGTTTTCAGTGCTTCTAGATTTTTGTGATCTGTCCATACTTCAAATGGCACCCTGCTCCCTTCTAGATAGTGTCAGCAGTTTAATAGCGCCCATCCAATTACGAAGGCCTCTTTCTCCCAGATTGCCCATCTCCACTCACTTTCAGTAAATTTCTTAGAGGTGTAGGGGCAGGGTTGCAGGACTCCACTTTTGTTCTTTTTTAGTAACACAGCTCCAACTGCCACATCACTGGCATCGGCTTGAATCACAAAGGGCTCCCCTGGGCAGGGGTGCTTTAGGACCGGTTCAGCAGCAAATAGTCTCTTTAAATTCTTAAAAGCTGTTTGACTGCCCATCATCCATGCTAGTGGTTGGCCTGGTCGTGGCTTCCCTCCTCCTTTGCCTGTTTTGAGTAGTTCTGTAAGGGGTAGGGCAATCTTGGCAAAAGAGGGGATGAATTGACGATAAAAGCTGGCAAAACCCAGAAAGCTCTGGAGCTGTTTGCGAGTCTTTGGGGGCTGCCATTCGATTATAGCTTTCACCTTGGCTGGATCCATTTCAATACCCTCATTGGAAATTCTGTAGCCAAGATAGTCTAATCGGGTCTGGTGAAATTCACATTTCGACAATTTGGCATAAAGCTTGGCATTCAATAGTTTCTTTAACACTTCTCTCACCAGCTTTATGTGATCAGTCATATTCGTGCTGTATATAAAGATGTCATCAAGATACACCAAAACCCCTTTGTACAAGTGATCATGTAGGACCTCATTAATCAACTGCATAAATACAGCTGGGGCCCCCTGTAGTCCAAATGGCATGACCTTGAATTGATAGCTCCCCATGGGGCAGTTGAAGGCAGTTTTCCACTCGTCTCCTTCCTTTATTCTCACCCGGTAATATGCCTCTCTCAGGTCTAATTTAGTGAAGACACTCCCCTTAGCCAGATGGGTTAATAAGTCCTTTAGGAGGGGGAGGGGGTATTTATTTTCCACACTCACAGCGTTGAGACCCTTATTATTATTATTATTATTATTATTATTATTATTATTATTATTATTATTATTATTATTATTATTATTATTATTATTATTATTATTATTATTATTATTATTATTATTAATTAAATTTCTATACCGCCCCTCTCCCGAAGGACTCGGGGCGGTTTACAGCCTTAAAATTTTTAAAAACATATAAATGTACAAAATTAAAATATTTAAAAATAAATTAAACAAATTAGGCCATAAAATCTATAAAACCCAATATATACAAATCCTAAAATCCTAAAAATTACAAAAATCCTAAAAATTAGACAATCCCCCTAAAACATTTTCACCCGGTTGGAGCCAGAGCTTCTATGCCAGGCCGGCCTGTTGAAAAAGGAAAGTTTTCAGTTCCCGATGGATGAGTCCGTCATCGTACGGAGTTCGGGGGGGAGCTCGTTCCAAAACGTTGGAGCTCCCACAGAGAAGGCTCTCCCCCTGGGGGTCGCCAGTCGACATTGTCTGGCCGACGGCACCCTGAGGAGGCCCTCTCTGTGGGAGCGTACCGGACGGCGGGAGGTATTTGCTAGCAGTAAGCGGTCCTGTAAGTATCCGGGTCCGATGCCATGGAGCGCTTATAGTCGACACAGAGATGAAGAGACCCATCTTTTTTCTCTTTGAACAACACAGGGGCTCCCACGGTGGATTTGGCCTGTTCGATGAACCCCCTCGCTAGGTTTTTGTTCATGTATTGCTGCATCTCCTCCATTTCGAGGGGGGGCATAGCATACATTCTCGGTCATGGGAGTTTGGCTCCTGGCACCAATTCGATGGAGCAGTCATTGGGTCTGTGAGGGGGTAGGGCATCACATTCTTTTTCACTAAATGCCTCCACCAGGTCCCAGTATTCATTGGGGATGAGTGGTTCGCCTGGCGGCAGTGAGGCGGCCATGTGCACTTGCTCATTGGGTGGCTAAGGTGCCCTGAAACATCTGTTGAATCAATGGGGGGATTAGGCCCTATAGGTAGTCTCACAGTTCTCATTCCTTTCTCCCACCAGATAAACGGCTTCCATTTGTCTAACCAGGCTAGCCCTAGGATCACCGCCTCAGTCACCTTTGGAGCCACTAGGAAGCGAATAAACTCCCAGTGTGCACCTATTTCTAGTCATAAGGGCTCTGTTAATTGTGTGACAAGAGTCCCTCCCATCAGGGAGCCATCAGCTTGCTCAAACCTCACAGGTTTGGAAAGCTGTTTTGCCCGTATGCCCATTTTCATGGCAAACGGCAGACTAATAATGCAGCGGGTCCATCCAGAATCAATTAGCATGTTTAAGTCCATTTGTGCCCCAGACTTAGGGATTATAAGTTTGGCAGCCAGCGAAAAAGGCGGGATTTGTTGACTCACCATCAGGTGATTCTCTCCTTCATCGTCGCTGTCAAAGGAGGGTAAAGCAGGGGTGGGTCCACCCGGAGTCTTGGCGTTCTCCTGCATGGGGGGTATAATCTGGGCAACAGGTTCCAGCATGAGCTGGTTGGATTTTTCTCTCGTCAGCCGCTTGGCAGGTTTCCTTCTCACCGCTGGTTCCGGTCTGTTCTGTAATCGGGGGTAGGGGACTGGACAATTTGCTGCTCGATGTCCCTCCTGTCCACACCGGAAACACTTAAGTGATGGGCCTGTAGTTGGCCTGTGTCTCTCAGCCATTGCAGTAGTTGAAGGCTTTCGTGGGGGTGATTGCTGTCTGGGTAGATCTGGTTGCTGCTTGGATTCATGTATGGGAGGCTTCTTATAGTGGGGGAGCTGAACGTCTAGCTTCTCTGCTGCCTGGTACCATTCGTGCAGCTGATCAGGTACGGCTCGATAGATGCATGCCTGAGAGAGGTGGTTGTCTAATCCCTCAATGAAGTGTTGGATCAGGGATTGTTCAGGCCACCACTCTATTCAGCCTGCTATCTTGTGAAATTCCCATACGTACTCCAGGGCAGGCCTGCCTGCTTGTTTTATTTTGTGGCTCTGTTCTCTTGCTTTAAGACCAATAGATGGGTCCTCAAATCTTTCCCTCAGCCCTATGAGGAAGAGTTGGGGGTCTTCCAATTCGGGGGCTTGCTCATCATATAAATAGTTCAGCCATTTGGATGCTTCTCCCTCTAGGCTGGACGCAATGACATCAACCATGGTCCCCGGGTCTGGGTAGAGATAGGCCCAGCAATTAAAATGAGAGCGCACTTGGTTGAGGAAAAAAACCATCTTCTCTGTGTCCCCATCGAAGGTTGCTCTGAAAAGTGGTGCAATCAAAGGCTGCTGGGGCCCCCGCTGTGGCTGTTGCTGCTGGCCCCACCCTGGCTGCAGATTTATGCCCAGGGGTTGCATGTTTGGGGGCTGTGGCCAAACTCCCTGCTGTGGTCAGTCTCCCACCAGGTGCTAATCTCCTAGCTTCTGCACCACCCCAACCTGTTGCACGGCCTCTATTAGCAGTGGCATGCTCAGCTGCTGCTGATCATCTACCTGTGGGGGGTTCCAATCTGCCCATTGCTGCAAAGGCCTCAATCTGGGATTCCCTCTGTCTTCAGGATTGCAGTTCCTGGCCGGGGGAACCAGGATCTGATCTACAAGGGAAGGGCTGTAGGCTACTCTCTGCAGGAATTGATTTCTGCTTTTCACATCTGGAGTTTGAAATCTTTCCAGTGACTCACCCAAAGCTTGAGTAGCAGGCCATTTGTTAGCTCTGTACCATTCTGCTTTTGAAGTCTTTGCTCCCAGCTGGGAGATCTGCCAGAACTCATCTTCCCACAGCATGCTGTCTGTTGTTTCCTCCTCTGGGTTATCAGCAACTGCTGGGTCTTGAAGCAAACTCACTTTTTTCATGATGGATTTTTCTTCCCTGAATCTTTACCAGCTCCTGTCAAGCCTAGAGACAGCAGATGGGGTTCAGGACCCCAGGTCGATTGAAAAGAATTTGAGATCTTAGCATGTTTTCATGGTTCCGACTAATGAAACACTTCAAAGAACTTCCAGGCATTTTATCCTAAAAAAGTCTTTTTATTTATGTGACAAAATGTCGGCACAGGCATGATGAAAAGGAATGCTAAGATCTGAAATTCCCACCCACCGAGCAGTTATTTTTGCTAGCATTCCCCTCCTTATTTCGGTAAAAAGCCATTTTGATCTGGATGTATAAACTCAACCAAATATCTCTTCAGTCTCTCCGCCATTATTGAAGTAAAAATTTTGTAATCCACATTAAGTAATGAAATCGGTCTGTAGTTTTTGATATATGTCAAATCTGTATCTTCTTTATTTTTATTTTTTTTTAAAGTATTTTTATTAGTTTTTACAAAATTTTTAACAAAAGATAAAAAAAAAATAATAACTCAACTGTAAGCAATCATGTACATTTACCAAACAATCAAACAAAATAACTGCTCGGTACCCCCTTCCCACCACATCCTTCTAAAACAAAACTAACCCCCTCTTCTTCCCATCTAACAACCTACTTTCTCCTTTCACTACTTTCTCCATCCCCTCCACCCACCTCTATCCCCTATCTTCTCCCTCTTACCCTCTTCCTACTTGCCTAACCTTCACTCCTCCTTCTTCTTTCCATCCAATGTGGTGCCCAGAGGCCACCGGAGCAACCCCTTGCTACCTAAAAAAAAAAAAAGAAAATATCGATCCCCAAAACAGTTGAGAGAACATAAAATAACAATTATTAAAACCCTCCCACCTCCCCCCCCAGGCTTCCCAGAATGAATACAGGGTAAGAACGCAAGAAACCCCCGCTAGACTACTTATACATAATTATTTAACTATAAACCAAATATAATTCCTTCAATTGATATTTCTTTTGTATATAATCTATCCATTTTTTCCAATCCATCAAAAATTGTTCATTTGAGTGGTTCTTCAAATATGCAGATATCTTAGCCATTTACGCCAAGTTCACAACTTTTAACGTCCATTCTTCAATAGATGGTGTTTCAGATGTCTTCCAATATTGTCCCACCAGCAATCTTGCTGCCGTAGTCAAATTCAAAATCAACTTAGTCTCTATGGTGGTACAGTCTTTTATAATACCTAACAAAAATAACTGTGGTGAAAATTCAATACGCTTTTTCAATATGTTTTGAAGAATCCACCATATTTTTATCCAAAAAGCCTTAATTTTTTTACAAGTCCACCAAATGTGAAAGTAAGTAGCGTCCATGGAATCACATCTCCAACATTTGGGTTGCATATCTGGATACATAAGTGATAATTTTTTTGGGTCTAAATGCCATCTATAAAACATTTTATAAAAATTTTCTCTTAAATGCTGAGCTTGTGTAAATTTTACATTTTTCACCCATATCCTTTTCCAAGTTTCCATCATAATTGGATGTCCAAAGTTACATTCCCACTTAATCATACAATCTGTTGCCCAACATTGATACAATTATCAATGTTGGGAAGGATAGCTGCAGTCAAAATGAATGTATTGCCGAAATTTTTATTTTTATTTCAAATGTTACCAATACTTAAAAAGGATGGGAATCTGGAGGAGTGGCAGAAAGGTATTAATAGATTTATTTGGAATGGCAAGAAACCAAGGGTTAAATTAAAAATTATTCAAGATATAAGAGAGAGAGGTGGTTTGAAAGTGCCCAATTTTAAGCTATATTATTATGCAGCAGTTCTAGTAGCAATAAGTGATTGGATTAATTTAACTAATGAAAGAATATTGAATATAGAAGGGTACAGATTATTGTATGGGTTTCATGCGTATTTAGTCTATGATAAAAAGTTGGATAGGAGCTTTAAAGAACATTTATTGAGAAATTCACTGTTGCGTGTCTGGAAAAAGTATTATTATAAGTTAAATGGCAAAATTCCTTTATGGACAGTCCCCAGGCATGCAATAGAGAGTATGAACAGACAACAAATTCAAGATGTGGTGCCCTATGAGAAGCTTTTAATTAAAGAAGGGAATAGTTTAGAACTGAAACCATTAGATAGGTTAAGGGAAGAAGGAATAGCCCATAATTGGTATTCACATATACAACTTCAGGCTAGATGGCAAAAAGATGTTAAGACGGGTTTTTCTTTAAAGGATGAAAAATTAATCAAACAAGTTAGGGATCAAAGAATTATGCATATTAAAAGATTATACGATGTTTTAATTGAAATTGATTCTGGAACTGAATTAAATCTGTATCTTCTTTAGATATCAAAGTAATATTTGCTTCTATCCACGTATTTGGAAGTTTGGCCTCTAACAATAGTCCATTGCAAACCTTTTTCAATGGTTCGCTTAATATATCTTGTAAGTTTTTATAAAGTTCCGCCGGTAGCCCATCTGGACCAGGTGTTTTCCCGTTCTTTTGTCGCTTTATAGCTTCTAATATCTCCATCGTTGTTATTCTTTCTTCTAACATAGCTTTAAATGTCTCTGGTATCTTTGGTAGTTTGCTTTCTTCTAAATATTGAGCAATTCTCCCTTTCGTGGCCTCCTCTTTACCATACAGTTCCATATAATAGTTCTTTATTATCTTTTTTATTTCTTCTTTTTTAAATTGTAAGCAACCTTTCCCGTCTATTAAGTTATGTATTATTTTCTTCTCTTTCTGCTTTTTAAGCTTATAGGCTAGCCATCTTCCTGGCTTATTAGCATTTTCAAAAAAAATTTGTTTTGCTCTTTTTATTTGTTCAGCCAATTTCTCTGAGTCCAACAAGTTAAGCTTATGTTTTATTATTTCCATTTCTCTTTTCACCGTCTTTTCCTGTGGATTTTTTTGTAACTCTGTTTCTAATTTTCTAAATTCTTCTTTTAATATTGAGTATTGTTGTTTTCTCTGTTTGTTTTTCTTTGCCATATACATTGCAGCTATACCTCTAAAGTATGCTTTAGCTGTGTCCCATACATTTTGTAATGATGTATCTTCTACTTTGTTTTCTTTAAAGAAAAATTCCATTTCTCTTTTAGCCAAGTCTACAAATTCTTTATCTTTTAATATAGAATAATTTAAAATCCATCTTGGTTTTTTCCTTATTCATTTCCATGTCACTTTTAAGGGATTATGATCTGCCCATGTGCCAGTTTCTATCTCAATTTCTTGTATGTCCATCTTTAATTCAGAAGTCATCCAAATCATATCAATTCTTGACCAAGACTTGTGGGAATTTGAATAAAAAGTATATTGTCGATTTTGAGGATTAAATTCTCTCCAGACGTCTTGAATTCCAATTTCTTCTGCCATATCAAAAAATGCCTTAGGTAATTTTCTTCTTCCGAGTTTTCCTGCTTTACTGGTCTTTTTTTTGTAAATATTTTATTAGTTTTATAATTATAAATTATAAATCAAATTAAATACAACTCAACTTAATACAATCTTTTTCAACTTTCTCCCACACAAAACAAAACATACATTCTTATAAAAACTTATGTAAAATAGAATAACTATGGGTGTTGCTCGGCAGCACCCCCTCCACCACATCCCCCTGGTCTTATAGTCCATTATTCCATCTACTATCGCATTAAAGTCACCTATTAAACAAATATTCTGATATTCCATTTCTATTAATTTTTTGTGTAATCTTTGGTAAAATTGTCCTTGGCTGTCATTTGGGGCATAAATTGCCACTAACAATATTTGTTTTTGATGCAGATATATTTCAACCATAACAATTCTTCCTTCTTCATCTGAGTATATTAATTTGGAGTCTATTGTCTCTTTAACGTATATCGCCACCCCTCGTTTCTTTTGTTGTGCTAATGTATAATAAAGCTTCCCCATTTTGGGGTGTTCCAAAAATTTATAATGTTGTTTTTTATATGAGTCTCTTGTAGACAAATTATGTCCATATTTAATTTCTGAAGTTTCCTGAAAATTTTGTTTCTTTTTGTTGGAGAGTTTAGTCCATTTACATTTACCGAAAAGATCTCGTTTTTTCCTCCATTTTCTCTTTCATTACTTTTGTTTGGGTCTAGTCGATCTTGTAATCCTTTGTTCTTTAGCGGTTTCTTCTCCTTCACCTGTTGGTAAGATCTCCGAGTATCCCTCACTCTCCTGGGAATCTGTTTTAGAATCACAATTTCTTTGTTTTTATATTGTAATGGTTCCTCTCTAACTTTTCTCAAAATTTCATCTCTAGTTGATTTTTTTGTAAATCTCACATGAACTTCTCTTGGTAATCTATTTTTTCTTACGTACGCTGTGCTCATGTGATAAGTTCGATCAATATCATTCTGGATATCAGATTGGTCTGCATTTAGAAGTTCTGCCAATAACTCAATAATTACCGTTTATATATTTTCTTCAGTATTTTCAGGAATATTTTGAAATCTCAAGTAATATTCCGCTTCTCTCATTTCAACTACTGCCATGGCACGCTCTAGGTCTTGATTCGATTGTTCCAAACTTTCATTCTTTTGCTGTACCATCTCCACCTTTTTATCAATATCTTGAGTCTTAAGTTCCACTTCCTGGATTTTTTGTTCATTCTTTATAATTTTTTTATTTTGAGCTTCAAATTGTGCCTTTATATCCATAAATTCATTGCTTAATTTATCTAATTTGCTTTGTATTTCAATATGATTTTGCTGTAATACTTGATGAATTAATTTTAAAGAGGTTTGTTCTTCTTGTGATGTACTTGCTTTTTCACGTTGTAACAGTGTACTAACAGAACTCTGAGTTGTCGGGCTGGCTTGTCCGACAGAGGGTGCGGAAGAAGTTTTCTTTGCAAGTCTGGAAATGTTAGATGTACTCATTTTTGTGCTCACAGTCTTAAACTTATGTCCCAAGCATAATCAGAAATCCGCTATTGTGAGACAAAGTTGCCTCCTCCAATCTTGTTTAGTCTTTTGCCAGTATCAACAAGTATAACTATAAACAGTTTCTCTTGTTGCTGTCTCCAAAAACACGGCTTTCTCAAGGTCAGCGTATTTTTATTTCCTTTAGTTCTTATTTTCTGCCAGCAAGCGTCCTCATTGGCTTATTTACAACTCTTACAACTCTTAAGTCCAATAGTTTAGTTGTTAGTTCATTTAAACTTTCCCCTTTGTGTTAAATTCGCCGCCCAAATGTCTCTGGGGTACTTTACTCTTTAAAGTTTCTTCTTATAAGGGTCTCAATATTTTAAAGCACAAGGAGAAGGAAAAGATTTCAGCTCACCCAGACATCCCTTGTTGATGCTAATCAGCTGTTGTCTCATATTATTTCTCCCGACTGCTGACAACTTGGATTGCTTCAGGCTTCCCCGGCAATCTTTCCCTCGCCCCTTTAGAGGGGCTATTCAGCACACTTGGATTGGTTGCCACCAAATCCAGGCTCCTGAAAAGTCCCTCTTTCTTCGTTGCCCCTCCAGGGCAACTTTCCATCTCTTTAAGAGACGCTAGACGAAGTGAAACCAGACTGGAGGGATGGAGCCCCAGCCTCCCATGTCTGTCTCGTTCGCTGGACGGAAGTGGAGTCTCGCCTCCCATCACTCTAAAGCATCTTCCCGGCACAGCCATTCATCCTGAGTCTCAAGGGCAAAAAGCCTTGCCACTCAACTTGCGCAAGCATGAATCAATGCCGTGGAGGCAATAGCAGTTTTACGTGTGGCAAAAGCAGACCGACTGGAAAAGGAGGAAATGGCCAAAGCAGCTCTATGCGTGGCAGAGGCAGAGCGACTGGAAAAAGAGGCAATGGCCAAAGCAGAGCAACTGCAAAAGGAACAAATGGCCAAAGCAGAGCAACTGCAAAAGGAACAAGTGGCCAAAGATACATGTGGCTAAACACAAAGAAGAAGCAGCCATGGCTCAGGCCAGGCTTGAGTTTCTACAGTGTGAACGGGAGGCAGCAGGAATAGCAGCAAGAGCTGCAGCCTTACAGGCAGAAGCTAAAGGCACTGCCTTCGCACACAATTTGGAAGGGCTAAAAATTGGAAACCCACATAACTGCGTGCAGGCCTACATTGATGACCAGAATGCGCTACACCATGAGCAGGCAGGAGCATCATGGTTCACCACAAATCTCCCAAAACCAAGTGGACAAGAAGGAGAATCTCAACAACCAGATGTGCAAACCAGCCAGAATGCCAACATTGCACCATCTGGATCATGAGACCCCCCCCCCTTCAGTCCATTAGCAACAACGAATACTCCTAAGCAGAAAGGCACACAAGGAGCCATGATTCCTAAGCGCAACGCAAAGACAAAGGATTTCTGGCCAGACCTTCAAGGCCCCTCATCTACACCATGGGAAGTCACCCTCAACAAGAAGTATTCTGAAGAAAACTGCCAGCTGTCTGTGCCACATTCCCCTGCTCTTGGGAGCAATGCCTATGAGGATCAACAAGAAGTCACTGATCATGCTCCTGATGACCTCAACACCGTACCAACCCAGCCTGACGGCAAATCCTGCACAGTACCAATTGGTCCTCCAACATCCTGGAGAAGAAGGTTGGATTTGGGAGAGTACAAGGTCTACTTCAAATGCTGTGAGTCTCCGGAACACACGGCCAAAGCTTGCACAGCTAAGGGCAAGTGTCACCCAAGCAAGAGTGACAAGCACCCAGAAGCCCTGCATCCAGACTCTGAGCAGCAACAACAAGCAACCTCTACTCCTCCTTCAACCAAGGAACCCCAGCATAGCTCCAAAGAGAGCCCAGAGACGCCCACCAAGGTCAACTGCATGTCAGTATGTAGCGACCCACCATTTCCCAGTGAACTCCCATACAAAGAAACGCCTTTCACAATGTGCACTGTGCCACAGAGCATGGCGGGGAGGAAAGTCACTGGATTCCGCATGCAGTCGTTAGATGGGAGTTCACAGTTCCTATTGCCACCATTGCTAGAATGGGACGTCTCACTCCGCATCCAGTCATTAGATGGGAGTTCATGGTTTCTACCATCACCATTGCTAGAAGAGGATGCCTCACCAGACAATCGCAGTCAAATTCCAACACCAGAGGTAGCACTCACCATACCTCACCTGAAGCACATGGCTGATCACCTTCCTGCCCTAAATCCTGAAGTCGAAATCCTGCCTCTGTTGGGAGGAGACGCCCTTGACCCCTTTGCCTACCACAGAATGGTCAGAGGCCCAACAGGCCCCCCAATTGCCTTTAAGATGGAACCTGGATGGGTCATCTCAGGAATTGTCTGTGTTGACCAGCTGCAAACTCCAACCCAGGTGAATATCTCAATGACCTCCATTCTTAGTAATGGGAGAGTACCCCACCTGAAACCATGGCAAGAACACTTCACACTTGTGACAACCAAACCCGTTTTGGGAGCGACAGTGTTCCAGACCAGCAAAATCACAATGACTTAGCCTTGTTGATAGAGGACAAAGAATTTCTGCAGCTACACGCGCTCTCCCAGAGCACCACAGACTGGGAAGAGCTGTGTCTGCCAGAACAGAAGCAAGACTGGGAGACATGGCGTACATCCCTAAGTTGTCTCCAAAGCATCCACGTGCAACGCATGTATGTCTCCATCTCACCTGCCGCCATACAAAAGAAAGAATTGCATGCCTTCTCAGGTGCATCAATGAAGGTGATAGCAGCCGTAGGATACATCAGAGTCTATGGCGGGGAGAGCCACATTTATGTCAGTTTCGTCACTGGAAAGGTGAAACTAGCAACACAACAAGCTCACATTGTACCAAGGTTAGAACTCTGCAGTGCCGTACTGACCGTAGAACTCACCAACCTGACAATGAAAATGATAGAACTTGAGCTACAATCCACCACCTTCTACACAAACAGCGAGGTGGTGTTGAGCTACATCCACAACCAAAGCAGATGCTTCTATGTCTATGTAAGCAATAGAGTAGAAAGGATTAAAAGATCTTCAAGCCCTGAGCAATGGTCTTATGTGCCAACAGATCAGAACCCTGCGGACCAGGCCACATGGTCCATTCTTGCATCACAGCTGGCAGAATTGATCTGTCTAAAGGGTCATGAGTTATTGGCTCATCCAGACAGCCTGATGTCTCAAAGACCAGAACACCATGCACTACTAGATCCAGATCAAGATGCCGACGTTCAACCTCAGGCACCCAGCAAATCTCTCAGACAGGATGAAAAAATGGCCATCCAGAACATCTGCTTGTCGACAATGGTCAAGGAGACAGAGAAACCTCCCTCTAACCGCTTCCTAGAACCAGCCCGCTTCAAACGCTCCTCCAAACAGAGACCCCGCATATTGGGCATAGAAGTAATCATCCTGTTCACTTGTCTTAGCATGCAAGGAACTAAATTTGTAGGAGCCTGCAAGGACTTACAAACTATTGAAGGCATTTGCCATGACCCAGTAATTGACAAGTACCTAAAGGCCCAAAATTGTGTATGGACATTCAATCCTCCCCATGCATCCCACATGGGAGGAGCATGGGAGTGCATGATTGGCGTAGCCCACAAAATGCTGGACTCCATGTTGACAAAGATACCTATGCTAATGCATGAGGTCCTCACTACCCTCATGGCAGAAGTAGCAGCTATCATCAATGCTCGACCTTTGATTCCAGTTTCTTCTGATCCTGAAAATCCAACTATCCTCACCCCAGTCGCCTTGCTAACCCAGAAGACAGGCGACTGGCCAGCACCGTTAGGGAACTTTGTTCCCAAAGACATGTACAAACAGCAATGGAGACAAGTTCAACTGCTGGCCAACACCTTCTGGAAGTGCTGGAAGCAAGAATACTTGTCTACTCTTCAGGATCGCCGCAAATGGAAGACCAAAGAGCCTAACCTAGAAGAAGGAGACCTTGTCTTGCTGAGAGACAGGGATGCACATCGGAACTCTTGGCCCATAGGACTTGTGCACCAAGTTCTACCTAGTTCTGATGGACCAGTTTGCCAAGTTGAGGTCTGGATCGTGAAGCCACATGAGTCAGATCATAACTCAAAGACTCTCGTGAACAGGCTTTACACCAGACCGATCACCGACTTGGTACTGCTGCTGAAGAAGACCGAACTTGAAGATTGATCCTCGAACTATGCATATTGTGTCTACCTCATAATTGCATTGTTTGATGTAATGCCTTTGTTTATCTCAGTTATAGTTATGCATGTTTTGTATTTACCTCATGATTGCATGTTTGATGCCATGTTTTTGCCTAGTCTAGTTAATAGTCAGTTAATAGAGAAAATTGCATTGTTTGATGCTATGTTTTTTGCTTATTCTAGTTAGTTAATAGTGGAAATTTTATATTTCCAAGAGGGGAGTGTGCTGGACCAGTATGTAACTCTGGCCAGAGCATATATTTAGCTTAGAAAACTGTGTGTAGAGCAAGTAGCATTTTAAGGGTTAAAAAGCCCTCTCCTTAAGAGATGGACTTCTGGGAAATGTAGTTTAGTTGTTACATGGTTATATCTGTGTTCTGATTGGCCACTGGGAGGGTCTTGTGTCTTTATGACCAGACATCCTGTTACGTGCCAGGTTTTTATTATCCTTCCATGAATCTTAGCCGCATGGCTAGGCTAGGAGATCCGTAACAGCAGCATGTAAGATTTACGTAGGATGGGGAAAATCCATTATTCCTTTACCTATGTGATGGGTCCAGATTACAACCTACATTCTGGAAGAACTTCTGCAATAACTGTGAGTTAATGTTTTGAGGATACCTGGAAAATAAAAGCAATCTCATATGACATCATCCGTTGAGTTTATTCTGCCTGTTTCACATGGAGTCCAGCAACCTTCTCTGCATGGGACAGGAAACTGATGCTATAGCAGAGAAGGGTCTTATCCTGGATTCCACCAACCAGAGTTCCTTGACTGAAGGGATCTGCAGTAGGCAGCTTATGCAATCATCTTATTTTAAAAGAAAGAAGCCCCTTTTTTTTCCTATATTCCACATGGCTTTCTGAATGACCTTATTCCTGAAAATATAAATGATGGTGTGAGGAATAAAAATTCAACTCCAAGGGTGTTGGAAAACAAAACAAGTTTTATTAAAGCTTTTGCAAAAGCTGGTGGATCTCTTGGTAATGGCAAATCCCAGAGTCCACACTTGAATCAATTTTTGCATAGGTTTTTATACCCTGTCCTGTGCATCATGCCATATCCTTCCAACTGAAACCCAGTAGAAAGGTTTGAATTGGCAACATGCTTTCCGATCGCCTAGCAACCATTACAATTACCAAACCCGCCAATTATTAGATCAAAAGCCCCTTTTGTTCCTGTCTTATCTCCCCTCCCTTGTCTGTGGCATGATTTGTAACATCCTAATAACTGAGGGTATAGCCTTATCTACAAGGTGAACTGTTACCTAAACTGGATAATTGCAATTATAAAGGATTTCTTTATCTGGTTTATCGTTATAGATAGGAGTGGCAGTAAAAGTTGGTCCAGATATAGTAGATCTAACAATTCTCTAAATAAGCGGGATAAGGCATGATAAACACAATAACCCTCCTAAGGCCAAAACCACAGTGAACAATATCCATTTCCAATTATTAAACATTCCCGAAAACCATCCTCCAACATCCAGTGCTCCTGTCCATGTCTGGACAGGGACATGAGCCAACTTTCGCATTCTGTCAGTGACTTCTTTGACATATTCCTTATATGTAATGTCAGACTTGGGTCTAATAATACAATTTAGAGCCACAATGACAAAATAGAGGGCCCATTTGGTTGGACGGTCCTTTTCTTTCCAAGTCAAATTAAAATAAGAAGTGATGTTCTCTCAAGCTTCAAATTTAAAAATGAAACAATTCTTTTGGGCCAGATCAATAATAATAATAATAATAATAATAATAATAATAATAATAATAATAATAATAATAATAATAATAATAATAATAATAATAATAATAATAATAATAAAAGAGTCTTTGATACTGAGGGAATCTCAATTATGGTTTCCAGTTCATGAAAATCAACTTGAACCCATATTTGTATCTGGTTCAAATGATGCTGAAAAGTCCATTGGTCTGGTTATCTTGAAGCACACCGGGTTGCAGGAATCCTTTGAATGTGCCAGGTTGGGTAGGATGTGCAAACATATTTGGCGTTTAATGAGTAGGCCTGTCTCCACACTTAGTCAATTTAGCTTGATTATAGTCAATAGCTTTTCATGCATCAAAAAAGATTCTGGCACTTGTCCATAAATCTCATGTTATTCTTCCCCAAAAGGTAATGTCTGTATGTTCCTCCATATGTCCAGATTTAAAGTTGTTGGTAAAGCTGCACTGTATTGACAGGAGCATAACAAGTGACCCTGTTGCCCCTTTGCAAGTGGAATATGTAGTCTTGTTATAAACACAACTCCCTTTTGTTCCTTTAAGTATTGGGCCCATGGTCCTTCCTTCTACCAAAGAAGGTATGAGGGAAACAACAGTAACAGAAGAAAAATATTGTAATACATAGTCCAGGTTCTAGGAACACGATTTCCAGGGTAGCCCAACCCATTGAGGCTTTTCTCCTACTTAGATGGAAACAGTTCAACAGGCGAGGCAGGTTGAAATTTCATTTTCAGGCTGTTCAGCTGTGGAACTTGTCACTGGAGAAGGAATGATGGGACTTTCCATGGACTCATGCCTTGATTCCTTAAATCAGGAGGACTTGGCATGGTTGAGACCACTCAGGACTGGTATTTCTAGATGACAGTTCTTTTCACCTGAACCCACTCTCCAGGAACAACAATGGCCAGAGACAGGTGGTAAGGCAGCCTGGGCCTGTACTGAGATAGAAGACAAAACCTGCGCCAGATTATGCAAATACTGAGTAACTTTCTTCTCTTCTTCATTGACATTCTTGAACCTTCATGTAACAAAAGCCTCCCATACATCATTTCAAAGGGACAAAGACAGCTTTCCAGTTGAGGCCTATATTGAAATGGCCTCACTGCTAAATGTTGTAAAGCTTTTTATTTACTTGTATTTATCACAGATTTGTTTAACAAGTATAAATACAACCATCCTGTTTTGTTTTTTTTTAAACTATCAACCATCCCTTGTGACACCCTTTCAGTGGTTGGTTCTGTGTCTAGCTATTGCTTTTCTTTCTTCTTTTTTTTCCTTTCTGTCTGTTCAACATCCGTCTCCCATCTTGCAACATCCACCTCCCACTTTCTTCTACTTCCCATTTTTCTCTCTTTCCATATTTCTATAGTACATTCTTGTTCTTTCAACATTCTAAAGCTTTTGTTAAGGCATACAATTCACACGTTTGGGCTGACCACGTTAATGGCACTCTCCCTGCTTAATGTATGCAATTCACAAGTCTGTGCAAACCAACTTAAAAACAACTTCCCTGCTTCTTCCTTCTATTATCCATTCCTTCACCTCCCTTCTGCCACTCTGGCCTAACTTCATTCTTTTATTCTTCCACAAGTACACCCTCTATCAACTTTACATGAGCCAACTCTTTCCCTCTACTATTAATCAATCTTCTTACTGTTCTCTTCTCCAAAAGTATTCAAGATTCCATAAACATACTTGGAGTCAGTGTATATATTCTCCTTCACCCTCATTAATAACCTCAGAGCCTGCCATAAGGCATAAAATCCACAGGTTTGTGCTGACTAAGGGAGGGAAATTCTTCCAACCTCTACTCACATTGTCTGCTCCCCATCTACTATCACATCTTCATTATGTCTCTTTTTTTTCTTTCTTTTCTTTTTCCCAACTACTTTGCTATGAACAAGTGTGTACCTCCTTTCGGCTTTCTGTTTTAAAATTGCCCACACTTGATAAGAAATGCTAACCACCAAGACATGAGCAAAAATGCCACTGGCTGCCTCTTTTCCCCCACTTCTGGGTAACCACCCCCCCCAGCCATTCCTTTTTCTATATTTACAAACAAATTACCTAGTGAAGAGCCAACAAAGGAGCGCTCACCAAACTCTGTTTGTATTTGTTAACATAAGCTCTTTTTCTAACAGTTTTGCATACAAATGTTTAGTCAAAACAACATAGCTATTTATAATCCCAGTTTTTTTCTCAACTTCTTCGTTTTAACTTTACAAAAAATAAACAAGCTTAATAAGATATTCTGAGTTACTGAAATAGTTTTGTATCAAACTCTAGTATTGCTTTTAATATAAAGTTAGTCAAATTCCAATTTAATCAGATTCCATTCAGATGGAAACAAATTTCCATTAAATAGGTTAAAACATTTACAAATCTAAGCAAAACAATTCAGAGTCATTTCTTTTGGTTGATGAATATATAGGTCTAACTAAAACTGAAAAATTTCCCAAAAAGATTGTCCAACAATTACTGTTTCCTCTTTCCAGAAAAAAAATTGCAAGCTGAAACTGCAAAAGTGGGCATTAAATTTCACATCCACCCCACCTTTCTCAAACCAGAATTCTAAGCAGAGGGGGGAAAATATAGTTAAAACGAGCACCCCCCACTCTTCTTTCTGTCTCTCTTGCTCTTAAAGCAACACAGCCAGCGAAAAAAGAGACAGGAGAAAAAAAAGAAAAAAGTTTTACAAAAATCTCACCACTAAAAAAAATAGTTTTCTCTCCTTCACATGCATTTTCCATAAACTCTTTCACACATCCTCCATGGGACTCTTCTCATGCAAACACTTGCTATTGCTTTTCCATTTACTTTTACAACAATAAAATCTGCAGTTTGCTGTTTCTTTCACAACCTGGGACAGGTGGGTGGGGGGTGGTGGGGGGTTTGAGGGCTAACACACACACATTAACATATCAGCAAATTAACTCATTCACTTCCATTCTAACTGCTTGCATAAACAATTTCACATACAAATATTTCATTTCATACTTTCTCCAGGCAAACCATTTATTTTTAAATAAGGCCTTTTTGTTTGTTGTTATCAGAGAGGGTTTTGACCCTCTTCCAAGACTTGGAAATAACACAGAACAACACAGACAAACATATATACACAAATACTATTAAAGCAACATCTATTTAGACATATAGCTTGTCCTGCAAGCAAGGGGATTGGAGTCACATGAATGCACGCTAGTCTGGCATCTCAAACAAAAAATGGTTTTTTTTCCCCCACTGCCAGATTTTTGCTGCCATACTATTTAACTTTCTTTAAAGTTTACTTGAGACAGAACGGGAAGGATCCACATTCTGCATCAAGTAAACTTTAAAGAAAGTTAAATAGTATGGCAGCAAAAATCCAGCAGCAAGGAAAAAAAACCCCAGATTTTTGATATGCCAGACTAGCATGCATTCACATGCCTCTAATCCCCTTGCTTGATGCAAAGCCAGATTGGAGTCCTCGGGCCACTCCTTCCAGCCCATTTCGAAGGGAATGGTTCCCACCCCACCCAGTCTCTGTGGAGCTTCATTTCCAAAGACCCTGTGTACAGGGTCTGGACAAACTGAGATCCAGGACTGAAAAAGCAGCAATGGGAGCGAAGGGCTGTTCAAAGGAAGAAGGAGACAATGGGAGAAGCCACTACCAAACAGGTGAGGCACAACAGGTGTCGGGGCATGGTAGGCCTGGCTGCGGGAGCCCTTCGGCATTGTAAGTGGTTGCAGGGTGCGTGGGGCAGCTCCCCCATCTCCCCGCCTCACCTCGTGGCAGCGGAACTGGTGCAACACAGAAGAAGTGGGGAGGTGGCCATGCGGCTCCTGAATGGGGGTGTTGGTACTGCTGCCACAAGGCGAGGCAGGTGTCAAGAAAAAAATTAATTTCAACATGGAGAGAATTTCTGTGTTTCATCAGTATTTTCTTGGTGGTATGGCAAGTTAAGGCTACTGGGAACAGATGTTAAAGCTGTTGTTTTACTATTTAAAGCTGAGTAAGAAACATCCATTTTATTTTATTTTTTTGTAAGTAGCCTTTATAAATTTATCCAACCAACTGTCCGTTCCTGGATCTCCCCCAAGCAGATATAAGTAAAATTCAATTTTTTCTGTCCAGTAAGAAAGATATCCTTTCTGTCCAGGGAGAAAAAAGAACCGTTGAAGGTTGTTTAACAATCAAGATTTATAATCCAAAGTGTTCCATATATTTCTTCTACAAGAAAATAAATCCACAATACAGTTCTGAAAGTCAGTATTTATGTTCAAAATTCAGACAGGCCAAATTTAGAATATTTGTTATCATCTCTGCCACTCAGATAAGCAGCCCCCAAGCCTGTTATTTTTTCTCAGCTGCAATTCTCAATAGTAAAAGCTTCCAAGGCCAGCCAAAGTGTTATCTAGTTCTGGGAATCGAGCCAGGTTTCTTTTAGGCATAAATAAGTTGTAGTGCCATAATTAACCACTAGATGTCATCAATGCCACTTTCCAGGTTTTAGATCCAAAACTTATATTGTAAACTTTTCAAGTCATTTTTTTTTTAAAAAAAGGTCTTAAAAACACTTTTACCGTAGTCCTCAAATTTCCAAGCTGTATGTGTATATTAATTCCAAATAAGTCTTATAGGTTTTGCCATTTTCCCCAAGTAATTAATTTGCCTCTTTTCTTTTCTGAGGGAATGGAGTGGAAATTCCCTTTCCCTCTTTCATCAGGGGGAGTGCTTTGGGCAGATTTTCAGGAAGAGGTCTTAAAATCATAAAGAAAGGATCAAGTCTCACCCAGTTTCATCTGTGTTGCTGTAACATTGCTTGGTAGTGCTTGTTGACTTCCGTTGTCAGCAGCTTCGGACTGACTACATGAATGCAGCCAGTCTTTCCTGCACCGGTTTTGGAGGGCTTCCTCAGATCAAACGGGAGGGCTGCCGCCCCCCCCCAATCAACGAGAGTCCCCTCCATATTAAATGTGTTGATGTATACACCTAGTCTGACTCTTCTGCTGAAACCTGTCTGGCATGGGTGACCATTCTGACAGAATGTACTACTGCTCTGTGTTATTATGGTTGGTTGTGCATATTCAGTCAGACATTTACTGATATCACCATCAAACAACATCTGCCTAACCAAGGTCATTAAGAAGAACTTGATACATGAATAAACATGCCAAATCCAGTCTAAGCATCTGGCTGACTGTGCGACCAACCATAATAATAATAATTTCTCCTACATTTTGAGTTTACAGACTTTTTGATGCCAAACAATAGGATCTTAGGGACAGTTGTATTTCAGCAATGCAGGTAAATGGAGATATAGAAACATTAAACTGCATAACAATCTTTGGCTCAGTAGAAGGGATATCCTTCATTTACCAAGTAGCCAGTGAACTCCTGAAGTTAGCCTGTGGTAAACTGAGATGTTCTAGACAACTAGACAAGAGCACCCAAAGTGACATAGCTGGGAAAAGTTTATTTCATTTTTTATTAAAGTTTTATTAGTTTATAATATACAATGTAATGGAAATACAAAAGCAAATAGTGGAAAAGTTGGGGAAGGGAAAGGGGAGTAGAGAAGTGAGGTAAAGGAGAAAAAAAGGTATTGACTTCCAACTTCCTTTGGTGCAGTAAAATAGAATATCAACATCAGACCTCAACTTTTTACTTTTACAAAATAATATAAACTAGCCATTTTGATAACATCAAATCTATCTAACTGGTAAAGCCTAAAATCAAAGTTTCATTTTTTTCCATCACAAGCACAAAGTCCAGAAGTGGTTTCCACATAGCAATAAAAGTATTTGTATTCTTTTATCAGTATGTAGTGCCACCCCCGTAGAGACCGCTAAAGTCCGGGTCACCTTGGCCTCCTCTTGATCTGGCTGCCAGTCCAAGGGCTCTCTCACTTTGGAACCTCTGATTAACAGAGGCACCTAGTGCAGTAATGCTCAGTCACGGCCGACAGCCACTCACATGAGGCAATGATGGTCGATCTCTGTTGGTGGTAGCTCATGTGGAATAATACTGGTTGATCTCAGGCAGTCACAGCTTACAGGGGGCGATGGTAGTCAGTCACTGGTAACAGCAGCCTGCGTAAGTCGATGGTAGTCAGTTCCTGGTAACAGCAGCTTGCGTAAAACTATGGTAGTCAGTCCCTGGTAGCAGCAGCTTGCATACGATGATGGTAAAATCCATAGCAATTTCTTCCCATGGTTGGGAAGGGACTGCCATTGGTTGCAATAACCCAGGGGGGTTCCCCGGAATTCTTTTCATGGTGGCACATACAGCACAGCTCCGGACATAGCTTTCCACATCCCATTTCAATCCCAGCCACCAGAATTGCTGACGGACGACGTGTAGTGTTTTTAAATATCCAAAGTGCCCAGCCTGTTTTATGTCATGGCCATGTCAGAAAGCGTTAAGGCGGAGGGTCTCTGGCAAGTATAACTTTCCCCCTTTCCAAGCCAAACCATCCCTGCATGTTAGAGAGGTTTGATTGTACTTGAACCATTGGTCGGTGAGGAGCTCTCGTTTTATTTTCTTTGCCCCAGGGTAATCAGGGTTAGGGGCTCTTGAAGGTGGGACTCTGCGTGGCATGAGTTGAGAAGCTGTTTGTGGATTGGAGATAATTGCCTCATTAACCTCTTCACACTGGCTTTTGTACTGGGGCAGTCTGGATAGAGTATCAGCTAAGACGTTTTTTCCTCCCAGTATGTACTTTAGAGTGAAGTTAAAATGGTTAAAGTACTGCACCCATCGCACTTTATTTGGGCACAATTTGCAGGGAGTTTTCAGTGTTTCTAGATTTTTGTGATCAGTCCATACCTGGAAAGGCACCTTGCTCCCCTCTAGATAGTGTCTCCAGTTTAACAGAGCCCAGCAGATTGTAGTACAGCTCTGACGGCCATGTCCCTGGCATCAGCTTGAATTACAAAGGGATGCTTTAGGACTGGTTCAACAGCAAATAGTCTTTTTAAGTTCTCAAAAGCAGTCTGACAGTTCATAGTCCATGCTAGTGGTTGGCCCAGTCACGGCTTTCCTCCCTCTTTGCCTGTTTTTAGTAATTCCATAAGGGGTAGGACGATTTCAGCAAAGGAGGGGATGAATTGACGGTAGAAGTTGGCGAATCCTAGGAAGCTTTGGAGTTGTTTGCGAGTCTTTGGAGGCTGCCATTCAATTACAGCTTTCACTTTGGTCAGGTCCATTTCAATGCCCTCACTGGAAATTCTGTAGTGAAGATAATCTAATCGGGTCTGGTGAAACTCACACTTTGATAGTTTGACATAAAGTTTGGCATTTAACAGTTTCTTTAACACTTCTCTCACTAGTTTTACATGGTCAGTCATATTCGTGCTGTATATCAGGATGTCATCAAGATACACCAGAACTCCTTTGTATAAACGGTCATGTAGAACCTGATTAATCAGCTGCATGAAGACAGCTGGAGCCCCCTGTAGTCCAAACAGCATGGCTTTAAATTGATAGCTCCCCATGGGACAGTTAAAAGCAGTCTTCCACTCATCTCCCTCCTTTATCCTCACCCGGTAATATGCCTCTCCGAGGTCTAACTTAGAGAAGACACTCCCCTTTGCCAGATGGGTTAGTAAGTCCTTCAGGAGGGGGAGGGGGAGGGGGTATTTATTCTCCACACTTACCACATTCAGACCTTTATAATCCACGCAGAGTCGAAGCAACCCATCTTTTTTTCTTTAAACCACACTGGGGCTCCCACAGCAGACTTGGCCCATTCGATGAATCCCCTCGCTAGGTTTTTGTCCACATACCGCTGCATCTTCTCCATTTCAAGGGGGGACATAGCATACATCCTCGGCCTTGGGAGTTTGGCTCCTGGTAACAGTTCGATGGAGCCGACGCCGAGCTGCTGAGCCGTTGAGTTTACCATACCGGACGCCGACACCGAGCTGCCGAGCCGCCGAGCAGAAACAAGAACTTTTTATCATACCGGACACCGACGCCGAGCTGTCGAGCCGCTGAGCAGAAACAAGAAACATTAAGAACATTAAGAACTAACAAGAAGCCAGGATTTGGAAGAGCTCACCCGCCGCTCTAGCCGCCGCCCTGACCGACCGGACCGCCGCCTGGCCAGACCTCCCGAGAAGAACGCTGAGCTGCCAAGGCACCGAGTCACCGAGCAGCAATAAGAACATTAAGAACCGAAGAATGGACTGTGAAAGTAACAAATCTGGCGGAAATGGCAAAAATATCAGCATATTTGAAAAGTCGCTCCAATGAACAATTTGTGACGGACTGGAAACAGTGGATAGACTATATCCAAGAGAGACACCAATCAAACAGAATGCAGCTGGCGTTCAGCTAAGGATCGAGGGGAGGAGGGATGAAGGGTTAACAAATCAAAGGTTTACAAAAACTAACACCCAATGTTGAATGTATATGTTCTATAACTAATGCCTCTTAACATAACCTTATGACTAACGTTGTTTGCTTTAATATTGTTAAAGTAGACTGAATCTCTACCTCAGGATATGAAACTTTTACCTCAGGATCTCGGGTTGGGGACCATAAAAGATTGCACTAGTAATGGGATGAAGTCAACTCAGAAGCGCAAAAGTACAATATGCGATAGACTAGATACAGTAGATAGACCATACATAGGAGAAACACCAATCAAACAAAATGTATTCGGAGTATACTTGAAGATGTAAGGGAGGAGGGAAGAACGTTTACTAAAACAGATGTTTACAAAGATTAATACCTAATGTTGTATGCTATGTTCTAGGATGATTGCTTAGCAATAGGATCTTATGTTTAATGTTGATCACATTAATATTGAAACGGATAAGGGAAACACCAATCAAAATAAAATGTAACAGGAGTATAGTTGAGGCTAGACACGAGGAGTGGGGGAAAAGGCTTACTAACTCAGACGTTTTCAAAGACTAATACTTAGTATTGTATACCAGGGATCATGATGATTGCTGCATAACATGTTTTTATGTTCAATGTTAATTGTTTCAATAAAAGAATTTTTATAATTAAAAAAAAAAAAAAAAAAGAACATTAAGAACCAGCAAGAAGTCAGGTTTTGGAAGAACTCGCCCATCGCCCTAACTGCCGCCCTAACCGCCGCCCTAACAGCCCTAACTGCCGCCTGCCGCTCTAACCGTTAAGCTGGAAGACCGGCGGAAAGGAGAGCCCCGGAGCTAAGGCTGGGATGGGTAAACCACTTCAGAACAAAAAGCCGGCTGAGTGTTTTAACATCTCTTTTTGCCTCGCCGCTGAGCTAGGCAGGTTCGGGTCGGCGTTTGCGGCTGACGGAGAACCGGCGAGGTCGCTGTGGACCGCCGAGCTCCTGGCAGCCAGCCGGGGAGTTTGGTCAGTGTGTGTAAGCCAGCTGGGAGTCGGTGGAAGTGCATGCTGGCTACCAGGGGACAATAACCAAGATACTATTTACGATGAGGATGAGGTCTTATTTGCTCTGGTAGAACAACTGGGAACTTTTACAGCCTTGGTCGGGGGGCTGATTATGTCCACTGTTTGCTGCCCCCACTCGAGAGCCTTGCTACAGTGGAAGAGACGGTGTTGCGGGACATGGCTGGGGAGTTCTTGAGAGCAACCTCCAGTGGACATTTTTCAGCTGACTTTGAGCCTTACTTTGTGCCCCTGATGAAGCACTTGGTAGGAGGCGACTGGTTATCTCTTGCACCTCTGCTTGTGGCTTGTTTAGTTAATATGTTTATGTGTCTTGCTTTAAATTTTTTAAATTTTTAAATTTTTTAAATTTTAATTTTTAATTTTTATTAAATTGGGTGGGTGAGAGATGTATGCATGGGATGGGGATATGTATGAGGAATGTATGATAGATGAATAGACAGGCCTGTCGAGCTTGAGGGAGGCCGGGGACTGGGGGGATGCGGACTCTGGAGTCACTGAGGGTTGGAGTATACCGGTCATTCAGGGAAGAGGCAGATATGGCGGGACCAGGAGGGTAGGCCGCACTCGGGGAACTCGGTCCTGCTGTCTCGTAGCAGTTCCTTGTTCTGGCCCTTCTGAAAAATCTAGCTCACCTCATGATCCTGGTGATGGGCGTAGCTCGGGCCCTGGGCTCAGACTGTTGCTGCTCAACACCAGGTCATTTAATAATAAGGCCCCCCTCATTCATGACCTTTTCATGGATGAGGAGACCGACTTGGCGTGTGTGACTGAGACCTGGTTGGGCCCTGAGTGGGGTGTTCCCCTCTCGGGTATGTGCCCACCAGGTTATCAGGTATGGCACCAGCCGTGACCCCAGGGAAGGGGGGAAGGAGTGGCTGTTTTGGCCCAGGAGAACCTCAGTCTAAGCAGGCTCACTGTTTCCGAAATTCCAGGTTGCGAGTCCATCTTTATGACACTGGACCTTGGGGTTCAGGTGGGCTTATTGCTTACGTACCTGCCTCCCAGCTGCGTGACATCAGCCCTGCCTGTGCTACTCGAGGAGGTTGCTGGGCTCGCGGTGGAGTTCCCCAAGTTTATGGTCTTGGGGGACTTTAATCTGCCATCGCTTGGTGAGTCCTCGGGGTTGACACAGGAGTTCATGGTCGCCATGACAACCATGGACCTGACCCAAGTAGTGCAGGGTCCGACGCATGAGGGTGGGCACGCCCCGGATATGATTTTCCTTTCGGAGCAGTTGGGTAATGATCTGGTTTTAAGGGGCTTAGATATTTTGCCTTTGTCATGGACCGATCATTTCCTGCTTCGACTGAATTTTACAGCCCCAATCCTTCCCCGCAGGGAGGCGGAACCGATTAGGTGGTTCCACCCCAGACGCCTGATGGATCCGATTGGTTTTCAGACGGTGCTTGGGGAATTACTGAGCTCGTTCATTCACAATTCGGCGGAGTCCCTGGTAGCGGCATGGAATACGGCCGCGAAGGGGGCTATTGACCGGATTGCGCCTTTGCGACCTCTCCGTGGTGCTGGCCCCAGGAGGTCTCCTTGGTTCACCGAGGAGCTCAGGGGGATGAAGCGCCATAAGAGACGTCTAGAGGGGCGATGGAGACGAAGTAGGTCCGGATCTGATCGAACCAGATTGAGCTCACTCATTAGAGCCTATTTGAAGGCGATTAAAGCGGCAAGATCGTTGTATCTCTCTGCTTTAATCGCGTCTGCGGAATCTCACCCGGCCACCCTGTTTAGGGTGACCCGGTCCCTCCTTAACCCGAGGGGTCCGGGGCCTCCCTTGCAGGGTAGTGCCGAGGACTTTAACAACTGTTTTGCAGACAAAGTAGCTCAGATCCGGGCCGACCTAGACTCCAATTGTGAAGCAGAGTCGACTGATAATGATTCAGTTGAGGGAACAGGGGCATGTTCTTGTCCGGTCATTTGGGGCGGGTTTGAGGCTGCTACGCCTGATGAAGTGAACAGGGCCATTGGAGCTGTGAGTTCCGCCACCTGTTTGTTGGACCCGTGTCCCTCCTGGCTGGTTTCTGCCAGTAGGGTGGTGACACGTACCTGGATCCAGGAGATTGTTAATGCTTCTTTGAGGGAGGGGTCCTTTCTGGCTCCCTTAAAGGAGGCACTTGTGCGCCCCCTCCTCAAGAAGCCTTCCCTGGATCCAGCAATTTTGACCAACTATCGTCCGGTCTCCAACCTCCCTTTTGTGGGGAAGGTTGTTGAGAAGGTGGTGGCACTCCAGCTCCAGCGGTCTCTGGAGGAAGCCGATTATCTGGGGCCTCTGCAGTCTGGGTTCAGGCCCGGCTACTCCACCGAAACTGCTTTGGTCGCTCTGATGGATGATCTCTGGCGGGCCCGGGATAGAGGCCAGTCCTCTTTCCTGGTGCTTCTTGACCTCTCAGCGGCGTTCGATACCATCGACCATGGTATCCTTCTGCGCCGGCTGGAGGGATTGGGAGTGGGGGGCACCGTGTTACGGTGGTTCTCCTCCTATCTCTCTGGTCGGTCGCAGTCGGTGTTTGTGCGGGGTCAGAGGTCCACCTCTAGGTTACTCCCGTGTGGGGTGCCTCAGGGGTCGGTTCTCTCCCCCCTACTTTTTAACATTTACATGAAGCCACTGGGTGAGATCATCCACCGGCACGGAGTGAGATACCATCAGTACGCTGATGATACTCAGCTGTACATCTCCACTCCTGGCCAAATCAGTGAAGCGGTTGAGGTGATGTGCCGGTGTCTGGAGGCTGTGAGGGTCTGGATGGGCGTTAACAGATTAAGGCTCAACCCCGACAAGACAGAGTGGCTGTGGGTGATGCCTCCCAAGGACACTTCAATCTGTCCTTCCATTACTCTGGGGGGTGAATCCATAAACCCCTCAGAGAAGGTCCGCAACTTGGGTGTCCTCCTCGATCCACAGCTGACATTGGAACATCATTTATCGGCTGTGGCGAGGGGGGCATTTGCCCAGGTTCGCCTGGTGCACCAGTTGCGCCCTTATTTGGATCGGGAGTCTCTCCTCACAGTCACACATGCCCTTGTCACCTCGAGGATCGACTACTGCAACGCTCTCTACATGGGGCTACCCTTGAAGAGTGTTCAGAGACTACAATTAGTGCAAAATGCAGCTGCGTGAGCAATTGTGGGCCTTCCACGTCGTGCCGACGTTTCGCCAACTCTCCGCATGCTGCATTGGTTGCCTATCGGTCTCCGAGCACAATTCAAAGTGTTGGTCATTACCTATAAAGCCCTTTATGGCATTGGACCAGGATACTTATGGGACCGCCTTCTGCCACATACTTCCCTACGACCGGTGAGAGCGCACAGGGTCGGCCTTCTCCGGGTCCCGTCAACGAAACAATGTCGTCTGGCGGGCCCTAGGGGGAGGGCTTTCTCTGTTGTGCCACCCGCCCTCTGGAACCAACTGCCTCCTGAAGTCCGCATTTCTCCCACTCTCCCGGCCTTCCGAAAGAATCTTAAAACCTACCTCTGCCGGCAGGCCTGGGCATGATTGTTGATTGTGGTGTGACTAATGAATATGTGTGGGGTTTTATTTTTAATGTTTTTGCTTGGACTTGATTAATTGTTGTTTTATATATATGTTGTGAGCCGCTCCGAGTCTTCGGAGAGGAGCAGCATATAAGTCCGAACAAAATAAATAAAATAAATAAAATCATTGGGTCGATGGGGAGGCAGGGCGTCGCATTCTTTCTCACTAAATGCCTCTGCTAGGTCTTGGTACTCGCTGGGGATGAGTGGCTCACCAGGTTGCGATAAGGCAGCCATGTGCGGTAGCTCATTGGGTGGGCTAAAGTCTCCTGTAACCTCCATCGAGTTAAGGGGTGGCTTGGGTCCTATGGGTAATCTTACAGTCCTCATTCCCTTCTCCCACCAGAGGAACGGCTTCCCTTTGTCCAACCAGGCTAGCCCTAGGATCACAGCCTCAGTCATTTTTGGAGCCACCATGAAACAAACTCCCAGTGCTCACCTATTTCTAAGTGTAGGGGTTCGGTCAATTGCGTGACTAAAGAGTTCAGGTCCGGGTTCAGGTCCGGTTACAGCACGGAAACTGCTTTGGTCGCGCTGACCGATGATCTCTGGTGGGCCCAGGATGGAGGCTATTCCACTATCCTGGTGCTTCTTGACCTCTCAGCGGCATTCGATACCATCGACCATGGTATCCTTCTGCGCCGGTTGGAGGGGGTCGGAGTGCGGGGCACCGTTTTATGGTGGTTTACCTCCTACCTCTCTGGCCGGTCGCAGTCGGTGTTCGCAGGAGGTCAGAGATCGGCTCCGAGGCCTCTTCCATGTGGAGTCCCTCAGGGGTCTGTTCTCTCACCTCTGCTTTTTAACATCTACATGAAGCCATTGGGTGAGATCATCTGTCAACACGGGGTGAGTTATCATCAATATGCTGATGATACTCAGCTTTATATCTCTACCCCGTGTCATTACAGTGAAGCAGTGGAAGTGATGAACCGGTGCCTGGAGGCTGTTGAGGTCTGGATGGGTGCCAACAGGCTCAGACTCAATCCCGACAAGACGGAGTGGCTATGAGTTCTGCCTCCCAAGGACAATTCCAACTGTCCGTCCATTACCCTGGGGGGAGAAGTTCTGCCCCCTTCGGAGAGGGTTCGCAACTTGGGTGTCCTCCTCGATCCACAGCTAAGTCTAGAACATCATTTTTTGGCTGTGGCGAGGGGGGCGTTTGCCCAGGTTCACCTGGTGCTCCAGTTGTGGCCCTATTTGGACCGGGAGTCGCTCCTCACAGTCACCCATGCCCTTGTCACCTCGAGATTCGACTATTGTAATGCTCTCTACATGGGGCAACCTTTGAAGAATGTCCGGAGACTGCAGGTAGTACAGAATGCGGCCGCGCGAGCCGTCTTGGGCCTCCCAAGACATGCTCATATTACTCCAGCTCTCCGTGAGCTGCACTGGCTACCAATCGGTCTCCGAACACAATTCAAAGTGTTGGTTATGACCTATAAAGCCCTATATGGCAATGGGCCAGGTTACTTGCGGGACCGTCTCCTGCCTCATGAATCCCAGCGACCGGTTAGGGCACATAGGGTTGGCCTCCTACGAGTCCCGTCTATTAGGCAATGTCATCTGGCGGGGCCTAGGGCAAGGGCCTTCTCTGTCGCTGCCCCAGCCCTCTGGAACCAGCTTCCCACAGAGGTTCGCACTGCTTCCTTCCTCCTAGTTTTCTGAAAATTACTGAAGACTTATTTATGCTGACAGGCTTGGGGCGTATGAACTGTACTCTGCCCCTGGGCCTAGGAATGTGCCTCCATCAGTGACTGTGTGTTGATTGTGATTGTGTGTTGTATGAATGTTTTTCGGATTGAATGAATGTGTTTTGGATTGGATGGTTGATTGTCATTGGTAAATTAAATTTTATTGTATTATTGTTGTAAGCCGCCCTGGGTCTCAGGAGAAGGGCGGCATAGAAATTTAAATAAATAAATAAATAGATAGATAAATAAATAAAGTTCCTCCCATTAGGGAGGCATCCTCTTGCTCAAACCTCATGGGTTTGGAGAGCAGCTTTGCTCGTATACCCATTTCCTGATAATGCACCAGGAGCATCCAGAGTCGACTAGTACTTTTAAATCTACCTGTGCCCCCATCTTAGGGATTATGAGTTTGGCAGGTAGTGAAAAAGGTGGGACGTGTTGACTCACCATTGGGTCGTTCTCTCCTTTGTCATCACTGTCATAGGAGGGTAGAGCGGAGGCAGGTCTGGCTTGGGTCTCGGCACTCTCCTGCATGGGGGACATGACTTGGGCAATGGGTTCCTGCGCAATGCAGTTGGATTTCTCTTTCGTTGGCTGCTTGGCTGGTTTCTTCCTCACTGGTGGTCCCTGTCTGTTCTGCTGCTGGGGGTAAGGGACTGGGCAATTCACTGCTCGGTGTCCCTGTTGTCCACATCTCAAACACTTGATCGGTGGCCCAGCAGGTGGTCTGGGATTCTCAGTAGCCGCAACGGTTGGAGTCTGTCTAAATGCTTGCTAAGATCATCTAAGTCATTCAAGGGAATCCGCCGGGATCTCTCTCAAAAAGGCTTATCCTCCTGCAAACAGATTACATGTTGGGCGCTCCTAGCACAGCCCACATCAAACTCATCTTTTGAGGACAGATGTTGCCACCTCCAAAGCTGGTCTCTAGCCCTCTCTCGCCACTCTTGGGAAAGCTGCATGTTCTTAGGATAGAACTAATCTATTAAAACCTCACCCTCAGTCTTTCCCCTAGTATCAGGAGGCATAATTGGGGTGGCTGGGCTCACCTGCCCCAACAACATCCGATCTCTCAACCTCACAGGGAGGTTTGTAATATTCCAGACTCCAACTGTAATCCATCCTCTGGTCTGCCATAAGGCCTTTGTAGAGACCACCTCTGGAATTACCTCCACTCTGGCATTCTGCCTTCTAGGATCTGATTCCAGGATGAGGTAAGGGCCAGGCTGTTCCCAGTCTAATCTAACAGAGGCCCGCAGACATACCACCTCCCCTGGTTGCAGTATCCTCTTCGCTTGATCTAATTTCCACAATTGTCCCACCCCCTCTGCCGGGGCCTGTTGCTCCCACATCAAGTGTCAATATGCTGTCTGCAGTAAGGGGTGAACATCCCCTATAACTGAGTCATTCCCTACTGGGAGAATTGGGGTGAGTAAACTTTTCTTCCACTCCAAAAGCACATAAAAATGGGAAAAGTCCCAGTCCACCCTTGTGTCTACCACATATACCCTCTGGTCAGGGACAAGAGTCCTCAATGTCTGTAAAATTCGCTCTTCTGGCCAAACATCGCCAGGGACATCAATTACTACACTCAACTTTACCTCACTATTCTGGTCCTCACACCACTTGATAATGGTGGTGGAGTCCATTTTGCTCACTTGACTCCTTCTCCACGTGAGGCCACCTGCCCCCACTCTAAAAATAGAAAGGCCGGACAGTAAATCCCGGACGAGCCCTCACGTGTAGCACCACCCCCGTAGGGACCGCTAAAGTCCGGGTCCCCTTGGCCTCCTCTTGATCTGGCTGCCAGTCCAAGGGCTCTCTCACTTTGGCACCTCTGATTAACAGAGGCACCTAGTGCGGTGATACTCAGTCACGGTCGACAGCCACTCACATGAGGTGATGATGGTTGATCTCTCTCAGCGGTAGCTCACATGGAAAAATACTGGTCAATCTCAGGCAGTCACAGCTTACAGGGGGCAATGGTAGTCAGTCCTTGGTAACAGCAGCCTGCATATGTCAATGGTAGTCAGTTCCTGGTAACAGCAGCTTGCGTAAAACGATGGTAGTCAGTTCCTGGTAAGAGCAGATTATGTAAAATGATGGTAGTCAGTCCCTGGTAGCAGCAGCTTGCATACAATGATGGTAGTCAGCCCCTGGTAATAGCAGTTTGTATGGTGTGAAGGCGGTCAATCTCTCTCTGGAACTTGCAGGGACCTCCCTTCTCCACTCTCCTTGTCTCTCTCTGCCCTCACTCCATGTAATCCTCCCCTTCTTTGTCCCCTTTGCCTCTTCCAGCTGGTTCCACAAAACCTCTCTATTTCCTCCCCCACTCTCTCCCACTAACTTTTCCCTACTAAAAAATACATTCAACCCAGTCAAACTCTTCCCTCACTCTTTTTTCACCCAGCTTGTTCCAATGAAGGAAAAGAAGTAAAACTTCCCTGACCTACCCTCTCTCCCTCCCCTTCATCCGACTTGCCTGCAATGAAAAAACCCCAGTAAAAGGCTTCAAAAACCGCACTCTCTTTCTCTCTCTCTCTCTTCCTCCATCCGGCTTGTCTGCAATGGAAAAAACAGTAAAAGGTTTCAAAAACCCCACTCTCTTACTCTCTCTCTCTCTCTCTCTCTCTTTTCCTCCATCTGGCTTGCCCGCAATGAAAAAAAAACAGTAAAAGGCTTCAAAATCCCCACTCTCTTACTCTCTCTCTCTCTCTTCACCTGGCTAATTCTCAACGGAATAAACTCCAGCAAGCCGCTTGCTCCACCCGACGTCAGTACAGTCAGTTTAGCCATCTCTGCTAGCTCCATACATTTTTGTAACCATTCCTCTGTTGTTGGAATCGATGTAGTCTTCCATTTCTGAGCGTAGAGTAATCTTGCTGGTGTCAACATATATAACATCAAAGTTCCATATTTTTTTTCCATGTCTTTGTCCATTAGCCCCAAGAGAAAAGTCTCTGCTTTTCTTTCTATAGTTAGTTTAATATATGAATCCTACTCCAATATTTTCTTGCTTTATCACACGTCTACCATAAGTGGTAAAAAGTCCCCTCTTTACCTTTACATTTCCAACATTCATTTGAAATACCTTTATACATTTTTGATAACTTGTCTGGTGTTAAGTACTCATGATATATCATCTTGTAAAAATTTTCTTTTAGATTATAATTTAATGTAAATTTTAATCCTTTATTCCACATATTTTCCCATTGTCCAAGCATTATACCCAAAATTCCTTGCCCACTGAATCATATGTTTTACTTGTTCATTTTCCAGATTTAAATTCAATAACATTTTGTAAACTTTAGCAATAATATGTTCATCACTACTGCACAGTAGGCTTTCCAATTCATTTTTAGCAAAATTAAACCCATGATTCTTTTTATCTAACTTAAATCTTTCTTTCAATTGCATATATGTAAACCAATGGCAGAGATGACCTTCTGATTGTAGCTCCTCCTTGGATTTGAGGGTAGGCTCAGCCAAATTAAAATATATTATTTTACCATACCAATTCAGCCTCATCACCATCTCTTTTCTAAAAATGGCTTCTTGTGGGGAAACCCAAAGTGGCACCTTCATAGAAAACCTTCTTTTATATTTATTCCAAACTCTCAAAATGGACGGAACTCACCAGAATTGAAGGTTGCAATCTTTTAGATTGTTACAGACTCCCCCACATTAAAATGCTTTAGAAAGTTTTCTAAGGCAGAAGAAACCTCCCTGGAGAAAAGGGAAGTTCTGGAAATTAACCCTTTTGTTACCCTGGACAGCTGGGTGCTCTCAGAAAGCTTCTGGAAGAAGAAGTGATCCAGTGAGTCTCTAGCTGACACAAGTTCACTGTGGAGGAGTCAGCCGTTCTAATATGGACATAAAAATCTGTCTCCGCTTCTTAGACACTAGCCTTTGCATATTTACCTTTCCTGTTTAAAAGAGGCTTCCTCTGGTTGCAACCTGCCTTTTTCTTTTTGTGGAATCATCATCATTTCTGTGACTTTGGGATTTCAATATGGCGAGGGGAGGTGTTTGAATATCCGAGCCAAACTAAAGAAGCTGGTGAACATGGTGGGTTTTATTTTGAAACTTTGGATTTAAAAAACTCTTGGACAAGTACTTAGCTAACAGACTCTGCTGAACTCTTTCTTATCTCTAAATTAAACCTTCCCTGAATGGCGTTTCGTTTTGGCTGGAAGGAGGGGGAGAAATAGTTTTGATTTCACTTCTCACCGCTGATTGCTCTAGTAGTAGACAAAGAGAAACTGTTCTTATTGTAGTGGTATTGTTTGCCCACATGAGGGAGCCAAAGACCATAGAATGATGGTGACCCACAAAAGAACAGAAAAGATACCAGGAGATGTGGAATCTTATAGATCTTTTATGGGTGAATATACAACCAAAACACATGAAGCTATACAAGCGATGGGAACTAAACTTGAATAAAAAATTGATACATTGGTAAGGGAACTTTGTGATGAGATACAAGGTTTGAGAGGAGATATTGAGCAGGTGAAGGCCAGGGCTGAATGTTTAGAACACAAAGTTGGTAAGCAAGATAATTTTCTGGAAACTGAAGCAAATGAGAGGATTCTCCTGGAAATTCATGCTAAGGAATTTCAGTTAAGATTCAGAGCAATTCCTGAACAACCTGGAGAGGATATCAGAGCAAGGATGATTAAAACATTAACTGCGTTAATAGATTGTGATAAAAAAAAGTCTCGACCCTGATATAGATAAGGTATATCGACTGAATTCGAGATTTGATGCCATGAGAAAATTGCCAAGGGATGTTTTGGTTCACTTTGTGAGAAAAACAATAAGAGACCGTGTTCTGAATTGTCATTTCAAAGCGAAATCATGAATGGAAAATGTAGACATAATTATTTTGAAGGAAATTCCAGTAAGATTTTGCAAAAAAGGAAAGTCTATTCATTACTTACAGATATTTCAAAGATGAGAAAAATTCCCTTTCATTGGGATAAGCTTGAGGGGGTAAAATTACACACCGGGAACAAAGATTTTGACTGAACTCCATAGATAAAGCCAAGGAGTTTTTGAGCAGACTTAAATTAATTTCAGAACTAGGTGATGAGATGGAGATGGATAAATTTTTGGAGGCAGACCAGCTTCGAAAAACGGACATTGAAGAACAGATGACAGTGGAGTCTATACTGGAAACTGATGCTTCATTTAAAGATGGAAAGTAAGCTCATTACATGGAATATCAACAGGGCTAATGCCCCATCTAAACGTAAAAAAGTATTTCACCATTTGAGAAAACTTAATGCTGATATAATCTGTCTTCAAGAAACACATATTAAAAAACATGACGACAAATATGTAATAAATAAATGGCTAGGGGAGGAATTTGTATCTGCTGGGGAAAAAAAGATAAATGGAGTGGTTTCATATATAAAATCCCAATTTAAACCTAGGCTACTTTTATCAGATGAATATGGTAGATTTGTAATAGTGGAAATTGATTTTAATGGAATAAAATCAATAATGATTGGGCTATATCTGCCAAATGAGGGGAAAAGCAATTTTTTTTGAGTACCTTATGGACCAACACTTGCAATCAGGGGGATTGGAATACAGTGATTTCGCCACTTTGGGATAGAACATCTACTAAAGGGATCAAACCATCCCAGGGCAAACTACCAAAGTCATTTTTTGAAATGATGGAAAATTTAATGTTAATAGACTCATGGAGGCATAAAAATGGCTCCATGGGAGAATATACCTTTTTTTCAGAAAGGCACAAATCTTTTTCAAGGATTGATATGATATGGACCTCTAAAAACTTAGCAAATAGAATTTTGAAAGTTGATATCCTACCTAAATCCTTTTCTGATCATAACCCAGTTATTTTGGTCCTCAGAAAAAAGAGTTTGACTTATAGATGGAGATTGAATGAATCTATTTTACAAAAGGAGGCAATTGTAAGGACTGTAAAAAGAAATTACATGAATATTTTGATAATAATTTAGGTAAAGGGAAAGATCTAATAACGGTTTGGGAGGCTAGTAAGGCAGTTTTGACAGGTTATTTTATACAATACAATTGGTTAGAGAAGAAAAAATCTTTGGAAAGGACCCAAAAGATACTTGATGCAACCAGACAGGAAGAAATTGAGCTGTAAAAGTCACCTACAGACCCTAAAATTCTGCACCAAATTAACTTACTATGCCAACAACCATCTATGTTAAGAGTCCAAGAAATAGAAAAAAAATTGAGTTATATGAAGCAGATGTCAACACTGCTAACATCGGATGTTTTTGCATTGACAACAGAGGGAAATGTAGCCATCTTTTACCTTTTGCTTTTAGAGTTAGATGATGCTGGGAGGGGGGATGTGAATGAGAGTCCAGCTAGACATAATAACACTAGACCTAGCATGAGAAACAAGGTTATTGTAACAAGAGCTGATAAGGACTTGGCGGGCTGGAGAACTGAAGTGGAAGCCCGTGCTTCAAGCTAATTGGGGAATGTGATTTATGACTGTTAATTGAAGGAGGGAATTGTGTTTTGATACTATGTACTCAGGGGAGGGGAATTCAGTTTTTTTATTCAATTATGCAGTGCCGAAGTTATGCTACTCCCCCTCCTGAAGGACCTACTAACCCACCTGGCAAAGGAGATTGTCTTCTCTACGTTAGACCTGAGGAAGGCATATTACTGGGTGAGGATAAAGGAGGGAGATGAGTGGAAGACTGCTTTTAACTGTCCCATGGGGAGCTATCAATTTAAAGTCATGCTGTTTGGACTACAGGGGGCCCCAGTGGTCTTCATGCAGCTGATTAATCAGGTTCTACATGACCATTTATATAAAGGGGTTCTAGTGTATCTTGATGACATCCTGATATACAGCACGAATATGACTGACCACATAAAACTAGTAAGAGAAGTGCTAAAGAAACTGTTGAATGCCAAACTTTATGTCAAACTATCAAAATGTGAGTTTCACCAGACCCGATTAGATTATCTTCGCTACAGAATTTCCAGTGAGAGCATTGAAATTGTAGCGAAAGTGTGTCCGTGGCATCCCGGCAACCATGATTAATGACAGAGACTGGAGCTTGTCTTGAGATGGAAGCCCCGACAGAAGCCAGGCCTCTACTTTTATTGCACATCAAAGGTTTCTACCCACAAATTGTCACCCTACTGATTTACAGCCAATCATTGTACATAGATAGTTAAACAATACACTTGAAAGCTCTGACGTTTTCCTCAGGAAATGAAACTCATTCCCTGCGTTCTCCACCCCCCTAGTACAGCTATCAGCTGACAGCCTGTAAGGGGGGGAAAGGGAAGCCCAGACAGAGAAAGGATTTCTTAAAGGAGAAATAGACATTTATCGCAACATCTCATCCTTTTTGGTTTTTGTTTAGAAGCAAGGGCTTTCAGTCCATGTATTCGATTTCATCCAACTGAGGTGGCTGTTTATCCATTGGCATCCGCTCAGATCCTTGTTGACTAATGTTCACTTGTTGAGACAATTTGTTCTTTGGTATAAAAGATTTCATCATAGCAAAAATACCAGGCAAACATTGTATATAAAAGTATCCACAATGGAATAATATAACAATACAAAATAATACTACTTATCAAATTTCTTAACCATTGAAAATTTTGGTAACCAAAACCAGAATGCATCCCAAATATTCCCAATGCTTATGATCTCCGGATATTGGTAGAGGGATTTGTCCTTGTTCTTCATTAAGCATTTCAACGGCCATCACTGTCATTGGCTGCAGTCCAATTCCGTGCGCCATTAAAATAGCTACAAACCCAATACACTTGCATTGTACTCTCCATCATCACGTTTTACATACACTTTGTTATTACTTTCAACACAATTATCAGGCATATTAAAGGTGATATTACAAGAGAGATATATACTTAAAAGAATAATTTCCTTAGAAAATTAAAACACACTAATACAAAATCTACATAATAAAATCTAAGTGGCAGCGTATAATGTCCTGCCACATTAATATTAACAAAACGTTCGCTGGCTCCAGTGTTGTTCAAAGGAAGTCCAACTAAAGAAAGTCCTTGACTGGCATCCGATGGTGACATCATACACATCCAGCAGTCAGTATGGTTTGTTAAGGCACTAACTTTTATTGTCCTTCCAAAATTATTGTCCGTCCACTTTGGGCTCACCAGAGTCTTTGCAATCTTTTGTCTGTACTCTGTAAGGGCAAATATTGCGGCCAGGAACCCATATCGTATTGCCTTCATGTTGCACCGCAGCATATCCACGACCCCAGGTAATAAGTTCAGCTGGTCCTTTCCACTGGGGGTCTGGTAGTTTACGATACCAAACTAGCGGTCGAACCGTGGTTGCTGCATCTGGAAGGGGAGAAAAATGCCTGCTGGCAGCTGTATTAGGTGGCGTGCCAGTAAGGTTCAGAAAATTGAGAGTATATAAAGCCAAATTAAGATGATTTTGCACTCCAGGTAGTCTGGGGGTATTTTCCCCATTTTTTGTTTTTAATTTGTCAAGCATGTGCTTAAGAGTGGAATTGGCCCGTTCCACTACTGCTTGCCCCTGTGAATTGGAAGGAATGCCGAATTTATGAATAATGTCCCACCGATTGCAGAACTGAGCAAAAGCATGACTACAATATGCGGATCCATTATCAGTTTTTAATTCTTTAGGAGTACCCAGAGTGCTAAAAGTTCGAATACAATGATTGATGACATGTTTAGTTGCCTCTCCACGCTGTGGAGTAGCAAGGATGAACCCAGAATATGTATCAATAGTCACATGTATATATTTCCATGGACTAAAAGATGCATATTGGGTAACATCCATCTGCCAAATTTGACATGCCTCAAGTCCACGGGGATTCACACCCATTGGAATAGACAGTCCTTGTTGTGAACAGTTGGGGCACTGTTGAATGATAGCTGCTGCCTCCCCGGGGGTTATGCCAAATTGTTTAGCCAAAGCCTTGGCGTTTTGATGAAAATAGTTATGACTATCCCAGGGAGTGAGTTGTTGCATAGTCATAACGTGTGTCATCATATCCGCCTGGGAATTCCCTTCACTGAGAATTCCTGGAAAATTTTGATGACTCCGGATATGTGCAATAAAATAAGGACAATATCTTGTCTCAATAGATTTTTGCAATGTCAAAAATAGTGTCAACAAAGTCTCATCCAAACTAGGAGAGATATAAGAAAAAGATAAATTTTTATGGCCAAAAATCATGGATCTGCTGGAGGATGACAAGAAAATAATTGTAAAACCGAATTGTTTTGAATCAAAGTTTCCCACAATTTTAAGGAAAATGGGATAAAAATAACTGCAAATTCAATTCCAGTGATCTGGCGCCATCGTGTGGCCATGATGTGTAATTTCAGCCAAAATCATAGCTGGAGTGAAAAAAAATTCTGAAGCCTTATTAGATTGAGTAATTGCCACTGTGGGTGGTTGATCAAAAATCACATTCAAATGCACAGGGTGATTGTCAACACACTGATCAGTCCACTGGGTGTTGAGGGCTGTTTGGACTTTCTCAACAACCAATAGCTGGTCGGAGGTCAATGTCACAACGTCTGTGGGATTTTTGAGGCCTTTTAATGCCATAAACAAAGGAGAAAGGGTAGAGGTAGAAAGACCTATATATGGCTTTAACCAATTAATATTTCCTAAATATTGTTGTAGTTGAACCAATGTAGGTGCAAGTGTCTTTTGACCAGTGCCAATTAAGGGTTGCAGAACTCTTTTGCAGTCTGCATTAGCATTTTCAATAGCCAATTTCATCAAAATCTCTTGGGCAGCCAATTCATTATCAATTTTTGCATCCATGCCCACAGTTACAGGGTATAAATTTGCCATTTCATCAGCATTTAATTCTCCTGTTTCATAAACATTCTGTAACTTTTCCTGAATAAGATTACTGGTTTTGGTCAGAGCTGGAGGATCACACAACCCAACATTGCTAGGAGAAACCCTGCTGTGATTTTTAATTGCTACTAGAGTTTCACTGGCAGGGGGAAGAAGTTGAACTTCATTATAATTCAATGGATTCAGTAATATTTTTAGTAATGGTTGTTCCTGTGTCTTCAAAGCTTCTAACACTGCTCTCCAAGATGTTAAAATAGAAGCAGGGGCCCTAGAATTTGTATGTAAAAACTCCGCCACTTTCCTCCAGGTTTCAACTTTAAGGCAGCCTGATTCAGGATAGAAAGGAATGTGTTTCCAAATAAATTCAAGGAGAGATCTTAAATCTCCTGCTGTCAGTCTCTTCGCTGTAAAATAAACATAATTCTTCCTGGTTATCTCTCTGAGCTCACTTAAATGAATTTCTTGTACCTTTGAGAGATCCCCACCCATACTTACAAGGGATCAGTCCTCGTCCAGCGATGAACTGATGAAGCGCGCTTGGCCACGTCCGGGCGGTAAGTATGAGGGTCCAGGGACGTATAACCTCTTAGGGTTATCACGTCGGGGTCACCACTTGTAGCGAAAGTGTGTCCGTGGCGTCCCGGCAACCATGATCAATGACAGAGACTGGAGCTTGTCTCGAGATGGAAGCCCCGACAGAAGCCAGGCCTCTACTTTTATTGCACATCAAAGGTTTCTACCCACAAATTGTCACCCTACTGATTTACAGCCAATCATTGTACATAGATAGTTAAACAATACACTTGAAAGCTCTGACGTTTTCCTCAGGAAACGAAACTCATTCCCTGCATTCTCCACCCCCCTAGTACAGCTATCAGCTGACAGCCTGTAAGGGGTGGGAAAGGGAAGCCCAGACAGAGAAAGGATTTCTTAAAGGAGAAATAGACATTTATCGCAACAGAAATGGACCTGACCAAAGTGAAAGCTGTAATTGAATGGCAGCCTCCAAAGACTCGCAAACAGCTCCAGAGCTTCCTAGGATTTGCCAACTTTTACAATCAATTCATCCCCTCCTTTGCCGAAATTACCCTACCCCTTATGGAATTACTAAAAACAGGCAAAGAGGGAGGAAAGCCATGACCAGGCCAACCACTAGCATGGACTATGAACTGTCAGACCACTTTTGAGAACCTAAAAAGACTATTTGCTGTTGAACCAGTCCTAAAGCATCCATGCCCAGGGCAGCTCTTTGTAATCCAAGCTGATGCTAGTGACGTGGCCATTGGAGCTGTACTACTACAAAAGAACCAGAGTGGGACCCTACAACCCTGCGCCTACACCTCAAAATATTCAATGAGTTCAAGAGGAGGTGGGCTGTGTGGGAAAAGGAGGCGTTCGTAATCCGCTGGGCTCTATTAAACTGGAGACACAATCTAGAGGGGAGCAAGGTGTCTTTCAAGGTATGGACTGATCACAAAAATCTAGAAGCACTGAAAACTCCCCGCAAATTGTCCCCAAAACAAGTGCGATGGGCGCAGTACTTTAACCGTTTTAACTTCACTTTAAAGTACATACCGGGAGGAAAAAACTTAGCTGATGCTAAGTGTGAAGAGGTTAATGAGGCAATTATCTCCAAACCACAAACAGCTTCTCAACTCACGCCACGCAGAGTCCCACCTTCAAGAGCCCTTAAACCTGATGACCCTGGGGCAAAGAAAATAAAACAAGAACTCTTCACTGAGCAATGGTCAAAGACAATCAAACCTCCCTAACATGCAGGGATGGTTTGGCTTACAAGGGGGGAAAGTTATACCTGCCAGAGACCCTCCACCTTAACACTCTCTGACATGGCCATGACGTAAAACAGGCTGGACACTTTGGATATTTAAAAACACTACACCTCATCTGCTGGCAATTTTGGTGGCCGGGATTGAAATGGGATGTGGAAAGCTATATCAGGAGTTGTGCTGTATGTGCCACCATGAAAAGAATTCCAGGGACTGTGATAGATTTTTTCTCAAAGCAGACTCACTTCATCGCCTGCAAAGGGCTCCCATCTGCCCAACGACTGACCAAAATGTTTTTGAAACACATCTACTGGCTGCATGGCACACCTAAATGAATAAACTCAGACAGAGGGGTGCACTTCACAGCTAGGTTTTGTAGAAGTTTTCTTAAACTTAATTGGCTCATCTCACGGTTTATCATCTGCTTTTCATCCATCTACTAATGGGGTGGCTGAATCCACGAACTCAATGGTGGAACAATATCTCAGATGCTATGTTAGCTACCAACAAACTAACTGGACTGACCTCCTCCCCGTCGCAGAGGTGGCTTACAATAACTCTGTTCATAGCAGCACTGGTTTCACGCCTTTTAAACTAGCCACACAAAAATAGGTCAACCCGATACCTGAATACCCCCAGGTGCCCTCCACTTCCCAGACACTTGATCAATGGGTGAAGGGGTGGGAAGAATTTTGGAAAACCACAAAAACCACTTTAAAAATGCTTCCGAGACATATAAAAAACAGGCAGATAAAAAAAGGGCTCCTCATTGAACATTCCAAGTTGGAGAAAAGGTTTATCTGTCAACTAAATATTAGTTCAAATTACCTAGTAAGAAGTTAGGGCCAAAGTTCTTGGGACCTTTCCCCATTGTAAAGATCATTAACTTGGTCACAGTGGAATTATAACTCCATAAGCTCTGAGGAAAAATTCTCCAAAGCACCAGAGGGCAGGACAAGAAACAATGGTTGGAAACTGATCAAAGAGAGAAGCAACCTGGAATTAAGGAGAAAGTTCCTAACAGTGAGGACAATTAACCAGTGGAACAACTTGCCTTCAGAAATCGTCACTGGAGGTTTTTAAGAAGAGACTAGACCAGGGGTGTAAAACTGCCGGCCCATGGGCTGGACGTGTCATGCGGAAGCTGTGCCCACCCCATTGCCAGCAATGGCAAAACTCTCCTGATACATTGTGCAACGTCATGTGACGTCGTAAGTTTGACACGTCTGGACTAGACAGTCACTTGTCTGAGATGATATAGGTTCTCCTGCTTGAGTGGGGGGCTGGACTAGTAGACCTCCAAGGTCCCTTCCAGATCTATTATGTTCTGTTCTGTTCTATCCAAGCTTGGGGACTTTTATCTGCATTGGAGCTGGCAAGCTAAAGACATCATCTAAATGGCTGTGGGATCAATCTCGACTCCTTCTCTGAAGCTGCGGGACAAACCTGCTTCCAGTAGATGAGACCAATTAAAGCAGAACTCTGAGGCTTGAGTTTTCCTCTAAGAACATGTTTATTGGTTACAAAGTATCGGCACAGTCAAATGTGAAACCAAGACTAAAGTTCTGTCCCAAAGCAACAGTATTACAAAGTTAAAATTCCCACCCCCCCAAAGGTATGCAATCAACTATGTTTCCCAATAGAATAGATTGGCGGGCTTTCTGACATTAGGCTCAACCCCCCAGCTGAGGGAACAGAAATGACCTTGGTTCCCACAGGACAGCGAATTGTTTAGGCTAGCATAAAACGTCCCATTCCTCCTCCCCCCAATCCTGTGGCAACTGAAATCGAACAACATGGCTTCAGTCAGGTTCATTGCAGGTTTGTCCCGCAGCTTCAGAGAAGGAGTCGAGATTGATCCCACAGCCATTTAGGTGATGCCTTTAGCTTGCCAGCTCCAATGCAGATAAAAGTCCACAAGCTTGGATAGAACAGAACAGAACAGAATAGATCTGGAAGGGACCTTGGAGGTCTACTAGTCCAGCCAGTCGTGCCTATGCTTGGGCAGAAGGACCTCCTCTTCAGCATGCTGCGCTGGACCCTGACAGCTCCCAGGTGGGGAGAGGGGCAAGCAGGGTGTCAATGCTGCAAATACTGTATATTCTTGCTTTGACAATATGCAAAACTGTCTGGTATTTATTGGGTTAATACATAGCTTGGGGGGGGTAAAAAGCCCAGGAAAGAAAGAAGAAGTAAACCTTTGACCTTCATACTAATTGGATAATGTGACTTGTGACTGCAAGATAAGGGAGGGGTTTAGCAAGAAAAGTTAGATGCCAGCAAGAGGAAGTCAGATTCTGGCATAAAACATCCATGATATGCCATAAGTTTGTAACACTGTAATAAAGGCTTTAGGATAAACATGCCTGAAAGTTCTTTGAAGTGTTTCATTAGTCAGAACATTGACATCATGCCAGAATCCAAATTTCCTTTCAAACAACCTGGGGTCCCGAACTCCATCTACTGCCTCTATGCTTGAGAGGAGCTGGTAAAGATTCGGGGAAGATCTCATTATGGAGAAAGAAAGATTGCCAGGTGCCAGTTCCCTGGCTGTAACTGTATCCCCGGGGTGGGGGGAAGCGACAGCCGGCAAGCTGGGGGAGAGAGGAGTCTGGCAGATTTCCCAGCTGAGAGCAAAATCTTCAAAAGCAGAATGGACCGATAGCAGAGTTGATGGTGAGTCATTGGGAAGATTTCAAAGTTCAGAGATGAAAACCTTCTTACAGAGGGAAGCCTACAGCCCTTCCATTGCAGATGTTCCTGCCAGGGACTCCAGCCCTGAAGAGAGGGGGAATCCCAGTCTGAGTCCTCTGCAACAATGGGGAGATTGGATTCTCCAGCAGGTGGGTGATCCATGTCCTCTTAATTTACCACAGCTAATAGAGGCTTTGCAATGCCTTGGGGTGGTACAGGAGCCAGGAGATCAGCAGCTGGTGGGAGAACAGCCACAGCAAGGTGAAAGCTATAATCGAATGGCAGCCCCCGAAGACTCGCAAACAGCTCCAGAGTTTTCTGGGTTTTGCCAACTTTTATCGTCAATTCATCCCCTCTTTCACCAAAATTGCCCTACCTCTTACAGAACTACTCAAAACAGGGAAAGGAGGAGGGAAGCCATGACCGAGCCAACCACTAGCATGGACAATGGACTGTCAAACTGCTTTTGAGAATTTAAAGAGACTATTTGCGGCTGAACCGGTCCTAAAGCACCCATGCCCAGAGGAACCCTTTGTGATTCAAGCCGATGCCAGTGATGTGGCAGTTGGAGCTGTGTTACTGCAAAAGAACAAAAATGGGATCCTGCAACCCTGCGCCTACACCTCTAAAAAATTTACCGAGAGCGAGCGGAGGTGGGCAATCTGGGAGAAAGAGGCCTTCGCGTTTAGATGGGCACTATTAAACTGGCGACACTATCTAGAAGGGAGCAAGGAGCCATTTGAGGTATGGACAGATCACAAAAATCTAGAAGCACTGAAAACTCCCCGCAAATTGTCCCCAAAGCAAGTACGGTGGGCACAGTACTTTAACCATTTCAACTTCACTCTAAAGTACATACCAGGTGGAAAGAACTTCCTAGCTGATGCGCTGTCCCGGTTACCCCAATACAAGAGTGAACGACAGCAGGTGAATGAGGCGATTATTCCCAATCCACAAATTGCTGCTCAATTTACACCTCGCATGGTCCCAAATCCTGATGACCCTGGAGTGAAGAAATTAAAACGAGAGCTCCTCACTAACCAATGGTTCAAAGATAATCAAGCCTCCCTAACATGCAGGGATGGCTTGGCTTTCAAAGGGGGGAAGCTATATTTACCAGAATCGCTCCATCTTAATGCCCTCAAACACAGCCACGATGTAAAACAGGCTGGACACTTTGGATATTTAAAAACCCTACACCTCACCCGCCGGCAATTTTGGTGGCCGGGGCTGAAAAGGGATGTAGAGAACTATGTAAAAAGTTGTACTGTATGTGCCACAATGAAAAGAATCCCTGGGAAAACCCCTGGGTTACTGCAACCCATGGCAGAACCTTCTCAACCATGGGAAGAAATAGCTATGGACTTTATAGTGGACCTACCTGAAAGTAGTGGAAATACTGTCATCTGGATGGTAATAGACCTGTTTTCAAAGCAGGCTCATTTCATCACCTGCAAAGGACTTCCATCTGCCCAACGACTGGCCAAATTGTTCCTGAAACATATCTACAGGCTGCATGGTGCCCCTAAGCGAATAATTTCGGACAGGGGGGTGCAGTTCACAGCAAAATTTTGGAGAAATTTCCTTACATTAATTGGATCATCTCAAGGGTTATCATCTGCTTTTCATCCGGCCACCAATGGGGCTGCAGAAGCAGCTAACAAAATGGTGGAGCAGTATCTCAGATGCTACGTTTCTTACCAACAGACGAACTGGACTGATCTCCTCCCTTTTGCGGAGGTGGCGTACAATAATTCTATGCGCAGCAGCTCCGGCTACACGCCTTTCAGAGTGGCCACAGGGAAAGAGTTTAGCCCAATACCTGAATATCCTCAGTTGCCTTCCGCTTCCCAGACACTTGATCAGTGGGTAAGGGGGTGGGAAGAAGTTTGGAGAAACACAAAAACTGCTTTAAAAAAGACTTTTAAAACCTATAAAAAGCAGGCTGATAAAAAGAGGGCTTCCCAAAGAACATTCCAAGTTGGGGAGAAGGTCTATCTGTCAACTAAATATCTACGCCTCAAATTGCCTAGTAAGAAACTGGGGCTGGTGGAGTACCACAGGACATGAAGGATGCAAATATCGTCACACTGTATAAGAACAAAGGTGACAGGGGTGATTGTAACAACTATCGCGGCATCTCTCTTCTTAGTGTTGTAGGGAAGCTACTTGCCCGTGTCATACTGAAGAGGCTCCAGGTGCTTGCAGAGAGTCTATCCAGAATCACAGTGTGGATTCCGAGCCAGCAGGTCCACCATTGACATGGTATTTTCCCTTTGACAGTTGCAGGAGAAATGCAGGGAATAAAGATAGCCACTTTTCGTAGCCTTCATAGATCTTACGAAGGCTTTTGACTTGGTTAGTAGGGACGGCTTATATAAAATTCTCCTCAAGATTGGATGTCCACCTCGGCTCCTCAACATCATCAGGTCCTTTCATGAGGATATGAAGGGCACTGTTGTTTTTGATGGCCTAACATCAGATTCCTTTGACATTTGAAGTGGAGTGAAGCAGGGCTGCATCCTTGTGCCAACTTTATTTGGGATCTTTTTTGCTGTCATGCTGAAACACGGTTTTGGAACTGCAACAGAGGGTATCTATCTCTGGACCAGATCAGTTGGTAAAGTCTTTAATCTCTCTAGATTGAGAGCAAAGTCTAAAGTCCAGCTGAAATGCCTACGGGATTTACTCTTCGCTGATGATGCTGCCGTTACTGCTCACTCTGCCGAAGATCTTCAACAACTTATGGACTGTTTTAGTAAGGCCTGCCAAGACTTTGGTCTAACAATTAGTCTGAAATAAACACAAGTCATGGGTCAGGATGTGGATCCACCTCCCTGTATTACAATCTCTGCACAGGAACTGGAGGTTGTCCATGACTTTGTGTACCTTGGCTCAACTATCTCTGACACTCTCTCTTTAGATACTGAGCTGAATAAACGTATTGGTAAAGCGGCCACCACATTTTCCAGACTTACAAAGAGAGTATGGCTTAATAAGAAGTTGACAGAACATACAAAGATTCAGGTCTATAGAGCCTGCGTCTTGAGCACACTCTTGTACTGCAGTGAGTCTTGGACCCTTCATGTACGGCAGGAGAAAAAGGTGAACACCTTTCATATGCGCTGTCTCCGACGTATTCTTGGCATCACCTGGCATGACAAAGTCCCAAATAGCGCAGTCCTGGAATGTGCTGGAATCTGTAACATATATACACTATTGAAACAGCGATGTCTATGCTGGCTTGGGCATGTCGTGAGAATGGCTGACGGTCAGATTCCAAAAGATCTCCTGTATGGAGAACTAGTGCAGGGAAAGCGCCCCAGAGGGAGACCTGAGCTGCAATATAAGGATATCTGCAAGAGGGACCTAAAGGCCTTGGAAATGGACATTAACAGCTGGGAATCCTTGACCTCTGATCGTTCAGGCTGGAGGCTAAAGACGCAGCATGGCCTTCTCCAATTCGAAGAGACACTTATGCGTTAGGCTGAGGCAAAGAGGCAGTCCCGGAACCAGCAAAATCTGGGGGCTGGACAAGGGACAGATTGTATCTGCCCTCAGTGTGGAAGGGACTGCCATTCTCGAATTGGCCGTTTTAGCCACACCAGATGCTGCCTTAGGACCTCTTTCCAGAGCACGATACCATAGTCTCTCGAGACTGAAGGATGCCAACTGCTTACACGAAAGGAGCAAGGTAAGGTTCAGTGGTCCAGGAAATAGGGAGGGGGAGGTGAGTTATCCTGGACTGATGTGTATAAGTCATCACCTTGGAATTTTTCTGTGCTTCCTTCCTCCTGGTACAGAGACTTGAATCTCTTTGTTCTGAAAAGGTATAAAAAGTGGAAGAAGTCTCTTCTGTGTGTGCCTTCATCCCTCTAAGCAGCCACGAAGAAGGAGAAGGTTATCCAACTCTGTCTTGGCCAAAATAAAGTTGTTTTCTTTGCTGAAACCTTGGCTAAGGAGTTTCTTTTGGCTCTTTGAAATTTCTGAGTAGCACAGAGAAATTTGTGACACTGAGTGGAAAACCTTACAACCTTGCACCCTGAACATGGAGCTCGAAAGGGTGGAGGCCACAAAAGGCCACCACGCCCGGAGACCCTTGTTAAGGTCCTGGCGAGCCTTCGATTCTCAGCAGGACGAAACTGACGGCGACTGAAGCGTGAGTCTTAGAGCGCTCCTAGGTGTTTGGCCTGGAAGACTTCTGCGCTTCGGTGGTGGTGGTAGGATCTGTGTCCGAGGAACCCCAATGCCCAAATTCAATGAGGTTTAATGCTTCTCCACTGATGGGAAAAATTACAACAGGTGCTTTGGTGAGTAGAAAAGTTTCTGTAATCCTGGAATAAAATAGGGGGTTGATCTCCCCGACCAGCCTTTATGTGAAGGGGCCAAGAAACTATCTTGTAATACAGGAATGGGGGATCGTCAGAGTAATTTAGAGAAGGAAATTAAGCCAAAATATATTCCTTTGCAATGTGTTTTGAAAAATTGGTATATTTTGAAACCTCAAGTGGCTGTTAAGTTTAACCCTGTCAGATGGCGTCTGGTGGTGCTTTGTGTTGATGTGTTTTTTGTTTGTTTTTTTTTACATATTTGGCCATCCAGAACATTAAGGTTGGACTTGGAATGGTGAGAAAAATAAGAGATGGTTAAAGGGCCCTATAAAATCCACATGTTTGGTTGGAATCACCTCATGATTTTTCTCACTTCTTGCAGGACAAGCCACATGTCTAAAAAAATGTTGCCTTAATAGTATCTGTGTATATATGTCTGTCTGTGTTGTTCTGTGTTATTTCCAAGACTTAGAAGAGGGTCAAAACCCTCTGATAACAACAAACAAAAAGGCCTTATTTAAAAATAAATGGTTTGCCTGGAGAAAGTATGAAATGAAACATCTGTATGTGAAATTGTTTATGCAAGCAGTAACAATGGAAGTGAATGAGTTAATTTGCTGATATGTTAATGTGTGTGTGTGTCAGCCCTCAAACCCCCAGCCCCAGGCCGTGGAAGAAACAGTAAATTGCAGATTTTGTTGTTTTTGTTGTTGTTGTGACAGAATTCATGGAAAATGCATGTGAAGGAGAGTAAACTATTTTGTTGGTGGTGAGATATTTGTGTAATTTTGGCGAAAGGGAGGAGGTCAGTCCAGTTTCTGTTGGTAGGAAACGTAGCATCTGAGATATTACTCCACCATTTTGTTGGCGCATTCTGAAGCCCCATTGGTAGCTGGATGAAAAGCAGATGATAAGCCTTGAGATGATCCAATTAATTTAAGAAAACTCCTCCAAATGTTTGCTGTGAACTGCACCCCTCTGTCCAAAATTATTCACTTAGGGGTGCCATGCAGCCGGTAGATATGTTTCAGGAACAATTTGGTCAGTCGTTGGGCAGATGGGAGTCCTTTGCAGGTGATGAAATGAGCCTGCTTCGAGAACAGGTCTATCACAGTCCAGATGACAGTATTTCCCCTACTTTCAGGGAGGTCTACTATAAAGTCCATAGCTATTTCTTCCCATGGTTGATAGGGGTCTGCCATGGGTTGCAGTAGCCCAGGGCGTTTCCCTGGAATTCTTTTCATTGTGGCACATACTGTACAACTCCTGACATAGTTTTCCACATCTTGTTTTAGCCCCAGCCACCAGAATTGCCACTGGATGAGGTGTAGAGTTTTTAAATATCCAAAGTGCCCAGCCTGTTTTACATCATGGCTGTGTTTGAGAGCATTAAGATGGAGGGCTTCAGGCAGATACAGTTTTCTCCCCTTTGTAAGCCAAACCATCCCTGCATGTTAGGGAGGTTTGATTATCTTTGAACCATTGATCGGTGAGGAGCTCTTGTTTTATTTTCTTTACCCCAGGGTCATCAGGATTAGGGACCCTGCGAGGAGTAAGTTGAACGGCAGTTTGTAGATTGGAGATAATTGCCTCGTTAACCTCCTCGCATTCACTTTTGTACTGGGGTAATCGGGATAGTGCATCAGCTAGGAAGTTTTTTCCTCCCGGTATGCACTTTAGAGTGAAGTTGAAGTGGTTAAAGTACTGTGCCCACCGCACTTGCTTTGGGGACAATTTGCGGGGAGTTTTCAGTGCTTCTAGATTTTTGTGATCTGTCCATACTTCAAATGGCACCTTGCTCCCTTCTAGATAGTGCAGTGGTTCTCAACCTTTCTGAGGTTGAGACCCCACTTGCCCCGCCCATGTGCGCCACGACCCCGACCCGGGGGCATGTGCGTGTGTGCGCACGCGCAAAAAAAAATTTTAATTTTTTTTTAAAAAATAAAAAAAAATGGCGGCCGCGACGGGCGGATCTGCGCATGCGCGGATCGGCCCGTCGCACGCGCCACGCATGCGCGCATCCTCCCGTCGTGGGCCGCCATTTTGGTTTTTTATTTTTTTAAAAAAAATTTTAAAAAAAACAAACAAAATGGCGGCCGCGACGGGCGGATCTGCGCCTGCACAGATCGGCCCGTCGCACACGCCGCGCATGTGTGGATCCGCCCGTTGCGGTCCACCATTTTGTTTTTATTTTATTTTTTTTAATTTTTTTTAATTTTTTTTTCCAGCGTGACGGGTGGATCTGAGTGTGCGCGGCGCGCGCGCGCCAAAAAAATAAAAATTTTTTAAAAAAATTTAAAAAAAATAAAAAAAAATTAAAAAAAATAAAAATAAAAAAAACAAAATGGCAGCCGGCGGTGCCCGGCGACCCCCGCAAAATGGTGTCGCGACCCCAAATGGGGTCGCGACCCCAAGGTTGAGAACCACTGAGATAGTGTCTCCAGTTTAACGGCCCCCACCTAATTGCGAAGGCCTCCTTCTCCCAAATTGCCCATCTCCTCTTGCTTTCAGTAAAATTTTTAGAGGTGTAGGCGCAGGGTTGTAGAACTCCACTTTTGTTCTTTTGCAGTAATACAGCTCTGACTGCCACGTCGCTGGAGTCAGCTTGGATTACAAAGGGTTCCCCTGGGCAGGGGTGCTTTAGTCCTATTGTGTAAAGTTAATAGTCCACATGGCCTCCCCTCAAGGGAGTCACCAAGAGTCAGATTTCTTCTATCTCTAAATAGTTCTTGAAAATAAAGATCTATAATCCAGTAGGTTCCCCATAAATAAAGAAAAAAGGGGGGATTATAATCCACTTTTGTCTTTCAGCACCAACTCCAAGCAGTTACGATGTATTGCAGTGGGCCATCTCTGACACGATCATATTTACATAACAGCCATTTTCAGCTTTTTCATGGTTGCTGCTCAGAGAAACTATGTCAGCTTGACCTCTACAAAAAGATTCAGCTTGGGTGGAAGAAGGCACTGTAGATCTATTTTGTCCTGTGATGGAAAAATAATAAAGCTGCAAACTCTTCTCCATTCCCCACCACCTTTTTCTTTGCCTGTCCTTTCTGCCCCCCACCATTCTCCTGTTGCAAAATATTTCTCCATTTCCCTCTGCTATCCTTGCTCCCCTCCCACTTGCATATGTAAAATAGACCAGATCCAGGCTAATGCATAACTCAAACATGGCTATGTTTCTGCTGCCAAAATAACCTTTTAATCCTATTACAAAGAAAACAATGAAAATTCTTCACCTAAAACAAGTTCATCCAGGAAGCAGGAGGTAAGGAACCACAAATGTTCCATCCTAATCAAGTGTGCAGGTTTCATTGTCTCAAAATTCTCTCCTCTTAACAATGGAATTCTTAGCTTTGCTTTACAAATATATTTTCCTTTGTTTAAACACCTATCTCATTTGCTCAAAATGTGTCCACAAATCAGCTCCTTCAGTTTTCCCACCCCTCAACCCAAAAATGTATAAAGATCTCTGTCTTTCTATTGTTCAGGGTCACTCTTTCTTGCAAAGTAGGCACCCAATTATCATTGAATAATGTTTCGCCATTTCTCCTCAGCATTGTGCTTTTTTTCAGCAAAAAGGCCATGACAGTTTTGGCGTCAGAAGTGGGATCTAGCAATCTGTTCTGGCTAGTTCTGGCTGCAATTGAGATGGGGTACCCACATAATCCTTTGTGTCCCTTCCTCCCTTGAGCCAGTGCTCCCCAGAGTGGTGCCTGGATCAGCCCGAGCAGAAAGCCAAGCAATTACCAGGACAGTACCCATAGGTAAGAGTCATAGATGGTTTAAGTTGCCACCAGGATAGTTCTGTGAACCAGTAGGTTGCATGCAGAGTTTTGGTGGCAGTTGCTGGACCTGTCACTCCTCTTTGAAGCAGGACTCATACAGGGGCCAGTGGACAGTGTGAGGGTTCCAAACCACTCTGCTGGTTCCTCATCCAAGAATGATGCATGGTGAAAACAGGTCTATCAGTTCCTCTTCTAAGCAGGGTGTGGCAGGAGCAAGAGACAAGGATTTGGGAAGAAGCAAAAGCCAACCAGCATCATGAGGGTATTTCCAGCCATGGCACCTCCCTGGGCCTATGTAGAGTAATTGGATCAAGGTTGTCTGCAGTTGTTTGTGTATGTGTTGTTAATGAGTCTCTGTGTTATTTGTGAACTCACCTCTACCTCCCAGTTGCTCTGTGCAGTCAGATCTAGGACTTCCCAAGAGGATTTTGTTATTGCAAAAATGGTTCAGCCTGGCACAGAAGCCACTCAGAGCCAGACATGAGTGACAGACTTTTGCAAAACCTTTATTGAAGTGCTTCAGCAAAAGGGTCCCAGTCACTAAGGGAGCTGAGACCCTGAAGAACAGCAAAGCACAATCTTTTATACATTTGATTTCCAGGAATAGGGAAGTAAAATTTCACAAAGCTATTACCTTTTTTTTTTAGTTCTACCTTGCTTTTAGTCTACGTGTCCTTTTGTCTATGGAGTTATGCCTTACTTGAGCCTATTTGTCCTTTTGCCCCTACTTGTGGTTTCTGCTGCTTATCTTGTTGCCAAATCTTGTAACTTCCTATCTAATTTCGAGTATGTGTTGGGCTGTAGGTTTGACCTCCGAGCTTGGTGATTTGGCTGCAAATGTTTCATCTCCATTTGGGGGGACATCTTCAGTGTGCTTTGAATTGTGCTCGTCTGTCAGAGCACTGGCCTTTAAATTGGTGTGGGTGTTGTTTGTCCGGATGTTACTGAGTTGTGGTCTGGTTTCGGGCTGTTTGATTGGCTGGTTGTTGTTGCTGGGCCATGGTCCTTGGTGTTTAAGTATCCTCTGTATGATGCAAATGGTGTTTGTTCGTTTGGTTGACTCTAAGTCATGGTCTGGTTTCCAGTTGCTTGTTTGGCTAGCTGTTGTTGTCGGGACATGGTCTGGTTTCTTGTGGGCAGTTGTGATTTTTGCTGTGTGGTGGGGTGTCTGTTCATTTTAAATGCTGCCTTCAGGATTGCAGTTGAAGTTGTTCCATCACTTTCAGCGGTTGGTAGATTGGGTCAATGTCAATGTGTCTGTTTATTGACCTATATAATCATGTTCCTCAAATTTTCCATGTCTGCTCTATCTGCTGCTACATTATTATTCCAATTTGGTCTTATTATAGGGATCTTTTGGTCCCGTATTGCATTGTTGGGATTGTCTTTGTTATAGACTTTGACAGCTGCAGCTCTAATTAAATCTCTCTCTTCTGGGTTGAATAATGTGGTCATAATAGAGTTTATTTCATCCCAGGTGTAAATATTTGGTCCCAACAAGTGATCTAATTGTTCTGATACTCCTATGGGATCTTCTATTAATTTCTTGAGTTCCTTTTTAAATGTTCTTACTTCACTACTTCTTAGGGGGTCTTGTAAATATCCCACTATGGGAACATTGCCTGCCCCCAAGCCACTTGCTACCTCTCTTAGAGGGAATAATTTATCTTCTTCTTTTTCCTGTTCTATTTCTTTTAGGTTTTCTCTTCATTGTTGCCTGTGATCTCGTTCAATTTCTATTTCACCATCTCTTGGAGGGAAATTGACTAGATCTTGTCTACATTGTTCAAGTTCTCTCCTCAACCTCCCATATTGATTAACAGGGGGTCGATTCATTTGAGGATTGGGGGGTGGTAGATTGTATTTATTTTTCTCTCTTTGCCTCTCCTCCTCCTCAATTAATGTAATTTTATTTTCTGTTTGGTTTTTGTCAGAAATGAGGAATAATTGATTTTTTTTCTGGAGGCCATTTATCTGGTGTCCAGATCACAACATATTCCATTTCTCTAGGGCCTTTTTCCTTTTTGGCAAATACATATTCATATCAGGATTGGCACATAAAATAATTAAAACTACCTAACTGTGGCCACTGTGTTCCCTCATCTATTTGTTTTTGTCCCCAAATAAAATAACAGTATTGAATCATCAGGTCTTTATCTAAATCTTTTACCATTCTACTATAAGGAGGATGATTCCATCCAGCCAGGATCTTTCCCAGGGGACTGTGAGGAGGGATGAAGACATTATCTCCCTTTCCTTGGCCTAGGGCAGACATGTCAAACACAAGGCCCAGGAGCCGGATGCGGCCCGCAAAGTGGTTTCATGTGGCCGGCGAAGCCATCCTGGAAACAGTGAGGGAACAGCCCCCGCTGCCTTGGCCGTGGCCCAGGCTGGCCGGGAGCCAATGTACAATTTTGTGGTGGCCATCTATGCTGAAACACATTCAGTCTTAGCTCCACAAGGCCATCTGGAAACAGCGAGGAAGCAGTCCCTGCCGCGTCGGCCCCACCTCCTGGGTGCATGATGGGGAGGTGTCACCCTTTGTGAGGAATGAAGAAATGCACCATCGCCTGGAAGTGGGCAGCAAATAGCCCTCGCCTACTTCACATATCCGGCTTGATGGGCTCTGGGGGAGGGGTTTTGGCAGGCAGCAGGGCGCTCTCCTCACAGCGCCAAGAGGCTGAGCCGGGCGGCACAAATCCCAAAATAAACGCGAGGCCGCCCAGCTCCCAGCCTGCCCAGTTTCAGCAGGCAGCGGGGCTCTCTCCTCACAGCACCAAGAACTGAGCTGGGTGGAGCAAATCTGATGAGAAGTGCAATGCTGCCTAGCCCCCAGCCTGCCCAGTTTCAGCAGGCAGCAAGGTGCAAAGCTGGCGAGCTTTGCACCGCCTGGCTCAACCTCTCGGCACTGTGAGGAAAGTGCCCCACTGCCTGCCGAAACTGGGCAGGCTGGGGGCTCGGCGGCATCACACTTCTTTTCAGATTCGCACTGCCTGGCTCAGCCTCTCAGCGCTGTGAGGAGAGTGCCTCGCTGCCTGCCGAAACCAGGCAGGCTGGGGGCTGGACGGCATTGCGCAGGTAACGTTCACTCTCACGCTGCTCTGGCTCCCCCAGAGCCCACGAAGCCAGATATGTGAAGTAGGTGAGGGCCATGTGCTGGCCACTTCCAGGTGATGGTGCATTTCTTCATTCCTCACGAAGGGTGACACCTCCCCAGCTGCATTTCTTGCCTGTTTTTCTCCCTCCCTCATCTCAAATATTTTCCCACCTCTCTGTACTTAGGAAGGAAGGAAGGAAAGAAGGAGAGGAAGGGTCTGAGGGAAGTCCTGCCTTAGTCCTGCCCTGCTGCTCTTTCACCATCCCCTTGCCCCCTCCTCCTGGCCTATCCTGTGGGTCTCCCATCCTATTGCTAAGGAAGCTTTGGATACAAAGCCCAGTCTCCTCCCATGGAGACGGAATGGGCCTCCCTCTGTCTTTGCCCTTGTACCCATCATGAGCAACCTGGCTAAGGAGAGTAAGCACAGCAGCAGCAGCCTTGAGGAGGAGGTAAGTGCAGCTGGGCACCCCCTTGGGGAAGTGGGGCTGGGCTTGGTGCTGCGGGTGCTCGAGGGCCAGACTGGGCATTTGACCTCTGCTGTCCGGGGTTCCCAGCAGGCTGCACCACCATCGAGCCACCCCCCCCCCGCATGGCCTGAGAGGAACAGTGAGGCTCCTCCAGTGGACCATGCCTTGGCATTTGCCCTGGTCCCACCCCTTTCTGCCAGAGACCCTCAGATCTGTCGCACTCCTGCCCAGGCCCCCACAGGCACCCTTGATGTGAATGATGTAGAGCTGGCCACGCCCACCCATTAGGCCGCACCCACTCCATCCATGCCCACTCAGTAGGCTGCACCCACCCAGCCCCGTGAGGGAAACTGCAATGCTGATGCGGCCCTCAATGAAATTGAGTTTGACACCCCTCGCCTAGGGAGTCCCCTTTTTGATCCTTCTGTGGCTTCTTGGAAAGTCTATTCCCCATCAGTGGTTACTGTCTGGTTCTCTTATCCTTACAAACCTAGTGAGACCACCTTATACTTCACCAAGTCACTTCCTCCTTTTTCCGGCCAATCTCCTCACAGAGGTATGGAAGCTCGTACTCAGGAGTCCGCACTCACTTTGCCTTGCCAGCCCTTATGGCCCTCGGGGCATCTCAGTCACACTCTCACAGGTCTCAGATTCACACCAGCCTACCCACCCAGCCGCCCAGGTAACTGTGAAAATGCCCGGATTTTCTTACCTGGGTCTGTGCACAGAGTTTCCTGGCAATTGGTACTTGACCCACCTCCTCGTCTTGCCAGTCCTTCAGACACTCGGGACATTCAAAAAATAAATAAATAATGATCTGACCTACTTTGTTCCTGGAATCCACTATTTAGTGTCCAGTTCTTCACAGGTACCGGGCCGGGGGTGGTCACCTTTCAGGAGACCGTCAAAATCAACATGGTGCCTGTCCCCTTAGGGGTGGCCACTCCTGGTAATCCGGGGACCATTTGGATATCCCAGACAAGCCCCCAAGTTGTTTAGAACGTGGCTCAAGATCCCAAAACAAATAAACTCACTTGGAATTCCAGCAACAAAGTTTTATTCAAAATAAAGCGTTTTCAAAGGCTTGGTGGACTGAAACACACACAGGAGTTCAGCCACATCTTAAAGAGCTGTTTGACACATTTTTATATCCTACCTCCAACGCAGATTCCCCCTCCCCTATCGCACTCAACGCCCCTTCCCTAATCATCCAATAAACTATCCGGACCACCTAAAAACACTGTCCTTCCCATGTTCCAGGAAGCCCCTTTGTCCATATCCTATCTTTCACCATCATTAGCACAGTTTGTCTCCTATAGTTATTTCGATATTTCCTCTGCTTGCAATTTCAGTTAGGTAGTGACTTCTGCTTTTCACATTTGTACCTGTCAATACTTAGATAACATATATATATTATTATTTCTGATCGATCTTCAGTTTGCTTCTACTTCAACCTTTAGACTCATTAGAAATTTCTGAATAATACTTTATTCCTTTCAATAGCAAAGTAGTTGGGAAAAAGAAAAGAAAAAGTAAAAGAGAGACACAATGAAGATGCGATAGTAGATGGGGAGGAGAAAATGTGAGTGGAGGCTGGATGAATTTCCCTCCCTTAGTCAGCACAAACCTGTGGACTTTATGCCTTACAGCAGGCTCTGAGGTTGTTAATAAGGGAGAAGGAGAATATATACACTGACTCCAAATATGTTTATGGAGTCTTGAATACTTTTGGAGAAGAGACATGAAGAGGATTGATTAATAGTAAAAGGGAAAGAGTTGGCTCATGTAAAGTTGATAAAAGATGTCTTTGTGGAAGAAGAAAAGAAAGAAGTTAGGCCAAAGTGGTGGAAGGGAAATGAAGGAATGGATAATAGAAGGAAGAAGCAGGAAAGTTGCTTTTAAACGGGTGTGCACAGACTTGTGAATTGCATGCATTAAGCAGGGAGACTGCCATTAATGTGGTTAGCTCAAACATGTGATGGAAAGAGAGAAAATAGAAGAAAGTGGGAGGTGGATGTTGCAAGATGGGAGACAGATGTTGAAAAGGAAGAAAGAAAAGAAAGGGGAAAAAACAAAGCAATGGCTAGGACACAGAAGCAGCCACTGAAGGGGGGTTGCAAGGGATGGTTGATACTTTTTTTACAGAAGAAGAAGGAGAAGAAGAAGAAGAAGAAGAAGAAGAAGAAGAAGAAGAAGAAGAAGAAGAAGAAGAAGAAGAAGAAGAAGAAGAACAACAACAACAACAACAACAACAACAACAACAACAACAACAACCAGGATGGTTGTATTTATACTTTAGTTAAACAAACCTGATAAATACAAGCAAATAAAAAGCTTTACAACATTTAGTGGTGAGGCCATTTCAATATAGGCCTCAATTGGAAAGCTGTCTTTGTCCCTTTGAAATGATGTATGGGAGGCTTTTGTTACATGAATGTTTAAGAATGTTGAAGATTTAAGAATGTCAATGAAGAAGAGAAGAAAGTTACTCAGTATTTGCATAATCTGGCACAGGTTTTGTCTTCTATCTCAGTAAAGGCCCAGGCTGCCTTACCACCTGTCTCTGGCCATTGTTGTTCCTGGAGAGTGGGTTCAGGTGAAAAGAACTGTCACCTAGAAATACCAGTCCTGAGTGGTCTCAACCATGCCAAGTCCTCCTGATTTAAGGAATCAAGGCGTGAGTCCATGGAAAATCCCATCATATCCTCTCCAGTGACAAGCTCCGCAGCTGGCCACCCGGCTCTTTGATCTAGTTATTGGTCCATCCGTTTTCTCAACTTCGTTTGTTCTTAAAGGGCACACGTCTCTTACTATACTGGTGCTTTCTGGGGTTGCTGTTTTCTTTTCCTTGGATCCAATCACTCTCTATCTACTAGCATGAGCCGGTTGCTTTCGCTCACTTGCCCTTGTCCCCTCTTTTGGTTCTATTCTGGGGTCCATCTGGCCTTCCTTGGTGGAATTGTGCATGTGTGTGCTCGGGGGACGGGGTATGTTGGGTGGATCTGGGCGCCTATCAGGGCAGTCTCCGATGCATATGTTCCTGCGTGTGTTCCTCCACTCAGGGACGCTGCCTTTTTCCATGGATATCCGTGAGTATACTGATCCACTTCTGGTTGTCCCCCTCATTTTAAGGTCCTTTGCTGCTTGATCATACATTGAGTTTGCCCTTCTTGCGTGTGTGCAAGGTCCTGTAGCATAACTTTCCATCATTGACCCGTGGATTTCTTGTTTATTCTTGTGGGTGGAGTGACTCGTTTCTCCCCTCTTGTTAACGGGGATCGTGGTACGGGTGCCCCATGAGTTGTCATCCAGCCATCCATGTCGTTCACCCCCATCGTTATTTCCCTTTGTCATAGGGTGGATTAAAGTGTATATATCTGGGGTGTCTAGGGGGGATGTTTCTTGTCTCTTCTCTGTTTCCCTTATATGTTGGTTGTCACACAAATGGGCTGTCTCCTCCATTCTCCCTTCTCTTTGATCTTGTAGGGGGTGTGTCAATTGCCTTTGTTGTGAACTCAGATGTTGTTGTTCCCATGTCTTAAGTGTTTGGTACGCTGGGCAAAGTTCTATATGGCGATTGATAGAGTTGCCATCAGAAAGCCAGGCTTCCTTAAGTAGGTGGCCTCCCTTGGTGGTGTCTCTGGATATAGGCTGTGCATTGTTAAGATCAAATTCATGCCCATGGTTGGTCATATGGGTCCAAATCTGTGAATACTGTTCCTGTCATTTAACTGCTAGTGCATGCTTGTGCACCCTAGTTTTTAACCTTTTAGTAGTCTCCCCAATGTAATTGCAGGAACAGTCCTTACACTTGATCTTATATATTATTGAAGATTTTTCTTCATTGGGGAGTGGGTCTTTTGGGTGCACAATCTTAGACCGTAAATTTTGTTCTGGTTTATGGGCCACTTCTATATTAAAGGGGGCCAGTAATCTGCCTGTTGCCTCTGATACACCATTAATGTATGGGAGAGGGATACGCACGTTTTGTGTTGTCATCCTATCGGCTTTTTGCAAGTTTTTACGGGATCTATGTGGTCTACTGTACTTCCTGATAAATTCAGTAGGGTAACCATTGTACTTACAGGTTCAAAAGAGGTGGTTTCTTTCTTCAATTTTGGTCCTGGTTGTGCTGCAGGAGATTAGTTTGGTTCCTTCAAAATCAATTTCATGTCCTGTAGCTTTAAGGTGCTGGAATCCTTGAGTCTATGAAATACCATGCAAAATCTACCCAGCCACATACATTGGACAAACTAATAGGAGAATAAATGCACGCATCACAGAACACAAGAACGCAGTCAGAAAAGAAGAAAAAACTTCCTCCCTCTTCCAGCACCTTAAAGCTACAGGACATGAAATTGATTTTGAAGGAACCAAACTATTCTCCAAAACTGAACACCACAACAAGAGAATAATTATGGAAGCCATCAAAATAGAAAAACACCCCCACAACATGAATAAACGTGACGATACCTCCCGCCTATCAGACATCTGGAAACTAGCCCTAATCAACAAACGAGTCCTAGCCATGAAAACTGACACCAGACCCAGAACAACACAGTATGCCACCACCATTCACCCTCACCAGAACCAAACCCAAGCCCAAACCCATCCCTCAGATGAAATGCAACCACCATCCAGAAGCCAAACCATGATGACATCACCAGCTGCTGCACCTCCCTCTGACCCGCACACAAAGCAAACGGACACACGCCATGAACACAGAGCTAGACCGCAAACTCAGAGCCAAACCAAAGCCCGGTATGTTACTTCACAGCCTTCAGCCCTGGACATCACATCACAGAACTCAGGAGGCTACAACGCCAAAGCTCAGGATGTTACAACACAGCAAACCACCCAGGATGGTGCAACACAGAACTCAGGATATCACTACACTAGATCTCAGGATGTCACCACACAACCCATTACCCAGGTTGTTACAACACAAAAGACTAATGGGCACACAGCCAGCACCTCAACTACTCAGGATGTTACGAAACAGCCAAACAATCCACAAACAATAACTCCTACACAGCCAACCAATCCACCTACAGCAACTAAGCCAGCACTCCACACACCCCCACCAATATATATAGAGAGACGGCAGTTCCGATCACACTTTGCTTGTTGAAACGTCGCCAAGATACTCTCAATCTTACACGGGAAAAGACCCGAATACACCAAGACCTGCATGTGTGTGTGTGTGTGTGTGTGTGTGTGTGTGTGTGTGTGTGTGTGTGTGTGAAATATATATATATATATATATCTTTGTTTATGTGCAAGCAGCTTTGTTGATGCTTTATATTGGGAAATTAGTTATATAGAAGCAAATGTTTCATGCTTTAGGTACAGGTAATTGATTACATGAAAAGAGCATGGTAAGGGGAGGGGGAAAAGAAGTTACGGATGGAGCCTGGGTTTCTGTGTATGAGTCATCATCTAGGAATTATTTTTTGTGCCATCTTATGGCTGGTACCAAGACCTGATCTCTTTGTTCTGGAAAGGTATAAAAGGTGGAAGACATCTTTCCTGGTTGTTGCCTTCATCTCTCTACCAGCCACGAAGAGAGATGGGGTCACCCAACTCTGTTTTGATCAAAATAAAAGTTGTTTGCTTGCTGAAACCTCGGCTCAGGAGTTTCTTTGGCTCTTTTAAATTCCTGAATAATGCTGGGGAAATTGTGAGGCTAAGTGGAAAACCTTACATTAGTTTCACAGGGAAGCTGGCAAATAGAGGGGAAGCTTAGACAGTCCAGTGGATAATTGAATCAGTTCTAACTTTTGGTGGCTTGTTTCTACATAGCTTGATTAATTCCTGGCTGATTTTGTGTTTAAAACATTATTTGAGACATTTCTTATGAATGGGATTCCTTTCCTTTAGAACAGGGGTGTCAAATTGCCAGCCTGCGGTCCAGACGCATCACGCGGAAGCCACACCCACCCCATTGTCGGCAATGGCAAAACAGTCCTGATACATTGCAGGATGTCACATGACGTTGCGAGTTTGACATGTCTGCTTTAGAAGTCATCACTTTTGCTGTTTTCCCTCTAGGATTTAAAGGGGAATTTCCCAATTTGAAGGATTCCATTATTTTATACTCATCATTTTATATTCTTAAGCTGTCATTGAGCTATCATTTTCTTGCCTTTTGTTGCATACATTTCTGGTAGGTAGGTGTCACCATGTCTGGCACCAATTGATATATGATACAGATGTCATGCTTTAGGACCGGTTCAGCAGCAAATAGTCTCTTTAACTTCTCAAAAGCTGTTTGACAGCCCATCATCCATGCTAGTGGTTGGCCCGGTCGTGGCTTCCCTCCTCCTTTGCCTGTTTTGAGTAGTTCTGTAAGGGGTAGGGCAATCTCAGCAAAAGAGGGGATGAATTGACAATAAAAGTTGGCAAAACCCAGAAAGCTCTGGAGCTGTTTGCGAGTCTTTGGGGGCTGCCATTCAATTATAGCTTTCACCTTGGCTGATTCCATTTCAATACCCTCATTGGAAATTCTGTAGCCAAGATAATCTAATCGGGTCTGGTGAAATTCACATTTCGACAATTTGGCATAAAGCTTGGAATTCAATGGTTTCTTTAACACTTCTCTCACCAGCTTTATGTGATCAGTCATATTTGTGCTGTATATCAGGATATCATCAAGATACACCAAAACCCCTTTGTACAAGTGATCATGTAGGACCTCATTAATCAACTGCATAAATACGGCTGGGCCCCCCTGTAATCCAAATAGCATGACTTTGAACTGATAGCTCCCCATAGGACAGTTGAAGGCAGTTTTCCACTCATCTCCCTCTTTTATTCTCACCCAGTAATATGCCTCTCTCAGGTCTAATTTAGTGAAGACACTCCACTTAGCCAGATGGGTTAATAAGTCCTTTAGGAGGGGGAGGGGGTATTTATTTTCCACACTCACAGCATTGAGACCCTTATAGTCTATGCAGAGATGAAGAGACCCATCTTTTTTCTCTTTAAACAACACAGGGGCTCCCACGGTAGATTTGGCCCATTCGATGAACCCCCTCGCTAGGTTTTTGTTCACGTATTGCTGCATCTCCTCCATTTCGAGGGGGGACATAGCATACATTCTCGGCTGTGGGAGTTTGGCTCCTGCCACCAGTTCGATGGAGCAGTCATTGGGTCTGTGAGGGGGTAGGGCATCACATTCTTTTTCACTGAATGCCTCTGCCAGGTCCCGGTATTCATTGGGGATGACTGTTTCGCCTGGCGGCGGTGAGGCAGCCATGTGTGCTCGCTCATTGGGTGGCCTAAGTCAGGGCTTTTCAACCAGTGGTATGTGTACCACCAGTGGTATGCGAGCACCTGGCTGCTGGTACGCATAGGACGGGTTGAAAAAAAATGTAAAAAAAAAGTAAAAAAAATGAAAAATGTAAACAAAATGTAAAACAAAATGTAAAAAAAAAGTGTAAAGGTGGATGAGGTGAAGCGCAGCAGCACCGCACAGGCTTTTGGCAAAGTCAGCTGGAACTGCACATTGTCTGGGTCCTACTGAGAGCCCAGGATCAAAGCGCGCAGCTCCAGCTGATTGGCGGCAGCCTTGGGGGTGGCAGGTAGCCTCAAGCAGTCTTCAGTGGAGATTCTGCTGAAGCTGTGCAATGCATTGCCTGGGTCACCCTTGCCCCTACCCAAATGCCCTCACCTCCCCCAAGCGGTTTTTTACTCACCTGCTTTCAGCAGCAATCCCTTTCTCCTGTCCTCAGCCTTCACCATGTGTTTGTGAGACAAAAAAAAGTTCCATGAGACTTTCTAACTTCTCACGAGAAGTTAGAAAGTCTCATGGAACTTTTTTTTTACCCACAAACCCGTGGTGAAGGCAGAGAAGCAAAAGGAGCAATGAATGAGCCGCTTCCCTGCTGGCTGCTTTTCTCCAGCTGCAGCTGTGTACAATGCACCAGAGGGAGTCTGGCAGCCGCAGCTCTTTCCCTGCCCCTGTGTGCTCCTCCGCTGCCTGCGCTCTCCTCCCCCTGTGGAAGAACAGCGGCTGTGCTGGGCTCCCGGCTGCACTGAGCATGACTGCAAAAGTAAAGTGATTCAGCAAGGGAACCACCATCAAAGAAATTAAAACTGAGTGATGGAGGGAGGGAGTGAGGGAGGGAAGGACAATGAGAGGGAGAGAGGGACAATGGAAGGGAGGGAGGGAGGGAAGGAAAGAAGGAGGGAAGGAAGGAAGGAAGGAGGGAAGGAAGGAAGGAAGGAAGGAAGGAAGGAAGGGACAATGGGAGAGAGGGAGGGAAGGAAGGCACCCACCCCAGTCCCACCCCCCTCCACCAGAGACCCATGGATCACCCCCACAGGCACCCTGCAACCTGAGGGAGGGAGGGATGGACAATGGAAGGGAGGGAGGGAAGGAGGAAGGGACAAAGAAGGAGGGAAGAAAGGAAGGAAAGAAGGAAGGATGGGACAATGGGAGAGAGGGAAGGAAGGAGGGCACCCACCCCAGTCCCACCCCCCTCCACCAGAGACCCATGGATTCCCCCCACACAGGCATCCTGCAACCTGAGTGATGAGCTGCCCCCCCACCATTGACTTTGTTTGTCAAAAAGTTGCAAAAGGTAAATCAATCTAATGTCAAACCTAGATCATCAAAACAAATACATTCTTCATCAATTTAATTATATCAACCATTAATCATCTTCTCTTACATCTTACTCATAATCTTAGTCCTTAATTCAGTCCATAATTTTAGATTACCCATAATTCCTTACATACAATTTTAAATTTCATTTCTTCAGACGAATTCTAGGTTTTTTTTAACCAAGTAAACCTCCATAACGAGGCCTCCCATCCAAATAATAAGTCTCTCTTCTTTATTTCTTCAGTCCCATAAATAAGTTGCTTCTTAAACTGAATCAATGTCTCTTTTTTCTCAATTAAATCCTCTTCTTGCTGCTTAACTAAAGAGTTAAGAGATAGAGATAGATAAGCATTAAGTGATTGGATAAAGTTGAAGGAATGTAAGTTAGAAATGGAATAAATAGACTGTATTTGTTATGGAGGTTTATTTGACAGATGAGAGAGCCCAGAAGTCGATTGATAATAATTTATAATTAAATGAAAGGAATTAAGGCCAATCTAAGACTATGGGTTGAATTAAAGATCAATTTTATAAGTAAGTTGTAAGAGAGGATGTTTAAATGAAGATATATTAAGATATATTAAGATATATTAAATTGATTAAGAACATAATTTTTCTTTTTGAATTGAGGGATTTATTGTTATTGATATTATTTGTTTATTTTTTTTTTAAAAAAAGAATGGTATATATTAAACTTGATGGTTTGGGTGATTTTATATAACCTCTCAATGGATTGAAGTGATTTAAGATTTGACTTAGATTGATGGTTTAGATGTAAATGATAATTATTATTCTTAACAAGATGAGTTGTTTGTTTTGTTTAATGGATTGAATTGATTTAGAGAGTGTATATAGTATATAGTTTAAAATTCTTGTTAGGATTATATAATAATTTTGTTTGATGTAGTGGGGTTTTCTTTTGTTGTACCCTGTACTCACTCTGGGAAGTCGGGGGGGGGAGGGTTAGGGAGGGTTTATAATTTTATATATGATGTTTTCTCAACTGTAATTGGGGTTGGTGGAAGAATATATGTAATTACTGTTATTAAGGGGTTGCTCGGGTGGCCTCTGGGCACCACATCTGATGGAAAAGAGGAAGGAGGAGTGAAGGCTGATGTAAGTGGAAGTTGATAAGAAGGGGGAAGAGTAGGATGGAGATAGAGAAGGATGAAGAAAGAAGAGAAGGAGGGAGGAAGGTAGGTAGTTAGTTGGTAAGTGAGGGGGGAAGGATAGGGTTGGGGGATGTGGTGGTGGGGGTGCCGAGCAGTGATGTTAATTGTTTGGGATGATTATTTTCAGTTGAGTTATTAGTATTAGATGTATTGAACAATGTATTTATGTTTTGTTTATGGATGATTGTTTATTTTAATACTATGATTTGATTTGACTAATTTTTTTCTTCTGTAAAATTTAAAAAAAAACCAACAAAAATATATTTTAAAAATTAAAAAAAAAAGTTGCAAAAGGTGATCACATGACCCTGGGACACTGTGAATGTCATAAGTATGAATAAGTTGCCAAGCATCCGAATGTAAATCACATGACCCTGGGGATGCTGCAACAGTCATAACTGTGAAAAATGGTCATAAGTTACTTTTTCAGTGCCATTGTAACTTCGAACAGTCACTAAGCAAATTGTTGTAAGTCGAGGACTACCTGTACTTTTTATCATTTTTTTCCTTTTGGGGGGGGTGTCAAGTTTTTGACACCTTGCTGGGCGAGTGGTGGTACTTGGATGTTGCCTTATCCTAAAAGTGGTACAATGGGTGAAAAGGTTGAAAAGCCCTGCCTTAGCCAAATACACTCTGAGCCAGAAACATGAAGTAAAAAAAAGTACTCTTGATTTACACACACAAAGACCTTGCTGACCTCTCAGCCAAGAAGAGGAGCAAATTTCTGCTTCCAGGTACCACTTTTTTATGCTTTTACTCAGTGCTTTTTTTCTAAAAAAAAAAAAAAAAGGTGCCGGAACTCACACATGTCATACAACCCGCCTTGCCTACCCTACAAGGTTCCATCCAAAAAAGGTGCCGGAACTCCGTTCTGGGCGTTCTATGAGGAAAAAAAGCCATGCTTTTACTCTAGAAAACAAGCAGAGTTGGAGGCAAAGATTCTGAAATCTGCTGCTATCAGGTATTAGTAGAGCAGAGGAGATGAAAAACTCTGTTGCTGCTACAAAAATTGAGGTACATGAAAAACAAGTTTGTGAATGGAAGAAAAGGAAAGTTATTTGCTTAGTTGGTTGCAATTTTGTGTGTCAGCTTGTCCATGGATGGGCTTATTCATGAGTATATACTGTACAGTAATTCAACATATTAAGCCACAGTCTGTTGTGGTCCATTGGCTGCCAGCAGAGCTAGCAGCAGCGTAAGACGAGAAGACGGGGGAGGGGGAGCCTGGGTCAACTTCGGCGCCTTTGGAAGGCTCTGATGAGGAAGCAGAATCAGAGGTAGATGCAGAGCCGGGCTGTCTATCCATGCCCAGGTGGAGAGGCAGCTGTCTTTGTGGCCTGAGCTGAGTGAGGGGGAGGAACTTTTCCTAAATAGCTGATTACTATATTATAACTGCAACTTGTGAGGAGGTCTACTCTTTGCTACTTAGCCTACAAGAATAACAAAATCAGATGAGCAAAATATATTGGACAGTCTGCAAGAAGCTGCTCCTTGTTTAATTCAACACATATTAAAAACAAAACAGAGCTTTGATCACCCCATCATGGCCACCATCTTGCCTTTTTTGACCACACCCTGTGGCACCCCAATTTCCAGTTCTTATTTCCAGATATTTATACCATTGTTTCAAGCTGGATAAAAGCTCTGATCTCAACTGGGAGAGACTTTGGGCTGCCACACAACATTCCAGATTCTGCAAATATCTATGGACTTCCTTGTAATGTACCAGCAATGTACATTTTTTAAAAAATATAACGTATCTGAACTGTAGGGAACTGTAAACGGTTCTTGATACATACAGTATATTACAAAGGTATACAAGTACAGTCATACTTCTGCACTGGAAAAACAGATTCAGTGTAACCTATCTGTAACACAAAGAATGATTATAGGAACATTATGCTTCAGAAATGATACATTTTCAGAAAAAGGAAGAAACACTGTGAATTTAAAATAATGTGGCCCCTGGCCCCACTTTTGCAACATGGAATCCCTCTCTGTTCACAAACATCCAGAGGCAAACCTGCAGATTTTGATCCTGTAATTTGTTTTCATACTTATCAAAGAAAAAAAATCTAACACTAAAACAACTATGGCATCCCAAAATATTAAAAAAGAAATAAAGACAACTTTAGTTGTTCCTGTAGTATTAATATGCCATCATTGGACCCCTGTGGCCCTCCAAAACCTAAAAGGTTTTTGTTTGTCTTCTAAAATCTATGGCTCGAATGATTGTCCATTCCCCCCTATAGTAACTGAATCTTTACTAGGTTTCATGTGGTATATTAGAGTCCCATGTCATCATCTGGCTATGAGCTGTAATTGCAAATAGAGAATGAAGTACCGATAAAGGAGAATATTTGTAGCTCAGGGTTGAAATGAGAGGTCATTGGTACTCTCTGAGCTTGGTTGTTTTCTTGCAGACGTTTCATTACCCAAACTAGGTAACATCATCAGTATTGATCATTTTACCTAGTTTGGGTAATGAAATGTCTGCAGGATCCAATCTGGGTTGGTCACCGGGACCAGAGGTTTAATCTTCTGAGCTTTCAGTCTCATGCTTGAAGGAAATAAAAGTTATTCTTTTATAAAATTGTAGAAAATAATTGTAGAAATGTAATGCCAATATATGAGACTGTCTATTTAACACAAATGTAACACTGTAACGCAAATGTAACAATGCACTGCCAAATGTGTGAGAAGGTTTGTTCAATGTTTACTGCCTAAAAATTCGCAGGACACAGGAACTTACACTTTGAGTAGAAATCCTACTATCAAAGAAAGGGATTTTGACCCTAGGTGAAAATTACGAATAAACAAGATAACAGCAGATGGGTGGAAGAGGTCAGGATGACTTTAAGTACAACTTCAAAGTACACCTATAAAGATGAAAGAGCTCCTTAGATGTGACATGCATTGTAAAGGTATAAAATGCAGAGCTTGAAACCAGGCCAGTGCTCTCTTGGAAAACATTCGAGTGGGAAGATTTCAGGAGGCCGCGTTTGCAAACGCTCTTGTTCTTTTCTTCTCTTTTCTTTTTATTCTTTCTATGTTATTCTCCAATAAAACTTTGTTTTGTTAACCAGACTTGTCTTCGTATTGTGAGTATCAAAATTTGGGGTTTTTACATCTCACATGCTGGAGCCCATTCTCAAGGAACTTCTCTCTACCAGAGAGAAAGGAAAAGATAATCAAGTAGCCATATCATGGCCAACTCGCTGTGCACTTTTGCTCACAGCCAGACAACAGAAACTGGGGGGGGGGGTATGATTGGAATGTATGGGTGGCTGGGAGGGAATTGAGGAATTTATGTACACCACCTGTGGCCTGGGAGAATCTCGACACCTCAAGGTCGAACAATAAGAGCCTTCTGAGCGGAGCAGACTGTTTCCCAAAACAAAGAGATTGCACTGGATTGGTGGACAATGTACAGTGGGTGGCCCAAGGGGGAAAAGGGGGATTTTAACTGCAGTTTTTAGTGTGAGAACTTAAGAACTGGCTTCATTTCTACTGTGCCTATATGGATCTATCAGTAAAGTTATACTCTTGGTAAAATAATGTCCCAGGAGTTTCTTTTGCTGAATATGCCAATGGGATGGTTAACAAACCATTTGTGAGCACCTAGAAACAAACAAAGTGATTACTAGAAGTCAGCATGGGTTTGTTAAAAACAGATCATGCCAGACAAACCTTATTGCCTTTTTGATAAAGTGACTAAATTAGTGGACCAGCAAAATGCTGTGGACATAGGATAATGCTGGACTTCAGTAAGGCATTTGACAAAGTAGATAACACCCTACTTCTTGGTAAGATAAAACAATACGGGATAGATAGTATATCACCACCAGCTGCATTTGCAATTGGCTGACCAACCGCACCCAGCGTGTAGTCCTCAATGAAACTACATCTACATGGAAGGAAGCATGCAGTGGGGTACTTCAAGGTTTAGTCTTGGGCCCAGTACTTTTCAACATCTTCATAAATGATCTAGATTTGTAGATAGAAGGGGAACTCATAAAATTTTCAGATGACACCAAGCTGGGGTGAATTGCTAACACTTTGGAAGATAGGCTCAACATCCAGAAGGACCTTGACAGACTTGAACACTGAGTCCTATTTAACAAGATGCAGTTCAGTGGTGAGAAAAGTCAAGTCCCTCACTTAGGCAGGAAAAATCAAATGCATAGGTACAGAATAGGTGGTACCTGGCTCAACAGTAATAACTATGAGAGAGATCTAGGTGTCCTAGTGCACTGGTTCTTAACCTTTTTGAACGAATCGCCCCCTTGAGCCAATGAGGAAGTTGTCATCGGCCCCCTCCCCCAACATAACCTCTCAATCACAACATAGGAAATAATTCTTCAATTTATGCAAACACTTTTTTTGTTTTCTTTAAAATTGTCATCTGGACATATCAATGCAAATAATTTATTTCCAGTCTTTTCCCCATATCTCAACTGTGTGAACATTTTTGGTGCCACCCGTCACTTTATTCCCAAACTTCGTGATACATATATTTCATTATTATCTTATTTATTCAAGACACTTAAATATAATGACCACTGAAAACAAAATTCAATTGCAAGAAAGTGAAATGCCCGAAAAGAAAAACAGTAACATATAATGATTCAATTACAAGTGAAATTTAAGATGCAAAAAGAAATATAAAAAGGGCATAAGAACAAACCGCAATGCAGAAACTAAGAATTTCAGGACGAAAACTCTGAAACTAAATTAAGATTTGAGGAAAGTATATATAGTCATGCACACTGTAAAAAGGATTAAAAGGACACAAAGAAAATATAATATCGAACTGGACTGCACGCTAAAAAAGTACAATACAAAGAGACACAAAATGTTTTACAGAGCACAACAAAAATTTGAAAACGAAGCCGAAAACTTAAACTGGAACGTGAAATCCAATGCAAGCAAATACAATGATAAAAGCTCAGACAATTATTAACGAAAAAAATGTATGTACACAAAAAGCAAAAAAAAAGAACATCAATGGCTGCCCTGTGCATGGTGAGCTGATGCCAATTTCTTGATGTCTGGAACCATTTTTGTTAATCGCATTCTTAAATCACCGCGCTCAGAGATCTTCAACAAGTTCCTTGACTAGTTTAACGAAGAGAAGGATGAGGGGGGGTATGATAGCAATGTTCCAATATCTCAGGGGCTGCCACAAAGAAGAGGGAGTCAAGCTATTCTCCAAGGCGCCTGAAGGCAGGACAAGAAGCAACGGATGGAAACTGATCAAGGAGAGAAGCAACTTAGAACTAAGGAGAAACTTCCTGACAGTCAGAACAATTAACCAATGGAACAACCTGCCTCCAGAAGCGGTGTATGCTTCAACACTGGAAGTTTTTAAGAAGAGACTGGACAGCCATTTTTCCAAAATGTTGTAGGGTTCCTCCCTGAGCAGGGGGTTAGACTCGATGACCTCCAAGGTCCCTTCCAACTTTATTATTATTATTATTATTATTATTATTATTATTATTATTATTATTATTATTATTATTATTATTATTATTATTATTATTATTATTGCTTAGAAAGGATCTGTTGGATGGCGCTGAAGCCCCTCTCCACTAAGTAAGTGGAAGGAAAGGCTAAAACAGTGGTTCTCAACCTTTTTAATGCTGCGACCCCCAACTGGTCGTAAGTCGAGGACTTATCACCCGGTCATAAGTCGAGGACTTCCCACCCAGTCATAAGTCAAGGACTTTCCCTGCCTGGGAGCGCCACGCATGCATGGTGCCACCCCCTGCACCGGCCGAGGCATAGCTGGCAAGGGGCAGCGATGGCGCAGGGCGACCACTGGCTGGGCCACCAGCTGGCCCAGCCCAAGGGAGGTAAGGCACCCGCCGGGCCCCACGCGTGCCAGCAACCCTCCCTGTGCCTGCCGGCCTCCCACCTCCCACCCCTGGCTCTCTTTTACTTACATATTTAGTAGTTGCTCAGCAGGGAGGGGTGGAAACTTCCAGACAGCTCGCCTTCGCTGCAGACAACTTGCAGGACCGTTTGCAGACTGGGACTTTTGGCGGGCTCAGCAGGGCAGAGACAGCCTGGACAATTCCTATTGGCTTTTGAAAGCCAATAGAATTAGACTCTATTCAAGAGAGTCTATTCTATTGGCTTTCAAAAGCCAATAGAATAAGAGGGAGTAGCACAGCTAAGGAAAAGGGGGAAAAATGGTGGACTGTGGTTGTTTGGCGACCCCCGTGAAATGGTCGTTCGACCCCAAATGGGGTCACGACCCACAGGTTGAGAACCACTAGGCTAAAAGAAGCAACTTAACTTCCTCCCACAGTATTTGGTAAGTGTTCCTCATTTTCACCCAAAAAGCTTCGTAGCCATAACTCTGAAAATGTGACTGGGCTTCACAGTCGTATTTCAGATCTGTCAGTGGCTCTTGCAGTTTGGGATGAAGTTGTGCAAAGTCTGCTGTGAAAGGATTTAGCACCCAAGTGGACACTTCCAGATTTATCAGATCATAGAATCTGGTTTCCATATCTTCTTTTAGTTGCTTCAAGTGGCAGCAAAAAACATCCAAATCTTCTCCTTGGAGTTCACGTTCATTACCAAGGCTTGGGAACTGATACAGGTCCTGGCGACTCATATTGCTTGCAAGGAGATCCAATTTGGAAATCAATGAGCAGATTACTCCCTTGGCCTTAAGAAAATTGATTTTATCTCCTTGCAGCTTTACGTTGACTTCATTCAGCTTGTCAAAAACATCAGCGAGATAAGCTACATCCAGACGTCGAAGTTTAAGAGAACTGCTTAGACTTGGGTCAATGGATTCAAGAAATTCGACAACTATGTCAAAAAGTTCGTGGAACCGCCGCAAACACTTTCCTTTTGAAAGCCACCTTACTTCAGTGTGCAAAAGGAGACATTCAAACTCCTCGTCATTTTCTTCCCAAAGCTTGTGAAAAAGTCGGTTGTTCAAGGCATTCGACTTAATTTTATTCACAGCATTAATGACGTAACGTAGAGACTCGTGCAAATTGCCACTCAAATTTTTTGAGACAAGGTGCTGTCTATGAACGATGCAATGGACAGTCATAACTCCAGGTACAACCGATTTTAGATGAGCTTGAAATCCACGATATCGTCCAACCATGGATGCAGCTCCGTTGGTTGCACATGCCATGACGTTTGTCAAAGGGATGTTTTTCTCATTAAAAAACTCTTTAACCTTTTTAAATATCGAAGAACCTTTTGTGCCGGTGGCTAAATTTCAAACAAATAACAGTTCTTCCCTGATCTCTTCATTTCTGTTGATGAAATGGACATAAGCCAATAACAAGGCTTCATTTTCACGAATCGTTGACTCGTCAATCTGCATCACGAATTTTGTATTTTTCAAGGTGTCAGTAAGCCTTTCTTCCACATCAGCAGCCATTTCATCAATTCTTTTTGATATGGTGTCATTGCTCAAAGGAATCGATTGCGTGATAGTGCTTGCGCTGGGCCCCAACATGGTGGCAACAATCTGTTTCACTGCTGGTAAAATCAGTGTTTCTCTGATAGTGTGAGGTTTGCCACATTTTGCTATCAACAAAGATACTTCATAGGAACAAATGAGCCACTTGTCGGCGTTGAGTGATGATTTTCCAAATAACTTCCCAACAGTGCTGCGACCCTCAAACTTGGCCTTTAAGGATCGGAAAAACGATGCCAGTTTGTCGGCTTGATCCAAATGAATTCTTACCAAATGGTCTTTCAGTCGGGAAGGCTTCATCGCTTCATTTGAAAATGTTTTCTCACAAAGAAGACAAAACGGAAGCTGTACATTGGAAGGAGATGGAATGAATCCCAATTTTAGGTATTCCGTCGAATATTGGCGACACTTCCTCTTCTCGGCCATGTTGAGAGGTCCTTGAAATGAAAGGCACTACCTGCAAATTAAATTTTTGACTGCACCGGAACACTAGAAAAACACATGTGGACGTCGATAAACCTAGTTTCAACAGTTACATTGACATTACAGCTGACGTAACAAGGGACAGCCACTCAGCATACGATGTTTTGAAAGAAGTGCATCCCCCCAAAACTGCCCATTCTGGCCAATGGCGCACCACTGTAATGGTAGAGGCTGCTGCGCAACGCACATGAAGATAAGCGATGCGTATTCACATATGTATGGAGTTCTGTACTGAAGCTAGCTGGAGGAACATTTGAAAACACAATTCAATCCACTAATAGCGAGCGATCTGATGTTTTTGTACAACAGATATACAGCGATTCACTGTACGAAAAAGTCTCAAAAGTGTCCCCAAAACTTATCGCTCCATTGCCCCCATATTGCCCCCTTTTTGTACCTTCGCCTCCGCATCACCCCTTTTTGTTCCATCGCCCCCCCCTGAAAAACAAAATCGCCCCCTAGGGGGGCGATATCGCCCAGGTTAAAAACCACTGTCCTAGTGTAGCACCAATAGAATAGAATAGAATAGAATAGAATAGAATAGAATAGAATAGAATAGAATAGAATAGAATAGAATAGAATAGAATAGAATAGAATAGAATAGAATAGAATAGAATAGAATAGAATAGAATAGAATAGAGCTGGAAGGGACCTTGGAGGTCTTCTAGTCCAGCTCCCTGGTCGAGCACGAGAACCTGTACCATTTCAGACTAGTGACTGTCCAGTCTCTTCTTTCAATGTGGAGAAAAGCAAAGTCTTACATTTAGGCAGGAAAAATCAAAGGTACAAGTACAGATTACACGAGACCTGACTTAAAAACAGTAACCGTGAGAGGGACCTTGGAGTCCTAGTGGACGATCACTTGACTATGAGCCAGCAGTGTGCAGCAGCAGCCAAAAAAGCTAATACAATCCTGGGTTGTATAAACAGAGGCATAGAATCAAGAACACGCAAAGTATTAGTACTGCTTTATAAAACCCTAGTAAGATCACACCTGGAATACTGCAGCCAGTTTTGGTCACCATATCACAAAAAAGATGTTGAGAGTCTGGAAAAAATTCAGAGAAGAGTGACTAAGATGATAAAAAGCCTGGAGACTAAAAACATACGAAGAACGGCTGCGGGACTTGGGTTTGGCTAGTCTAAACCAAAAGAAGAAATAGGGGTGACATAATAGCAGTATTCCAGTATTTGAGGGGCTGCCACAAAGAAGAGGGGGTCACGTTATTCACCAAAGCACCAGAGGGCAGGACAAGAAACAATGGTTGGAAACTGATCAAAGAGAGAAGCAACCTGGAATTAAGGAGAAACTTCCTGTCAGTGAGAACAATTAACCAGTGGAACAGCTTGCCTCAAGAAATCGTGGGTGCTTCATCACTGGAGATTTTTAAGAAGAGGCTAGACAGTCACTTGTCTGAGATGGTATAGGTTCTCCTGCTTGAGCAGGGGGATGGACTAGAAGACCTGCAAGGTCCCTTCCAGCTTCTATTCTATTATATTCTGTTCTGTTCTATTCTATTCTATTCTATTCTATTCTATTCTATTCTATTCTATTCTATTCTATTCTATTCTATTCTATCCTATCCTATCCTATCCTATCCTATCCTATCCTATCCTATCCTATCCTATCCTATCCTATCCTATCCTATCCTATGCTAAGCTGTGAGGACAATTAACCAGTGGAACAGCTTGCCTTCAGAAATCATGGGCGCCTAGTCTGTATTTGTACCTTTGATTTTTCCTGCCTAAATGTAAAACTTTGCTTTTCTCCACATTAAAATTCATTTTGTTGGATAGGGCCTAAGAGCTGCAACTTCTGGAGGTGCTTACCTCCCAGAGCAGTTATATGGCTCTGGTGATTACACTCCAGTGGATGCACAAATTGTTTTGCCTATAGCTACTCTTCAAATATCCTCTGAATGTGCTTACAAAGCTTTTGGAAAAGTTCCTGTAACTGGGAAACCATCCCAAGCATTTTCAAATATTTGTCAAAAGGCAAATGAACCATATGCAGACTTTATTAACTGTCTGCAAGATGCCTTGAAACGACAAATTGATAATCCTGATGCCCAAGCTGAATTGCTTATGAAATTGGCTAAAGAAAATGCCACCACTGAATGTAAACGGGCCATCGTTGGATTGGGAGCTCAACCAGATTTAGCAGAAATGATTAAAGCATGTCAGGATATAGGAACTGCTTCTTTTCAAACTAATCTCTTAGCTGCAGCTCTTACAAAAGCTCAGAAACCTCAGGGGAAATGTTATAATTATGGTAAAATTGGACACTTTAAACAGGAATGCAGAAATTCTGGGGGAGGAAGGTATGCCTCCCGACCATTTAAAAATATTGCTGGGAGGCATCCAAAAACAAAATGCCCTAAGTGCAATAAGGGATTTCATTGGGCTAATGAATGCCGGTCAGGAAACTTCAAAGCAGGCCGGTCTCTGGCCCCGGTACAAACAGAGACCCTTCAGTAATTCCATCAACAATTAATAATACCCATGCTGCCACTAGAGGGAGTGCTGGGATAGATTTAATTATCCAACAAGAAGTGTGTTTCAAAATTCCAGGAGAAGTACAAGTAGTTCCTTCACAACTTTCTGGACCTCTCCCTTCTGGATATGTTGGATTAATTTTGCCTCGATCTAGCATGGGAAAAAAGGGATTTTTTGTAATACCTGGAGTAATTGATTGTGACTATACAGGTGTCATCTTTATTCAATTATGGACTAACATGCCACAGACTTTGCCAAGCAATACTAGTCCTGCACAATTACTCCATTTGCCCTATTTTGTCCCTGCAGGGGGTCGTGATAGGGATCGAGGGGACGGCGGGTTTGGTTCCACGGATCCCATTGTAATTGCATTAACCACCCCAATCACCACCCAGTGACCCTGTCAGACAGTCTTTTTTTCAGGGTAAGCCTTTTGAGGGCATAATTGATACAGGGGCTTATGTTTCAGTAATTTCAACTAAAGATTGGCCTGCATCTTGGCCCACTGACCCATGCCCTAGTGTTTGGGGTGTAGGAGGGCAACAAGGTGCACGACAAAGTACACAATTTCTTTCTGCAAGTCTTCCCAATTCTACTGTAACTGTTCAACTTCGTCCTTTCATTCTTGACATTTATGTCAACTTATGGGGATGTGACTTGCTTAGTAAATGGGGGGCTACTGTCACCTTAGATGAATAAAATGTTTGCCTTACCCTTAACTTGGTTAACTACTACACCTGTTTGGGTGGAACAATGGCCTCTTCCTCTGTACAAATTACAGGCCTTAAAAATTCTTGTTCAAGAACAATTACAAGCCAAACACATTGCCCCTTCCACTAGTCCATGGAACACTCCAGTTTTTTTATAAAAAAGAAAAGTGGCAAATGGAGATTCCTACATGATCTCCGTGCTGTGAATGCATGTATTCAGCCTATGGGAGCTCTGCAATGTGGCACCCCCAATCTGAATTTAATTCCACAAGATCATCAATTGATGATCATAGATCTGAAAGATTGTTTTTTTCTCCATACCTCTGTGCATGGCAGACCGAGAAAAATTTGCTTTTACAGTACCAGCTATAAACCACACTGAACCCACTTGCCGTTACCATTGGACTGTATTACCACAAGGAATGTTGAACAGTCCCACTTTATGTCAATATTTTGTAGCCAATGCTTTAGCTCCTTTCCGTAAGCGTCATCCAACAGCATTAATATAACATTATATGGATGATATTCTTATAGGAGCCCCTTCTATCCCATCTTATTGGCTTTCTGAACTTCAAGTAGATCTAGCCAACAGTGGATTACAAATAGCCCCTGAAAAGGTACAGCTTTGCTCACCATATGTGTATTTAGGACACAAATTCCTCCAAAGTTATTCAAGTCCTAATATTCCACAGTTTTCTTTACCGCCTTCTATTTCGCTGGTTAAGCTACAACAAATTTTGGGCTCTATTAATTGGATAAGACCTTATTTTTGTTTACCTACAGGTCTGTTAAGCTCCTTATTTGAGTTATTCATCCAGGGCAAATCCCCTGTAGATGTAATCTCCATTCCTTCGGCAGTGCAAGGTGTTATTAAACAAATTAATTCAATTATAAGAACTAAATTCATTGACCGTATTCCTGTTCTAAATTCTCCGCTAACTTTATTAATCTTCCCCACTGAGAAATTACCTACAGCAGTCCTTTCTGCTATAAAGAACAATCAAGTTTATTGTATTGAGTGGCTCTACTTACCAAGCACTCCTTCCCATTTTTTTTGTTTTGCCCATTTTTCTTGCTATAGCAGATTTAATAGTACAAGGCCGTTTGCGGGCTCTTCAACTCACTGGCACAGACTTGGTGGTCATTTGTATCCCTGTTGCTAAATCTAATTTTGAATCTGCATTTCAGACATGTCAAGCTTTACAAATTGCTTTGATAGAATATGTAGGGAAGATTTCCTATCATTTACCTAAAGACCCTCGTTTTACATTCTTAATGACTTCCTCTTTTCGCATTTCCTCTATGCTTTCAAATCAACCTTTGTCGGATGCTATTGCTGTATTTTCTGATGGCGGCAAGACTAGAGGAGCAATCACATATCGAGATGAATCAACAGCGAAATGGCACACTCTTTACACAGCTGTGCAACCCACACCACAAAGATCGGAACTTGCAGCTGCTATTCTTGCTTTTCACACTTTTGCTCAAAACCCATTTAATCTCATTTCCGAATCTCACTATGTCTGTCAACTTATTGTTAATTTACCTGGTGGTTATGTAACACCCAGACTAGATGCTAATTTATTATCTTTGTTTTTAACTTTGAGGCATTTATTACAGGACCATACTCATCCATATTTTGTTTCATACATTCGAAGTCATTCCTCTTTACCTGGACTTCTCTCGGAAGGTAATGCTCAGGCGGACGCTGCTGTTCACATCTTACCCACATTGTTTTCTGATTCCTTTTATAGTCACTCTTTTTTCCATCAAAATGCTCATGGCCGGTTTTTCCGGTTCCGGTCACGCGGACCGGAGCCATCCTTCGAGAGCTCCGGGACGGCGCGCTTTTTAAAATAAAATCAACGGGCCGTCAGGGGAGTGAATCACCGGAGGAGAAGAAAAGACCGAAGAGGACCCCCGGCCCGATCCGGCAAGGTGAAAATCGCCGCCGAGGGGTCCGGGAGAGCTGCGGAAGGGGCCGAGGAAGCCGGCGGCGGCCAGCCAACCGGCCAGCAGGCAGGCCCGAAGACACCGTGCCGCTGTGCTGCCGCGCTGCTGGGGAGAACCGGCGCGAGCGGGGACAAGAAGAAGGAGGAAAGGGCCGAGGAGGCTGGCGGTGTCTGGCTGGACGGCAGGCCCGAAGAAGCCGAGAAGCCGAGAAGCCGAGAGCCCACGCAGCCGCAGCCGAGGACAGCCGAGGAGAGCCGGCTGGAGCGGAAAGAAGACGGCGGAAGACCAGCGGGGGCCGATTAAAGCACCGAGGGACAGTAGACGCAGGGGGAGCCCAGCAGTAGGGGGAGGACCCTCACAAGACCCCCAGAAGACCCCCCCCAGACCCCAAAAAGTCTAGTAGTACTGCACCTGGAGAAAAGGGCCATCGGCGCAGGCCTCGAGTCACAGATCCTTTCTCCTTGCATCATCCCTGCCAGCACAGCGAAGCGTACTTAAAAGCAAATAGCACCCTCTAGTGGACAATTTTTTTCTTTGCTGTCAAAATATAAGCTGTGGGCAACCCACCAGGGAGAAAGGTGGGCATAGGAGGAAGACAAAAAGGCATCCTGGGCTGCTGTGGAGGGAAGGCAGAAGGGACCTGGAATACCAGACAGGCAGAGGCACTGAATAGACTCCCTGAACACGGACAGACCTTCCTGCCCACAGGCCCCTAGACCTGCAATGCCTGAACCCTGAAGCCTCCCCTCCCACTGAAAGGTCAGGCTACTGGACCAGCACCAGATCACAGTCTAGTGCCTAACCTGGTCCAAGTTAGAAACCAAACCAGTGCCAGAACAACAGGAAGACAAGCTCAAGATGGCCTCCAAACAGACCACACTGACACAAACGAAGGGAGTTGTATCCTCCCCAGCTCAGCATACCAAACCATCAGGACTTACTTTACCCGCCCCCACACCCTCCCATCCAAATACAGGCCCCCAGACCCATCCACCCCCACAGGCCAGCTCAACAACACACATGTTACAAAAATTACAAGAGGTAATAGAAAAGCTGGTTGAAAGGATGGATGGAATGGATAAAAAGCTGGTGGAAATGGACGCAAAGAGGGAGAGGAGGTGTGTAGAGGCAGAACAAAAGACGGAGAAAAGATACAACGATTTAAAACAAATGCTGAAAGAACAAGGTAAAGAACTAGAGAGAAAATGGGAGGAGCAACGCAAGGCGATGGCTGCAGATTTGGAGCAAATGAAGGAGGCAATGCAAACATACTACAAGGAAATAGGGGAGGAAATAGAGAAGAACTTCCAAGAAATCAGAGAGAAGGTGGACAAGCGGATGGAGAAAGTGGAGAACCAAGTAGAAGGCCAGACAGCAGAGATAGCAGAGATGAAAGGGGTGGCCCAAGACCAATCCTCCATGATACAGTACTGGCAACTGGCATCAGCAATCAGGTTTAGAGGCTTGAAAGAGACATCAGACGAAACCCAAGGGGGCCTGATCGGAACCTTCATAGAGGCCCTGGCAGCATTCCTGGGAAAGCCAATCCCAGTTATCGAATGGCAAATCGACAGAATCTACAGAGCGGGCGCACGGACGACAACAAACAGACACCAACCAAGGGACGTGGTCATCCACTTTGCGACGCAGGGATTCCGGAATCTCGTCTCAGCCACATCTTACAACAAGAGTTTATACATAAAGGGGCAAGAAGTGAAAGTACTGAAAGAGATCCCCCAGACGATGCTGTGAGACAGAAAGGAATACAAGTTCCTGGTCGACGAACTGAGATCACGTGCTCTGCGATACAGATGGGAGACCCCCACGGGGATGACACTTTCCTATAAAAATAAAAGATACCGCCTGAATTCGGTCCAACAAGCCAGAGAATTCCTGGAAAAGGAACTGACGCCAGAGGGACCCCAACACACCATGAGAGAAGACGCAGAAAGACCACCAGACCGACAGACCGATGCACGAACACGAGAAAGGAAAGGACCAACTCGAGACACGACGACACAGAGACCAGGAAGCAACAACAACAAGGGAACAGGACAGACTGTAGAGGCCAGGATAACAAGATCCATCACCAAATGCACAGAGCAGCACGACACGACCCCTATATACAACTCGAACACAAACCTGGATACCATGGGAACGAGATCAAAGAAGACCACAAGAGATAGAATGGAAGCGGTCTCGGAAGAGTATCCTGAAACCGACAATGACGACTAAATACTTGACATGGAACGTCAACGGACTAAATTCCCCACAGAAAAGGAGGAAGATATTTCATTATCTGTTTCAAGGAGGAAACGACATAATTTGCCTATAAGAAACACACATCAGAGCAACAGACCAGAAATACTTAATCAACAACAGACTAGGTACACATTTTGTCGCAGCGGCACCACGAAAGAAGAACGGGATTGTTATATACGTGAAGAAACATGTAATAGCCAAGCTAATAGAGTCGGACGCCCAGGGTAGATACCTAGCAATCGAAGTGACACAGTATGACAAGAAAATTCTAGTGATGGGCATATATGCCCCACATCAACAACAAGGAAAATTCTACAAAAAGATACACAAGAAGTTAACACAATTTAACTACAGATCATGTATTATACTGGGAGATTGGAACGGGGTCATAGAGATTGCCTTAGACAAGAAGAAGACAAAACCTAAACCACAAAAGCACTCCAAGTTGCCTAAATCTTTCTACAACATGAAGGAAGACCTTGTACTGACAGACATCTGGAGGGAACGGCATGGCAAAGAGCAAGAATTCACCTTTTTCTCCGACAGGCACCAGCTGTTGTCAAGAATTGATTTCATCCTGACATCTAGTGACTTGCTAACTCGCCTAAACGCCGTGTCAATCCTACCCAAAGTACTAACAGACTTAACCCAGTAAGGATGGAATTAAGACAAGATCGGAAATCGAGGAGATCCTGGAGGATCAATGAAAACCTGCTTAGACACGAGAAGCGGGTGGCGGAATGCAAAAGTGCCATGAAGGAATTCTTCAGTATAAATATGAACAATGAAACACCCATTGAAATGATTTGGGACGCTAGCAAGGCATACATGCGCGGGATCCTCATGAACATGAATGCCAGGCACCGTCGTACACAAGAACAAAAAAGAAAGGAGCTAGAGGAGGAGATAAAGAAACAGGAGCTATTATTAATAAAAAGACCAGAGGACAAAGCCACAAAAGAAGGAATTAAGATACTAAGAAAACAATTCGACCTGCTGATGGCAGATCAAGTAGCAAGGAATTTACAATATGCAAAACATAAGACATTCTGCAGCACCAACAAACCGGGGCGGTGGCTGGCTTATACCTTAAGAAAGAAACAGAAAGCCCGCATAATTGAAAAGATAGAGTACAAAGGCAAGGAGGAATTCAAACAAGAAATCATCAAGAAAGCCTTCACCGAGTTCTACTCAAAACTATACGCCGAGGAAAAGATACAGGACAAAGAGATAGAAAAGTTTCTACAAAACGAAAACTTAATAGTACTCACCGATACACAACGAGATGCCCTGAATGCCCCAATCACTAAGGAGGAAATACACTCAGCAATCAAACAACTGAAAGCAGGAAAGTCACCCGGGACGGATGGGATAACGGCTATCTATTACAAGTGTCTCCAAGAGGAAATGATAGAACCCCTCAGAGAACTTTTTGTCAATATACAAGAAGGCGGCCAAGTCCCACCCTCCTGGAAAACAGCATACATCTCTCTAATTCCCAAAGAGGGAAAAGATAATGCGCAACCGGCGAACTATAGGCCCATCTCACTATTGAATACAGACTACAAAATCTTTACAAAGGTTCTGGCCAACAGACTAATGACTGTACTACAAAAAATAATTCACCCGGACCAAACGGGGTTTATACAAGGACGTCAGATGAAAACCAACGTGAGACAGCTGCTGAACATAATAGAGTACTTGGAAAGGCACAACCAGATACCTGCAACCCTCATGTTTGTGGACGCAGAAAAAGCCTTTGACAGACTGAATTGGCCATTCCTGATGAACCTAGCCCGGGGGATGAAAATGGGAAAGCAGTTCCTCAACTCCATAACAGCAATCTACCAGAAACAAACGGGCCAAATCATAGTGAATGGCGAACTAACAGACCCATTCAATATAGAAAGAGGCAGGAGACAGGGCTGCCCGCTGTCACCACTGCTATTTGTCTTAACGATGGAGATTCTGCTGAACAAGATTAGAGCAGCAGAGGACGTAAAGGGCATACAGATTGGAAAACAGGACTACAGGCTGTGTGCCTTTGCAGACGACCTACTGGTGACAGTATCACAACCAGTACAATCAACAAGGAGTCTGATGGAGATAATGAAAGACTATGGCAAGGTATCAGGTTTTAAAGTTAATATATCAAAAACGAAGATGCTAGTTAAAAATCTAGACAACAAAGCTAAACAGGACTTGGAAAGAATAACGGGTTGTGAAATAGTCAAGAAAGTTAAATACCTGGGAGTGGAGATAGAAACAACGAATGCGAAATTATACAAAAATAACTACGAGGTGCTGTGGAGCAAGATACAAGGAGATCTGGAAAGGTGGAAAACACTACGACTATCCTTGCTGGGCAGGATAGCAGCAGTAAAGATGAACGTCCTGCCAAGATTTCTGTTTCTCTTCCAAACGCTACCCATACTCAAAAAGGACGAGGACTTGGACAATTGGCAGAGGGGCATCACCAAATTTATTTGGGATGACAAGAGACCGAGGGTGAAACTAAAAATTATCCAAGACATAAGGAAGAGAGGGGGACTAAAAATGCCTAATCTAAAGCTATTCTATTATGCAGCGACGTTGGTGGCGGTGAGTGACTGGATCAATATGACAAATGATAGAATACTGAATGTTGAAGGGCAAGGTCTACTATTTGGCTGGCACGCATACTTAGTATACGACAAAAAGGCAGACAGGAACTTCAAGGAGAACCCATTACGGATCCCATTGCTATGGGTCTGGAAGAAATATAAACACCTCCTACAAGACAAGATTCCCATCTGGACGATCCCCGGACACGCAATAGGGGATACAAACACATCCCAGGGGCAAGAAGTGGTGCCCTACAGTAAACTGGTACTGGGAGAAGAAAATAGGTTCCTCTTGCTACCCCAAGCAACGCTAGCAAACAAAGGAATAGGAGGTACCTGGCTATCATATATACAACTGCAATCAAGGTGGCGTAAAGATAAGAAGAAGGGCTTCTCCCAGACCGACGAGAAACTAATTGAGCAGATTAGAGACCAGGGGATCATGCACATCAAACGAGTGTACAGCATTCTGATAGAAATGGACTCTGAAACCGAGCTAGTCAAGAACTGTATGGTGAGGTGGGCACAAGACTTTGGACACTCTATCGCCATGGACACGTGGGAGAAAATCTGGGTGAGGAACGTAGAATTCACGAAATCGCAACAATTAAGGGAAAACTTCTACAAGATGTTCTATAGGTGGCACCTTGACCCTAAAAAACTATCGCTCATCTACCCAGACTCCCAGCCCAAATGCTGGAGGTGTGGAGACGGGGAAGCTACCTACTTTCATATATGGTGGACATGCAGAAAAATCAAAGCCTTCTGGAGGAAGATATGGTGGACACTCCAAATCATTTTCACAAAGCGTATAGAATTTCTACCTCAGGTTTTTTTGTTAGGGATTACAAAGGATATCACTACCTCAGAGACAAATTTATTTCTGAACTTGATTACAGCAGCAAGATTGTTGGTGGGACAATACTGGAAGAACCCAGAAATACCGCCTATGGAAGAATGGACTGTGAAAGTAACAAACCTGGCGGAAATGGCGAAAATATCAGCATACTTGAAGGGTCGTTCCAATGAACAATATTTGACGGACTGGAAACAATGGATAGACTATATCCAAGAGAAGCACCAATCAAACAAAATGCATCTGGCGTTTGGCTGAGGCTCGACGTGAGGAGGGAAGAATGTATAACAAACTAAATGTTTACAAAAACTAACACCTAATGTTGAATGTATATGTTCTAATATTTACCAAACCAGACGTTTACAAAGATTAATACTTAGTGTTATATGTGGTGTTCTATGATGACTGCTTATTAATATGATCTTATGGTTAATGTTGAACATTTTAACATTGAAAAAACAGACTGAATTTATACCTCAGGTTACTGAATTACTACCTCAGGACCTATTGGTAGGGACCATACAGGTTTAAAAAATGTAACAGGTGTATAGTAGAAGCTTGAAGTGAAAAGTGAAGAATGTCTACCTATTGTTGTATGTTATGTTCTACGATGATCGCTTCTTAATATGATTGCTTATTAATATGATCTTATGTTTAAGGTTGAACACTTTAATATTGAAAAAGCAGACTGAATTTCCACCCCAGGTTACTGAATCTCTACCTCAGGATCTTTTGCTAGGGATCATAAAAGATAAAATACAACAGACATATAGTTGAGGCTGGAAGTGAGAAGTAAAGAATATTTACCAAATCAGACGTTTACAAAGATTAATACCTAGTGCTATATGTTGTGTCCTATGATGATTGATTATTAATGTGATCTTATATTTAATGTTTAACTACTACCTCAGGACCTATTGCCAGGGATCGTAGAGAATAAAAAATGTAACAAGTGTATAATAGAGGATTGAAGTGAGGAGTGAAAAATGTTTATCAAACCAGATGTTTACAAAGAATAATACGTAGTGTTGTATATCAGATGCTATGATACTTGATGCATACAAAGATTTTATGTACAATGTTGATGGTTTTAATAAAGGAATTTTTATTTAAAAAAAATGCTCATGGCCTGGCACAATCCTGCCATATTCCTCTAAGCCAAGCGAAACAAATCATTTCCGCTTGTCCTCAATGTGCTGGTCTATCCCCTATAGGAGACACAGGTGTTAACCCACGTGGTTTAGAAGCCAATCAATTGTGGCAAATGGATGTTACTCATGTTCCATCTCTAGCACCTTGGAAATATCTCCACGTTTCAATTGACACTTTTTCCGGTTCCATTTGGGCAACCCCCCCAACGGGGAGAAACCTCTAATCATGTCATTTCCCATCTTATGGCTGCTATTACGGCTTTGGGAAAACCGGCTGTTATAAAAACAGATAATGGCCCAGCTTACACTTCCACTGCCTTCTTACAGTTTTGCACTACATGGAACATTCTTCTTCGTCATGGCCTTCCCTATAATTCTACTGGCCAAGCTATTGTGGAATGAGCCAATCGTTCAATTAAAGAATGTTTACTTAAACAATGAAAAAAGGAGGGATCAAGGGTACCTAATTTGTCATGGATAATTCATCAAGTCAATAAAGTCCTAATAACTTTAAATCAGCTAAATATTTCTTTTCAAAACACTACTGCCTACCAGCGTCACTTTCAGCAGAAAGCTGTGCTCCCTAATCCATTGGTATATTATCGGTAATTGCCTGATAAAACCTGGTTAGGTCCAGTTCCCTTATTAACATGGGGACGAGGCTATGCTGCTGTGCTTGCTCCTACAGGCCCTCTCTGGATTCCAGCCCGGTGTGTGCAACCAGCCAAAGATGTCGTGGCGTCAAGTCCAGAACCCAATACCGGAAATGAAGCAGGTGACTCTTCAGACAGCACAACGTCCATTTCACTCTTGCCATCACAGTCGGCCAACAACTTGGGGCGATGTGAAGAACCTAACATCCAAAGCGCAGGAGGTTCTGCGGCAACAGGGAAAAGAACCTACACCAGAGCATTTATGCGCTGCCATATTTGCGGTTTTGACTGCAAATTCCTTAGTCATTCTTTGCCTCTCTTTCCTTCTTAATTGCTGTGTGGGGGCTCAAGCTCTCCCACTTCATCCTTGAGAATCACGGATGAAATATAATATTTGGGTGCAATTAGCTAATGTCACACAAGTGACAGACTTTTGTCTTTCTGAATCATATGACATGGAAAATCTACTCTCTACCTGTCTTATACCTGTGTGTGTCCCAGCTTCAGTTTTAAAAAATTATACTGGTTTAAGCAGTTTTCTATCAGACAATGAATTTCATTATGCAACTATGTCAAACTGGGGTCCTGCCTCTTATATGTTACCCCTTGATGCTATTGTTTTGCATACACCAATTGTAGCTGTGCCTACAAATCTTACTTGTGCAAAAATTGTCAATTGTACTACTTCACCTAAAAAACCTCATTGTATACAGGTCAGTCAAGGAATTTTAAATTGTACCTCCTTTCAAGAGGTATCCTTTAATTATGCACATATATGGTTACAAAAGGGATGGTTCTTTACCTGCGGGAAAGAACCATTTAATTACATTCCTGCCAATGTAAGTACAACGCACTGTTGCCTTAGTAGACTCACCACGTTTTTGCCAACAAGAACAGAACTCAGCATATCCAGTTCAGAACGTCACAGAAGATCAGTAACCCTGGATGATACTTGTGATTCTTCTAGAACCCTCCTCAATAAAGCAGAATATACTGCCTTAGCCATTTCATTTGTAGGGATACCAGCACTTGATGTTCGAGCTCATGTAAATTTAAATGCTCTTGCATGTAATTTAGCAAAGACCATTAATGCGACCTCCCTAGCTTTATCTGCTATTAATCAAGAGCTAATAGAACTTCATAAAGCTATTTTACAAAATTGTGCTGCAATTGATTATCTGTTGCTCCGGCAACATCTGGGATGTGAAGTACTTGAAGGAATGTGTTGTTTCAATCTTTCTGATCAATCTGGCATTATTCAAAAACAAATTAATGTTTTACATAACTTGACTTCTGATTTAAAAACTGATACCTTAGGAAATTGGTGGAGTGCTCTATGGTCATGGCTTGTCATTGGCCTTCTCAGAAAGATTGTTCAATATTTCATTATAATAGTTGCTATCCTTATCAGCTGTTGTTGTTTAATTCAATGTCTTTTCTCTTTACTTAATAAGATGTCTTGCAATTTTCCATACTAAACTAAAACCCAAACCCACTAACTACTCCAGCTTAGGATAATGTCCTCACTAATAAAATAGAGAAGAGTGAGATGTGGGGAAAAATTCACGTGCAGCAAACTGCCGTGCTTTCCCCCCCCCCACAAACCTCATAACCTTTTGATACCCTTTGTCTCAATGAAGCAGCCAGAAGGTCATCCCCTTTTGACTGAATGCCTCACCTACCTAAATAGATAATATGCTTAAGTTCCTTCCTATCTCTTCCTGTCTTTGTCAGTTCTTTCTCCCTTTGATCTACCTGTATTTGTTCTTTACCTGGTCTTTGATCATGTAATGTGTTACTAGAAAATAGTTGCTTATATGAAGGAATTTTCCAATGAAGAAACTTTATTGTTGCTTTAGTTTAGCACGTTATGTGAGTACAAGCAGTATGACTTTCTAGTCATGGGTTATTACCAAGATATGTACACAGAAGTAACCAGGTGAAGTAACCAGCTGAAGCAATGATTATTCAATCCAAGTTATATTCATAGATATGAACTCCCAATTCTGCATTTAGTTATAAGAAAATATTTCTGCTTACTTTTCAGGAACATGCCATTGCAAAGTTTCTAGACAGACTGATATTAGATGAAGTTTGTATTATGCAGTGTTGCTTGCCTCATTCTTGGAATGTTATGAAGGGTCCAGATGGCATCTTCCACTTGTAAAGTAACTGTATTTTCATAGCATGGATGGTTTCAGAAGAGGCTTTTATTTGGATTCACTCTGCTTCACCGAATTTTGTTTGGATGCTAAGAAAGTGGGAGGATCTAAATGATGGTGTGTTTCATTTATAAACTCCTGTGTTCTCACACTACTTTTTCCATTATTTTCCTTACCAGAATAGAAAGAATGGAAAATGATGGAGAAAAAACACACAATTATTCAATGTGTTATAACTGGCTGTAGAAGCAGACACTCTAAAATCAACTCCAATTTTGGAAAAGAGGGACAGAGCAAAGCATGGAGGAAGTGAGAGGGGGAAGAGGTCAAGATAGGCTAGAACAACTGGGGAGAAGCTCAGAAGAGGCAAAGGAAATAAGAATTACTAGAAGCACAAAGACACGACAAAAACAGGACAATGGGAGAGGAGTATAAGATTTGGTCAACAAATATTAGAGGGTTGAACGCACCAGTAAAGCGTAGGAAAGTTTTCAGTAAGCTTATTAAACTAAATGCGGACATTATCGCCTTACAGGAGGTTCACATAAAAAATGATCAAGAATATCTATTAGAACAACCTAAATTAGGCACGCTATTTTTTTCACTAGACAAAAAAAGAGGAGTATCTCTGTATGTTAAGCAGAAGATAATTTCGAAACAAATCTATAACGATAAAGAGGGAAGGGTCTTGATAGTTGAGGCTAAGCTGAATAAAAAAATATAATAATTGTTGCAATATATGCCCCAAATGGAGCACAAGTATCCTTTTTTAAAAACCTTCATAATAAGCTGAGTGATATAGAGGGAGATGGTTTCTGTATAATCAGAGATTTTAATGCGATTGCAGATAAAACAAAAGACCATAAAAGTACAGAGGCAAGGAAAGGAAACAAAAAAAAAACACTTCCCAAAACCTTTTTTGAGATGTGTACAGATCTTAGCTTACATAACGTTTGGAGGGAAAGGAATTATGATAAGAGGGAATACACATACTTTCCTAATAGACATAGATCATGGACCAGGATAGACATGCTATGGTTTACAAAAGAATTAGCCTCAGAAATTCAAGAAATTGATATCGAACCTAGCCTCTGGGCAGACCATAATCTGATAAGTTTTCACTTGAAAGGACAAAGGAGCAGGCCAAGATGGACTTTCTAAAGAGTGATTCTTAAAGAAAAAGAATTTAAGGAAAGAATGGAGAAAGAGATGCACCTTTTCTTTCAAGTGAATGACAATGAGGATACATCCTTGCAGAACATTTGGGATACGGCAAAAGCATACATGAGGAGTGTAACAATTTCGTACATGGCCAAGAGAAACAAAGAGAAAAAACAACATAGGATGAGGCTCGAGGAAGAATACAAACAGGCCGAAACACAATTTCAGAGAGATCCTGAAAATAAAGGATTGAAAAACAAAATGGATTTAATTAAACATAAACTATGTATAGAGGATTCAGAAAAGTTAGCACAAAAATTACAGGCAGCTAAGCAAAATAACTTTGAACACATGAATAAACCGGGAAGATGGCTAGCGTATAAATTAAGAAGGCAGAAAGAGAAGCAACAGATTATTAATTTGGAAGACGAGAAAGGAGAGATTCAGGGGGAGGAGACTATAAAAAGGGGAATTTCCCAAAGATACTATGAAAAACTATATAAGAGAAATGAGGGAAAAATGCAGAAAGGATAATTGAATACTTAGAGAAGGCAGACATACCGAAGATTCCGGAGGAAATAAAATCTATGTTAAATGAGGAAATAAGAATGGCTGAAATAATCAGGGCTATAAATAAACAAAAGATCAATAAGGCGACTGGCCCAGATGGAATACCAGCGGAACTATATAAAGAACAACGAAGTGTATTCAATCAATACCTACTAGACGTTTTCAACGCTGTATTAACCGATGCTAAAATACCTAAGTCCTGGTCAGAGGCAAATATAATATTGATTCCAAAAGAAGAAGCGGAAAAAACACGGACACAAAATTATAGACCTATATCATTATTGAATTCTGACTATAAAATTTTTGCCTCAATAATGGCGGAGAGATTCAAAAAGTACCTAACTGATTTCATACATTTGGATCAAAATGGGTTTTTACCAAACAGACAGACTAAGCGGAATACAAGAACAATCTTAGACATTCTCGAATTTTATGAATCGCATAGTGATCGTCAAGTGGCACTTCTGTTCCTTGATGCACAGAAGGCTTTTGACAATGTCAATTGGCAATTTATGATCCAACAACTAAAATTAATGGATGTTGGGGGGAAAATTTTAAACGTGATAACCGCAATATATTCCGAACAAAAGGCCCAGTTCATAATAAATGGAGAGGCCACTGATAAATTCAACATACAGAAAGGTACAAGACAAGGATGTCCTCTCTCGCCATTGTTATTTATATATACATTAGACATTCTTGCTAGAGTAGTAAGACAAGAAGAGCAGATCAAAGGACTTAAGATTAAGAAAGAAACATACAACCTTCAGGCTTATGCAGACGACTTAGCATTTATATTAGAAGACCCAGAACAATCAGGGCAGAAACTATTTGAAATATTGGAAGAGTATGGGGATCTGGCAGGTTTGAAAATAAATAGAAACAAAACAAAGATTATAACAAAAAACATGACTAATGTACAAAAAGGAAACCTCGAGGCAAAATTAGGCATACAAGTAGTCTCCAAATTAAAATATCTAGGGATAGTTATTTCAGCACGCTGCTCATCAATTAAAGAAGACAATTATGGCAAATCGATAAAGAATATAAAAGTAGATTTAGACCGTTGGAGAAATTTGCATCTTTCATTACTCTGGAGAATTGCTGCCGTGAAAATGAACATCTTACCTAAAATGATATTCCTGTTTCAGAATATCCCAATTCAATTAGACAAGAAATTTTTCAAGGAGCTGAATAAATTAACCTTAGAATTTGTGTGGTCCGTTAAGAAGGCAAGAATAAAATTAAAGGCTTTACAGGATGCCAAAGAAAGGGGAGGTTTAGGTTTCCCAGATTGGGAGCTATATTACCAAGCAGCGGCCCTAACATGGATTAGAGACTGGATAACCTTAGAAAATAAAAGATGTTTACATTTAGAGGGTTATGATCTCCAGCAGGGTTGGCATGCTCACATATGGATGGGGCAAAGTAGAAACCACCAATATTTTTTAAGACATAAGGTTCGGCAAGAATTAATAAAAAGCTGGAATATAGTTAAATGTCAATATTACACAAAGATTCCGGCTTGGCTATCGCCATTGGAGGCAGTCACATATCCCAATTTGTATAGGAAAGACAAGGCTATTATATACAAAGACATTTTGACAGAAGGTTATTTAAAACAAAAACAAGAGCTAAAACAACAAGGAATAGATTTGGAGTGGTGGTCTTATCTCCAGATACAAGCAAAATATATGAAGGATAAGCAAGAATGGGGTATTAACAGACAAGATACGGGGTTAGATAAAATATTGCTAGGCCCGGAGAAAAAACAAATAAAGAATATTTATAAACACCTGTTGGAACATAAGCTATATGAGGAGCAGATTAAAGAAACAATGGTGAGGTGGGCAATAGACTTAGGATATAATATAAATATGGATCAATGGCAGCAAGTTTGGGAGCGGAATAACAAAACCATATTGGCGACATCATATAAGGAAAACCTGTATAAGATGGCTTACAGATGGCATCTCCCTCTGGCCAGATTAGCCAAAATGTATAAAGGATATTCTTCTACATGTTGGAAATGTAAAAAAGAAAAGGGTACCTTTTTTCATATATGATGGACATGTAGAGAAGCACAGGTGTATTGGCGTATGGTCTGGGAATGGGTAATAGAAATGACTAGCCAAAACATTCTATACAAACCTGAGGCATTACTATTAGGAATATTAGAGAAAAATGTAAATAAAGAGGACACATATTTAATTATTCACGTGGTTACAGCGGCAAGGATACTATTTGCTCAAAAATGGAAAGCAATGGAAGTACCGAGTAAGGAAGAACTAATAAAGAAAATTATGTATTGCGCAGAACTAGATAGGTTAACTAAAAGATTAAAAAATCAGGAAGAAACAGAATTTTATCGAATATGGAATAAATTTTATAGATGGAGGGGGAAAAAATGGAGGTCACAAATAAAGAGATAAGTTAAGATAGAGACCAGAAATGTATAGTTTATATATAGATATATTATTTGTAATTAATGTACAATATGGACTGAGATGTCAGTCAAAGACGATTTACCATGTTCAATGTTTTTAATCCTTTTTTTCTTTGTATTCAATAAACATTTAATAAAAACATAAATATAAATAAATAGATAAATAAAAAATAAAATCAACTCCAATTTTGCACCTTCATCTTTCATTATTCCAAATTTATCAAAGTGTTTTCTTGCTGTAACAATTTTCTTCTTTATACACTTCAAGAAAAAAGACAATAAAATATGGGAACAAAGAAATTTATCATCAGATTAAGTCCCAGGATTAAAAAAAGTGGAGATTAATATTTTAGTTTAATAATTTAAGAGAGTGCAGAAAATTGCAGTGCTGCTTGTTTTCTGAATTGAACTCAACTTCACTATGCACATACAAACTAGTAAACATTGCCCTCACAGATCATTATGTCAACAGTTTGTAAACACCAAAAAAAGGGTGCTTGTTTTTGCCAGGAAGGGGCTTGAGAAAAGGCCTGCCAGTGGGGCACTTCAGAAATGGAAAGGACTGTCACACTGAACTTCAAAGTGCAGTAAATCCCTGTGTTTTGAATAGCCCCATAGGCGCTCACTTTTTATCCAAATGGAGATCTCAGTCACACGGAGCGTTCCTTTCCATTTCTGAAGCACCCCACTGGCAGGCACATGGACCTTCCAACCTCTCTCAGGTCTGCATTTGGATAAAAAGTGTTTGAGCAGCAGCGGCTTGAGTTTCTCCACTCTGTCCGAGTGGAAAGAAGTGGAAGCGCAGAGCGGGATTGCTCTCAATAAGGCCAGCGCATGCGAGTGAGCAGTGCACCCATGTCTTCTTGTGAGCAATCCTGCTCTGCGCCTCCACTTTTTTCTTTTGGATGGAGCGGAGAAACTGAAGCTGCTGCCGCTGCTTGAGTGGAGAGGAGGACAAAGAAAAGAGCAGTTAGGATTTGTGCCACCGGCCGGTCATGCTGAGGAGAGTATTTTCAAAATGGAGTATTTTCAAAAGGTTTAAAATTTTTCATGACTCATAGCCATGCTTCCTAAAGTATCCGCCCAGGCATAGAGTAAGAAGAAAGGAATGTAGCCAATAGAGAAGGGACTATAGCTGTAGCTAGGGAATAGTTGTGATAGTGAGAAATGATTGGAACACAGAGGATAGTGATGTTTTAGTGATGTTTTGAAAAAGGGGTGTGATTTTTACTAACTATAAATTTTGCTGATGCTTCTGTAGGTGTGTGACTCCTCCCTTGTAACCGTGAGGTTGCCTGGTGAGAGTCCACCACGCTTTGCAAATCGTTTTTTTTTCTTTTGTTAAAATAAATAGAGTTTATTTTTCTAACTCTGAAAGTCGTCTCATTCGGATTTATTTGATACAAAAATCCTGCAAACAAATTGGAGGCACCGCTGGGATTCAATCCACTTCTGGATTCTGGGGGGCCCCTCTGGGTGCACCCCGTTCTATTTAGAGCGGAGAGGAGCCAGCCAGAGGACTTAGTGGCTCTTGAATGCCCGTTAAAAGCATAAACAGATGACTAGTAAGAGTTGAATTATAAAGTAAAAGAGGAATAATTAAACATTAAAATAGATATCTGGAGAATCTGGGAAAGACCGGGTAACATCCGTGCACGGACCCTGGTGAGTACTGGTTTGCAAACACCAAGACACGAGATCCAGGGCGGTCAGGTAGGGTAGTATGTGTGTGTGTGTCTGGTGGCGGTGCCGAGGAGGGGTAATGTCCTTTTGAGGGGTCTCTGGGAGAGATCTGCAGGACAGTGTGCTTGAAGGGGACACTTGGGAAGTGATCCAGAGAACGGTGTTTGTGTGTATAGAAGGGCCACTGGAAGGAGCACATGAACGTATCCTAACCTAGACTCCATCTGTGGGACAGATGGGAGGTAATACTAGTTCAAGAGATTCGAAAAAGAAATGTTTAAAACGGATCCATAAAAATCCTAAACTCAAAATTGACCCTAATGGCCCTTTAGGCAAACTATTGGCTAGGTGGGACTCACCACCTTACAATAGGGAGATTTTGAGATTAGGATTAAATAAAGAAGATATGGTTAACCTTTGTTGTTTTATTTGGTGGGAAGATGATAACGTAGAATGGCCAAGGAATGGGCCAAATGATTATTTTCAATGCCATAATTTATACACATATGTGCAAAAGAAGAAATGCAAAAGTCTAGACAATGAATTGGCTTATGCATTAATATGGGTTCCTGATTTGTGGAATACACCGGAACATATATTAATGATTAAAAATGAAGAAACTGATCACACATATGAAAAGGAGAGAGAAAGAGATATTCTGACTCTTCTTCCCCCTCCATACAATCCAAACCAGCTTCATCCACGGGCTCCTACTCCCCCTCCTCCTTCCCCTCTGCAGATTCCTACTTCTCCTTTTTCTCCGATGCAGATTCCTACCCCCCCCACCTATTCCCCCTCTCTTATTTCCTCCTCTTTCTCCGATTCAAATTCCCAGTTCGCCTCTTCCATCCCTGCCTCAGACCCCTCCCACAACGTCTCCTCCATTTCCTCTTCTAGACCCCCCCACTTCGTCTCTTTCCCCCTCCCCCATTCAGAATACTCTGGTAAATCGGAGAATGAGTTGGGATAAAACCCCTGATGGTGCCGGCTTGCAAGGGGAAGTTGAGGAGGAGGTCCAACAATATCCCCTCAGAGAAGTGCCTGGGGGTCCTGATGCGCAAGGACACCCCCAAGTTATGTATATACAGGAGCCGTTAAAAGCTTCTGAAGTCAGAGCCTTTCGGAAAGAAATGGTGAATTTTATTGATGACCCCTTGGGAGCGAGTGAACAGCTAGATTTGCTCCTGGGACCCAGTGTTTACACTTGGGATGAGTTGAATAATATTTTAAACATCCTCTTTAGCTCAGAGGAAAGAGGATTGATCAGGAAGGCTGCTATGGAGGTATGGGAAAGGGATTATCCAAATAACCCTCCCAGTGCTGATTACCTACCTCCTGACCAAAAATATCCTCTTCAAAGACCCGATTGGAACAATGCAAGATGTTGCTATTAAAAGAAAATTACAGAGAGGAAAGTGTATGTTTAGAGGGATACAGAGAAAGTAAGACAGCAAGTGATGAAGCAGGAAAAAGCAGGAAAAACCTCCTAGAAAAGAGTTTAAATATAGGAGGAATGAAAGGAACCAGTATGTAGTGAGAGCAGAGAAAGAGGATTTCGAGGTGGATACCAGAATAGGGAAAGCTTTGAATGTGGAATGAAGGACCAATAGTTATTAATTTGTCAAGAGAAAGTAATGAAATATCCGTATGTGAAGTTGTTTATGCAAGTAGTTTGAATGGAAGTGAATGTGTGAATATGCTGATGTGCAAGGAGGTTGAGCGAGTGTGTGTGTGTGTGTGAGTGAGTCTTCCCCATCCCAGACTGTGGAAGAAGTTGTGAATGGCAGATTTTATTGTTTTAGGGGTCAATTGAGAAGCGGTGGCAAGTGTTTGCCTGAGGAGTTCCATGGAGGATGTGTGAGAGAAATGTATTGTTTTAAGTGAGAGAGACAGAAAGTCTGTAGAAACTGTAGTTTTTTTTTTCTTTCCCTTTGGCCTATTGTAACTTTGCTCAGGGACAAAGATAACTTGTTTAGTATGGCTTCTCCTTGTGCCAAATGTATCATTTGTTTTGTTGTGGCAGTTTGTATTTAACATTTAGAAATGCAGAATCTATGTGTGTGTGTGTGTGAAAGGAAGTAATGTAACTGACCTAGTTTGATAACGTAACTAATGACAACAAGTTCTCACTTCTGTTAAAGCTACATGTATCTCATTAAGTTTTTTTTTCTTTTGTGATGCTGCACTGAAAATAAGTTTTTACCTCTTTATGAATGTTAATGCTGGATAGAATTGCAGATAAAAATGTTCAGCCTGATTGTTTATGGATAGATGATTATAGCAAAGTTGATAAGAAAGAGACGTGGTGGATGTTGGATGGGGAGAAGAGAACGAAGGGGGGGGGGCTGTTGTTTTATTTATTTATTCATTTTGTTTTTATGTCTGTGTGCAGGACACACTGATAACACATAATATCTAAGAGAATTGAAGGAATTGTAATTCAATCCTTGTCTAAAATGAAGGAGTTGAGAAACATTTTGGGATTATAAGTGAGCTATGTTGTTTTGAATAAAGATTTGTATGCAAACAAACTCAAGCAGAGTTTGGTGAGTGCTCAAGTGGGAAATTCCACAATATGAAAACTAATGACATGTTTATAAAGAATTAGATACTGGGGCTGTTTTCTGCTTTGTCTTGTCTTAGGAAACAAGGCTTGCTGATCCAACACCCCCTTTGAAATTTCCTGTTCACAAGTTTGAGAAACTTGTTTGAACCCCCGTTGAGCTTCAAAGTACATTCCATTGAAGTGGGAGACGAGGTGTGGATAAAGACCTGGAGAAAAGAGACTTTGAAACCTGATTGGGAAGGCCCGTTCCTGGTGTTATTGGTGACGGACACCGCTATAAGGACCAAGGAGAAAGGCTGGACCCATTACACTAGAGTGAAAAAGTCAACTGTTGAGTGGCACGTGACTCCAGTGTCTGGAAATCCTTTAAAATTAAATTCAAAAGACAATGAATGTTTTGATTTTCTCCCTGCTTCTAGGAACTGCTGCAGACCTGTGTTTGTCGGACAAAGGACCAGAAGAAAGGGGAGTAGAATAAAAGATCAATTATGTGTAAACAACGATTATGACAAACAAACTGAATTCCAATGGTTTGTATCCTCTAATATGAGTGGGACTTATGGAGATTGTGATGTGGTATTTCAGGTTACTGAAAAGATTTTAGTGAATAAGAGTGAAACTATAAAATGCTCAGACTCTAGGCAGAAATTGGCAAGAGTTGAAAGCGTATGTAAAGAAAGATTAACCATAACAGAAAATGACCCTAGATGCTCCAGGATTGTTAATATTCTTTGGTCTGGAATTTGTCATACTTCAATTATTAGTTATAATGATATGGAGTATGTATGCAATAAGACTAATAGAATAAAGCAGTTACCTGTGGGATGGCAAGGGCAATGTAGGGTGGAGTGGAACAATGATTTTGAGAAAACCACTCGGAAACCTCAAAGCTCTAGATCATTCTCACTCTCTCTCAAAAGAATGAGAAATGCTAGGACTACTAAGTCCCAGAGAAATTGTAATGAATGTATTCAGAAAACAAAACAGGGGACTAGAATAGTGGAAACTTTGTTATATTATACTTACAAGCCAGAATGTAATAATACGCTAATAGAACCCTGTATTTCAAACCAAACACAATATTCCAGATGTTATACAAAACAAGGGATTCAGTGTTATGAACCTAAAGCAATGGGACCCATAACTGGAAGTATATATGTATATGGCTATAAAGGGGGAACAGAAGGAACACAAACATTATTTACTTATGCCCAAAGTCAAAGTGGTTATATAGCCCATAATCAGACAAGGGGAGAACAGAAGATATCTGTCTGTTTTGATACTTGTAAAGCAATAAGTATAGGATCGGGTTATAATGGTGAGGATGGAATAAGTTGTAAAGGTTATCAGTGGGAAAGAGAATATATCAATGAAAAGAAATATTTGTTTCAAATGGTAAAACCCCAAGCAAGCACTGGTCAAGTTGCCTTTGCTCCTAGCCATACCTACTGGTATACGGAAAAGGAACCAAAGAAATGGAGCAGGGGACCAACAGGATTTAACATATCCATGGGTGTAGTATCCACAGATTGTTCATCAGGACAGTGCACACCGATGTGCTTAGAAACATCAGTTTCTCAAATCTCATCTACCCAATATTATTATTTTGGTGTAGGAATTGATGGAACAGGAAAGGATCCTTATGGATGTATACAAATTCATGGATCTGGAACAGTAGTAGAACAAATCACCACAGAAATGATTAAAATAGCCCATGTACTAGTACAAACATGGCATGTGGAAACAGGCCTTATTTATGGGATGTATAATAATTATTGGATTAATGATGTTGCCCTGTTTAATTCCTATAATAAGGAGTATTCAAAGTTCAATAGAAGGAATGATGAAAACCCAGACATCCATAAAATCAATGATGCTATTAAAAGAAATAGGAGATCAGATTCAGCTCCTGGAAGGTATGGAGGTAGTTGGACCAATGAAAGAGAGTATAGTAGAAAAGGAGAGATTGATTGAAATTCAGAAAAATATTAAACAAATTACCAAATAAAAAAAAAATGGGGGATTGAGGAGAGTATTTTCAAAATGGAGTATTTTCAAAAGGTTTAAAATTTTTCATGACTCATAGCCATGCTTCCTAAAGTATCCGCCCAGGCATAGAGTAAGAAGAAAGGAATGTAGCCAATAGAGAAGGGACTATAGCTGTAGCTAGGGAATAGTTGTGATAGTGAGAAATGATTGGAACACAGAGGATAGTGATGTTTTAGTGATGTTTTGAAAAAGGGGTGTGATTTTTACTAACTATAAATTTTGCTGATGCTTCTGTAGGTGTGTGACTCCTCCCTTGTAACCGTGAGGTTGCCTGGTGAGAGTCCACCACGCTTTGCAAATCGTTTTTTTTTCTTTTGTTAAAATAAATAGAGTTTATTTTTCTAACTCTGAAAGTCGTCTCATTCGGATTTATTTGATACAAAAATCCTGCAAACAATGCAAAGAGTAGGTCGGGCAGGGTGGGTGGCTGGCTGGGGAGGGGAGATCGTAGCTGCTCAGGTGGCTGTTGCCACCACCGTTGCCAGCAGCTTGGATGCAGGTGCAAGGGGATTCACCCTGTGATGCCTCCCCGCTCAGTTGAAGGATTTGTTCCTGCCCTCAAACCAAGGCTGGCGCACGCGAGTGAGCAGTGCACCGGGGCCATGGACGGCATTGGTTCCTGCGCCTGGCTGACTCCAATTCCATGCTTTGCCCCATAGGCATGCAAATAAAGCAAACACTTCCCCCCCCCCAGAATGGAAGCTTCTGGGGGCCATGATCTCTTTTGCAGAGAATTTGTGTTTGAACTCACACGATATTATGGCACCCAGGGGCTTCCATTTTCGGTGCAAAAAGCATTTCCAAGCCAACTCTCCTCTCCCTCAAAGAGAAATAAACTGCAGCAGAGAGGAGACAGATTTTGCAAGGTAAGTGAGTCCAGCGTGGCAGGAAGGGAGGGGGAAGCAGTTGTGAGGAGTGGGAGGGGGAATAAGGTGAATATTGCAGAGCCTCTGTGGTCGCTCATAAGGATGAATGACTGCTGTGGTGCTGCAATATTCGTAATTTTGGGATTTGCTCGTAAACACTACAGGGCGCTGGTCACATAACTTCGAATGAACATTAAGTGAATGCTTGTAGATTGGGGATTACCTGTAATGAGATTCTCTGAGGGAGAGCAGAGAGAACATACATGCAGAAGTGGGGCTCTCCCAAATAATCTAATTAAAAGCCTAAAAAAACAACAACACCCTAAACATGCACAGAATTGCAACCACAGAAAAAAAAGTGAATGGAGGAAAAGACTAGACTTGGAGAGAAGAGAAATCTTGGAAATCAAACATGTATTTGGATGCAAAGTTTATTCTGGTGAGTTCTGCTCTGTAGTGTGAACAGTCTGCAGTTTCCATTGTTCCTTTGTTCTGTGATAACAAAACACAGTGCAGCATCCCAGCATTGAGAACATTTTCTTTATATAGACTGTTTTTCTTCAATATTGACTGCATAGTTCTTTTTACCATTAACAGAGCATACTTACACAGATATAATTGCAAAATGAATTAGATACAGATGTTTGCATGAGAGTTCTCCCCCCCCATGAATTAAATGATCATTTTAAAAAGTTGTATTATCTTTTTATATTATATATTTTTATTATGTGTGTGTGTGTGTGTGTGTGTGTGTGTGTGTGTGTGTGTGTGTGTTGAAAGAAAAATCATCAGGTCCAGTTCCAAGCTGGGAGTAAACAAAATGGAGGTGTCAGACCCTCATCTTTTATATTCCCTTTTACTTTTGGGTTCTGCCATTTTGCTGGGAGGGGGGAGGTTGTTTGGCCATGCTGTTGGGAGGGGGGAGGATGGTCAGGGCTCCCTCCTCTTTGTTCTTCACCCCTATGATGCATCTGGGTGTGAACGGGAGAGGAATGTGCCCTGGGCCATCTGTTTTATCTCCACTCCGATGGGAGGAGGCCGAGAGGACATGAGACCATGAGAACAGTGCCTGGGAACTGCACTTATCACCTCGGTTCCCATAACAACTTCGCACCTGAGGATTAGATGAAATGAAACTGGACATTTGGCCATTGGTGTGGGGTTTTGGAAGGGACACTTTAATGTAACTTTTCACGTGGGAAAACGTTAGATCTTGCTTTACTCTTCTGCTATCGCTGACTCTCAATAAAAGTTCCTTTTGAAACAATGCCTGCTTCAAGAGTTCTGCTTTCTTGGGAGGACTAGCTCAGGGCTTTTCAAACTTTTTACTGATTGTACCAGTTTTAGGATATGGCAATATTCGAGTACCACCTAGCAAGGTGTCAAAAACTTGATGACCCCCCAAAAAACCTGTTCAAAGTTGCAATTGCACTGAAATGACTTATGACCATTTTTCACACTTATGACCATTGCAGCATGCCCAGGGTCATGTGCTTTATATTTGGATGCTTGGCAACTGATTCATATTTATAATGGTCACAGTGTTCCAGGGTCATGTGATCCCCTTCTGCAACCTTTTGACAAGCAAAGTCAAGGGCAGAGCTGCTGGTGGCCAAGTGCTAAGGCGGGACTTCCTTTCCTCCCTCCCTTCCCTCCCTCCCTTTTTCTCATTTCCATCTCCTTCTGAAGGAAGAATTTGAACCCCCCCCCCATATTTTACCTCTTCCATATATTGATCAAACAAGGAAAGGCCTCCAGAGACAGAAAAGACAAGCTGCTGAGTGAACTAGCTTAAAAAGGCACATTCCCCATTAAGAATTAGCTACTGGCTAGAAAGGAAAGTAAAGAGCGCAGCCGGCACTTAAGGAAGAAAAAAAATGTAAGTACTGGCTTGCCAGCTAAGGCAGCCTCCCCAAATGGCTCCATTCATAAGTAAAGGAATGCTACAGGCAAAATCTATTCAGGAGAAAAATACTTCAAAATCCCTTGCAGCAAAACTTACAGCTAACAATAGCAGAGCAATAGAAGCTAACACGAGACATCAGCCATCAGCCAAATAGAAATTGCCAAACACTCCTTAAGAACGCAAAGCCCACATTGCACAAATCCCAGAACTTCAAAGTCACAAAAGCACATAAGAATCCTTCCACTCTCCATCTCCCTCCCTCCCTCCCCCCACCCCCGTGCCTCACCTCTAGCCATTGCTGCCTTTTTTCATTCCTCTTAGAGGGCGACCCCTCCCCCACTACATTTCTTGCTGGTTTGCTGCTGGTAGCACAGGTGGCTGCCACAGCAGTTGTACATCGGTTCATGGCCAGCCTGCTTGATGATCATCATCATCTCCTCCTCCTCCTCCTCCTCCTTCTTCTTCTCCTTCTGTGCAGCTGACGCCACCTCCTCCCAAGGCTGCTGCTTTTTCTCTCTCTCCCTCTCCTGCCCAAACTGCCTCCTTTTATAGCCTCTCCTGCCTCCGCCCCCTCCTCCTTTCTCATGGGGGAGGGTGAGCCAGAAGTGAGCCTGGGGCCTTTGCAGCTCCAGAGGACTCTCTCACTGTAAGTCCTTGCCTGTGCTGGCTCTTTCCCTCCCCCACTACACTTGGCTAGTCAGGGCTGCATACCACCTGCCACTCATTAATGTACCACAAGTGGTACGCGTACCACCGGTTGAAAAGCCCTGCCCTATAGCAGGCCACAGTCTTGAGGGCTGGCACACTCCTTGATCACAACCATCCTTCACTTTTTCTGAGGCTTGAAATGAAGCTTGACAACCACATTACAGTGATTAAAATGAACATTTTGTTTTGATCCAATCTGATTTCTACAGTAATGGTGCTGATATACCTGTAATGCTTGTTGACTGGAACATAATGTGGCTGGTCATAGGTTCTGCAATGAAGTCATTGCCTTGCCCCTGCACAGGCACACAGCACAATAACAGTACATAGAATACACCCACTATCTAGGGGATTGCAATGTCTGTATAAACATATAACAGTGGTGGCGAACCTATGGCACGCATGCCAGAGGCAGCACTCAGAGCCCCCTCTGTGGGCATGCACGCTGTCGCCCCAGTCCTGCCTCCTCCCGCAGCCCCCTCCTCACCAGCAGCTCCCCCAGAGGAGAGTCGCCCCCAAGTGTGGCCCATTTGGAGCAGTGCAGCCAAGGAATGGCAGCCAGGCCAAGACTCCACCCTCGTGCCCTGTCACATGCAGTTGATGCTGGGGGGCGCGGGCAGAGGACGTGGACGCCATGGCGCTGCTGGGCCACCTGGACGATCTGTGGCAGGCTGTATAAGTGGTATGTGGTCCTGCGGGTGGGATGGGGGGCAGAGCGGGGGGCAGGGGGTGGGGGGGCGGAGGGGGGCAGGTCCAGTTTTTGGGCACTCCGTCTCTAAAAGGTTTGCCATCAGTGACATATAATGTATTGAATCCTCCTGTCACATCTGCAGAAAAGGGGATTTTGGGGGGGGAGTGGGCTTGGGGATGCATACCTAATACAGGTAGTCCTTGACTTACAACCACAATTGAGCCCAAAATGACTGTTGGTAAGCGAGACAATTGTTGAGTTTTCCCCCATTTTATGACCTTTGTTGTATTTTATTGTGCTTTTAATGTAATACATACATACATACATATTTTAATGGTTTTATTTTAATATTGTAAGCTGCCCAGAGTTGCCTTGGAGTGAGATGGGTGGCTAAATAAATAAATGATGTACATATATTGCTCACAACTCAAGTGTTATGGTGGATATCTAATCCTCAGACAGCTGATGCGTGAAAAGGTACAGGTTCAACTTTCAAGTCAGGGTGGTAAACTGCTATGGATTACCCTGCCTTTCTTTAATATTCAATTTATTTATTTATTTTTAAACAAAATTTATTGGTTTTTTATTTCTTAGAACAAAGTGCTCGAGACACACCGTGGTGCTGGGGCAATCAAACATCCAACAATAAAGCCATATATGAATAACTCAAATCAATGCATTGAATATTCCCTATTTCCCTCAAATAGCATAATATATTTAAAATAATCCATTTCTAAATTAAATTTCTATAAATTCTAAACCTGTTTTTAAGCTTTATAAATTTACAGTTACCATAGTCAAATTTAACCTTAAAGAAACACATTATCACTTCAGGTATCCTTTCCAGATATATTCTAGTTCTGATCTCTTAGATCCTTAATTTTATCACAAATCTTGTTTATTTCTTCTTCCACTACACACTATGTATCCTAATTAAAATAAAATATTAGTCTACCCTATAGATATATAATCCATCAATCAATCAATCTCTTTAACCTAGCAAAGTAATATCAAACCTTAAATCATTTCAGGCTGTTAGGCAAAATTCAAATTTCATCCAATTAATTATCATGCCTAAAAACACCCATATTATCACACAAAAACATCATCTTACTAATTTAACATGTTCAATTAATTATTGAGTCAATCCAGATCTAAAAGATTTTCTTCATTCCATTACATAATAGTTTTCATACAAATAAACCTATTATTCTAAAAGTACAGCTATTTAAAATATATATTCTAGTAATCACCCATTTTTCTCTTACTTCTAACTCTAAATCTTAATCCTTAAATCAGTCCATAGTTCTATGGTGCCTTTTAATCCATCCCATATAATTTTAAGTTTCTCTTTTCAGTCTTATTCTGGCCTTCTTTTTGTGCCAGGCAGGTTTCCATAACAAAGCTTCCCTTTCAGCCAATAGATCTCCTTCTGTTGCTTGTAATGTCATTTGAGTCAATAAACAGCATCCCATCCTCTGGATTGGGTATCTATTTCTCTTGTCCTTAAAGTCTCATTGCTTTAAAGGTTCAAATCTCAGTCCTTGGTTCTTCTGATCCTCAAAGATGTAGATGAAGTGTTTGTAAGGTAAAATAAATTCCTCTTTAATCTCAATTGATTCCTCTTCTGGTGTATTTTGTTTTATAGAATGGTCAGGTGCAGTCTGAAAGTCAATTTGAGCATTTGGGGTAAGGCTTCTGGCTCTTAATTCTGTAGTAATCTCTTTCATTTTAGCGCATATTTCTTCAGTAGCCTCATAAATCTTTTCCAATATAAGTTTACAGTTTAATTGAGAATGAGGTTTCTCCATTTTAATAGTAATTGAAGAGAATCCCTTTTTTCTTTTAGTGGAGGCTGTATTTAATAAAAGTTAAGCAATATCCACCCCCACAATTCCCACAGCTGCATCAGGTTATTTTTTTCTCTTCAAGAGTAGTTTGAAGGTCAAATCCACCTCATCTCCAGACAATAACCAGCAGTTGCAATGTTAATTTTTCACCACTAGATGACCTCAGTAGATTAAAAAATCATTCCCAGATACCATTTTCCCTTTTTTCTGTCTTTTAAAGAAAAAGGTGGAAAAAGAAATAATCTTCCAGTATAAAATAATAGTACAGCTCTAAAAAAGATTTTTTTCTGTACCTCAAAGTAGATAAAAAAATAAAATGTGATCATTAAAATTATTTATTCTATCCTTTTGTTCAACGCCTTTGTTCCCACACAAACAAAAGCTGCTTTTTCAAGACAGGGAAATAATTCCAACGAAGCTTTTACAGGGAAAAAAAGACAAAATAGGGTGAAGAGAGGAGCAGGAGGGGTCTCACCTGGATGATCCATGTTGGGTCTTTAACACTTAGATGTTCCTGTGACTTTCAGCTGGTGCAGCAGGGTAATCGGCCATCTTACTGAACAATCTTTGCTCCGTCGGCCCTAAGGAGATAGCTGGGGCCACGGGAGAAGATGCCTCCCTCCCGCAGTCACCAGCAAGCCTCCTCCTCGGTGGTCACCCCTCCAGGGTGACTTTCGACCCACTAGGGGGTCTACCAGCAAAGAAAACACAGCCGGTGTGGAGACAAGTCTCCAAACATGACTGGGATCGCCACAATCCGGAACCGGAAGTCTAATATTCAATTTATTAATAGCCTCTCCTTTTCCCCCCTTTGTGAAGGTTCCGACTAATGGAACCAAATAAATCAGAACTCCAAGGCACAAGATTTCCTCAAAGAACATGTTTATTGGATACATGATGTCAGCATGGTCAAAGGTGAAACCAAATCTAACCCCCCCAAAGTTCAGAGTAACTCAATGTAATAGTTCCCACCCTTCTATTTTGCTATAAATCACATTCTCCAATAGAACTACTTGGCAGGCTTTCTGGCAGGACATGCCCCCTTCTCCACTACAGTGTGGGAATGACCTTGGTTCCCACGGGATCTATTCATGTTTAGAGTAGCAAAAATACTTTGTCCCCCCTCCCTCTCTTGTGGCAACCTAGAATGACAAAGATGTTTGCAGCCAGGTTTGTTGTAGAGTTGACAGTCAGACCCCCCTAAGGAAAAAGCAGTTCCTGTGAAAGAAGCAGAGACGCAGGTTAGGATTCCTCCCTAGGCTTTTGGGGGTGTTTATCATAACATTTCTTTATTAATCTTTCTGCCTTCACAACTCCCTTCTTCACCCATGTAGCTTCTGATAAGAGATAACCTTTCCACTGCACTAGATATTGTAATTTCCCTTTATATAGTCTAGAATCAAGAATGCTCTTTATTTCATAATGAGTTTCATCCTCTACTACAGACATGTCAAACGTCATGTGACATCACGTGACGTCGCGCAACATATCGGAGCTTTTTCTCCATTGCCGGCAGTGGGGTGGGTGCGGTTTTCTGTTGACGCATCTGGCCCGCGGGCTGGCAGTTTGACACCCCTGCTCTCCTAGAACAGGACCAGGTTCTTTTGGGGAATTGGTCTCAATGTGGACTCTGTGACTGGCTTTAGCAAACTGCAATGGAAAATGGGGTGGACCTTCCCCAAAAGTCGTGGGAGTTTTAATTCAATGGTGACAGGATTGATGATCTTGACTATAGGGAAAGGACCAAGAAACTTAGATCCTAATTTCTTACTGGGTAATTTTAACCTTAAGTACTTAGTAGAGAGATAAACTCTCCCACATAAGGCTCAACCCTGACAAGAGAGAGTGGCTGTGGGTGATGCCTCCCAAGAACACTTCCATTACCATGGGGGGTGAATCCATAAACCCCTCGGAGAAGGTGCGCAACTTGGGAGTCCTCCTCGATCCACAGCTGACATTGGAACATCATTTGTCGGCTGTGGTGAGGGGGGGCATTTGCCCAGGTTTGCCTGGTTCATCAGTTGCGCCCTTATTTGGATCGGGAGTCTCTCCTCACAGTCACACATGCCCTTGTCACCTCGAGGATCGACTACTGCAACGCTCTCTACATGGGGCTACCCTTTTTTTGATAATATTTTTATTAGTTTTATAGTTATAATAGAACAAAAAATAGTTACTACAATATAATTGTGTACAGTATACATATATCATAAGGCATGATAGTACAACTTAAAATTGGGCATTTTCAAACCACCTCTTTCCCTTATATCCTGAATAATTTTTAATTTAATCCTCGGTTTCTTGCCATTCCAGACAAATCTATTAATACCCTTCTGCCACTCCTCCAAATTCGCATCTTTTTTAAGTATAGGTAGCATTTGAAAAAGAAATAAAAATTTTGGCAATACATTCATTTTAACTGCTGCTATCCTACCCAACAAAGATAATTGTAATTTAGCCCATTTATCCAATTCTATTTGTATCTTATTCCACAAAACTTGGTAATTGTTTTTATATAACTTCCCATTAGAAGCTTCAATATCAATCCCTAAATATTTAACTTTCTTAACTATTTCACAACCCGTTATTCTTTCCAAATCTTGTTTTAAGTTACCATCCAAATTTTTTGCTAACATCTTTGTCTTAGATATGTTTAGTTTAAAACCCGATACCCTACCATAATTTTTAATTAACTCCATCAAAATCTGTACTGACTGCTTTGGTTGAGACAATGTTACAAGCAGGTCATCAGCAAAAGCACATAATTTATAATCATGTTGTCTAATCTGTATACCTTTTAAATCATCTACTGTTCTTATCTTATTCAATAAGACCTCTAGCATTAAAATAAACAACAATGGAGATAAAGGACATCCCTTTCTAGTACCTTTCTCTATCTTAAATGAGTCTGTTAAATGCCCATTCACAATAATCTGACCTGTTTGTTTCTGATAAACAGCCAATATGGAATTAATAAACTGATCCCCCATTCCCATCCTAACTATTAACTTTTTCAAAAACAGCCAGTTCAGTCTATCAAAAGCTTTTTCCGCGTCCAAAAACATAAGAACTGCAGGTACCTGGATATGCTTGTCCAAATATTCTAATATATTAATAAGTTGTCTTAACATTAGTTTTCATCTGTCTCCCTTGCAAAAAGCCAGTTTGATCTGAATGAATTATTGTTTGTAAAACTTTCATTAGTCTGTTAGCCAAAATTTTAGCAAAAATCTTATAATCCGTGTTCAACAATGAAATAGGTCTAAAGTTTTCTGGTTTAGCATTATCTCTTCCCTCTTTGGGAATTAAAGAAACGTAAGCCGTTTTCCACGAAGGTGGAACCTGACCACCCTCCTGTATATTGACAAACAACTCTCTAAGAGGTTCCACCATTTCCATTTGAAGATACTTATAATAAACTGCCGTTAAACCATCCGTCCCAGGAGATTTTCCCATTTTCAATTGTTTAATCACCGAAATTATTTCATCTGATGTAATTAATCTATTTAGTCTATCTCTTTGTTCACTAGTAATTGTCAATACATTCTCATTTTGCAAAAATACATCTATCTCGTTCCCTTGTATCTTATCTTCAGCATATAACTTGGAATAAAATTCTAAAAAGGCTTTTTTAATAGTTTCTTGTTGAAATACCACCTTCTTTCTATATTCTATTTTATCAATAATGCGGGATTTTTTTTTCCTTAGTATATAGGCCAACCATCTGCCAGGTTTATTAGAATTAAAAAATGTGTTATGTTTAGCGTATTGCATATTCCTAGCAACTTGGTCGGCCATCAACAAATCAAATTGTTTCTGTAAAATCTTAATCCCCTCTTTAATATTTTTATCATCTGGTCTCTTTACTAAAAGTTGCTCTTTCTTTCTTATTTCCTCCTCTAATTCCTTCCTTTTTTCCTCCCGTTTACGTCTATACCTTTTATTCATATCAATTAAAACCCCACGCATAAAAGCTTTACTAGCATCCCACACCATTTCTATTGTTGTACCTTTATGAAGATTTAACATAAAAAATTCCTTCATTGCACTTTTACATTCAAGCACGTTTGAGTCATATTGAAACAAGTTTTCATTGAGTCTCCAAGATCTTCTAGGAGTCTGGCCCACCATTAACTCCATCAAAACCAGATTATGATCTGATAAAACTTTAGGCAAAATTTTTACCTTCCTTACCCCAGAAATGAAGTCACTTGTAGTTAGTATAAAATCAATTCTAGAAAATGATTGGTGTCTATCAGAAAAAAAAGTAAATTCTTGCTCTTTACCATTTCTTTCTCTCCATATATCTATCAAATCAAAATCATCCTTAATATCAAAAAAAGATTTAGGCAGCAAAGAACGTGTTTGAGGGATTGGTGATGTTTTCCTCTTGTCTAAACTAATATCCATAACTCCATTCCAATCTCCCATTAGAATACAAGACCTATAATCAAATTGTGTTAATTTTTTATGTATTAATTTATAAAACTTTCCTTGGTGTTGATTTGGTGCGTAAATACCCATCAGAAGAACTTTCTTCCCATCTATTAAAATTTCAATTACTAAAAATCTGCCTTCAACATCTACTTCTATTAATTTAGCGTTTATGTGATTTTTAACATAAATAACAATTCCATTCTTCTTCTCTTTAGCCGCTGCCACAAAATGTGAACCTAATTTATTATTTATCAAGTATTTCTGATCACTAGATCTAATGTGTGTTTCTTGTAGGCAGATTACATCATTTTTACATTGAGTCAGATAGTGAAATATCTTTTTCCTCTTCTGAGGAGAATTTAGACCGTTGACATTCCATGTCAAATATTTATTTGACATGGCCAGATTGAGAAAGCTTTTGCAAGACCAAATCAATTTTCGCCATTTTCTTCTTTGGTCTAGCTCCCATGGCTTCCAAACTTGCAGATGTGCGTAATTGTTGTTGTTCTTTTTCTTGTTCTTCCATACGCTTGGTAGCTGATCTAGTTTGCCTTTGATCTTTAGATTTCTCTATTTCCAGGGGTTGGAAAATGTCAATACTCTGTACAGGCAACTCCATCGAAGCTCCTCCAGCTGCTGGGGGGGCTGTGAGTCTGAAGATTGTAGTTGTAATAGTTCCATCCCTTCTTCTTTTGACAAATCTGCATTTTTTGGTGTCAGGGATGGGGGTCTACCAGCCTTCAGCACGTTCTCAGCAAAATCTTTCGCTTTTGCAACAGAATTCAAATAATATCTTTTACCCTGATATGATAATGAAAGTCCAGCTGGAACCTCCCATCTATATTGTAAAGCACGTATTTTAAGCTCAGCAACCAAAAATGCATAGTCCTTTCTAGCTCTCAACATCTTTGGAGGAATCTCCTTCAGAACCACAACTTCCTGACCAGCAACATTTAATATCTTATTATAAGATATTGTAAGAACATGATTTCTGAATCTCCTTGTTACAAAATAACGTCTCTAGGTAAATTTCTTTGTCTTGCAATCCGTGAATTAATTCTGTATATTCTATCAATTTGCCAGGAAAAATTCTTGACAACATCGTTTAAAAATTTTTCAAAAGCTTCCTCAAAGATTCTTCTCAAATCATCCTGAGTCTCATTTAGTACCTCCCTCAGGCCCCTAATTCTAATAGCAGACATCATCTGATTGTATTGCACCATCAAAGCATGATCATATAATTCACTTTTCATTTGTTGCTCGACCTCCTCAACCTTTTCTTCAATACCCTCCCAGACCCCCTTAACAGCTTCCACAATATCCTCTCTTATTTCCATATTATGGGTCTGGATTGTTGCCTTAATTTTTTTCCAGTTCATCAGATACACCTTTGCCTTGGTTCTCAATCTTATTCTCCAAATCCTCAATCTTACTCTCCAACTTTTTCTCCATTTTATCAAACCTTTTTTCAAATCTTCTCTCCAAATCCTCAGACAAATTAAGAGTCATTGTTGACAATGCAGCCTGTAGATCTTTCACAGTAAGCATTTCTGAAGAAGCTTGTATAGGCAAAGGGTGAGATTCTATAGTTGCTGAAGAAGGAGGGGGAGCAAAAGAGCTGGTCGCTGCTTTAGAGGGCTGAGCTGGAGAAGATACCACCTTTGAGGAAACTAACTTAGTTTGTCTAGAAGTCATTTTGTTCAAACCAAAATTTTTACCAAAATATATCCTCCTCTTATCTTCTTGAATTACAATTTATAAGATTTTAAAATGTAAATCTGAGCCATCTCATAGCGATCGCTCTAAACGCTTGAGAAAAAAAGAAAGAAAAAAATCACTTTCGCTTTCCGGTAACTTTCTCTTTACAGTAAAAGTGATCGCCATCTTGGATACATTATGTTGATTGTAGAAATACGTGGTCAGAAGTAAAATATAAAGAAATACTTGCAGTACTAGACTCCTGTATTCACTCCGCCTGCATGTAGGTCTCTTTAAAAAAGTTTTCCTCGAGCAGGAGCTGGTCACAGCGTCTGAGCCTGTTTACAAACAGGAACGTCTCTGGGTAGGAGCTTCTTCAAGCTTCTTCCTAGGGAGTTCTCACTCTTCCCCCCTGATAACTTTACCAAGGGGATTTCAGAGGAACTCAACCTTAGCCTGATGCTCTTCACCCCTTCTTTGCCCGAAGGGGGGGTTTATCACCGGAATAACACAGCTGGTGTTCGCTGTTTATGTGGCTTAACAAACCCAGAAGAACGGAGCCTCCAAAGAGGCTATAGCGACGCCAGCGGAGCCACCCGGAAGTCCATGGGGCTACCCTTGAAGAGTGTTCGGAGACTACAATTAGTGCAAAATGCAGCTGCGCGTTGTGGGCCTTCCACGTTGTGCCCACATTTCGCCAACTCTCCACATGCTGCATTGGTTGCCTATCGGTCTCCGAGTGCAATTCAAAGTGTTGGTTATTACCTATAAAGCCCTTTATGGCACTGGACCAGGATACTTACGGGACTGTCTTCTGTCACATACTTCCCTACGACCAGTGAGAGCGCACAGGGTCGGCCTCCTCCGGGTCCCATCAGCGAAACAATGTCATCTGGCGGGTCCTAGGGGGAGGGCCTTTTCTGTTGTGGCGCCCACCCTCTGGAACCAACTGCCCCCTGAGGTCCGCGCTTCTCCCACCCTCCCGGCCTTCCGAAAGAATCTTAAAACCTATCTTTGCCAGCAGGCCTGGGGATGATTGTGGATTGCTGTTTGAATGATGTATGTGTGTTGGGGTTTTTTTTATTTTTAAATACTTTTCTGATTTGGACTTAGACTGTGACTGATGTTTTATATATGTTGTAAGCCGCTCCAAGTCTTCGGAGAGGAGCGGCATATAAGTCCAAATAATAAATAAATAAATAATAATAAATAAAATGGCTTCTGAGGAGATTTCCTCTTGTCGGCTTCCTCTTTGTAGCGCTTTGCAGCTTGGGTTAAAGCCTGTCTAACATTCATCCAAGCACTCTGCAGGGATGTCACCCATTGATTCAAAGTTTGCGGAGAGGGGGGCTCCTGAGGATATTCAGGCATAGGAACAAACTCTCTGCTGGTTGCTACTTTAAATGGGGTAAGTCCGGTGCTGCTATGAATGGTATTACTGTATGCCACTTCAGAGAAAGGCAGGAGGTCTGCCCAGTTAGTTTGCTGATAGTTGACATAGCATCTTAAGTATTGTTCCACCATTGCAGTCATACGTTCAGCTGATCCATTAGTATTCGGACGAAAAGCTGAGGAGAGACCCTGGGTTGATCCAATTAGTTTTATAAACTCGCTCCAGAACTTCACGGTAAATTGAACCCCCCTATCCAATATAATCCTTTTTGGGGATCCATGGAGCTGGTAGATATGCTTGGTGAGTTTTGGGGCAGAAGGGAGTCTCAAACGGGATAAAGTGAGCCTGCTTTGAAAAGAAGTCTATAACAGTCCAAATTACTGTATTTCCACTGCTCTCTGGGAGTTCTACAATAAAATCCATTGCTATTTCTTCCCAAGGTTGGGAAGGGTCTGCTACTTGTTGTAACAGTCCAGGTGGTTTTCCAGGTCATTTTTTTCATGGCAGCACAAGTTGCACAGCTCCTCACATAACTCTCAATATTCTTTTTCATTCCTGGCCACCAAAACTGCCATCTCACCAATGTAAAGTTTTCAGAAACCCAAAGTGGCCAGCTTGCTTTGCATCATGGCTCCACTGGAGGGCTTGAATCCTAAGGGTGCTGGTAAGGTATAGCTTAGATCCCTTCCATGCCAGCTCATATCAACAAGTTAACAGCTGTTTGTTGTCATTGAACCATGGATCACTCTTTAGTTCGTCCTTGAGGCTCTGGGTTAAGTGGTTGTCAGGCTCTATGGATCGCCTCTGAGTCTGACCTCTGGTAGTTTCTTGAGCAGCTTTTTGTGGTAGGGTAATAATTGCATTAATTACTTCCTCACACTCTTATATTGAGGCATTCTGGACAATGCGTCAGCCAGGAAAATTTTTTTCCCCAAAATGTATTTTAAGGCAAAGTTAAAACAGTTGAAGTATTGTGCCCATCAGACCTGCTTAGGGGATAGTTTTTGTAGGGTCTTTAGCGCCTCCAAGCTTTTGTGATCAGTCCATACCTCAAAAGGTGTGTCACTTCCCTCTAGGAAATGGCGCCAGGTGAGTAGTGCCCATCTTACGGCAAAAGCCTCCTTCTCCCACACAGCCCAGCACCATTCCATATCTGTGAGTTTCTTTGAGGTGTAGGTGCATGGTTGTAAGTCTCCTTTGTTATTTCTCTGTAGAAGTACTGTACCTACAGCGACATTGCTAGCATCAGCTTAGATGATGAATTGTTCCTCAGGGTCAGGGTGTTTGAGGATTGGCTCTTCCGCAAACAGTCTTTTGAGTTGTTCGAACACCACCTGACATTCTATAGTCCATTATCAAAGGTTGACTGGGGCGAGGCTCCCCCCCCTTTTCCCATCTTCAATAGTTCAGTGATTGGTAAAGCTATTTTGGCAAAGGAAGGAATGAACTGCTGGTAAAAGTTTGCAAAACCCAAAAAGTTTTGCAATTGCTTGCGGGTTCGTGGAGGCTGCCACTCCAATACCGCTCTAACGTGTTCAGGGTCCATCTCCACCCCATCATTAGAGATTCGGTACCCTAAATAGTCCAGGTGGGATTTATGGAACTTGCATTTAGACAGCTTAGTGTAGAAGTTCGCTCTCAATAGTTTCTTGAGCACCTCACAAACTAACTTTACATGCTCCTCTGTGGTCTCTGTGTAAATGAGGATGTCATCAAGGTAGACTAAAAACCCCTTGTAGAGATGATCATGCAGCACCTGATTGATTAGCTGCATAAATATGGCAGAGTTCAAGGAGCTGGTCAGGAATCCCCCGGTAGGTGCATGCCTGGAATAAGTCACTGTCCAGTCCCTCTTTAAAACAGTGGATGAGTGATCATTCTGGCCACTTCTGGATCCTGCCAGCAATTTTTCAGAATTCACAGATGTATTCTTTAGCTGGGCGACCCCTCTGCCTCAGGCTGTGGATTTCTATTTCAGCCTTCAGAGCTTGGGATTCATCTTTGAATCTGGCTCTCAAATTATCCTTGAACAGATTTATGTCCCACAGCTCTGGCGCTTGCTCATTGTGGAGGCTGGTCACCTACTCGGCCACTTCTCCCTCTAGGTTGACCACCACCGTGTACACCATCATGGAGTCATTAGGGCAGAGGTTCCCAACCTTTTTGGCACCAGGGACCAGTTTCATGGAAGACAATTTTTCCATGGACTGGGGTGTGTGTGAGGTTTCAGGATGATTCATTATATTCTAAATTTTCTAAATAAACAAACAAATAAATAATGCACTTTATTTCGATTATTTTTACATTGTATTAGATTAGACCAGTGACTTTATGCTTCTAAGAAAGTGGGAAGGAAAAGAGGCAATCCTAAACTCAGTCTTCCAGCAAAACAAACCAAAGACCCAGCATGTTGAGGAAGTGCTGAGAAAACCATTCAAAGAGAGAGAGGGGGGCACTGCACAAGCCCAGTAGCCTTGGAAAAGGTGCAGATGAGAGAGGGATTCCCTTGGAGACACAGTGCTTAAGGGGAAATGTAGCTTCTCCCCTCCCCCTCCCCCATTGCAAGCTGGGTAGGAGCAAACTTGCAAACTTGAGAGCTGCACAAAGAAAGGAGTGTGAACACACACACACACACACACACACACACACACCAAATTAAACCACAAAAAGTAGGCAGGAAATTGCCAAAACATGAGGCACCTGGAGCACCATCAAAACAAAAGCAAAACAACTCAGCGGTCTTAGAAAAGGTGCAAATGAGAGAGAGATTCCCTTGAAGATGCAGTGCTTAAAGTGAAAGGTAGCTTCTCCTTGCCCCTATTTACAACCTGAGAAAGCACCCTCACAAACACATACCTTGGGGGGGAATCCTCCTCCAACAAGGTTTTGGGGAAGCCCCCAGTTGCCTTGCAAACTTGGAGACTTGTGTGAAGGGAGCACAAGCCCAGCTGGGGTGCTGGGAGGGGGAGAGGAGGAAAGTGAGGGAGAAGAGGAGGAGGAAGAAAAAGTAGCAGGAGGGAGAGGAAGCAGGAAAAGGAGGAGGTAGAAGAAGGAAGAGCACAAGAAGCAGGAGGAGGAAGAGGAGGAAGGATGCTGAGCTCAGATGTTGCAAGCCAGTTGCAAGCGCAGCCACTGGAGAACCTTTGCACTGAGCAAGCTGGCTTCTGTGCTGCCACTCTCCCACCCCTGCTGAGACCCCTGTAGACTTGTCGCATGCCTCCAGCTACATGGCCTGGTTCCTAACTGGCCGCGGCCCGGTACTGGTCCATGGACCAGGGGTTGGGGACCCCTGCATTAGGGTATGTGGGGGCATAGCAATCCAGGTGAGCCCACACCTGGTTCAGGAAAAATGGCAATTACTTTGGGTCCCCATCAAATGTGGGTTTGATGGGAGGTGGTTCTACAGGCTGTGTTGCCCAGTATGCGGAGCGCTGAGCAGGTCGCTGGTACTGGAGCTGCAGCCAAACCACCCTCCGGAATCATCCTTGTTGAGCCCCTGGGCTCAACACCCACTGGTCCTGCACAGAACTTCGCCTGGGTGCCAGGCTCGATGCCAAGACTGGTCTGGATAGCAGGGAAGCTGCATGGGCCATAGCAGTCGGACTTGGGCTTCGACGAGAGGATGGGAGTGATGGTGACACCCTCGCGTTCCCTCCAGCTGAAATCACATACAGTGCAACCAGGGTCACTTCCTTGACATCGAGCTGGTTGAACTTCTCCCTCAATCTTTCGACCGAGTGGCCATGGAATGCTGTCAAGTACCTCCATTCCCCAGACTCCTCCCATCCTGCTGGCCTCTTTACCTTCCACTTCGGTGCAAGTGACAGAGGACTGTGGGATGAAATCAGCAGGAACTCAGCTTTGGTCGCTTTAGGAGTACACCTGCGCTGGAGGGCTGCCCCTGCCTGACCGAGGTCTCTGAAGGTCCGAGTTTCTTCCTGCAGCACTGACTTCTTGGGTTGGGTCAAACAGATCTTTGGACGAGCCCCTGCTACCAGTGCTCTGCTTCCCGCCTGACCATCAGCCTGTGCTCCAGCAGCTGGAGCCAGTTCTTCCTTTTTCTCCATCCCGAAATCTTCCCTGAGTCTTTGCCATCCTCCCAAAGGCAGTGGGTAGGTGACCAGGGCTCAGGACCCTGAAATAAAAGGTTTTTTTTAATGAGATTTGGTTTAATGTCAAGGTTCTGACTGATGGAACCAAATAAATCAGAACTCCAAGGCACGAGATTTCTTCAAAGAACATGTTTATTGGATACTTGATGTCAGCATGGTCAAAGGTGAAACCAAATCTAAAATCCCCCCCAAAAGTTCAGAGTAACTCAATGTAATAGTTCCCACCCTTCTATTTTGCTATAAATCACATTCTCCAATAGAACTACTTGGCAGGCTTTCTGGCAGGACATCCCCCCCTTCTCCACTACAGTGTGGGAATGACCTTGGTTCCCACAGGATCTATTCATGTTTAGAGTAGCAAAAATACTTTGTTCCCCCAAAAACACCAGCCTGAAGATGACGAATGGGACTTCGTCGAAATGTCGCCAAGATGCTTCCAATTTTACGTGGGAGAAAACTCGAATAACCAAAGACCTACATACAAACACCCGTGAAAATCTCAGAAAACATATATACACATATATATGTATATATAAAACATATAAAACATATATCCTTACATACAGGTAGTCCTCGAGTTACGAGTGTAATGGAGCCTGCACATTCCATTCATAACTCAAAAACTCATGGGAGTGAATCTCGTACCTCAAACAAGATCACTCCTTGCTCATTAATACATGTGTGGCTCATTAAATGAGCATGAGGTATCTCAGGGTGGGGAAGGCCATGGAGGGCCTAGTGATGGAACAGGCCCCAAAGGCCTCCCTGACCCACAAAGATACTTCATGCTTCCCCCTCCCTTCATGCCATGCCAGACTCACCTTGAAAAGATCCGTCTCTGCCGTGGTTCCTGCTGCCGCCCAGATCTGAGGCTGGAGGATGCTTCTGCATGCCTCCAAAAGCCAGATCTGGGCGTTGGAGGCCTTTTCCAGGCTGCTGCTGCCCAGAAGTGAGGCCGGGGGATGCTTCCACATGCCTCTGGAGACCCATTGGAAAAGGCCTCCGGCACTCAGATCCAGGTGGCAGCAGCCTGGAAAAGGCCTCCGGCACATGGATCAGGCATCCAGAGGGCCACAGAAGCATTCCCTGGCTTCAGATCTGGGCGGCAGCAGCCTGGAAAAGGCCTCCGGTGCCCGGATTTGGCCTCTGAAGGGCTGCAAAAGTGTCCCCCGGCCTCAGATGCAGGTGGCAGTGGCCTGGGAAAAGCCTCCAGCACCCAGATCCAGCTTCTGGAGGCATGTGGAAGCCCCCCCCCGGTCTCAGATCTGGGTGGCAATGACCTGGAAAATGCCTCCAACACCTGGATCCAGCCTCCGGAGGCACACGGAAGCGTCCCCGGCCTTCAGTTCCGTTCTCTGTTGCAGAGCACAGAGGCCTAAAGTACCATGAGATCATGCAAGATCAGTAGCATGAGATCTCGTACCACTGATCTCATGTGATCTTGCGTTACTTTAGGCCTCCTTTCTCTGTGAATGCACCGAAGGCCTGGAACAGCCAAGAAAGCAAAGTATCTTGATCTTCACAGGGTGAATATTGAAGGCCTAGCTCCTAGGGAGACCAGGGGCGGGGGTGGGGATGGAGGGAATAACCAGGTTGAATGTTGCAGTGCCACTGTGGTCGCTCATAAGGGTGAACGACTGCTGTGGTGCCGCAGTATTCATACTTTCGGGATTTGCTCGTAAGCACTAGAGGGCGCTTATCGTGTAACTTTGAACATTATCTAAGGGAACACTCGCAACTTGGGGATTACCTGTACTGTATTGAAACTTTTAAAAATAACTTTAAAATGTTCTTTTTGGCATTTGTTGCAAGTCTTAGTTCATTCTGAGCAGGCCTTGGCCTTCTCCATCCTTGCAGATTTGGGGTATTTGCTGTTATTCTGTTCTAGTTATATGCCCCTCTTTCCATTTTTTTATTATTATATTTTATTGATTTTTTTACAATAACAATCCCTAGTGCTTAGCAAACAGTGTGTTGTCTGGGTTCATATATTTAAAAACAATCAATAATAATTAATTTCTATAATTAATCAATGTTAGTCAATGATATATTTCCTTGATCTTCTCTTCTTCCAGTAGTATTCTCCTTTTGTTTACATTAAACAAATATAATTCTTAATATTTTTGATACATACAAGGTTAAGTATAAGCATTTTTCTAGTATTTGTACAACTAACAATAACATCAACTACTGCAATGCTCTCTACATGGGGCTACCCTTGAAGAGTGTTCGGAGACTACAACTAGTGCAAAATGCAGCTGCGCGAGCAGTTGTGGGCCTTCCTCGTTGTGCCCACATTTCATCAACTCTCCGCATGCTGCATTGGTTGCCTATTGGTCTCCGAGCCCAATTCAAGGTGTTGGTTATTACCTATAAAGCCCTTCATGGCATGGGACCAGGATACTTACGGGACCGCCTTCTGCCACATACTTCTCTACGACCGGTGAGAGCGCACAGGGTCGGCCTCCTCCGGGTCCCGTCAGCGAAACAATGTCGTCTGGCGGGCCCTAGGGGGAGGGCTTTCTCTGTTGTGGCGCCCACCCTCTGGAACCAACTGCCTCCTGAAGTCCGCGTTTCCCCGACTCTCCCGGCCTTCCGAAAGAATTTAAAAACCTACCTCTGCCGGCAGGCCTGGGGATGATTGTTGATTGTGGTGTGACTGATGAGTATGTATGGGGTTTTATTTTTAATGTTTTTTGTTCAGATTTAGTCAAAATTGTTTTATATATATGTTGTGAGCCGCTCCGAGTCCTCGGAGAGGAGCGGCATACAAATCCGAATAAAATAAAAATAAATAAATAAAATATAATATCTTTTTAATCAGCTTATATTTCAATTGTATTTATAAAAGTCATCTTATTAAATCATGTGTCCTGTTTTCAAGATTCTTATTTAAGCTTAATTTCCCCACTGTATTCAAACCACTCTTATCAGTCATAATTTTCTCAAAATTAATTACCTTTAAATATCCAGACTTTTCATTCACATACACCATCCCAATATTTTTACATTTCATGTATTGTAAAAAGTATTATACTACTTATATATCTTATCCCTCTTACTATAGGGCCCCTTTATATCTAAACTTTATCTATACTTTTAACCATATTCAAACAAGTGTTTAATCATATAGTACTCCATCTGGTAAGTCGAATCAAGTCTCTTAAATCTGACTCTAGCCTTCTTCTTTTGCCAGGTCGCTTTCCAATTCAGTATGTTCAGCTTGCCAAGGGATTTTTCCTGTATTTTTGTAGATATTGTTGGGGATAAAAAAGAAAAGACAAATTAAATAGGATATTCGTTTTTTGTCTCCCAAACTTTAATGGTTTTCCCGACAGCTCTTTGATCCATTTTGTTAGATCTTCTTTCTTGTCCTCAAGCTTGTTTTGAAGTCCTGGAAGATAAAACATCTTTTTTATTTCCTTTGTTGTAGTAAAATCTTGCAGATTTTCTTTTGTTTGTATTAAGTTGTAGTTCTCTTCATTTGTAGCTTCCAGATTTAAATCACTTTCCTCTGGTTTGTGTTCTATTATCTGATTTGTTTGTTCATTCTTTATCGTCATTTTTTGAGAGTTTTTTAATTCTAAGTTTAAATTAGAGATATGCTCATTTATGTCATCAAAGTTGTTTTTAATCTCCTCATGAATTGAAACAATCATAATTTGAATCGGTCACAGCATTGCATACATTTTCTCCTGAAATGTGTTTGCTTTGTCTTGAGTCATTGCTCCGGCAGATCTCTGATGTTCCAGGCTTAGATCTTCAGGAGGGAATATTAGGTGTGGTTTCCTGTCACTTTTAGATAGATGTACAACATCCATTTTGTCTCCCCCCTCCAGATAGTTTTTCACCGGTACCATAGTCTCTTTGATTAGTTTTGTCAAACCAGCCACTTAAAATCCAAACAACCAAATCTTATGTAGTTCATATCTTTATATAGGATTTTTTTAGTCCAATACATTTCCAATTATCAAAGCACCACTGAAAGCAGTATTTTGTAACAGTTCCTCTATTCAGGGGTCTTACAATTATCAGCCAGCCAAGATTTTAGTCCAGAATGTTTAACCACCTGAAAGCTTTCCAGTAACTTCCCTCCTAGATTAGCCAAAAGTCAAGGTTTTTCTTTTTCTGCAAACAATTCTTGAGCTTGAAAATCACAGGTCAGTGTATTTATAATCCCAGAAGGTCAAACGTTTCTAAACAAATATAGTTCTCACTCTGTAGTAGATAGCCCAGTATATTTTCTTTATTCCCAGCTGTTTTCTGTTTATTTAGAAGTCACTGAAGTTCAAAGGAAAACGTTATTCTCTATTTCTGGGCGTCTTGCCAATTTCAACTCAATGCAGCTATAGTTTTATGCTCTAATTCTCCACTAGATGTCAGTAGCTATTCATTTTCCAACTTTTAAGGCAGAGAATTATTTTCTTATAATTTCATCAATACTGTTTCTGATGTAAAACTTTAACAGCTTTCATGGTTTTCAGATTTATCCAGACTGTAGTATTATTAACCTGATTTCATTATATTTCTGTTCCCCATAAAAATTTAATTTGCCGCTTCCGTCTATAGGAGTCCCCTTCCTTTTCACTTTTGGAGGATTTTTTGCTTCTTGGGGATCTTTTCCAGGGAATCAAATACAAAATAGGAGAAATCCCACAGCTGCATCGCTATGACACAAGACCTGACATCCTCTTTCCATTTTTATACTGTGTTTCCCCTAAAGTAAGACCCTGTCTTACTTTCTTTTGGGCTCTGTAGTAAGCACTAGGTTTTACTTTCAGGCAGGGCTTACTTTTTGCCGGTACCGATACCAGTAGGCCGCAAGTGTGTGGGGTTGGGACAGGGCCTGTGCATGGGGTGGAGAAGCAATGTGGCAGCGAGAGCATGGTGGCAGACCAGTTGCTTCCCTTCACCTGCCAGACACCTGCCGAAGCCACGCAGGGTAAAGTTGCCATGGGGGGGTGGAGTTGCTTCCCTCCACCTGCCAGACACCCTCTGAAGCTGCGCAGGGTAAGGTTGCCACGCCCACCCCCGCCCAGATGTCCTCACCTCCCCCAAACATTTTTTACTAACCCGCCTTTCAGCTCCATTGTGTTTCTCTGTTTGCTTCTCAGCCTTCGCCGCATGTTTGTGGGACTACCTGTAAAAAAAAAGTTCAAACAGACTTTCTAACTTCTTTTTTTTGTAAATATTTTATTAGTTTTATAATTATAAACAAAGAATCAAATTAAATACAACTCAACTTAATACAATCTTTTTCAACTTTTCCCACACAAAACAAAACATACATTCTTTTAAAAACTTACATAAAATAGAATAACTATAGGTGTTGCTCGGCAGCACCCCCTCCACCACATCCCCCTCTTCCTTCCTCCCTATCTCCTACTTCCTTCCCCCTCCCCTCTCTCCCTCCCTCACTCTCCACCCTCCTCTCCTACAACCTTCCTACTTCCCTCCACTCCTTCACTCCTCACTCTCACCCCCTCCAGATGTGGTCCAGAGGTACTGCCCGAGCAACTCCTCTTATATCAATAAATATATCATTCTTATATAATGCAAGTATTACAGTTGAGTACATTATTACACCCCCCCAGCCCACCCACCCCCGACTTCCCAAGTGAATACAGGGTAAAACAAAAGAAAACCCACTAGATTAAACAAAATTATTATATAAATCCTAATAAAAATTTAACTATATGCTAAATACAGTTTCTTAGATTGATATTTCCCTTGAATATAGTCTATCCATTTTTTCCAGTCCAACATATATATTTCATTTGAATGATCTTTCAAATATGCAGATACTTTAGCCATTTCCGCCAAATTTATGACTTTCAAAGTCCATTCCTCGATGGATGGTAATTCTGCCTTCTTCCAATATTGTCCAACCAACAGTCTCGCTGCTGTAATCAAGTTCAGAATTAAATTCGTCTCTATGGTGGTGCAATCTTTTATAATACCTAATAAAAACAACTGTGGTGAAAATTCAATACGTTTTTTCAAAATATTTTGAAGTATCCACCATATTTTTATCCAAAAAGCCTTGATTTTTCTACAAGTCCACCATACATGAAAATAAGTAGCATCCATACATTCACATCTCCAACAGTTAGGTTTTAAATTAGGGTACATACATGATAATTTCTTCGGATCCAAATGCCATCTATAAAACATTTTATATAGACTTTCTAACTTCTTGAGATCTTGCGAGAACTTAGAAAGTCTGATTGAACTTTTTTTTTGTCCCACAAACACGCGGGAAGTTTTTTTTTTTTGGAAAAGAAAAGGTTAATCAATCGATTCCAACTTCTTGTGAAAAAAAAGATCTCATGAAGTTGGAATTGATTGACTTTTTTCCCCCACAAAACTTTGTTTCCCTTCATGCGACAGTGGATCGTGAAGGAGAAATGGCACAGGGCTGGGAATCAGGTAAGCAAAGAAAGGCAATTCTTGGGGGTGGAGCAAGGATTTCTTTCCTTACCTGCCCCACGTGTTCCGAGGCCGCTTTCGGCCGAGCCGCGTTGCACTTGCCAATGGCCCGACCACCCACTTCACCACCCTCCCTCCCCAAGCCTCCAGCGCTCCACCTGCCACTTTGGTTGGCCTGGCGGGCCCCACCTCGGTGCCCTTCCTGCTGCCGCCCAGCACAGCTGCCCTGGGGCTGCAGGGGCTGGTCTGGCATGGGAAGGGCATGTGTCCCGCCCACCCACTTCAGTGTGGAAACAAATGGGAAAAAACATTTTTTCCCACCCAAGTTTTTCCGTTTTTCCCCCAGGGCTTCCCATCTCCCATTAGGGTTGGGGGGCAGTGGGGGTTAGAGTTAATGTATGGTAGGCCTGGCAGTGGCATTGGGCATGATGCACGAGTCGGCAAATGGCCACGGCCGGCAGCAAATGGCCGCATCACACCGAAACCAGCCATTTGCCGCGTCACGCCCAATGCTGCTGCCATGAGGCCGCAGAACAAGCCAGGCAGCGGTAAGGAACTGGTATACCAGTACTGTGGGTCAGATTCCCCCCTCCCCCATCAGCTTCACCTTGTCACAGAGGCACTGGCAGATCCCCCCCTTACCTTGTGTCTATGGTGAAACCAGACGGAATTGGCGGCAGGCCATCCGTGCAGGCCCTTAAGTAAGGTTTACTTTTGGGGGGAGGGCTTATATTAGGCCCATCCCCCTAAAATCAGCTGGGGCTTACTTTCAGGGGTGGGTTTACTTTCGGGGAAACACAATAGTTTTCCTTTTTGTCCCTCAGTTTGTCAGAGAGCACTTTGTGCAACTCTGTTAGTCTCATCTTGTGTCTCTTATTTTTCTTTGTCTGTGGTATTGTTCTTTTTTTGGCCTTTACAGGCAGTGCTCGACTTACAACCATGTGTTTAGTGACCATTCAAAGTTACAACAGCACTGAAAAAAGTGACTTATGACCATTTCTCAGTTACGACTGTTGTAGCATCTCCATGGTCACATGAATAAAATTCGGATGCTGGGCAACTGATTCATATTTATGACAGTTGCTGTGTCTCAGAGTCATGTGATCCATGACTTTTTTGGATGAATAAGTTGTCAGCTAGGCACATCAGGTACCTGTTTGATCTCCCACTCACTGCAGAGCTTGTTTCACAGTTGATATCAGTGTAAAGTTGCCCATTACTACAGTGGTGTTTCCTGCACACCTCAGCTAACTGATTAGCAAAAAGTTCATCTATTTTCTCCACTTGATTGGGTGGCTTGTGGTACACACCTATAGGATGTCATTTCTTTCCCCCCTAATATTTACCCACATAGTTTCAGGAAGGCTTTCATCCTTGGTATCATGTATTTCTATTGAGGTGTAGTAATTCTTTACATACAGCGCAACTCCTCCTCCCTTTTTGTTGGGTCTTTTTCTTTTGAACAAATTATACCCTTCTAGTAGTATATTCCTGTAGCGCCACCCCTGAAGGGACAGCTAAAGTCTAAGGCCCTCCTGACCTCCTCTTCAGCTGGCTGCCAGCCCAAGGGGTCTCTCACATCGGTACCTCTGCCTGACAGGGCACGTAGCACAGTGATGCTCAGTCACGGTCGGCAGCCACGCACATGGGGCAGTGATGGTCGATCTCTCTCAATGGTAACTCACGTGGAATGATGATAGTTGATCTCAGGCAGAAAGAGCTTACAGGGGGATGATGGTAGTCAGTTCCTGGTAACAGCATCTTGTGTAAGACAATGGTAGTCAGTCTCTGGTAACAGCAACCTGCTTAGGATGATGTTAGCCAGTTTCTGGTAACAGCAACTTGTCTATGACGATGGTAGTCAGTCTCTGGTGACAGCAACTTGCCTAAGACGATGGTAATCAGTCCCTCTCTGGAGCTCACAGGAGCCCTCCCTTATCCACTCTCCTCATCTCTCTCTGCCCTCACTATACATAATCCCCCCTCCCTTCCTTATCCCCTTTTTGCCTCCTCCAGCTGATCCTATAAAAGCTCCTCTACTTCTCACTAAAAGACATACCCTCAACCCGGTCAAACTCTTTCCTGGCTCTCCCTCTGCCCAGCTTGCTCCAACAAGGGAAAAGAAATAAAACTCCCCAACCTATCCTCTGTCCCTCTCTTCATCTGGCCTACCCGCAATGAACAAGAAAAACAATAAAAACTTTAGCAAGCTACTCTCGCTCTCTATTCCCCCCTCTTTGTCCAGCTTGCCTGCAACAAAGCACAAAAACGCAAAACCCCCACCTTCTTACCCTCTCTCTATCTCTTCACTCAGCTGGCTCTGGACGGCAGACTCCAATAAGCTACTATCTCTCTATCCTCTCATCCCGCTTGCTCCGCTCGACGTCCACCCAAACACCACCTTCTGGTCTCTTTTTCTCTTCTTCCCCCTTGGCTTCCTCCTCCCTTTTCTTCCCTCCTCAGAGCCACGCCCTGCTGCCAGACCCACAGCAGTTGGAGCTCCTCATTTCCATGCTGGATCGGCAGGGCTCCCGCAAAACCTCTCAGCCGGCCCCATTCTCACCCCAGCTCTGCTACACACTCCCCCACCCAAAGAATAAAAAATAGTTACCGGGAACCTAAGGTGTCCGGAGGTAAATCAGAATTTTGTCTAGCAGTATCACTTCTTCTGTGCTGTGGCCCAGAGCATCATATGTCAATCTTCTAGTTGGGTGTATCACCCTCCTTGGTCTCTGTACTTTGGGCTCGGCAATAATGCGAGGGTCATCCTCCTGTGACTTCCCACCCCCAAAGGTCTCCAGGGCTGGAGGCCCATTCTCTAATTCTGGCGGTTGTGGAGCATGTGGAATAACTGGGTCTATCTCTATAGACTCCTCTAGCCCTGGGGCCTCTGGAGCTAACAGCACTTCCTCCTGTCCCGGCAGCTCCCCAGACTGTCCATCCACCTCAGGTTCTCTGAGGGCTTCTCCCCATTCCCAAGCTTTAAGTACAGATTCAGAGGGATCTGGTCTAAGCTGTTCAAGCCGCACCTCAGTATCTAATGTGGGGGGAGTGGCTCCAATTTCTTCCAATGACCAGAACCAACCCATACAACCCTCTTCTTCTTCAGAGTCCTCCTCTTCTCCTCCCACTGGTGGATCAGGTTGTGCTCAAGTCTCTGGTCTTCTCCCTATTGAGCAGAGTTCAGTTGCTTTTGCAACAGCTGGCTGAGGGGCTTGTATTGCCTCATTTAAAGGCAATAAATGATTTTGATGCCATGCTTTCAATGGCCCTGAGCTCCCTTCTGGTCGAATCCGATATACTGGCAATCCATGTAACTTCTCACTGACAATGTACAGCTGAGAACCCAATCGATCTGCCAGTTTATGCTTCCCAGGGAGACCCAGATTCCTCAGTAATACCCAATCACCAGGTTACAGATCCTGAACTCTCACCTTCAGGTCATAATTCCTCTTATTTCTCTATTCTCGAACCCCTGCAACGACTGAAGCCTTTTCATATGCCATCTTCAAATTCATCCTCAACCTGTCTACATAATTGCGATGTGACCTAAATGAAGTCTCATCCATTGAAATGCCAAATGCTATATCTACTGGCAGTCGAGCCTCCCTGCCAAACATCAGTCAATATGGGGAATACCCAGTAGCATCATTTTTCATGCTATTATATGCATGTACAATGGTAGAAATATGTTGTGTCCAATGTTGCTTCTGTTCTACGGTCAGCGTCCCCAGCATGTCAAGAAGGGTACGATTGAACCTCTCAAGCTGTGGGTCTCCTTGTGGGTGATAGGGGGTGGTGTGTGACTTTCAAATGCCCAGTATGTCCAATAGTTGTTTGACAAGCCTGCTTTCTAAATCTCTACCTTGGTCAGAATGTATGTGCTGAGGTAGCTCATAGTGTACAAAGAACTTCTCTACAAGTACTTTGGCTACCGTAGTGGCACGCTGATCCTTTGTTGGGAAGTCTTGTACATAACGAGTGAAATGATCAGTCACAACCAATACATTTCCTCACCCACGTGTATCTGGTTCCAGGCAGAGAAAGTTGATGCAAACTAGATCCAAGGGCCCATAGCTTTGCAGATGGCCCATTGGTGCAGCCCTGGAAAGTAAGGGCTTTCTTTAGATACAACACAGGCAGGATCAACAATAGTCCCCAACCTCTATCTTCATACAAGGCCAATAAAACTGGTCCCTCACTAGCTTAAAGGTCTTCTCTGGCCCCAGATGTCCATGTTCATCATGTAGCACAGTCAACACTGCCTCCCTATGTTTTTCTGGGAGCAAGAGTTGCCACTTCTCCTCGGGCCCATCAGAAGGGCCCTTCCGATAAACCATACTGGAGCTGTAAGCGATCCCACTCCTTATACAACATCCGGGCTCCCCTCAATGGATCAGTGAGTAAAACCTCTCACTGACCACTTCTCAAAGCTCTTTCATATAGGCCACAAAGGGGGTCTTCCACCTGGTCTCTTTTCAAATCTTTCTTAGTCAGAACAAACATACCCTCCCTTCTAACTTGAATGGGGTTACAATACAATTTAGGAACACCTGCAGTAGTGACCCTGACTGCTTCCGCCCCAATTGCTCCTTGAATTCGGTGCTCAACCCCCTGATACAATGCTTGAATACCATCAGAGGTCAATCGGACCCATTCTCCAACATGTACCCCCGGATCGTGAGGTCTCCTTGACAGGGCATCTGTATCCCTGTTCCTCACACCCGGCCGGTACCTCAGGCTAAACCTGAATCCGGAAAGGGCAGCTAGCCACCGATGCCCCATAGCATCAAGTTTGGTGGTTGTGAGCAAGTACGTAAGTGGGTTGTTGTCTGTCTTAACCTCAAACTCTGCCCCATATAGGTAGTCCTTTAATTTATCTACTACCGCCCACTTAAGTGCCAAAAATTCCATCTTATGGGTGGGATAATTCTTTTTGGCTAAAGTTAGGCTTGCTAATGTATGCCATGGGCTTCAGATGTTTGTCATGCTCCTGATACAATACCCCCCCAAGACCATCCCAACTAGCATCAACATGTAGTTCATACGGCTGGTTAGGATCTGCATAAGCCAAGACGGGGGCATTTGTAAGCCTCCATTTCAGCTGGTCAAAGGCTTGCTCACACTGCCCAGTCCACTCTGCCTGAATAGATTCCCGAGACTTGCTGGGCCCCTTATTTTGATGGGCCTGGTCCAGATGACCAGGTGCATCCTCTACCTCTTCGTTCTTTAACAAATCATTAAGAGGACGAGCTATCGTTGCGAATCCTTCAACAAACCTCTGATAGTATGAACAAAACCCCAAAAATGATCGCAGTTTGGCCACATTTTGGGGTCTAGGCCAGGAAACAATGGCCTCAAGCTTGGCGGGGTCAGTTGATACCCCTTCTGCAGAAACAACATGACCCAAATATGTAACAGATGGTTGATAAAATTGGCATTTATCCAATGACAGCTTCAACCCTTCCTCATGGAGCCTTGTCAATACCTTCTCCAAACACTCCTCATGCTGTCCAAGAGTCTCACCAAAGACAATAATATTATCTAGATAGACTAGCACCTCTATCAAGTTCATATCCCCCACCGTCCACTCCATAAGCCTGTGAAAGGTCACTGGGGCCCCTGATAACCCTTGAGGTATTTGAGTGAATTCATAAAACCCCAAGGGACAGATGAAAGCAGTTTTCTCTCTATCTTCCGGACGCATGGTAATCTGATGATAGCCACTCCTTAGATCCAGCACACTAAACCACTTTGCCCCTGATAAACACTGCAAAGCATCCTCTGTTCAAGGGGTTGTGTACTGATCTGGGATGGTCCTCCGATTGAGAGTGCAATAGTCTATACGCATCCTCAAGGATCCATTCTTCTTCCGGACCACCACTATGGGGGAGGCATAAGGGCTTCGAGATTCTCTGATGACCCCAGTCCTCTTCAACTCCACTAAATGCTGTCTAAGATCATCTAAGTCACTCAAGGGAATCTGCCGGGATCTCGCTCGAAAGGGCTTATACTCCTGCAAATGGATTACATGTTGGGCGCTCCTAGCACAGCCCACATCAAACTCATCTTTTGAGGACAGATGTTGCCACCTCCAAAGCTGGTTTCTAGCCCTCTCTCACCACTCTTGGGAAAGCTGCATGTTCTTAGGATAGAACTAATCTATTAAAACCTCACCCTCAGTCTTTCCCCTAGTATCTGGAGGCATAATTGGGGTGGCTGGGCTCACCTGCCCCAACAACATCCGATCTCTCAACCTCACAGGGAGGTTTGTAATATTCCAGACTCCAACTGAAATCCATCCTCTGGCCTGCCGTAAGGCCTTTGTAGAGACAACCTCTGGAATTACCTCCACTCTGGCATTCTGCCTTCTAGGATCGGATTCCAGGATGAGGTAAGGGCCAGGCTGTTCCCAGTCTAATCTAACAGAGGCCCGCAAGCATGCCACTTCCTCTGGTTGTAATATCTTCTTTGCTCGATCTAATTTCCACAATCGCCCCACCCCCTCTGCCGGGGCCTGTTGCTCCTGCACCAAGTGTCGGTATGCTGTCTGCAGTGCGGGATGAACATCCCCTATAACTGAGTTGTTCCCTATTGGGACAATTGGGGTGAGCAAATGCCTAACTAAATTGGTATTCGTCCCCACAATCAACAAGCCCTAACTAGCTCCTGGGGGGCAGGCACACACAATGGCCAAGGTGTCAAAAGTCTCTGTATACCCAGCAATAGAGGGCCCAAATGTTAACTGGATGGGCAGGTACCCATCATATGGGAACTTCTCGGTTCCAATACCCCAAATCTCAAAATTCGCCCAACTTCTATATGGGTGTATGCATCAGGTGTCTATCATAAAAATCCCGATATAATGTCACTTGTGCACCCGAATCCAAGAGGACCCTTGTATAAATACCTTCCACTTGTACTGGCACCATTGGGGAGGGGCCCACCAGCTGTTTAGATATTTTGGCAGTGAGAGACACAGCATCTGGTTGGATCTCCAGTGCATTTAAACTGCCCAGAGCTTGCTGGGAAGAGCTACAATCTGTGAGTTAAAAAGGAGGAGGGTAGAGGAGAAAAGTAGCTGAGGCCCTGCTGATTGGACCTTCATTGCATTTAAACTGCCCAGAGCTTGCTGGGAAGAGCTACAATCGGTGAGTTAAAAAGGAGGAGGGTAGAGGAGGAAAGTAGCTGAGGCCCTGCTGATTGGACCTCCATTGCATTTAAACTGCCCAGAGCTTGCTGGGAAGAGCTACAATCTGTGAGTTAAAAAAGAGCAGGGTGGAGGAGGAAAGTATAACTAAAAATCAAAAACAGGTCACGCAGCCGCCATGGACGGTTGGGAGATCTGCTCTTTCTCCCCCATTCAGTTTTGCATCACTGGGGGGCCCTGAAAAGGGCCGAAAATCGCCCCGGAGAGGCGACCAGCAAGGAGGGGCTTTTGCTGGATCGAAGGAGAGCAGCAACTTTCCTGAGGACCTGGCATTTTTCCTCCAAACCGGCGGACAAAAGGACCGGCCATAGAAATATGGCTCGTCCCTAGGCTGCTAACAGCCAAAGTCACATTAACATCTGGCAACTTCAAAGCAGTGTGGAAAGGATTGGATAAGATTCAAAGTAACCTTAAAGCACCAGCTGCAAGAAACTCAGCTCAGCTTTTTACTTGGTGGACTTTCTGATTGTAAGTTCTTTGTTTAGTCTAATATATGACAATGGAAGAAGAACAGGAATGGATTTCTCACACAGAGGAGGTAGAGGAACAAACTCTTTATATGTTAAAAGCAATTATCCAAACTCTCCGTATGCAAGCTCAAACTATGACTTCAACTAAAGAATCATCTATACAGAATTCTATAGAAAAGGGGAAACAACCAAATGTTATGACAGAAGACTTAGATACTCAACAAATACAAACTGTGGAAAACATGGGAAGGAAACTGATAATAGAGAACAAGGAAAGGACTTTTCTTATAAACCAGAAGGAATTTGAAGACAAAAAAGAAAAACAGATGAAAGATCAGATAAATACTTTGGGACAACTGCATCGAACTGGAAAAATAAAGAGACGACCTGTCAAACGAGCTAGCCCTCTTAAGAAAACAGCAACGGAACGCCTTTATCAATATCAAACAATAGTTACAACAATACAAGGAGATCTTTTTGATGATTTAAAAGCGAAGATAAGAAAGATGATTTGGCAGAGGAAAAAAGCTAGAATTAGACTGAAAGGGATTGGGGTTTTAATCTATATATGAGATCTAAAATAGAATATATTTAAATGGATAGAATATGTATTTTGAATATAAGATATTGTAATGATTTGAGATAAAAAAATTGGTTTCATAAAATTTAGAAATATAAATATCGAAATAAGAATATTATATTGTCTTATTAGTTTGTTAAGATACATGATAGATTTTACATATAAGATCTGTATTTTAAATAGTAGATCATATGTGGAATTTGACAAAGGAATCGTGTTTAATTAAAATTTGGAAAAAAGATAAATATTAAATGTTAAATTAAAATATTAAGGGAAAATCAATTACCAGGTTACTGATTTGATAAAAGTTTGAATGTTTATAAATAATTAAGATTTGAATTTAAGATATTGTCATGAGTTGAGATACAGGTTAAATAAAACTTTGAAGTATAAATACTAATAATTAAATTTGTATATTAGCTTTCTCTTTTTCTGGAAAGGAAGAAAGGAAAGAAGTAGAAAAAAGGAAAAGAAAATTATTAGCCGTAAATATGAGAGAGAAGACTGAGAATCTGGGATCATTTAAAATCTGGAAATGATAAAGATTAAACGTTAAATTTAAATATTAATGCAAAATTAAACTTAAGAAAAACTTATTAGGTTATTGTCTAAAAGATGGAATGTCAAATTAATCAAGATATGTATAGACTGAAGATTGTTAATGAATGTTAGAAAGGTATTTTTTGTTTGATTGATAGAATAAGAACTGTATTGATCTGAATATGACAGTAGATCTTATGGGGAAAAGAGGGAATTTTGTTGTTGAAATACTTTGAGATTTGTACTGATGATATTTAAATGTAATGGAATCACGACGCTCAACCGCCACACTACTTTTCAAATATGTAAATGCAATATTGGAAAATTAATAAAAAACTTGGTTGGAAAAATAAATAAATAAATAAATAAATAAATAAAAAACAGCAGTGGTACATTCAGGGGAAGTGCATCTGAGATTCCTTGTATCTCAGAATGTCTGGCTTAGTTCAGTACAACACTTGTTTTGCAGCTGTCCTTCGCAGTACCCTTTTCAAACTTGGAAACTGCCCTATCTGTAAACAAATCACTAGTCTACGAGAACAGATTATTTATCTGTAATCTGTGCTCTTCAGGCAGAAATTAGGTGTCCAGTTCAGCCCCTCTACTCTATTGAACCTCTGCACTATCAGCCCCCTCTACCACAAAGATCCTGCTGGAGAAGGGCACTGCGGACAACCATGGGATCTGGCAGGGTGAGAGCTGTGAACCATAAACACAAAGCTTTCGCTGTGTCCCTGCACAACAGATACAGTGCCCTTACTGACCTTAATAGAGACATTAAGGAGACAGGTAAAGGTATTTGTGATGATAACTCAAATAAGCAGGGGATCGTATTCCGAGATGAAGAACTTGTTTTTGACAGGGAGAGGTTCAAATCAGTCATGCAAGAAGAGAAAGGCATCCAAAAAGAGAAGCCACCTTCTGGTTGGTGATTCAATTATAAGGGATGTAACTTTAGGAAAGGACACAGGTGTCTTCCAGGTGCTACTGCCAGTAGGGACAAGAAGCATATTTTTAAAATAGTTAAGAATGCCAGCAAGGACTGTGATGTGGATGCTATTGTACATCTTGGTACTAATGATCTTTCCCAAAAAGATGTACTCTTTGTGCAGAATGATTTCCAGAGCTTGGGGCAGGAACTTAGCAGGATAGGCTGTAGGCTTACTTTTTCAGAGGTTTTACCAGTGTATAAGGAGCAAAATGGAAAAGGCCAGTGTATAGCAGAATTCAATATGTGGCTAAAGGAGTGGTGTAAAGGGGAAGGCTTTGGTTATATTAGTCATGATGTCTGTAGCTGGTCCAATGAAAAAATGTAGAAAAGAGATGGTTTGCATCCATCAAAGAAAGGGACTGAGTTACTTGGCAATAAACTCACAGGTTTTCTGGAGGAATATTTAAAGTAAACAACGGGGACAGTGAATTAATTGATACAGAACAACCCTGTACCTGGCAATCAAAAAATTATAGGGTTAGCTGTGCATGTAACATAGATGTGTGTGTGGACAAGAATATCAACCTTGCTTTCAAGCAAAATCAAGCTTTTAATAGTGAGTGCCACACAAAGTGCACTAACCAAACAGGTGGTAAGAAAATAGGGGAACTCAGGCACCAAACAGGTTATGTAGAAAGTAAACACAGGGTCAGTCATAAAGGACTCAAATGTCTATACACCAATGCACAGAGTATGAACAGTAAACAGGGTGGACAAGAAATTCTGGTAAATGACGGCAGATATGATATTGTTGCCATTACGGAAACATGGTGAGATGAAACCCACAAATGGAACACACAGCTAGAGGGATTTAAATTATTTAAAAGAAACAGACCAAATAAAACAGGAGGTGGAGTTGCTCTCTATATAAGAAACAATTATATCTCTACAGAAATAGAGCACAACAATGATGAAAACTGTCTTGAATGCATCTGGGTCAATATAAAAGGGGGGGGAATGACATTGCCATAGGTGTATACTATAGGTCACCCAACCAAACAGAGGAAATAGATGAACTTTTTGCTAGTCAGCTAACCAAGGTATGTAGGAAGCACATCACAATAGTAATGGGGGACTTTAATTACCCTGACATCAACTGGGAGACAAACTCTGCACCAAGTGGAAGATCAAACAGATTTCTGACAAACCTAGCAGACAACTTTGTCTCCCAAAAAGTAGAGAAGGGAACTAGGGGATTAGCCATATTGGATCTAATCCTCACTAACAGAGATGAAATGATAGAAGGTATTAAAGCCACAGGAACCTTGGGGGGAAGTGATCGTGCAATATTGGAATTCAACATTATGGAATCACAAGTAATAGAACACAGTCAAACTAGAGTCTTGGACTTTAAGAGAGCTAATTTCAATAAACTTAGAGAGACCTTGGGAAGGATTCCATGGATGAGAATCCTCAAGGGGAAAACAACTCAAGAAGCTTGAGAAATTTTGAAAAGTGAGATAATAAAAGCCCAGTCTAGCACAATACCAACAAAGAAGAAAAATAACAGCTCTCAAAAGAAACCAGCATGGCTGCATAAAGAACTCTCTAATAAATTGACAGATAAAAAGGACAAGTATAAAAAGTGGAAAGAGGGGCACATAACTAAAGCAGAATATCAGCAAATAGTCCAAGCCTGCAAAGATGAAGTGAGGAAAGCTAAGGCTCAAAAGGAACTAAGGCTTGCAACAAAAGTCAAAAATAACAAAAAAAGCTTCTTTCAACATGTAAAAAACAAGAAAAAAGTGAAGGAAATTATTGGTCCATTAGTGGGTGAAAGTGGCAAGAAGGTGACAAGCAACAAGGAGAAAGCAGAACTATTTAACTCATTTTTTGCATCTGTCTTTACACAAAGGGAAAAAACAGTCCAACGTATCAAAAACAGTACCATAAAAAATAGATTAGAAACACAAGTTAAGATAGGCAAGAAAATGTTAAGTGAGCACCTGTCCAGCCTAGACGAGTTCAAATCACCAGGACCAGATGAATTACACCCCAAGGTTCTCAAGGAACTGGCAGATGTGATCTCAGAACCACTGAACTATATTTTTCAAAGATCCTGGAGCACTGGGGAACTACCAGAGGACTGGAAAAGAGCTGATGTAGTTTCCATCTTCAAAAAAGGGGGGGGAAATGGATCCAGGAAATTACAGACCTATCATCCTGACCTCAATACCTGGGAAGATTCTGGAAAAGATACTCAAACAACGAATCAGCGAACACCTAGAGGCAAACAAAGTCATTACTAAAAGCCAACATGGGTTTGTCAAAAACAGATCATGTCAGACAAATCTTATTGCATTCTTTGACCAAGTGACAAAATTAGTGGACCAGAGGAATGCTGTGGATATAATCTACTTGGATTTCAGTAAGGCATTTGATAAAGTAGATCACAACCTACTACTCGATAAGATAGAAAAATGTGGGTTAGACAGCATCACCACCAGATGGATTCGTAGCTGGCGGACCAGCCATACTCTGCATGTGGTCCTCAATGGAACCACATCTACATGGAGGGAAGTGTGTAGTGGGGTGCCCCAGGGCTCTGTTTTAGGCTCAGTGCTCTTCAACATCTTCATCAATGATTTTGACGAGGGGATAGATGGGGAAATCATCAGATTTGCAGACAACACCAAGCTGGCAAGAATAGCCAACACTCCAGAAGATAGGCTTAAGATACAGGAAGATCTGGACAGACTTGGACACTGGACGCTATGTAACAAAATGAAATTCAATGGTAAAAATGTAAGGTTCTACATTTAGGCAAGAAAAACCAAATGTACAGGTATAGTATAGGTGGTACCTTGCTCAATAGTAGTAACTGTGAGAGGAATCTCGGAGTCCTAGTAGACAATCACTTAGATATGAGCCAGCAGTGTGCTGCAGCTGCCAAAAAAAGCCAACACAGTGTTAGGCTGCATTAACAGAGGGATAGAATCAAGATCACGTGAAGTATTAATATCCATTTTACAATGCCTTGGTAAGTATCCATTTTACAATGCCTTGGTAAGGCTGCACTTGGAATACTGCATCCAGTTTTGGTCACCACGATGTAAAAAAGATGTTGAGACTCTAGAAAGAGTACAGAGAAGAGCAACAAAGATGATTAAGGGACTGGAGGCTAAAACATATAAGGAACGGTTCCTGGAATTGGGTATGTCTAGTTTAATGAAGAGAAGGGCAAGGGGGGACATGATAACAGTGTTCCAATATCTCAGGGGCTGCCAGAAAGAAGAGGGAGTCAAGCTATTCTCCAAAGCGCCTGAAGGCAGGACAAGAAGCAACGGGTGGAAACTAATCAAGGAGAGAAGCAACCTAGAACTAAGGAGAAACTTTCTGACAGTTAAAACAATTAACCAGACTTCCGCTTCCAGATCGTGGCACGTATAGTCGTATGAAGAGACCTCTCTCTTTGTCGGCTGTTTTCCCTCCGCTGTTAGACCCTTATGTGGGTCTTAAATCGCCCTAGAGGGGCGACTACCATCGAGGAAGCTTTTGCTCAGCTGTGGTGGAGCGGCGGCTCCCCCTGCAGTCCGAGCTAACTTCATAGGGCTGACGGAGAAGAAGATTGGCCAGTAAAATGGCCGATCACTTAGCTGCACCAGCTGAAGTCAGAAAAACATCTAAGCATAAAGAACCACCGTGGTGAATCCGGGTGAGACCTTTCCTCCCTCTCTCTTTCCTGACTATTTGCCTGTAAAAAGTTTTTGATCACTTCCCTGTCTTAAGAGAGCAGCGTCTGTCTACTTGGGAAAGAAAGTTTTAAAAGAACTAAAATAAAGTTTTATTGACTACTCAATTTTTCTCTTTGGATACCTAGGGGCCCTGAAAAAAATAAAAAAGAAACACTATATTTTTTACTTTATCTATTATACTGGAGATACCTGCTTTTGCTTTTTCTGTTTCTCGAAAGAGAGAATTTTTTACCTATTTGGAAGAAAGAGTTTACAGTCCACTGAGAACATCTTGTGGCGAAAAGTGCCATTACAACTGTATTTTCTTTTGCTATTTGAAGATGAATTTGACCTTCAAATGACAACAAAAGGGAAAAGATGAAAGATTTGCAACAGCTGTGGTGAATTTGCTTATTAGAATTTTGGAGGTGGATATTTGTTGACCTTTTTGAAATATAGCCTCCACTAAAAGATCAAAGACTATTCTCGATCAAAGGTTTAAAAATGTGGCTTAAAATTCCACTGAATGGGTTAAAAAGGTTGTTGACACTTGGATTGTTTTAATAACAAATGAAATAGGTGATTTTGTAAAAGGATATTTTTGTAACAATATTTGGTATTAGAGATGATAAGTAGTTGGAGGGGTAAATTTTACTTAATTGATTGATAGAATATATATTTAAAATAGACAGAAATGTAGTTTTTTGGACTGATATCTTTATTTTAACCAAGATAACTATTTTGTAATAGAGAAGAGGAGGTATTTGTGATAAGAGAAGTAATAGTATTAATAAATTATGTATTAGTTTAAGCAATAGGCTATATCTAAAAAATGTAAGGATGTTGCTTTTTGGGATAATATATTTATCTTAGATAGAATCATCATGATAGGGAAAAGAGAAATGAGGGATGCCTGAAGTGGTAATATGTCTATATAAGCTTAATTGGAATATGGTAATTTTCAAAATAGTAAAGCTTAAAAACAGGACTTGGATTCTTATAATTGAAATGTGATTGATGACTGATTGGATTGATTGAGCTTTTTTATCAATGTAATAATTTTAATTGGTAAAATAATATGTGGGAAATAGAGAGGGAACTTTTAAGGAATTAATCTGTGTGATATATGTATGATTTTGTTCTTGGATAATTGATAGCCCAATCACCACGTTGTTTCTCAAGCACTTTTATGTAAAAATGAAAAAAACAATAAAATTTCTTCATTAAAAAAAACAATTAACCAGTGGAACAACCTGCCTCCAGAAGCGGTGAATTCTCCAACACTGGAATTTTTCAAGAAGAGACTGGACAGCCATTTGTCTGAAATGGTATAGGGTTTCATGCCTGAGCAGGGGGTTGGACTAGATGACCTCCAAGGTCCCTTCCAACTTTATTATTATTATGATGAATTACTAACCTTGCCGGATTGTCAGCTTATGTGGAAGAGCCCATCCCCCCACTGACTGGTCTGGCCCGACCTCCATTCGGAGGCGGACCACCCATTTCAGTCCATGAGGCCATCATCTTAGTTAAGTTCGATATCTGAGCTTGCATAGTTGTCAGCTGATCGTTATCCTCTCCACCCTTCCTTGCTCCCATGCCTGGGGGCCATCCCGATGATAAATTGGCTGTAGCCTCTTTAGCCTCTGCTACCACTTCCGTCACCCTAACTCTCCTTATGAGCTCATGATACCCCCAGATACTCCCTTTAGCTTCTGTCTTTATTTGATTCCAGACTGGATCCTAGGCTAAAGCACCCGGGGAAAGTTGCTCCATCCGGCTTCGCTACATTCCAATAATGGGTTCCATCCCACCAAGTTTCAGTAATAGCAACAATATCATACCTTCCCTTATGTACTAGGACTTCAAGTTCTCCCTTGTTTGGTCCCCATACTTTGAGCATTAGTGTATAGGTGTACAGTGTACAGCCTTTATGGCTGCTGACCCTGCCTTTGCTTGTTACATCTCCTGTTTTATACCTGTGTGCCCTTTCCTTCTCACCACTCTCTTCTTCTTTGTCTGATTTATTGTTTTGGAGTTTATACTTTGGGTTTGGTCCCCAAAATTGGCCTCCTTCTCCCTCCAGTTTTAGTTTAAAGCCAATCCACATGTCTTCCAAACACATTCTTCCCAGTCCTTCTGAGATACATCTCATCTCTTGCCAGAAGCCTATCATGTAGATAATGTAGACCATGGTCCAGAAATCCAAAGTTCTCTAGACAGCACTATCCCTTGAGCCAGCGGTAGAATTCTCTGTTCCCTCATTGGGTGTTGACTTTCTGTTGGAAGGATGGGTGAAAACAGCATCTGTGCTCCTGTCTCTTTTTCCTTCCTGCCTGTTTCCACAGTCCCTTGCTATTTTTTTTTCAGGCTCCTTTTTCTTGTATCATTTGTCCCAACATGAGAGAGGAGAAAGGAATAATAATCAGTTGGCTTAATTATTTTAGTAAACCTCTCTGGCAGATCTCTGATCTTTGCACCTGGGAGACAACATACCTCACTTGGTAAGTTGTCTGGTCTACAAACTGCTGATTCTGTTCCTCTGAGAAGTGAGTCATCAATCACCACCACATTCCTTTGTCTCTTTGGAGAACCCAGAGGATTCCTCTTCTCTGTTACAATCTGAGCTACTTTTTTCCTGTCACTGAAACACTTGATGAAGATGCTTCTCCAGGTGTCTGCATGTTTACTTCCACGGGGAGGATATGAATTTGATTGTTCAGCTTCAGTGACAGGGACAGCCTTCTTGGTTTTTTTGTCCTTCGAGTGACATGCTGCCATTGCTCTTCCTCTAGGGCAGGGGTGTCAAACTGCCGTCCCATGGGCCGGTTGCATCGTGTGGAGACCATGCCCACCCCAGCTCTGGCAATGCAAAAAAAGTCACGATGTGTCGTGACGTGTCACATGACGTGGCATGTTTGACACCCATGCTGTGAGTTCACAGTTCCTAAATCCTAAATCCTGAAGCCAAAAGCTTGGCTCCGTTAGGAGTAAACGCCCCTGTCACCTTTGCCTACCACGGAATGGTCAGAGGCCCAACAAGCTCCTCAACTGCCTTTGAGATGGAACCAGAATGGGTCATCCCAGGAACGGTCTGTGTTGACCAACCGCAAACGCCAACCCAGGTGAATATCTCAACCACCTCCATTCTCAGTAATGGAAGAGCACATTACAATGACTCAGCCTTGTCCATAGAGCAGGGCTTTTCAACCGGTGGTATGCAAACCACCAATGATACACAAGCACCTGGCTGGTGGTACACGTAGGATGGGTTGAAAACAATGTAAAAAAAATGTAAAAAAAATGTAAAAAAAATGTTTAAAAATGTAAAAAAAGTGTAAACGTGGATGAGGTGAAGCGCAGCAGCACCACACAAGCTTGTGGCAAAGTCAGATGAAACTGCACATTGCCTGGGTCCTACTGAGAGCCCAGGATAAAAGCGCGCAGCTCCACCTGATTGGCGGTGGCCTTGGGGGTGGCAGGCAGACTCAAGCAGTCTTTACTGGAGATTCCGCTGGAGCTGCACGACACATTGCCTGGGTGCCCCCGGCACCTACCCGGATGCCCTCACCTCCCCCAAGCGTTTTTTACTCACCTGTTTTCAGCAGCATTCCCTTTCTCCTGTCCTCAGCCTTCGCCATGTGTTTGTGAGACAAAAAAAAGTTCCATGAGACTTTCTAACTTCTTGTGAGAAGTTAGAAAGTCTCATGGAACTTTTTTTTTTACCCACAAACACGTGGCGAAGGCAGAGAAGCTAACGAAGGCAGAGAAGCAAAAGGAGAAAGGGAGTGCAGCTGAAAACAGGTGAGTAAAAAAATGCTTGGGGGAGGTGAGGGCATCTGGGCGGGGGCGCCAACCTTACCCTGCATGGTGGCAGGAGGGTTAATGGTGGGCGTGGGGGTGCCAGGAGGAGCTGTGCAAAGCAGGTGGAGGGGAGGCTGGACAGATTGCTGGTGCTGGCAGAGTGGAGGCTGATTGCGCGCATGTGTGCACGAGGCAGAGGTGCTGCCCGGGGCCAGAGGGGAGGCCGGGCAGATTGCGGGCAGCGCCAGCGACGGGGAGGCCGATCACGCGTGAGCACGAGGCAGAGGTGCTGCCAGGGGCCAGAGGGGAGGACAGACAGATTGCAGGCAGTCTTCTTGAATCTGGCATTCACTGACCTGGCCTGAGCGAAGGGGAAGCGAAGGGGAATGCCAGATCTAACCCCAGGGCGGTTCGAAAGGCCAGCAGGCTGGCTGCGAGTTTTGGGGTGGAGATATGTGAGCCTTCCTCCATCTTCTTGAATCTGGCATTCACGGACCCGGCCGGAGCGAAGGGGGAGCGGGATCAAAGCCAGATTCGAGAAGACAGGGGAAGGCTCACATGTCTCCACCCCAAAACCCCCAGCCAGCCTGCTGCCCTTTCAAACTGCCCTGGGGTTAGATCTGGCATTCACAGACCCGGCTGGAGCAAAGGGGAAGCAGGATCAAAGCCCTTCTTTCGGCTGCAAAGATTTGCCTGGGGGTTGTGCCACCTCTTCCTTGGGGCTGGCTGCAGCAATGAATGAGCCGCTTCCCCGCTCGCTGCTTTTCTTCGGCTGCGGCTGTGCGCAATGCACCAGAGGGAGTCCGGCAGCCGCAGCTCTTTCCCCTCCCCTGTGCGCTCCTCTGCTGCCTGCGCTCTACTCCCCCTGTGGAAGAACCTTCTTCCTAAAGCAGTCACAGCAGACCCCTTGTGTCTGTGGATGGATTTCCCAGGCCCTACCCATGTGGAGCCAGGGTAGTAAAGGGAGTTTTGGGTTTCAGCTCAAGGGCTGCTTTGGAAAGAAGGTGAAGGTGAGTACCTCTAAATCAGGGCTTTTCAACCAGTGGTACACATACCACCAGTGGTACGCGAGCACCTGGCTGGTGGTACACGTAGGACAGGTTGGAAAAAAAGTAAAAATAAATGTAAAAAAGTGTAAAAGTGGATGAGGTGAAGCACAGCAGCACCACACAGGCTTGTGGCAAAGTCAGCTGGAACTGCACATTGCCTGGGTCCTACTGAGAGCCCAGGATCAAAGCACGCAGCTCCAGCTGATTGGTGGTGGCCTTGGGGGTGGCAGGCAGCCTCAAGCAGTCTTCAGTGGAGATTCCGCTGAAGCTGTGCGACGCATTGCCTGGGTCCCCCCCCCGCCCCTACCCAGATGCCCTCACCTCCCCCAAGCGTTTTTTACTCACCTGCTTTCAGCAGCATTCCCTTTCTCCTGTCCTCAGCCTTTGCCGTGTGTTTGTGAGACAAAAAACAATGTTCCATGAGACTTTCTAACTTCTTGCGAGAAGTTAGAAAGTCTCATGGAACTTTTTTTTTTTACCCACAAACACGTGGCGAAGGCAGAGAAGCAAATGAAAGCAGAGAAGCAAAAGGAGAAAGGGAGTGCAGCTGAAAGCAGGTGAGTAAAAAAATGCTTGTGGGAGGCGAGGGTATCTGGGCGGGGGCACCAACCTTACCCTGCATGGTGGCTGGAGGGTTAACAGCAGGCACGGGAGGACCAGGAGGAGTTGCGCAAAGCAGGCGAAGGGGAGGCCGGGCAGATTGCGGGTGCTGGCAGCGTGGAGGTTGATTGTGTGCACGTGTGCGCAAGGCAGAGATGCTGCCCGGGGCCAGAGGGGAGGCTGGGCAGATTGCGAGCAGCAGCAGTGACGGGGAGGCCGATTGTGCGTGTGTGCGAGGCAGAGGAGCTTCCCGGGGCCAGAGGGGAGGCTGGGTAGATTGCAGGCAGTGGCAGCAGTAGGAAAGCCAATTGTGCGTGTGCACCAGGCAGAGGTGCTGCCTGGGGCCAGAGGGGAGGAAAGGCTGATTGCGGGCAGTGGCAGCAACGGGGAGGCAAATTGTGCATGTGTGCAAGGAAGAGGTGCTGCCCGGGGCCAGAGGGGAGGCCGGGCAAATTGCGGGCAGTGGCAGCAGTAGGAAAGCTGATTGTGCATGTGCACCAGGCAGAGGTGCTGCCCGGGGCCAGAGGGGAGGCCGGGCAGATTGCAGGCAGCGGCAGCAACAGGGAGTGAATCTGGCATTCATGGACCCGGCCGGAGCGAAGGGGAATGCCAGATCTAACCCCAGGGCGGTTCGAAAGGCCAGCAGGCTGGCTGGGGGGTTTTGGGTGGAGACATGTGAGCCTTCCTCCGTCTTCTTGAATCTGGCATTCATGGACCTGGCCAGAGCGAAGGGGAAGCGGGATCAAAGCCCTTCTTTCGGTTGTGCCAGCTCTTCCTCGGGGCTGGCTGCAGCAATGAATGAGCTGCTTCCCCAATTGCTGCTTTTCTCCAGCTTTGGCTGTGCACAACGCAACAGCGGGAGTGCGGCAGCCGCGGCTCTTTCCCCACCCCCGTGCGCTCCGCTGCTGCCTGCGCTCTCCTACCCCTGTGGAAGAACAGCAGCTGTACTGGGCTCCTGGCAGCACCGAGCGTGACTGCAAAAGGAAAGTGATTCAGGAAAGGAACCACCATCGAAGAAATTAAAACTGAGTGATGGAGGGAGGGAGGGACAATGGAAGGGAGGGAGGGAAGGAAGAAGGGACAAAGAGGGAAGAAAGGAAGGAAGGAAGGAAGGAAGGAAGGAAGGAAGGAAGGAAGGAGGGGACAATGGGAGAGAGGGAGTAAAGGAAGGCACCCACCCCAGTCCCACCCCCCTCCACCAAAGACCCATGGATTTCCCCCCCACACACACAGGCACCCTGCAACCTGAGGGAGGGAGGGATGGACAATGGAAGGGAGGGAAGGAGGAAGGGACAAAGAGGGAGGGAAGGAAGGAAGGAAAGAAAGAAGGAGGGAAGGAAGGAAGGGAGGGAGGGAGGGAGGGAGGAAGGGAAAATGGGAGAGCGGGAGGGAAGGAAGGCACCCACCCCAGTCTCACCCCCCTCCATCAGAGACCCATGGATTCCCCCTCCACAGGCACCCTGCAACCTGAGGGAGGGAGGGATGCACAGTTGAAGGGAGGGAGGAAAGGAGGAAGGGACAAAGGAGGGAAGAAAGGAAGGAAAGAAGAAAGGGATGGACAATTGGAGAGAGGGAGGGAAGGAGGGCGCCCACCCCAGTCCCACCCCCCTCCACCAGACATACATGGATTTCCCCCCCACAGGCACCCTGCAACCTGAGGGAGGGAGGGATGTAAAATGGCAGGGAGGGAAGGAGGAAGGGACAAAGAGGGAGGGAAGGAAGGAAGGAAGGGACAATGGGAGAGAGGGAGGGAAGGAAGGCACCTGTCAGGCCCCTGGGCTTGCCATGGGCTGGGAGACGGGGAGCACACAGCCAGCAGCCAACCGACGCCCGTCTGTGAACTGCCCAGCTCCCAACAGTCAGCTGGGAGTCAGGCCGACGTATGAAGGTCGGCAGAGGACCTGCGTGGCCGCAAAGAACAACCTGGCTCCCGACAGCCAGCTGAGAGTCGGGTTGGCATGCGCCTGCCAGCTGGGGGCCGGTGGAAGGGGCAGGCGCCGCCCATCACCCAAACGTCGGAATCAGCTGGGAGGCAGCTCAGCTCTTCGCCGGCAGCAGGGAGCCGGCATGGCTGCCAGACACAGCGGGTGCCTTCCTCCGAGGAGCAAGACGTCGTAGACACTCCTCCTGCCAGCTGGACCTTAGGACTGGGCAAGCAGGACGAGGGGGGATTGTGCCTTACCCGGGCTGCCTCTCCCTTCGTCCAGGAGCAGGAGGGAGGAGGCTGAGAGCTGCCTGGTTGCCAGAACAAATGACTGGCATGGCAGAGGCTACATGGGTGTGTCTGGAGGGGGGGAATACGGGTGGTGCAATGCGGCTATTATCCATATAGACCGGATGCTGGCTTGTTACGTGGGGTGGGGTTGGTGGGTGGAGCACATTTATGTAAAGCACTGGGAGCACAGGCACCCTGCAACCTGAGGGAGGGATGAACAATGGAAGGAAGGGAAGGAAGGAAGGAATAAATTGCCAATAAAAATTGGCAAAGCCCAGGAAACTTCACAGCTGGCGACAAGTGCAGGGTGCCTGCCATTCCAACACCGCTCTCACCTTGTGTGGGTCCATCTCCACGCCGTCCCCTGATATCCTGTAACCCAGGTAGTCCAGCCGAGCCCGGTGAAACTCGCATTTGGAGAGTTTCACAAAGAGGCGGGCATCCAACAATTTTCTCAGTACCTGCCTGACTAGGTGGACGTGTTCCTCCAAGGTGGTCGTATATATTAGAATATCATCCAAATACACAAGGACCCCGCAGTACAAGTGCTCGTGCAACACCTGGTTGATGAGCTGCATAAACACCGCGGTAGCCCCCTGCAGCCCAAAAGGCATCACACGGAATTGATAGCTGCCGAGCGGGCAGTTAAACGCCATCTTCCACTCAATCCCGTGGAAGTCCACGCAGAGCCGTAGGGAACCGTCCTTTTTCTCCTTGAATAAGACTGGGGCGGCTACCTGTGACCGAGCTGGGAGGGAGGGAAGGAAGGAAGGAAGGAAGGAGGGGAAGAAAGAAGGAGAGAAGGAAGGAAGGAGGGAGGGAAGGAAGGAAGGAAAGGAAGGAAGGAAGGAAGGAAGGAAAGAAAAGGAGGGAGGGAGGAGGGAGGGAGGGAGGGAGGGAAGGAAAGAAGGAAGGAAGGGACAATGGGAGAGAGGGAGGGAAGGAAGGCACCCACCCCAGTCCCACCACCCTCTACCAGAGACCCATGGATTCCCCCCACAGGCACCCTGCAACCTGAGGGAGGGAGGGACAATGGAAGGGAGGGAAGGATGAAGGGACGAAGAGGGAGGGAAGGAAGGAAGGAAGGAAGGAGGGAAAGAAAGAAGGAGAGAAGGAAGGAAGGAAGGAAGGGAAGGAAGGAGGGAGGGAAGGAAGGAAGGAAGGGACAATGGGAGAGATGGAGGGAAGGAAGGCACCCACCCCAGTCCCACCCCCCTCCACCAGAGACCCATGGATCCTCCCCACAGGTAACCTGCAACCTGAGGGAGGGAGGGATGGACAATGGAAGTGAGGGAGGGAAGGAGGAAAGGAGGAAGGGACAAAGAAGGATGGAAGAAAGGAAGGAAAGAAGGAAGGAAGGGACAATGGGAGAGAGGGAGGGAAGGAGGGAAGGAGGGTACCCACCCCAGTTCCACCCCCCTCCACCAGAGACACATGGATTCCCCCCACAGGCACCCTGCAACCTGAGAGAGGGAGGGATGGACAATGGAAGGGAGGGAGGGAAGGAGAAAGGGACAAAGAAGGAGGGAAGAAAGGAAGGAAAGAAGGAAGGAAGGGACAATGGGAGAGAGGGAGGGAAGGAGGGCACCCACCCCAGTTCCACCCCCCTCCACCAGAGACACATGGATTCCCCCCCACAGGCACCCAGCAACCTGAGGGAGGGAGGGATGGACAATGGAAAGGAGGGAGGGAAGGAGGAAGGGAAAAAGGAGGGAAGAAAGGAAGGAAAGAAGGAAGGGATGGACTATGGGAGAGAGGGAGGGAAAGAGGGCACCCACCCCAGTCCCACCCCCCTCCACCAGAGACCCATGGATTCCCCACACAGAGGCATCCTGCAACCTGAGTGATGAGCTGCCCCCCCATTGACTTTGTTTTTCAAAAAGTTGCAAAAGGTGATCACATGACCCTGGGACACTGTGAATGTCATAAGTATGAATCAGTTGCCAAGCATCCCAAATGAAATCACATGACCCTGGGGATGCTGCAACAGTCATAAGTGTGAAAAATGGTCATAAGTCAATTTTTCAGTGCCATTGTAACTTCGAAAAGTCACTAAGCAAATTGTTGTAAGTCGAGGACTACCTGTACTTTATCATTTTTTTCCTTTTTGGGGGGGGTGTCAAGTTTTTGACACCTTGCTGGGAGAGTGGTGGTACTCGGATGTTGCCTTATCCTAAATGTGGTACAATGGGTGAAAAGGTTGAAAAGCCGTTACTTAGGGTAATGTAATAATATTACAACAGTATTTCTAGACTCCACAGGAGAGAACTTAGTGTGTCTGAATGCTGCAGTTATTTAAGAGAGAAATATTTTCATTCTTCGTTCCAATCACTCTGTAATTCACCTCTTCAGTGACTGTTATGAACGGATGTTCAGCCTTTAAAACAATCATATTTATAAGTATATGTGGTAGGGTTTTAACATGAGTTGCTTAATCTGATCTGTATATCTCAGATGTTAAAATATAGCCCTATTTTGTACATTTCTGATGGAGGGCAGTATATTTTGGAAATTGTAATAGCAATTTCATAATTCTGAATATATTTTTAGCTAGAGAAAAGTAGCATGGGACCTGTTGCATGCTTCTTTGTGTTTTTATCATGCTCATCGTATTTTATGCTCTGTAATATTTACATATAAAGTGGTATATTGCTTGAACTGCTCATTTTACTCTATTTTTCCAAATACTGTATTGAATTCTGGTGTGGGAAGTCAGCCCCCCCCCCCAGAGAAAGAAATATTTTTGGAAATATTTAAAAGGCAGAATATATTTCCCTAAAGGATTTTAAAAGCAGAAACCAACCCTGCCCCCAAGTCTCTTTGTCCCAAACAGAAACCAAGTCTGCAGAATTGCAGATGTGATAATCTTGTCAGAAAGACTGGAGTCAGGAAACAGGGATTAGGAAGAAAGATCCCTAGAATCAACAACCCCTCACACCAAAAATCTAAGAGTCATCAGCCACAGGCCCAGGGAAGCAGGATATGTCCTTTGGGACATAATAGGATTAACCCACCACCATCAGAATACCAGAAAGGCACACTCAGACTCAGGTCAAAGTTCATGCCACAGGAACAACTCCAAACAAAAGGCTCCAGAGGGTATAAAAACCCACTCCCTACATGTGCTCACTCTCTTTTCTTCCAGAGCCATCTTTCTGTCTGGCTCTCCTCTTCAATAAACTGCAACCTTCTTCCTAAAACAGTCACCATGTTGTTTATTCCCAGCTGGGACTGAACCATGAAGAAGACTTTTCCTTCAACACTGTGAACAATATGACTATCTCATCCCTTGCATTGCTTTCAACTGATATGCTGTTCTGAATCTTTTTAACATTTTCATTGCTAGTTTAAGAGCTTGTGAAAGTTCTGGTTTTTTTAAAATATTGATCTGCCCCAGTTGCATTAAAGAAGTATGAGAAATGAATCTACTTTTTTGAAAAGCAAAATATTCATGGATAAGCACAGAATCCTATACCTGGTTCTTGGATACACCCTTGAGATTGATCTATGTTGCCTTTCTCTTCAGCCAGCCTCTGATACTAGAATGTACAAAGTTAGATGAAAATTGTGGAGAATAAGTAGAGGCGAGCATCATAATTATATATATTATGTACCTTTTGGGGGCAGAGGGTAGAAAAAGCTGCTCCTGAGATGGTTAGATCAGACCTATGCTTAAATAAATGAGTTTTAGTCTAATGATGTACAGTAATCCTTAATCATCTAAAGCAGAATGTGGGTTTATTTATGTAATGGTTCCCTTCCTGTATGTATGACCTTACATAGATATATTGTATGTATTTTATCCTCTGGTGAGAAGAGGGGGGGAAGACTGGTGAATTTGTATTACTATAGGGAAATTATAGCTTAACAATCATGTGATAAGGTAGTAAACGAAAGGGTTGACTATGAATGGCTCTGCTTTGGACATGTAAGTTTATTTTCTTAAATGTACTGGTAACATCCAAAGGGGACTTATAAGAAATATATGCAGACTATATGTTACAGGGTACACGATGTATTACAAGGTAACTGATCTTTGATTGCAGTAGTATACAATTAATTAAAAGTTCAGCTCCAGTGTGATTGTGGTGGTCTCAGACTAATTTTCTACTTCAGTGCATGAATATCATTGGGACAAATCTTGAAGGACTGGTGTAAAAATGGGGGACATTAATGAAAAATATAAATATTGTTACAAATTGGAAAATGTTTTCCTGATATACAGTAAATGGACAGGGCAGGTTGGAAAATAGGACATCTGGTCTGAGGTAGGTAATTATTTCTGGGTGAATAAGAGGCAGGTCCAGTGTAGTATACAGTAACATTTATTTTTATCTTCCGATCTTGCACTAATTCTTTAAGTTTTTCTACTGTGCTTCCCCGAAAATAAGGCCCTAGCTTGATTTTTACACGTGCACCCAATATAAGCCCTACCCCAAAAAATAAACCCTAGTTTTGGGGCAAGGCACACATGTAAAAATCAAGCTAGGGTGGGGGGGCAGCTGTCCCATGCGCCCTGCACCCACTTACCTTAGGACCGCTGCAGTCAGGCCTCCCATGCCCCAACACCTGTCACGCTGCTGCCTGAGTTCTGTGGCCGCTTGCGGCCTCATGCAACAAGGCACATTTGTGCCACTGCCACCAGTTGCAACACGAGGCTTGCACCGGTGCCACTGCTCATGGCAGGAGGCCCTGTGGTGCACTGCACCGATCGTGCCAGTGCCGCCACATGCAGCAGGAGGCCACCCAGCGCATTGTGCCGATTGCACCGGTGCCACAAGGCTCCAGCGAGTGGTGGCACCAGTGTGATTGGAGTGATGAGCCATGCAGAGTCCTGTGAGCGCCATCATGCCCGTGAGTGGCGTGATGAGCCATGTGGTCTGCCATAACCTGTGGCAGCGGCACAAGCAGTGTGACGAGCCTTGCAGCCTCTTGCCGCAACTGGCTGCAGCGGCGCAATGCGCCACGTGGCATGTGGCCACAAGCGGCTGCAGAAGAACTCAAGCAGTGGCTCAACAGGTGCTGGGGCATGGGAGGCCTGGCTGCGGTGGTCCTAAGGTAAGACATCCCGAAAATAAGACCTGGTGCCTCTTTTGGAGGCAAAAAAAATATAAGACTGGGTTTTATTTTCAGGGAAACACGGTATGCTCTGGCTGGTGTTAGCTTTGATGGTGTCTAGCCACCATGTTCTTGGATGCCTTAAATTTATTTGCTGCCTATCTTGTGTGGCTACTCTAGGCAGCTTACAACAATAAAAAAGGAAATGTAAAGAGTGTAAACAGAAGTAAAATAATAGAACAATAAAATAATGAAAAATAACACGAGAATACATCAATATGACAACCAAAAAGATGGATGGGTAGAGAGTAGAAAGCAAGGGGGTAAGGTGGAGCCTGCCATCAATCCAGCAGCCACCTCCAGCGTGGAACTCCCCCATTTGCTCCCCAGGCCAACCGGCAGAGCCAGAACTTCAGGCTCTTGCAGAAGGATAGGAGCGTGGGGGCAGAACTTACCCTAGAGGTATAATATAACAAGCATAATACGTAGTTGGTATTTTTGTATTTTAAGGAAGAATTCACAATATCACTTTGGGTTCTTTCTAATGACTATTGGTTTGTGCCATCTTGAAGTCTCTACCTTTTTAAAGTTTTCTGTAATTTCTAATATGAAACATATTAATGTTACGTTCCTGACTTTTGAACTTATTAGTGAAAAAAAGCTAGAAGAAATCATACTCACTAATATGAAAAAGTTTGAGATAAAGCTACCCCAAGTTACTTATTAGACATCACTTGGAATATAAAGCTTGTCTTCATTCAAGTAAATACAGAGATGCGCTTTGAATTGCCAGCATGCTTATGTTGGTAATTTAGCATGAATTTATGTCACAAACCTATGGGCATTTTTCTATGTTAGCGTAACTTAGATGTAATTTAAAATGTATGGAAATCCTACAAGAATATTGAAACACTGATGATAAACTTGGTTATTTATTTATTAAATATGTTCGCCTCTTATCTCACTGCAAGGTGACAATGGACAGCTTACAACATCAAAATAAGACAAATATATATCGAAATGTATAAAATCACAATATAACTTGTAATAAAAACACAAATTATAACTAAAACTAAAAGGGAAGAAAGGAGCAGAATGTACGGGGGGGAGGTGAGAGCTGCTGTTAATTGATCAACCACCTCCAGGATGGTACTCCCCCATTGTGGCCCCAAGCCAACTGGCAGAGCCAGGTCTTAAGGCTCCTGCAGAAGGTCAGGAGGGTGGGAGCCAAACCTATCTCAGGAGGCAAGATGTTCCTAAGGGCTGTAGCCACGGCAGAGAAGGCTCTTCTCCTGGACCTCACCAGTTGGAATTTCTTGACTGACAGGATCCACAGCATGCCTGCTCTGCTGGCACAAATGGGGCGGGCCTGTCCCATAGGAGTGAGATGGTTCCTCAAGTAACCTGGACCCATGCTATGCAGGACTTTATAGGTAATAACACCTTGATTTGCACCTGGAGGCAAACCGGCAGCCAGTGCAGCTTGCGGAACAGCAGTGTTACATGGGCCATTCTAGGGCTCCCAAAGACTGCCTGTGCTGTCACATTCTGCATCAGTTGAATCTTCCGAATGCTCTTTAAGGGTAGCCCCATGTAGAGCACATTGCAGTAGTCCAAACGTGCCATGACCAGGGCTTGAATAGCAATAGCAATAGCACTTAGACTTGTATACCACTCCATAGTGTCAAGAACTGGGGAAATCAGGAGATTCAAGCAGTTCAAATGAGTATAAAGATTTATTGCAAGCTTAAGCTCTCTACAAAAATCTGGCCTATTAATGGTCAAGTGAAATGACCGGGAATAAGAAGGCATTCAAGGTGGGCTGGACTTAGAACTTTTGCAGGTGGCATGATGCATTTGACCTCTCCCTTAGGCTCAGCCTGGTCATTTCCTACACCACCCATCCCTCCACCTTGACCCCCCTCCTCTTCCATGGGTTCTTCTATGCTGCTTTCCCCTTCCAGCTTTGTGTCTTCAAAGTCTGAGTTCTCATGGGAACTTGACAAGGGAAGAAGGGAGGCCGTCTCAAAGGAATCCTCCTCCCACTCCTCTGTAGGAGCTGGTGAGCCAGGTGGTGGTTGCTGTAACGCACAAACATTGTTAGAGGTTCCTTCCCCTCCCCTTCCCAGGAATTGAAGGCCAGATGTCGAAGGCCCATCATAGGTGAGCTTCCCTCCTCCCCCCCCCCAGAGGAATGAAGAGGGTCTGGTTAACCTCTTCCTAGACAGGTTCCTCAGGCAAAACTGGGTGGGGCACTGGTAGCTTCATTGGGTTTGGCTTGTCAGGGAAGCAGTGGTGGAACTGACAAACTAAATCAGGGGCATGAACATACTGTGTGTTCTCCCAGGAGCAATCAGAAACTGGGTAGCCCTTCCAATGAATCAAATACTGGATACCTTTGCCTCTTCTAGAGTCTAATATTTCTTCCACCTCATATTCTGGTTCTCCCTCTACTATGACTGGCAGTGGAGGGTGTCACTGGGACCTTATTCTGCTTGGGGGGGCATCTTTGGCAAGTAATGCTCAGTGAAATACTGGATGCACCTACATTGAAGGGGTAATTGGAGGTGGAAGGCTACAGGATTGATTTGTCAGAGAACTTTGAATGGGCCTACAAATTTGGTGTCTAGCTTATTGGAAGGTCTTGAAGTGGCTAAGAACCTAGTAGAGAGCCAAACTTTGTCTCCTACTGCTATGGGTGAACCCTCCTGCCAATGGGCATCTGCTGCCTTCTTGTAAGCCTGTTTCGCTTGGTCAAGTTTTTGTTTCAACATGATGGAGAAAGATGTCTAGAAAAAGTTGGGCTGTGTCTTTGGCATTGGGCAATCCCTTACAGGGTATGAAATGGGCTACTTTGGTGAAAAGATCTACCACCACTAATACAGTAATGAAGCCTTGGACAGAGGGTAAATCAGTAATAAAATCCAGAGAAACCATATGCCAGGGGTGAGGATGAGGCTAGGTAGTGGCTGCAAAAGTCTTGCTGGCTTCTGATGGAGGGGTTTGGCCCTCCTGCACATGTGGTAAGAGGCCACATATTCCCTGATGTCTGCAGCTATCTTAGGCCACCAAAAGTCTCTCAAGGTTCTCTGCAGGGTTTTGAACACACCTCCATGCCCTGCCTTTTGATTTTCATGGCAAAGCTGTAGTGCTTCTTCCCTGCACAGGGTGCAGAAACGACTATTCTGCCTCTGTGTTTTAGGGCACCTCTCTCCATTGTGTACAGGGTTACAGTACCTGCTAGGGTCTCCTTGAGGTCATTTATCCTGGCTCGTGAGAAGTGATCACATTGCTAGTCCTTTATCCTGGTGATTACATCCTGTTGCAGTTGGGCAGCTCCCAACCTCTCACTGGTTGGTAGTGATTGGTGAAGCTGGAAATTGGAAGGTTGCAGGATTGTTGTTGGTTCTGGAATCTGTTGAACAAAGGAATATTCTGGTTTGTGAGAGAGCGCATATGGCATTAAGTTCTTGGAGTCTGGGACGTATTTAATGTAAAAAGAAAATGTGAGAAGAATTGGCTCCAACTGTCTTCTGTGGGCAAAAGCGGCTTGGTTTGTTGCAGGGTGTGCAGATTTTTGTGGCCAGTGTTGACCGAGCTGTCAGGGCTCTGGAAAAGAAGGCACATGGTAGAAAGCTGTTGTCTCCCCCTCTCTCTTGTAAGAGAACAACTCCAATGGCTACATCTGAAGCATCTGTTTGGACAATAAATCTCTTTGATGTGTCTGGGTGCTGAAGCAAGGGCTGGCAAGCAAAAAGTTGCTTTAACTCTTTGAGTGCTGATTGGTGTGTAGGAGTCCAAGCAAATTCATCTCCTTTCTTAGTCAGTTGGGTCAGTGGTTTGGCTTTATGAGCAAAGCCTGGTATAAATTTCCTGTAGAAGTTAGCAAAGCCGAGGAAGCATTGGATGTCTTTGGCTGTGTGAGGGGCTTGCCAGTCAAGTACAGTTTGGACCTTCTGGGGGTCCATCTGGATGCCTTTTGTGAAAATACAGAAGCCCAAGAAGTCTTGTTGTTGCAAATCAAAGGGACATTTTTCTGGCTTGGCAAAGAAGTGATTATCTCTTAGTCCAGGGCTTTTCAACCTTTTTACCGATTGTACCACTTTTAGGATATGGCAATATTCGAGTACCACCTAGTAAGGTGTCAAAAACTTGATGACCAAAAAAAAAAACCTGTTCAAAGTTGCAATTTGTTAGAAAATTTTAATTTCTCTGTTGGTAAAAATAAATCAGAAGCTCTCACAGTTGACTGCATTTAGCTGATTCAAATAACCTCTTTATATTCATATCAAAATATTTACAATACCATACATTCTTCTTTACAGCAACATAGCACAATGAAGACTTCTTACAGAGAGATACAGAGACAGACCTGAGACTGAATAAAAAAAATCCAGCTCCTAACTCAATACCTTTTTTGCACAGACTCAGTAGCATTTTTCTCACATTGGCTGACTGAGTTACCACATGACTCTTCCTGCTCATGAATATTCCAACACTCCTCCCTTCATAACAGGAAGAGACATCAGACCTATTGACTTAATACATTCTCCATAGTGAACACCACCCAATGGTTTAGTCATCATGTCTGCCAAATTATTCTCGGAAGAACAATGATGTAAACTAACCAATTTTTCTTTTACAGCTTCCCTGACATTACAATACTTAATGTCTACATGTTTACTTCTGTTCTTCACCCTGTCGCCAGTTGCCATTTTTATACAGGCAGCATTGTCTTCAAATACCTTTACAGATTCTTTTACATTAATATTTAAATCTTGCAACAACTGTACATACCATGTTACTTCAGAACACAATTCAGATAAAGCAATAAACTTGGCTTCCGCTGTTGAAATAGCAACAGTTGTTTATTTTCTGGACTTCCATCCAATCAGAGTCCCTCCAAACAATATTATAATCCCAGAATTTGATTTTCTTGTGTTTATGTCATCTACATAGTCACTATCGACATAACACTTTAATTTCAATTCCTCAGTAATCTGTATTTGAAGACCCAAATTTATGGTTCCCTTTAAATATCTGAGAACCCTTTTTACACCCATCCAATGTAACTTTGTAGGTGCAGCAGTAAAACGACTCAAAATGCTTACTGTGCAAGCTATGTCTGGTCTGGACCACTGTGATAGATATAACAAACTCCCTATTGCTGAGTGATATATCTCTTTTGATCACAGGTTTCACGTTTGTCCGCACTTAAACTATTATAAACATCCATACTCATGGGTGTGGGAACAGTATTGCTATCTTTCATATTATATTTTTCCAATAACTGCTCAATTTTTCTCCTTTGACTGAGAATATAACCACCTTTTTCATTTTTCTGTATCTCTACACCGAGATAAATTTTTATTTCTCCCAAATTCTTTAATTCAAATTTCTTTCCTAATTTATCAGCAAATTCCTTGACTTGTGATGCATCATTTGCGATGAAGCAAAGATCATCCACAAATGATAACAGTAGACAATTCCCTCCTTGTAACTGTCCAGTATATATACAATTATCAGCTTTGCAACTCTTAAATCCAAGACCCTTTAAAGCAGTATCTAAACAGATATTCCAGTTTCTGGCTGACTGCTTCAGCCCATAAATAGCCTTGTTTAATTTATACACCATGTTAGGCTTTGCAATTTCATACCCTGGTGCTTGGATCATATAAATTTCTTCCTCTAACTCAGCATCGAGGAATGCAGTTGTGATATCAAAGTGCCAGATTTTATGCTTATATGCCACTGCCAACGCCAGTGCTAATCTTATACTCTCACTTTTCACAGTTGGCGCAAATACTTCATTGTAGTGCATTCTTTAATTGTGAAAAACCTTGTGCCACTAACCTGGCCTTATACTGTACATCATTATTTGTCAATACCTTTTTCTTATATACCCACTTACAACCTACAGCTTTGGTTCCCTGTGGCAAAGTCACCGATTTAAATACTTCATAATCTCCCATGGATTTCATCTCTTTATGCATGGCCTCCTTCCATCTTTCTTGTTCAGCTTTTGGTAATGCCAACACCTCTTTATAACTTCTTGGCTCATACCACACATTGCAAACCTTTACCTTGCTGGCAGAATACCTGTCAGGCGGAATTCCTTTTTTACATTGCTCTGACCTACATGGTATTAACTGCTCCTGTGTCTCAAGTCTTTCTGGCTTCATGTCTTGTTCAACCTCTCCTCCCTGAACATTGACATCTTCAACAATCATTTTTCCATCATTAGATGAGTTATTGTCTGTGGCGAAAGTCCGTGGCGTTACCCGGCTCCCATGAGAAAAGACAAAGACTGGGGATTGTCTTGGAGTGGAAGCCCAGAACTCAGTCCGGGACAACCTTTTATTTTCATCCCAAAGCTTCTCCCCTTGACCAAAATCATCCCACAGATACACAGCCAATAAGAACATAAGCACGTACACTTGAAAAGCCCCAAACATATTCTCAGTAAACGAAACTTAACGTTTCCTTTTTTCTCCACGCCCTAGTGCAGCTGCCTTCCATATGACAACCTATAGGAGCGGAATAGAAACTTATTGCAAGAAATAGAAACTTAGAACGGAATAGAAACTTATTGCAACATCTCCTCCTTTTTTGTTTTATTCTTGAAGTGAGGCAATCAGTCCATGTACTCGAGTTCCTGAAGATTAGGTGGCTGTTTGTAGGTGTCATTGTAAAAAGCCGATGGCAACGGCTGCATGGGTGTTTCAGTAAATCCTGTTTGGATTATATTCACTTGGTGAAAAAGCTTCATCTTTGGCATAAATGACTTCATCATAACAAGCATTCCCGGCAAGCATTGGATACAACAGCAACAGCAAATAAGTAAAATCACTATTACAATAACAATACTAATAAGATTTTTCAACCATTGAAAATTCGGTAACCAAGACCACAAAGCATTCCAAATATCCTCAATACCTATAGTCTCTGGATATTGGGATAAAGGATTTTCCTGAATCAATATTTTCATGTTACTCATAGTCGCACTAATATTTGGTTGAGAATTTGAAATATAAGTACAACATGTAGGACCAATTATAGTACAAACCCCTCCTTGTTTGGCTAAAAGGAGGTCGACTGCAAACCGGGTTTGGAGGACAAAGGTTGTCATTTGTCCTTGTTCTTCATTAAGCATTTCAATGGCCTTCACTGTCATTGGCTGCAGTCCAATTCCGTGCTGCATTCAAATAACTACAAACCTGATACATTGGCATCGTCATGTTTACATACTCTCCATCATCACGTTTTATATAAGTTGAACTATTCACTTTATCACAATTATCAGGCATATTAAAGGTGATATTACAAGAGGGGTATATACCTAAAGGGATATTTCCCTTAGAAAAATTAAAACACACTAATTCAGAATCTACATAATAAAGCCTAAGTGGCAGCGTATAATGTCCTGCCGCATTAATATTTGCAAAACTTTCGCTGGCCCCAGTGTTGTTCAAAGGAAGTCCAACTAAAGGAAGTCCTTGACTGGCATCCGATGGTGACAGCATACACATCCAGCAGTCAGTCCGGTTTGTTACGGTACTAGCCTTTTTTATGTCCTTCCAAAACTCATTATTTGTCCACTTTGGGCTCACCCGAGTTTTTGCAATCTTTTGGCTATACACTGTAAGGACGAATATTGCGGCCAGGAACCCATATCGTATTGCCCTCATGTTGTACAGCGGCATATCCACGACCCCAAGTAATAAGTTCTGCGGGTCCTTTCCACTGGGGGTCTGGTAGTTTACGATACCAGACTAGCGGTCGAGCTGTGGTTGCTGCATCTGGAAGGAGAGAAAAATGTCTGCTGGCAGCTGTATTAGGTGGTGTGCTAGTCCAATTTAAAAAATTAAGAGTGTATGAAGCTAAGCAAAGATGATTTTGCAGGGCTAATTTCCCCATTTTTTGTTTTTAATTTGTCGAGCATGTGTTTAAGAGTGGAATTGGCGTGTTCCATGATTGCTTGCCCCTGTGAATTGTAAGGAATGCCGAATTTATGAACAATGTTCCAGCGAGCACAAAACTGTGCAAATGCCTGACTGCAATAAGCAGGTCCATTGTCAGTTTTTAATTCTTTTGGCGTACCCAGAGTGCTAAAAGTATGAATACAGTGATTAATGACATGTTTGGTGGCCTCCCCACGCTGTGGAGTGGCAAGGATAAACCCAGAATATGTGTCTATGGTGACATGGAGATATTTCCATGGGTTGAAAGACACATACTGAGTAACATCCATTTGCCAAATTTGGCCGCTCTCAAGCCTGCGGGGGTTGACCCCCATCGGAAGAGACAAGCCTTGTTGTGAACAAGTGGGGCATTGTTGAATAATAGCAGCTGCCTCCCCGGGAGGTATGCCAAATTGTTTAACCAAAGCCTTGGTGTTTTGATGAAAATAGCCATGACTATCCCAGGGAGTGGGTTGTTGCATAGTCATAACTTGTGTTGCCATATCCGCCCGAGAATTCCCTTCACTGAGAATTCCTGGAAAATTTTGATGACTACGGATATGTGCCATGAAATAAGGACAATATCTTTCTCAATTAAGTGTTGTAATGTCAAAAATAATGACATTAAAGTCTCATCCAAGCTAGGAGAGATATAAGAATATGGCAAAAGAGAAACCAAATTATAAACATATAAACTATCAACAATTATATTAACATCGTGACAAGGGAATGTTTGAAATGCCAAAATAACTGCGGCAACTTCGGCGCATTGAGCTGATGATTGTGGTGGAGTGATTTTGGTGCACCATTTTCCTGTAGCCCACCATGCACAGGCGCCATAGATTTTTCCACCATCAGTATAAACTGTGACACCTTCTAAAGGTGTTGGAGATGACAAAGGTTGTAATTTTAGTGGCAAATTTTTTATAGCCATAAATCTATGATCTGTGGGAGGATGGCATGAAAATTGACCGGGCCAATCACCAAGCAATAATTGCAAAACAGAATTATTTTGAATCATTACCTCCCAGCTCTTTAGAGAAAATGGAAGAAAAATGATTAGCGGCTCTATTCCCGCTATTTGTCGGCAACGGCCACGGCCACGATGTATAATATCTGCCAAGGTCATAGCTGGAGGGTTAATAGAGCGTGAAGGTGTACTAGGAGAATGAATACATTCTATAATAAAAACCTTCTTATCTACAAGTTGAAAAATTGCCACTGTGGGTGGTCAGTCAAAAATCACATTCAAATGCACAGGATGATTGTCAACACACCGATCTGTCCACTGGGTGTTGAGGGCCGTTTGGACTTTCTCAACGACCGATAGCTGGTTGGAGGTTAATGTCACAACATCTGTGGGACTTTTGAGGCCTTTTAATGCCATAAACAAAGGAGAAAGGGTAGAGGTAGAAAGACCTATATATGGTCTTAACCAATTAATATTTCCTAAATATTGTTGTAGTTGAACCAATGTAGGTGCAAGTGGCAAATCAAATTGTACCACTTGGGGTGATGAATGAGCTTGTTGCAATTTGTGTCCCAAATATAAATATGGCGCTGTATTTTGTATTTTTTCAGGGCTAATAACCAATCCTGCCCAGGCCAGTGTGGTTTCTAATTCTTTATATGAAGCCATAATCGTGCCTTTTGGCCCTGGGCCTGCAATGAGAATGTCATCCATATAGTGATAAATTTTCCAATTAATATGTGCTTTACAAAATGGTTGTAATGCAAGATCCACATACATTTGACACATGGTTGGACTGTTCAGCATGCCTTGAGGTAGCACAGTCCATTGATATCTAGTGGCAGAAGCACTATTATTAATTGATGGCAGGGTAAAGGCAAATAACTTTCTGTCTTCTGGGAATAAAGGAATACTAAAAAAGCAATCCTTTAAATCTATGATAACAAGGTCCCACGTTTGAGGAATCAAATTTGGATTTGGCAGGCCACACTGTAGGGGTCCCATGGGAACAATAATTTTATTAACTTCTCTAAGGTCATGTAAAAATCTATATTTTCCAGATTTTTTTTTCTTGATCACAAAAACAGGGGTATTATAAGGACTATTTGATGGCTCAAGATGTCCTAACGTTAGCTGTTCCTGCACTAACATATGCAAAGCTGTTAATTTTTCCTCAGTTAATGGCCATTGATCAACCCATACAGGATTCTGATGGATGGTTTGTAATTTCATAAGTGGATTCATTTTAGTCTTCTAACGTAATTTTTGCATCCAATTGAGCCAATAAATCTCTTCCCCATAAATTTACATGAATGTTAAGTATAACTGGTTTTATAAGTACTGTAGTAGTTCCCGTTTTTGTTTTTACAGAGAGCCAGTCAGAACTGACCTTAGCTTGTTGAAGCCCTCCAACGCCTCGTACAGTGGGAGTGTCTTGGGACGGCCAATGAGGCGGCCAGTCTTTAGTCCGAATCACGGAAACATCGGCTCCAGTGTCTATAATACCAGAAAATTGAACACTGTTAATGACCATAACGGTCAGCGGCTTATCAGGGGTGAGCGTTTTAGTGAGGGCTAAAATTGTGCTGTTAAAATGAACATCGGTAGATCCAAACCCACCCACCCGTTCAGTGTCGGAGGTCCCCATAGGTCGATAGGGAAATAAAACCATTTATGCATAGGTGTCCCCTTGATTCAAATGAAGCGGCTGATTGGTATAAAGTTGGACTTTAATGATTCCTGTATAGTCGGAGTCAATGACCCCGGGAACAACAAAAACACCCTTTTTTCCTGCGGAGGATCGGGGCAAAATGATGCCTACAGTGCCTTCAGGGAGTGGTCCTTGAAGTTGGGTGTCACAAACTTGTGTAACGTGTGGAAAAGAAAGATGTACTGGCGCCACTAATTGTAAATCAACACCAGCGCTTCCTTTGGTGGCAGGTCGAACAGATGGATGATCAATGTGGACAGGAAAGTGTTCAGCCTTTTGGGTTTGGTTAGCTGAGCACCCCTGTCTTAGTTTTTTTGTTGTTGAAAGTTACGGCATTGATTAGCCCAATGATAGCCCTTTTTACATTTCGGGCAAACAGTTTTTGGTTTGACTATTGTGCCAGAGGGTGTTTTACTTTGTCCGCTGCCAGGAACGCGGCACTGTGCCTTAAAGTGTCCTGGCTTTCCACAATTAAAGCAATTACCTGTTGGCTTATTAGATCTGGTAATTGCCATGGCCAAATTTTCCATTTGATAGGCGTGACTACCCACAACTCTGCACGCCTGAATCAAATCTGCAAGAGTTTTAGGACCTGTGCCAATTAAAGGTTGCAACACTCGCTTGCAGTCGGTGTTGGCGTTTTCAATTGCCAATTTCATCAAAATTTCCTCTGCCGCTGCTTCATTATCAATTTGCTTGTCAATGCTATCCTTCAATCCATTAATGAATTCATCATAGTGCTCCGTTGTTCCTTGTTTAATCGGTGTAAAACTTCGTCCAAATTTCCCACTTTCATCCACATTTTTCAAGGCTGCCAAAACAGCGTGCACGATCACTACAAAATGCTGTTCTGGGATTCCATCTCTCTGTTGGTCAATGCCAGTAAATTGTCCCGCCCCATAAATTTGATCCGCAATCAGTTGAGCAGTAGCTCTTTGAACTGCTTGAATGCGATATTCTGAATCCCAAACTGCATACTGGGCCGAGTATGAAGGAATGTGTTTCCAAACATATTCAAGGAGAGTTCGTAAGTCTCCTTTGGTTAGTTTTTTCGCCTGGCCATTCGCCTTAAAATAAAAATAGTTTTTCCTCGTTATCTCTCTGAGTTCCCCTAAATGCACTTTCTGTGCCTTGGAGAGACCCCCCCCATACTCACAAGTGGTCAGTCCTTGTCCAGCAATGAACTGATGAAGCGCGCTTAGCCACGTCCGGGCGGTGAGTTCAGGGGTCCAGGGACGTACAATCTCTTTGGATCATCACATTGGGGTCACCACTTTTGGCGAAAGTCCGTGACGTTACCCGGCTCCCATGAGAAAAGACAAAGACTGGGGATTGTCTTGGAGTGGAAGCCCAGAACTCAGTCCAGGACAACCTTTTATTTTCATCCCAAAGCTTCTCCCCTTGACCAAAATCATCCCACAGATACACAGCCACTAAGAACATAAGCACGTACACTTGAAAAGCCCCAAACATATTCTCAGTAAACGAAACTTAACGTTTCCTTTTTTCTCCACACCCTAGTGCAGCTGCCTTCCATGTGACAACCTATAGGAGTGGAATAGAAACTTATTGCAAGAAATGGAAACTTAGAGCAGAATAGAAACTTATTGCAACAATTGTCGTTAAATAGATCACCATCATTAAGTGAGACATACCCAGAATTTGCATTAATTCTGTCCCAATTTTGTTCTGCAAAATTAGCAGATCTTGAAATTACAATTCTTTTACTTCCATCGCTAAAGCGATATCCTTTTGACCCTGGCTCATAGTCCACAAACCTGAGCTTTCTTGCCTTTTGCTGTCCCTTTCTTCTGCTTGCCTTCGGAATATGTACCCATGCAGTACTTCCAAAAATTCTCAAATGTGCCAGTGACGGCTTTCTCCCATATAGAATGGCATATGGAGTATTATTAATGGAGGAACTCCACAGTCTGTTAACTATATAATTGGCAGTCAATATAGCTTCTTCCCAATATGACCTGCTCATACCAGAATCCTCTAATAATGAATCTTTCATTGTTTGCAAAACACCATTCCTTCTTTCAGCTACACCGTTCTCTGCTGCTGTGTAAGGGTTTGTACATCTGTGTCTTATCTCCAACTGCCCCAACCATTGTTGGAATTTAGTTGACATAAATTCAGTACCTCTGTCAGTTTGCAACTGACACACTTGTTGTCTGTACCTTCTCTCTGCAAAACGTACCCACTGTTTGAATTGTTGTAGCACCTCTGTCTTACCTTTGAGCAAGTAGAAAAACCCATACCTGCTGTAATCATCAACAATTACCAGTGCATACTTTGCTCCTCCCAAACTGGCTTGCATAGGTCCCACCAGATCTGCATGGACCAGCTCTAGAACTCTTTTTGTTTGTCTTGTGCTATATTTACTAACTGGGAATACCTTTGACTTCGATGCTTTGCATACTGCACAGTCCAAATATGTTTTGCATCCCTTCAAATTTAGCTCTTCTGCAAACTCTTGCATTTGCTGCAAAACCTTAAAGCTTGCATGGCCAAGTCTTCTATGTAGAAGATGAATGCACGAATCATGCTCTGCAACATTCTTAAATATATGGGAACATTGAACCTTTTGTCCCTGCAATACATATAGATTATCTTCCTTTATGCCTTCTGCACAAATATTCCCATTCCTTTTGATGAGACACTTCCCATTTACAAAAATGGTCTCAAAACCTTGTTTGTCTAAATTAGACACACTTAACAAATTATGTTCCATCTCAGGTACACAAAGCACATTGGTAAACTTTGATTCCAAATATGGAATTTTTACATCGCTTCTTCCGATGACTTTTGCTTTCTGGCCATTTGCCAAAGCCACGGCTTCTTGTGCTACTGGAACAAACCTGCAAAATAATTCAGAGTCATTAACAATTGTTTGACTTGCCCCACTATCTATTAGCCACTTGTCTCTGTTGTTGCTATAGCAAACTTTTGCAACACCAAAATGTTCCTTTTGCAAATCAGTCTTCTTTGCTTGCACAAATGTCCTTCGCTGCAAATTGTTCCTCTGCAAATAGTTCCTTTTCACATGTGTGCTTGCACCGCAAATGTAGCAATTTTTCTCTTACTGAGCCCTCTGCTTGCACAATCTTTCCTTTGTTGCAACTTGGTCCCATCTGCTGCTTGTTCCTTCTCCAGAGACTTGCAGTCTGGACCTCCTCCTCAGGAATTTCACCTCCTCGTGGCTGCTCCTAAAATGGTGCTTTTCTTCTTCATTAAGCAAACATTCCTTTAAAGCCTCAAAATTTAAGTCTTGCTCTTCTTTACACTCAAATATCGCAGAAACTGTGTCCCAGGTTTTATCTAAACTGTTCAACACCAAGAAAACCTTCTGGGACTCAGGGAATTTAATCCCATGTTGTTCTAAGTCCAAAAAAACACCTTTGCATTTTATTTAAATGCTGTTCCACAGATTCACCTGGTTGCAAACAGGCCCTGTAAAGTTTTCTTGACAATTGCACTATATTGCATGCAGAAACATTCACGTGCACAGCTCTCAACTTCAACCAAATCTCCTTTGCAGTCTTTAAATTTGCAACATTTAGAAATTGTTCATCATCTAAATTCAAGATGAGATAAGCCATTGCTCGATCATGACTTTTCTGATCAGCAGCTGCAAACACTTGTGGTGGATTTTCTACAATATACCACAGCTCTTTTGCTTTCAGCAAACATTCCATTTTTGCAGCCCAAACAATGTAACTCTTCTGACCCAAACGAGGCACAGAGGTTTCCTTAAATTCCATTGCAGCCATTATGCTAATTCTGCCTTGTTCTTATATTTTCTAAACACAGGCAATTTATTCCAGCTTTAAATTACAATGCAGTCCTTAGTAAGCTCTGGGCCCATAACCTGTTAGAAAATTTTAATTTCTCTGTTGGTAAAAATAAATCAGAAGCTCTCACAGTTAACTGCATTTAGCTGATTCAAATAACCTCTTTATATTCATATCAAAATATTTACAATACCATACATTCTTCTTTACAGCAACATAGCAAAATGAAGACTTCTTACAGAGAGCTACAGAGACAGACCTGAGACTGAATAAAAAAATCCAGCTCCTAACTCAATACCTTTTTTGCACAGACTCAGTAGCACTTTTCTCACATTGGCTGACTGACTTACCACATGACTCTTCCTGCTCATGAATATTCCAACACAGTTGCACTGAAATGACTTATGACCATTTTTCACACTTATGACCATTGCAGCATGTCCAGGGTCATGTGATTTATATTTGGATGCTTGGCAACTGATTCATATTTATAATGGTCACAGTGTTCCAGGGCATGTGATCCCCTTCTGCAACCTTTTGACAAGCAAAGTCAATGGCAGAGCTGCTGGTGGTCAAGTGTTAAGGCAGGACTTCCTTTCCTCCCTCCCTTCCCTGCCTCCCTTTTTCTCATTCCCATCTCCTTCTGAAGGAAGAATTTGAACCCCCCCCCATATTTTCCCTCTTCCATATATTGATCAAACAAGGAAAGGCCTCCAGAGACAGAAAAGACAAGCTGCTGAGTGAACTAGCTTAAAAAGGCACATTCCCCTTTAAGAATTAGCTACTGGCTAGAAAGGAAAGTAAGGAGAACAGCCAGCACTTAAGGAAGAAAAAAAATGTAAGTACTGGCTGCCAGCTAAGGCAACCTCCCCAAATGGCTCCATTCCTAAGTAAAGGAATGCTACAGGCAAAATCCATTCAGGAGAAAAATACTTCAAAATCCCTTACAGCAAAACTTACAGCTAACAACAGCAGAGCAATAGAAGCTAACACGAGACATCAGCCATCAGCCAAATAGAAATGGCCAAACACTCCTTAAGAACACAAAGCCCTCATTGCACAAATCCCAGAACTTCAAAGTCACAAAAGCACATAAGAATCCTTCCACTCTCCACCTCCCTCCCTCGTGCCTCACCTCCAGCCATTGCTGCCTTTTTTCATTCCTCTTGGAGGGCAACCCCTCCCCCGCTACATTTCTTGCCTGTTTGCTGCTGCCAGCACAGGTGGTCGCCACAGCAGTATTAGATCGGCTCATGGCCAGCCTGCTTGATCTCCTCTCCCCCCCACCTTCCCCTCCCCCTCCCCCTCCCGTGCAGCTGACTCTGCCTCCTCCCAAGGCTGCTGCTTTTTTTCTCTCTCCCTTTCCTACCCAAACTGCCTCCTTTTATAGGGTCTCCTGTCTCCGCCTCCCCTCCTTCTTTCTCATGGAGGAGGGTGAGCCAGAAGTGAGCCTGGGGCCTTTGCAGCTCCAGAGTACTCTCTCACTGCAAGTCTTTGCCTGTGCTGGTTCTTTCCCCCCCCACTACACTTGGCTAGGCAGGGCTGCGTACCACCTGCCACTTGTTAATGTACCACAAGTGGTACGTGTACCACCGGTTGAAAAGCCCTGTATTAGTCTACTGAGACTGTGTGCATGTGGTCTGTGTGATGAGCCTTATTCTCAGAGTAGATTAAGATATCATCTAAATATCCAACTAGGTTGGCACGCCTTCTTATGGTATGAGAAAACTAAACCACATAAATACTTCCAAAATCATGCCATAAGAAATGTATTGATTTTGGAATGGGAGAAAATCAGACACAAAATGTATATGAAAATACCTGAGTGGCTTTCAACAATGGAAGCATTTGCTTATCCGAACTTGATTAACTATGATAAACGTATTAGCTATAAAGATATTTTGGATAAAGATGGAAAACTTAAAGACAGGCAAGTTCTTCAACAACAAGGTATTGATTTAACATGGTGGACTTATTTGCAAATCCAAACAAGATATGAAAAAGATATAAAATCAACGGGATTTTATAAAGAGCAGGCTCCACTTGACACAATACTTTTAAAAACAGATGAGAACTTGATTAAGAAACTTTATAAATTTTGTGAAGATGGAAGAAGAACAAGTAAAAGAAATAATGATAGTATGGGCAAAGAATTTTGGACATTCTATAGACTTAGAAGACTGGCAAAAACTTTGGGATAAAAATATTAAACTTACAAAAGCAGTAACATATAAAAAAATTTATATAAGATGTTTTATAGATGGCATATGACACCAGTTCGATTAGCGAAAATATTTAAAAATGTATCGAATACTTGCTGGAAATGTAAACAAAAACCAGGCACTTACTACCATGCCTGGTGGAAATGCCCTAACGCAAAGAAATATTGGCTTAAGATTCATAGTTGGCTGGAAAAGATGACAAAAATACAGATAGAATTTAAACCAGAATTGTTTTTGCTAGGAATAGTAGGATCTAATTATGGTAAAGAGAATGACTATTTAATACTACATGTATTAACAGCTGCAAGAATAGTATTTGCCCAATTTTGGAAAAATGAAAATCTACCATCCTACCAGGCTATAATTTTGAAAATTGGACTGTGCAGAAATGGATAGATTAACATTGGAGATGAAGGAGAAAGAAGATTCAATTTATTTTAAAACTTGGGAAAATTTTTATCAATGGTTAGAAATACGTTAGAATATGATTAGAACTTAAAATTGAATTGAACTTTAAAATTGAATAGAATAAATGATAGATTCTTAACTTAATGTTATTTCTTAGATTAATAATAGTTTTATTATTAGTGATTTTAAATATCAATGGTGATGACTAGAATTAGTTGATATGTTATTAAGTATGAATATTTATTTAGAGGGATTTTACTTACTATCTAATTTTAGTTATATGATTATAGTTAATTTTATCTTTATAATTGTTTAGTATGATCGCAGCACCTTCGGACACATGAGGAGAGTCCCCTCCCCTGCCATCTGGTTTCTTTCCATCGAAAGACCCTGGAAAGGGTCGAAAGTCGCCCTGGAGGGGTGACCACCGCTGAGGAGGATCCTGGCCTGAGCGTGGAAGGGCGGCAGCCCTCCCGTTTGAGCAGAGGCAGCTCCTTTGGATCAATGGAAGAAAGATCGGCCATTAACATGGCCGACTATCTAGCTGCACCAGCCGAAAGCCAAAAGCACTTCTAAGCTCAATGAAGCACCGTGGAAGATCTGGGTGAGACTTTTCCTTTTCTCTCTCTTTACCCTACTCTTTTTCCTGTGAAAGCTCCTTGAAACTCCCTGCTCTCAATTCAGCAGCATTTGCATACTTGGGAATTTAAGCTTTGGAAAGAAAAGAAAAGAACAACTAACTTTAACAACTAGATAACTGGATTATTGCTCTGTGGATACCTTGGGGTCCCGAAATTTCTTATTATAGAGACTTATCATTTACCTAAACTATTCATTTTGGAAAATATCTTTTTCTCTGTTTTTTAACTGAAAAATAAAAAAGCTAATTGGAGTTTAGGAAAAGATTTTGTGGTCTGCTGAGGACATCTTGTGGCAAAATGTGGCATAGCATCTGAACTTCTTTTTTTTCTGTGCCTGTTGATTCCCTTGATTTGTCCTTCATATTATCCAAAAGATAAGAATTGGAAACAGCTGGCTGGTGAAAACATCTTTTAGAAAGTGTGGAGGTGAATATTGGCTGACTCTTACTAAACATAGCCTCCACTAAAGGACTATGTCTAATCACCATGGAAATGGAGGAAATTTACCCACAACTGAACTATAAACTTATCCTTGAAAAAATTCTTGAAGCTACTGAGCTAATTAAGTCAAAAGTGAAAGCTGAGGATATTTTCACAATACTACAAATCGAACCCCAGACTCCAGATGATCAACCTACAAGCCAAAAAACAACAGAAGAGGAACAACAACATCCACAACCTATTAAGAACTTTGGCAATCCAACACTGACTTTAACTACAGTACCTATAACTTCAAAAGCAATAGGAACTGATCAACAAACATACTACATTGAGAATTTAGACAATTTAGCTAACCAAACAATAACTACAACACCGGATATGACTTTTTGCTTTATTCAGACGAAATTGGAAGAAGAACAAAAGGACCAGACTGAACTCATTACAAACATCCCAAACCAAACATGGAGATTTGAATTATTAGGGCAGCAACCTAATTATTACAAAGGGGCCAGTTCCTTTGAAAAATTGATAATTGGATGTTCTCCCTTGGTTCAAACAACATGTGTGGGAATGAAGGGAGATACATCAGTGGATTCAGAGGTACTGGCATGGAAGCCTGCCTGGCACAAAAAGAAAGCCAGCGTTAGATTTAAAAATGGGATTTAAAAATCCACTCAATGGGCTAAGTAGCTCTTTGGAGTGATTGGTTTAATATCCAGGATTAAGACTTATAAGGGAAATTAAAATTAATTGTTAGATTATAGTTTTGATTGTCAAAGGGAAATACATTTGTGATAATGGAAGATTTTTCTTAGTAGATGAAATAGAATATATTTGTGAACTAAGTAAGAAGGTAAATTTTGGAACAACATGTCTATTCTAGTTATGTTAAATATTTTATAATGAAATGAGGGAAATTAAGGTTATCTGAAACTTAAATATTGGTTATAAAAGGTTAAATTGAAACATAGAATTGGAATTAAGCAAAACTTAAAAACAGGACTTGGATATGTATAAGTAAAATGTCATTGATAAATGTATTGATTGACTGAGCTTTAGTTAGAAATGTATTAATATGAACATGATATAATATTTAAGGGAACTAGAGAGGGAATCCTTATTGATGTAACCTGACATATACATGAATGATTTTGTTATTGGACTATTGATTACCCTATCACCACGCTGCTTTCTAAGCACTTGGATGTAAAAAATTTGAAAAATTAATAAAACTTGTTTAAATAAATAAATAAATAAATATAAGACCACAGATTTATCTGTTAAATCTTGAAAAAATTGGTTCATGAATCTGGGAAATACAGCCAGGGCATTACATAGACCAGTAAGCAACACTGTGTATTCAAATTTGCCATATCAGGTGTCAAAGGCGGTTAAGTATTCATGGCCTTGTTTGATTCGAATGAGGTAAGTATTGCAGAGGTCTAGTCTCGTAAAAATGCTTGCTTTCTGTAGTCTATCTAATAGGTCTAGAATTAACGGCAGTGGATAATGGTCTGACTGTGACTGCATTTAAAGTCTTGTAATCATGGACCACTCTCAGTGGGGGGTTCTCACTGTTATTAGGCCCACTGGGTTCTTGCTTCTTGGGTAATGAAGGTGGGAGCCGAGGCAGGAGACTGGGAAGGTCTTATGAATCCTTTCTTCAAATTAGAGTCCAAATATTGTTTTAAAGTTTCTAATTCTGTAGTAGACATTTGGTATTGTCTCTTGGCAGGAATTTTGGCACCAGGAACCAGGTTTATAGCACAATCACAGTCTCTGTGTGGAGAGAGGGCTGAGGCTTCCTCCTCCCCAAACACATCAGTGAAGTCTGCATATTTACTTGGCAGATTGGGAATCTTTCTGTGAACAATTGCAGGGGCTGGTGGAGGGCTTTGGAGGTCCAATCACAGTGAGAAAGCCATTTAGCATTTTCAAAGGTAAAAGCGTGGTTTATCCACTTCATAGTGGGGTCATTTTTTTTTTTTTTTTTTTTTTTTTTTTAATTTTTTATTAATTGAACACATAAAACAGTGCACTGTGAAAAGTGCCCTCCACCAGACAAAATACAAACATTAACAAACATTAATCCCACCACCAATATGGAAGATTCAATTTCTATTACATATATACTTCTCAACTCTGGGTTACATTATTCATACTTTATAGAGTGACTGAATTTTATTCTTTATTTTTGCATCGCCTATTAAGTTCAACATATAATTTTTTACCTTTTCCCACCGCTTCATCGTTGCCACCAATTTACCTTCATTATAATTGTGTAATCTAATTTCCATTATTTGATAGTGAATGTGATCTACCATGTACTTACACCAATTTTGTATATTCCATTTCTTCGCATCTTTCCACCCAAGCACTATAGTTGCTTGTGCGCTTTCTATTGCTGCAGTTTTAATTTCCTTGTATTCCTTTACCTCACTATTTTTTATTAATAGCGCCACTTCCTTAGTTATTCTCCAATTAATATTTAGCATCTTATTTACCTCAATTTGTATTTGCTTCCAAAATTTTTGAACTTCAGCGCATTCCCAAAACATATGCATAAATACTCCCTTTTCATTGCATCCATGCCAACAATTCCCTTTCTTCTCCCTATGGAAGTGCGCTAATTGTAATGGTGTATAATACCATTTATGTAAAATTTTTCTTCTCATCTCTCTTATCCTTGTATTTTTAATCTTCCTGATGTCTTCCACTATGCTTTCCATTTCCCATTCATTAATTTCTAATTCGTCCTGCCAATACCTTGTCAATCCTTTTACAACTTCCTCCTCTACTTGCAATAAGACCCTATATATGTTACTTGCTTGCGCTTTTGTGCACTTATTCTTTTCTTGTAATATCTTTTCTAAAATTGTTTCTTGTCTGAGGAGTGTTTCTTTATTCTCACGTCTACTTAAATATGTGCATATTGCGTTAACTTGTAACCATCTTTCTTGGCCCAGACATTGCTCTAGTTTACTTCTAATAATCTTTCCATCTTTTTCATATAATTGCTCAATTCTCATTATTCCTTTACTCCTTAATTCCCTTATTATTTTCGTGAGATTACCTTCCTTATTTGTATTTATTACCTGCAGCGTCGCTAGTTTAGAATTCGTCATTTTCAATTTACTTTGCCATTTCGTCCAACTCTCTATAACTGCCTTAGCGGGGTCTATTAAGCTTTTTATATCTATCCTATTCCATTTCCTAAATAATAGTTCTTCATCCTGTATGTCATTAATTTCTTTTTCTAATCTTACCCAGAATCTCTCTTCAAATAGTTGTAAATCCATTAATCTATCTATTTGATAAGCATCCCTATAATATTCCAAACACGGGTGTCCCCACCCCCCTTCGCTCTCCATAGCTACCAACCACCTTTTTTTAATTCTTGGTCTCTTATTACCTTCAATCCAAAGATTCAATTTATTATCCCACTCTTTTAATCTTGCTTTAGGGAGGGTCCCCGGCATTACTTGTAACATATATAACATTTTTGGAATTATCATCATTTTTAATGCCCTAATCTTTGCCATTCTTCTCAAATTTTTATTTTTCCATTTTGTGATCTGCTTTTGAATCTTTTTCCATACTAAATTATGATTAAACTCAGCCATTCTTTCTGGATTTTTTAGTAACCATATTCCTAAGTATTTCATCTTTTTACGTCCCAATTTTAAACCTGATACTTTGCGTATCTCAATCTGTTCTTTGGGTCCAGTATTTAAACAAATAATTTCTGATTTTTCCATATTTACTCTTAACCCTGATTGTTCTTTAAATTCTTGAAGTAAAATTGTCATTCTTTTTACCATCTCTATTGGTGTTTCTGTAACTATTATGGCATCGTCGGCAAAGAGATTTAATTTTAATTCTAAGTTTCCAATTCGGTATCCCTTCCACTGTTTATCTTTTCTAATTTTATTAGCTAGTGTTTCTATTGCCATTACGAAGAGCATCGGAGATAGGGGGCACCCCTGTTTAGTTCCATTATTTATTTCTATCTCATCTGTTCTATTCCCATTTACTCTAATATAAGCTGTATTTTTTTTATATATTTCTTGTATAATATGACTGAATCTATTTCCCATGTTGAAAGTTTTACATAGTCGAAATAAATAGTCATGATTTATTTTGTCAAAAGCTTTATAAACGTCTAACTTCAACAATCCTAATTTCCGTTTAGTTCTTGTAGCATGGTGTAGCACATTCACTATATTTCTAATTGGTTCATAAATTCTTCTTCCTTTTATAAACCCATATTGATCTTTCCCTATTATTCTGGGTAATATATTTCCTAATCTATTTGCTAGAATTTTCATAAAAATCTTATAATCTTGGTTTAGCAAACTGATTGGGCGGTAGGAACCAGGTTCTTTTAAATCTCGTTCTGGTTTTGGGATAGTTACAATTTCAGAATTTCTCCACGTTTGTGGAATATCCATGTTTAATAAAACATTATTATATAATTTCTCCAAATGTGGTAATAAAGCCTCCATATACGTTTTGTAATATTCTCCTGTAAACCCATCAGGGCCTGGGGCCTTCCCAGGTTTCAAATTTCTAATAACTCTAGTTATTTCTCCCTTTGTTATATTTGCATTCAACAATTGTCTTTCTTCTTCATTTAACTCTTCATTAACCTCTATATCTTGTACAGTGACATGTTCTTTCTCATATAATTTTCCATAAAACTCTTTCATTACAACTTCTAACTCTCTATTATCATATTTTAATAACCCATTTTTATCTCTTAGAGCATTGATATTTGATTTTTCTTTCCTTCTTTTCAAATAATTTGCCATTTGTTTTGCTGACTGCTTTCCCCACATTTCAATTCTCTGCGTTACCGCCGTCCTCATATTATTCCATTGTTGTTCTTCTATATCCTTTAATTGTCTTTGCTTAATTTTTAGTAAATTATTCCATTCCCTATTCTTTGTCATCCTTAATCTTTCACGTATTGTCTCTATCTCTCTAATTTTTTCCTCTCTTTCCCATCTCCAACTTTTTTTAATGAAAGACTCCAGGCTAATACAATGTCCTCTAATAACTGCCTTTTTAGTATCCCAAATTACTGATTGCTTTATTTCCCCATCCTCATTTGTTTTAAAAAATTCCTGAATTTCTTTCTGTATTTTTTCTTTATTTTTTTCATTCACTGAGACAACCTGATTATATCTCCAAATTCTTTGTTTCCTACTAAAATGTATTTTCAAGACCGCCATTATAGGAGCATGATCTGAAATCCAATTGTCTTTTATTTCTGCCTTTTTGATTTGAATACTTCCTAATTTATTCACTAGTATATAATCAATACAACTAAACTTATTGTGTCTTGCAGAGTAAAACGTTCCCCTATGTAGTTTGTCAGCATGAGTGTCTATCATATTTAATTTATTTAAATTCAATTGTTTCTTTTCTTTCTTATCCGCCATTATTTCCACGTTGAAATCCCCTGCAAATACCACAGTCCCTTCTGAGAAAGCGTCTAACTTACGTTTTGCATTCAATATAAATTGTTTAGCATTTACATTTGGAGCGTATATTACTGCTAAAGTCATCGTCATTTGATTTACTTTAATTTTAACAAATAATAGTCTTCCTTCCTTATCCCCTTTTGTTTGTACCACTTGAAACTGATTCCGTTGATGAATTAATATCGCCACACCTTTACTGTTTGTTTGTCCCCGAGATTCAAAAATCCTCCAATCACTATTAGTAATCAATTTATCCATTTTTGTCTTTACCTTATGAGTTTCAGTGAGGAACAAAAAGTCCACACTGTTTTCTTTTGCTAATTTCATTAATCTATACCTTTTCAAGGGCGATGCCAGACCATTTATATTCACTGCCATAATTGTTTGATCACTCATAACTTTCCCATTTGATATTTTTCCCTCCTGCAACCCAGAGCTTTAATGAGATTTCCACCTTTATAAAAAAACCTTCCCACCAGAGTGCCCCTCCCTCCACTTCTCTCAACATGAGAGAAGAGCGGAAAAACATTCCACTATAACAGCCGGGCACCATTGGGGGTGCGGTTCTGCCGAATCTGCTGCTCCCCCTAAACAGTTTTAATAAAAATCACATCAAGAATAAAACCCCCGCACTCCCCCTCCCCAAGCCTCCTTTACCTATTTCCTTCAAAGTTTAAAGTTAGAACTAAGGACTAGGCCTTTATCACTCCCCTTACAAGTAGGAAAACCTTGTGAATCACACTATTTCAAACTGTTCATTTTTTCTTCTGCCTCGTGATCCTGCCCTCTTTAGCTGGGTCTTCTGCTAGTTCTGCCTCTTTGTGAATTTCTTTTGAGGCCAGCTGCATCGCCTTTTGCAGTTCTTTTTCTTTTTCTCTGCCTTTTAAAAGTGCTAGCCTTTCTTCCAACGCTTGAATTTCTCCACCCACTTCCATTTCCAAGGGCTGGAGGGCCGTTGCAATCAGCTCATTAACATATTTAACTCCTGCGTTCCCAACTGCTCCAGCTGCCTCCGTCTCCGTCTGCTGATTTAAGTCCAGATCAAAGCCGAGCTTCACCAACAATTCTTTCCCTTCATCCAAAGATTGCGCCCGGTACATTTTCCCATCTTTATAAACAATTATGATCGCCGGATATTGCCAGCTAAATCTGATGCCTCTGTGGAATAAGGCATCCGCAACTGGTCTCATTTTATTTCTGGCTTGTAATGTTTGCCTGGATAAGTCTTTCAGAACTCTGATTGGAATCCCCTTACAATTAAGGTTGGTAATTTTCTTTAAATCTTTATATACTTCCGTAGCTGTTTTTTCAAAAGAAAATTTGATTATAATGTCCCTTTGGATTCCATGTCTTCGTATACCAAAAACCCAATGTGCACGTTCAATTTGGTCTTCTTCAATTTCAATTTTATTATCTTTAAACCATTTGCTAACATTCTGAATCATGTTTCTTCCGTCAGCGAAATCTTGTTTGAACCCCCTCAAGCGTATATTAGCCCTTCTTGATCTGTCCTCCAAAATATGCAACCGAAGGCGATCTTGATCTCTATCCTCCTCCAACTTCTTTACCCTGATACCCTGTGCTTTCTGTTCTGTTTTCACCTCTATTAACTCATTCGCTGTTTTTGCAACAATATCTTGCATATCTTTTATCTGCCGGCCAATAACAGAAAAAGTTTGCACTAAAGCCTCCATTCTTTTTGTAAGTTCTACTTCCGTGGCCGACGCCATTTTCTCTCTCTGTTGCAACTTTAATTACTTACAGTTCAGAACAGAAAGTAAAGTTTCCTACGGCTCCTTTTCCTTCTCCAATCCACCCAGGGTATTTCCAGGTTCAGAAGTTTTAGCTGTTTTCTTTAGTCTAACATTGTTTGAGGCTCTGAAGGGTTTAGCGGAGGTTTAATTCCGATGTTTTAATATTTGTTTGGAGAGCGTCCGGCATAGCGTCTATCCACTTTGACGCATGCGCAAAACCCCCTCATAGTGGGGTCATGATGTAACCCAGGGCTTTTCAACCGGTGGTATGCGTACCACTTGTGGTACATTAATGAGTGGCAGGTGGTACGCAGCCCTGCCTAGCCAAGTGTAGTGGGGGAGGGAAAGAGCCAGCACAGGCAAGGACTTACTGTGAGAAAGTCCTCCAGAGCTGCAGAGTGGCTGGGGCAAGGTAAAGGCCCCAGGCTCACCCTCCCCCATGAGAAAGGAGGAGGAGGGGGTGGAGACAGGAGAGGCTATAAAAGGAGGCAGTTTGGGAGGGAGAGAGAAAAAAAGAGGCAGCCCTGGGAGGAGGTGGAGTCAGCTCTAGCTGCACTGAAGGGGAAGGAGGAGGGTGGGGGGGAGAGGAGATCAAGCAGGCTGGCCATGAGCTGATCTACAACTTCTGTGGCAGCCACCTGTGCTGGGAGCAACAAACAGGCAAGAAATGCAGCAGGGGAGGGGGTTGCCCTCCACGAGGAATGAAGAAAGGTAGCATCAGCTGGAGGTGAGACACGGAGGGAGGGAGATGGAGAGTGGAAGGATTCTTATGTGCTTTTGTGACTTTGAAGTTCTGAGATTTGTGCAATGAGGGCTTTGTGTTCTTAAGGAGTATTTGGCCATTTCTATTTGGCTGATGGCTGATGCTCTGCTATTGTTAGCTGTAAGTTTTGCTGCAAGGGATTTTGAAGTATTTTTCTCCTGAATGGATTTTGCCTGTAGCATTCCTTTACTTAAGAATGGAGCCATTTGGTGAGGCTGCCTTAGCCAGTACTTACTACATTTTTTTTCTTAAGTGCCGGCTGCCTGCTCCTTAACTTTCTTTTCTAGCCAGTAGTTAATTCTTAAAGGGCCTTTCTAAGCTAGTTCACTCAGCAGCTTGTCTTTTGTTTCTGGAGGTTTTTCTTTGTTTGATGAATAAATGGAAGAGAGAAAATATGGGGGGGGGGTTCAAATTCTTTCTTCAGAAGGACATGGGCATGAGAAAGAGGGAGGCAGGGAAGGAGGGAGGGAGGGAAGTCCCGCCTTAGCACTTGGCCACCAGCAGCCCTGCCATTGACTTTGCTTGTCAAAAGGTTGCAAAAGGGGATCACATAACCCTGGAACACTGTGACCATCATAAATATGAATCAGTTGCCAAGCATCCAAATATAAATCACATGACCCTGGGCATGCTGCAATGGTCATAAGTGTGAAAAATGATCATAAGTCATTTCAGTGCAATTGCAACTTTGAACAGTTTTTTTTGTTTGTTTTTTTTTGGTCATCAAGTTTTTGACACCTTGCCAGGTGGTACTCAAATATTGCCATATCCTAAAAGTAGTACAATCAGTGAAAAGGTTGAAAAGCCCTGATGTAACCAAGCAGTTCCCAGCACTAGTGGAAGGTAGATGTGTTCAGCTATGAAGAGGGTTAACTATCCCAAAAGTGTTTTTTCACAAGGCATAATAATAATAATAAACTTTATTACGGTCGTAAACCAGCAATAGCCATCACTTTTTACACTATATTAAAATAATAATAATAATAATAATAATAATAATAATAATAATAATAATAATAATAATAATAATAATAATAATAATAATAGTAGTACAAACATTAATAGTAAATAATAACATCCCTGTTAAGAAAATACATGTTCTCAAAATGTTAGGGTCACTCCCTAATTTACATGAATGGATAGCCGATTAATATGTGAGTAAATATAATGTTCCAAACATAATTAGAGATATCTCCCAAAAATTGGCACAGGTTGTAACCAATTTTTTTCTTGTGGACATTGCCGCAACACAGTATTTTGCCACTGCATGTGTGATAGAAGGGTTTGAGTCTTGGAGGAGAAAGCCTACATAAAAATTGTCTGCCCTCCCTGGCAATCTCTCTAATAAAGGGAGAATATACGCTGTCCTATAAACTTGGTATAACTCACAGTACAATAAAACATGTGAGATATCTTCGACTTCTCCTTTACCACATATACATACCCGTTCTGCTATTGGTGTTCTCTTATACCTGCCCTGTAGGAGTGCTGAGGGGAGAATGTTAAATCTGGCTCTGAAAAAAGCTATTCTTTGTTTTGGGAAGGTCAGATTATTCAAATATCTTGCCGCTTCCCACACACCCTGTTTGATTCTATCCCTACTGTGGCAAGGCAACCTATTTAGTTCTTCTTGGAACTCCATGTCCTTTATTCTATTGGATATTACTTGCTTTGCTTGGTCAAAGCCTAGGGACATTAAGAATATTGAAGAGAGCCCATAAGAGCCCAGTTTATGATCTATCGCCTGCTTCCAGGGGGAAGGAAAGTTGTCAGTCAGCACTAACGGGGACAATCGCTCTGGAAAGAAATGCATTTTAAGCCAGTGAATGATCATCATCTTCCAGGCTCTTACCTGGATTTGGGGCATGCCTGTCTCAATTCTTAATTGGGCATTTGGGGTTCCTTTGGGTGCAGCTAAGATGGCTCGCAGGAATTTGGTTTGTATGGTTTCCAGCAAGTTTTTCTTTGCAAGGGTTCCTGTTTGTGCCCCATATAGAATTTGCACCAATGTTTTGGCCTCAAAAAGTTTTAAGGCAGCAGGTACTAATTGATGTCCGCCTGTGTAAAAGTAATGTTTGATTGCATTTAAGGACCTATTGGCTGCTTGCAATGTGTGATCCAGGTGTGCCTTTCATGTCCCTTGTGAGTGGAAAACCACCCCAAGGTATCTAAATGTTCTAACCTGTTCCAAACTATGTCCTTCTATTTTCCAGGAGTATTGGCTGGGTCTCTTAGCAAAAACTAAAATTTTTGATTTATCAAAGTTAAGGACCAACTTGTTCTGTCTGCAGTAGTCAAGTGTTGCCCTAATGGCTCTCTTCAGTCCTATAGGAGTTTGCGAAATAATGACCGCATCGTCGGCATATAGAAGAATCGGGATTTTGCGATGTGCTAGGTTGGGCGGATGCAGATCAGGGTTCTGTAAGAGATCGATCAGGGGGTTGATATAGAAGTTAAAAAGGGCGGGAGACAGGATGCAACCCTGCCGTACCCCTTTTTGTACCCTTATTAAGCTGGTTAAAGTCCCTTGGGGATTACACCTCACTTTCAAGGTGGAATTCACATACAATTTTTGTATGAGGAAAAGGAGGCGTTTATCAATAGTAGTGCCTTCTAATTTCTCCCATAGGGAGTTCCTAGATATTGAGTCGAAGGCCTGTTTAAAATCTAGGAAGGCCACAAACAGAGAGGATTTTTTTTTATGTGTGTATTTTTGTACTAGATGGTGAAGTACCAAGATATGATCCACTGTTGAACTTCCTTCTCTAAAACCGGCTTGTTCATCTTTAATTATCCCCCCTGAAATTAGCCAATCCTGAAGTTTATAGTTTAGATGTTTGGCATACATTTTACTAATAACACTCAGAAGACTAATGGGTCTATAATTTCCTGGGTCATTTCTACTACCTTTTTTATAGATTGGTATGATAATTGCTAATCCCCAATCTCTTGGCATATGACCTGTTCTATCTATAAAAGTAAACAGAGATGCTAAAAGTGGGGCTCACCAACTGGAATTATTTTTTATTATTTCTGGCAGGACATTGTCAGCACCGGGTGCCTTATTAGCCTTGAGGGCTCCAATCAATCAGGATATCTCACCTGGTGTAACAGGGGGCCAATAAGGGGTTTGGTCCAAATTAATTTGGCTCTCATTAGTTACATAGTCAGGGTCTGCATATAGCTCTCTAAAATATTCTTCCCAGGCATAAATCGGTACCTGATTAGTTGGCGGTAGGGGGGATTTCCCCAATCCTCTGGTAATGTGCCAAAAAAGGGATGTATTTTTTGTTCTGACTGATGCAATTAGTCTATGCCAAGACTCCTTCAGAGCCGCCCTTTTCTTTTCTTTTAGAAGAGTCTTATATTGTGCCTTCAACTGTTTTAAGCAGTGAGTGTGTTCCTCAGAAGGGGCATTTTTACTTTTTCTGTATTCCTTGTTATATATTTTTTTTAGTTGCACACAATCCCTATCAAACCATCTTTTATTCTTTAAAACCGGCTTTTTGGGGTGAACTAATATTCTATTAATGAGAACCGATTTCAAATTTCAAATTGAAGTTTCAAACCCCTCTAAGTATGATCCTTCAATCTTATTCGTTAATAGAGATGTATGTAATTCTATAGTTTCTGGGGCTAACATCCATTCAGTAACTTCCTTTGCATTTTTCTCTGACCATTTAATTTTTATCTGGGTATTTTGGTTCTCTAACCTAGGTAGATAGGTTGAGCTAGCCCTTAGCAGTTTCTGGTGTAATGTAAAAGTAAGGATTAGTGGATCGTGATCGCTTTCCAGTCGCGAGTCTACCTCCATCTTCTGCAGGAACTTCAGGAGGCCGTATGATGTTATCCAATAATCAACTGTGGATGTTCTTCCTGCTCCCCAATAGGTATAATCTGCTGGGTAGTCATCCCATGTGGAGCCATTAAGGATACAAAGGTCCAAGCGTACAGTCATCTGTCTTACACACAGACCTGCCCAATTTGCCTTGGTGTCTTTAAATTGTCTGGCAAGCAGGGGTTCTCCTGGTACATTCTCATCATAATGGAGCTTAAATTGATTAAATAATGCTTGATCGTTTGGGCCCATCCTAGCGTTTAAGTCCCCCCCCCCAATAATTATTGCTGCTAAGCAGCCCAGGATAAAATCTTCTATATCCTCCCAGATCTTATTGATCAGATTATTTTTGTTGAATGGGGGAATATAGATATTGAAAAGCAAGATCTCCAGCTGTTTAAATAAAAGTAGGGTAGTCACAACCCATGGCTGAAGAGGTGGCAACGGTATACATTTAAAATGCAAAGATGTATTCACTAATATCACAATGCCCCCTTTAGCTCTCCCACCCATCTTACTTGGAACTGCTGGGATATAGTTACCCCAGTAACCATCTAGCTGTATTTCTGTAGGGGCCCAGGTTTCCTGTAAAAAGAGAATGTCAAATTGTGATATATAGTCCAAAAAATGTTGGTCTTTTGACGGCACAGACCAACCTGCTATATTCCAGGTTATAATGGAGAGGGGGTCATCTTTTGCAGCTCGTCAGGAGATTTGCTTTATACAAAGGGAAGTTGTAGGGTTGTTGCAATGGCTTGAGGTTTGATCCTGCATGAAATTGGCCTTCTCTAGATGGAGGGGAGCCCCATCAAAATTCTGTGTAGACTCCTGGGAAATTTGTTTGAGGTATGAAGATTTAGCACCGGCTAACAAGGCTTGCCATTCTGGAACCTCCTTACTAGGTGCAGAGCAGGGGCTTATTAGGTCATGCTCCATTCGGCTTTGCAATGATGGCACTGACAGGGGCCCTCTCTCGAGAAATTGATATGTTGCAGAAGGTATTATCGGAAAGTCACGTATGGATGCTAGCATCTCCTTCTCTTTTGGGGCCTCTACTGGCCCCTGTGTATCTTGGCTTCTGATTTCCATGCACTCATATTCTTGCAAACTGATGCCCTGTGGGGGGGGGAGTAAGAGGCTCAATTATAGGGGAAACCAAATCAATAAGTGGTTCAGCTGTATCAATTGTGACCAATAAGGATTTCTTTAGATTTTCTAACTTGAATAGTATATTATCTTGTTCACTCCTTGGGAGAGCACCAAAGGCATTAATGAGCCCAGTTTCTGTGCTATTAAGTACATCTTCTGTAAGTGCTGGCTTACTCCCACTTTCTCCCTCTCCCTTTCTCTGGGTTGAGGATGTGGAAGAGACAGCAACCTTGGGAGCTCACCTGTTAACAATTAAGGGTTTAACTCTTTCCTCGTGGAAAACTCTGATGGGAGAGATTTGAAAGGAGGCTAAATAAGCCTTCATCTTAAATAGCATCAGTGGTATGGTGGGCTGTTTAAAGGAGAGAAATATCCGCTTCCAGTTAGGGGGCTCAGGGAGTCACTCCACAGTATGTAAATCAATCTGCCCCCAGTGACAGTGCAGAAACTGGCTTAGGGAATTTAGTATAGCATTCTTGGAGTTCCAGCAACCATGATTAACCCTGTTCATGTGGATTCTCAGCACCACCTGATGTGTTTGTAATGAACGATGTGGTTGATGTGATTGATGTAATTGTAAATGGATGCTTTATTGTCTTCCCATGAAATTTCTCTATTGATGCCTCCTCCTCTTGTTGCCTTAGCTGGAGAAGGACTGTTTTTCCGAGTGGGCTGCCACCTTCTAGCAGACTCTTTATCTGTCCCCCAGGATCTGTGCTCATTTTCCTCCCTTCTTTCTTCCTTCTCCTGATTACTCGATCTAGCCATGTCCGCTGCAAAGACTTCAGTGGAAGTGCCTGTAGTCCAATACTGTGCCTGGAGCAGAACAGCTATATCTTTTTTCAGTGTCTCTATATCATGTTGAATGGTTATTAGCTGTTCAAATATTGAAACTACAGTTTGTGCTGTGAGAAGACATTGCTTTGCCATAAACTCTGTTGTATTCTCCCACAGTAAGCACTCCCCACTTTGAGTTAGATTGTTGTTGTCAGCCTTCTTAGTCTTTATCTTAGGCTCCATGCCGGTTGTATCTAGACTCATTATTTGTGAAAATAGCTGGCTGTCATTTTGCTCCCCTCCCCCCAGAATGGGAAAATCCAGTAACTGCTGTTTAGTCAGATCTCTTTGCAGGTCCCGTTCTAGGCTCTCTGGCTTGTTGGAAATGGAGGGGGGGGAAATAGTTTTACTTACAAGTCTCTTGCCAACAAAGTGCTCCTCAATTTTTGGTTGTTTTGCATTCTTCGCTGGTAGGAGAGATCCCGGGCTGGTGCCATGACATTTCCTTCTTTTACCCATGACTCCGTCCTCTTCCGGTGGCTTCTGGTTCCAATATATACTGGCCTCTCTGGTATATATACTTTATAAAAAGTCTTTGACTATTATAAAAAGGTCAAACCAGGTTTAAAAAGGGTTTAAAATAGGTTAAAAGGGTTAAAAATAGGTTAAAATAGGATAAAAATAGGTAGGTTAAAAATGCAATGTTGAAAGGGATTAAAAAGTTAAAAGTTAAAAGTTAAAGGTTAAAATAAAAATAAAAGAAAATAATAATAATAAAGCTTTTGCTTTTGGAGGAGCTCTTTACAGCAGCGGTTCTCAACCTGTGGGTCGCGACCCCATTTGGGGTCGAACGACCATTTCATGGGGGTCACCAAACAACACAGTCTGCCATTTTTTCCCCTTTTCCTTAGCTGTGCTACTCCCTCTTGTTCTATTGGCTTTTGAAAGCCAATAGAATAGACTCTCTTGAATAGAGTCTAATTCTATTGGCTTTCAAAAGCCAATAGGAATTGTCCAGGCTGTCTCCGCCCTGCTGAGCCCGCCAAAAGTCCCAGTCTGCAAACGGTGCTGCAAGTTGTCTGCAGCGAAGGCAAGCTGCCTGGAAGTTTCCACCCATCCCTGCTGAGCAACTACTAAAACTGTAAGTAAAAGAGGGCCAGGGGTGGGAGGTGGGAGGCCAGCGGGCGCAGGGAGGGTTGCTGGCACGCGTGGGGCCCAGCGTGTGCCTTACCTCCCTTGGGCTGGGCCAGCTGGTGGCCCAGCCGGTGGTCGCCCTGCGCCGTCGCTGCCCCTTGCCAGCTACACCTCGGCCGGCACAGGGGGCGGCACCACACATGCGCGGCACTCCCGGGCAGGGAAATAGTCCTCGACTTACGACCGGTTGGGTAGTCCTCGACTTACGACCGGTTGGGTAGTCCTCGACTTACAACCGGTTGGGTAGTCCTCGACTTACGACCGGTTGGGGGTCGCGGCATTAAAAAGGTTGAGAAACACTGCTTTACAGCCTTTGCTGCCTGTCCACCACAAAGCAACTGGACTTTCTTGTTTTTCTTTGAAGATGTTTCATTTCTCATCCAAGAAGCTTCTTCCGCTCTGACTGGATGGTGGGGAATGGAAGGATTTATACTCCTTGCAGACAGCTGGTCATTTGCATTATTTTAGAGAGTCATTGAGGCCACCTGGAGGTTTATCTGTGTTGTCAGGGTCACCTGAGTAGTGCAAATGGGTGTGGAGCCTTCTTGGAACTGCTGAAAGGACTGTGTTGTAGAGTGGAGATACATGATGTCATATCCCTCCCCCTCAGTTGACAGAGGGCTGTTCAATTTTGACATAGATGGCCTCTTTGACCCTCTTTCCAACCAGTGGTCCTCTCTGTCCAAAATGTAGACTTTGCTGTCTTCGAAAGAGTGGCCTTTTTCTTTTAAATGCAAATGGACTGCTGAATCTGGTCCTGATGGGTTTGTTCTCTTATGTAACCCTAAGAGGGTCAACTGTTCAGAATGCTGATTTATTGTTAACTTCAAAGGCACTGTGACATGCGTAATTGTTGTGGGTGTCTCTAGACCAGCTGGGGAAATGTCAGAGGATGAGGAGGAGCAACCAGGCCCCTCTGGGTGCTTTCCCCTCCCGGCAGGAGAGACAGAGAGGGAGGAGATTTGCATGCAGTCTGAGTCAGACTCTCAAAGCGGAGACTCAGATTTGGAACAGGAAAATTTATGGCTTGATCCGAGATTCCGAAGGTTTGATAGGCGGAGGTCTCAGTTACGTGGAAAAAGGAAGCCATGGGGGAAGTGACGTATCGGAAACTATATTAGAAGATAAAGGAGGGACTAATTCTTTGTCACGAGCAACGTTAATATCAAGGAGTAGCTTGATGCCTTGCGCAGTTCGTTTGAACTCAGTTTTCTGGTGTTTTTGGACTCTACGGAAGATTAATGAGCTCTTGGGCAACCTGAGAGATAAAGAGTGAGTTAATTGGAAGGGAGGGAGAGCATGATTAAGCTGAATGTAAATAAATCAGACTTGGCCGTTCCGGCCAACAAAATGCCAGCAGCTTGCTTTGCAATAAATCTCTTGAAATGTGTTAAATAAAACTCTTAAAGAAATATTCCTGTGGATTTTACTAAGCTGAGAAGGGCCAGACATAACAGATTGCTCGTGACCCAGACGAAAATTAGTCCGAGTTTTCAGTACTGCGCAAGTCCAGTGACGTCATGGAACAGCTTCTCGCGGATAATCCTGCTCTGTATCAACTAGTTCAAAGTCTCCAGCTACAAATTGGCAATTTACAGCAGCAGATTCAGCAGGCTGCAGGAGTCCCAGCCGCAGCTCCAGCCCCCCCTCCCAGAAGAAGCAGGTGTTATTTAGCATTGCCTGATAAGTTTACTGGAGAGCGTAGTAAATTTCCAGCTTTTTTAAACCAATGCAGAACATTCATTGCTTCAACTCCAGCAGATTTCCAGCTTGATGAGACTAAAGTGGCTTTCATTTTAAGTTTGCTCTCTGGTCCAGCTGTTGATTGGTCATCTCCTCTGATAGACGGACAAGATCCTGTCCTGCGCAATTATGCAGGATTCTGCCAGCTGATGGAAAAAGAATTTGCTGACCCCCTTCGTAGACAAAATGCCACCAGGCGGATACGAGAGCTACGTCAAGGATCGCGCTGCGTAGCGGAATATATATCAGATTTTCGCCGCCTAGCTCAAGAAATTAATTGGAATGAAGAGGCTCTCATGGAAATCTTTCAAGATGGCCTGTCTTCCCAGATCTTGAATGAGTTTAGACATACTGTAATGCCCACGACCCTGGATGCCTTATATCAACATTGTTTGGCTATTGAGGCGCAAACGCAAGCCACGGATGCCCGCCTGGTCAAACAGATGATTCCAGTCACCGGAAGTGCCAAGCCAGTTCCTGCACCACGCAGAGGATTTCAGACCCTACCTATCACTCCACCCATCCCGGCACCCAGACGTATTTTCCAACCATTGCCGGCTTACACTGAGAGGCGTCCTGTACCCATGGCCAGAGATGAGCCCATGGATCTGGGTGCAGCCAGATCTCGCTTGACCGAGGCTGAGAAGGCAAGACGGAGAGCTGAGGGATTGTGCCTGTACTGTGGAGAGATGGGTCACTTCGTCATGGCCTGCCCTCAGAAACGACGTGGTACGGCAGGTCCTACTCCTGTTCCAGCTCGGCCTCCCACTCAGCAGTTTCAAGCCACCTGGCCGGGAAACGGCCAGAGCCCGGCCTAATGGAAACGTTGGGTCGGGCAGGCGCCAAACCCAGTTCCAGTTCCGCAGACGAAGACCCCGGTCCTCCGAGACATTTGATCCTAGCAACCAATATATTTCTGGGAAACCATGCCCAGGGCATTCCGGCACACGCCTTGTTGGATTCTGGAGCCACCACTAATTTCATGGATGAAGCTTTCGCTCGTCAGCATGCCATACCTTTGTGCTCCGTTAAGCCGCCTATGTTGGTTGAGACAATCGATGGTCGTGAGTTGTTGTCTGGACCAATCAAGTTTATGACCCAGCCCATACGCCTGGTCATAGGACAACATGAAGAAGCCATCCAATTATATGTTACCAAGGGACTTCATTTCCCCTTAGTTCTCGGCCTAGCCTGGTTGAGAACCCATGATCCTTGTGTGGTGTGGTCCCAGAACTTTGTTTCATTTCCCAGTTTGCAATGCGTAGACCACATACGCCAAGTTTGCGCAGCCCAGCTACCATCCCACCCTGACATCACCTTGCCGGCCGACCTAGCGGACTTTGCAGATATATTCAGTGAGAAAGAGTCAGACCAATTGCCTCCGCATAGACCATATGACTGTGCCATTGATTTGCTACCAAATGCCAAGCTTCCAGGGGGACGCCTTTACTCCATGTCAGAACCCGAGTTGGCCGCATTAAAAGACTTTGTGGACAAAAACTTGGCCAGGGGTTTCATTCGTCCCTCTTCCTCGCCTCTGTCAGCTCCTGTGTTATTCGTGAAGAAGAAAACCGGAGATTTACGCCTATGCTGTGACTATCGCAAGCTCAATGCCATCACGGTGCGTAACCGGTACCCTCTGCCTTTGATTCCTGATCTCATGGACCGTCTCCGATCAGCGGCCATCTTCACCAAGATAGATCTACGGGGTGCTTACAACCTGGTTCGCATCCGAGAGGGGGACGAGTGGAAGACCGCGTTTGGGACCAGGTATGGTCATTTTGAGTATACAGTCATGCCCTTTGGACTCACCAATGCTCCGGCCGTCTTTCAACATTTCATTAATGACATCTTCCGGGATTTATTAGATCAATTCGTGGTGGTTTACCCCGATGACATCCTGATCTACTCCCCTTCACGAACAACTCATCTCCAGCATCTCCGGCAAGTTCTGCAACGCTTGAGAGAGCATCACCTTTACGCCAAGTTAGAGAAATGTCAATTCTATCAAACCACCATTGAGTTTCTGGGACATGTGATTTCTCCACAAGGCATCGCCATGGATCCTGGCAAGGTTGAGGCCTTGCAAACCTGGCAACCACCGTGTAAAGCAAAAGATGTCCAAAGACTTTTGGGATTTGCGAACTATTACCGGACATTCATTCCGAGATTTTCTACCTTGACTGCGCCCCTTACTCGACTGTTACGGAAAGGCATTAAGTTCCAGTGGGGTGATGCCGAGCAACAGGCATTTCAGACCCTCAAAAAGGCTTTTGTTCAGGAACCCATTCTCAAGTATCCAGATCCTTGTCGTCCCTTTGTAGTGGAGGCCGACGCCTCAGATGTTGCTGTAGGGGCCGTGCTTCTTCAAACACGCCAAGATGGCGGCCCCCTGTTCCCGTGTGCTTATTACTCCAGGAAACTGAGTCCCTCCGAACGCCATTATACCATTTGGGAGAAGGAGCTATTGGCCATCAAAACTGCTTTTGAGACCTGGAGACACCACCTGGAAGGAGCCCGCTACCAAGTTGAAGTTCGGACTGACCATAAAAACTTGGAATTTCTGCAATCTGCCAGGAAATTGAATCAACGTCAGATCCGTTGGTCTTTGTTCTTCGCTCGATTCAACTTCAAAGTCACCTACATTCCGAAAGGGTACAACAAAAGAGCAGATGCCTTGTCCCGTAAACCAGAGTATCTACAGATCAAGGACCCCTTGCCGCTTCGAACCATTCTGCCTGTTGAATCGATCGCAGCCGTGCACGATCCGGTAGATCTACGACGACAGATTCGGGAAGCGCAACAACTAGATGACTTTGTGACACAGAGGAAGCAAGAGGTGGGTCCCGGCTCACCTTGGACATTGTCCGAGGGTCTATTACGCTTCTGCGACCTGTTATATGTTCCAGCAGGCCCACTCCGTGGTCTCATTCTGACTCAATGCCATGATAACCCTGCGGCGGGTCATTTTGGTCTCTTTAAGACTCTCCACTTAGTGTCTCGGACTTTTTGGTGGCCCAGACTTCGCCATGATGTTCATTCTTATGTGAAGTCCTGTGTACGGTGCCGTCAGGCAAAACATGCCACAGGAGCCCCTCCGGGATTGTTACAGCCGTTGCCCACGCCGGAGAGACCCTGGGGGGGGCTATTTCCATGGACTTCTTGACTTGTCTACCTGTTTCTGCTGGCTACACCGTTGTCTTTGTAGTGGTGGACATGCTGACCAAGATGGCACATTTCATTCCTTGCCGAAGAATACCGACAGCCAAGGTCACTGCTCAGCTGTTCATTCAACATATCTTTCGGCTACACGGTTTACCTGACAAAATAGTGTCCGACCGAGGGACCCAGTTCACCTCACAGTTCTGGAGAGAACTCATGTCTGCGCTTCAAGTCCAAGTTAATCTAGCCTCCACGCATTACCCAGAGACTGATGGGGGTACAGAGAAAGTGATTGGCATCCTGGAGCAGTATTTGCGTTGTTTCATCAACGACCAACAGAACGATTGGTCCAAATATCTCTCCGTGGCCGAATTTGCTTTCAACAACTCTCAGCACACTTCCACTCAGACCACTCCGTTTTTTGCCATCTACGGCTATCATCCCAGATTTTTCCCGCTCACGCTTCTTGATTCTCCAGTTCCAGTTGCAGAGGACTATTTATCCGAGCTCCAGTCAGTCCAAGAGATGGTTAAGCAGCACTTGATGAAGGCCAAGGAAGACTACAAGAGGGTTGCCGACCGCTCTCGTCGCGACACGCCGCCGTTAGCTGTTGGAGATCGGGTTTGGCTCTCCACCAAGTACTTGTTTCCAGGGAGAATTCACCGCAAGCTTGACCAACGTTTCCTGGGTCCTTTTCCTGTGGAGACGGTCATCAATCCAGTGACCTATCGTTTGACTTTGCCTAGGTCTCTTCGTGTACATCCCGTGTTTCATCGCTCCTTGCTTGTTCCTGTCTACCCTGATTCTCCGCTTCGACCTCCTGATCCGGGCCCGACAGCTCGCCGTGCTCAAGTTCCTGTTTCCCGGTTGGAGGTATCCGGCATCCGAGATTCCCGATGGCTCAACGACCGCTTCCAATATTTGGTTGATTGGACAGGGGGTGGGCCAGACGCTTGCTGTTGGGTCGATGCTCATACTATTGAGGCTCCTGGGTTAATTTGGGATTTTCATGCTGCGTTTCCCTACAAACCACATCCCCTGCGACGGACCCGGGGGGAGGGGCCTGCGGGGGGGGATAGTGTTGTGGGTGTCTCTAGACCAGCTGGGGAAATGTCAGAGGATGAGGAGGAGCAACCAGGCCCCTCTGGGTGCTTTCCCCTCCCGGCAGGAGAGACAGAGAGGGAGGAGATTTGCATGCAGTCTGAGTCAGACTCTCAAAGCGGAGACTCAGATTTGGAACAGGAAAATTTATGGCTTGATCCGAGATTCCGAAGGTTTGATAGGCGGAGGTCTCAGTTATGTGGAAAAAGGAAGCCATGGGGGAAGTGACGTATCGGAAACTATATTAGAAGATAAAGGAGGGACTAATTCTTTGTCACGAGCAACGTTAATATCAAGGAGTAGCTTGATGCCTTGCGCAGTTCGTTTGAACTCAGTTTTCTGGTGTTTTTGGACTCTACGGAAGATTAATGAGCTCTTGGACAACCTGAGAGATAAAGAGTGAGTTAATTGGAAGGGAGGGAGAGCATGATTAAGCTGAATGTAAATAAATCAGACTTGGCCGTTCCGGCCAACAAAATGCCAGCAGCTTGCTTTGCAATGAATCTCTTGAAATGTGTTAAATAAAACTCTTAAAGAAATATTCCTGTGGATTTTACTAAGCTGAGAAGGGCCAGACATAACAGTAATGGGGCCTGCTTTTAAAATTCAATCATCAGTAGTTATTACTGGCAGTGGAGACTTCAGGGGAGTTGTACAGCGAGGAAAAAAATTATTTGATTCCCTGCTGATTTTGTACATTTGCCCACTGACAAGGAAATGATCAGTCTATAATTTTAATGGTAGGTTCATTTTAACAGTGAGAGACAGAATAACAACAAAAAATCCAGAAAAACGCATTTCAAAAAAGTTATAAATTGATTTGCATTTAAATGAGTGAAATCAGTATTTGATCCCCTATCAATCAGCAAGATTTCTGGCTCCCAGATGTCTTTTATACAGGTAACGAGCTGGGATTAGGAGCACTCTCTTAAAGGGAGCGCTCCTAATCTCAGCTTGTTACCTGCATAACAGACACCTGTCCACAAAAGCAATCAATCAGATTCCAAACTCTCCACCATGGCCAAGACCAAAGAGCTGTCCAAGGATATCAGGGACAAGATTGTAGACCTACACAAGACTGGAATGGGCTACAAGACCATCGCCAAGCAGCTTGGTGAGAAGGTGACAACAGTTGGTGTGATTATTTGCAAATGGAAGAAACACAACATAACTGTCAATTTCCCTCGGTCTGGGGCTCCATGCGAGATCTCACCTCGTGGAGTTTCAATGATCATGAGAACGGTGAGGAATCGTCCCAGAACTACACAGGAGGATCTTGTCAATGATCTCAAGGCAGCTGGGATGTAGCGTCTACATCTTCTTTTTCCTGAGACCCAGCTTATTGCTTTCCATTGCTCTCCTCTCTACACATACACACATCTGGGACGGGCCCCCATCTGTTCCTCCCCCTCACTCACCTCAGGCCCCAAAGACAGCTGCCTCTCTGCCTGGGCATGGACAGACGGCCCCAGCTCTGCATCTGCTTCTGATTCTGCTTCCTCATCAGAGCCTTTCAAAGGCTCCAAAGTTGACCCAGGCTCCCCCTCCCCCTCCTCGTCTGACTCCGCTGCTAGCTCTGCTGGCAGCTGATGGACCACAACATTTGAGGCCTCTAAACGTCATATTATCAGCTCATCAAACAAGCCACAATCATACAACACTGCCATCAACATTCAGTCCCAGGTACATATTACCATATCTAGTGGACATGTCCTAAAGCTAAAAGATTTTGGGTAAAAATACACTTACGGTTGGAGAAAATGACTAAAAAACAAATAGACTTTAAGCCAGAATTATTTTTGTCAGGAATAATACGAGCAAATTATGATAATTCTACATGTACTAACTGTAGCAAGAATTGTATTTGCCCAACATTGGAAAAATGAAAATTTACCAACTGAAGAAGAATTAATTAAGAAAATTTTAGAGTGTGCAGAAATGAATACATTGATTTTAAACATAAAAGAGAAAGAAGACTCAGTGTATTTTAGAACATGGGATAATTTTTATCAATGGCTAGAAAAATGAGTTAGAGAGAAAGGAATGTGATAGGTAATTTTGAATATATATTAGCAAGAAGAAGACCATTGAGCAATTAATTAACATATTGTTTATGATAATTAACTATATAATTAACTATATAAAACTAAATATATAATTAACCATATAAAACTATATAATTAACTATATAAAACATTCAGTCCCAGTGCTTAGGGAAAGAACCAAATTTTCAGTCTTCCTTCACAGCTTTGATATTATGGTCACAATTTAAATTTTAATAACTAAAAACCATGTCAAGCTGCACATTTGCCCCAAGTACAAAGATGAAAATCTATGTTTAATCATCTAGAAATGGATATTCAGAAATATTTAAGGTAAGATGAGTGTTCTCAAATTTTGGGGAGATAATATAACTCAGCTTTCTTAGTGCCCTCCAGATGACTCATACCCATGTTGGTAGGGGATTATGAACTCTACAATACACATTAAGTTGAGGAAGTCTGTTATAGCTGGCCCCAGCAGGTAATATAAAACAGCTGAGGTCTGCACATATGAAAGCATACTTTTATATTATAGCTGCTTATGATTTGAATGAGAACATAATCCATGAATAGGAGACACTTGGAAAAGAAATTTGGATTTTTTTTAAAAAGGCGAATTCTCTTCCCTACCCAGTGACTCACACTTAGTCACTAAGTTTACTCTTTACTCATCTGGAAATTAATTATACTACAAAAGATTACATAGAAATGTTGGCAGGCTTCATTGGATGAGGACCTTACACTCAGGCTAGACCACAGGTCAGCAACCTGCGGCTCCGGAGCCGCATGTGGCTCTTTGAGCCTTCTTCTGCGGCTCCCAGCCTCTTCTGCCATTTGCAGAGAGAGACAGAGACAGAGAGAGGCACTTGTGCTTCCCTTCTCTCTCTCTCTCTCCCTCCCTCCCTCCCTCTCTCTCTCTCTGTGTGTGTGTGTAAAAAAGAGAGTGGCCTCACCCTGTTCGATGAGCTGAAAAGCTTATTGGGTGGGGCTCCTCCCTTTGCTGCGTCTTTGCAGGAAGCAGGAAGGGGAGGGGAGAGCTAGCCTGTTGCAGAACAGCTTGAAGCCAGCTTGCCAGGTGAGCAGAAGATCAGAGAGAGGGAGAGAGGGGGGAGAGAGAAAGAGAGAAAGAGAGAGAGACAGGGAGAGGAGAGAGAGGGGGGAGAGGAAAGAGAGGGAGAGAGAAAGAGAGATAGAGGAAAGAGAGAGGGAGAGGAAAGAGAGAGAGAGGAAAGAGAGAGGGAGAGGAAAGAGAGAGAGAGGAAAGAGAGAGGGAGAGGAAAGAGAGAGAGGAAAGAGAGAGGGAGAGGAAAGAGAGAGGAAAGAAAAAGAGAAAGAGAGAGGGAGAGGAAAGAGGGAGAGAGAGAGAAGAAAGAGAGAGAGAGGGAGAGGAAAGGGAGAGAGAGGAAAGAGAGAGAGGGAGAGGAGAGAGAAAGAAAGAAAGAGAGAGAGAGGAAAGAAAGAGAGGGAGAGGAAAGGGAGAGAAAGAGAGAGAAAGAGAAAGAGAGAGGGACGGAGGGACGGAGACAGAGACAGAGGGAGACCCTTTTGACATCTAAAATGAAGATAATACTGCTTATATCCTTTTTTACCTTTAAATACACACACACACACACACACACACACAGAGAGAGAGAGAGAGAGAGAGAGAGAGAGAGAGAGAGAGAGAGAGAGAGAGAGAGAGAGAGAGAGAGAGAGAGAGAGAGTCTTATAATAAAGGTAAAAAAGGATATATGCAGTGTTATCTTCATTTTATATATCAAAAGGGTTTTGCAGCTCCCAGTGTTTTGTTTGCGGTGGGAAACGGGTCCAAGTGGCTCTTTGAGTGTTTTGGGTTGCTTACCCCTGGGCTAGACTAAAGATCATGTCTTCTCAGGAGTTTTCCTATCCCAGCTTTGTTCTACTTTGCTTGTGAGCCAGACAAAATAGTGCTGCACTGTCAGTTTACTGTCCTGGTGTGATTAGTGAAATCCTAAGTTTGTTAGTGGGTTTGGTAGTAAATTAAAATTAGAATCACCTACAATTTTGGGACTAAAGTTTGTATGACACAATGCAGTAGGAAATAGAGGACAAGATACATAAATTGGAAAGATGTATTTTGATTCAAGCAGGATTTTGATATTTTGTAAAGAATTTTTGTTAGTCTTTTGTTAGCAGTATGGGAAAACCCAGCAAAATATCCAGATCGCCACAAACTGAACCATGAACTTTAGTGCTTTGGCATGAAGAAAATATGTTAAGTCAACTTCATTTTCCTAGATTATATCAGTTACAGATTTTGAAATCTGGACGCTAAGGGCAACATTCTTTGTCTTTATTAATTCAAATGTATGCACAAACTGGCATAATTCTTGAGTTATTTGACTTTCAATTACAAAAGGCCATGACTCTGGAACAAACTAATTTATGTTAAGCTCATTGTTCTACATCTTGTGGCTGAATTATGTATTATGGAATTCAATTAATTTACGTTAAGCTTCTCAAACATGCACCTTTTTGTGAGTCAAAATGTCAATCAAACCTATTTATTCTGGGCTAAAGGTAAGCATTTTTCTGAGGCATGTGATATCGTCCTCACAATCTCTGTCTTCTGTCTTGTACCTTATTTTCTATGGGGCTTCAGTTTCTAAATACTCTTTCAGTGCCTCTGCACTTTTAATTGTGGAATTTATACAATTCCTGCTAGTAAATTCTCACTTGCACTATAATGTGTCACTAAATTCCAGGCAGTTGCACTGTCAGCCAGAACACCTTCGTTTGTACAGAGCTAATACTGCAAATGTGTATCATCTGATTTTTTGTTCTTTCCTCAATTTCAGACAAGATTTGGGCGATGGGGGAGGTACATAAAATAACCTGAACATAGTGTCAAGACTGATTCGCCTTTTCACCTAGATTTTCTCTTTTGCTCATATCTTGACAATGGAATGCAAAAGTGGAAAGGATGATGTCTAGGCAACTGAGAGCCAAGGCCACTCAAAGGAAAAGTGGACTGTTTCCATAACAAGAAGAAATATTACTATTGGACAATGTGAACACCCGGTGGGTGGGGGTGAGGGAGACTATCATTCAACTAAGCAAGCCTTCAAGCGGAAAAACCAGAGCTGAGTAATGAGTAAATTTTCAGTAAAGCATTATACTCTTGGTAAAATGATGCCCCAGGAGTTTCTTTTTCTGGAAATGCTAACTGGACAGTTGACATTAAACCACCTCTCTACTGTGGCAGCCTACCTGGACCCCACCAGGAGGTTGGCAGCTTGAAAATGTCAGCAGTTGACAGAGGAGTGGATGGAGGGGTGAGACCAGAGGGATCTACCCTTCCAGAAAACTACAGTGGCAGCCCAAGCCAAAGGCAGGATGCAGGGGCCAGCACACACAACCCTAGTGGCGGCCAGCCTCCCCATTCAGGCACCCCAGGCAGCAGTGGGGCTGCCGCCCAGGTACATCTTAGTGTGAGAGGACCAAGCGCCACCTCTCTTTGCAGTTCAGTTTGATGGACAGCCCGACCATGTGGCTTACTTCCTGACCCAGGTCTGGAACTATATGGAACGCCATGAAGCAAGGTACCCAGATGGGTGCGCCTGGGTCAATGCCATCACATTTAACTTAGAGGGGGATGCGGTGGAATGGCTGGTGTCTCTCCACGACAAAGCGGTTCCGGAGTTGCAAGACTTGGACACTTTCGTGCAGGTGTTTCGAGACAGGTTCGAGGACCCCGCAGCGGCCCGGTGTGCAGAGATCTGCATCCACTCCCTACAGCAGGGCAAGCGGCCAGTGGCAGAGTACATCCGAAACCTCCGTGGCCTGGCAGCTCACCTGAGAGATTGACTCAAACGTATACTGGTTTACCAATTCCGGGAGGGGCTAAGCAAGTAGCTATATCACAACTGTATCACAGCTGTATCACAGGGAGTCCCAGGTGACCAAGCGTGGTACCGGTTGGCCACAAATGTGGAGCTTGACCTGATGGAGTACCAGGAGCATGCAGAGCATGAGAGACAGCCCCACTGGATGCCCAAGAGACGCCCAGCGCCCCATGGAGGGAGAGACACAAGGAAAAAGCCCCGCTGGAGCTTGGGACCATGTTTCCAATGTGGGAGGAAAGGCCACCAAGTGTCCGATTGCCCCGCACCATGCCCGGTATCAGCACCACAAGCCCCGGCCCAACTGAAGTCAGAAAAGCCCCCAGTGAGGACAAGGGAAAAGATGCAGGTGGGCCAACAGGTTGTAGAGATCTCTCCCCAATCCAGCGAAAAGTCTTTAAAGCCTTGTTGGACTCAGGGTGCACCCGGTGCCTAATCAGCCTTTGGACTGTGGAGAAACTAAGGCTGAAATTGAGTTTCAAACTAAGGCTGAGGCTGAGGAACTTAAGACAGCCCATGACGTTCTCCCAGCTAGACAGGTCCCTTATGGGAGGGGCACCGGCAACTTGCCTAACAGAACCAGTAAGCCTTAGGGCTGGGACCCACGTAAAGACTATCGGGTTTTTTTAAAAAAACAAACATTTTATTGATTTTTAACATACACCTTAATATTTGGTAAATAGCATGTTGTCTGGGTTAGTGTTTAAAAAACAATAACAATTAATTTCTATAATTCTATAGTCCATATAATAGCTTTACTTGATTTCCTCTTCTTCCAATAATATTCTCTTTTGCCAACCTTAAGTTAATACAGTTTTTATTTAAATAAATGGCAATTAAATATAAACATTTTTCTCATGTTTCTGCAAATAATAACCACATCAATATAAAGCTTCTTTTCATTGATCATCTTGATTGCCTTGTCATAAATCCTGTTTACATTCTTATTTAAATTTGTTTTCCCTACAATATTCAAAACATTCTTACTGGTTAAGATTTTCTCAAAATTAGTTACACTTAAGTATTTAAGTCTTTTTCCCATACAAGCCATCACATTTTTACATTTCTCATATCTTAAAGAAAAATAAGAGAAAAGGGAAAAAAAGACAAAACAGAAAAAACATTTCTTTTATATAAACCATCCCAACATTTTTATATTTCTCATGTCAAAAAACCAAACACAAAAGAAAAAAGAAAGAAGGCATACTATATTACTTGAGGGGTTCAACCCTCTTATACTAATCTTCATTTATATTCAAAATCTTTCTATTTCTTTAACCATATTCAAACAAATGTTTAATTTCTAAATACTCCCTCTGGTAATTCCCATCATCTAATTTCTTAATTCTCACTTTAGCCTTTTTTTCCCCAACATCTTTCCTGCTCAATATGCTTCGATGAATCAAAGAATCTTCCCATAATCTTATAAATATTGTTGCAGGTACAAATGGCAAAACAGGTAAGATGTTTTTATAGGAAGGTTTCGCCCCTTTATATTCATTGAAAATCTTTTCCTTTTTTGTTTCTTGATTTTATTTCTCATTTTTTGTCTCTCAAGTTCTCATAATTCTTCTGGCAAAATCCCTTTTGCCAAATCTTTTTTCTTGTCCTCAAACTTATTTTGTAATCTTAAAGTGTAGTTTGTCTTTTCCATGTCCAACGTTTCCTGTAAATTTTTTTCCCATCTGGATTAAGTCATACTTCCTTGTAGTGTTAAATTCTATCTTGAAATCTCTCTCCTCTGTCTCGTATTCAGTTGTCTGTTTTTCCTGCTCACTCTCTGTTTTTATTTTCTGAGAATTTTTGGGTTGTAAAGTTAAATTGGAGATGTGTTCATTTATGTTTTCAAGGTTGTCTAATTTCCTTGTGGTTTGAGATTATTGTTGTTTGGATTAGTTGCCACATAACATAGATCTCCTTCTGGAAAGTATTTGTTTTTTCTTGGTATGTTCTTTCTGTAGATCTCTTGTTTTCCATGATAGCCAAAGATCAGGGTTTTCCTTTCTCTGCAGACAGCTTTAGAGTCACAGTTGAGTTAGTATTTGTAAACCAGAAAGGTCAATTCTTCTTTTTTTTAGAGTTTATAATTCTCACTTTATAGACAGCACAAGGTGTTTTCTTTCTTTCTTTTTTGTCACAGCTGTTCTCTGTTATTAAGACATTGAAGGTCACCAAAATCAAATTTATCTTTTCCTGGGCCTTGCCAGTCCATGTAATAGAGCATCTGTTGTTGTATATTTTCATCCACCACTAGATGTCAGCACCAGTTCTTTCAGTTATAGACAATTATTTACTTCTATTTTCATGATATAAAAAGAAAACCTTAACAGATTCTACCAATTTCAAACTTATCCAAATTAAGTCTTATATTCTTTTTATTTCAATATATTTCTGTTCCCCCTGAAAGGTTTAATTCGCTGCTTCTGTCTGCAGGAGGGTGGGGCAAAGATCTCCCTCCTTCTCACTTTCGGAGGCTTTTTGCTTCTTGGGGTTTTTCTTTTTTTCCCCCAGGAAATCAATTTCCAAGTAGAAGAGAGAAAATCACTGTTCTTACCCAGTTCCAAACACGTTGTTTACAGTCAGCTTACTTTTGGACTTCGTTTGCTTGTAGCTTGGGCTAGACTTGGAAATTAAGGTAGCCTCCTCTCCTGCCGGTTTCTGGAGGGCTTTTCCCAAACCGATCAACTCAACCACCATCTCTCCGCAATCAGTGGGACTGCCTCCCTTCTATGTTGCCTCTACAGGGCAACTTCAGGCCCATTTAGGGTCCCCTGGCAGGCAGAAATCAGCTGTAGGGTGCAGAGCCCCGCTATCCCTCAGCTGCTGCACTACTGCCCAAAACCAGAAGTCTATCCATTTTATTGTGGCTCCTGGAATGACTGAGAACATAGTCCTGTGACTAGCCTGGTGGAAGAAATAGAATCTGTCAGTAGATTGGGACAGCAACAAGTGGTGAATGAGAAAGAAAGCAGCTAGCCATCAGGGGACAGCGAAGGCTCCGCACACCAGCCATCAGCCATGTGAATTTCACCAAACCCGATTAGACTGTCTTGGCTACAGAATTTCCAATGAGGGTATTGAAATGGATCCAGCCAAGGTGAAAGCTATAATCGAAAGGCAGCCCCCAAAGACTCGCAAACAGCTGCAGAGCTTTCTGGGTTTTGCCAACTTTTATCGTCAATTCATCCCCTCTTTTGCCGATATTGCCCTACCCCTTACAGAACTACTCAAAACAGGCAAAGGAGGAGGGAAGCCACGACCGGGCCAACCACTAGCATGGACAATGGGCTGTCAAACAGCTTTTGAGAATTTAAAGAGACTATTTGCTGCTGAACTGGTCCTAAAGCACCCCTGCCCAGGGGAACCCTTTGTGATTCAAGCCGATGCCAGCGATGTGGCAGTTGGAGCTGTGTTACTGCAAAAGAACAAAAGTGGGATCCTGCAACCCTGTGCCTACACCTCTAAGAAATTTACTGAGAGCGAGTGGAGATGGGCAATCTGGGAGAAAGAGGCCTTCGCGTTTAGATGGGCGCTATTAAACTGGCGACACTATCTAGAAGGGAGCAAGGTGCCATTTGAGGTATGGACAGATCACAAAAATCTAGAAGCACTGAAAACTCCCCGCAAATTGTCCCCAAAGCAAGTACAGTGGGCACAGTACTTTAACTGCTTCAACTTCACTCTAAAGTACATACCAGGAAGAACTTCCTAGCTGATGCGCTATCCCAGTTACCCCAATACAAAAGCGAACGGGAGGAGGTTAATGAGGCAATTATCCCCAATCCACAAACTGCCGCTCAACTTACACCTTACAGGGTCCCCAATCCTGATGACCCTGGAGTAAAGAAAATAAAATGAGAGCTCCTCACCAACCAATGGTTCAAAGACAATCACACCTCCCTAACGTGCAGGGATGGCTTGGCTTACAAAGGGGGGAAACTATATTTGCCAGAAGCCCTCCGTCTTAATGCTCTCAAACACAGCCATGATGTAAAACAGGCTGGAAACTTTGGATATTTGAAAACCCTACACCTCACCCGCCGACAATTTTGGTGGCCGGGCCTGAAAAGGGATGTGAAAAACTATGTAAAAAGTTGTACTGTATGTGCCACAATGAAAAGAATCCCAGGGAAAACTCCTGGGTTACTGCAACCCAGGGGCCTCTGCAGTCCGGGTTCAGGCCCGGCTACAGCACCGAAACTGCTTTGGTCGCTCTGATGGATGATCTCTGGCGGGCCCGGGATGGAGGCCAGTCCTCTGTACTGGTGCTTCTTGACCTCTCAGCAGCGTTCAATACCATCGACCATGGTATCCTTCTGCGCCGGCTGGAGGGATTGGGAGTGGGGGGCACCGTGTTACGGTGGTTCTCCTATCTCTCTGGTCGGTCGCAGTCAGTGTTAGTGGAGGGTCAGAGGTCCACCTCTAGGTCACTCCCTTGTGGGGTGCCTCAGGGGTCGGTTTTCTCCCCCCTACTTTTTAACATCTACATCAGTGGTTCTCAACCTATGGGTCGCGACCCCATTTGGGGTTGAACGACCGTTTCGTGGGGGTCACCGGACACCATGGTCCGCCATTTTGTTTTTTTTATTTTATTTTATTTTATTTTATTTTATTTTATTTTATTTTATTTTATTTTATTTTATTTTATTTTATTTATTTTGATTTTTGATTTTTTTTTTCGTTGCGCATGCGCTGTACATGCGCGGTTCAGGCCGGCACGCGCATGCACCACGCATGCGTGGATCGGCCCGTCGCGGTCCGCCATTTTGGTTTTTTTTTAATTTTTTTTTAATTTTTTTTTAATTTTTTTTATCGCGCGCGCGCGTGTGCAACGGGCCAATCTGCGCATGCGTAGCACGCGCGCGACAAAAAAATAAAAAAAAAATAATAAAAAAAATGGTGGGCCGCGATGGGCCGATCCGCGCATGCACGGTGCGCGCACGCGCTGGCCCAAACCACGCATGCACAGCGTGCGCGCGACGAAAAATTTTTTTAAAAAAAATTTAAAAAAAATTTTAAAAAATGGCGGGCCGCGGGTCGGGGTCGCGGCGCGCATGGGCGGCGCAAGTGGGGTCTCAAGCTGAAAAAGGTTGAGAACCACTGATCTACATGAAGCCACTGGGAGAGATCATTCATTGGCATGGAGTGAGATACCATCAGTATGCTGACGATACTCAGCTGTACATTTCAACTCCTGGCCAAATCAGTGAAGCGGTTGAGGTGATGTGCCGGTGTCTGGAGGCTGTGAGGGTCTGGATGGGTGTTAACAGATTGAGGCTCAACCCTGACAAGACAGAGTGGCTGTGGGTGATGCTTCCCACGGACATTTCAATCTGTCCTTCCATTACCCTGGGGGGTAAAGTTATAAACCCCTCAGAGAAGGCGCGTAACTTGGGAGTCCTCCTCAATCCACAGCTGACATTGGAACATCATTTGTCGGCCGTGGCGAGGGGGGCATTTGCCCAGGTTCGCCTGGTTCACCAGTTGCGCCCTTATTTGGATCGGGAGTCTCTACTCACAGTCACACATGCCCTTGTTACCTCGAGGATCGACTACTGCAATGCTCTCTACATGGGGCTACCCTTGAAGACTGTTCGGAGACTACAATTAGTGCAAAATGCAGCTGCGCGAGCAATCGTGGGCCTTCCACGTTGTGCCCACATTTCGTCAACTCTCCGCATGCTGCATTGGTTGCCTATCGGTCTCCGAGCGCAATTCAAAGTGTTGGTTATTACCTATAAAGCCCTTTATGGCATTGGACCAGGATACTTACGGGACCGTCTTCTGCCACATACTTCCCTTCGACCAGTGAGAGCGCACAGGGTCGGCCTCCTCTGGGTCCCGTCAGCGAAACAATGCCGTCTGGCGGGTCCTAGGGGGAGGGCCTTCTCTGTTGTGGCGCCCACCCTCTGGAACCAACTGCCCCCTGAAGTCCGCGTTTCCCCCACTCTCCCGGCCTTCTGGAAGAATCTAAAAACTTATCTATGCCGGCAGGCCTGGGGATGACTGTGATTGTGTGTGAATGATGAATGTGTCTGGGGGTCTTTTTAAATGCTTTTTAGATTTGGTTTTAGATTTTTGAAATGCTGAGATGTTGTTTTTATTTATGTTGTTAGCCGCTCCGAGTCCTTGGAGAGGAGCAGCATAAAAATTTAATTAATAAATAAATTAATTAATAAACCCATAGCGGACCCTTCTCAACCATGGGAAGAAATAGCTATGGACTTCATAGAAGACCTACCTGAAAGTAGTGGAAACACTGTCATCTGGACTGTAATAGACCTGTTCTCAAAGCAGGCTTATTTCATTGCCTGCAAAGGACTCCCATCTGCCCAACGACTGACCAAATTGTTCCTGAAACATATCTACCGGCTGCATGGCACCCCTAAGTGAATAATTTCGGATAGGGGGGTACAGTTCACAGCAAAGGTTTGGAGGAGTTTCCTTAAATTAATTGGATAATCTCAAGGTTTATCATCTGCTTTTCATCCAGCCATGAATGGGGCTGCAGAATCCGCTAACAAAATGGTGGAGCAATATCTTAGATGCTACGTTTTTTACCAGCAGAAAAACTGGACTGACCTCCTCCCTTTTGCGGAGGTGGCGTACAATAATTCTGTGCACAGCAGCACTGGCTACATGCCTTTCAGAGTGGCCACAGGAAAAGAGTTCAGCCCAATACCTGAATACCCTCAGGTGCCCTCCGACTCCCAGACACTTGACCAATGGGTGAGAGGGTGGGAAGAAGTTTGGAGAAACACAAAAACTGCTTTAACAAAGACTTTTGAAACCTATAAAAAACAGGCTGATAGAAAGAGAGCTCCCCAAAGAACATTCCAAGTTGGGGGAAAGGTTTATTCGTCAACTAAATATCTACGTCTCAAATTGCCCAGCAAGAAATTGGGACCAAAATTCTTGGGGCCTTTCTCCATAGTAAGGATCATCAACCCGGTCACAGTAGAACTAAAACTCCCTAGACTTTTAGGGAAAATTCACCCAGTTTTTCATTGTAGCTTGTTGAAACCTTATTGGGGCTCCACTCTAAGACCTCCCCCGAAGAAGGCACCTGGGCCCCTCATAGTTGCGGGACAGACCCACTATTAAGTGAAACGTATTCTTGACTCTAGAGTTTTTAAAGGGAAATTGCAGTACCTAGTACAGTGGAAGGGATACCCATTGTCTGAAGCCACCTGGGTGAAATCTAGTGAGGTGAAAGCTGACAGGCTCATCAAAAGGTTTCATGCGAAATACCCCAACAAACCGAGAACTAATCATTAACATATGCTTTGGCTACATTACAGGATCTGTCCTTTTTGTAAGGGGGCCCGGATGTCAACGCTGCTAATATTGAATAATCTTGCTTTGACAATATATGCAGAACTGTCTGGTATTTTTAGAGTTAAATCAGTTGACAGTGAAAGGGGAGGAGAATATAAGGAAAGCTCAGGAAAAAGAAACGGAAGTGAATCTTTGCCCTCCAAGTTAATTGGAAGATGTGAATCATGACCCCAAAATAGGGGAGGGGAAATGCCTGGAATGTTATGTGCAAAGGAAGGGAAATTCAGATCTTAGCATTTCCACCATGCCGTGCTGACATCTCTGTAATACTAATAAAGGCTTTTTAGGCTAAAAAAAATGCCTGAAAGTTCTTTGAAGTGTTTCGTTAATCAGACACATGACACTGAGGTTAGTAAAATGAAAGCGGAGTCAGTGAACACACTAAAAGGAAGTGAGGGGTTAGAACTGCTTATTCCTAGTGAATACCGAGACCTAGCAGAGGTGTTCAGCGAGAGGGAATCAGACATGCTCCCACCCCATCACCACACAGACTGTGCTACTGAGATCTTACCAGGGGCGAAATTACCAAAGCCAAAGATGTACTCAATGACTCTGAGGGAGATGGAGGAACTTCAGGGGTTCATAGATAAGAACTTAGCCAGGGGATTTATCCAACCAGTGAAATCAAGGATGGCTGTCCCTGTGCTTTTCAAAGAAAAGAAGGACGGCTCTTTTAGATGGTGTGTGGATTACCGTGGACTGAATGGTATCTGCATTGAAAATATGTATCCCCTCCCCCTCATGAGAGACATGCTGGGCTACCTATCCAAGGGGAAGATCTTCACCAAATTGGACTTAAGGGAAGCCTATTACCGAGTGAGGATTAAAGAAGGAGATGAATAGAAAACCGCATTTAACTGCCCTCTGGGTTGCTATCATTTTTGAGTGATGCCATGTGGGTTGCAAGGAGCGCCAGCAGTATTCATGCAGTTGCAATTGCACTGAAATGACTTACGACCATTTTTCACACTTATGACCATTGCAGCATGCCCAGGGTCATGTGATTTATATTTGGATGCTTGGCAACTGATTCATATTTATAATGGTCACAGTGTTCCAGGGTCATGTGATCCCCTTCTGCAACCTTTTGACAAGCAAAGTCAATGGCAGAGCTGCTGGTGGCCAAGTGCTAAGGTGGGACTTCCTTTCCTCCCTCCCTTCCCTGCCTCCCTTTTCCTCATTCCCATCTCCTTCTGAAGTAAGAATATGAAACCCCCCCTCATATTTTCCCTCTTCCATATATTGATCAAACAAGGAAAGGCCTCCAGAGACAGAAAAGACAAGCTGCTGAGTGAACTAGCTTAAAAGGGCACATTCCCCTTTAAAAATTAGCTACTGGCTAGAAAGGAAAGTAAAGAGCGCAGCCGGCACTTAAGGAAGAAAAAAAATGTAAGTACTGGCTGCCGGCTAAGGCAACCTCCCCAAATGGCTCCATTCCTAAGTAAAGGAATGCTACAGGCAAAATCCATTCAGGAGAAAAATACTTCAAACTCCCTTGCAGCAAAACTTACAGCTAACAACAGCAGAGCAATAGAAGCTAACAGGAGACATCAGCCATCAGCCAAATAGAAATTGCCAAACACTCCTTAAGAACACAAAGCCCTCATTGCACAAATCCCAGAACTTCAAAGTCACAAAAGCACATAAGAATCCTTCCATTCTCCATCTCCCTCCCTCATGCCTCACCTCCAGCCATTGCTGCCTTTTTTCATTCCTCTTGGAGGGCGACCCCTCCCCCACTACATTTCTTGCCTGTTTGCTGCTGCCAGCACAGGTGGCTGCCACAGCAGTTGTAGATCAGCTCATGGCCAGCCTGCTTGATCTCCTCTCCTCTCCCCCCACTCTCCCCTCCCCCTCCCCCTCCAGTGCAGCTGACTCTGCCTCCTCCCAAGGCTGCTGCTTTTTTTCTCTCTCCCTCTCCTGCCCAAACTGCCTCCTTTTATAGCCTCTCCTGTCTCCGCCTCCCCTCCTCATTTCTCATGGGGGAGGGTGAGCCAGAAGTGAGCCTGGGGCCTTTGCAGCTCCAGAGGACTCTCTCACTGCAAGTCCTTGCCTGTGCTGGCTCTTTCCCTCCCCCACTACACTTGGCTAGGCAGGGCTGTGTACCACCTGCCTCTCGTTAATGTACCACAAGTGGTACCTGTACCACCGGTTGAAAAGCCCTGTTCTAGGTTGCCACAAGAATGGGAGGGGGTGCGGAAGATTTCTGTTGTTTAGGTGGGCGCTGTGAGCATTATTGGTTTCTTCCCTTGCCATATGAGCTTATAAATATCCCTTTGCCATTGTTTGAATGGGACATCGGTTGCAAGTATTGGTAATGTCTGGAACAGAAAAAGAATGGGAGGGGTGCGGAGGATTTCTGCTAGTCTAAACATTTCACTGTCCCATGGGAACCAAGGTCATTTCTTTCGGTTAGGTGGGCATGAGCATTTGGTTAGAAAGCCTGCCAAACTATTCTATTGAGAAACGTAGCTGATTGCATAGCAATGGGGTGGGAAGTTTAACTTTGTAATAGTGTTTGTTTTTAAAGGGGATTTCAGACTTGGTTTCACTTTTGACCGTGCCGATGCGATGCTATGTAACCAATAAACATGTTCTTTGAGGAAATCTCTAGCCTCAGAGTTCTGGTTTGTTTGGTTTTGTCTATCAGAACCTTGACAGGACATTCATCTTGATTACAGAGATCCTACCCAATAATGATAAATGCAGTTTATCCCATCTTTGTAAATCTTTTTGATATCGTTCCAGAGATATCAGGACCTACCTCAGCTAAGCCTCCCAAGAAAGCAGAACTCTTGAGACAGGCATTATCTCAAAAGGAACTTTTATTAGGGACTAGTGATAGCAGGGATGGCAAGGCGAAATCTAGGGAAAAACCCACGCAAATAACATATTAAAAGCAATTTTATTACTCCTCCCCCTAGAGTCCCAGTGTCCGTTTGAAATCCAACCAATCCACAGGTGGCATAGTGTTTTGGTAATGGGCTCCATTGGCGTGTTTTTCAAGGTCTTTCTCGCTTTTGTTTCCTTCTGGCTCTAAGCATCGACCATCACCCAGATAAGGGAGATGCATTCCCTCTCCTGGGGGAAGGGCACAGCAGCAAGACAGTGAAAGGCATGCCAGAGCATCCCCCCTCCCAACAGAATGGCAGGCCCCAAAGAATGGTTACAAAGGCAAGCAAAGCATACAAAAGGAAAATAATACATTTCTTGGGGACCCTGACATACAGCCCCCTTAAAAATGGCAGATCCACCTGCAGAACAGAAAAGAAGGAGAGGGGGGAAACAAATAGGGAATTACATTAATCAGGCTTGTCAGGATACTTAGAGTGAAAGCGTTTAAGCAGCCTTGGAGCTCTAACATATTTTTTGTACACTCACTTGTTCTGGGAGGATGGAAGGTTTTTCCAAGCGTATTGCATAGAACCATGATGTGTGCATGAATCTACAATTACATTTCTACAATTATTTCTACAATTATTAAAAGAATAACTTTTATTTCCTTCAATCCATATCATATCAATCCTTGAAAAAGATTTATGTCTTTCTGAAAAAAAGTATACTCTCTAGCAAAGCCATTTTTATGTCTCCATGAGTCTATTAGTACTAAGTTGTCCATCATCTCAAAAAAGGTCTTTGGTAGTTTACCCTGGGAGGGTTTAATCCCCTTAGTAGATGTTCTGTCCAAAGCTGGAATAGTCACTCCATTCCAATCCCCCAACATAAACCAGTTTCCATATGAAATGGTAGCAGTTGGTCCATAAGGTGTTCAAAAAATTTGCTTTTATCATCATTCGGCCTATACCAGGGGTCGGCAAGCTGAAACACTGAAAGAGCCACTTTGACCCATTTTCCTCACAAAAGAAAAAACTGGGAGTCACATAATGGGTGTGCGCATGCGCGTGCGCATGCATGTGCATGGAACAGGGGGCTTCATTAAAGAATGGAGCCTAAGGCAAGACTTGCACCAGCTCTGCCCCCATCCAGCTCTGTCCTAGCTTCTCCTCCCCTCAGTAAAGATTGCTCTCCCCCCACCCCACGCTCTCCCTCTCTGGGACTTTCTTCTTTCTGCCTTTTGGCGCGAAGGTTCCCAGGGAGCCTCGGGCATGGCAGGGCTGCTGGAGGCTGAGGCCCCTGAAGGCGTGGACCAAGCTATCTTCCATAGCGGTGGGACGGCGACCGCAGAAGCAACAGCTTGCTCATCTTCAGAGGCAGCGGAGCCATCTGGTGCTGTTTACACGGCCGTTCGTCCATGTGACTGAGCTAGGCAGCGGCCCCAACTCTGGTCCAGGAAAACGAAAGTGGAGCAGGGTGGTGCTGCCTATTTCAGTCACACGGACGAATGGCCATGTAAACAGCACCAGATGGCGCCGCCACCGGAGATGAGCAGGCTCGGGGAGATGCGTGGCCGGCTCGGCTGCCCAGGGATGGCCCAGGGAGCGATGCCCCCGTCAGCCGCCACCCCCGCCGGGACTGCCGCCCAGACCGGCTCGGGGAGATGCATGGCTGGCTCGGCTGCCCAAGGAGCAATGCTGGGCCAGCCACCGCTGGCCCCGGCTGCAATGCTGCAGCTGCTCTGCTTGACCGGCCCCTGCCAGCCCCTCCGCTGGCCCAGCTGCTTCCCCCTGGGCACCCCTCTTGCCCCGGCGCCCACCCAAGCCCCCCGTAGGGCAGCAGGAGCAATGCTGGGCCGGCCACCGCTGGCCCCGGCTGCAATGCTGCAGCTGCTCTGCTTGACCGGCCCCTGCCAGCCCCTCCGCTGGCCCGGCTGCTTCCCCCTGGGCACCCCTCTTGCCCCAGCACCCACCCGAGCCACAGGAAGAAGAAGGGGAGGAGGAGGGTGAGGAAGCCGCCTCCCCACCCCAGCTGGGACTCCACGCTGCCCAGCCTCTGCCCAGCCTCTGCCCATCCAATGTAGCCGCGTAGGGCTGCAGCAGGGGCTGGTGCCGCGCGGGCTGCTGGCCCTGGCCACAATGCTGTGGCAGCTCTGCCTGACCGGCCCCTGCCAGCCCCTCCGCCAGCCCGGCTGGCCCCCCGGGTGCCCCTCTTGCCCCGGCGCCCACCCAAGCCCCCCGTGGGGCAGCAGGAGAAAGAAGGGGAGGAGGAGGAGGAGGGCAAGGAAGCTGCTGCCAGCGCTGGGCCCCAGGAGGAGGCTCTCCTCTCCTACCATTGCTGCATCTCCCTCTTCCTTCCCGGCAGCCAGGACTCCGGCACACCTTCCCGGCCAGCAGGGCCAATGGTCGCGCTGGCTGGGGATCGCAGGGGCTGCTCTCCCTTGGGCCACAGCTTGCAGGAGGGCTGGCCCGCTCAGCATGCGGCTCCATGGCCACATGCGCCTCAGACAGGGCCAGCCCAGGAAAAGGACTTCCGGGCCGCGCTTCTCCCAGGGGGTGGGGCACCCGGGAGCAGGGCCAATCAGGAGCCCTGCAAGGGGGCAATTCCGCATGAGAGAGAGACAGAGAAGGGAAGCCCAAGTGCCTCTCTGTCTCTCTCTCTGCAAATGGCGGAGGAGGCTCCGGAGCCACAGGTGATGGCTCAAAGAGCCGCATGCGGCTCTGGAGCCACGGGTTACTGACTCGTGGCCTGTACAAGCTGACCACTACTGATTTTATTCCATTAAGTTTGATTTCCACTACCACGAATCTACTCTGCTCATCTACTAAAAGTAACTTAGGTTTAAGTTGAGGTTTAATATATAAAACAACACCATTGGTCTTTTTTGGACCAGAAGATATAAATTCCTCCCCTAGTCATTTATTTATTAAATACTTCTTATCTTGTTTCTTGATATGTGTTTCTTGAAGGCAAATTGTGTCAACATTCAGTTTCCTCAGGTAATGAAATAGGTTTTTTACGCTTGGATGGGGCATTTCCATGTCATAAACTTAATCTCCATCTTTAGGCAGAATAGCGGGTTTCTGTGCAGATGTCTTAGCTAAGTCTCCTTCAGTGTCAGCTTTCTGGACTTGTTCCACCTCCAGTTTCTTTTCCATCTCCAATACTTTACTTGGGTCTAAAATTAGTTTATCTTTAATCAGGAAGTCCTTGGCTTTTTCTATAGAATTTATTCTAAATCTTTGTTCTTGGTATTTAAATATCACTCCTTCCAATTTGTCCCAGCAAAAAAGAATTTTCCTCTTCTTCAGGATATCTGTGAGGAAAGCATAGGCTTTCCTTTTTCTCAACATTCTAACTGGAATTTCCTTCAAAACTATAATATCCACATTTTCCATTCTTAACTTGTGTTTAAAATGGCAATCCAAAACCTGATCTCTTGTGGTTCTTCTTATGAAGTGAACTATAACATCCCTTGGTAACTTTCTCATAATGGCAAATCTGGACATTAGTCTGTAGGCCTTATCTAATTCTATTTCAAGGTATTAATTAACTGAGCCAAAGTTAAACTGACCATCCTTAGTCTGATATCTTCTCCTGGTTGTTCAGGAATTGCTCGGAATCTTAATTGGAATTCTTTCATATTCACTTCCAAAATTAATGTCTCCTCCATATCAGCTTCCAACAACTTATTAGATTTTTTCCAAAATATCCATTCTTTGCTTCACCTGTTTGACATCTCCAGTTAGATAATAATATTAATAAAGTTGGAAGGGACCTTGGAGGTCATCTAGTCCAACCTCCTGCTCAGGCAGGAAACCCTATACCATTTTGGACAAATGGCTGTCCAGTCTCTTCTTAAAAACTTCCAGTGTTGCAGCATTCACCGCTCCTGGAGGCAGGTTGTCCCACGGGTTAATTGTTCTAACTGTCGGGACGTTTCTCCTTAGTTCTAGGTTGCTTCTCTCCTTGCTTAGTTTCCATCCATTGCTTCTTGTCCTGCCTTCAGGCGCTTTGGAGAATAGCTTGACTCCCTCTTCTTTCTGGCTGCCCCTGAGATATTGGAACACTGCTATCATGTCCCCCCTCGTCCTTCTCTTCGTTAAACTAGACATACCCAATTCCAGCAACCGTTCCTTATACGTTTTAGCCTCCAGTCCCCTAATCATCTTTGTTGCTCTTCTCTGTACTCTTTCTAGAGTCTCAACATTTTTTTTACATTGTGGTGACCAAAACTGGATGCAGTATTCCAAGTGTGGCCTTACCAAGGCATTGTAAAGTGGTATTAATACTTCACGTGATCTTGATTCTATCCCTCTGTTAATGCAGCCTAGCACTGTGTTGGCTTTTTTTGCAGCTGCAGCACACTGTTGGCTCATATTTAAGTGATTGTCCACTAGGACTCTGAGATCCCTCTCACAGTTACTACTATTGAGCAAGGTACCCCCTATACTATACCTGTACATTTGTTTTTTCTTGCCAAAATGTAGAACCTTACTTTTTTTTCACCATTGGATTTCATTTTTTTAGATAGCGCCCAGTGTTCAAGTCTGTCCCGATACTCCTGTATCTTAAGCCTGTCTTCTGGAGTGTTGGTTATTCCTGCCAGCTTGGTATTGTCTGCAAATTTGATGAGTTCCCCATCTATCCTGTTGTGTCCTGGGCCTGCTGAATGACTCAGCAGGCTCAGAAAAGCTGCAGAAAGGCCCGGGCAGACCACATGGTTGCCCAGGACCAGACAGGCTGTCTCCAGCCTTGCGCACATGTGCAAGGCGGGAGAATGTCTGGAATGATTGGCTGACGCTGTCCCTGCCAGGGGACTATAAAAGGGCCTGCGCCATTTTTGTTCTCTGTTTTGTTGGTGAATTGCAATAAAGGAAGACTGTTTTTTTGTTACTCCACTTCGTCTCCATGCCTCATCTTTGGAAACAGAACATTGGCGACAAAGGTGGGATTGCTGCAAGGAAAACAACAAAGAAAAAGCTGGGCTGACTCACAAAGAGAGGCCTGAAGTGCTGGGAAGTTCGGCGTCTGGAGATTGCGACTCTACACTCACAAGGCTGCAGTGGCTGAGCCGTTACATCGGCTCTTGGACAAAACAGGCTCCATGGAAGTGGACAAAGGTCCATGAAAGGAGTTTCACAGAGGTCAAGGCCTTGCTCTCTTCAAATGTGGTTTTAGCACATTTCAATGAGCAATTGCCTGTGTGCATAGCCTGTGATGCATCCCCTTATGGGGTTGGGGCTGTGCTTAGTCACCTTAAGGCTGATGGGACACAAGTCCCTGTCGCCTACTATTCCAGGACTCTTTCATCTGCTGAGCGTAATTACGCACAGATTGACAGAGAAGCCTTGGCCATAGTGGCTGGCATAAAGAAATTCTATGACTTCTTATATGGCCACCACTTCACAGTCTACACAAACCATAAGCCTCTGCTGGGTTTGTTTACAACAAACAAACAAACCCCACATACAGTATAATCTCTCTTAGAATGCTGAGATGGTCAATTTTCCTGTCAGCATATGACTACACTCTAGTGCACAAACCAGGCAAAGAAATGGGCCATGCAGATGGCCTCAGCAGATTACCCCTACAGCAGGTAGAGGCAGATCCTGCTCCTGCTCTTCACATTCTCTCCATTCAGGAATTGCCTGAGTCTCCCCTCAATGCTAGGGACGTGGCTGCTGAAACTGCCACTGATCACACGCTAACACGCCTGCTGACATGGGTGCTGTCAGGATGGCCTGACATGTGCCCTGGTGCAGAATTCCAGAGCTTCTGGCAAAGGAAGCACGAGCTTTCCACATTCAAAGGGTGTGTCCTATGGGGTAGCAGGGTAGTGATCCCAGCCTCATTGAGGACTAAAATCTTGCTCTCTCTACATGAGGGACATCCCGGAATTGTCCGGACGAAGGCGCTCGCGCGCAGCCATCTTTGGTGCCCTGGGCTCGATAAAGAGATTGAGGCCCAGGTCCACGGGTGTACTGTTTGCCAACAGTCCAGGCCTGAAATGCCCCAGGCCCCGGTACATAGGTGGGAGGAGACACATGCCCCTTGGTCGAGGGTTCATATCGACTACGCTGGGCCCTTTCAGGGGCAATTCTTCCTTCTCCTTGTGGACAGCCATTCCAAGTGGCTAGAGGTCGTTCCTGTCTCCTCCACTACTACTGCTAGGACCATCCAGGTGCTGAGAGGGATCTTTGCCTCCCATGGGCTTCCAGTTGTCCTTGTCTCCGACAACAGACCCCAATTCACTTCTTCTGAGTTTCAGGCTTTTCTACAGGCCAACTTGATCCGGCACGCCACTTCAGCACCATTCCATCCAGCTTCCAACGGCCAGGCTGAGAGGATGGTGCACGCTACCAAAGATGCTCTCAAAAGACTCACTCATGGCAGTTGGCATCACAGGTTACCTGACTTTCTTCTTTGCCAACGCACCACACCTTGCACAGCCACTGGGAAGAGCCCAGCAAAACTCCGCTGGGGTCGCCGCCTCATCACAAAACTGGACAGGTTGCACCCAGACCGGGTGGCTTCACAGGTGTCACAGCCGCGGGCACCTAGGAGACTACAGGTGGGCGATCCGGTCTGGGCAAAGAACTATGGACCTGGACATCTCTGGGTAACAGCAGTGGTATGCAAGGTCTCTGGGCCACTGTCCTACGAAGTGGCTTTGGATGATGGTCATGTGATCCGACGTCACATTGACCAACTGCACTGGAGGCTTCCCAGCCACACTTCCACTCCTGGCTCTGCTCTTGGGGGGTGAGGAGGACCACAATTACGATTGTGGACCACAGTCTCTCCGCCACAGTGGACCTTCACATGCTGCAGCACATGTTTTGCTTCTCTCTTTGGTTAGTTTCCACCCGTTGCTTCTTGTCCTGCCTTCAGGCACTTTGGAAAATAGCTTGACTCCCTCTTCTTTGTGGCAGCCCCTGAGATATTGGAACACTGCTATCATGTCCCCCCTCATCCTTCTCTTCGTTAAACTAGACATACCCAATTCCAGCAACCGTTCCTTATATGTTTTAGCCTCCAGTCCCCTAATCATCTTTGTTGCTCTTCTCTGTATTCTTTCTAGAGTCTCAACATCTTTTTTACATCGTGGTGACCAAAACTGGACGCAGTATTCCAAGTGTGGCCTTACCAAGGCATTGTAAAATGGTATTAATACTTCACGTGATCTTGATTCTATCCCTCTGCTAATGCAGCCTAGCACTCTTCCTTGTGGGGCACAGAGGCAGCTGCTTTTGCTTTTGCTTGGGCAGAACTTTTTCAAATAAGGAATTAAAACAGGAAATAAAAGGGGACAAGGGAACTTGGCAGGAACCTTGGGAAGAATTACCTGCTGAGCCCTGGTAAGTTTGTGGGGTTTTTTGTTTAATTACAAATTCACCTTTTTTTCTTTTTTTAGAAGCCATAAAAGGGGTTTCTCCTTTCCCTTTCTTCTAAAGTTTGCCCTCAGCACAGGTTTGGAGGGGGTGGAGCTTTCTGCTGCAGCCCCCCTGCTGGCTAATCCCTGGTAGCTGGGAGCAAGCAGCTTTTGCCTAGGCAGAGCTTTTTCAAATAAGGAATTAAAACAAGAAATAAAAAGGGAGAAGGGAACTTGGCAGGAACCTTGGGAAGAATACCTGCTGAGCCCTGGTAAGTTTGTGGGGTTTCTTGTTTAATTACAAATTCACCTTTTTTTAGCAGCCATCGCGCCCCTGACGGCGCACGATAAAATCCTAAAACAAGTAAGAAAAAAATCCAAAAAGTAAACTGAGACCAAAACAAAAAATTTGAACAACCCAAAAAAGCTGTGTTTTTTTAATAATAACTAGTATAATAATAACAGCAAACATATCATAACAAGAAATGGAGCTAGATAGCCAGCACACGGAGGGGAGCTTCCCAGTGTTTTGTATTGAGTGTCACATATATGACTATCTGTCTGCTGGACAGAAGTCTTGGGTGTGTGATCAGTGCAATGAGCTCCTGGCTCTCAGGGAACAGGTTCTTTCCCTTGAAGCCAAGGTAGCAGACCTGGAGAAGCAGAGAGAGATAGCGAGGCAGGAGAAGATCTTCAGGGATGCAGCAGGAGCGTCCCACTCCATGCTGAGCAGCTCTCCAGCTGCTTTGGAGAATGGAGATCTTGGGCAGGGAGGACATCAATCTGTGGAAGAGGGACAGGCTCCCTTAGTTGAGACCCCTTCCCTGGAGGATGTGCCCATATCCTCTTGCACCGACGATACTTCTCCGCGGGTGGTGGGAGGGGGACTTCTTGTAGTGGGTGATTCAGTTGTTAGAAATATAGAGAGACGGGTTTGTGATGGAAGCGTTGACCGCATGGTAAACTGCCTGCCGGGTGCAAAGGTTGCGGACATCACGAGGCATCTAGACAGGCTGATAGACAGTGCTGGGGTGGAGTCAACTGTTGTGGTACATGTCGGTACCAATGACATTGGGAAAGCTAAGCGGAAGGTCCTGGAAGCCAAATTTAGGTTGCTAGGTAGAAGATTAAAGTCCAGGACCCCCAAGGCTGCATTCTCAGAAATGCTACCTGTTCCACGCGCAGGGCCAGCTAGACAGGCAGAGCTCAGGAGCTTCAATGCGTGGATGAGGCAGTGGTGCCACGAGGAAGGGTTTAGATTCATTAGGAACTGGGAAACATTTTGGGACAAGCCACACCTGTACAGAAGGGACGGGTTACATTTGAACCATAATGGAACCAGACTGTTGGCGATTAATATTAAAAAGGTTTCAGAGCAGCTTTTAAACTGATTCATAGGGGCAAGTCGACAGGGGCTGGGCAGCTTCCGGTTCGAGAAGGCGCACTGCCTAATATGGAGGGTGGAAGTTATGCACACATTGGCGAGTCAACAGAAAACTAAATTGTAATAGTCAAGCAGAAAGACATGGTAGACCATCTACAAATTCTACAACCAAATTCTACAGTCAAAATCCACAGTCAAAGTTGAAAGTGCACCAGAAAATTACATATAAAGGTCTGTACACAAATGCTAGAAGCATTCGAGCAAAAATAGGGGAATTGGAATGCTTGGTGAAGGAAAATAATATTGATATTATCGGCATAACAGAAACCTGGTGGACAGATGAAAACCAATGGGACACAAGGATTCCAGGTTACAAATTGTATAGGATGGACAGGAGAGGGAGAAATGGTGGTGGCGTGGCCTTGTACATAAATGAGGAGTTAGAATCTCATGAACTCGAAATTCAAGAAAATTCAAACTCACCCACAGAAACATTGTGGATAAAAATCCCAGGACAGGAAACTAATCTGACGTTAGGGATCTGCTATCGCCCTCCCAACCAAACTCCAGAGGTAGATTGCTATTTGGAAAATGAATTTAAGGAGGCCTCAAAAAGAAATAGGGTAGTCATAATGGGGGACTACAACTATCCCCAAATAGAACTTCCGGTGGCTCCGCTGACATCGCTAGAGTCTCCTCTGCGAGGCTCTGTTCCCTGGGTTTGTAAAGCCGCAAAAAAATAGCGAACATCAGCTGTTTTTTGCGGTGAAAAATCCCCCCTTCGGGCGAAGAAGGGGTGAAGAGCATCAAGAGCAAGGTTGAGCCCCTCTAAAATCCCTGTAAAAAATTTTCAGGGACAAAGAGTGTGGGCTCCCTAGGCACTTGAAAATGCTCCTGCCCAGAGACGCTTCTGTCGGCTGACAGAGAAAGACGCCGCGACCGCCTCTGCTTTTAAGAAAGAAAACAAGAGAGACTGCTTGCAGACGGAGTGATTACAGGAGTCCTTTTTGTATCGCAAGTATTTTGCTACTTTATTTCTGTCCACGTACTTATAACCTTTTAAAATCAACATAATGTATTCAAAATGGCGATAGCTTTCACTGCTAAGGGAAAGTGGCTGAAAGTGAAAGTGAACTTTTTTTTCTTCTTTCGGAAGTAAAGCCAGAGAGACTATTTTGACTTGAATTTTATTTTTTAAATTATAACGTAAACTGGAATTTAAAAGAAGACAAGAAGAGAGGAAAATTTGGCAATACAATTTCTTCTCTTAAAGGGACTTAAAATGACTGCGAGGCAGAAGGCAGCCATGGCGAAGGCGGCTTTACCCTCCCCGGGTCAGCTTTCTAAATCACAATCAAGCAGTCTGCCTGCCTCTTCAGCCTCTGCATCTTTGATACCGATAGAATTCCAAGCCCCTCTGCCTACGCAATCTCCTCCAGAAACGCTTACAATGAAAGACTTACAGGGTGCATTATCTACAATGACTGACAAGCTGGAGAGAAAGATTGAAGAACAGATAAAAGGTTTAACTGATGAACTGGAGACCATAAAAGACACGATAGAGACCCATAACATTGTGATAAGAGAAGATATTGTTGAGGCTATTAAAGGGGTCTGGGATTATACTTTGAGAGTTGAAGAGAAGTTGGAAGATATGGAGCAGCAGATGGAGGAAAAAATTGAGGAGGTTAGAAGTGATGTCCAAGATCAAGCTGTTATGTTACAATATAACCAGATGCAGTTGGCTGTCAGAATTAGGGGCTTGAAAGAGGTTGCAAAGGAGAACCAAGAAGACTTAAGAAGATTTTTTGTTGAAGCTTTGGCAAAATTTTTGGAAGATGGAGCTCAAAATGTTGCCTGGCAGATTGAGCGGATATTTAGAATCAACTCACGTATAGCAGCACAAAGAAATTTGCCTAGAGATATTGTGATATATTTTAGTACAAGAAAATTTAGAAATTGGGTTCTTACTACAGCTTATAATAAACAATTAAGTGTTGCTGGTCAAGAGGTACAGGTTTTGAAGGAGATACCTCCAAAGATGTTGAGATCAAGGAAAGATTATGCATTTTTGACGGAGGAACTTAAAAAACGAGTGATACAATATAGATGGGAGGCTCCAACTGGACTTTCTTTATTTTTTCAGAATAATAGATACCGCTTGACCTCAGTTGCTAAAGCGAAAGATTTCTTTGAGAATATATTGATGGGTGGTAAACCCACGTCCCCAAGATCTAAAAGGGCAGACCTCGTAAAAGATATGGAATCATCACAACTTATGGAATTACAACCATTGCCAGCATCAGAACCTGATAAAGGAGTATTGGCTGAACAGTCAGTGCAGTGTATTGATATTTTTCAACCTTTGGAGGCAGAGAAGGCCAAAGAACAAAGGCAAACACTTTTAGCTACTAAGCGTATGGAACAAAGAGAAAAAGTACAGCCAGCTTATACAAAGCAAGTGGTATCTACATCTCTGGAAGCCATGGGAGCAAGACCTAAGAAGAAAGGAGTGGAACAAGTTGATTTGGCCTTGCAAAAGCTTTCACAAACTGGTCATGTCAAATAAATACTTGACATGGAATGTGAATGGTTTAAATTCTCCACAGAAAAGGAAGAAGATATTCCATTATTTGAAGCAATGTAAAAATGATGTAATTTGTTTACAAGAAACACATATTAGAAATCTGGATCAGAAATATTTGATAAATAATAAGTTGGGCTTACATTTTGTGGCAGCATCTTCAGAGAAAAAAATGGAATTGTTATTTATGTTAAAAACCATATAAGAGCCAAATTAATAGAAGCAGATACTCAAGGCAGATTTTTAGCTATTGAAATTTTACTAGACGGCAAGAAAGTTCTTTTGATGGGTATATATGCCCCTAATCAACAACAAGGCATATTTTATAAGTTATTACATAAAAAAATAATACAATTGGATTATAGGTCTTGTATTTTAATGGGAGATTGGAATGGTATTCTTGATGTGGGCTTAGATAAGAAAAAGATTTCATCTGTCCCACAATCGCGTTCTATCTTGCCTAAATCTTTTTTTGATATCAAGGATGATTTTAATTTGATAGATATATGGCGAGAAAGACATGGCAAGGATCAAGAGTTTACTTTCTTTTCTGATAGACATCAATCATTTTCCAGGATTGACTTCATATTAACTACTAGTGATTTTATTTTGAGGTTAAAGAAAGTTAAAATTTTACCCAATGTTTTGTCAGACCACAATCCGGTTATGATGGAATTAACGACTGGTCAGCCTCTTAGAAGATCTTGGAGAATTAATGAAAATTTGTTCAAATATGACATAAATGTGGAGGAATGTAAAAAGGCTATGAAGGAATTTTTTATGTTAAATATGAATAAGGAAACGACAATAGAAATGGTGTGGGATTCTAGTAAAGCTTATATGCGTGGGATCTTAATTGATATGAATAAAAGGTATAGACGTAAACAAGAGGAAAAAAGGAGAGTGTTAGAAGAGGAAATAAGGAAAAAAGAGTTATTATTAATAAAGAAACCAGACGATAGTAATATTAAAGAAGGGATAAAGATTCTACGGAAACAATTTGATTTGTTGATGACGGATCAAGTTGCCAGGAATTTACAATATGCTAAACACAATACATTTTTCAATTCTAATAAACCTGGCAGATGGCTGGCTTATACATTAAGGAAAAAACAAAAATCTCGTATAATTGAGAAAATAGAATATAAGGGGAAAGAAGTGTTTCAGCAAGAAATTATTAAAAAAGCTTTCCTAGAATTCTACACCAAGTTGTACTCTGAAGAGAAAGTACAAGAGAATGAGATAGATGCCTTTCTACAAAATGAAAATGTTTTGAAAATTACTAAGGAACAAAGAGATAGATTAAACGCATTGATTACATCAGAAGAAATTATTGCTGTGATTAAGCAATTGAAAATGGGAAAATCTCCTGGGACTGATGGCTTAACAGTGACTTATTATAAGTACCTCCAAGAGGAAATGGTGGAACCTCTTAGAGAGTTATTTGTAAATATACAAGAGGGTGGCCAGGTACCACCTTCATGGAAAACGGCTTATGTTTCTCTGATCCCTAAAGAGGGAAAAGAGAATGTTCAAGTGGAAAATTTTAGACCTATTTCATTGTTAAATACGGATTATAAGATTTTTGCAAAAATTTTGGCTAATAGATTAATGACAGTTTTAAGACAAATAATCCATTCGGATCAAACTGGTTTCTTACAAGGGAGACAGATGAAAACCAATGTTAGACAACTCATTAATATATTGGAATATTTGGATAAGCATATCCAAGTGCTTGCAGTTCTTATGTTTCTGGATGCAGAGAAAGCTTTTGATAGACTGAATTGGTTATTTTTGAAAAGATTAATTGTTAAGATGGGAATGGGGGATCAGTTTATCAACTCTATATCAGCGGTTTACCAGAAACAAAAAGGGCAGATTATTGTGAACGGGCAATTAACAGATTTATTTAACATAGAGAAAGGTACTAGGCAGGGTTGCCCTTTATCCCCTTTATTGTTTGTTTTAACTTTAGAGGTTTTACTGAATAGGATTAGAGTTTCAGATGAACTAAAAGGTGTACAGATTAGACAACATGATTACAGATTATGTGCTTTTGCGGATGATTTACTTGTGACACTGACTCAGCCAACACAGTCGGCTCAGAGATTGATGGAGATTATTCAAAATTATGGAAGGGTATCAGGTTTTAAACTAAACATATCTAAGACAAAGATGTTGGTTAAAAATTTAGATGATAAATTAAAACAAGATTTGGAAAGAATAACGGGTTGTGAGATAGTTAAGAAAGTTAAATATTTAGGAATCTATATAGAAGCTTCTAATGGGAAATTATATAAGAATAACTATGAATTTTTATGGAACAAGATACAAATAGAATTGGAGAAATGGAAAAAATTACAATTATCTATGTTGGGTAGGATAGCTGCAATTAAAATGAATGTATTGCCGAAATTTTTATTCTTATTTCAAATGTTACCAATACTTAAAAAGGACGGGAACCTAGAGGAGTGGCAGAAAGGTATTAATAGATTCATTTGGAATGGCAAGAAACCAAGGGTCAAATTAAAAATTATTCAAGATACAAGGGAGAGAGGTGGTTTGAAAATGCCCAATTTTAAGCTATATTATTATGCTGCAGTTTTAGTAGCAATAAGTGATTGGATTAACTTAACTAACGAAAGAATATTGAATATAGAAGGGTACGGGTTATTGTATGGGTTGCATGCGTACTTAGTCTATGATAAAAAGTTGGACAGGAGCTTTAAAGAGCACTTATTGAGAAATGCTCTGTTGCGTGTCTGGAAAAAGTTTCATTACAAGTTAAATGGAAAGATTCCCCTTTGGGCAGTTCCCAGGCATGCAATAGAGAGTGTAAGTAGACAACAAACTCAAGATGTGGTGTCCTATGAGAAACTCTTAACTAAAGAAGGGAATATTTTAGTATTGAAATCACTAAATAGGTTAAGGGAAGAAGGAATAGCTCATAATTGGTATTCACATGTACAACTTCAGACTAGATGGCAAAAAGATGTTAAGATGGGTTTCTCTTTAAAGGACGATAAATTAATTAAACAAGTTAGAGATCAAAGAATTATGCATATTAAAAGATTATATAATGCATTAATTGAAATCGACTCTGGAACTGAATTAGTTAAAGACTACATGATTAAGTGGGAACATAATTTTGGACAACCAATTATGATGGAAACATGGGAAAGGATATGGGTGAAAAATGTAAAATTTACACAAGCACAACACTTAAGAGAAAATTTTTACAAAATGTTTTATAGATGGCATTTAGACCCGAAAAAATTATCACTTATGTATTCAGATGTGCAACCCAAGTGTTGGAGATGTGAATCGATGGATGCTACTTATTTTCATATTTGGTGGACTTGTAAAAAATCAAGGCTTTTTGGATAAAAATATGGTGGATTCTTCAGAATATATTGAAAAAGCGTATTGAATTTTCACCACAGTTGTTTTTGCTTGTCATCATAAAAGACTGTACCACCATAGAGACTAAGTTGATTTTGAACTTGATTACTGCAGCAAGACTATTGGTGGGACAATATTGGAAGACGTCTGAATTACCATCTATTGAAGAATGGACATTAAAAGTTATAAATATGGCAGAAATGGATAAGATATCCGCATATTTGAAGAACCACTCAAATGAAAAATTTATGATGGATTGGAAAAAATGGATAGATTATATACAAGGGAAATATCAATTGAAGAAATTATATTTAGTATATAGTTAAATATTTATATAATAAGTAGTTTAGTGGGGTTTCTTGCGTTCTTACCCTGTATTCACTCTGGGAAGTCGGGGAGGGGAGGTGGGAGGGTATTTATAATTTATATACTATGTTTTCTCAACTGTAATCGGGGTTGATGTAAGAATATGCAACTATAGGTATTAAGGGGTTGCTCGGGTGGCCTCTTGGCACCACATCTGTTGGAAAGAGGAAGGAGGAGTGAAGGTAGAGGTAAGTAGGAAGTTGGTAAGAGGGGGGAAGAGTGGGGATAGAGGTGGGTGGAGTATAGAGAAGGAGTGAGGAAAGTAGGTAGATAGATGGTAAGAGGAAGGGGGATGGTCAGGGCTAGGGGGATGTGGTGGGGGGGTACCGAGCAGTTGTATTAATTGTTTGGCAAATGTGGTATATGATTGTTTTCAGTTGAGTTATTATTATGGGGTTTTTTTCCTTTTTCTTTGTAAAATTTTAAAAAACCAATAAAATTATGTAAAAAAAACTATCCCCAAATAGATTGGGTAAATTCTTGTTCTACACATGAAAGAGAGACAAGGTTCCTCGACATGTTAGCCGATTATTCCCTTGAGCAGATGGTCATGGAACCTACCAGGGGAAAGGGGATCCTGGACTTGGTTCTAACTACCGCACAGGATTTGGTTCATGATGTCCTTGTAACCGAGCCCATAGGAACCAGCGATCACAACACAATAACCTTCAACTTAACCATGGATAGCAAATTGTCAGTTAAAACTAACACAGAGACCTTAAACTTTCACAGAGGGAATTTTGACAAAATGAGGAAAATAGTAAAGAAGAAACTAAAAGGAACAGTAAAAAAAAGTCAAATCCCTCCAAAATGCTTGGAAACTGTTTAAAAATACGTTACAGCAGGCTCAAATAAAATGCATTCCTAAAAGAAGAAAGAGGATTGGAAAGTCCAAGAGGATACCAGTATGGCTTACGAATGAGGTAAAGGAGGTTATTGGAAAGAAGAAAAACTCATTTAAGAAATGGAAGGCTCTTCCTACCGAGGAGAACAGGAGGGATCACAAATTCTGGCAGACCAAATGCAAGGCGATAGTCATGAAAGCCAAGAGAGACTTTGAGGAGCATATAGCCAAGAATATTAAAAATAACAACAAAACCTTTTTTAAGTACATCAGAAGCAGGAACCCAACCAGAAAATCAGTTGGGCCACTTGATAACAATGGTCAGAAGGGGATAATCAGAGAAGACAAGGAGATTGCTGAGAGGCTAAATGACTTCTTTGCCTCCGTTTTCACCGAGGAGGATAGAGAACATTTGCCTGCCACTGAATTAGTTTTCCCAGGGAGGGAAATAGAAGAATTAAACCTGATAGAGATAAACAAGGAAGATGTTCTTGCATGCCTTTCTAAACTAAACGTCAACAAATCGCCGGGTCCAGATGGCATCCACCCTAGAATTCTCAAGGAACTCAAGTGTGAAATTGCTGAACTTCTAGCTAAAATATACAATCTTTCTCTAAGATCAGGCACTGTACCGGAGGATTGGAGGGAAGCAAATATAACCCCGATCTTCAAGAAAGGATCCAGAGGTGATCCAGGAAACTATAGACCAGTCAGTCTAACCTCAGTTCCAGGCAAACTGATGGAAACCATTATTAAAGATAAAATTACAGGGCACATAGAAAAACAGGCATTGCTGAAAGAAAATCAACATGGTTTCTGCAAAGGCAAATCATGTCTTACTAACTTGTTAGAATTCTTTGAGGGTGTAAATAAATACATAGATAAAGGGGCCCCAGTTGATATTGTATATTTTGACTTTCAAAAGGCTTTTGACAAAGTTCCTCACCAAAGGCTCCTAAAAAAGCTCTCCAGCCACAGAATTAGAGGACAGGTCTTGTCCTGGATTGGTAACTGGCTAAATTGTAGGAAGCAAAGGGTGGCAATAAATGGACAATTCTCCGGATGGAAAGAAGTGAGAAGTGGTGTACCCCAAGGTTCAGTTTTGGGACCTTTACTTTTTAATTTATTCATCAATGATCTGGATGTAGAAGTTAATAGTGAGGTAGCCAAGTTTGCTGATGACACTAAATTGTTCCAGGTTGTGAAAAGTGAAACTGATTGTCGGGAGCTCCAGAAGGATCTCTCGAAATTGTGTGAGTGTCACGACCCCTTCAGGAAGTGAATTCCATAAATCAACGACCCTCTGGGTGAAGAAATATTTCCCTTTATTTGTCCTCACTTTCTTAGCTATGAGCTTTAGGGAGTGCCCCCATGCAGAGAAAATGCGTTCAGGTAAGTCAACGCTTCTTCTCACTTCTTTCCATCCGGAGAATTGTCCATTTATTGCCACCCTTTGCTTCCTACAATTTAGCCAGTTACCAATCCAGGACAAGACCTGTCCTCTAATTCTGTGGCTGGAGAGCTTTTTTAGGAGCCTTTGGTGAGGAACTTTGTCAAAAGCCTTTTGAAAGTCAAAATATACAATATCAACATGGTTTCTGCAAAGGCAAATCATGTCTTACTAACTTGTTAGAATTCTTTGAGGGTGTAAATAAATACATAGATAAAGCACAGAGGCTCAATGGAGTAAAAGGGCTGAACTGGACACCTAATTTCTGCCTGAAGAGCACAGATTACAGACCCTAGATAAATAATCTGTCCTTGTACACTAGTGATTTGTTTACAGATAGGACAATTTCCAAGTTTGAAAAGGGTACTGTGAAAGACAGCTGCAAAACAAGTGTTGCACTGAACTAAGCCAGACATTCTGAGATACAAGGAATCTCAGATGCACTTCCCCTCAATGTACCACTGCTGTTTTTGATTTTTAGTTATATGATTCACATGCCATTAGGCGTGTGGGCCGCTACTTTCCTGCTCCACCCTCCTTCTTTTAACTTACAGTTTGTAGCACTTCCCAGCAAGCTCTGGGCAGTTTAAATGCAGTTTAAATGCAATGGAGATCCAATCAGGGACCTCAGTGTTGGATTTCCTCCCGGAATTCCCTTGCCAACGCATCAATCTTGGATTCAAGCTTGGATCCAATTGTTTTAATTAGCTCATTATTTGAATTAATTAACTCATGCATTTTAGCTATATAATCATCCAAAAATGGTTTCAAAATCTCTATATCACCTCTATATCATTCAAGTTTATCTGTTTATCTGTTTTCTTACGGGTAGACGTGCATGAATTTTTAAATTTTTAAATTTCAAATTTTAAATTTTATAGTTATAAGCTTTTAGCATGTACTCTGATGAGTATAGGTATAAAGGTGATAAGTAAGGGTTAAAAGAAAAGACAGTTCTATAATCTTTTGGCTTTTGGCTCACAGATTTTCTGGAGGAATATTTAAACTAAACAGCAGGGACAGTGAGTTAATTGATACAGAACATCCCTGTCCCCGGCAATCTAAAAATTATAGGGCTATCAGTGCATGTAACATAGATGTGTGTGTGTGTGGACAAGAATACCAACCTTGCTGTCAAGCCTCTAATAGTGAGTGCCACACAAAGTGCACTAATCAAATAGGTGGTAAGAAAATAGGGGAACTCAGGCACCACACAGGTTATGTAGAAAGTAAACACAGGGTCAGTCATAAAGGACTCAAATGTCTATACACCAATGCACAGAGTATGAACAGCAAACAGGTTGAACTAGAAATTCAGGTTAATGAGGGCAGATATGATATTGTTGCCATTACGGAAACATGGTGGGATGAAACCCACAAATGGAACACACAGCTAGAGGGATTTAAATTATTTAAAAGAAACAGACCAAATAAAAGAGGAGGTAGAGTTGCTGTCTATATAAGAAATAACTACATCTCTACAGAAATAGAGCACAACAATGATGAAAACTGTCCTGAATGCATTTGGGTCAATATAAAAGGGGGGGGGAAATGACATTGCCATAGGTGTATACTATAGGTCACCCAACCAAACAGAGTAAATAGATGAACTTTTTGCTAGTCAGCTAACTAAGGTATGTAGGAAGCACATCACAAACAGCAAAATTTAAATTAAGTAGTTAGGGTTTTAGTATGGGATTTTAATTTGGTTTTTAGTACAGCCTAGGTTATTTAATTCTGTTTTAAATATTTATTATTGTTACGTTTTAAATTTGGCTGTAAACCGCCCTGAGTCCTACGGGAGAGGGGCGGTATAAAAGTTTACAAAATAAATAAATAAATAATAATGGGGGACTTTAATTACCCTGACATCAACTGAGAGACAAACTCTGCACCAAGTGGAAGATCAAATAGATTCCTGACAAACCTTGCAGACAACTTTGTCTCCCAAAAGTGACAGCTTCAAGGCAGGGCTAGATAGATTCATGGATGCAAAGTGTATCGGTGGTTATTAAAACGGATGTCCATGTGCCGCCTCTATGTTGGTTGAGGCAGGCAGGATTCCCTTGAGTACCATTTGTTGGGGGTCAAGGGAAAGGGAGGGTTTTGCCTTCTCTTTCTGCTCAAGATCCCCATGTACAATTGGTGGGCCACTGTGTGACACAGAATGCTGGACTCGATGGGCTTTGGCCTGATTCAGCATGGCTCTTCTTATGTTCTTATGTGTTGGCTTTTTTGGCAGCTGCAGCACACTGCTGGCTCATATTTAAATGATTGTCCACTAGGACTCTGAGATCCCTCTCACAGTTACTACTATTGAGCAAGGTACCCCCTATACTATACCTGTACATTTGTTTTTTCTTGCCTAAATGTAGAACCTTACTTTCTATACTTACCACGATGTAAAAAGATGTTGAGACTCTAGAAAGAGTACAGAGAAGAGCAACAAAGATGATTAGGGGACTGGAGGCTAAAACATATAAGGACCGGTTGCTGGAATTGGGTATGTCTAGTTTAATGAAGAGAAGGAAGAGGGGGGACATGATAACAGTGTTCCAATATCTCAGGGGCTGCCACAAAGAAGAGGGAGTCAAGCAATTTTCCAAAGCGCCTGAAGGCAGGACCAGAAGCAACGGGTGGAAACTAACCAAAGAGAGAAGCAACCTAGAACTAAGGAGAAACTTCCTGACAGTTAGAACAATTAACCCGTAGAACAACCTGCCTCCAGAAGTGGTGAATGCACCAACACTGGAAGTTTTTAAGAAGAAACTGGACAGCCATTTGTTCGAAATGGTATAGGGTTTCCTGCCTGAGCAGGGGGTTGGACTAGATGACCTCCAAGGTACCTTCCAACTTTATCATTATTATTATTATTATTATTGTTGTTGTTGTTGTTGTTGTTATTATCTTTCAATGTATCAGAGAATTCTTTATGCAGCCATGCTGGTCTCTTTTGAGAGCTGTTATTTTTCTTGTTTGTTGGTATTGTACTAGACTGGGCTTTTATTATCTCACTTTTCAAAATTTCCCAAGCTTCTTGAGTTGTCTTCCGCTTGTGGATTCTCATCCATGGAATCCTTCCCAAGCCCTCTCTTAGGTTTATTGAAATTAGCTCTCTTAAAGTCCAAGACTCTAGTTTGACTGTGCTCTATTACTTGTGCTTACATAATGTTAAATTCCAATATTGCATGATCACTTCCTCCCAAGGTTCCTGTGGCTTCAACACCTTCTATCATTTCATCTCTGTTAGTGAGAATTAGATCCAAAATGGCTAATCCCCTAGTTCCCTTCTCTACTTTTGGGAGACAAAGTTGTCTGCAAGGTTTGTCAGGAATCTATTTGATCTTCCACTTGGTGCAGAGTTTGTCTCTCAGTTGATGTCAGGGTAATTAAAGTCCCCCATTATTATTTATTTATTTATTTTGTAAACTTTTATACCGCCCCTCTCCCGTAGGACTCAGGGCGGTTTACAGCCAAATTTAAAACGTAACAATAATAAATATTTAAAACAGAATTAAATAACCTAGGCTGTACTAAAAACCAAATTAAAATCCCATACTAAAACCCTAACTACTTAATTTAAATTTTGCTGTTTGTGATGTGCTTCCTACATACCTTAGTTAGCTGACTAGCAAAAAGTTCATCTATTTACTCTGTTTGGTTGGGTGACCTATAGTATACACCTATGGCAATGTCATTTCCCCCCCCCTTTTATATTGACCCAAATGCATTCAGGACAGTTTTCATCATTGTTGTGCTCTATTTCTGTAGAGATGTAGTTATTTCTTATATAGACAGCAACTCTACCTCCTCTTTTATTTGGTCTGTTTCTTTTAAATAATTTAAATCCCTCTAGCTGTGTGTTCCATTTGTGGGTTTCATCCCACCATGTTTCCGTAATGGCAACAATATCATATCTGCCCTCATTAACCTGAATTTCTAGTTCAACCTGTTTGCTGTTCATACTCTGTGCATTGGTGTATAGACATTTGAGTCCTTTATGACTGACCCTGTGTTTACTTTCTACATAACCTGTGTGGTGCCTGAGTTCCCCTATTTTCTTACCACCTATTTGATTAGTGCACTTTGTGTGGCACTCACTATTAGAGGCTTGATTTTGCTTGACAGCAAGGTTGGTATTCTTGTCCACACACACACATCTATGTTACATGCACTGATAGCCCTATAATTTTTAGATTGCCGGGGACAGGGATGTTCTGTATCAATTAACTCACTGTCCCCGCTGTTTAGTTTAAATATTCCTCCAGAAAATCTGTGAATTTATTGCCAAGTAACTCAGTCCCTTTCTTTGATGGATGCAAACCATTTCTTTTGTACATTTTTTCATTGGACCAGCTACAGACATTGTGACTAATATAACCAAAGCCTTCCCCTTTACTCCACTCCTTTAGCCACATATTGAATTCTGCTATACACTGGCCTTTTCCATTTTGCTCCTTATACACTGGTAAAACCTCTGAAAAAGTAAGCCTACAGCCTATTCTGCTAAGTTCCTGCCCCAAGCTCTGGAAATCATTCTGCACAGAGAGTACATCTTTTTGGGACAGACCGTTAGTGCCAAGATGTACAATAGCCTCCACATCACAGTCCTTGCTGGCATTCTTGATTATTTTAGAAATACTCTTCTTGTTCCTACTGGCAGTAGCACCTGGAAGACACCTGACCTCTTTTGAAACCTCTGTGTCCTTTCCTAAATTTACATCCCTTATAATTGAATCACCAACCAGAAGGTGGCTTCTCTTTTTGGATGCCTTTCTGTTCTTGCATGACTGATGTGTAATACCTGATTTGCACTCCTCCCTGTCAAAAACAAGTTCTTCATCTCGGACCACGATCCCCTGCTTATTTGAGTGATCATCACAAACACCTTTACCTGTCTCCTTAATGTCCCTATTAAGGTCAGCAAGGGCACTGTATCTGTTGTGCAGGGACACAGCGAAAGCTTTGTGTTTATGGTTCACAGCTCTCACCCTGCCAGATCCCACGGTTGTCCGCAGTGCCCTTCTCCTGCAGGATCTTTGTGGTAGAGGGGGGTGATAGCACAGAGGCTCAATGGAGTAAAAGGGCTGAACTGGACACCTAATTTCTGCCTGAAGAGCACAGATTACAGACCCTAGATAAATAATCTGTCCTTGTACACTAGTGATTTGTTTACAGATAGGACAATTTCCAAGTTTGAAAAGGGTACTGTGAAAGACAGCTGCAAAACAAGTGTTGCACTGAACTAAGCCAGACATTCTGAGATACAAGGAATCTCAGATGCACTTCCCCTCAATGTACCACTGCTGTTTTTGATTTTTAGTTATATGATTCACATGCCATTAGGCGTGTGGGCCACTACTTTCCTGCTCCACCCTCCTTCTTTTAACTTACAGTTTGTAGCACTTCCCAGCAAGCTCTGGGCAGTTTAAATGCAGTTTAAATGCAATGGAGATCCAATCAGGGACCTCAGTGTTGGATTTCCTCCCGGAATTCCCTTGCCAACGCATCAATCTTGGATTCAAGCTTGGATCCAATTGTTTTAATTAGCTCATTATTTGAATTAATTAACTCATGCATTTTAGCTATATAATCATCCAAAAATGGTTTCAAAATCTCTATATCACCTCTATATCATTCAAGTTTATCTGTTTATCTGTTTTCTTACGGGTAGACGTGCATGAATTTTTAAATTTTTAAATTTCAAATTTTAAATTTTATAGTTATAAGCTTTTAGCATGTACTCTGATGAGTATAGGTATAAAGGTGATAAGTAAGGGTTAAAAGAAAAGACAGTTCTATAATCTTTTGGCTTTTGGCTCCTTCCTGTGGTTGATCAACATTATAGAAAAAGAAGAAAAAAAGAGACTCTTTACAGGCAGTACTTGAAAGCGAAACTATTCCACCCAATCCCCCAGCAAGCATGAAACACCTTTTGAGCAGTCTTTATTTAAAAGAGGAGAGAGAAGGGAAAGAAAAGCTTCTGCAAAAATCAGCTAGCAGTATAAAGCCCCGTGAAGGATTTAAATTCAAGAGTTTCAAAAATAGTTTCCACAGTGCTTTAAGTTGTAATAGTTTCCAGCTTGTTTGGTTTGGATAGACCAACTCCTCCCCCTTAACCATGATAAAATCCCGAAGCTTCCGAAGTGGTGATAGTTCCACAAAAAGGAAACAGCAAGCTGCAACTAAGGAAAGCCTCTTTCAGCATGAAAGGTAAATATGCAGAAAAAATAGTGTCTAAGAAACAGAGGCACCCTTTATTTTCCGTCATAAACGGCTGATTCTTCCACAGTGAACTTGTGTGGTTGCCCCACCGCAGCCAGAGACTCACCTAATTACTTCTTCAAGAGGCAGTCTGAGAGGGTCTGGCTACTCAGGGGAGCAAAAGGGTTGATTTCCAAAGCCTCCCCTTTTCCAGGGAGATTTCTTCTGGTTTAGAAAAAGTTTTAAACCTAAAACTGTTGGAGGGTCTGTAACAGAGGTCAGGAGCTCTATTACCTCCAAGGGTGGCTGCTTCCGCCAGAAGTCTTGGTAGGAATTCTTGAAAATGATAGGCACCTCCCAGGGGCTTAGCTCCGCCTATCATCCGAGTACTAATGGGGCTGCTTTACCACCAACTCACTAGTAGAGCAATACTTGCACTGCTATGTAAATTGTCAGCAAACTAGTACTGTGGAAAGGCTACCCGTTAGCAGGCGCTGAGTGGGTGCCTGCCCCTGATGTTAGGGCAGATCCTCAGCGGCCCCATTAAGGAATGTAGCAGTAATTGGGTTGTACATAATAAAGTATATATATGTTTATTGTTCCAGGTCTGCCTTTCTTTCCAGGGGGATCGGCATGTCAAGACTGATTCACCTTTTCACCTAGATTTTCTCTTTTGCTCTTATCTTGACAATGGAATGCAAAGGTGGGAGGGGTGATGTCTAAGCAACCGAGAGCCAAGGCCACTCGAAGGAGAAGTGGACTGTTTCCATAACAAGAAGAAATATTTCTATTGGACAATGTGAACACCCAGTGGGTGGGGGTGAGGGAGTCTATCGTTTAACTAAGCAAGCCTTTGAGTGGCAAAACCAGAGCTGGTTTCACTTTATTCTGTGCCAATGTAAATTTTCAGTAAAACATTATACTCTTGGTAAAATCATGTCCCAGGAGTTTCTTTTTCTGGAAATGCCAACTGGACAGTTGACACATGCCGTGTTTCCCTGAAAATAAAACCAGGTCTTATATATATATATATATATTGGACCAAAAGACCCATTAGGGCTTATTTTCAGGGGATGTCTTATTTTCTGGCCGCCCACCCACTCCATCCCTCCATCTGGTTGCTCGCGGTCACAATGGGGCAGGAGAGCACGCGTCACACCAGTGCTGCCGCCACGAGGTGAGGCAAGTGTAGGGGGGTGGAACCGCCCTATGCACCCTGCACCCGCTTACATCAGGGCCCCTGCAGCCAGGCCAATCCCTGCTCAGCGACCTCGTCTCGCCCATTCAATGACCCGGCTTCCCACCTGCCTCTTCCCTTTCACTCCCCTCCTAAGCCAGACTGCCAAGCTATGGAAGACGGGGGGAGGCTCGGTCGCCTTACCCAGTCCCCCTCAACCGTTTTGGAGCCAGGGGAGCATTACAGTGAAAGGCCTCCAATGCCGTTGCGTATCAGCCGCGTCTACCATTGGAGGGGGTACTTTCCTCAATAGCGGTAACTGTGAGAGGGACCTCGGAGTCCTAGTGGACAATCACTTAAATATGAGCCAGCAGTGTGCTGCAGCTGCCAAAAAGGCCAACACAGTGATAGGCTGCATTAACAGAGGGATAGAATCAAGATCACATGAAGTATTAATACCACTTTACAATGTCTTGGTAAGGCCACACTTGGAATACTGCATCCAGTTTTGGTCACCACAATGTAAAAAAATGTTGAGACTCTAGAAAGAGTACAGAGAAGAGCAACAAAGATGATTAGGGGACTGGAGGCTAAAGCATATAAGGAAAGGCTGCTGGAATTGGGTATGTCTAGTTTAATGAAGAGAAGGATGAGGGGGGACATGATAGCAGTGTTCCAATATCTCAGGGGCTGCCACAAAGAAGAGGTAGTCAAGCTATTTTCCAAGGCGCCTGAAGGCAGGACAAGAAGCAACGGATGGAAACTAATCAAGGAGAGAAGCAACCTAGAACTAAGGAGAAACTTCCTGACAGAACAATTAACCAGTGGAACAACCTGCCTCCAGAAGTGGTGAATGCTCCAACACTGGAAGTTTTTAAGAAGAGACTGGACAGCCATTTGTCTGAAATGGTATAGGGTTTCCTGCCTGAGCAGGGGGTTGGACTAGATGACCTCCAAGGTCCCTTCCAACTTTATTATTATTATTATTATTATTATTATTATTATTATTATTATTATTATTATTATTATGCCATGAAGGACTGAAATCCTGCAGCGCCCGCAAGGTCCCCCTGCTCAAGAAAGCACATGTATAGGCCCATCTGAAGTTTGCCAATGAACATCTGAATGACCCAGAGGAGAACTGGGTGAAAGTGTTGTGGTCAGATGAGACCAAAATTGAGCTCTTTGGCATCAACTCAACTTGCTGTGTTTGGAGGAGGAATGCTGCCTATGACCCCAAGAACACCATACCCACTGTCAAACATGGAGGTGGACACATTATGCTTTGGGGGTGTTTTTCTGCTAAGGGGACAGGACAACTTCATCGCATCAAAGGGACGATGGACGGGGTCATGTACCATCAAATCTTGGGTGAGAACCTCCTTCCCTCAGCCAGGGCATTGAAAATGGGTCGTGGATGGGTATTCCAGCATGACAATGACCCAAAATACATGGCCAAGGCAACAAAGGAGTGGCTCCAAAAGAAGCACATTAAGGTCCTGGAGTGGCCTAGCCAGTCTCCAGACCTTAATCCCATAGAAAATCTGTGGAGGGAGCTGAAGATTCGAGCTGCCGAACATCAGCCTCGAAACCTTAATAACTTGGAGAGGATCTGCAAAGAGGAGTGGGACAAAAAACCTCCTGAGATGTGTGCAAACCTGGTGGCCAACTACAAGAAACGTCTGACCTCTGTGATTGCCAGCAAGGGTTTTGCCACCAAGTACAAAGTCATGTTTTGCAAAGGGGTCAACTACTTATTTCACTCATTAAAATGCAAATCAATTTATAACTTTTCTGAAATGTGTTTTTCTGGATTTTTGTGTTGTTATTCTGTCTCTCACTGTTAAAATAAACCTACCATTAAAATTATAGACTGATCATTTTTTTTTGTCAGTGGGCAAACGTACAAAATCAGCAGGGGATCAAATACTTTTTCCCCCTCACTGTATCATCACTAAGCTATTTTTATACATATTTTTATTAATTTTTATAATCACAAGTGCTTAATATTTTATCAGCAACATATTGTCTGGGTTCCAACATTTAACTTACTAATACATATTAAGTTCCTCTCTCTCTACCTCGTTTTTCTAACCAATGATAAAAGGTATCCCATGTTCTAAAATAAACTGAATCTTCTTTCTCTTTCATTTTCAATGTCAATCTATCCATTTCTGCACACTGTTAAGATTTTTTTAATTAACTCTTCCTCTGTTGGTAAATCTTCATTTTTCCAATGGTGAGCGAATACAATTTTTGCTGCAGTTAATATATGTAAAATTAAATATATACACTCTTTCCCATAATTTCCTACAATTATGCCTAACAAAAATAATTCTGGCTTAAAATCTATATGTTTTTTAATCATTTTCTCTAACCATGTATGTATCTTTTAGCTTTAGAGCATGTCCACCAAAGATGGTAATAAGTGCCTGTTTTTTGTTTACATTTCCAACAATTGCTTGATATATTTTTAAACATTTTTGCTAACCTCACCGGTGTTAAATGCCATCTATAAAATATTTTATTTATTTTTCTTTGTACGCTACTGCTTTTGTTGTTTTAGAATTTCTTTCCCAAAGGCTTTGCCAGTTTTCTAGTTCAATGTTATGTCCAAAATCTTTGCCCATGTTATCATTGTTTCTTTAACTTGTTCCTCTTCCATCTTTAAACTTAGCATATATTTATAAAGTTTCTTAATCAATTTTTCATCTGATGTCAGTAATATCTTATCAAATTCTGTCTGTTCTTTATAAAATCCAGATGTTTTAACATCTTTTTCATATCTCGTTTGAATTTGCAGATATGGCCACCATGATAGTTCAATACCCTGTTCTTCTAGTTCTTGTCTATGTTTTAATTTTTCTTCATTATTCAAAATGTCTTCATAGGTCACAGTTCACTCATAGTTTATTAAGTTTGTGTGAACAAACGCTTCCATTGTTGAAAGCTATCCAGGTATTTTCATATAGATTTTCGCTTTTATTTTTTCCCATTCTAACAAAAGTGCATTTCTTATGTAATGATATTGAAAGTATCTGTGTATTTTATTTTTCCCATGCCATAGAAAGGCATGCCATCCAAGTTGTAGGTCATGTTCTTCTAGGTACAGTAATCTTTTATCTCTAAGAGTTATCCACTCTTTTAGCCATGTTAATACAGCTGCTTGGTAATATAATGTCCAGTCTGGCAGTCCAAATCCTCCATTTTCTTTTGCTTCTTGAAGCATTTTTAATCTAATTCTAGCTTTTTTTCCTTGCCAAATAAATTTCTGTATTAATTTGTTTAGTTCATCAAAAAAAATTCCCAATTTTATAGGTATTGTTTGAAACAAAAAGAGCATTTTTGGTAGAATATTCATCTTCACCGTTGCTATTCTCCCCAACATTGAAAGTTGTAAGTTTTTCCATTTTTCCAAGTCTAGTTTTGTTTTAATAATTTTATGTAATTGTCTTCTTTTATTGTTGCACATCTTGCTGTTAAGTAGATTCCCAAGTATTTAATTTTTTTAACTATTCAAAGACCTGTTTTTTCCGATAATTGATTTTTTTGTTTTTCTGTAAGGTTTTTAGTTATCACTTTTGGTCTTTTCTCTATTTATTTTCAGACCTGCCACTTCTCCAAATTCTTCTATCTTTTTCATAAGCTTAAGGCTTGTCTCAAGGGGCTCTTCTAGTATAAAGACCAAATTGTCTGCAAATGCTTGTAATTTGTATTTTTCATCTTTTATTTCTAATCCTTTAATTTCTGTATCTTGCCTAATATTTCTATTTAGTACCTCCAATGTTAATATAAATAACAATGGGGATAATGGACACCCTTGTCTTGTGCCTTTTTTAATATTGAAATTTTCTGTAAAATCTCCATTTACGATTACTTTGGCTGTTTGTCTGTAATAAATTGTTTTAATTATATTTATGAAGTTTTTTCCAAAATCCATTTCATCTAGTTGTTGAAACATAAATTGCCAATTTACATTGTCAAAAGCCTTCTGTGCATCTAGAAATATTAATGCCATCTGTTTCCCTGGGTGAAGTTCATAATATTCCAAAATGTCTAGGATCATTCTTTTTTTATTATTATTATAAATTATTTTATTAAAACAATCAACATTGAACATAAAATCATATTATGCAGCAATCATCATAGCACCTGATATACAACACTAAGTATTAGTCTTTGTAAACGTCTGATTTGGTACACATTTATCACTCCTCCCGTCGAGCCTCAACCATATGTCCGTTACACTTTATTTGATTGGTGTTTCTCCTATCTATAGTTTATCCACTGTTTCTAGTCTATCGCATACTACCGGTATTCATCTCAGTATTAGTACAATCTTTTATGATCCCTAACCAAAAATCCTGAGGTAAGAATTCAATAACCTGAGATAGATATTCAATCCGCTTTTTCAATATTAAAGTGATCAACATTAAACATAAGATCCTATTGCTAAGCAATCATCCTAGAACATAGCATACAACATTAGGTATTAGTCTTTGTAAACATCTGTTTTGGTAAACATTCTTCACTCCTCCCTTCCATCCTCAAGTATACTCCAAATACATTTTGTTTGATTGGTGTTTCTCTTATATATGGTCTATCTACTGTATCTAGTCTATCGCATATTGTTCGTTTGCGCTTCTGAATTGACCTCGTCCCAGTAGTAGTGCAATCTTTTATAGTCCCTAACCAGAGATCCTGAGGTAGAGGTTTCATAGCCTGAGGTAGAGATTCAGTCCGCTTTAACAGTATTAAAGCAAACAACATTAGTCATAAGATCATGTTAAGAAGCATTAGTCATAGAACATAAACATTCAACATTGGGTGTTAGTTTCTGTAAACATTTGATTTGTTAAACATTCTTCCCTCCTCCCGTCGAGCCTCAGCTAAACGCCAGCTGCATTTTGTTTGATTGGTGTCTCTCTTGGATATAGTCTATCCACTGTTTCCAGTCTGTCAAATATTGTTCATTGGAGCGATCTTTCAAGTATGCTGATATTTTCGCCATTTCCGCCAAGTTTGTTACTTTCACAGTCCATTCTTCAATAGGCGGTATTTCTGGATTCTTCCAGTATTGTCCCACCAACAATCTTGCTGCTGTAATCAAGTTCAGGAATAAGTTTGTCTCTGAGGTAGTGAAATCCTTTGTGATCCCTAATAGAAAAACCTGAGGTAGAAATTCGATTCGCTTTTTAAAAATGGTTTGGAGTGTCCACCATATCTTCCTCCAGAATGCTTTGATTCTTCTGCATGTCCACCATATGTGGAAGTAAGTAGCCTCCTCGTCCCCACACCTCCAGCATTTGGGCTGGGAGTCCGGGTAGATGAGTGATATTTTTTTCGGGTCTAGGTGCCATCTATAGAACATCCTGTAGAAGTTTTCCCTTAAGTGTTGCGATTTCGTGAATTCTACATTCCTCACCCAGATTTTCTCCCACGTGTCCGTGGTGATAGAGTGTCCAAAGTCTTGTGCCCACCTTACCATACAGTTCTTGACTAGCTCGGTTTCAGAGTCCATTTCTATCAGAATGCTGTACACTCGTTTGATGTGCATGATCCCCTGCTCTCTAATCTGTTTGATTAGGTTCTCGTCAGTCTGGGATAAACCCTTCTTCTTGTCTTTGTGCCACTGTGATTGCAGTTGTAGATATGATAGCCAGGTACCTCCTATTCCTTCCCCTGCTAGCGTTATTTGGGGTTTCAAGGAGAACCCATTTCTTTCTTCCAGTACGAGTTCACTGTATGGCACCACTTCTTGCCCGTGGGATATGTTTGTGTCCCCTATTGTGTGTCCGGGGATCGTCCAGATGGGGATCTTGTTGTGTAAAAGGTGTTTATATTTCTTCCAGACCCAAAGCAACGGAATTCGTAGTGGGTTCTCTCTGAAGTTCTTGTCAGCCTTTTTGTCGTATACCAAATATGCGTGCCAGCCGAATAGGAGACCCTGCCCTTCAACATTCAGTATTCTATTATTCGTCATGTTGATCCAGTCGCTCAACGCCACCAGTGTCGCTGTGTAGTAGTATAGCTTTAGATTAGGCATTTGAGTCCCCCTCTCTCCCTTGCGTCTTGGATGATTTTTAGTTTTACTCTCGGTCTCTTGCCGTCCCAAATAAATCTGTTGATGCCCTTCTGCCAGTTGTCCAAGTCCACATCCTTCTTAAGTATGGGTAGCATTTGAAAGAGAAATAGAAATCTGGGTAAGACGTTCATCTTTACTGCTGCTATCCTGCCCAGCAGGGACAGTCGTAATGTTTTCCACCTTTCCAGGTCTGTTTGTATCTTATTCCACAGGACCTCGTAGTTGTTCTTGTGTAATTTCGCATTCGTTGATTCTATCTCCACTCCTAAGTATTTGACTTTCTTGACTATTTCACAACCCGTTATTCTTTCCAAGTCCCATTTTGCTTTGTTGTCTAGATTTTTGACTAGCATCTTCGTTTTTGATATATTTACTTTGAAGCCCGACACCCTACCATAGTCTTCCATTATCTCCATCAATCTCCTTGCTGACTGTGCTGGTTGCGACATTGTCACCAGCAAGTCATCCGCAAAGGCACATAGTCTGTAGTCTTGCTGTTTAATCTGTATGCCCTTTATGTCCTCTGCCGCTCTTATCCTGTTCAGTAAAATTTCCAGCGTTAGGACAAATAGCAGGGGTGACAGCGGGCAACCCTGTCTCGTGCCTCTCTGTATGTTGAATGGGTATGTTAGGTCTCCGTTCACAATGATCTGGCCTGTTTGTTTCTGGTAAATTGCCCGTATGGAGTTGAGAAACTGTGCTCCCATTTTCATCTTCTGGACCAGGTTCGTCAGGAATGGCCAGTTCAGTCTATCGAAGGCTTTTTCTGCATCCACAAACATAAGGGTGGCAGGTACCTGTTTGTGCCTGTCCAAGTACTCTATTATGTTCAACAGCTGTCTCACATTGGTTTTCATCTGGCGTCCTTGTATAAATCCCCTTTGGTCCGGGTGTATTGTTTTTTGTAGTGCAGTCATTAATCTATTGGCCAGAATCTTTGTGAATATTTTGTGGTCCGTGTTAAGTAGTGAGATGGGTCTGTAATTTGCGGGTTGTGTGTTATCTTTCCCCTCCTTGGGGATTAACGAAATGTAGGCTGTTTTCCAGGATGGTGGGACTTGGCCTCCTTCTTGTATATTGACAAATAGCTTTCTAAGGGGTTCTAACATCTCTTCCTGGAGATACTTGTAGTAAGTCGCTGTTATCCCATCCGTCCCTGGCGATTTTCCTGTTTTCAGTTGTTTGATTGCTGAGTGTATTTCCTCCTTTGTGATTACAGCATTCAAGGCCTCTCTTTGTGTATCGGTGATTGCCTGTATCTTTTCGTTTTGTAGAAACGTATCTGTCTCTTTGTCCTGTGTCTTCTCTTCGGCATATAGCTTCGAGTAGAACTCTGTGAAGGCTTTCTTAATGGTTTCTTGTCGAAATTCCTCCTTGCCTTTGTATTCTATCTTTTCAATTATGCGGGATTTCTGTTTCTTTCTTAGGATGTAGGCCAGCCATCGACCCGGTTTGTTGGCCTTGCAGAATGTCTTGTGTTTTGCATATTGTATGTTCCTTGCAACTTGGTCTGCCATCAACATGTCGAACTGCTTTCTTAAGATCTTAATTCCTTCTTTGGTGACTTTGTCCTCTGGTCTTTTTATTAATAGCCGCTCTTTCTTACTTATCTCCTCTTCTAGCTCTTTTCTTTTTCGTTCTTGTTTGCGACGGTGCCTTTTATTCATGTCCATAAGAATCCCACGCATGTATGCGTTGCTGGCATCCCAAATCATTTCTATTGGTGTTTTGTTGTTCATATTTATGCTGAAGAATTCCTTCATAGCATTTTTGCATTCTGCCACCTTTTCTCCATGTCTAAACAGGTTTTCATTAATTCTCCAGGTTCTCTTCTGTCTCACGCCGTGTCTTAGTTCCATCCTCACCGGATTGTGATCTGTTAGCACTTTGGGTAGGATTTTCACCGCGTTTAGACAAACTAACAGGTCGCTTGATGTTAATATAAAGTCAATTCTGGAGAATGATTGGTGTCTGTCGGAGAAAAAAGTGAATTCTTGTTCTTTGCCGTGCCTTTCCCTCCATAAGTCCGTCAGTTCGAGGTCTTCCTTCATGTCAAAGAAGGATTTGGGCAGCTTGGAGTGCTTTTGTGGGTTAGGTGCAGTTCTTTTTTTGTCTAGGGCGGTCTCTATGATTCCGTTCCAGTCGCCCAGTATAATGTGGGATCTGTAGTTAAGTTGTATTATTTTCTTGTGTATCCGTTTGTAGAATTTGCCTTGTTGTTGATTTGGTGCGTATATGCCCATTATTAGAATCTCCCTATCTTCTTGTGTTATTTCGATTGCCAGGTATCTACCCTGGGGGTCAGACTCTATTAGCTTAGCTATTACGTGTTTCTTTACATATATAACAACCCCCTTCTTTTTTCTTGGCGCTGCTGCCACAAAGTGTGCACCTAGTTTGTAATTGATCAGGTGTTTCTGGTCTGCCGCTCTGATGTGTGTTTCTTGTAGGCAGATTATATCGCTTTTATCTTGGTTCAGGTAGTGGAATATTTTCCTCCTTTTCTGGGGAGAGTTTAGTCCATTAGCATTCCAGGTCAGATATTTAGTTGCCATTGTCAGTTTCAGGATACTCTTGCGAGACCACTTCTGTTGTTGTTTCCTCTGCTTTCTTCTTTGGTCTCATTCCCATGATATCCGGAATGGTGTACATATTGAGTTGTGGGGTCTTGTCTTGCTGGTGAATGCGTTCAGTAGTAGATCCATGTGGCCTGCCCTCCATAGGCCGCTCTGCTTCGTTGGTTTTGTTGCCTTCTGTTCTCCGTGTCCTCGTGTCTCTAGGTGGACCATTCCTGTCTCCTGTTGCTGTGCCGGTCCGTGCTTCTGCGTGATTTGCTCGTTGATCTCGATCCCTCCCGCTGTCTAGTGGTCCATCTGTGTCTTCTCCCGTAGTGTGGTGAGGGCCGTCCGACCTCAGTTCCTTTTCCAGGAAGTCTTTGGCTTTCTGGACCGAGTTCAAGTGGTATCTCTTGTTTCTATAGATAAGTGACATCCCAGTTGGGATTTCCCATCTGTAGTGCAGAGTGCGTGGTCTCAGTTCATTGGTCAGGAATTTGTAGTCCCTTCTGTCTCTCAACATCGCCGGGGGGATCTCTTTCAGTACCTTCACTTCCTGCTCCCCTATGCAAAATTTCTTTCTATAGGAAGTGGTGGAGATGAGGTTCCGGAGCCCCTGCATTGCAAAGTGGATGACTACATCTCTTGGTTGGTGTCTGTTTGCTGACCTCCATGAGCCGACTCTGTAGATTCTGTCGAATTGCCACGCAATCTCATCGGGTCCCTTACCTAGAAATGTTGCCAGGGCCCCTACAAAGGTCCTGACCAGGTCTCCTTGGGTTTCATTTGTGGTCTCATTCCACCCTCTGAACCTGATTGCAGACGCCATTTGCCAGTATTGCATCATGGTGGTCTGGTCTTGGGCCGCCCCTTTCATCTCTGTTATTTGTCCCTCGATGCTGTTTTCCACTTCTTTCATCCTCTTTTCTGTATTCTCCCTGATTTCTTGAATGTTCTTCTCCATTTCCTCTTCTATTTTCTTGTAGTGGTCTTGCATCGCTTTCTTCATTTGGTCCATGTCTGCGGTCATCGCCCTGCGTTGTTCTTCCCACTTTCTCTCTAGGTCTCTACTGTGGTCCGCCAACATCTGTTTTATGTCTCTGCATCTTTCCTCCAACTTTTGTTCCTCTTCTATGCATCTTTTCTCCATCCTTGTGTCCATTGCTTCTAATTTTCTATCCATGCCGTCCATCCTTTTTACCAGCGTATCTATTGTCTCTTTTAGTTCTTGGATCATGTGTTCCGTTGTGGAGGCATGGGTTGGTGTATGGGTCTGAAGGCCTGCTGTTGGATGGGGGGATGTAGGGGTGGGTGGGGTGTTGCCTGACAGATTAGAGAGCTGGTCCAAGGAGGATGCCGCTCCCTTTATGTGAGGCAGTTTGGTCTGTTTTGTCCGTTTGGCTGCCATTTTAAGCTTCTCCTCCTGTTGGTCTGTCTACCCTTAATGCCACCCCTTACTGTAGAGAGTTGTGTGGGGGCTGTTCCTGTGCAAGGTTTTCAAGCTAGTGAGATGGATTGGTTCAAATTCCTCTGCCAAAAGTCAGCCCTTGTACATATCTCACAGTTCACTTTTCAACAACAAAACCATAGTCCACTAGGGGGTGCGGTCTGCCTTCAGGTAAACTCAGTATTATTGGCAGGGGTGACACAAAGGCTAAGGGATCTGTGGCTTGGGGCCCGTGCAGATGTCTCCTCCTCTCACTGGGCAGCACCACCAGTTCTCAGACACGACTCCAACGCGACTCCCTTATCTTGGAGCTTCGTCTCGGCCCGGGAAGATTAGTCCTCCTCCAAGGCCTATGGAACTGTTCTCCCCACTCCTGCCGCCCTCCGTGGGGGGGAGGATAGCGCGTCCGCAGGATTCCCCCCCCCTCTTTGTTCCCTCGCTGCTTCTTCGTCTCTGCCAGCCCGTTCAGTCCTTTCTTCCTCCGCCCGCCCGGCTCTTCCTTACCTCCTCCGGTTCCTTTCGGGGGCTGGGAGGGGTTTTGTGAGGGTCCTGCCGGGGGTCCTCTTCCCGCTGCTGGCCTCTGCCGTTGGAATCTCTCGGAGTGTTTTTCGGCCCCCTCCTGTCCCGTCGTTGTCCGCCGTCTTCTTCTTATCCTTGTGTTGGCCGGTTCTTCTCAGCTGCTTCTGCGCATGCGCGGCCTCGCAGTTTCTTCGGGCCTGCCAGCTGGCCGGCCGCCGCCGGCCTTTTCGGCCCCGTTTGCCGTCTACGTGGGCTCTTCAGTGGCGATCCCTTCCTTGTCCGGGCGAGCTGGGAGTCTTCTTTGGAAGCGCCCTCTTTTCCGGCGCTTCCCCGTCTCCGAAGGTCAATTTTCCGGGTGAAATAGCAAGCTCCGTTCCGGAGCTGTATTTGGGAGGCTCCGGTCTTCGTGACCGGAAACCGGAAGTCTCCAGGATCATTCTTAAGTTATTTTTTATTTGTCTTTTAGGTAGGAATCCATTTTGATCTGTATATATAAATTCAGTCAAAAATTTCTTTAGTCTTTCTGCTATTATTGAGGAAAAATTTTGTAGTCCACATTTAATAGAGATATTGGTCTATAATTCTTTATTTGCGTCAGGTCTGAGTCTTCTTTGGGTATTAAAGTGATATTAGCTTCTGTCCATGTATTTGGTATTTTAGCCTCTAAAAGTACTTCCTTGCATAGTTCTTTCATTATTGGACTTAAAGTGTCTTGTAGACATTTGTAAAACTCTGCGGGTAATCTGTCTGGGTCTGGAGTCTTATCATTTTTTTTGTCTTTTTATAGCCTCTGTCATCTCCATCATTGTTGTGGTTCCTCGCCAGCCAGTGGATCCGGCAGCTGAGTCTGAAGAATCAGATGAGGAGGAGGGGCCTGGAGTGCCATTAGAGTCAGAGGAAGGCTCTGAGGAGCTCCAAGACTTACAGTTGGACGAGGAGCCTGGCCCCTCTACTCATGCTCAGGCTGAGACACAGCTGTGCTGGGAGCCTGAGTTGGACAGTGATGAAGAACAGTTGGGACAAATCCAGGATGCACGAAAGCACAGGCAAGAGAAGCGTGTAGGACAGAGGAATGCAATGGGGCGGCTCCAGAGGCAAAGGAGAAGGCATTAGGAAGCCACACCTTGGCTGAATTATAAAAGGGAAGGTGTGGGAGGTGCTAGTTGCCAAAGGCAACCGTTCGTGTTGAGGAACGAGTTTCTGTGGACTGTGTTTGTTTGCCTTGGACATTGACTCAGGTCTGTGAGAATAAAAGGGGTTGGTTTTTTCTTGCGGTTCTTGCCTGTTTCTTGGAAGAGGGGCTTCTCCTTGTGAGCATAACAAGGACTCACATAGACTGGGACAGAACAATCATTGATATTTTTTCATTTAAGATGTTTTGTATATTCTCTGGGATTGTTGGTAAATCTATTTTTTTAATATAGTATTTTATTTTTTCTTGAGAAATTTCCTCTGTGTCATAAAGTGTCTCATAAAAGTCTTTAATTATTTTTTTTAATTATGTCATTTTGGAACTGTAGATCTCCTTTTGAGTCTTGCAATTTATTTATCACTTTTTTCTCTCTTTTTTCAGTTTGTATGCTAACCACCTCCCCAGTTTATTAGCATTTTCAAAAAAGTTCTGTTTGGCCCTTTTGATTTGTTGCGCCATTTTTTCAGCCTCTGCCAGGTTTATTTTATGTTTTATTAGTTCCATTTGTTTTTAAAGTGTTTTCTTTTGTGGATCTATTTTTAATTCTAATTCTAATTTCATAAGTTCTTCCTGTAGCTTTAACTGTTGTTGTTTTTTTTTCTTTATTCTTTTTCACCATGTAGGTTATAGCCAATCCTCTGAAGTATGCTTTAGTCGTATCCCACACATTTTTAAGGGATGTCTTTTCTTTTTTATTTATTTTGAAAAAGAATTCCATTTCCTTTGTTGATATTTGTATAAATTCTTTCTCTTTTAATAAAGATTTATTCATAGACCATCTTAATTTTTTCTCGCTTCCTCTCCAAATCATCTTTATTGGGTTGTGATCTGCCCATATATTAGGTTCTATCTCAATCTCTTGTATAATTCAGGAGATATCCATATCATATCAATTCTGGACCATGATTTGTGTCTGTTTGAATAGAAAGTATATTGTGATTTTGGGGGGTTCTTTTCTCTCCATATGTCCTGGATACAAATTTCTTCTGCCATTTTAAAAAAAGTTGTTGGAAGTATATTTTTCCCTTTCCCCCCATTTTACTACTTTTATAGTCCAGTATTCCATCTACTATTGCATTAAAATCTCCCATTAAACAAACGTTTTAGTATTCCAATTCCACTATTTTTTATGAATTTTTTGTAGAACTCTTCTTGCTTGTTATTAGGTGCATATATTGCTACTATCAATATCTGTTTTTGGTTTATCATTATTTCCACCATCAATATTCTTCTCTCTTCATCTGCATAGATTTGTTTGGGATTTATTATTTCTTTAATATAGAGAGCTATTCCTGTTTTCTTTTGTTGAGCTAATGCAAAATGAAGTTTCCCAATTTTCGGTTGCTCCAACAATTTATAGTGCTGTCCCTTAATATGTGTTTCTTGGAGACAGATTATATCCATTTTTAATCTTTGTAGTCATGTAATTCTTTTTCCCTTTTTATAGGGGAGTTCAATCCATTTACATTCATTGAAAGAATCCCATTTTCCTTCTCCATCTCCTTCAATTATATATAGGTCTTAACCTTCTAGTTGTTCTTATCTGTCTCTGTTCTCTTCCTCTTACCACTTCTTCGGTCTTTGTATTTTCAGTTTCTTCTTTATCCCTTGGCTTAGCTGCTCCTTCTATTACAGTTTCTTCCTGTCTCTTTGTTTCTCTCTCTGGATGGGGTTCCACACTTTCCCCTTCCATAAACGCTTTATGGTTATTGTAAAACTCCATTGCCTTAAGTGGCGTGTCCAATCGGTATCTTTTCCTTTTTTTTGTAAATATTTTATTAATTTTATAATTATAAATATAAACAAAAAATCAAATTAAATACAACTCAACTTAATACAATCATTTGCAACTTTTTCCGGGACAAAACAAAGCATAAAAACTTACATTGGATAGTTAAAATAACTATGGGTATTGCTCGGCAGCACCCCCTCCACCACATCCCCTTCTTCCTTCCTCTCTCTTCCTACTTCTATCCCCCCACCCTCTCTCCCTCCCTCTCTCTCCACCCTCCTTCTACAACCCTACTTCCCTCCAATCCTTCACTCCTCAATCTCCACCCACTCCAGATGTGGTTCCGAGGTACTGCCCGAACAACCCCTCTTTTATCAAAAAGTATATCATTCTTATATAATACCAATATTGCAGTTGAGTACATTATAACACCCCCCCCAACCCACCCACCCCCCGACTTCCCAAAGTGAATACAGGGTAAAACACAAGAAAACCCACTAAACTAAACGAAATTATTATGTAAATCCTAATAAAAATTTAACTATATTTTTCAGTCCAACATATAAAAATTTAACTATATGCTAAATACAATTTCTTAGATTGATATTTCCCTTGTATATACTCTATCCATTTTTTCCAGTCCAACATATATTTTTCATTTGAATGATCCTTCAAATATGCGGATATCTTAGCCATTTCTGCCAAATTTATAACTTTCAAAGTCCATTCTTCAATTGATGGTAGTTCTGGCGTCTTCCAATATTGTCCCACCAACAGTCTTGCTGCTGTAATCAAGTTCAAAATTAAATTCATCTCTATGGTGGTGCAGTCTTTTATAATGCCTAACAAAAAGAACTGTGGTGAAAATTCAATACGTTTTTTCAAAATATTTTGAAGTATCCACCATATTTTTATCCAAAAAGCCTTGATTTTTCTACAAGTCCACCATACATGAAAATAAGTAGCATCCATACATTCACATCTCCAACACTTAGATTGTAAATTAGGGTACATATATGATAATTTTTTTGGATCCAAATGCCATCTATAAAACATTTTATAAAAATTTTCTCTTAAATGATGCGCTTGTGTAAATCTTACATTTTTCACCCAGATCCTCTCCCAAGTTTCCATCATGATTGGTTGTCCAAAATTTTGTCCCCACTTTATCATACAGTCCTTAACTAATTCAGTTTCAGAATCAATTTCTATCAATACGTTATACAATCTTTTAATATGCATAGACCTTTGGTCTCTAACTTGTTTAATTAAATTTTCATCTGTTTGAGATAAACCCATCTTCAAATCTTTTTTCCATCTAGTCTGCAGTTGTAAATATGAAAACCAAGTATGGACTATTCCTTCCTCACGTAACATATTCAAGGACTTTAATAATAACAAATTCCCTTCTTTAATTAGGAGTTTCTCATAGAGCACCACATCTTGAACTTGTACTCTATTTATATTCTCTATTGCGTGTCTGGGGACTGTCCAAACAGGAATCTTTTCATTTAATATATACTGATACATTTTCCAAACACGCAACAGAGCACTTCTCAATAGGTGCTCTTTGAAACTCCTATCCACCTTTTTATCATAAACTAAATATGCATGCCAACCATATAATAAGCCATACCCTTCAATATTCAATATTCTATCATTAGTTAGATTAACCCAGTCACTTATTGCTACTAAAACAGCAGTGTGATAATATAACTTAAAATTGGGCATTTTCAAACCACCTCTTTCCCTTGTATCCTGAATGATTTTTAATTTGACCCTCGGTTTCTTGCCATTCCAAATAAATCTATTAATACCCTTCTGCCACTCCTCCAAATTCGCATCCTTTTTAAGTATAGGTAACATTTGAAAAAGAAATAAAAATTTTGGCAATACATTCATTTTAACTGCCGCTATCCTGCCCAGCATAGATAATTGTAATTTTTTCCATTTCTCCAATTCTATTTGTACCTTATTCCACAAAACTTCATAATTATTTTTATATAACTTCCCATTAGAGGCTTCAATATCAATTCCTAGATATTTAACTTTCTTAACTATCTCACAACCCGTTATTCTTTCCAAATCCTGTTTTGAATTAATATCTAAATTTTTAACTAACATCTTTGTCTTAGATATATTTAATTTAAAGCCTGATACCCTACCATAATTTATAATTATCTCCATCAACCTCTTAGCTGACTGTGTTGGTTGAGTCAACATCACAATCAAATCATCAGCAAAAGCACATAATCTATAGTCTTGTTGTCTAATCTGTATACATTTTAAATCATCTGCAGCTCTTATCCTATTCAATAAAACCTCTAAAGTTAAAACAAACAACAAAGGGGATAATGGACATCCCTGTCTAGTGCCTTTCTCTATATTAAATGAATCTGTTAAATCCCCATTCACAATGATCTGACCTGTTTGTTTCTGATAAATTGCCAATATAGAATTAATAAACGGATCCCCCATTCCCATCCTAACAATTAATTTTTTCAAAAACGACCCATTCAGTCTATCAAAGGCTTTTTCCACATCCAAAAACATAAGAACTGCGGGCACCTGGATATGCTTGTCCAAATATTCTATTATATTAATGAGTTGTCTAACATTAGTTTTCATCTGTCTCCCTTGTAAAAAACCAGTTTGGTCTGAATGAATTATTTGTTGTAGAACTGTCATTAATCTATTAGCCATAATTTTTGCAAAAATCTTATAATCCGTATTCAACAATGAAATAGGTCTAAAATTTTCTAGGAATATACAATATGCAAAACATAATACATTTTTAATTCTAATAAACCTGGCAGATGGTTGGCTTATATATTAAGGAAAAAACAAAAATCCCGCATAATTGAAAAAATAGAATATAAAGGGAAGGAAGTGTTTCAACAAGAAATTATTAAGAAAGCTTTTTTAGAGAATGGGATAGATACTTTTTTGCAAAATGAAAATGTATTGACAATCACCAATGAACAAAGAGATAGATTAAATGCATTGATTACATCAGAAGAAATAATTTCAGTGATTAAACAATTGAAAATGGGAAAATCTCCTGGGACTGATGGACTAACAGCAATTTATTATAAGCATCTTCAAATGGAAATGGTGGAACCTCTTAGAGAGCTATTTGTTAATATACAAGAGGGTGGTCAGGTTCCACCTTCATGGAAAACAGCCTATGTTTCCTTAATTCCCAAAGAGGGAAGAGATAATGTACAATCGGTATCTTTTCCCATCCCAGTTGATTAGGATCCCCTCTGGAATCAGCCATCTGAAATTCATTCCTTTTCCAGTTAATTTTCTAGTCAGGAATTGATATTCTCTTCGTACCTCTCTTATTCTCCTGGGAATCTGCTTCAGGACTACAATCTCTTTTTCTTTGTATCACAGAGGGTCATCTCTCACTCTTCTCAAAATCTCATCCCTCATCAATCTTTTGACAAATCTAACATGTACTTCTCTGGGGACTTTATTTCTTCTCATGTAGCTTGAGTTGACTCAAAATATTTGATCTAACTCAGGGCTTTTCAACCTTTTTACTGATTGTACCACTTTTAGGATATGGCAATATTCGAGTACCACCTAGCAAGGTGTCAAAAACTTGATGACCAAAACAAAAAACCTGTTCAAAGTTGCAATTGCACTGAAATGACTTATGACCATTTTTCACACTTATGACCATTGCAGCATGCCCAGGGTCATGTGATTTATATTTGGATGCTTGGCAACTGATTCATATTTATAATGGTCACAGTGTTCCAGGGTCATGTGATCCCCTTCTGCAACCTTTTGACAAGCAAAGTCAATGGCAGGGCTGCTGGTGGCCAAGTGCTAAGGCGGGACTTCCTGTCCTCCCTCCCTTCCCTGCCTCCCTTTTTCTCATTCCCATCTCCTTCTGAAGGAAGAATTTGAAACCCCCCCCCCCATATTTTCCCTCTTCCATATATTCATCAAACAAGGAAAGGCCTCCAGAGACAGAAAAGACAAGCTGCTGAGTGAACTAGCTTAAAAAGGCACATTCCCCATTAAGAATTAGCTACTGGCTAGAAAGGAAAGTAAAGAGCGCAGCCGGCACTTAAGGAAGAAAAAAAATGTAAGTACTGGCTGCCGGCTAAGGCAACCTCCCCAAATGGCTCCATTCCTAAGTAAAGGAATGCTACAGGCAAAATCCATTCAGGAGAAAAATACTTCAAAATCCCTTGCAGCAAAACTTACAGCTAACAACAGCAGAGCAATAGAAGCTAACACTAGACATCAGCCATCAACCAAATAGAAATTGCCAAACACTCCTTAAGAACACAAAGCCCTCATTGCACAAATCCCAGAACTTCAAAGTCACAAAAGTACATAAGAATCCTTCCACTCTCCACCTCCCTCCCTCGTGCCTCACCTCCAACCATTGCTGCCTTTTTTTTCATTCCTCTTGGAGGGCGACCCCTCTCCCGCTACATTTCTTGCCTGTTTGCTGCTGCCAGCACAGGTGGCTGCCACAGCAGTTGTAGATCAGCTTATGGCCAGCCTGCTTTATTTCCTCTCCTCTCCCCCCACTCTCCCCTCCCCCTCCCCCTCCAGTGCAGCTGACTCTGCCTCCTCCCAAGGCTGCTGCTTTTTTTCTCTCTCCCTCTCCTGCCCAAACTTCCTCCTTTTATAGGCTCTCCTGTCTCTGCCTCCCCTCCTTCTTTCTCATGGGGGAGGGTGAGCCAGAAGTGAGCCTGGGGCCTTTGCAGCTCCAGAGGACTCTCTCACTGCAAGTCCTTGCCTGTGCTGGCTCTTTCCCTCCGCCATTACACTTGGCTAGGCAGGGCTGCGTACCACCTGCCACTCGTTAATGTACCACAAGTGGTACGCGTACCACCGGTTGAAAAGCCCTGATCTAACTCTCCTTCCATTTCTTTTTTCCCGATTTCCAGTGCTTCAGCCAATAGCTCCATTATCAGATCCGCAAGATCCTCTTCTTTATCCTCTATTATGTTTTGGAATCTTAGGAAATAAGATGCCTTTTCCATTTCCATAACTGCAATTGAACCTTCCAATCCTCTGTTGATCTGCATCAGCTTTTGGTTCTCATCTTTCAGTTCTGCAAACTTTTGGTCGGTCTGTAGTGACTTATCTTCTACTTTTTGAATTCTTTGTTCATTTTTTGTGACCATCTTTTTAAAGTTTTCTAATTGGGAATCTATGTTGTTAATTTTTTGGTTCATTTTATCAAGGTTGTCTTTTGTCTCCTCATGATTTTTCCTTGTATCATCCTTGTGAGAGGCAATTGTTCTTGAATCACTTGTAGTGTCACTTGCATCTCCTTCTGGAAATTACTAACTTTTTCTTGTTGGAGCATTGCTTCAATTGATCTCTGATACACCAGGCTCCCTGAGGTGGAGGATGGGGCTAAAGGCGCTTTCTTGCCAGTTTTACTTAAATTCGGAACACTCATTTCATTTCTACTCCCCAAACTCCTTTTTCAAACTCTAAGACTTTTTCCCCACACCCACCTTCAACCAAGCCATTTAACACTATATTCAACACAATATCTCTTTTAAAATTATCTTAAATGGTTCTTGTAGTCCTTATCTGTAGTCTCTAGATCAATAAGCTCTCTCAGCAAGGAGATAAGAAAAGGAATTTATAATCCACTTCTGAAGGTGGGGCCCACTTCCAAAAACAGTTTAAACAGTTCAAGTTAATAGTCCATAGGCATTCTCCAAGAAGTTTCTCCACTATTTCAGTTTCTACTGTCCATAGGTAATTCTCCAGTCCAACGTTAAGAATTTATAATCCACTGGGCTCCCCAAACCAATCGGAGAGATAAAAAAGAAAAAAGGCGAAAAAAGAAAGGGAAAAAAAGCAAACATAAAATTTATCCCAAGGTCTGACGTTGTCCCTTTGCCAAAAATTAGTCCAAAATGTCTTGCTAGTAATAGTTCCTTACCACTCACTCTGTCTTTAAGTAGCTTATAAAAATCACAGCTCAAACAGTACTTATAATCCAAAGAAGTGGGGCTCACTTCCAAAAAAACAATTGTTCAGGATCCAAAGTTGCCCCTCAGTCAAAATTTATAATCCACCAAGACCTACTATTCGAGTTATTATTATTATTATTATTATTATTATTATTATTATTATTATTATTATTATTATTATTATTATTATTATTATTTACAATTTTTATACCGCCCCCCTCCCGAAGGACTCGGGGCGGTGTTAATAGTCCATAGGCCTTCTCCAAAAAGTGTCTCCACTATTTCAGTTTCCACTGTCCATAAATAGTTGTCCAGTCCAATGTTAAGAATTTATAGTCCACGCTCACTCTGTCTTTAGGTAGCTTATAAAATCACAGCTCAAACAGTATTTATAATGCAAAAAAGACCAGATGACTTCAAAATAGTGTATATCTTTTAGCTATAATCCATCCTGCAGAAAACAGCCCAAAGGAAGTCTTCTCTTTTCAGCTATAATCCACAGGACTATGAAGGTCAGAATCATCAAAGGGTTTAAACTGGAAACTATGTCTGGGCATCTAGCCAAGTTCTAAGTCTCTAGACAAAATATTAGATAAGGTCTGTAAATGGTTTATTGTAGTTCTTTTCTCTTGCCACTAGATGTCCATAGATGCCCATTTTGTAAATTTCCAGTTGGTTTAGACAAAGTGTCATGCCTCCGTCTGAGCCTGAATCGGAGGAGGAAATGGAGCCGAAACAGGACCCTATCAAGGCCCAGGGAGAGGTGTCTGTGGCTTCGGAGGACTGTGGGGAAGAGCAGGCTGAGGCAGGCCAGGGCCCTTCAGGTTTGGAACAGGGGAGACAGAGTTCAGGCTAGGAGAAAGGCCCACCCCCACCTGATCCTAGAGCTAGGAGAGTGGAGAGGAGGAGGGAACAAGGCAGGCAGGCTCACTTACTTGGGAGGAGAGCGTCCCGCCCCACTCCACAAGGCACACCTGGGGATTGAGATATAAGGAGCCGCTCTGGGGTGGGGACTTTGTCGGGAACAAATGTTGAATCTTGGGAAAGTTGTGTATTGTTGCTCTTGTTCTGTGCCTTTGTTGGAAAACCTGGACACCTTGATGACCGGACCGGCTGACCACGTGGATTTCCTGAATTACGAACTCAGACTGCATTTTGACTTTTCTCTTTGCAAACAGTGCAGGCAAGCTGAGATTCAAGCAGACTCATTAAGTTGATGTTTTGTTTGGTTTGTTATCTTTATGGCCTTGAGGACATTTGTATACTAATCAGGCTGTATTGAAACTGCCTTCAGCCAGAGTCAGCTGGAAGGTGTGTGTGGGTATTTGGGTTGGAGGCTTGCCAGCAAATGTGGGAGCATTTGGAGGAAATGTGCAACCATTAAAGAACTGTTTACTTTGCCAGCTGTCTGCATTGCCTTTGTGCTGTGCCCTGGGTCATCACACAAAGTTTTAATCTGATGTTCTCCAAAAATAGTATAAAAAGAAGTTTTAAGAAAAAGATATTAAAACTCCCCAAACTTTTCTTTTTTTCTGTTTCTCTCTGTTATATCTACAATGACATTGTAGACTTCTCTGTTTTCCTCCAGAACACTTAAACTGCCGCCTTTTTCGGGGGGGAGGGATAACACCCCCCTCTAAATTCTGGGAAATTGCTTTCGGATTTTTTTTCCCAGAACAAGTTTTAAGATCGTAGAGAAAAAAGGAAGATAGTCTCACCTAAGTCCAAAATGTTGCTCACGCTTATTTTAAATCACTTTTCTCCCAGCGATCAGTAGCTTCTGACTGGCTGCATAGATGGAGTCAGTCTTTCTCCTGACATTCCTGAGGGCTCCTTGGATCAAGCAGGTCGGCTACCGCCTTCCCGTGATCTACCCCTCTTGGTTCGTCACCTCTACGGGGTGACTTTCGGTCCTTTTCGGACCCACGGCAGGGAGAAATCGGGCATGTGAATCAGAGCCCTGGTTCCCTACACCCACCTCGCCACAATGACAAAACTGGAAGTCCATCACTAAGCTATTTTTATGGTTCTGTGAGCAAGAAGCAATAGAAGCATTGGCATGAATGATAAGAGATAAGAACATGAAGAGGCTCAAGCAGGAAGAACCAGGCAATGGGAAGGCAGCCAATTTTCCTCCATTTGCTGGGTTGGTCTCTATGCTATTTGTAACTTTCACCATGTCTGGCTGTGTTTTGCTAACTAGTAGAACAGTACGTAGTGGAGCTTTGCAATTCATTTGTAAAGTGAGTTGGTGTGAGAAAAGGACCCCTCCTTGAAATGTCAAAATAGCAAAATAATAGCTGCATCCTTCTTGCAATCCAGGAAAGTTTTCAAAGCAACTGCTCAGACCATCCCAAGACAGGCCTATTATTTTGTATAACCTAAACCCATTTGCTCTAGCAGGGCAGGAAATCTTTAGCATATCACACTCATGGGCTATAGGCAGTGTTAGAATTTACAGGTAATCCTCGAGTTACAAGTGTAATAGAGCCTGACAATTACATTTGTAACCTGATTGGATCACGCTCATTTAACATGATCCCTCCCTGCTTTCCCCAACGCATTTGTTAATCGAATGTGCAGGTCATTAACTGAACATGAGGTATCTCAGGATGGAGAAGACCATGGGGGTGGGGCTAGTGCTAGAACAGGCCACCTGCTTCAAACCACCCAAGGCCTACCCTGACCCACTGAGATACTTCATGCTCCCCTCAGGTCCCCACAATTGCTCCCCCCCATACTGAGCCTATGGAGACTCACCTTGCAAAGATCTCCATGATCAAGCAAGCTGTCTCCTCTCCAGCCTCTCTGCTGCAGTTTTTTTTGTCTGCTCCTGGAGCTCCAATAGCAGAGCGGTGAGACCAGAGGCAGAGCAGGACGAGCTTGCCCTGCACAGCTTCGCTGACTCACCGAAGCTGCATACACAGGACACCTGATCCGCTTTTGGAGTGCCAGGTAGCCTCAGTGAGTCTGAAGAAGTGCAAGATTGCATCCCCGAAGGCTTCCAGTCTTCACGCCAAAAGCCTTTGCCGTGGAAAATCAAGGCCTGCAGGGGCACAAGATCGCATCCCTGAAGGCTTCCAGTCTCCGTGCTAAAAGCTCTTGCCATGGAAAATGGAGGTCTGTGATCTTGTGCCCCTGCAGGCCTCCATTTTCCGTGGCAAAGGGCAAAGCATCCTCTCATCCAATATGAATCTCAAATGCTGTCCACCTTGTACTCTGGAGGTCCCTGTGTAGCCACGGGACCTGGAGACAGTGCAGCATGACTATGGGGACTGTCTGCTAAAACAGGCACCACTAAGGACCGATGGAACACAGGGTGCATCCTCATGCTTCAAGGCAAGGTTATTCAGAAGGTGACAGGGTTGACCGTGGCATGGGTGAAAAAAACTGGTGATAACTAGCAAATAGCTTGGGTGGAAATGTGTTACGAGTTGTTGTATGCAAACTCAGCCACCATTAGCACATCTACCCAGTTGTCCTGCTGTTGATTAACAAAGCACTGGAGATATTGCTCGAGGATGCCATTCATCTGTTCTGTATCCCTATCAGTCTCTGAATGATGGGCTGAGGAGAGACACACCTGGATCTCAAGTTCTTTCAGCAGAGCCTGCCAGAACCACACTGTGAATTGTGCTCCTCTGACATGACCTGGTCCAGCAGACCATGCAGCTGGAACATATGGCGAATGAATAACTGGGCCATGGACCGAGCCGTGGGTAGTCCCAAACATGGGATAAAATCCATAGAGACAGCCCCCCACGTTCTCTGCAGAGTAGGCAAGGCTGCAGCAGTCCGGAGGGGAGCACCTGTGGCAGTTTTGGCCTGCCTCCACTGCACACACGAGACCACATACCCAGTGATGTCATGTTGAAGATGCGACCACCAAAAAGTCCGGGAAACCAGATGAAGGGTCTTCAACATCCCAAAGTGGCCTGCCACTGGGCTGTCATGACACTGCTGCAAGATGAGACCCCTGAGGGGCCCTGCTGGTATGTAGAGGCGGTCCTGGATATGGAGCAAGTCTTCTGTGTAGGACCAGGTGGTCGCCTCATTCCCCACACCTATAACCAAGTCACAACGGCATGCTGCTGGGCATCCTGGATCTGTGCATTCAAATTCACCAGTTCCTCGGCAGCAAAGCGCTCCAATGCAAGGTCCTAACTTTTTCTCCTTTCAGGTATACTTGGGTTTGCGGGGAAAACACATCTGCCACCATTGCACCTGTCTCTGGTTCAGAGTCCAGGCATGCTCCAGATTGCAATGATCAGTCCGAACCTCAATTTGATGCCGAGCACCCAGGCACCAAATGGTGCCTCCAAGTCTTAAAGGTCCCCTTCACAGCTAGCAGTTCCTTGTCCCATATTGTGTAGTTCGGCCAAGGACAACTTCCTGGAGTAGTAGGTGCAAGGGAACAGGGTGCCGGAAGGAGTGTAGGCTTGCAGGAAAATGGCCCTGACAGCAACGTCCGATGGCATCCGTCTCCACCGTGAAAGGCCTCACCGGATCAGGATGCTTCCAGATGGGCTCCAAGGTGAAGATGGCTTTTATGGCATCAAAGGTGTCCTGCTCTGCCATGCTCCAGTGGAACTTCACCCCCTTCCGTAACAGGTTGGCTAGGGGTGTGGTCAAGGTGGTAAACTGGGGAATGAACTTGTGATAGTAGTTTGCGAAGCCCAAGAGCCGTTGCACGTCCTTCACCTGGCATGGGGGCTGCCAGACCCCATGTACCTCCACTTTTCGTCATCCATCTCCATGCCCTCAGAGGAGATGCGGTGGGCCAGGAAGTCAGTCATCTTCATGAATTGGCATTTTTCATGCTTTGCAAAGAGTTGATGCTCTCACAGGCGCTGCAACACCAAATGGATGTGCTTCTAGTGCTCTCTCAGGAGGGAGAGTAGATTAAGATGTCATCCAGGTAGATGACCACAAAACGGTCCAATAGATCCCAGAACTCATCATGCATGAAGTAGCAGTGCTCAGGCCAAAGGGCATCCCCGGTTATTCAAAGTGGCCATAGCATGTCCTGAAGGCTATCTTCCACTCCTCCCCCACTCTGATTTGGACCAAATTGTAGGCTCCCTGCAAGTCCACTTTGGTGAAAATCCAGGCCTGGCACAGCCTCTCTATAAACTTGGGGATCAATGGCAGAGGGAACCAATTGCATACAGTGATAGTGTTCAGTTTGCAATAATCACAAATGAGTCTTAACTCCCCGGATTTTTTCTTTACAAAGAGCATGGGAGCAGCCAAAGGAGACGTTGAGGGCAGGATGAACCCCTTCTGTAGGTTTTTGTCCAAGAACTGCCGGAGACCTGCCAACTCGGGTTCAGGAAGGGAGTAAATCCGATCCACTGTGAATTTCGCATCTGGGATCAGGTCTATTTGGCAATCATAGGGGCAGTGAGGTGGCAACCTATCTGCCTCCTCCCCAAACACATTGGTGTAGTCTGCGATCTCGGAGGTCAAGTTCAACGAATGGCTGCTGGTTGTCTCTCCTGTGCAGGTATGGAGACGATAAGCAGCGCACCTGGGGCTGATGAAATCCACAACCCCCGCCAACCAGAGGATCTGAGGATTGTGGGCTTGTAACCACTCCAACCCAAGCACCAACAGGAAGTGAGGCTCTGCTGCCATGTAGAACTTGAGCTCCTCCACATGTGAGTCAATCCACACACCAGAAGACAAGCTCAGGATACAAAAAGATCTTGACAGACTTGAACAATGGACCCTATAAAACAACATGAAATTTAATGTGGAGAAAAGCAAGGTTTTACACTTAGGCAGGAAAAACCAAAGGTACAAGTACAGATTAGGCGAAAACTGGCTCAAAAACTAACTCTGAGAGGGACCTTGGAGTCCTAGTGCACAATCCCTTAAATATGAGCCATCAGTGTGCAGCGGCAGGCAAAAAAGCTAATAAAATCCTGGTTGTATAAACAGGCATAGAATCAAAATCACATGAAGTATTAATACCATTTTATAAATCCTTAGTAAGACCACACCTGGAATACTGCATCCACTTTTGGTCACCACATTACAAAAAAGATGTTGAGACTTTGGAAAAAGTGCAAAGAAGAGCAACTTGGATCATTAAAGACCTGGAGACAAAAACATATGAAGAACGGTTGCAGGAATTGGATATGGCCAGTCTAGAGAAAAGAATGATTAGGGCTGACATGATAGCAGTATTACAGTATTTGAGGGGCTGTCACAAAGAAGAGGGGGTCAACTTATTTTTCAAAGCACCAGAAGGCAAGACAAAAAACAATGGATGGAAACTACTCAAGGAGAGAAGCAACCTGGAATTAAGGAGGAACTTCCTAACACAGAACAGTTAACCACTGGAACAACCTTGCCTTCAGAAGTTTTCGGTGTTCCATCACCGGAGGCTTTTAAGAAGAGACTGGACAGCCACTTGTCTGGAATGGTATAAGGTCTCCTGCTTGAGCAGAGGGTTGGAGTAGAAGACCTCCAAGGTCCCTTCCAGCTCTATTCTGATTATATAATATCAGTCCTATTATGAATTCAATCAGTAGTATGGCTATTCAGTGATGGCAATCTGGTAGCTGAAATGCAGGTTGGTCTTTGCATCTGTGGTGTTCATCAGGAAGAGGTGCAGTAGAAATTCAGGAAAATAGTTTGGTTGGTGAAGGCTAACCAAGTTCAGTGCTGTTTAGTTTTCAGTAACATTGAGAACTCTTCCTGAAGTGATTGTTGTTTCTCCTGATAGGTTCCTATTGAAGTCTACTGAATCAAGAGACAATAATTAGCCATTATTGTGGGGGAGTCAGGGTTCTATTGACATGCACCATACATCAATTGTTATTGAGTGCCCATTCAGGTTCCATATTGATGTCATTGGGCATTTTCTAGAACTGTTTCTGTAGCTCTCAGTTGTGTCCACTATTAGGGAAGCAGGTTTTTCTTTCCACACATGCTTCTCTCCTGGGGGTTTCCATTGCATACACTAGGTGAGGTGAGTGGCTTCCCTTCCTTGAATGACCCGTGGCCAGACAGGAGAGAAATTATCTGTTAAATAGACTTTTTGAAAAATAACTGGCTTGGACTGTTTCCAGCTTCAGAATCTGGTAAGTCACCTGGCTTGGATATCAGCCTGTTGCTAAAGGTGCCAGAAAAAAAATCACAGGTGCAGAAAGTGTGTGCCATAGCTTACCAGAATGTGAAGTGTTTGCCTACCTTTTGCCATAATTCCACATTTGTTTTCCTTGTTGGTAAAGTACCTGTGAATGGTTCAATTCCAAAGTCCAAACAGATTCCAAAAAAGTGAATTTACAGTGCAAGGTATGGAAAAGTTTCCAAATTTAGTTGAACTTAACTAGCCACACTTGTTAGGCTTAATTACATAATCATGCAATGTAAGATAAAGCTGCTAGGCTGATTTTTTTTTCCCCTACCCTAGGGAAGACAAATCAGGAGAGCTTGCAGAACAGTCTGCCATAAAAAAATTTGGTTATAACATAGAACTAGAAAAATGGCAAATGTTATGGGAGAGAAACTATAAACTGACAATGTCTACTTCATATAAAGAAAATTTGTATAAAATGTTTTATAGATGGCACCTTCCACCAGTAAGACTAGCAAGAATGTTTAAAAATATGTCAGATAGATGTTGGAAATGTAAACATAATATAGGCTCGTATTATCATATTTGGTGGACATGTGGGAAGGCAAAGGTTTATTGGAAAAATATACACATGTGGTTAGAAAAAATATTGGATGAACAGGTGGACTTTAAACCTGAACTTTTTTTATTAGGCATTATGCCTGAAAAGACTAATAAGCAGAAATTATATCTAATTCTACATATCACCACAGAAGCAAGAATAATTTTTGCACAATATTGGAAAAATGAAGCTGTGCCACAAGAGGGAGAAATAATCAGGAAGATCTTGGAATGTGCAGAAATGGACAGATTAACCATGAGGCTAAAAGACAAAGAAGATACAGACCATTATCAAATTTGGAACTTATTTTATACTTGGTTAGAGAAAAGAAGCAAGGATTAGGAATTGAATATGTATTAGTTTAGCAAATTTCAGACAACTTGTTGATTGGAAAATTTGCATATATGGGGGAAAAAACTAATAAAAAAGATTGAAAAAAAAGAACAGTCTGCCATACTGTGACAAAATACATGTAAAATAATCATGAAGCAAAATTTGGATTGACCATTACATTCCCACCTATTTCAGCTGCAAAAGATTTTAATACTTTCCCATTTCCTTAGTAATTTCCTAAGATAAGATTTTGCAGAGCTGGCAAGCTACATAACAATTACCTGTATTGCTTCCAGAGCTAAAAGTTGAATTTTTCCCCTTGTTTCAGATATACTATACCTGTCCATGGAAGCTCTATCAGATATTGCCAAACTTTACTTTTTCTCCCCCCTTTCACCCTTATCAGATGCTGTGTTAAGGGACAGGATGAAACCCAGTAAACTTCCTTTCATGTCCCATTTAGGATTTTAAAGGTAAAACACACAGGTAAAAAATAAAAATCACACGCCTTTTTTTTCTCACTGGCCAGCGTTGAGCCAACAATTCTGGAATGCTTTTGTGCAGGGTAGATCAGGGGTGTCAAACTCAATTTCATTGAGGGCTGCATCCACATTGTGGTTGCCATCGGGGGGCGTGGCTGGCATGGGCGTGTCCTACTGGGTGGGCATGGTCAGGGGCACCTGTGCGGGCCTGGGCAGGACTGGGGGGGGTGGGACCGGGGCGAGCGCCGGTACATAGTCCACTGGAGGAGCCTCACTGAGCCTCAGGCTGTGCACAGGGGCCCTGGACGGTGGCACGGACTGCCCGGAGCCCTGGGCAGCAGAGGTAAAGCACCTTGAGTTCCCATGGCACCAGGACCCCACAGCCCTGCCTAGCCTAGCCGCACATCCCCAAGGGTGCGCCCAGCTGCGCTTACCTCCTCCTCAAGGCTGCTGCTACTGTGCTCCCTCTCCTTGGCCAGGTTGCTCATGGTGGGTGCAGGAGGACAAAGTGTGTGGGTCAGAGGGAGACCCACTCCCTCTCCATGCGAGGAGACCTGGCTTTGTAACCAAAGCATCCTCAGCAATAGGATGGGAGAGCACCAGGGGATGGTGAAAAGGCAACAGGGTTGCTGGTGACCAAGTGCTAAGGCAGGACTTCCCTCAGACCCTCCCTCCCTCTTATTCCAATCTCCTTCCTTCCTTTCCTTCCTTCCTTCTCTCCTTTCTTTCTTTCTTTCTTTCTTCCTCCTTCCTTCCTTCCTTCCTTTTCTCCTTTCTTTCCTTTCCTTCCTTCCTCCCTCCCCTCCTTTCCTGCCTCCCTCCTTTTCATTCCCATCTCCTTCCTTCCCTTTCTTTCTTCCTGTTTCCCTCCCATCCTTCCTTCCTTCCCTCCCTCCTTCTCTCTGTGCCCAGGAAGGGACGAGGGGAGGGGGAGAGGTTGGCAGCACTTCTCTCAAAGAATAAGAGTTGGAAGAGACCTTTGAGGTCTTTAGTCCAAGCCCCTGCTCAAGCAGGGGACCTATACCATTCCAGACTGTCAGAAGTAAGTCTTCATCCTGGTTCATCCAATCCGGGATAAATAAGCAAAATGGCGACTGCTTTGGGAAGAAGGTTACAGTTTATTGAAGAAGCAGAAAGATGGTCCTTGCAAGGAGCAGAAAGGAAAGAGACCTTGAGCACATGGGCAGTAGGTTTTTATACCCCCTCTAGCCTTTTGGAATAGTTTCCTGTTTCTGTGGCATGAACTTTGAGGCTATTTCTGAGTGTTTTTCTAGGACTTGATATCTGTGGTTTAATCCTATTAGCATATCCTGCTTGCCAGGTGATGGGGTTAATGACTCCTAGAGTTTGGGTGGGGCATGCAGATCTTCTCTTTGTCTTCTTGAGTGCCCTGGCTTCAGCTTTCTGATGGTTCTACATCTGCATTTGTATGGGGCTAGCTCTTGCTTGGGGCAGAGACATAGATTTGGGGCCAGGTTTGGTTTTTAAAAAAATCCTTTTGAGGAGAAATATATTTTTCTGCCTTTTTAATATTTCCTTCTCTGGGCTAACTTCCTTCAAGACAATGGAATATCCAATCTCTACTTAAAAACCTCCAGTGATGGAGCATCCACAACTTCTGAAGGCAAGCCTTTTCACTGGTCAGTTGTTTTCACAAATCCTTAGTTCTAGGCTGGTTTTCTTCTTGATTAGTTTCCATCTATTATTGCCTTCTGATGCTTTGGAAAATAGGTTGACCCCTTCTTCTCTGTGGCAGCCCATCAAATATTGGAACACTGTTATCGTGTCACCACCCCTAGTCCTTTTCACTAAACTAGACACACCCAATTCCCACAAACATTTGTCATATGTTTTAGCCTCCAGCTCCCTAATCATCTTTGTTTACCATCCATTTAGACCAGATGGTCCCCCTGGTTTGGTTTATAGAACAGTGGCCACAAGCAGAGACTTCTCAGAGACAGCACCCCCATTATAGAACTTTCTCCCAAGGAAAATATGAACAGTGCATCCCTCACCCGTTTAGAGGCAACTCCAAACACACTGTTCAGCCAGGCATATGTAGAACAACAACACATTTTATGGTCAAACAGCACTAAGTAAATTACTACTAATATTTTTCTTTCTTAAAATATACACTTTTAATATTGTTTTAAGCAGTGCTAGTGATGCTTTACAATAGCTGTCTTTGAGAGTTTTCTTGTAAACCACCCTGGATTTCTCAGAAACTTTTAATTTCAAATTAGATGTTGATTTAATAAATTAGGCAGAAGAAAGAAATGTTTAAATACATCTAAATCCCACAGACCTACTGCCTCCTAGGCGCATACTGCAGAGACACAGCATGTGTGTGTATGTGTGTGAGAGACAGAGCTCTCTCTCTCTCTCTCTCTCTCTCTCTCTCTCTCTCTCTCTCTCTCTCTCTCTCTCTCTCTCTCTCTCTCTCTCTCTCTCTCATACACACACACACACACAGAGAGAGAGAGAGAGAGAGAGAGAGAGAGAGAGAGAGAGAGAGAGAGAGAGAGAGAGAGAGAGAGAGAGAGAGAGAGAGAGAGAGAGAGAGAGAGAGAGAAACCCTTCCTGCTTTCTCATTCTTTAGGCTCCAGACAAAAGTAAAGAATCATAGAATCGTAGAATCGTAGAGTTGGAGGGGACCTCCCGGGTCATCGAGTCCAACCCCCTGCTCGAGGCAGGATTCCTTAAACCATCCCAGATAGATGGCCGTCCAGTCTCTGCTTGAAGACCTCCATTGAAGGGGAGCTCACCACCTCCTGTGGCAACCTGTTCCACTGGTTGATCACCCTTACTGTTAGAAATTTTTTTCTAACATCTAATCTGAATCTTTTCCCCTGCAGTTTCATCCCATTGTTTCTAGTCCTTCCTTGGGCAAGTGAGAACAGGGCTGATCCCTCTGCACTGTGACAGCCCTTCAGGTATTTGTAGACAGCTATCATGTCTCCTCTCAGTCTTCTTTTCTGTAGACTAAACATTCCTAATTCCTTTAACCGTTCCTCATAGGACATGGTTTGTAGACCGTTCACCATCTTGGTAGCTCTCCTTTGAACCTGCTCCAGTTTGTCAGTGTCTTCCTTGAACTGGGGTGACCAGAACTGGACACAGTACTCCAGGTGAGGTCGGACCAAGGCAGAGTAGAGGGGAATAATAACTTCACGTGATCTGGACTCTATGCTTCTCTTGATACACCCCAGGATCGTGTTTGCCTTTTTTGCAGCTGCTTCACACTGTTGCCTCATGTTCAATCGATGATCCACTAGGACACCGAGGTCCTTTTCACATGTACTGCTGCTCAGCTGGATTCCTCCCATACTATATGTGCTTTTTTTCATTTTTCTTACCCAGATGTAGTACCTTGCATTTTTCCTTGTTAAATACCATTTTATTAGTTGCAGCCCATTGTTCGAGTTTCTCTAAATCTTTTTGAATCCTTTCTCTCTCTGCTCTGGTGTTTGCAATCCCTCCTAGCTTTGTGTCATCTGCAAATTTGATCAGTTTCCCCTCAATTCCCTTATCCAAATCATTTATAAAAATATTAAACATAACTGGGCCCAGAACAGAGCCTTGTGGCACTCCGCTTGAGACTTTCTTCCAGTTGGATGTGCAGCCATTTATAGCCACTCTTTGAGTACGATTACTAAGCCAGTTATGAACCCACCTAACAGTCACCCTGTCAATCCCATATTTGATCATTTTTTCAATGAGGATGGTGTGAGATACTTTGTCGAAAGCTTTGCTGAAATCCAGAAATACTATGTCTACTGTATTTCCCTGATCAACCCATTCCGTGATTTTGTTATAGAATGAAATTAGATTAGTTTGACACGACTTGTTTGTTACAAACCCATGTTGACTGCTGTTAATTATTGAATTCCCATCCAAATGCTGACATATATGTTGCTTAATAATTTGTTCAAGAATCTTTCCTGGTATTGAAGTCAGGCTAACAGGCCTGTAGTTCCCTGGGTCTGCCTTCTTCCCTTTTTTGAAGATAGGGACAACATTTGCCCTTCTCCAATCATCTGGGACTTCTCCTGTTCTCCATGACTTTTCAAAGATTACAGCAAGTGGTTCAGCAATTACTTCTGCTAATTCCTTCAGTACCCGAGGATGTAATCCATCTGGACCTGGAGACTTAAACTCATTTAAATTAGCTAAGTGTTCCCTTACCTTCTCTGTGTCGATTACATGCCTTAATTCTCTTAGTCCTTCACTAGCACAGTGAAGGTCAGTTGCAATTACATTATCTTTCTTAGAAAAAACAGATACAAAATAGGAGTTTAGAATCTCTGCCTTCTCAAGATCACTTTTGACGACTTCCCCATTCTCGTTCTCTAAACTTCCTATAGCCTCTTTAACTTTTCTTTTACTTTTGACATATCCCCAAAACCCTTTTTTATTGTTTTTAGTCTCTCTTGCAAGCCTCAATTCATTATTAACCTTAGCTTTTCTGATACTTGCCCTGCAGTTTGTACAGATTGCATTATAATCTTCCTTAGATATGTATCCCTCCGTCCAATTCTTAAACATTTCTTTTTTCCTTTTTAGCAAGTTTTTAAGTTCTAGGTTTATCCACCCTGGTCTCTTTAGATGTTTCCCATTCTTCCTTCTTTGAGGAATTGTTAAAGATTGCGCTTCTAGTATTGCATTTCTCAAAATATCCCATCCTTCTTGGACATTTCTATCCCTTAGTACATTCAGCCATTTGATCCCCCCTACCCTCTTCTTGAGTCCATCAAAATCTGCCCGTCTGAAGTCCAACTTTGAAGTCTGAGTCCTCTCAGGCTTTCCTTCCCTTATTATGCAGAATTCAAGGATAACATGATCACTACCTCCTAAGGTCCCAGAATCTCTGATTTCCTCGACCATTTCCTCCCTGTTTGTAAGGATTAGATCGAGGATAGCCAATCCTCTCGTTTTCTCCTCCACGTTTTGGTGGATGAAATTGTCAGCAAGAGAGAATAAGAACTGGCTTCCGGTGGCTCCTCCGGCATCGCTAGAGTCTCCACTGTGAGGCTCCGTTCCCTGGGTCTGTAAAGCCGCTAAAAACAGCGCTCATCAGCTGTTTGTCGCGGTGGAAAAACCCCTCTTCGGGCGAAGAAGAGGTGTAGAGCTTCAAGAGTAAGGTTGAGCCCCTCTAAGATCTCTGGAATAAATTTTCAGAGACAGAGAGGGTGTGCTCCCTAGGCACTTGAAATGCTCCTGCCCAGAGACGCTTCTGTCGGCTGACAGAAATAGACGTCGCGACCGCCTCTGCTTTTAAGAAACAAATAATAAGGACTTTATACAGACGGAGTGAATACAGGAGTTCTCTAAGTATCGCAAGTATTTTGCTACTTTGTTTCTGCCTATGTACTTATAACTCTTTTAAATCAACATAATCCTTTCAAGATGGCGATAGTTCTTTGTACTAAGCGAAAGTGCTGGAAAGTGAAACTGAACTTTCTCTTCTCTTTCGGAAGTGAAGCTTGAGAAACCATTTTGACTTGAATTATTTATTAAATTACAACGTAAAGTGGAACTTAAAAGAAATTAAGAAGGGAGGAAAATTTGGTAACTTACAAAGAAAAAATTTCCTTTTTTTTTTACTAAAATATTTAAAATGACGACGAGACAGAAGGCAGCTATAGCGAAGGCGGCTATACCCTCCCCAGGGCAGCTTGCTAAATCACAATCTGCCCCTTTAGCCTCTGTATCGCTGATTCCGACAGAACCTCAAGCTTCTATACAACCCCCTCCAGAAATGCTTACAATGAAAGATTTGCAGGCTGCATTAGCCACTGCATTATCCACTGCATTATCTACAGTAAATGACAAGTTGGATAAGCTGGAGGAAAAAATGGAAGAACAGAAAAAAGATTTTAAAGCCATGACAGAAGCTTATAACTCAGAGATAAGAGAAGATATTGTTGAAGCTATTAAAGGAGTATGGGACTATACTGCGGGAGTTGAAGAAAAGTTGGAAGGTGTGGAGCAACAGATGGAGGAAAAACTAGAAGAAATTAAAAGTGACTTACAGGATCAGGCTGTCATGACACAATATAACCAGATGCAGATGGCTGTTAGAATCAGAGGTTTCAGAGAAATGTCAAAGGAGAGTCAAGAGGATTTAAGAAAAATTTTTGTTGAAGCTTTAGCAACTTTTTTGGAGGATACGGTTGAAAATGTAGCTTGGCAGGTTGAGCGGATATTTAGGATGAATTCACGTATAGCAGCACAAAGAAATTTGCCCAGAGACATTGTGATATATTTTAGTACAAGAAAATTTAGAAACTGGGTTCTTACTAAAGCATATAATAAACAATTAAGTGTTGCTGGTCAAGAAGTACAGGTTTTGAAAGAGATACCTCCCAAAATGTTGAGATCAAGGAAAGACTATGCTTTTCTGACAGAGGAGCTTAAAAAAAGAGAGATACAATATAGATGGGAGGTGCCAACTGGACTTTCTTTATTTTTCCAGAATAATAGATATCGTCTGACCTCAGTTGCTAAAGCGAAGGATTTTTTTGAGAATATATTGATAGGTGGTAAATTTACCTCTCCAAGATCTAAGAGGGCAGCTCTTGAAAAAGAAATAGAATCATCTCAACTTATGGAATTTCAATTAATTTCAACATCAGATATGGATAAAGGAGCAGCGGTGGATCAGCCAGTGCAGAGCATCGATATTTTTCAACCTTTGGTTGCTGAGAGACCCAAAGAACAAAGGCATACACGTGAGGCTATCAAGACTACGGAACAAAGAGAAAAAGTACAGCCATCGACATCTTCGGAAGCCATGGGAGCAAGGCCTAAGAGGAAGGAGGAAGTGGTTTTGGCTTTGCAGAAGCTTTCACAAAAAGGCCATGTCAAATAAATACTTGACATGGAATGTGAATGGTTTAAATTCTCCACAGAAAAGGAAGAAGATATTTCACTATTTGAAGCAATGTAAAAATGATGTAATTTGCTTACAAGAAACTCATATTAGAATTTCTGATCAGAAATACTTGATAAATAATAGGTTGGGTACACATTTTGTGGCAGCATCACTAGAGAAAGAAAATGGAATTGTTATTTATGTTAAAAATCATATAAAAGCTAAATTAATAGAAGCAGATATTCAAGGTAGATTTTTAGCTATTGAAATTTTACTAGATGGGAAGAAAGTTCTTTTGATGGGTATATATGCTCCAAACCAGCAACAAGGTATATTTTATAAGTTATTACATAAAAAATTAATACAATTGGATTATAGATCTTGTATTTTAATGGGAGATTGGAATGGTATTCTTGATGTTGGTTTGGATAAGAAAAAGATCTCATCTGTTCCTCAATCGCGTTCTATCTTGCCTAAATCTTTTTTTGATATTAAGGATGATTTTAATCTGTCAGATATATGGCGAGAAAGACATGGTAGGGATCAAGAGTTTACTTTTTTTTTCTGATAGACACCAATCTTTTTCTAGAATTGATTTTATTTTAACTACTAGTGATTTTATATTAAGTTTAAAGAAAGTAAAAATTTTACCTAATGTATTGCCTGACCATAACCCAGTTATGATGGAATTAATGACTGGTCAGTTTACTAGAAGATCTTGGAGAATTAATGAAAATTTGTTTAAATATGAGGCAAATGTGGAAGAATGTAAAAAGGCCATGAAGGAATTTTTTATGTTAAATATGAACAGGGAAACGGCAATAGAAACGGTGTGGGACTCTAGTAAAGCTCATATGCGTGGAATTTTAATTGAAATGAATATAAGGCATAGACGTAAACAAGAAGAAAAAAGGAGAGTTTTAGAAGCGGAAATAAGGAAAAAAGAGTTATTATTAATAAAGAAACCAGATGATAGTAATATTAAAGAAGGGATCAAGATTTTACGGAAACAATTTGATATACTGATGGCTGACCAAGTTGCCAGGAATCTACAATATGCCAAACATAATACATTTTTAATGCTAATAAACCTGGCAGATGGTTGGCTTATATATTAAGGAAAAAACAAAAATCCCGTATAATTGAGAAGGTAGAATATAAGGGGCAAGAAGTATTTCAACAAGAAATTATCAAAAAAGCTTTCCTAGAGTTCTACACCAAATTATATTCTGAAGAGAAGGTTCAAGAGAAAGAGATAGATGCCTTTTTAGAAAATCAAAATGTTTTGAAAGTTACGTTGGAACAAAGAGATAGATTAAATGCATTGATTACATCAGAAGAAATTATTGCTGCAATTAAGCAATTGAAAATGGGAAAATATCCTGGAACTGACGGTTTTACAGCGATTTATTATAAGTGTCTACAAGAAGAAATGGTTAAACCTCTGAGAGAGTTATTTGTAAATATTCAAGAGGGGGGTCGGGTACCACCTTCATGGAAAACGGCTTATGTCTCCTTGATCCCTAAAGAGGGAAAAGACAATGTTCAAGTGGAAAGCTTTAGACCTATTTCGCTGTTAAATACGGACTACAAGATTTTTGCAAAAATTTTGGCTAATAGATTAATGACAGTTTTAACTCAAATAATTCATCCAGACCAAACTGGCTTTTTACAAGGGAGACAGATGAAAACCAATGTTAGACAACTTGTTAATATATTGGAACATCTGGATAAACACATTCAAGTGCCGGCAGTTCTTATGTTTTTGGACGCTGAAAAAGCCTTTGATAGACTGAACTGGTTATTTTTGAAAAGACTTGTAGTCAAGATGGGAATGGGGGACCAGTTTATCAACTCTATATCAGCAGTGTATCAAAAACAAACAGGGCAGATTATTGTGAATGGTCAAATAACAGATTCATTTAATATTGAGAAAGGTACCAGGCAGGGTTGTCCTTTATCCCCTTTATTGTTTGTTTTAACTTTAGAGGTTTTACTGAATAAGATCAGAGCCTCAGAGGAAATAAAAGGAGTTCAGATTAGACAACATGATTATAGACTATGCGCTTTTGCGGATGATTTACTTGTGACATTAACGCAACCAATACAGTCGGCTCAGAGGTTGATGGAGATTATTCAAAACTATGGAAGGGTATCAGGTTTCAAACTGAATATATCCAAGACAAAGATGTTGGTTAAAAATTTAGGTGATAAATTAAAACAAGATTTGGAAAGAATAACAGGGTGTGAGATAGTTAAGAAAGTCAAATATTTAGGAATTTATATAGAAGCTTCAAATGGGAAATTGTATAAGAATAATTATGAACTTTTATGGAACAAGGTACAAATAGAGCTGGAGAATTGGAAAAAATTACAATTATCAATGTTGGGAAGGATAGCTGCAGTCAAAATGAATGTATTGCCGAAATTTTTATTTTTATTTCAAATGTTACCAATACTTAAAAAGGATGGGAATTTGGAGGAGTGGCAGAAAGGTATTAATAGATTTATTTGGAATGGCAAGAAACCAAGGGTTAAATTAAAAATTATTCAAGATATAAGAGAGAGAGGTGGTTTGAAAGTGCCCAATTTTAAGCTATATTATTATGCAGCAGTTCTAGTAGCAATAAGTGATTGGATTAATTTAACTAATGAAAGAATATTGAATATAGAAGGGTACGGATTATTGTATGGGTTTCATGCCTATCTAGTTTATGATAAAAAGTTGGATAGGAGCTTTAAAGAACATTTATTAAGAAATTCACTGTTGCGTGTCTGGAAAAAGTATTACTATAAGTTAAATGGCAAAATTCCTTTATGGACAGTCCCCAGGCATGCAATAGAGAGTATGAATAGACAACAAATTCAAGATGTGGTGCCCTATGAGAAGCTTTTAATTAAAGAAGGAAATAGTTTAGAATTGAAACCACTAGATAGGTTAAGGGAAGAAGGAATAGCTCATAATTGGTATTCACATATATAACTTCAGGCTAGATGGCAAAAAGATGTTAAGACGGGTTTTTCTTTAAAGGATGAAAAATTAATCAAACAAGTTAGAGATCAAAGAGTTATGCATATTAAAAGATTATACGATGTTTTAATTGAAATTGATTCTGGAACTGAATTAGTTAAAGATTGTATGATTAAGTGGGAATGTAACTTTGGACATCCAATTACGATGGAAACTTGGAAAAGGATATGGGTGAAAAATATAAATTTTACACAAGCTCAGCATTTAAGAGAAAATTTTTATAAAATGTTTTATAGATGGCATTTAGACCCAAAAAAATTATCACTTATGTATCCAGATATGCAACCCAAATGTTGGAGATGTGATTCCATGGACGCTACTTACTTTCACATTTGGTGGACTTGTAAAAAAATTAAGGCTTTTTGGATAAAAATATGGTGGATTCTTCAAAACATATTGAAAAAGCGTATTGAATTTTCACCACAGTTATTCTTGTTAGGTATTATAAAAGACTGTACCACCATAGAGACTAAGTTGATTTTGAATTTGACTACGGCAGCAAGATTGCTGGTGGGACAATATTGGAAGACAGCTGAAACACCATCTATTGAAGAATGGACGTTAAAAGTTGTGAATTTGGCGGAAATGGCTAAGATATCTGCATATTTGAAGAACCACTCAAATGAACAATTTTTGATGGAGTGGAAAAAATGGATAGATTATATACAAAAGAAATATCAATTGAAGGAATTATATTTGGTTTATAGTTAAATCATTATGTATAAGTAGTCTAGCGGGGGTTTCTTGCGTTCTTACCCTGTATTCATTCTGGGAAGCCTGGGGGGGAGGTGGGAGGGTTTTAATAATTGTTATTTTATGTTTTCTCAACTGTTTTGGGGATCGATATTTTCTTTTTTTTTTAGGTAGCAAGGGGTTGCTCGGGTGGCCTCTGGGCACCACATTGGATGGAAAGAAGGAGGAGTGAAGGTTAAGCAAGTAGGAAGAGGGTAAGAGGGAGAAGATAGGGGATAGAGGTGGGTGGAGGGGATGGAGAAAGATGAGAAAGGAGAAAGTAGGTTGTTAGATGGGAAGAAGAGGGGGTTAGTTTTGTCTTAGGAGGATGTGGTGGGGAGGGGGTACCGAGCAGTTATTTTGTTTGATTGTTTGGTAATTGTACATGATTGTTTACAGTTGAGTTATTATTATTTTTTATCTTTTGTTAAAAATTTTGTAAAAACTAATAAAAATATTTTTTAAAAAAAAGAGAATAAGAACTTATTAGACTTCTGGCTTTTGCCTGAGAGAGATTCCCAACAAATGTCTGGATAGTTAAACTCTCCCATAATCACTATATCATGCTTTCTTGATAGTTTAGCCATTTGATCTAGAAAGAGGTCATCCATATCTTCTGTTTGTCCAGGGGGCCTATAATAGACTCCTACAATAGTATCCTTTCTGTTGTTCTCCCCATGAATTCTTACCCAAACAGATTCTACTGAGTTTCCACTCTCTGAAACCTGGATCTCTGAGGAGACAAATGCTTTTTTAACATAAAGTGCAACACCCCCTCCTCTTTTGTTAAGCCTGTTCCGCAAAAATAAGTTGTAGCCTTCGATGTCAGTGTTCCATCCATGTGTGTTATCCCACCAGGTTTCAGTAATACCTATGACATCATATTTATCTTCCTGAATTAAGATCTCCAGCTCTCCTTTTTTATTTCTCATGCTTCGTGCATTGGTGTAGAAGCATTTTAGTTTGTGACTGGTACCTATTGCAGACTTGCCTCCTCCACTTTTCTTACAATCTTTTTGCATTTGTTCTTTTGTTCTATTTCTGAGAGGAAGAATATCACCTGGTTTGATTGGCTGAGTATTTTTGTTTAACTTTTTACTTCCCTTCCCCTTTTGTTTTAGTTTAAAGCTCTCCTGATGAGTGAAGCAAGGCACTTGCCAAATACATTCTTTCCTGTCTTTGTAAGGTGCAACCTATCCCTTGCAAGGAGCCCATCATATAGGTAGTTTTCTCCATGGTTCAAAAATCCAAATCCTTGCTTCTTGCACCACTGACGTAGCCAGTTGTTCACCTCAAGAATCCTGTCCCATCTTCTTTCTCCATGACCATCCACTGGAAGGATAGACGAAAAAACTACTTGTGCTCCGAGTTCCTTCACTTTCCGTCCAAAGTCTTCAAAGTCATGGCAGATGGTTTCAAAGTTGTTTCTTGTAGTGTCATTTGTGCCTACATGTATTAGTAGGAATGGGTTGTAGTCTGTAGGACTGAAGAGCCTCGTTATGGTATCATTCACATCTTTGATTTGTGCCCCTGGGAGACAGCACACCTCTCGTGAGTTTCTTTTGGGTCTGCAGATAGCTGTCTCTGTTCCTCTCAACAGGGAATCTCCCACAACCACCACTCTCCTGTTCTTCTTTTCAGTACCATTTCTTTCTCTCCGTTCAAGAGGTTTCTGGGGGCATAGTGGAGCATTCTTTGTGGATTGTGTAGTCAATTTTTGAGATACATCTGTATTGTTCTCCTGGCTAAGTGGTTGGAATCGGTTCTTAAGTTGTAAGTTGTTAAGTTGTAAGGGTGTAGAATGTCGCCCAATTTTCCTGTTCCTATGTGTCACATGTCTCCATCCCTCAGCTTCCACAGGTACAGTAAGATTTTCTTCTATTCCGTCTTTTTGAAAAGTTTCTTCAGTTCTGTCAAGGAAGTTCTCGTGTTCCCTAATCTGTTGCAGTGTGGCCACTCTCTCTTCAAGACTTTTCACCTTTTCTTCTAGGAGAGCCACAAGCTTGCATTTGTGGCAGGTGAAGTTTAGTTTCTGTTCTGGAAGGCTCATGAACATACAGCATACACTGCAGCAAACCATAGATCTCTTCCCCTCTTCCATATTGTGTGGAGCTGCTTGATGTTATTCTTTGTGATTCCTTTGATTGTTGATCAGTTGATCAGCCAGTCTCCAGCACTCTTTCAAATTGCAGTAACTTTTAACTTCTTTACAGTATAAACTATGAATACCTTAGGTATAATTCTTTCTTTTACTACTGTGTAGGAAGAGGAGGAGGAGAAGTGGTTAAGGGGAGAGGGAGCTTTCCTGCAGTTCTTCCCTGCTTGTGGGGGGAAGGACAAAGGCTTAATCAATTAATTAATCAATCAATCAATTTGATCAATTACTGCAAAGGAAGGGATTGAATCAATCCCGTGAGCAACTGTGCTGAGGATGGGACGGCTGTGGCGACTTGATTTTAAAGGGAAAAAAATAATAAAAAATAAATAATAAAAAAAATGGCAAAAGTAGCAGTCTCTGGGGACAGGAAGAGTGGGCGGTGCTTGCCCGGCTGCAGCTCCAGTGGCGGGAAATTTAAATTTAAATCAGAGGAGGAAGCAGGCGGCTTCCGGTCGCCGCGAGCGCGGGCTCCGCTTTCCAAAATGGCGGCCGGAGCCAGCATTAGAAGAGACCAAAGCATATACAACCCAATCTTTAGCCAGCGTTGCATACCAAATCAATGCATTGGCCAACAATGTGCTCCAACTACTGGATATCCAAGACTCCCAGCTCCGAAGAATGGAATCCTCTATTAATCATATTTCACAGGTAATTATTGAACAGATAATTAAGCTATTATGGATATTTCTTTCCTCCACATGCTTATGCGGAGTAATGTAAATAGGTAGAGAGATGGTTCCCAAATCATGACTGGGTAATAGTTAACTTCAAAATTTTCTCTATAAATATTTCAGTTTATGTCATGACCTTCATGCCTTGGAAGGCTGGATATGTTGTATCCGTGGCATAAGCTTCACTGACTTCAGATTTGAGATAAACTGTTCTTGTCTCTGGTATTTAGCTTTTTTCTCCTGATAGCACAACTTCCTTGATGCAGTTAACTGCACAGAGTGGTATGTGGCTTTAAAATATTCCTGCTTGATCCACCATATCAGCCAAAACAGAAATAATAACAATAACAATAATAGAGCTGGAAGTTAACTTGGAGGTCTTCCAATTCAACCCCCTGTTTGAGCAGGAGACCCTATACCATTTCAGACAGGTGGCTGTCCAATCTCTTCTGGAAAACCTCCAGTGATGGAGCACCCACAGCTTCTGGAGGCAAGCCTTTCACCAATTAATTGTTCTAACTGTCAGGAAATTTCTCCTTGTTTCTAGGTTGGGTCTCTGCTTGATTAGTTTCCATCCATTGCTTCTTGTCCTGCCATCAGGTGCTTTGGAGAATAAGTCGACCCCCTCTTCCCTGTGACAGCTCCTCAAATATTGGAGGACTATTATTATGTCACTCCTAGGCCTTCTCTTTGTTAGAGTAGACATACCTAGCTCCCTCAGTCGATCATCATATGGTTTTTCCACCTTTAATATAACATATAAGCTGTACAATTCAATTGAAAAACACACTGAAATCTTTTAAGGGGGAAAATAGCAATAAAAATGTACAATAATGTGGTTACATAAAGACACTTTGTTGAAGTGCCTAGCTTCGCACCAGAAAGAAAGACGAGCAGCTCTTTCTGCAGTGTCATCCAAGGCCCTCTCCCTCCACCAGAGCCGCCTCAGAAATGGGTGTTTCAACCATGAAGGTTCAGAGCTGGGAGAAATCTGACTGCCTGCATGAGCACCAGCTTGTCTCCTCACCAAAGTGGTACCTATTTAGCTACTCAAATAGAACGTGCTTTCAAACTGCTAGGTGGACAGAAGCTTAGGCAAGTGACAGGAGCTCACCCCACCACACAGTGCTAGGGCTTGAACACACTGGAGCAAAGACCATCTCCAGCATCATTAAGTCACTGGGCCACAATGCCTCCTAGCCACAATAATATAAGAAAAGGAAAATCTATTTATAGACACATCCTTGGTTGGGTTTTTTGTCATCCTTATTTTAATATTGCTGGAGTGTAATTTTTGAATTCTACAATGTGCACAGGAAAACAAAAATACCTGCAATGTGAGGACTTGGGACATTTCCTCACTGGTGACTTAAAGTATCTTTGGTACCATTTTTGTCATTAAGTCTGTTCTCATTAGTACATAGAACATAGAAATAATAGGGTTGGAAGGGACCTTGAAGGTCTTCTAGTCCAACCCCCTGCCCATGGCAGGAGATCCTATACCATTCTGGACTTTTGGGGGGCTTGAAGGGATCATAGAAAGAATAAAAGAATAACAAAACAGAATAATAGAGTTGGAAGGGACCCCAGAGGTCATCCAGTCCAACTCCACACCCAAGCAAGAGGCCCTATACTATATCAGACAAATGGCTACCCAATCTCTTCTTAGAAACCTCCAATGATGGAGCACCCACAACTTCTGGATTGTATGATTCTACCATGCTTTAAACTCTTACTTGCTGAAAGGTGTTAAAATGGGAAATGTGCCAAGTACTGTGTTACTCATTATTCCTAATAATAACTTGGTACAATAATGATTTGATGATGCTCTAAGAATCTATTCTTATACACTAATGAGTCAATGCCTTAGAAGGGCATGATACTTCAAAAACAGCCTGCAGTGCCTTGTCTCAGAATTCTGCAGTTACATCTTCCTACCCTGTGTTGAGTCCTGCCTGAATCATAAATCTACTTTTTCCTCCTCTGAATTAGTTCCCCCAGAACTTTAATATGTAGGGATTAGGTGGTAACTGTACAGGACTCCTTTTCAGAAAAAATCCATATGCAGAAAAGGAATGCAAGCCATTTAATGTTGTTGTTGTTAGTTGCGAAGTCGTGTCTGACCCATCACGACTCCATGGACAATGTTCCTCCAGGCCTTCCTGTCCTCTACCATCTTCTGGAGTCCATTTAAGCTCACGCCTACTGCTTCAGCGACTCTATCCAGCCACCTCCTTCTCTGTCGTCCCCTTCTTCTATTGCCCTCAATCTTTCCCAGCATTAGGCTGTTCTCCAGTGAGTCCTTCCTTCTCATTAGGTGGCCAAAGTACTTGAGTTTCAACTTCAGGATCTGGCCTTCTAAAGAGCAGTCAGGGTTGATCTCCTCTAGGACTGACTGGTTTGATCGCCTTGCAGTCCAGGGGACTTTCAGGAGTCTTCTCCAGCACCATAATTCAAAGGCCTCAATTCTTTTGCACTCAGCCTTTCTTATGGTCCAACTTTCACAGCCATACATTGCAACTGGGAAAACCATGGCCTTGGCTATACGCACTTTTGTTGGCAGGGTGATGTCTCTGCTTTTTAGTATGCTGTCTAGATTTGTCATAGCTTTCCTCCCCAGGAGCAAGTGTCTTGTAATTTCTTGGCTGCAGTCCCCATCTGTGGTGATCTTGGAGCCCAGGAAGATAAAATCTGTCACTACCTCCATTTCTTCCCCATCTATTTGCCAGGAATTGAGAGGTCTGGATGCCATGATCTTGGTTTTCTTAATGTTGAGTTTCAAGCCAACTTTTGCACTCTCCTTCTTCACCCGCATCAAGAGGCTCTTTAGTTCCTCTTCAGTTTCTGCCATTAGAGTGGTATCATCTGCATATCTTAGGTTGTTGATATTTTTCCCGGCAATCAAAATTACAACTTTTGATTCATCTAGTCCTGCCTTTCTCATGATATGCTCTGCATATAAGTTAAATAGGCAGGGCGACAGAATACAGCCTTGCCGGACTCCTTTCCCAATTTTGAACCAATCAGTGGTTCCATGTTCAGTTCTCACTGTTGCTTCTTGACCTGCATATAGGTTTCTCAAGAGACAAATAAGATGGTCTGGTACTCCCATCTCTTTAAGAACTTGCCACAATTTGTTGTGATCCACACAATCAAAGGCTTTAGCATAGTCAGTGAAGCAGAAGTAGATGTTTTTCTGGAACTCCCTAGCTTTCTCCATGATCCAGTGTATGTTGGCAATTTGATCTCTAGTTCCTCTGCCTCTTTGAAATCTTGCCTGTACTTCTGGAAGTTCTCAATCCACATACTGCTGGAGTCTAGCTTGTAGGATTTTAAGCATAACTTTACTTGCATGTGAAATGACCTGACAGTGGTAGAGCCGGCTGATGTAGACAGTCGGCCATGACTGGAACTAGTAATGACCTATGGAAAACCGGGTGAATCAGCATGGTCTGCGGTAATGACAAGTGAAATGCCACAGGATTGATCACTGCTTCAACCGGAATGGGCCCAAATAACGGTGATCGAGTTTTTTCGATGGCCATGCTGTGGGCAGGTACCGCGTGGACAACCAAACCTGATCGCCCACAGATAACGGAGGAGCATCTCGACAATGACGATAGGTGAATCGTTTGTAATCCTCCTTGGCTTTCTCCAGCTGGTGTTGAACTACTTGGTGCACCGCTTTCAGCTCTTGGAGGAATTTGTCCACGGCTGGAACTAGGGAGTCAGATGGAGCAAACAGGAAGAGCCGTGGATGGAAGCCATAACTGGCGAAGAACAGCAAAACACAGGTGGATGCATGCTGGGCCTTGTTATAAGCCCATGGTGGCGAACCTATGGCATGCGTGCCACAGGCGGCATGCAGAGCCGTCCCTGTGCGCATGCACGCCATCGCCCTGGAGGGAGGCGGGGCCAGACTGCTCCCTTCTGCCTCTCCAGGTGCGCCTGCACTCTCGGCTCTCTTTCTCTCTGCACTGAGAGCCAGGGAGCAACTTCAAGAGCTGGACGGATCCGGGCTGGATAGTGGAGGCGGCTGCCAGCACGAGTCCACGTAAGCCTCTGGAGTGATTTTTGCGGTGCCCCAGTGGCCCGATCTGGGCTCCAGAGGCCTGGAAAAGGCCTCTGTCGCCTGGACTGGCCGTGGGGGTGTGTGCAAAATCCCCCACCCACCATTATTATTATTATTATTATTATTATTATTATTTATTCGATTTCTATGCCGCCCTATTCCGGAGAACTCAGGGCGGCTCACAACACAGTAGAAATCAACATATAAAATACATGTAAATATAAAACCTCTTAATTTTTTAAAAAAACCAATCATTCAGCATACACACAGACATACACTGGCTTGGGGCAAGATGTTAACTACCCCAGGCCTGCCGGCAGAGGTGTGTTTTGAGTAATTTACGAAAGGCGGAGAGGGTGGGGGCAACACGGATCTCCGGGGGAAGTTGGTTCCAGAGGGCAGGGGCCGCAACAGAGAAGGCTCTTCCCCTAGGCCCCGCCAGGCGACACTGTCTGGCTGATGGGACCTGGAGAAGGCCGACTCTGTGGGCCCTAACTGGCCGCTGGGATTCATGGGGCAGCAGACGGTCCCGTAAGTAACCTGGTCCGATGCCATGTAGGGCTTTATAGGTCATAACCAACACTTTGAATTGGGTTCGGAGACCAATTGGCAGCCAATGCAGCTCGCGGAGTGATGCCGAAATGTGGGCATTTCTGGGCAAGCCCAACACTGCTCGCGCGGCTGCATTCTGCATTACCTGAAGTCTCCGAACGTTTTTCAAAGGTAGCCCCATGTAGAGAGCATTGCAGTAGTCGAGCCTCGAGGTGATAAGGGCATGAGTGACTGTGAGAAGAGACTCCCGGTCCAAATAGGGCCGCAACTGGTGCACCAGGCGAACCTGGGCAAATGTCCTCCTCGCCACAGCCGAAAAATGATGTTCCAAATTTAGCTGTGGATCGAGGAGGACGCCCAAGTTGCGGACCTTCTCCGAGGGGGTCAAAAGCTCCCCCCCCCAGGCTGATGGACGGATAGATTGAATTATCCTTGGGAGGCAGAACCCATAGCCACTCCGTCTTGTCGGGGTTGAGCTTGAGCCTGTTGGCACCCATCCAAACCCTAACAGCCTCCAGACATTGGCACATCACTTCCGCTGCTTCACTGAAATGACACGGGGTGGAGATGTAAAGCTGGGTATCATCAGCATACTGATGATATCTCACCCCGTGTTGTCGGATGATCTCACCCAGCGGTTTCATGTAAATATTAAACAGCAGAGGGGAGAGGACCGATCCCTGAGGGACCCCACAAGGGAGGAACCTAGGGGTCGACCTCTGACCCCCTGCCAACACCGACTGCGACCGACCAGTGAGGTAGGAGGTGAACCACTGCAAAACAGTGCCTCCAACCCCCAACCCCTCCAGTCGATGCAGAAGGATACCATGGTCAATGGTATCGAAAGCCGCTGAGAGGTCAAGTAGCACCAGGATAGTGGAAAATCCCTTATCCCGGGCCCGCCAGAGATCATCCGTCAGCGCGACCAAAGCAGTTTCTGTGGAGTAGCCGAGCCTGAATCCTGACTGTTGAGGGCCCAGATAATCAGCCTCATCCAAGGATCGTTGGAGCTGGAGTGACACCACCTTCTCAACAACCTTCCCTATAAAGGGAAGATTGGAGACGGGACGGTAGTTGTTTAATACATCTGGGTCCAGGGAAGGCTTCTTGAGGAGGGGGCGCACAATTGCCTCCTTGCAGGGAGCCGGAAAGGACCCCTCCCTCAAAGAAGCGTTGACAATCTCCTGAACCCAGCCCCGCGTCACCTCCCTGCTGGCTGAAACCCGCCAGGAGGGGCACGGGTCCAATAAACAGGTGGCGGAACTCACAGCTCCAATGGCCTTGTCCACTTCATCGGGTGCCACAGGGTCAAACTCCTCCCACACAACAGGATCAAGACGAGTCCCTGTCATCTCGACTGAATCATTATCAGCCGACACTGCATTCCAATTGGAGTCAAGGTCCATCCGAATCTGGGCGATTTTATCCGCGAAAAACTTATTAAAGTCCTCAGCACTACCCTGCAAGGGTGCATCAACCCCCCCCCGATTAAGGAGGGAGCGAGTTACCCTAAACAGGGCGGCTGGGCGGGATTCCGCAGATGCAATCAAGGCGGAATGATACGCGCATCTTGCCGCCTTGAGCGCCACCTGATAAGTCTTGATATAAGATCTTAAAAGTGTTCGGTCAGATATGGATTTACTTTTCCTCCATCGCTTCTCTAGACGTCTCTTCTGGCGCTTCATCCCCCTGAGTTCCTCAGTGAACCAAGGAGATCTCCTGGGTCTGCTACCACAGAGAGGTCGCAGCGGCGCGATCCGGTCAAGAGCCCCCTTCGCAGCCATATTCCAGGCCGTAACCAGGGACTCTGCCGAACCGAGAATGAGAGAATCCGGTATTTCCCCAAGCGTCCTCTGAAAGCTCTCTGGGTCCATCAGACGTCTGGGGCGGAACCACCTAATTGGTTCCACCTCCCTGCGGGGGAGGATTGGAGCCTTGAAAACAAGCCGTAACAGAAAATGGTCTGACCATGACATAGGCAAAATATCTAAGCCCCTTAAATTCAGATCATTGCTCAACTGTTCTGAGAGGAATACCATGTCGGGAGTGTGTCCCCTCTCGTGAGTCGGACCCTGAACTACCTGAGTCAGGTTCATGGTTGCCATGGTGGCCATGAACTCCTGCGCCAACCCAGAGGATTCGCCGAGCGATGGAAGATTTAAGTCCCCCAAGACAATAAGCCTGGGGAACTCAACCGCCAGCCCAGCAACCCCCTCAAGTAGCGCAGGCAGGGCTGTTGACACGCAGCTGGGAGGCAGGAATGCGAGCAACAAGCCCACCTGAACCCCTAGGTCCAACTTCACAAGGAGCAACTCACAACCCGCAATCTCAGAAACAGCGAGCCTGCGTAGGCTAAAAGTCTTCTTGGCTATAATAGCCACTCCTCCCCCCCTTCCCTGGGGTCGTGGCTGGTGGCATACCTGAAACCCGGCTGGACACATCTCAGAGAGAGGAACTCCTCCCTCCGTGCCCAGCCAGGTCTCGGTCACACATGCGAGGTCGGCCTCCTCATCCAGGAGAAGATCATGGATGAGGGGAGCTTTATTTACAACCGACCTGGCATTGAGCAGCAGCAGCCTGAGCCCAGGGTCCGGATTTCACCCATTACCAGTACTTCGGGTTGAACTCACAGGGTCGGAGCAAGGGATCGCTTTTAGACAGCGAGCTCTTGTTCCCCGAGAATGGCCTACCCTATGGCTCCCGCCATATCTGCCTCTCCCCAGCAAGACCGGTATACTTTGGCCCTCTATCACCCCAGAGCCAGCGTCTCCCCTCCCCTCCGCCTCTGCCATGCCAGGCAGGCTAGCCAGTTCATCACATTCATTCCACTCAACCACAACTCCATCCATATCATTAATTTATCTCTCCCACTCTTTAAACTAAACACATTAAAAACAATAAACTAACCATCCATTCAACCCGATTCTTTCCACTAACATCAGTCCCCCCATCATTCATAGCATCTAACAATCAATTAAAATGGTATTAAACAAATTTAAATATTTAAAATTTAGACAAACAATAGCTAACAAACAATTGCTCTGGATGGATACCCAATCCAGATCAGGAGCTTTCTAAAACCATTATACTAACCAAAATAATTATACTAACAATAACAATAATTGTGGAACCCAACGTCCCAAAGATAAAGACAAGGCCTTCAGATAAGTTCAACATAATGGCGGCAGCAACAAAGGCCTCACCCACAGGTCTTACAATTTAGGGAAAAACACCCAGCGACGGAGCAGGCCCGTTAGCCACAATAACCGCTTCCACAATTCCACAACAAGTCTGGGCTTGTTGCTGGTTTAGTGGCCCGGCTGCCGCTGCTGCCGCTACTGCCGCTGCTGCCGCCGCTGCTGCTGCTGCCACTGCTGCTGCTACCAGACTGCTGCCTGTTGTAAGTCAGGGCTTGTTGCTGGTTTCCTAGCCCGGCTGCTGCTGCTGCTGCTGCTGCTGCCTGTTGTAAGTCAGGGCTTTTTGCTGGTTTCCTAGCCCGGCTGCTGCTGCTGCTGCTGCCTATTGTAAGTCAGGGCTTGTTGCTGGTTTCCTAGCCCGGCTGCTGCTGCTGCTACCAGACTGCTGCCTGTTGTAAGTCAGGGCTTGTTGCTGGTTTCCTAGCCCGGCTGCTGCTGCTGCTGCTGCCTGTTGTAAGTCAGGGCTTTTTGCTGGTTTCCTAGCCCGGCTGCTGCTGCTGCTGCTGCCTATTGTAAGTCAGGGCTTGTTGCTGGTTTCCTAGCCCGGCTGCTGCTGCTGCTACCAGACTGCTGCCTGTTGTAAGTCAGGGCTTGTTGCTGGTTTCCTAGCCCGGCTGCTGCTGCTGCTGCTGCCTGTTGTAAGTCAGGGCTTGTTGCTGGTTTCCTAGCCCGGCTGCTGCTGCTGCTGCTGCCTGTTGTAAGTCAGGGCTTGTTCATGCGGATCGCCTTGGCGCCACCGCCTTTCCCCCCCAACAGCTGCGTGGATCGCGCTGCCACCACCAATCCCCCCACCACATGGATCGCGTACCGCAACCCCCCACCCGCCATGCGAATTGCGCTGCTGCCGCAGTTCCCACCCACCCACCGCACAGATCGTGCTGCTGCCATTCCCCACCTGCCGCATTTTCCAGGCCTCTGGCGTCCAGATCGGGCCGCTGGACCGACATAAAATCGCCCCACGGCCATGGATGCGAGCTCCAGAGGTTTGGAAAACACTTCTGCCCCCCAGATTGGCTGTGGGGTGGAGCGAAATCGCTCTGCAGCCCTAGATCTGGGAGGCAGAAGCATTTTTCAAGCCTCCGACGCCTGGATCGGGCTGCTGGAGTGCCGTAAAATCACCCCACGGCCATGGATGTGAGCTCCAGAGGCTTCGAAAATGCTTCTGCCGCCCAGATCGGCAGAGAGAAAGAGAGATTGAGCCAGCAGGGAAGCAAACATGTGGGGAAAGGAAAGCGTTGCAGAGTAAGCAAACTTACAAAAAGGGGATCTCTCTCTCTGTCTCTCTCTCACACACACTTCCCCCACCCCCTTCGATATAATCTCTTCCCCCATCCCCTTCAATATCATCTCTTCCGAGACTTCCGGTGGCTCCGCAGGCGTCGCCACAGCCTCCTTTGGAGGCTCCGTTCCCTGGGTTTTGTTAAGCCGCAAAACAGCGAACATCAGCTGTTTTTTGCAGTGAAAAATCCCCTCTTCGGGCGAAGAAGGGGTAAAGAGCATCGGGCGCGGGTTGAGCTCCTCTAAAAACCCCCTGAAAAAGTTTTCAGGGGGAAAGAGTGAGAGCTCCCCAAGCGCCTGAAGACGCTCCTGCCCAGGGACGCTTCTGTTTTCAGACAGAAATAGACGCCGCGACCATTCCTGCTTTAACAGATACTTAAGAGAGATCTACATGCAGGCGGAATGAATACAGGAGTTTCATATTGCAAGTAATTTTTTATATTCTATTTTTGATTACAATTATTTTTACAATCCACATAATAGTATTCAAGATGGCGATTGCTTTCACTGTAAAAGGAAAGTGACGGGAAAGCGAAAGTGATTTTTTTCCATAATTTGGTCCAGCTGAATATTTTTTAAAATGGAGTCGAACTCATACTTAAATTGTAAACCTATTTTGGATTGCATTCGTGAAACTAAAGAAGAAATATGTGCTATAATGAAAGAGTTTAAAGAAGAAATATGTGCTATAATGAAAGAGTTTACTACAGACGTAATGGCTAGAATTTCTCTTTTAAACTTCAAAATTGATTCACAACCGTTTGCTGATTACTCTATAAAACAAACTACACAAGAAGAGGATTTAACTGAGAATAAAGAGAAACTGATTTTGCCTGATAAGCAGTTCACCTATGGTTTTGAGGACCAGGAAAAGCAAAAACTGAGATTTGAAATGTTCCAGCAATGAAATTTTATGCTTAAGAGAAATAGAGGACTAATGCAAAGGCCAAGATGGTTTATATGGACTCAAATGATATTGCAAGCAATAAAGAGAGACTTATTACTTGGAAGGGAAGCTTTGTTATGGAAATCTACCTGGCAGAAGAAGAAGCCCAGAGTTCGGCTGAAAAGAAGTGAAATTGAATATTTTATGCAATGAATTAAAGGCAAAGAATTATGGACTGATTTAAGGACTAAGTTTATGAGCAAGAGACATGAAAGGGTGATTAATGGAAGATATATATTAAATTGACTAAGAATGTATTTTTTGAATTGATGGGTTTATTGACATGAAAATTATTATTTTTAATAAGATGATTTGTTTGTTTGATGTCCAATGGATTGAACTGAAAAGAAGTGAAATTTAAAATTTTATGTAATGAATTATGGGCAATTTAGAATTATGGACTGACTTAAGACTTAAGGATTAAGATTATGAGTAAGATGTAAGAGAAATGGGTGATTAATGGAAGATATATATTAAATTGACTAAGAAGTTTTTTTTTTAATTGATGGGTTTATCGACATGAACATTATTATTTTTAATAAGATGATTTGTTGGTTTGATGGATTAAGATTATGAGTAAGATGTAAGAGAAATGGGTGATTAATGGAAGATATATATTAAATTGACTAAGAATGTATTTTTTTTGAACTGATGGGTTTATCGATATGAAAATTATTATTTTTAACAAGATGATTTGTTTGTTTGATGTCCAATGAATTGAAATGATTTAAGGTTTGATATTAGATTGATTGATTGATGGATTAGATATGTATAGGATAGATTAATATTTTATTCTAAATAAGGGATATTTGTATAAGAAGATATAAATAAGTTCTATGATAAAATTAAGGAATTAGAATACTCGAACTGAAAAGGTTGAATAAATTTAAGTTAGAATCGGATTAAAGAGACTGTTTTTAGTATATAGTTTAAAATTTTTGTTAGGATTATATAATAACTTTGTTTGATGTACTGGGTTTTCTTTGTTTTACCCTGTATTCATTTTGGGAAGTCCAGGGGGGGGCTAGGATAGGGGAATTTTCTTTTCTTTTCTTTGTTTTTTTAATTTTAAATTATAAAATTAATTAAATATTTTGGAATAAGGTATGTTATCTAAGGGATTAAGAGAGGGAATACTAGATGTATTGATTGAAATATGTACAAATGTATTGGTTTTGGATATTTGTTTACCCTAATACCACGGTGTGCCTTGAGCTTTTTTTTTTTTCTGTAAAAATTAAAAAACCAATAAAATTTATTTAAAAAAAATATCATCTCTTCCCCTACCCCCTTTAATATCAGTGAGGCTCCTCCAGTGGACCATGACCCAGCTCTCACCCTGGTCCCATCCCCCCTCCGCCAGAGACCCTCAGATCCGCCCCAGTCCTGCCCAGCTCGGCACAAGTGCCCCTGACGCGAGTGATGTCGAGCTGGCCATGCCCACCCAGTAGGACACACCCATGCCAGCCCCGCCCACCCAGTGGGCCCCGCCCATCCAGCACCCGACGATAAATAAGTGGGGTTTGTGTTGCAGTTTGGGCACTCGGTCTCTAAAAGGTTCGCCATCACTGGTATAGGATTTCCTGCCTGAGCAGGGGGTTGGACTAGATGACCTCCAAGGTCCCTTCCAACATTAATATTAATATTAATATTAATATTAATATTAATCATCGCACAGTCAGCCAGATGTTCAGACTGGATTTGGCATTTTTGTCTACCTATCGAGTCCTTACCAAGGACCTGGGATAGGCAGATGTGGATGTTTGATGGTATTACAGATATCGTTGCAGGATGGAAGCAGTTCCTAGTAAGGCCGCCTTTTGCAATTGACTAATGGCGAATTTGTCAATGCTGATGATGGTGTTCAGGTGGTGGTCCAGTTGTTTTGGGATTGCACCCAAGGCGCCTATTACTATTGGTACTACGCTTGCTTGCCTTTGCCACAGTCTTTCTATTTCTATTTGTAGGTCTTTGTACTATTATTATTATTATTATTATTATTATTATTATTATTATTATTATTATTATTATTATTATTATTATTATTATTATATATGGAAGAGGGTGACATCGTGATTTTGTCTAAGGACTAACCAGAAGGAGCTGAGAGACAGGCATGGAAACTCACTGGTGCTATTGGTGAATCTATTTCTTACTGCTTGGTATGGTCATAAAATGACCAACGGCCACAGGGAAACTGTACTACATGGGGAAGAGGGGACAGCTGAACTCTGACGAGCAGACCTGAAGAGAATGGAGAAAGGTGTGGGTGTTTGCTTTTGTTTTTGTCTTCCCCTGCTTGTTCACATTACTGCTGCTGCTTTATTTTATTTTTATTTATTTTATTAAATTTCTATACCGCCCCTCTCCCGAAGGACTCGGGGCGGTGTACAGCCTAAAATTTAAAAAAAACATATAAATATACAAAATTTAAAATAATTAAAAATAAATTAAATCATTTGGCCAAAATCCTAAAACCCAAAACATACAAAATTTAAAATCTTAAAAAATACTCAGTCCCCTTAAAACATTTTGACCCTATTGGAACCGAAGCTTCTATGCCAGGCCGGCCTGTCGGAAAAGAAATGTTTTTAGTTCCCGACGGAAGGTGCGTAAATCTGTTATTATACGGAGTTCGGGGGGGAGCTCGTTCCATAACGTGGGAGCTCCCACAGAGAAGGCTCTCCCCCTGGGGGTCGCCAGCCGGCACTGTCTGGCCGACGGCTCCCTGAGGAGGCCCTCTCTGTGGGAGCGTACCAGACGGCGGGAGGTATTTGCTGGCAGTAGACGGTCCTGTAAGTATCCGGGTCCGATGCCATGGAGCGCTTTAAAAGTGGTCACTAACACCTTGAACCGCACCCGAAAGACCACCGGCAACCAGTGCAACTCACGCAGGAGCGGTGTTACGTGGGAGCGCCACGACGCTCCCATCACTACCCGCGCGGCCGCATTCTGGGCAAGTTGGAGCTTCCGGATGCACCTCAAGGGGAGCCCCATGTAGAGAGCATTACAGTAGTCCAGCCTGGAGGTCACGAGGGCATGAGTGACTGTGCGTAGCGAGTCCCGGTCTAGGAAGGGACGCAACTGGCGCACCAGGCGAACCTGGTGGAACATCCTCCCGGCCACGGCCGTCAGATGGTCCTCTAAGGACAGCCGTGAGTCCAGGAGGATTCCCAAGTTGCGAACCCTTCCTGTGGGAGCCACTGTTTCGCCCCCAATACACAGCGATGGAATCAGCTGGCTGTACCGGGACGACGGTAACCACAGCCACTCGGTCTTGGAGGGGTTGAGCTTGAGTCCGTTTCTCCCCATCCATACCCGCACGGCCTCCAGGCACTGGGTCAGCACGGCAAGGGCATCGTTGGGGTGGTTTGGCATGGAAATGTACAGCTGGGTATCATCAGCGTACTGGTGGTACTCCACGCCAAAACCACGGATGATCTCACCCAGCGGCTTTACATAAATGTTGAACAGTAGAGGCGAGAGGACCGACCCCTGAGGTACCCCACATACGAGGGGTCTCGGGGTCGACCTCTGGCCCCCTGTCAACACAGACTGCATCCGGCCAGAGAGGAAGGAGGAGAACCACTGCAAGACAGTGCCTCCTATGCCCAGCCCCTCCAACCGTTGCAGCATGATACCATGATCGATGGTATCAAAAGCCGCCGAGAGGTCCAATAGCACCAGAACAGAGGAGCAACCCCTGTCTTGGGCCCGCCAGAGATCATCCACCAACGCGACCAATGCTGTTTCCGTGCTGTAGCCAGGCCTGAAGCCCGACTGGAACGGATCGAGATATGACGATTCCTCCAGGTGCTGCGGGAACTGTCGGGCAACCACACTCTCAACAACCTTCGCAAGAAAGCGAAGGTTGGAGACGGGACGGTAGTTTGATAAAACAGCTGGATCCAGGGCAGGCTTCTTGAGGAGGGGTCTCACCACTGCCTCTTTCAAGGCAGCGGGAAAGACACCCTCACTCAAGGAAGCGTTGATAATTGCTCGGAACCAGCCTCGTACCACCTCCCGGGAGGCCAGCACCAACCAGGAGGGGCACGGGTCCAGTAAACATGTGGTCGCCCTAAGTCCCCCCAGCAACCTGTCCACGTCCTCGGGGGTCACGGGGTCAAACTCAACCCAGGTAACAGTCTCAAGACCAGCCTCCGCCTCTCCCATTGGACATACCCAGTTGAAGTCGAAGCCTTCCCGTATCTGAGCGATTTTATCATACAGATATTTTCCGAAATCCTCAGCTCTACCCTCTAAGGGGTCTCCCCTCACCTCCTGATGAAGGAGGGAGCGGGTCACCCTAAACAAGGAGGCTGGGCGGTTATCTGATGACGCAATAAGAGCAGTGAGGTAGGAACACTTCTCTGCTCTTATCGCCATTAGGTAGGACCTAATATGGTCTCTTACCAATGTTCGGTCAGATTCGGCACGGCTCGATCTCCAACTGCTCTCTAGGCGTCTTTTCCGGCGTTTCATCTCTCTCAACCCCTCGTTATACCACGGGGCCGGTCGAGACCCACGCCGAATCAGAGGCCGCAAAGGCACAACTCGATCCAGGGCACCGGCAGCCGCCCTGTCCCAGGCCGCCACCACCTCTCCAACCGAGTCGTGTGTCAGAACCTCAGGAATTGGCCCAAGCTCTGCCTGGAACCGCTCGGGTTCCATCAGCCGCCTGGGGCGGTACCATCTCACCGGTTCCGCCACCCTGCGGTGGGGTGCAACGGTCTGAAAGTCCAAGCATAGGAGAGAGTGATCAGACCATGCTTACTTTTTAGCCTTTACATTCAAAGCCTGTTGGAAAGTCAAAACTAACCACCCCAGCTAATCACTCCACCAGCCTCATTTCTGTTGTGCAAAAAGTACTCTGTGGCTGCAAAATGGCATGCTTTGTGTATCATGGATGTATCGATAAGCCCTAAAAATCAAAATACAGCATTTCCTTGTGTCTTGGGACCATGTTTAGGGCGGTGTGAGTAGGCAGAATTAAAGCTTTTGGAGCCAGGCCATAGCCTAGCTTTCTAACCTCTTCAGGATTGCTTGCGAAGGGATAAGGTTAGCTTCCCTCCCAGCAGGCATCATTTCATTTCTCTTGTGAGTTTGTGGGGCTCACATGCAAATTTCATATACAAAATGCAGTTTTGCATTTTATTGCAAATAATAACAATAATAATAATAGAACTAAGGAGAAATTTCCTGATGGTTAGAACAATTAATCAGTAGAACAACCTGCCTCCAGAAGCTGTGAATGCTCCAACACTGGAAGTTTTTAAGAAGAGACTGGACAGCCATTTGTCTGAAATTGTATAGGATTTCCTGCCTGAGCAGGGGGTTGGACTAGAGCAGGGGTAGGCAACCCAAAACACTCAAAGAGCCACTTGGACCCGTTTCCCACCGAAAACTGGGAGCCGCAAAACCCTTTTGACATCTAAAATGAAGATAACACTGCATATATCCTTTTTTACCTTTATTACAGGTATATACATATGTGTGTGTGTGTGTGTAGGTAAAAAAGGATATATGCAGTGTTATCTTTATTTTAGATGTCAAAAGGGTCTCTCTCTGTGTCTCTCTCTGTCTTTCCCTCCCTCTCTCCCCCCCTCCCTCTCTCTCTCCCCCCTCCCTCTCTCTCTCACTCAGTGTGTGTGTGTGAGAGAGAGAGGGGGGGCACTTGGGCTTCCCCCCTCTCTTTCTCTCTCTCTCTCTCTCTCTCCCTCCCTCTCTCCCTCTCTCTCTCTTTCTCTCTTTCTCTCTCTCTCCTCTCCCTTTCTCTCTCTCTCTCTCTTTCCTCTCTCTCTCTCTCTCTCTCTCTCTCTCTCTCTTTTTAACTTTTTATTAATTTTCCAATGTTACAATTATATCTTTGAAAAGCAACGTGGTGTCTGAGTTACAATAGTTCCATTACATACAGGTATTATTAATACAAATCTCCAACTATTACAGCCAATATTTCCTCTCTTTTTTCCCTTAATACATACTGTCTCTTCTTTAAATTAGTATACTTCTTATTCTATCCATCAGCTACTTAATAGCTTTCTTACATTTATCAATAATTTTATATGTCTTATTTATTTTAACATTCCATCTTTTGGACCATCAATAACCTTATGAATTTTCCCAGCTTTAATTTTACGTTGATATTTAAATTAAACGTTTAATATTTATCATTTCCAAATTTTTAAATGACCCCAATTCCCTTTGTCACAATTCCCCCCAACATCTAGTGTTCCGAATATATATCTTATCTATCTCACTTCTATATCAACAAATTAGTAATACAATATAACATTCTTATTTTCATTATAATTTCCAAATATTATAAATTCAATAACCAAAATTTCTCCCATTTCAGCATTCTTCCTTATATCCACTTTCTCATATTTAAGCTTATAAGTTTTATTCTTATCACTACATCAAAACATGTTAATTATGTTACATCACTCTTAACATATATATGTCTTAATCATCTTTATCTAACCTTTATAAACAACTCAATATTTCAATTTAACTGTTGATATTTATGCATCTAGGTTTTAATTAGCCAACATTTTTCTTTATCTTCACATCATAACAATATCTCGTATTCAAAATACGGGTCTTGTCTATTTAAGTATATTCTATTTTAAACCTCCTAAATATGCCCACACTCCATTCTTCTTCAATCTTATTCTGGCTTTTTTAAATTGCCAAATCATCTTCCATGTCCTTGCTTCAGGATCCTCAAAGATTTATTGTATTATTGTATATATTATGTCATATTGAGATGACCATCTAGTTGCCATTTTTGGAAGGCTGAGGGGTCTGGCAGGACTACCTCTCTTACATCCTAATTGACATAGTTGTCCTGAATTGTTTATCTTTTCTTCCATCTGTTTCTCTTCTTGATCTTCAAATTCCTTCTGATTTATATAGCAGGTTTTTTCCTCCATCCATGTTGTCAGATTTTTTTTTCTGAATTTTCTATTGTCTGTATTTGTTGGACAGTTAGGTCTTCTGTCATAGTATTTAACTGTTCGATTTTTCCTATTGTATTCTGTATAGATAGGTTTTTAGTTATAGTCAAAGTTTGAGTTTGCATATCTAAGACGCTTTCTGTTTTTTTCCGAACCTCTTATTTCATCGCCAGCTTTAAGAAGACTTTGGTAAGTTTGGTAAGTTATTTCCAACATAGCAAAAATTTGTTTTTGCATTTCTTCCATAGGAAAGGTCTGTTCCTGGACTTCCATAGTGATGAGTTGAATTGAAAGCTTTCACAGTCCCCCCCCCAATAAATAAGAAACAGAGCTAAAACTCTCACAGCTGGTGTTCAAGGTTACCAGATAAATCTTATCTTGTTTTCTAAACTGTCAGCCAGGTCTTTTCTTTAAGAATAATAAATTGCAATTTCAGGTTTAGCCACAAGATGTCACCCCACTGTTTAAGGAATTCCTTTAAATCTCAAAGTTATTGTAATCCTTTGGTGGGGAGATTCTTCTATTTTAAGAGGAAAAACCCAGACTTTCGAATAAAAATTAAAAGTAAAAAAGTAGATAATCAAAAATCTTTTAATCCACAAGCTTTAGGAAATAAAGTTCCAATTGGGATCCATTTATTTTTTCAACGTTTTCAAAAAAGCTCCCCTGTGTATTCAATTGCCGCTGTTTCTGGAGGGAGGGCTAAAATCCCCCTTCCCTCTCTACAAGGGGGAAAGTACTTTAGCAGTTTATGCAGGTAATTAAGTAATTAGGATGTAAGAGAGGTAGTTCTCACCCAGTCCTTCCCACACTGCTTTGAAGTTGCTAGATGGTAAGTGCGACTTCAGCTGTTAGCAGCCTAGGGACAAGTCATATTTCTATGGATGGTCCTTTCGTCCGCCGGTTTGGAGGGATCATCTGCTCTAACGGGAGAGTTGCTGCTCTCCCGCAATCCAGCGAAAGCCCTTCCTTGCTGGTCGCCTGTTCGGGGCAACTTTCGGCCCTTTTCAGGGGCCCCCAGTGATGCGAAACTGAATGGGGGAGAGACAGCAAGTCTCCCAGCCATCCATGGCGGCCACCTGGCAAACCGGAAGTCTCTATCTTTCTCTCTCTCTCTTTCTCTTTTTCTCTTTCCTCTCCCTCTCTCTTTCTCTTTCTCTCTCTCCCTCTCTCTCCCCCTCTCTCTCTTTCCTCTCTCGTTCTCGTTCTCTCTCTTTCTCTTTTTCTCTTTCCTCTCTCTTTCCTCTCCCTCTTTCTCTCTTTCCTCTCCCTCTCTCTCTCTTTCCTCTCCCTCTCTCTTTCCTCTCCCCATCTCTCTTTCTCTCTCTTTCTCTCCCTCTCTCCCTCTCTCTCTCCTCTCCCTCTCTCTTTCTCTCTTTCTCTTTTTCTCTTTGCTCCCTCTCTCTTTCTCTCCCTCTGTCTTTCTCTCCCTCTCTCTCTCTCTCTTTCTCTCTCCCCCCCTGTCCCTCTCTTCGATCTTCTGCTCACCTGGCAAGCTGGCTTCAAGCTGTTCTCCAACAAGCTGACACACATTCTTATTGGGCTAGCTCAGGGGTAGGCAACCTCAGCTCTTTTATGACTCATGGACATCAACTCCTAGCTAGCTCTCTCCTGCCCTTCCTGCTTCCTGCTTCCTGCAGAGACGCAGCAAAGGGAGGAGCCCCGCCCAATAAGCTTGTCAGCTCGTGGAACAGGGTTAGGCCACTCTCTTTTTTACACACACACACACACACACAGAGAGAGAGAGAGAGAGAGAGAGAGAGAGAGAGAGAGAGAGAGAGAGAGAGAGAGAGAGAGAGAGAGAGAGAGAGAGAGAAGGGAAGCGCAAGTGCCTCTCTCTGTCTCTGTCTCTCTCTGCAAATGGCAGAAGAGGCTGGGAGCCACAGGTTGCCGACCTGTGTACTATACCATCTCAGACAAGTGACTGTCTAGCCTCTTCTTAAAAATCTCCAGTGATGGAGCGCCCACAATTACACTTTTATTTTTTTGGTAGTACCACAGATCTTTTCAGCTACCTTTACAGTAGTCCCTAGATCACAGGCTGGGAATCACTGACATGGAATCTAATCTACTGTATATTGTGTTCATTTTATTCCTAGTTTTTTCTCACTGCTTTTTATTTTTTCCGCCTGGTAAGCCTCAGTCCTAGAATCCATACAGGTAGTCCTCAACATACAACTTAACAAACTTTCAAAGTTACAACAAATGCCCCCAAATTACATATGACTCTGTTTCAAAGTTATGACAGCTGCAGCTACCCTGCAGTCATTCACCCTTATGAACAACCACAGGGAGGCTGCAGTGCCCCCCTATCCCACCCCACAAAAAGCTCCATTTTGCTGCCTTAATGAGGTCTGCAGCAATGCAGAAGCTTCTGAAAGCTGCAGAAAGCTTTTGCAGTACTGTGCAAACCACGTTAAAGCATTATCGTTTGGCCACATGGTGCGATTGTGGAAGTGGCAATACCAAAATGCAAAGTGGCTGCTGGAAATAGAGCGGCTGCTTCCAGAATCATACCATGTGTCCGTGCAATGAAGCAAGCCATTCCAGCCCTCTGGAAGGCTTTGGAGGTCTTCAAAAGGTAAGTGAGGAGGAGCGTGTTTGGCCTGGTGGGGGGTGGAAATCAGGCCTAATGCCTGGGTGGGACCCGGTGTGAATGGGAAAAGGTCTGTGGGGACCCAAGGGGTTCAAAGCAGAGCATGGGGCATCTCGGAGGGTGGGAGAAGCCTTGGGAGGGGTAGGGCCGGCAGGGCTGGGCCTGTGCTAGGCCTCCAAGGGCCTTCCCCACCCCAAGGCACCCTGTGCTCCACTTAACAACCTACACGTTTATTTAACAATTCATTGGGGAGAGCAGAGATGGGGGGGTCATTAGTTGATATGCTTCATTTAATGACTGTTGTGACATGTGAGTGTAATGGGCAGGCTCCTTTACAGTCATATCTTGAGGACTACCTGTATTTGAAATGTAGGCCTTTGCATCAATTATGATAATACAAGTTAAAGTTTAATCAGATTCTCAAGGTTCAATTGCTAAGATGCTTGGTAACCTCTGTCGCTGCTCAACTTACCATAGAAATGGGGAAGGGGGAGTCTGGGAAAGAAACGGGAATTTCAAGAAGCCGTCTATGGAATGTGAGACCCAAGGTCATCCAAAGCAGGTGTCTGGCAGAGATGTGGACCATCCCCATAACAAACAGAAAGAATGTGATTGGGCAACGTAAACACATGATGGGTGGGGGTTATGAAAAGCTATTGTTAACTAACCAGATTTTCATGTGGGAAAACTAGAGTTGATTTTACTTCTTCAGTGCCGGTATGTGTATTCAATAAAAATTTATCTCTTATGGCACCTTAAGGCCATAGAGTTTCTTTAATGTTGAATTCGCCAGGCGGATGGTTGACATTAAATCAACTCTCATAAGTTATGAGTGCAGTCTACTTGGAGGCTTCCGAGAGGACTGTAGCATAATGACATCAGGAGGAGAAAAGAAGGTTGAGACCGCAGCCAAACCTGGCTGACCCTTCCATGTGAGGCACCGGCAGCAGCCCAGTTGGACTTGGGGACAGTAACATGGTCCAAGGTGAGAGTGGAGAAGCTGGGGCAGCTGCAATTGCATGAGGAGGGGGCTGTGGAAGGATCCCTCTACACTGGAAAGAAGACCCAAATGACAGGCAGCGTTGTCATAACTTGTGTGTTCGTGGCGTCCCGGCAACCATGATTAATGACAGAGACCTGCTTGTCTCTCTGGGATGGAAGCCTCGGCCGAAGCCAGCCATTCCCTTTTATTCCACATCAAAGGTCTCTTCCCACAAATTGTCACCCTACTGATTTACAGCCAATTACATTACACAGATAGTTAAAACATACACTTTGAAAGCATGACGTCTTTTTCAAGAAACGAAACTTCCCTGCTTTCTCCTCCACCCCCTTAGTACAGCTGTCAGCTGACAGCCTGTAAGGGAGGGAGAGAGAAGCCCATCCAGGCAGAGAAGGATTTCTTAAAGGAGAAATGGACATTTATCACAACATCTCATCCCTTTTTGTTTTTGTTTAGAAGCAAAGGCTTTCAGTCCATGTATTCGATTTCATCCAACTGAGGTGGCTGTTTATCCATTGGCATCCACTCGAATCCTTGTTGACTAATGTTCACTTGTTGAGACAATTTTTTCTTTGGTATAAAAGATTTCATCATAGTAAAAATATCAGGCAAACATTGTATATAAAAGCATCCACAATGGAATAATATAACAATACAAAATAATACTTATCAAATTTCTTAACCATTGAAAATTTTTGGTAAGCAAAACCAGAATGCATTCCAAATATCCCCAATGCTTATGATCTCCGGATATTGGTGGAGGGATTTGTCCTTGTTCTTCATTAAGCATTTCAACGGCCATCGCTGTCATTGGCTGCAGTCCAATTCCGTGCGCCATTAAAATAGCTACAAACCCAATACACTTGCATTGTACTCTCCATCCTCACATTTTGCATACACTTTGTTATTACTTTGATCACAATGATCAGGCATATTAAAGGTGATATTACAAGAGATATATATACTTAAAAGAATAATTCCCTTAGAAAAATTAAAACACACTAATACAAAATCTACATAATAAAACCTAAGTGGCAGCGTATAATGTCCTGCCTCATTAATATGTACAAAACTTTCGCTAGCTCCAGTGTTGTTCAAAGGAAGTCCAACTAAAAAAAAGTCCTTGACTGGCATCCGATGGTGACATCATACACATCCAGCAGTCAGTATGGTTTGTTAAGGCACTAACTTTTTATTGTCCTTCCAAAATTATTGTCCATCCACTTTGGGCTCACCAGAGTCTGTGCAATCTTTTGGCTGTACACTGTAAGGGCGAATATTGCAGCCAGGAACCCATATCGTATTGCCTTCATGTTGCACCGCAGCATATCCACGACCCCAGGTAATAAGTTCAGCTGGTCCTTTCCACTGGGGGTCTGGTAGTTTACGATACCAAATTAGCGGTCGAACCGTGGTTGCTGCATCTGGAAGGGGAGAAAAATGCCTGCTCGCAGCTGTATTAGTTGGCGTGCCAGGTGGTTTAAGAAATTGAGAGTATATAAAGCCAAATTAAGATGATTTTGCACTCCAGGTAGTCCGGGGGTATTTTTCCCCATTTTTTTTGTTTTTAATTTGTCAAGCATGTGCTTAAGAGTGGAGTTGGCCCATTCCACTACTTTTTGCCCCTGTGAATTGTAAGGAATGCCGAATTTATGAATAATGTCCCACCGATTGCAGAACTGAGCAAAAGTGTGACTACAATATGTGGATCCATTATCAGTTTTTAATTCTTTAGGAGTACCCAGAGTGCTAAAAGTTCGAATACAATGATTGATGACATGTTTAGTTGCCTCTCCATGCTGTAGAGTAGCAAGGATGAACCCAGAATATGTATCAATAGTCACATGTATATATTTCCATGGACTAAAAGATGCATATTGAGTAACGTCCATTTGCCAAATTTGACATGCCTCAAGTCCATGGGGATTCACACCCATTGGAATAGACAGTCCTTGTGAACAGTTGGGGCACTGTTGAATGATAGCTGTTGCCTCCCCGGGGGTTATGCCAAATTGTTTAGCCAAAGCCTTGGCGTTTTGATGAAAATCGCTATGACTATCCCAGGGAGTAAGCTGTTGCATAGTCATAACTTGCGTGTTGCCATATCCGTCTGGGAATTCCCTTCACTGAGAATTCCTGGAAAATTTTGATGACTTCGGATATGTGCAATAAAATAAGGACAATATCTTGTCTCAATAAATTTTTGCAATGTCAAAAATAGTGTCAACAAAGTCTCATCCAAACTAGGAGAGATATAAGCAAAATGTAAATTTTTTATGGCCAAAAATCATGGATCTGCTGAAAAATGACAAACAAAACAAAACAAAACAAAACTGACCAGGCCAATCACCAATCAATAATTGCAAAACCAAATTATTTTGAATCAAAGTTTCCCACAATTTTAAGGAAAATAGGATAAAAATAATTGCAAATTCAATTCCAAAAATCTGGCACCATCGTGTGGCCACGATGTGTAATTTCAGCCAAAGTCATAGCTGGAGTGAAAACAATTTCTTGAAGGCATATTAGATTGAGTAATTGCCACTGTGGGTGGTCGATCAAAAATCACATTCAAATGCACAGGGTGATTGTCAACACACCGATTAGTCCACTGGGTGTTGAGGGCTGTTTGGACTTTCTCAACGACCAATAGCTGGTCGGAGGTCAATGTCACAACGTCTGTGGGATTTTTGAGGCCTTTTAATGCCATAAATAAGGGAGAAAGAGTCGAGGTAGAAAGACCTATATATGGCCTGAACCAATTAATATTTCCTAAATATTGTTGTAGTTGAACCAATGTAGGTGCAAGTGTCTTTTGACCAGTGCCAATTAAGGGTTGCAAAACTCTTTTGCAGTCTGCATTAGCGTTCTCAACAGCCAATTTCATCAAAATCTCTTTTGTAGTTAATTCATTAGCAATTTCTTTATCAATACTATCTTTTAGTCTATTTATAAATTCATCATAGGGCTCAGTAGTTCCCTGTTTAATTTGAGTAAAACTTTTGCCAAATTTTCCACTTTCATCTACTACCTTTAAAGCAGCAAAAAAAAGCCTGTAAAATTACACCATGTATAGCTGCATCTGGCTGTTGTCCAACAGCAGTGAACTGTCCAGAGCCATAAATTTGGTCTGGCACTAATTGAGCAGTGCCTCTCTGAATAGCTTGAATATGATACTGGGAGTCCCAAACTGCATACTGCGCAGGTGTTAAAATCATTTGCATTAATGCCTTCCAATCTGCTGGAATCATTTTGTGAGCAAATCCATTATCAATTTCTGCATCCATGCCCACAGTTACAGGGTATAAAACTGTCATTTCCTCAACATTCAATTCACCTATTTCATAATCATTCTGTAACATTTCCTGAATAAAATTACTTGTTTTGGTCAGAGCTGGAGGATCACACAACTCAACATTGCTAGGAAAAACCTTGCTGTGATTTTTAATTGTTACTGGAGTTTCACTGGCAGGGGGAAGAAGTTGAACTTCATTATAATTCAATGGATTCAGTAATATTTTTAGTAGGAGCTGCTCCTGTGTCTCCAAAGCTTTTAACACTACTCTGCAAGATGTTAAAATAGAAGCAGGGGCCCTAGAATTTTTGTAACAACTCCTCCACTCTCCTCCAAGTTTCAACTTTAAGGCAGCCTGCCTCTGGGTAGAAAGGAATGTGTTTCCAAATAAATTCAAGGAGAGATCTTAAATCTCCTTCTGTCAGCTTCTGAGCTGTAAAACGAACATAATTCTTCCTGGTTATCTCTGTGAGCTTAGTCTTGCCTTTTTGAGAGATATCCCCCCATACTTACGAGGGATCAGTCCTCGTCCAGCGATGAACTGATGAAGCGCGCTTGGCCACGTCCGGGCGGTAAGTATGAGGGTCCAGGGACGTATAACCTCTCAGGGTTATCACGTCGAGGGTCACCACCTGTCATAACTTGTGTGTTCGTGGCGTCCCGGCAACCATGATTAATGACAGAGACCTGCTTGTCTCTCTGGGATGGAAGCCTCGGCCGAAGCCAGCCATTCCCTTTTATTCCACATCAAAGGTCTCTTCCCACAAATTGTCACCCTACTGATTTACAGCCAATTACATTACACAGATAGTTAAAACATACACTTTGAAAGCATGACGTCTTTTTCAAGAAACGAAACTTTTCCCTGCTTTCTCCTCCACCCCCTTAGTACAGCTGTCAGCTGACAGCCTGTAAGGGAGGGAGAGAGAAGCCCATCCAGGCAGAGAAGGATTTCTTAAAGGAGAAATGGACATTTATCACAACACAGCGTGAGGAAGGCAGCAGAGTTGGAATTCCCCTTAGTCCCACCGGGGGTTGCTATAACCCAGGGAAGAGAGTGGAAGGCCAAGAGGGCTACAGACTGGGAGGAATCAGTAGGATGGAAGCCCCTAACCACTTCCCTCAGTGGAGCAGTTGCGAGAAAAGTTTGGAGAACTGGATATGCGAGGAGTAGAACAGGTGAAATCCCCAGCCCGGGCAGCTGCATTGGGAGTGGAGGTGCAAGGAGCGGAGCACGCAAAATCCCCAGGCAGAGGAGCAGCGCTGAAGATGGCCCCAGCTGCGGCTTTACCCCCTCCCCAATCTCAGCTGGCAGCACTGACCCAAGTGTGCCAGGGGCCAACAGGAGGCAATGGGAACAGTGGGGAGTCCACCAGTGGCCACCAGGCAAGCCCCCCCATCCCTGCAGTGGGGGGAGCTCCAGCCCACACAGCTCAACGGGTTGTGGGGGTGCCATAAGAACATAAGAAGAGCCATGCTGAATCAGGCCAAAGCCCATCGAGTCCAGCATTCTGTGTCACACAGTGGCCCACCAATTGTACATGGGGATCTTGAGCAGAAAGAGAAGGCAAAACCCTCCCTTTCCCTTGACCCTCAACAAATGGTACTCAAGGGAATCCTGCCTGCCTCAACCAACATAGAGGCGGCACATGGACATCCATTTTAATAACCACCGATACACTTGGCATCCATGAATCTGTCTGACCCTGCCTTGAAGCTATCAAGGCTGACAGCTGTCACGACCTCTTCTGGAAGTGAATTCCATAAACCAATGACCCTCTGGGTGAAGAAATATTTCCCTTTATTTGTCCTCACTTTCTTACCTATGAGCTTTAGGGAGTGCCCCCTTGTCCTAGTATTGTGTGATAGTGAAAAGAATTTTTCTCTATCCACCTTTTCTATCCCATGCATGATTTTATACACTTCGATCAAGTCACCCCTTAAACGCCGTCTTTCAAGGCTGAAGAGACCAAGGCGTTGCAATCTGGTTTCATAAGGGAGGTGCTCCATTTCCTTGATCATTCTTGTTGCCCTTTTTTGCACCTTTTCCAGTTCCATTATATCCTTCTTGAGGTGCGGTGACCAGAACTGTACACAGTACTCCAAGTGTGGTCTCACCATCGATTTGTACAGAGGCAATACAACACTTGCTGACTTATTTTCAATTCCCTTCCTAATCATGCCAAGCATGGAATTTGCTTTTTTTTTTACTGCTGTTGCGCATTGGGTTGACATCTTCATCGAGCTGTCCACCAAAACCCCAAGGTCCCTTTCTTGGGTTGTCTCAGAAAGTTTGGTCCCCATCAGTTGGTAAGTATAATTGGGGTTCTTTGCCCCGATGTGCATAACTTTGCACTTGTTTAGGTTAAAATGCATTTGCCACTTTGTTGCCCACTCACACAATTTCGAGAGATCCTTCTGGAGCTCCCGACAGTCAGTTTCACTTTTCACTACCCGGAACAATTTGGTGTCATCAGCAAACTTTGCTACCTCACTATTTACTTCTAGATCCAGATCATTGATGAAACTGAACCTTGGGGTACACCACTTCTCACTTCTTTCCATCCAGAGACTTGTCCATTTATTGCCACCCTTTGCTTCCTACAATTTAGCCAGTTACCAATCCAGGACAAGACCTGTCCTCTAATTCCGTGGCTAGAGAGCTTTTTTAGGAGCCTTTGGTGAGGGACTTTGTCAAAAGCCTTTTGAAAGTCAAAATATACAATATCAACTGGGGCCCCTTTATCTATGTATTTATTTACACCCTCAAAGAATTCTAACAAGTTAGTAAGACATAATTTGCCTTTGCAGAAACCATGTTGATTTTCTTTCAGCAATGCCTGTTTTTCTATGTGCCCTGTAATTTTATCTTTAATAATGGTTTCCATCAGTTTGCCTGGAACTGAGGTTAAACTGACTGGTCTATAGTTTCCTGGATCACCTCTGGATCCTTTCTGGAAGATCGGGGTTATATTTGCCTCCCTCCAATCCTCCAGTACATTGCCTGATCTTAGAGAGAGATTATATATTTTAGCTAGAAGTTCAGCAATTTCACACTTGAGTTCCTTGAGAACTCTAGGGTGGATGCCATCTGGACCCGGCGATTTGTTGACGTTTAGTTTAGAAAGGCATGTAAGAACATCTTCCTTGTTTATCTCTATCGGGTTTAATTCTTCTATTTCCCTCCCTGGGAAAAATAATTCAGTGGCAGGCAGATGGTCTCTATCCTCCTCAGTGAAGACGGAGGCAAAGAAGTCATTTAGCCTCTCAGCAATCTCCTTGTCTTCTCTGATTATCCCCTTCTGACCATTGTCATCGAGTGGCCCACCTGTTTTTCTGGTTGGGTTCCTGCTTCTGATGTACTTAAAAAAGGTTTTGTTATTATTTTTAATATTCTTTGCTATATGCTCCTCAAAGTCTCTCTTGGCTTTCATGACTATCGCCTTGCATTTGGTCTGCCAGAGTTTGTGATCCCTCCTGTTCTCCTCGGTAGGAAGAGCCTTCCATTTCTTAAATGAGTTTTTCTTCTTTCCAATAACCTCCTTTACCTCATTCGTAAGCCATACTGGTATCCTCTTTGACTTGCCAGTCCTCTTTCTTCTTTTTGGAATGCATTTTATTTGAGCCTGTTGTAACGTATTTTTAAACAGTTTCCAAGCATTTTGGAGGGATTTGACTTTTTTTACTGTTCCTTTTAGTTTCTTCTTTACCATTTTCCTCATTTTGTCAAAATTCCCTCTGTGAAAGTTTACGGTCTCTGTGTTAGTTTTCACTGACAATTTGCTATCCATGGTTAAGTTGAAGGTTATTGTGTTGTGATCGCTGGTTCCTATGGGCTCGGTTACAAGGACATCATGAACCAAATCCTGTGCGTTAGTTAGAACCAAGTCCAGGATCCCCTTTCCCCTGGTTGGTTCCATGACCATCTGCTCAAGGGAATAATCAGCTAACATGTTGAGGAACCTTGTCTCTCTTTCATGTGTAGAACAAGTATTTACCCAATCTATATGGGGATAGTTGAAGTCCCCCATTATGACTACCCTATTTCTTTTTGAGGCCTCCTTAAATTCATTTTCCAAATAGCAATCTGCCTCTGGAGTTTGGTTGGGAGGGCGATAGCAGATCCCTAATGTCAGATTAGTTCCCTGTCCTGGGATTTTTATCCACAATGTTTCTGTGGGTGAGTTTGAATTTTCTTGAATTTCGAGTTCATGAGATTCTAACTCCTCATTTATGTACAAGGCCACGCCACCACCATTTCTCCCTTTCCTGTCCATCCTATACAATTTGTAACCTGGAATCCTTGTGTCCCGTTGGTTTTCATCTGTCCACCAGGTTTCTGTTATGCCGATAATATCAATATTATTTTCCTTCACCAAGCATTCCAATTCCCCTATTTTTGCTCGAATGCTTCTAGCATTCGTGTACAGACATTTATATGCAATTTTCTGGTGCACTTTGACTGTAGAATTTGATTGTAGAATTTGTAGATGGTCTACCATGTCCTTCTGCTTGACTATTACAATTTAGTTTTCCTGTTGACTCTCCAATGTGTGCATAACTTCCACCCTCCATATTTGGCAGTGCGCCTTCTCGAACTGGAAGCTGCCCAGCTCCTGTCAACTTGCCCCTACGAATCAGTTTAAAAGCTGCTCTGAAACCTTTTTAATATTAATCGGCAGCAGTCTGGTTCCATTATGGTTCAAGTGTAACCCGTCCCTTCTGTACAGGTGTGGCTTGTCTCAAAATGTTTCCCAGTTCCTAATGAATCTAAACCCTTCCTCTCGACATCATTGCCTCATCCATGCATTGAAGCTCCTGAGCTCTGCCTGTCTAGCTGGCCCTGCGCGTGGAACAGGTAGCATTTCTAAGAATGCAACCTTGGGGGTCCTGGACTTTAATCTTCTACCTAGCAACCTAAATTTGGCTTCCAGGACCTTCCGCTTAGCTTTCCCAATGTCATTGGTACCGACATGTACCATGACAGTTGGCTCCACCCCAGCACTGTCTATCAGCCTGTCTAGATACCTCGTGATGTCCGCAACCTTTGCACCCGGCAGGCAGTGTACCATGTGGTCAACACTTCCATCACAAACCCGTCTCTCTATATTTCTAACAATCAAATCACCCACTACAAGAAGCCCCCCTCCCACCACCCACGGAGAAGTATCCTCGGTGCAAGAGGATATGGGCACATCCTCCAAGGAAGGGGTCCCAACTAAGGGAGCCTGTCCCTCTTCCACAGATTGATGTGGAAAAAAAAATAAACCACAGCTTTTTAGGTTGTTCAAATTTTTGTTTTGGTCTTAGTTTACTTTTTGGATTTTTTCCTACTTGTTTTAGGATTTTATCGCGCACCGACAGGGGCGCGATGGCTGCTAAAAAAAGGTGAATTAGTAATTTAAACAAGAAACCCCCACAACTTACCAGGGCTCAGCAGGTATTCTTCCCAAGGTTCCTGCCAAGTTCCTTTCTCCCTTTTTTATTTTCTGTTTTATTTCCCTTTTTTGAAAAAGCTCTGCTTAAATAAAAAGCAGCTGCCTCTCTGCTTCCCAAAGGAAGAGTGAGCTGTTTCCTCCCAGCTACCGCCTGGCTACCTGCTGGTTCGGGATGATCGTGAGCCACCGCCCCCGAAGCCTACATTTGACAGACGACCTGAGAAGCTTGCCTACTTCCTGAACCAAGCGTGGATCTACCTGGACCAGTATGTAGCAGCATTCCCAGATTATATGGCCCATGTGAATGCTATCGTAGAAAACCTGGAAGGGGATGCTGCTGAATGGATGGTGGCGCTCCATGACGAGGGGACTCCGGAGTTGGGAGACGCCGACACTTTCCTGGAAGGGCTTCGGGCCAGGATCGGGGACTGCACCCAAGCATGCCAGCCGGAATCCGACATCCGCTCTATAAGGCAAGGGAACTGATCCGTGGCTGAGTATATTAGGGAGTTTTGCAGCATAGCCGGGAGACTGAGAGGGTGGCTGGAGCGTCTGCTGGTCTACCAATTTTGAGATGAGCTAAGCAGAGAGGTGTACCAGAACTGCCTAGCCCAGGGGATCCCCGACAATCTCCAAGCTTAGTACCAGTGGGCCACTACAGTGGAGCTGGATCTGATGGAGTATCGACGACATGCAGCACCTGAGAGCCACCCTCGCCGGAGCCAGGAGAAGTGCCCACAGACATGAAGAGGGGGAGGAGCCCTTCCCCCCCGCTGCCAGAGAGGGTCAGCGTCACCCTGCTGGAGCTTACTTCCAATGTGGGAAGGTCACCAAGTGGCCAATTGCCTGCCCCCCAACCCACGTCGATGCCCAGGGCTCTGAGCCAACCCAAGCCGAAGAAGACTCCAAAGAAGACGAAGGAGAAAATGCGAGAGGCACAACAGGTCATGGAGGTCTCCCCCCAATCAAGCGAAAGGGAGGGAACTCCTATCCCCAGCAGGCCTGGAGCAGTCTTCTATGAGAGCAACAGCAAAAGGGAAGACGATCCGATGGTAAGTGGAACCATCACCTCACTGACTGCCCAGTTGAAGGTGGTAGTCCCCCAGTCAGGAGCAAGGGGTGCCTTCACGGCCCTGCTAGACTCAGGGTACACCCGTTGCTTAATCAGCCTGAAAGTGGTGGATTCATTGGGATTAAGGCTTAAGAGACTGAAGCAACCCATGAAGTTTGAGCAGGTAGATGGCTTGCTCACGGGGTGCGTGTGTGCCTACAACCTGCCTCACTGAACCAGTGAGCCTAAAAATGGGGAGCCACAAAGAGACTATCCGGTTTATTGTAGCCCCAAAGATGGCAGAGGCAATGATATTGGGGTTGTCGTGGCTGAAAAAATGGAATCCATCAAGTGACTGGGAGAGCAGCAAGTGGCGGCTGAGGATTAGAGATGAGAAAGGACTGGTGGCAGAGAAGCTGCCTAAAGCTAGGCGAGCGTGATCTGCTGTGAAAGTGAAAGCCGAGGCAATCAACACGTTAGCTGAGAGCAGCCCAGTAGAGCCAAGCATTCCAAATTGTTCTATTGAGTTGCTACCAGGGGCAAAACTTCCTAAGCCAAAAATGTACTCCATGACCCCAGGGGAGATGGAGAAACTCTGAGCCTTTGTGAACATAAACTTAGCCAGGGGCTTCATCCAGCCAGCTAAATCCAGGGTGGCTGCACCAGTACTCTTTAAGGAGAAAAAAGATGGGTCACTGAGATTATGCATGGATTTTCACGGAATCAATGTTGTGTGTGTGTAAAATATGTACCCCTCCCCCTCATGAAAGAATGTCCAAAGGGAAGGTGTTTACTAAGTTGGATGTAAGAGAGGCGTATTATCATGTAAGGATCAAGAAGGGAGAAGAATGGAAGACTGCTTTTAACTGCCCCTTGGGATGCTACCAGTTCAGGGTGATGCCTTTTGGACTGCAGAGAGCACCAGCGGTGTTCATGCAGCTAATTATCGAGGTGCTGCACGATCATCTATACAAGGGGGTGCTGGTCTACCTCGATGACATTCTCATTTACTCAGAGACAATGGAAGAACATGTGAAATTAGTGAGGGAGGTGCTGCAGAAGCTACTGAAAGCCACACTTTATGCCAAACTACCTAAGTGCGACTTCCACAAGAATAGCTTGGACTATTTAGGATATGGCATATCAAGCGAGGGGGTGGAAATGGACCCTGGGAAAGTGAAAGCCATATTAGAGTGGGAAGCCCCCCGAACCCAGAGGCAGCTTTAACATTGAATTTGCTAGCTGGACAGGTGACACAGATTTTGCAAGGGACACTTCGAAAAAAGCAATCATTTAAATAAACTATCATAGTTACCATGTGTGTAGTATTTCATAAGGTGCAACTCCATAAATAAATTGGGCTATGCCAGTTTTTTTGAAAATATAGAAAATAGCCACTTAAATTACACTGTAATCATTTTATTAGATCTTACTTTATTCCCATCACAAGCACTTGAGAAAATTGTGATATATCCTTAGTTTTGTAATCTGATAAATCAATAGGGTTAAATGCCCATCTCTTATCTCAATTCTAGGCATAATAAAGATCCATCCAGTTGAGTTCAATTCCTGGTGGCTATTTAGACATGTCTACTTTCTTGGCAATAACATAGATTTGGTATTTCCTGCTTCTGGGATGTTTTCTGACTTTTCAGTCTGCTCAACAGCTCTGGGGTTTCATGGTGGAAACATGAACCAAGGCCAGCCTTGCTTAGCTTCTGAGATAAGCCAAAGACTAGATCCTGCTACTTGCTGATGCATTTATTTGAACTCTTATGTCACATCCATTGCAGTACAGTAACTAGCAAATCCAGGAAGTGGATTTATTGCTACCCAAAAGCAGGGAGTTGCCTTATGGTCTTTTTTTCAAGCTCATAATAGCTGAAACCAAATGGAGATAATTTTTTGCTTTCATTAGTGCAACACTGAATTTGTATACTACTGAATCTGGTAATATTTCAGTTCTGAAGACTGAAGGCATAAAAAGGGCATGGGTAAACCTGTGATTGCCAAGTGGATGCTTCTTTGGCAGCATGTTAGTCACTGATGTGGCAAGATTAAGTGGAAATAATAGACTCAGCACCTTGACACTGAAGGAAAAGCACCTCATTCACTGAGAAAATAATGGCTCTTCTAACTAGAATTCATTCACATGGGTGACTTTGCTCTCAACTATTTAATGAGTTAGGAAGTCTTTGAAGAAATTATGCCTTTTTGAGCCTTTGATTTATAGCTCTGATGATGTTTCTCCATTTTATATTAAGCAATACTGAGTGCAGTTGAGAAATAATTTTTTATTCCACAAAAGCAAGCAAGATATTAATGGCATTAAAAGTATTCTGTTTTGTTTTGAAATTGATGTTGTGGAATCAAACCCAGCACTAAAAGCAAATAATCAAGGCTTACTGCAGTGTTTATTAGACAGCACATGCTGGTGGGACTCTCTCCAAAGAATATTGAGATGGCCCCCACCCAACAAAGGGATGCACTCATGTTTATACATCTTAGAAAGGCGGGAGAGAGTAATGCATAAGTAACAAATGATGTAAGCAAACACATTCAAGTTACTATAAGCAAGTGAGCTCAGTGTCTGTGGAGATTCTTAGTCATCCAGGTCATAGTTGTCTCAAAAGTACTTTTTCAAAAGGCAACTGGACTGTTTTTTCCTTGAGGAAGAACAGAGTGTTTCATTTCTCATTTAAGAAACTTCTTCAGTTGTGATGGTGGGGGTAGGGATGGAGGATAGGTTCTGACCAGATTTGGTGGGGTGGGGATGGAAGGATTGCCTTTCTTTGCAGTCATCTTGTTTGTTAGCACTCTCTGAAAGCTCTTGAGGCCACTTGGGGGTTTATCTTTGCCCTCAGGGTGTAATTGGTTATGGAATCTTCTTGGTACTGCTGCAAGAGTGGTTCTATGACAATGCACCATAGTCAGCTTGCTGTGCCCAGCTCGCAGCCGCCAGCTTGCCACCGCCAACTCGCCTCTGCCAACTCACCACTACCAAGTCACTGAAGGACAACTCCACATGGCCAACTCACCATGAGGCCAACTCACCATGGGTGGCCGGAGGGAGAGCCAGGCAGGTGGGGAAGTGAACGCCAGCATTGCCATGGTCACATCAGAGGAAAGAAAGCAAGCAAAATAGTAGGGCAAAAAAGAAAAGGGGTGCTTTGTCAGGGAAATAAGCAGAACACATACTGTAAGCAAGGGAAGAAGTACACCGATCACCTGTCAGCTTATTATAATTTCCACTTTAGTTTGTCTCCAGCACAAATACAATCATTCCTTCTCTCTAGAACAGAGCAATCATGCACACACTGCCTGCCGGTACTGCTGCCACCCCCCTCCCCCATTGTCTCCATCTGAAGGATTCCTTTTCTCCATGTACAGGGGGAAAGGTTGTCATAAATCCTTCATCAGGTTGTGGAAACAAAGCTCAGTTCTTCAGGATCCCCACTTCATTTCTCTAGCCTAGCACAGGTGTTCCTCTTGCCTGCATGTACTGAAGGGACTCCGTGCACTGGGCTGGAGAAATGAGGCAGGGATTGTGAAGATCTAAGTTTCATTGCTGCAGCCTTGAAAGTATTTCCACCACTTTCCCCCATGCATTTAAGGAAGGAGAAATCATTTGGCAGAGGCAGCAGCTTGCACTCTCATACCTAGGGAGAAGGCAAGGGCAAACCACTTCTGAATTATTGCCAAAAAACCTGCAGGGACCAGTTTAGGCAGTCATTAGAAGTCAATGCTGACTTGAAAGTATTCACACCTTGTTTAAAAAATAACAGTGGGAGGGGGAGGGAAGAGGAGAAAAAAAATTCCTAGGATCTTCACGATCCCTGCCTCATTTCTCCAGCACAGCACACGGGGTCACTTCACCCCTTTTCTTGTTTGTACTACTATTATGGTGGCTTGCTTTTCACTGATGTGACCATGGCAATTCCGGTGCAGCTCATCTCCCCCACGCAGTGGATGGGCAGAGTGTGGGAGCCACATACACACCCTGCTACCCCACTGTCCCCGGCCTCTTCCGACCAGAGCCTGGCACACCAGTTGGGGATGAGCCTTGCCAACATCACCATGGTCACATCAGATGTGCCAGGCAGGGTGAGGGGAACTCTAGGCACTGACCATGACAATGCCGGTGCAGTTCATTCACCACCACCACCGGCACCCCCACACACTGCCCACACTGGCCGCCCCAGCTTCTTTCGCCCAGCACCTGATGCTGCAGTGATGACAGTTGGGGGGGCACCAGCTGCGCAGCGGGGATGAGCCACGCCAGCATCACCATGGTCACATCAGATGTGCCAGGCAGGGCGAGGGGCACTCCAGGAACTGCCCTGCTATGGCCCGTGCTAACTCATGCCAAATACTGGTTAGCTGGTGGGTGGCTGCGGCTGCTTTTGTGTGGCGAGACATGCTCTGCACTCTGTAGCTCCAGCTGCTACTGCAACTGGCGGCGTGGTCCATCCTCACTGCACCTCCCAAGCTCTGCCCATCCACTCACTCACCTGCTGCACCCCATGCGCTCTGCCCACCTGCTTGCTTGCCCAATGCACCCTGCACGCTCTGCTCACCCACTTGCCTGTCCAATGCACCCTGTGCACCCTCCACGCTCTTCCCATCCTGTCACTCACCTGCTGCACTTTGCATGCACCCCACATGCTCTGCGCACCTGCTTGCTTCCCCACCTGCCCAGCTCTCCTTTGGGCCACCCGCGGTGAGTTGGCCCCGCAGTGAGTTGGCCATGTGGAGTTGTCCTACAGTGACTTGGTGGTGGCAAGTTGGCAGAGGCTAATTGGCGGTGGCAAGCTGGCAGCTGCAAACTGGGTACAGCGAGCTGGCCATGCCAAGTTCTCCCATTCGTGCAAGAGCTGCTGTCAAGGTTCCGACTAATGAAACACTTCAAAGAACTTCCAGGCATTATTTTCCTAAAAAGTCTTTATTTTGTGTAACAGAGTGTCGGCACAGCATGGAGTGATGCCAAGATCTAAATTCTCCTCCCCTGAGCACATATTTTGCCAGCATATTTCCCTCCCTTAATTTGCTGTCATAAGTCACATTCTCCAATCAGTTTGAAGGCCAAAGGTTCCCTTCCGTTTTTGCAGCACGAGGTATTTTTATCTAAAGTAATTCCCCACACACATTCTTTCTCCTCCCCTCCCAGCATCATCTAAGTTAACTCTAAAAATACCACACAGCTCTGCATATTTTGTCAAAGCAAGAACATCCAATGTTAGCAGTGTTGACAGCTGCATTGTAGACTGGTGATAGGTGATGTCTTATCCTTCCTACTCTTTTGAAAGAGGGCTGCTCAATGATAACATAAATGGACTCTTTTACATCTCTTTCAATAAAACAGAGGGAAATGTTGAAGGAAAAGTCTTCATCATGGTTCAGTCCAAGTCGGGGATAAACAACATGGCGACTGCTTTAGAAAGAAGGTTGCAGTTTATTGAAGAGGAGAGCGAGACAGAAAGTTGGCTCTGGCAGAAAAGAGCTAGAGCACATGTAGGGAGTGGGTTTTTATACCCTCTGGAGCCTTTTGTTTGGAGTTGTTTCCTGTTCCTGTTTGAGGCTTTGTATTTCCTGTGTCATGTATTCTGACCTGAGTCTGGCTGTGCCCTTTGGCATCTGTGAGTTAATCCTAGACTTTGGGTGGGGTATGTAGATTTTAGGTGTCTTTGTCTTCTTAATCTTCTAGCTTGGGGCTTCCAACCTTCCTGGATTATTTACATCTGCATTTGTACAGAGCTGGTTTCTGCTTGGGGGAGGGAGACTTGGGGCTATTAAGAAAACTGGGAATGCTTTTCTGCCTCTTTAAGATCCTTTGAGGAAATATATTTTTCTGCCCTTTTAATATTTCCTTCTCTGGGGGGCTGACTTCCCACAGAAACATCTCCCATAAATCAAGAGGAGGGGGCAGTTTGGGAGTGCCAGATACTGAAAATGGGGGGAAAAACCCATTACCCATTGCAAATCTATGGGATGACATAACAGACTTTGGCTTTACAGTATATTTTTATATACTGTATCAACTTGATATAATTGATTCCACTCATCTAAGAACTGATTTCCCCCATAGACTTCCCCCATTGACTAAAATTTGTATTAAGCATTGTCCTGTGCAAAGTAAGAAGAAAATGCCAGCCAGAAGACCTAGACATCCTAGAGCAGGGCTTTTCAACCGGTGGTACGCGTACCACCTGTGGTACATTAACAAGTGGCAGGTGGTACGCAGCCCTGCCTAGCCAAGTGTAGTGGGGGAGGGAAAGAGCCAGCGCAGGCAAGGACTTACTGTGAGAGAGTCCTCTGGAGCTGCAGAGTGGCTGAGAAAGGAGGAGGAGGGGGCCGGAGACAGGAGAGCTATAAAAGGAGGCAGTTTGGGTGGGAGAGGGAGAGAGAAAAAGCAGCAGCCTTGGGAGGAGGGGGAGTCAGCTCTAGCTGCATCTAAGGCAGTGGTTCTCAACCTTTTTAATGCCGTGACCCCCAACCGGTCGTAAGTCAAGGACTACCTGTATTTCCCTGTCCAGGAGCGCCGCGCATGCGTGGTACCGCCCCCTGCGCCGGCCGAGGCGTAGCTGGCAAGGGGCAGCGACGGCGCAAGGCGACTACCGGCTGGGCCACCAGCTGACCCAGCCCAAGGGAGGTAAGACACCCACCGGGCCCCACGCGCACCAGCAACCCTCCCTGCGCCCGCCGGCCTCCCACCTCCCACCCCTGGCCCTCCTTTACTTACATTTTTAGTAGTTGCTCAGCAGGGAGGGGTGTAAACTTGCAGACAGCTCGCCTTCGCTGCAGACAACTTGCAGCACCATTTGCAGACTGGGACTTTTGGCGGGCTCAGCAGGGCAGAGACAGCCTGGACAATTCCTATTCAAGAGAGTCTATTCTATTGGCTTTCAAAAGCCAATAGAATAAGAGGGAGTAGCACAGCTAAGGAAAAGGGGGGGGGGAAATGGCGGACTGCGTTGTTTGACGACCCCCGTGAAATGGTCGTTCGACCCCAAATGGGGTCGCGACCCACAGGTTGAGAACCGCTGATCTAAGGGAAAGAAGGAGGAGGAGGAGGAAGAGGAGGGTGGGGGGAGAGGAGAGATCAAGCAGACTGGCCATGAGCCGATCTACAACTGCTGTGGCAGCCACCTGTGCTGGCAGCAGCACACAGGCAAGAAATGCAGTGGGGGAGGGGCCACCCTCCACGAGGAATGAAAAAAGGCAGCAATGGCTGGAGGTGAGGGGGGGAGGGAGATGAAGAGTGGAAGGATTCTTATGTGCTTTTGTGACTTTGAAGTTCTGGGATTTGTGCAATGTGGGCTTTATGTTCTTAAGGAGTGTTTGGCAATTTCTATTTGGCTGATGTCTCGTGTTAGCTTCTATTGCTCTGCTATTGTTAGCTGTAAGTTTTGCTGCAAGGGATTTTGAAGTATTTTTCTCCTGAATGGATTTTGCCTGTAGCATTCCTTTACTTATGAATGGAGCCATTTGGGGAGGCTGCCTTAGCCGGCAGCCAATACTTACTACATTTTTTTTTCTTAAGTGCCGGCCGCGCTCCTTAACTTTGCTTTCTAGCCAGTAGCTAATTCTTAAAGGGGAATGTGCCTTTTTTTAAAAAAATTTTATTTTATTAAAATCATCAACATTAAACATAAGATCATATTATAGAGCAATTATCATATAACCTGTAATACAACTCTAAGGATCAGTCTTTGTAAACGTCTGGTTTAGCAAACATTTCTCACTCCTCACGTCCAGCCTCAACTATACGTCTGATACATTTTATTTGATTGGTGTTTCTCTTATATATGGTCTATCTACTGTTTCTAGTCTAACACCTGTTGTTCATTCGAGCTTTAGAAGTAAATTCATCTCGTTAGTAGTGCAATCTTTTATGATCCCTAACAAAAAATCCTGACGTAGAAATTCAGTATCCTGAGGTAAAAATTCAGTACGCCTTTCCAATATTAAAGCAATCAACTTTAGATCTGGGCTCATAATAATAAGCTGTCCTCATAAGACCTGAAAAAACAGCTCTTGTATATGGTCTATCTACTATATCTAGTCTATCACATATTGTTCATTCGCGCTTCAGAATTAACTTCGTCTCAATAATAGTGCAATCTTTTATAATCCCTAACAAAAGATCCTGAGGTAGAAATTCAATAACCTGAGTTAGAAGTTCAGTCCGCTTTTTCAATATTAAAGCAAACAACATTATGCATAAATCATATTAAGAGGCAATCATCATATAACATAAAATACAACATTAGGTATTAGTCTTTGTAAACGTCTGGTTTGGTGAACATTCTTCACTCTTTACGTCGAGCTTCAACTGTACGCCAGATACATTTTGTTTGATTGGTGTTTCTCTTGTATATAGTCTATCCACTGTTTCCAGTCTGTCAAATATTGTTCATTTGAGCGATCTTTCAAATATGCCGATATTTTCGCCATTTCCGCCAAATTTATTACTTTTCAAAGTCCATTCTTCCATAGGTGGTATTTCTGGATTCTTCCAGTATTGTCCCACCAACAATCTGGCTGCTGTGATCAAGTTTAGAAATAAGCTCATCTCTGAGGTAGTGTAATCTTTTATGATCCCTAACAAAAAAACCTGAGGTAGAAAGTCAATACGCTTTTTGAATATAGTTTGGAGTGTCCACCATATCTTCCTCCAGAAGGCTTTGATTTTTCTGCATGTCCACCATACGTGAAAGTATGTAGCCTCCCCATCGCCAAACCTCCAGCACTTGGGCTGGGTGTCTGGATAGATGTATGATAGTTTTTTCGGGTCTAGATGCCACCTGTAGAACATCTTGTAGAAGTTTTCTCTTAGCTGTTGCGCTTTCGTGAATTCTACATTTCTCACCCAGATTTCCTCCCACGTTTCCATCGTGATCGGATGTCCAAAGTCTTGTTCCCACTTTACCATACAGTTCTTGACTAGCACCGTTTCAGAGTCAATTTCTATTAGTACACTGTACACTCGTTTGATATGCATGATCCCCTGCTCTCTAATCTGTTCAATTAAAGTCTCGTCAGTGTGGGATAAGCCCTTCTTCTTGTCTTTATGCCACCTTGACTGCAGTTGTAGGTATGATAGCCAGGTACCTCCTATTCCTTCATCTGCTAGCGTTGTTTGTGACTTTAAGGAGAACCCATTTTCTTCTTCCAGTACCAGTTTACTGTAGGGCACTACTCCCTGCTCTTGGGTTATGTTTACATCCCCTATTGCGTGTCCGGGGATTGTCCATATGGGGATCTTATCGTGTAGAAGGTATTTATATTTCCTCCAGACCCACAACAATGGGATTCGTAGTGGGTTCTCCTTGAAGTTCCTGTCTGCCTTTTTGTCGTACACCAAGTATGCGTGCCAGCCAAATAGTAGACCATGCCCTTCAACATTCAGTATTCTATCATTCGTCATATTGATCCAGTCACTCAACGCCACCAACGTCGCTGCATAGTAGTATAGCTTTAGATTAGGCATTTTTAGTCCCCCTCTCTTCCTCGTGTCCTGGATGATTTTTAGTTTCACCCTCGGTCTCTTGCCATCCCAAATAAATCTCTTGATGCCCTTCTGCCAATTGTCCAAGTCCACATCCTTTTTGAGTATGGGTAGCATTTGAAAGAGAAATAGAAATCTTGGCAAATCTTTACTGCTGCTATCCTGCCCAGCAAGGACAGTCGTAGTGTTTTCCACCTTTCCAGATCTGCTTGTATCTTGTTCCATAGTACCTCGTAGTTATTTTTGTATAATTTCGCATTCGTTGTTTCTATCTCCACTCCCAAGTATTTAACTTTCTTAACTATTTCACAACCCGTTATTCTTTCCAAGTCCTGTTTAGCTTTGTTGTCTAGATTTTTGACTAGCATCTTCGTTTTTGATATATTCACTTTAAAACCTGATACCTTGCCATAGTCTTTCATTATCTCCATCAAACTCCTTGCTGATTGTACTGGTTGCGATACTGTCACCAGCAGGTCGTCTGCGAAGGCACACAGTCTGTAGTCCTGGTGTCCCTTTATGTCCTCTGCTGCTCTTATCTTGTTCAGCAGAATCTCCATCGTTAAGACAAATAACAGTGGTGACAGCGGACAGCCCTGTCTCGTGCCTCTTTCTATGTTGAATGGGTCTGTTAGTTCGCCATTCACAATGATCTGGCCCGTTTGTTTCTGGTAGATTGCCATTATGGAGTTGAGGAACTGCTGTCCCATTTTCATCCCCCGGGCCAGGTTCGTCAGGAATGGCCAATTCAGTCTGTCAAAGGCTTTTTCTGCGTCCACAAACATGAGGGTAGCAGGTACCTGGTTGTGGGAATGTGCCTTTTTAAGCTAGTTCACTCAGCAGTTTGTCTTTTCTGTCTCTGGAGGCTTTTCCTTGTTTGATGAATATATGGAAGAGAGAAAATATGGGGTTTTTTTTTCAAATTCTTCCTTCAGAAGGAGGTGGACATGAGAAAGAGGGAGGCAGGGAAGGAGGGAGGGATGGAAGTAAGTCCCGCCTTAGCACTTGGCCACCAGCAGCCCTGCCATTGACTTTGCTTGTCAAAAGGTTGCAAAAGGGGATCACGTGACCCTGGGACACTGTGACCATCATAAATATGAATCAGTTGCCAAGCATCCAAATATAAATCACATGACCCTGGGCATGCTGCAATGGTCATAAGTGTGAAAAATGGTCATAAGTCATTTCAGTGCAATTGCAACTTTGAACAGGTTTGGTGGGTGTTTTCTGTTTTCATCCTAGTCATATTCTGCTTCCCTGGTGCCAGTCTTTCTAAAAGCATTATCAAATCTGTATTTCTAAAAGCTGGCCTGCTTGGTTTCTGCTTGGGGGAGGGAGACTTGGGGCTGTCTTTGCCTAAGATTTTTCATTATTCCTTTGGGGAAATATAATATTCTGTCCTTTTTAATATCTCCCCAAAATATTTCCTTTTCTAGGAGGGTGGGCGGGTGTTGATTCCAACAGTTGGAACAGGACCTGATTTTTCTTCCAACAAAATTCAGATTCTTTCCTAGATGTTTTCATTTCCGTGATCCATAACTTGAACCAACCACTTCGGTTCCCACAACCTGCTTGGACTAACCCAAGTTACCCCCTAACCAGATTTAATCCCTCATGGGGATGAAGCCAAGCAATCACATCCTTCCTTGGCTGGCTCCAGCCCACAAAGCCAGCTAGTATTTAAGGTTTAAGACTCAAATCTGAGATGATGTCTGTGACAAACCGTTCTAAGGTTAACCACTTAGCCTCACAATTGTCCCGGCGTTACTCGGGAATTTAAAAGAGCCAAAAGAAACTCCTGAGCCAAGGTTTCAGCAAAGAATTACAACTTTATTTTGATCAGAGAGGGGTGACCCTATTCCTCTTTGTGGCTGGTAGAGGAATTGAAGGAAGTTAGCCCAGAGAAGGAAATATTAAAAGGGCAGAAAAATGTATTTTTCCTCAAAAGGATTTTTTTAAAACCAAACCTGGCCCCAAATCTATCTCTCTGCCCCAAGCAACAGCTAGCCCCATACGAATGCATATGTAGAACCATCAGAAAGCTGAAACCAGGGCACTCAAGAAGACAAAGAGAAGATCTGCATGCCCCACCCAAACTCTAGGAGTCATTAACACCATCACCTGGCAAACAGGATATGATAATAGGATTAAACCACAGATATCAAGTCCTAGAAAAACACTCAGAAATAGCTTCAAGGTTCATGCCACAGGAACAGGAAACTATTCCAAAGGCTAGAGGGGGTATAAAAACCTACTGCCCATGTGCTCAAGCCCTTTTTTTTCCTCTCTGCTCCTTGCAAGGACCATCTTTCTGCTTCTTCAATAAACTAACCTTCTTCCCAAAGCAGTTGCCATTTTGCTTATTTATCCTGGCTTGGATGAACCAGGATGAAGACTTACTTCTAACAATTTGGCCCCCAAAGATGGGACTCCAAGCTAACCTCTCCAATGGACTGAGACTGGTAAGTCCCATCTTGCCGGCAACAGACCCCCTTGTGTCTGTGGATGGGTCTCCCAGGCTTTGCCCATGTGGAGCCGAGGTAGTAAAGGGAGTTTTGAGAGTTTGAGCTCAAGGGCTGCTTTGGAAAGAAGGTGAAGGTGAGTACCTCTAAATTTTAAGTTTAAAGCCCAGGGGAACAAAGGAATGTGTGTATTTCTGTTTGTGTGAGTGAGAAGACTTTTTTTTCCCAATCACAGTTGGATTTTGCTCCTTCTGGTCTTTCCTAGCCGCAGAAAGGATCTGTTTAATTGGCAGAACCTGGAAAGCATGGGGGTTTGGTCAGAGCACAGAACCTTTTGTTAGGGAAAAGGGAGAGGCTGTGTGAAAATGAAATGGAATGAGTGAATGAAAGAATTGGATTTGGGCAACTAGCTGGTAAGGCCCTGTAAGCAAAGCAAAGTTAGGAAATTAGGCCCCAAAAAGGGAGCGGCCACCCACCTCTGAGAGCAGGCGGAGGTGCCCACGGACATTGGAGGTCCAAGGGGTCCCTAAATGGTGGTGTAAAGCCAGCCGGTCGGAGAGTAGCCCGTACCTTTTGAGGGAAACCGGAAGGTCTCTGCAGATCTCTTTTTGGTCTGAAAACGGGAGGATCCCTCGGAGGAGCCCACGAACTCTGAAAGAGATACGGAGAAGCTCCGTGAGTCCCCTTTTTTCCGGACTCACAAAATCGTGGTGGTAGAAAGAAGTCTCACAAGGAGGCTTCGACTGTGTAGTGCCCTTTAGCGGTAAGGAAATCCCGTTATAAATGGGAGGTTCCAATTCAAGGGCAGAGGTAGGTTTCCCGGTTGATAGCTTGCTCGGAGCCTGGGACAGGAGACAGTTTCCTGTCCAGGCTGGAATGAAAAAGAGATAGGTAAAGAAACTATAGGGGGAAAAAATTAGACTTCGCTTAGGGCTTTGCTGGGAAACCAATTTGGCTAAATAAAGGTACTTAAAAGGGAAAATAAGAAATAGTGATTCTCTCTCTCTCTCTCTCTTCTCTATGCAACCACATGGTATGTTTAAAATGTGTGCCTTCCCTAACTTGAGTTATCTGAAATTTATGGTGGGAATGACTAGGATGTGTAAAACTAAGACTTGTGTTCTCTTGTCTTTGTGTATATATGTATGTCAAAGTCTGTGTGTAAGAGGTAAATGTGACTATTAACTGTTTCAAATCCAAAGAGAAAAGAATTTTAAATTCTGCTAGAAATTTTGCTTAAAAGAAGCCACAAAAAGGAAATACCTCACTCTGTTTGTCTGGCCAACAAACAGAAAAGAAGAAAAATGTGTTTGTTTGTTTGTTTTCCTCTTTCTCTCTGTGTCCTCTTAAGATCAGCCTTAAGTTAGCAGGAGGGAATGTTTTAAGTTCATCTGCTAGAAAGATTTCACTCTTGCATTTAATAATATATAATAAAGTTGGAAGGGACCTTGGAGGTCATCTAGTCCAACCCCCTGCTCAGGCAGGAAACCCTATACTAACTTTTATCAAATGCCTTACTGAAGTCCAAGAAAATTATATCCACAGCATTCCTCTAGTCCACTAATTTTGTAACTGGGTCAAAGAATGCAGTAGGATGTGTCTAGCATGATCTACCGTATTTCTCGCTCTATTAGGCGCACTGCTGCTAAGACGCACCTAGATTTTAGAGGAGGAAAATAGGAAAAAATATTTTGCCAGCCCGGCCCTTCACTCACCTTAGCAACACCTTCGTCCTTGCCCGCTGGGCAGCTCGCGCTTCCGGGAACGTGGGTCTGCGGTATGCATGCATACCGGTAACTTTTTTAGCCATCATAAGGACAAATTAAAGGATCCGCGCGGCCATCTGGTACCCTTTTCCTTGATCTAATACCAACGAGGCGGTGCTGCGCACGCGCACCACTCCACGGGGGTTGCGGGCGATGGGCTTAGGAGTCAGGCGAGTAGCGGGAAGGGGGATGGCTGCTTGCAGGCGGTAGCAGCGACGGCTCGCCACCTTTCCAGGTTGGACTACAGTTCCAAGCCTCCCCAGGCGGCCTTTTGGTGAGTACTATATCGTACTCCCTTGCCCTCCTCCCTCCGCCGATTCTCCCCTTCCCTTTCTCGCCCCTTGCCCTCCGCCCTCCGCCGATTCTCCACTTCCCTTTCTCGCCCGTTGCCCTCCGCCGATTCTCCGCTTCCCTTTCTCGCCCCTTGCCCTCCGCCCTCCGCCGATTCTCCCCTTCCCTTTCTCGCCCCTTGCCCTCCGCCCTCCACCGATTCTCCGCTTCCCTTTCTCGCCCGTTGCCCTCCGCCGATTCTCCGCTTCCCTTTCTCGCCCCTTGCCCTCCGCCGATTGTCCGCTTCCCTTTCTCGCCCCTTGCCCTCCGCCCTCCGCCGATTCTCCGCTTCCCTTTCTCGCCCCTTGCCCTCCACCAATTCTCCGCTTCCCTTTCTCGCCCCTTGCCCTCCGCCGATTCTCCGCTTCCCTTTCTCGCCCCTTGCCCTCCGCCGATACTCCGCTTCCCTTTCTCGCCCCTTGCCCTCCGCCCTCCGCCGATTCTCCGCTTCCCCCTCTGCTCCAGCGCCTCCCCCCCCTCCCTGCCTGCATCTTCGCTCCATAAGACACGGCTGATTTTTCATCCTACTTTGGGAGGAAAAAACCTGCGTCTTATGGAGCGAGAAATACGGTATTTTTGACAAACCTACGTTCTATTTTTATAAGCAGAAGCGGCCGCGGCGTCTTTGTCTGATGACAGAAGCGTCTCTGGGCAGGAGCGTCTTCAGGAGCTTAGGGAGCTATCACTCTTGATCCCTGAAAACTTTTTCCAGGGATTTAAGAGGTGCTCAACCCTGCTCCTGATGCTCTACACCTCTTCTTTGCCCGAAGAGGGGATTTTTCACCACAAAAAAACAGCTGATGTGCGCTGTTTTTTGCGGCTTTACAAACCCAGGGAACGGAGCCTCACAGAGGAGACTCTAGCGACGCCAGCGGAGCCACCGGAAGCCCACTTGTGCTTCTAATCTATTTTTATGGTAGTTTTTGTAAGTTGGACTGTTTGCTTTTTATTATTTTTGACTGTGGTCACAAGCCTTAGTTCATTTTGAGCCTTAGCTTTCTTCACCTCATCTTTGCAGGCTCAGACTATTTGCTAATATTCTACTGTAGTTATGTGCCCCTCTTTCCACTTTTTATACTGGTCCCTCTTATATGTCAATTTATCAGAGAGTTCTTTATGCAGCCATGCTGGTTTCTTGTGAGAGTTATTATTTTTCTTCTTTGTTGATATTGTGCTAGACTGGATTTTTATTATCTCACTCTTCAAAATTTCCCAAGCTTCTTGAGCTGTTTCCTCTTGAAGATTCTCATCCATGGAATCCCTTCCAAGCCCTCTCAAGTTTATTGAAATTAGCTCTCTTAAAGTCTAAGACTCTAGTTTGACTATGTTCTATTGCTTGTGCTCCCATAATGTTGAATTCCAACATTGCATGGTCACCCCCCCCAAGGTTCCTGTGGCTTCAACACCTTTTATCATTTTGTCTCTGCTAGTGAGAATTAGATCCAATATCACTAATCCCCTGGTTCCCTTTTCTACTTTTGAGAAACAAAGCTGTCTGCAAGTTTTGTCAGGAATCTATTTGACTTCCACTTAGTGCAGAGTTTGTCCCCCAGTTGATGTCAGAGTAATTAAAGTCCCGCTTACTATTGTCATGTGCTTCCTACATACCTTAGTTGAGTTCTTATACCCTTTCATAGTTTCCAAAATTGTCATTCCTGATTGGTGAGTTTAAATTTGTCTTTTCTGATTTTTTGGTCAATGTCTGTTGTTGGGTGAATTTCCTTCTCAGTTCTGTCTAAAAGGTGTTAATTTTGTTCCAGGGGGAATCCAGTGTTGAATTATTTTATTGGAGTGAGGAGGGGGTGTCCTGCCTGCTGGGTCCTGCCCCAAGTTCTAGAAATCATTCTGCAATGTGTTGTAAATGAGTTTGTGTTCTAAATGGGTTTTATCTATCTATCCCTTTTCCTGAAAATGCGTGTCTATCTACAAGAGTCTTTTGAAGTTCAAGTCTGCTTGTTTGGGGAAATAATTTCTTAAGTTACTTTTCTTACCCTATCACTAATTGGTGAAACTACAGTGAAACTTTTCTGAAACAAATAAGCATTTTCCAATCTCTAAAATAATGTGGTCTATTTTGGAATAAATGTTAAAGGCAGATTCTCCTGCCCCTGGCAAGTTGCACATATTAAAATATTAGGCTTTTCCTCCATCCATTTGAGCCTTGGAATTGGGTTTTGAAGCCAGCCATCCACTAAAAAGCCACCATGCAATCTGAGTGGAACATCTTCCCAAGTCCTACCATTCCCCAGATGCCTGTGAGAGCTGCAAAAGGAAGGCGTCCTGGAGCCACTGGTGCCATGTGAAGCCTCACAAGAGAAAATTAGACTGTGGGGGGAGGGTGGAAACCCACTGTAAACTTTTCTTTCTTGCCCCCTTTGTATTGTAACAAGCCAGTTAAATGTATTAATGGAGAGATGGCATTTGGGAATAATTGGCAGAACAAGTACTGAACACCTTGGACTTCTATCTGGTGTGAGGGAAAATTTATCCAGAATGTTTGTATTGCCTGTTTTGTAGAAATAGTTGCACACACACAACCATTCAGAGTCTATCCCCTCCACCTACCTTTAGTAAAGTCCCCCCCCCGCTGATTTTTTTTGCTCTATTGCACCAAAGCTTTGCAAGCACAACTTCCTGAAAATTCCAAGGGGGCGGGAACTAGGCCCCCTCAGGTGATTTGCAATTCTTATGCCCTGACTAAGGAAGCAAAAGGAAAGATCCCCAAACCTCAGCCCTGAATATCTTGCACTGGTAGGCTCAGATTGGGATTTCTAGAGCTCATTATGTGCAATTTAAAGAAAAAATTAATAGCCTGGCATATTGGCTAACCTCAATTGGACATTACAAACCTGGATGCACTGAACTAAGAGCTAAGGCAGGAAACAACCCTTGAAAATGGGCAGCCAGTGGTCATGTACTAAGGAAAACCATGGCTGTGAAGAATTTTGGGAGGTATGCAAACCTGACTGGAAGCTAAAGGTGACATCCAACATTTGAAAATGATTGGCACAGAATATTGGACACTATAAATTTCTTTTCCACCTAACAAAATTTTTGCCCTGACTTTTAGAACTTTATGGGTGCAAGCTCCCCTTTTGGGAGCCACTAAAGGGATCTTTTTCTGCTGCCTCCATTAATGTTTTAATTTTTTTTTTTGGCTTAACAGTTTAAAAGCTTGCTCTCTGACCAGATCAATTTTAATGTTGTGCCAATAAGTGTGACATTCTCACACTTAAGGCACAAAGCGGGGATATTGAAGGAAGTTAGCCCAGAGAAGGAAATATTAAAAGGGCAGAAAAATATATTTTTCCTCAAAAGGATTTTTTTAAAACCAAACCTGGCCCCAAATCTATCTCTCTGCCCCAAGCAAGAGCTAGCCCCATACAAATGCAGATGTAGAACCATCAGAAAGCTGAAGCCAGGGCACTCAAGAAGACAAAGAGAAGATCTGCATGCCCCACCCAAACTCTAGGAGTCATTAACCCAATCACCTGGCAAGCAGGATATGATAATAGGATTAAACCACAGATATCAAGTCCTAGAAAAACACTCAGAAATAGCTTCAAGGTTCATGCCACAGGAACAGGAAACTATTCCAAAGGCTAGAGGGGGTATAAAAACCTACTGCCCATGTGCTCAAGGTCTCTTTCCTCTCTGCTCCTTGCAAGGGCCATCTTTCTGCTTCTTCAATAAACTGTAACCTTCTTCCCAAAGCAGTCGCCATTTTGCTTATTTATCCCTGAACCAGGATAAAGACTTACTTCTAACAGAATGAAGGCAACAATCAGGAAAGATGTCTTCCATCTTTTATACCTTTTCAGAACAAAAACATCAGGTCTTTGTATCAGGAACAAAAATGTACAGAAAAATAATTCCAAGATGGTGACTCATACACAGCAACCCAGGCTCCATCCGTAACTCCTTTTCCCCCTCCTTGCTCTTTTCATGTAAGAAATCTGTATGTTTAACATGAGACTTTTACTTTTCCAATATACATAAAGCATCTGCTCAAACAATTGGCTACAAAATAATGATTACAAAGTAACAAAACAATTACATAATAACACTACAAATATCAATATAAAATGGTTACTATATATATATAAAATAGCTGCTGGTGTCAAGCTTAAACATACTAAAATCATAAACGCAATAAAATCCCTTCACCATGATTAACCATAACCACAAAACTAGGGTTAAGCCCTAGCTGTTCCTCAGCAAGCTCTCGTCGCCTACAATCACAATTCTCATACCAACTAGGAGGGCCACGCGGGAGTAGGGGATGATGAGCTTTGCTGTCCCCAAAGGTGCCGCCCTTCACTGCTGAGGAAAGCGACACGCTCCCCTCCACCCCCTCCCTCCGCGAAATGGTGCGCGAGCGCCAGGAGACCCCGCCCCTTTTTTCCAGTGCGTGCGCCACAGAATCTCCCCGCGAGGCTCCGCCCCTTTTTCAGGGTCGCGCGCGCTCACCCTCCCCTTTGAAAAGGGCACGGGCACTTCCGTTCCCGCTTTCTAACGGTCGGCAGGGCGCACGAGACGAAGAAGGGGAGCGCGCATGCTCGTAAAGGTAGGTCTCCCTTGTTCTTCTCCGCAGTACTTGGCCACGCCTTCTCGTCCCTGCTCTGCCTCCCTCTTTCGGGGAGAAAGAAAAAGGAGGAGGGGCAGGGAAAGGAGGGATATAAAAAAAAACCCAGCCCGTGTTTCCGGTCGTGCTTTCCGGAGCCCTTGGCACTGACGTGGCCGTGGGGAGCCGCCATCTTGTGGGCAGTGAGGGAGGCTGTGAGGGAGACGGAAGGTCAAGGCGAGACACCAGTCGGGCTCGGAGAGGAGGACGACGACGTCGTCCCCGCAGCCAGGTACCCTGCGACGTCGCCCGGTAAGCAGCCGATCCCTCACGAAGTCTTCGCGGCGGCTGGGCTTGGTATGACCCGACCCTTCCTTCGCCAACGGCCCGCCCTGAGCCGACCGGGCGGGGCAAAGTCCCCCGGCACCCGCTGTTCTCCCGGCCCATCTGTGAGTCTCTTCTCTCCCCTCCTTTGACCTTCCCCGCTGCCCCCGCCCCTGCCGCCTTTGGGGACCACCATTCCCCTCTTCCCTAGCCCCCACGAGAAGGGGACTGTAGTCAGAGGGCGAGAAGGAGGCCCAGCACGGGATCCTCTCCTTATAGGCCTCAGGCCTGGCCCCCTTGGCCCGGGGTGGGGTGGGGGGGTGGGTCACTCCTTACACCCATAGTCCTGGTGCTTTGGCCTGGCTGTAGCGTCCATGAGACGGGGGCGAAGTGGAGTGGGACAACTCGCCGCAGGCAACTCATCACGGACGACTATTTTTTGTCATTCACATTTCATTCTGTCCCTCATTTTGCATCCATTTTTTAATGATTCAATTCCACCATATCTTTGATATTAACTCTTGTCCCGCAGCGAATTGTCTGGTGAAGTGTCATAGACCCGGGAAGAAGGCAGGATGGTCCCTGGGGTGGATGATGGGCTTTTGGGGGGGTCTTTTTTCTTTCCTCGGCTGGAATTTGGCCCCAAAGACGCGGGATGGGTGGGGATTTAGGGTCCTTTAGTCACTTGCTGGTGACTTCATCCAAACAGTTGCGCAAGGACAGGGAGTTTCAAGTGTGTTGTGGTGAAGATTCTCTTCCTCTTTATTAGCCGAAGTTGAGGAAATCAGACACAAAAGGTCTGGATTGACAGGCTGGGACAAGACTCTTAATCCATTTGGCCAGGGTGGTGTAAGGATTCCACGCCTTGGGCAGGGGGTTGAGCTAGATGACCTCCAAGGTACCTTCTGGCCCTAGTATTTGGGTGGGAGGAAGGGTCAAATATTAAGCCATGACGGAAATACAAATCACCATTAGCCAAACTTAGTTTATTGTACAAGGTCTTAGGTAGGTCTTTGTCTTCTTAAGCTTGTTAGGCCAACTGAGCCATGAAGGAAGGAAGGAGAGGAGGGAGGGAGGCAAGGGAAGGAGGAAGGAACAAAAGAGAAGGAAGGAGAAAGAAGAGGGAGGAAGAAAGGAATGGAAGCTGGTCAGAAGGAGATGCAACCTAGAAATAAGGAGGAACTCCCTGACAGAACTATGAAGCAAGCAGTGGAACAGCTTCCCTCTGGGAATTGTGGGTGCTCCATCTCTAGAGATTTTCAAGAAAAGATTGAACAACCATTTGACCAGGATGGTATAAAGTCTCTTGCCTTGAGCAGAGGGTTGAACTAGATGACCTCTAAAGTCCCTTCCAGGCTTACGATGCTTTTCAAAGCTGTTTTCCTGGCCATTCCCATTTCCAGGGTTGTGAATTGTTTCTCTAGCTTTGCCACACAGGTAACTACAGTACAGTATAATTCTGGGCATCAAAGCCATCTCAGGACAATGTAATTTACTGCCTAAGTTTCTTTTTCCTGAAATATTAGGAAATGTCAGGCTGGATTGATATTGCTAGTCTCTGCTGATTGGCTGGATACACCCCACTGGAGAAAGTCCTCTTAAATCTTGGGTTAATGTTTTTTCTTAGGAAATATGTTAAATAACTTTTCATGTTGCTAATACCTGATAATTACATGCCCCTCATAAATACTTGGGATAATGAGGGGGACAGTTGCTTTTAAGCATTAATTTTTGTGTTTAAGAACCAGGTTTTGCAATAAAACAATGCCAAGGCGGATGGCATTGCTAAAAAATTTTTCTTAATGAATTCTAGCATGTATTTTCTGATGTTTAACTTAGATTTTGGCTGGCTTAAGGTTTTCATCTTTATCTTTGTGACATGGGAGAAATATAAACAAGATGCAGAAACTAACAGATTCAGGAACAAATATCTCAGTCACTCAGTGTCATTTTCCCCCCACCTATTTTTTTTTTCCCAGCTTAGACTTTTCCAGCTTAGACGTTTCCTCAGAACTTGGTGGAAGTTCATCTACGCTTTTGAAAGATTTGGAGATTTATTTTACAATGCCAAGCAAAGTCAACGGGGAAGCCAGAGTTACTTAACTGTGTTACTGACTTAAGTACAGTGATTCAGTTAACAAGTGTGCCAAGAAAGGTCATAAAATGAGGCAAAATTCACATAACAATTGTCTCATTTAGCAACAGAAATTTTGGGCTACATTATGTTCATAAGTCGAGGACTACCTGTATTAATACTGTAGACTTCTCAGAGGGCTGCCTTTTTCTCTGCCAAGTTTGACAGAGTAGAAACTAGTTAACTACTAGTTATGAAGTCAGGAGAATCAAGTAGAGAATCCCAGTGTTAGCTAGGCATCAGATGATGCTTGAGCTCTAGAATTGTGAACAGCCTTTGAGAGAATCATACTGGTCAAACTGGATTCTGCCAACTTAGAGATTGTCAAGCTGGGCTCAGTTTTACAGAGGGAAATGCATGATTATTTTCATTAAGGAAAATTTAATATCTGGTTCATGCTGCTAACAATGTTCCTTGCATAGTTTCTTCTAAGTATGATTAACATTGAATAGCATGCCACAATTGATGGTTTGTCCTAGCTACTGTTTCACTTATTTAGGGAACAGGAAGAAATGCATTTGTCTTGAAATTACTTTTATGCTTCTATTTTTATGTTGAAGCCCTTTCCTTCCTTCCTTGAAATGTTTGTAGATATATTTATAAATAGATATAATTACAGCCAATAAACTTAAAGTTACCTGTTTTTCAGGAGTAACATGGTTTTCACACCCATATCTTTCAACATCCTTATGTATTTTGACCATTGTAGTTTCATAGAACATGTGCTCATTACATTAATTGTATAGTTGAGCAAACTGCCTGTCTCCTGCTAAAACTTTATCCTGTGATGGAAATACCTGTTTTCTCTTTGTGTATACATGGCAATTTAATCTGCATAAATACTGCCTTCTATTGCCTCTATTGAACCTCTGTTGCCACAAGCTGACTACAGGTAGTCCTCGACTTATGACCACAATTGAGCCCAACATTTCCCTTGCTAAGCAAAGGCCATTGTTAAGTGAGCTTTGCCCCATTTTATGATCTTGTGACAATCGTTGCAGTTAAGTTAGAAACATGGTTAAGTGAATCTGGCTTCCCCATTGACTTTGCTTGGCAGAAGGTCACAAAAAGCGTTCACATGACCCCGGGACACTCCAACCGTCATAAATACATGCCAGTTGCCAAGCGTCTGAATTTTGATCACGTGACCATGGGGATGCTGCAACGGTCATAACAGTGAAAATGCTCATAAGTCACTTTTTTCAATGCTCTTGTAACTTCGAATGGTCACTACACACATGGTTGTAAGTTGAGGACTACCTGTATGAATGTTTACATGAGAAATAAATCCTCGGTTCATGGGGGCCATTAATATATACTTTTGGGCTTAGCTATGATCGTGATGTTTTACTGAGCTAATAGTCTTGAAACCCTTTGTCTCCTAGATTTTCTTGGCCAGTGGGTGAACAACATCCTCAAACATGGGAAATATTTTTGCCAACCTTTTCAAAGGCCTCTTCGGCAAAAAAGAAATGCGTATTCTTATGGTTGGACTGGATGCCGCAGGAAAAACTACTATATTGTACAAGCTTAAGCTCGGTGAAATAGTAACTACCATCCCTACTATAGGTAAGAATTCAAGCATCTCTTAATTGCAACTAATTCTGGATTTAAAATAAAATATGGGTATGTTTTGCACAGTATCACAACTCTGGGTGAAAATGTAGAATTAGCTTGTATAGGTTGCTCAGTAGCTGATGAGTAGTAGCCAAGATCATGCTACTTCAATTTTATTTATTTATTTATTTTATTTATTTTCCGATTTCTATACCACCCCTCTCCCGAAGGACTCGGGGCGGTGTACAGCCCAAAATTAAAAACATATAAATATACAAAAATTAAAATAATTAGGAATAAATTAAATAATTTGGCCATAAATCCCATTTAAAACCCAATCCATTATACCGGTATATCTTAAAAATAACTCAATCCCCTAAAACAATTTTAGCCTTGCTGGAACCGGAGCTTCTATGCCAGGCCGGCCTGTCGAAAAAGGAATGTTTTCAATTCCCGACGGAAGTTATGTAAATCCGTCATCATACGGAGTTCGGGGGGGAGCTCGTTCCAAAGCGTAGGAGCTCCCGCAGAGAAGGCTCTCCCCCTGGGGGTCGCCGGCCAACATTGTCTGGCCGACGGCACCCTGAGGAGGCCCTCTCTGTGGGAGCGTACCGGACGGCGGGAGGTATTTGCTAGCAGTAGGCGGTCCTGTAAGTATCCGGGTCCGATGCCATGGAGCGCTTTAAAGGTGGTCACTAACACCTTGAAACGCACCCGGAAGGCCACCGGCAACCAGTGCAGCTCGCGCAGGAGCGGTGTTACATGGGAGCGCCATGACGCTCCCGTCACTACCCGCGCGGCCGCATTCTGGGTCAGCTGGAGCCTCTGGGCGCACCTCAAGGGGAGCCCCATGTAGAGAACATTACAGTAGTCCAGCCTGGAAGTGACGAAGGCATGAGTGGCTGTGCGTAGCGAGTCCCCGTCTAGGAAGGGACGCAACTGGCGCACCAGGCGAACCTGATAGAACATCCTCCCGGCCACGGCCGTCAGATGGTCCTCTAAGGACAGCCGTGAATCCAGGAGGACTCCCAAATTGCAAACCCTTTCCGAGGGGGCCACTGTTTCGCCCCCAACAGATAATGCTGGAATCAATTGGCTATACCGGGACGACGGTAGCCACAGCCACTCGGTCTTGGAGGGGTTGAGCTTGAGTCCGTTCTTCCCCATCCAGACCTGCACGGCCTCCAGGCACTGGGTCAGCACGGCAAGAGCATCGTTAGGGTGGTTCAGCGTGGAAATGTACAGCTGAGTATCATCAGTGTACTGATGATACTCCACGCCAAAACCACGGATGATCTCACCCAGCGGTTTTACATAAATGTTGAACAGTAGGGGCGAGAGGACCGATCCCTGAGGTACCCCACATATGAGGGGTCTCGGGGTCGACCTCTGGCCCCCTGTCAACACAGACTGCATCCGGCCGGAGAGGAAGGAGGAGAACCACCGCAAAACAGTGCCCCCTATACCTAACCCCTCCAACCGTTGCAGCATGATACCATGATCGATGGTATCAAAAGCCGCCGAGAGGTCCAATAGCACCAGAGCAGAGGAACAACCTCTGTCCCGGGCCCGCCAGAGGTCATCCACCAACGCAACCAATGCTGTTTCCGTGCTGTAACCAGGCCTGAAGCCCGACTGGTGTGGATCCAGGTATAATGATTCCTCCAGGTGTCGCGGGAACTGTCGGGCAACCATGCTCTCGACAACCTTCGCAAGAAAGCGAAGGTTGGAGACAGGACGATAATTTGATAAAACAGCTGGATCCAGGGTAGGCTTCTTAAGGAGGGGCCTCACTACCGCCTCTTTCAAGGCGGCAGGGAAGACACCCTCACTTAAAGAAGCATTAATAATTGCCTGGAACCAGCCTCGTACCACCTCCCGGGATGCCAACACCAGCCAGGAGGGGCACGGGTCCAATGAACATGTGGTCGCCCTAAGTCCCCCCAGCAACCTGTCCACGTCCTCGGGAGTCACGGGGTCAAACTCAGCCCAGGTAACAATCTCAGGACCAGACTTCGCCTCTCCCACTGGACATACCCAGTTGAAGTCAAAGCCTTCCCGTATCTGAGCGATTTTATCATACAGATATTTTCCAAAATCCTCAGCTCTACCCTCTAAGGGGTCTCCTCTCACCTCCTGATGGAGGAGGGAGCGGGTCACCCTAAACAAGGAGGCTGAGCGGTTATCTGATGACGCGATAAGAGCAGTGAGGTAAGAACACTTCTCTGCTCTTATCGCCGCTAGGCAGGACCTAATATGGTCTCTTACTAGTCTTCGGTCAGATTCGGCACGGCTCGATCTCCAACTGCTCTCTAGGCGTCTTTTCCGGCGTTTCTCAACCCCTCATTATACCAAGGGGCCGATCGAGACCCACGCCGAATCAGAGGCCGCAAAGGCACAACTCGATCCAGAGCACCGACAGCAGCCCTATCCCAGGCTGCCACCAACTCTTCGACCGAGTCTTGTATCAGAACCTCAGGAATTGGCCCAAGCTCTGCCTGGAACCACTCGGGCTCCATCAGCCGCCTGGGGCGGTACCATCTCACTGGTTCCGCCTCCCTGCGGTGGGGTGCAGCGGTCAGAAAGTCCAAGCGAAGGAGAGAGTGATCAGACCATGACAGGGGTTCAATAACTATATCCCCTATATTCTGATCACTCAGCCACTGTCCAGAGACAAAAACCAGATCAAGCGTGTTCCCCCCTGTGTGTGGGGGGCCTTGAATTACCTGGGCCAGGTCCATGGCTGCCATGGAAGCCATGAACTCTCGAGCCTCCCCGGACGCCCTGCCCACAGATGGCAGGTTGAAGTCACCCATAACTATTAGCCTGGGGACCTCAACCACCACCGCGGCGATAACCTCCAGGAGATCGAGTAGGGAGGTTGATACGTAGCAGGGAGCCAGGTACGTAATCAACACCGCCCTCGGACCCCCAAGGTCCCACTTCACCAGGAGGGATTCACAGCCTGCCGTCTGAGGAACAGTGACCTCCCTCGGCCTGTAATCTTCCCTGATCACGACTGCCGCTCCCTCACCCCTGCCCTGAGCTCTCTGCTGATGGAATGCAAGGAAACCCGGCGGGCACATTTCCACCAGAGGGACACCGCCCTCCGGTCCCAACCAGGTCTCCGTTATACCTGCCAGGTCTGCTCCCCCCTCTGAGATTAAACTCCAAAGTCCATCCTCGAGATGGGCCCTTGATAAAACAGAGGGCCATAATTGCGAGAGGGGGGAATCTCGCAATGCAAGAAGAGTCCACTTCGAGTAAGGAGCCAGTCAGGTAGAATGCATCGATGGGGTCCGGCAAGAAAACCAGGCAGTTCAGTCTAAATTAAAATCCAAAATTCCAGGATTCCATCAGGGTGATGGTAATAATAGTAATAACAACAATAACGATGATGATGGTGGAATTTAGATGGTCCGGGCAGGAAAAAGGCCCCTATGTTGTTCCATCCTGCTCCATTTAATCCACAGTCCACAGATTCGGATATGTGCTGCCGGGGCAAGGACCAGATCTCTAAAAAGGGGGTCCATAAAGGCAGCACCAGAGTCAGAGTCTGGGATTCTTTCATCAGGGCTATTTACTGCCCCTCGTGATGGTGCTCGATTCCACTTTCCGCATAAAAACTAACAGGGTGGGGGAGGCCACTGCAATTCTCCCATTTGGCCGTATCGTTGGCTGCTCGTTCACCGGGGAGGGGGAAGCATGACAATGTTATTTCCCTCACCACCAGGTCCATGCTGCCCCTCTCCATCACCCGCGACCTCCAGCTGTCTTCCCAAACCACCGGCCAGCATAATGGTGGTGGGGGGGGGGCGCCGAGCTCTTCCCTTTTACGGCGGCCTCCCAACGCCTACGCCTCTCAGCTGCCCTCCCAAGCCGCTCGCTCATATGATGGTGGCAGGGAGGGGGGTGGTAGGGAGGGGGGGAAGGGGCCAAGCCACTTCCCTTCACAGGTAGCCATCCAAGAAACAGAAGCCTCTCAGCGGTCCTCTCACCCTTTCGCGGATCGTTTGCTCACATAATGGGAGGGGGGGTAGCCGCTGCCGAGCTCTTCTCCTTCGCGGCAGACTCCCATCCAAACTCCCAAACTGGCTCCACACCCCATCGTAGGCCGAAAGGGGCGGAGCACGCCGCCATAATCCCCTGACTTCGTTCGTTCCGGAAAGGAGGAAATCAACAGATATGTCTCTGGAAAGCCAAGGTATTCCGCTGCCAAAATCCCCGGGGTCCCAGATGTTTCTCGACCCCCAGGGGGGTCTCTAGCCATTCCCCATCAGACGCCCGGCTGCTCTTACAAAGAAGCGCCCTCCATCTTGCGCATGCTCTCTATCTTAATTAACTCAATTACGAGGGCAATTCGGAAATTAACCTCTGTTTGGTTATCAATGACAGACATTCGCAGATCCAGAACTATACACATTAGAAAACTACAACATTACATTACTTTTTGACATAATCGTCATTCAAATTGAGACACTTGTCATAACGTCTTACAAGGTTTGAAATTCCTTAGTAGTCACTCAGCACCAAATCTGGGCTATTAGGGGTGATCAAAAACATCCCAACGGAACTGCTTCAAAAGTTCTTGGGTGCGTCTAGCGGTGTGCAGGTGAGCATTATTGTGAACCAACACCACACCGGAAGTGGTGCCATAGAAAATCCCGCCAAATGTGAAGATGCCAAAGGAGTACTGCTAGTGAAGTTCATGGAGTGTGGTTCGACCATCAGTTCAGAAGTCTACTGTGAAACGTTACGAAAACTCAAGACGAGCCATCCATAACGAGCATCGGGGCATGCTGATTTCCGATGTGGTCTTCCCATGCGGAAGAAAGGGAATCACTGCCCGCCTTTTTTTTTTTAAATCTGGTGAACCAGCTCTGCCCCCTCTACTTCTGTACTGTTTAGCCCTGGATTTCTAAGAGGCGAGGCAGGTGGCAGGGCGTGGGAGACCTGGCTGTGGGGGCCCTGAGGTAAGCAGGTGCAGGGCTCTCCCCTCCCCCACCTTGCCTTGTGGCGGCAGCACCAGCACACCACGTGGCCACCTGTTGCAAGCAGAAGTGGGGAGCAGCCACCCGGGCTCCTGCTGGGCGGGGCTGTTGTGCCGCTGCTGCAAGGCAAGGCAAGTGTCAGGAAAAAATAAGACATCCCCTGAAAAATAAGACCTAATGTCTCTTTTGGAGGCCTATAAAAATATAAGACCGGGTCTTATTTTCGGGGAAACCTGGTATGTAGGAACACTCTCATTTGTTATTGTTTGGATAAAAATCTATCCTACTTTTGTTTTGAAAAGCAAGCCTAAGGTTGTCTGAGGATTCCTGAGTGAAAATACAGCAGATTTAATATCTAAAAGTGTTCACTGCTTAGACTGCCTTCATTTAATTAATTACACTTGGAGGAGGAAGGTGTATTAGGTATGTTCCCTACATATATCCCTACATATATCTTGAATTTTCCCTATATATATCTATAAAAGGGGAGATAGAAATAGAATCATCAGTGGCACAGCTTACCTCCTGCATAACCATAGGTGCACCATCCTTGCGGGTTTATTTACTTATTTAAAACATTTATATAGCCACCCATCTTTCAACCAACTCTGGGCAGCTTCCAATCAAAAATTAAAACGGTATAAAATCATTGTAAACTATAAAACTCAACCCATAAAATTATTGAAAACAACAAAAACCTGTTGCCAATCAGTTCTAATGTGTGATCATCTAATCTCCCAACACTTGGGAGAAAAGTCAGATCTTGAAGCCTTATGGAATGCTAAAAAGGTGGAGGCGTTGAGCACTCACTTAGCTGATATGGTCTGAATATTCCTGCTACGGAAAAGGACTAGAAGACCTCCAAGGTACCCTCTGATCTTGGAGTTCTATAATATTTTACAACATATGTGTAGCTTTTTAATATATTTTCTTCTGTTTGGTCGTGCCCAATTCTCAGAAACTGCCTTTTCAGAAGTGGTTTGCCATTACTTCCTTCCTAGAGCTGAGAGAAAGTGGCTGGCCCAAGGTCACACAGTTGGCTTCATATCTCAGGCAGGACTAGATGTCCCAGTCTCCTGGTGATTGGCCCAAAGTCACCTAGCTGGCTTTCATGCCTAAGACAGAGCTAGAACTCACCATCTCTCGGTGATTGGCCCAAAGCTACCCAGCCTGCTTTCATGGTTAAGGCGGGACTTGAACTCACTGTCTCCTGGTGATTGGGCCAAAGCTACCCAGCTGTCTTTGTGCTTACGTAGGACTAGAACTCACGGTCACCCTGCCTCTAGCCTGGTGCCTTAACAGTTACAACAAACTGGCTTTTAGCTTTTTAATACCACTTTGTAAAATGTATATAGGGAGGAAAGTGTTAGGTTTTTCTTTAGCACCTCACTAAACTACTATATTAAACTATTTAACTATATATCAAATCTAATTCTTTCAACTGATATTTCTTTTGCATATAATCAATCCATTTCTTCCAGTCCATCAAAAACGTTTCATTTGAGTGGTTCTTCAGGTATGCCGAAATCTTAGCCATCTCCACAAGATGGGTAACTTTTAATGTCCATTCTTCAATAGATGGTATTTCAGATGACTTCCAATATTGTCCCACCAACAGTCTTGCAGCAGTAATCAAGTTCAAAATCAACTTAGTCTCTGTGGTGGAACAATCCTTTGTAATACCCAACAAAAACAACTGTGGTACAAACTCAATACGCTTTTTCAAAATATTTTGAAGAATCCACCATATTTTTATCCAAAAAGCCTTAATTTTTTTGCAAGACCACCAAATGTGAAAGTAAGTAGCGTCCATAGAGTCACATCGCCAACATTTGGGTTGCAAATTTGGATACATAGACGATAATTTTTTGGGATCTAAATGCCATCTGTAAAACATTTTATAAAAATTTTCTCTTAGATGCTGAGCTTGTGTAAATTTAACATTTTTCACCCATATTCTTTTCCAAGTTTCCATCATAATTGGGTGGCCAAAGTTACCTTCCCATTTAATCATACAGTCTTTAATTAATTCAGTTCCAGAATCAATTTCAATTAAAGCATCATATATTCTTTTAATATGCATCTTTCTTTGATCTCTAATTTGTATAATTAATTTTTCATCATCCTTTAAAGAAAAACCCATCTTGACATCTTTTTGCCATCTGGCTTGAAGTTGTGCATGATAAAACCAATTATGAGCTATACCTTCCTCCCTTAATTTATCTAATGATTTCAGTTCTATGCTATTCCCTTCTTTATTTAAAAGTTTATCATAGGGCACCACGTCTTGAATTTGTTGTATACCTATACTCTGTATTGCGTGTCTGGGAACTGTCCATAAAGGAATTTTACCATTTAACTTATAATAATACTTTTTCCAGACTCGCAAGACAGAGTTTCTTATTATATGTTCTTTAAAACTCCTATCCAATTTTTTGTCATAAACTAAATACGCGTGGAACCCATATACTAACCCATATCCTTCTATATTTAATATTCTTTCATTTGTTAAGTTAATCCAATCACTTATAACCACTAGAACTGCTGCATAATAATATAATTTAAAATTAGGCACTTTCAAACCACCTCTCTCTCTTGTGTCTTGAATAATTTTAAATTTAACCCTTGGTTTCTTGCCATCCCAAATGAATTTGTTTATACCTTTCTGCCATTCATCGAGATTTCCATCCTTTTTAAGTATTGGTAACATTTGAAATAAAAATAAAAATTTCGGCAATACATTCATTTTAATAGCGGCTATTCTGCCCAACATGGATAATTGTAGTTTTTTCCAATTCTCCAATTCTTTTTGTACTTTACACCATAAAAGTTCATAATTATTCTTATATAATTTACCATTTGAAGCTTCTATATAAATTCCTAAATATTTAACTTTTTTAACTATCTCGCATCCCGTTATTCTTTCCAAATCTTGTTTTAATTTGTTATCAAGATTTTTAACCAACATCTTTGTCTTGGATAAATTTAGTTTAAAACCTGAAACTTTTCCATAATTTTGAATAATTTCCATCAAACTCTGAACCGATTGTATTGGCTGAGTTAGCGTCACAAGTAAATCGTCTGCAAAGGCACATAATCTATAATCATGTTGTCTAATTTGTACCCCCCTTAATTCCTCTGATGCTCTAATCCTATTCAATAGTACCTCTAAGGTTAAAACAAACAATAAAGGGGATAAGGGACAACCCTGCCTAGTACCCTTTTCTATATTAAATGAATCTGTTAATTGTCCATTCACTATAATCTGTCCTGTTTGTTTCTGATATATAGCTGATATAGAATTAATAAACTGGTCCCCCATTCCCATCCTTACCACAAGCCTTTGCAGAAACGTCCAATTCAGTCTATCAAAAGCTTTTTCTGCATCTAAAAACATTAAAACAGCTGGTACTTGGATATGTTTATCCAAATATTCCAATATGTTAACAAGTTGTCTAACATTGGTTTTCATCTGTCTCCCTTGTAAAAAACCAGTTTGATCCGGGTGAATCCTCTGTGTCAAAACTGTCATTAATCTATTAGCCAAAATTTTGGCAAAAATCTTATAATCCGTATTCAACAAGGAAATAGGTCTAAAATTTTCTACTTGAACATTATCTTTACCCTCTTTAGGAATCAAACATACATTAGCCGTTTTCCAAGAGGGTGGAACCCGACCACCCTCTTGTATATTCACAAATAACTCCCTCATATGTTCCACCATTTCCTCCTGTAAACACCTATAATAAATCGTGGTAAAACCATCAGTACCTGGAGATTTTCCCAATTTCAATTGCTTAATTGCATCAATAATTTCTTCTGGCCTAATCAAAGCATTTAATCTATCTCTTTGTTCCAAAGTAATTTCAGAAACATTTTGATTTTGTAAAAAGGCATCTATCTCTTTCTCTTGAACTTTTTCTTCAGCATACAATTTGGTGTAGAACTCTAGAAAAGCCTTCTTAATAGTTTCTTGATGAAATACTTCTTGCCCTTTATATTCAACCTTCTCAATTAAACGGGATTTTTGTTTTTTCCTTAATGTATAAGCCAACCATCTGCCAGGTTTATTAGCATTAAAAAAAGTATTATGTTTAGCATATTGTATATTCCTGGCAACCTGGTCGGTCATCAAAATATCAAATTGTTTCCGTAAAACCTTTATCCCTTCTTTAATGTCACTATCATCTGGTTTATCAATTAATAATAACTCTTTCTTTCTTATTTCCGCTTCTAAAACTCGCCTCTTTTCCTCCTGTTTACGTCTATGCCTAGCATTCAGTTCAATTAATATTCCACGCATATGGGCCTTACTAGAGTCCCACACCACTTCTATTGGTAAACCTACATTCTTGTTTAACCTAAAAAATTCCTTGATAGCCTTTTTACATTCTTGCACATACATTTCATAATTAAACAGATTTTCATTAAGTCTCCAGGATCTACGTAAAAATTGGCCAGACCTTAATTCCATCATAACTGGATTGTGGTCAGACAATACATTAGGTAGAATTTTAACTTTCTTTAAATTTAACATAAAATCACTAGTAGTTAAAATAAAATCAATTCTAGAAAATGATTGATGTCTGTCAGAGAAAAAAGTAAACTCTTGATCCCTACCATGTCTTTCTCTCCAAATATCAAACAAATTAAAATCATCTTTAATATCAAAAAAAGATTTAGGTAAAATTGAACGCGATTGAGAAACTAATGAAATCTTTTTCTTGTCCAAACCAGTATCAAGGATTCCATTCCAGTCTCCCATTAAAATACAAGATCTATAGTCCAACTCTAATAACTTTTTGTGTAATGATTTATAAAACATGCCTTGTTTTTGGTTTGGAGCATATATACCCATCAAGAGAACTTTCTTCCCATCCAGTAAAATTTCTATAGCTAAAAATCTACCTTGAGTATCTGCTTCTAATAACTTAGCTTTTATATTATTTTTAACATAAATAACAATTCCATTTTTTTTATCTAAAGATGATGCCACAAAGTGTGTACCCAGCTTATTATTAATCAAGTATTTTTGGTCTGAAAATCTAATGTGAGTTTCTTGTAGACAGATTACATCATTTTTACATTGCTTCAAATAATGAAATATCTTCTTCCTTTTTTGTGGAGAATTTAAACCATTAACATTCCACGTCAAATACTTATTTGACATGGCCTTTACGTGAAAGCTTCTGCAAAGACCATTCCACTTCTTCCTGCCTCTTGGGTCTTGCTCCCATGGCTTCCATAGATGTCAGATCAGTTTGCTTGGTTTGAGTTGGTTGTGTTTTTTCTCTTTGTTCAATAGCTTTAGTAGGTTCCCGTACACGCCTTGGATCTTTAGGCTTGTCTAGTGCCAAAGGTTGAAAGATATCAATTGACTGCACTGGTTGCTCAACTGCTTTATCCAAAAGAACCGATGAAATTAGTCGAGGTTGTTGAAGTTCCGCAGATTGCAATAATTCTAGGTCTTTAACCAACATTGCCCCCTTAGGTTTTGGGGAGGTAGATCTATCAGCCATCAATATATTCTCAAAGAAATCTTTCGCTTTAGCTACAGTAAACAAACGGTATCTTTTATTTTTGAAAAGTAAAGAAAGTCCAGTTGGTACCTCCCATCTATATTGTATTTCTCTTCTTTTAAGCTCCTCCGTCAAAAAGGTGTAATCTTTCCTTGATCTCAACATCTTAGGAGGTATCTCTTTCAGAACCTGTACATCTTGACCAGCAACACTCAGTTGTTTATTATAGGCTATAGATAGAACCCAATTTCTATATTTTCTTGTATTAAAATATATCACAATATCTCTAGGCAAATTCCTCTGTGCTGCAATGCGTGAGTTCACTCTGAACAGTCGTTCAATCTGCCAGGCCACATTCTCAACTGAATCATCCAAAAATTTTGCTAAAGCTTCAGAAAAAGTTTTTCTTAAATCTTCTTGGTTCTCATTTAATACATCTCTAAATCCCCTAATTCTAACCGCAAACTGCATCTGATGATATTGTGTCAAAGTAGCTTGATCTTGAACATCGCTTCTAATTTCTTCTAATTTTTCTTCAAAATGTTGCTCAGCATTCTCTAATTTCTCTTCAACAACAATAGTATAGTCCCAAACACTCTTGATAGCGTCTACAATATCTTCTCTCATCTCCTGATTAGAGGCTTCTATCATAGCTTTAAAGTCTTTTTTCTGCTCAACCATCTTTTCCTCTATTTTCACATCAAATTTATCTTCCAATTTATCAAACCTATCATTAAAAAAAGATATTACATCTGTTAAAGCCGACTGTAGATCTTTCACTGTGAGCATTTGTGAGGACTGTGCAGGTTCTTGAGATTCTAAAGGAGCAGACTGTGATTTGACAAGCTGTCCTGGAGAGGGCATAGCCGCCTTAGCAGCTGCCTTTTGTCTTGTAGTCATAATTGAAACAAAGAAAGAGAAACTAAAAAAAAAAAAAATTTTCCACTTCCGCCCTTCTCAAGTTCTTTTTAAAAAGTCCAATTATTTTATACTTTAGTAAAAAAATCAATAAATAAATCAAGTCCAAATAGTCTCTCAAACAAGTCTTGAAAAGAAAAGAAAAAAAATTCCGTTTCAATTTCTCAGTGGAATAAACACTTTCATCTTTCACTTTCACTCAGCAGAAAAAGCAAACGCCATCTTAAAAAGGTTATATTGATTCAAAAAAGTTTGTAGATACAAAGGCAGAAACAAAGTAACAATATACTTGCAGTACTCAGAAAGCTCCTGTATCCATTCCGTCTGAATAAAGCCTTTATTATTCTTCCTGAAAGAACAGAGGCGGTCGCAACGTCTAATTCTGTCAGCCGACAGAAGCGTTTCTGAACAGGAGCTTTTCAAGAGCCTGGGGAGCACACCTTCTCTGCCCCTGAAAATTTAATCCAGGGGTCTTGGAAGGGCTCAACCCGGCTCTTAATGCTCTACTCCCCCTCTTTGCCCGAGGGGGAGTTTTTCCGCCGCAACAAACAGCTGATGAGCGCTGTTGTTGACGGCTATACTGATTCAGAGACCAGAGCCTCACATTAGAGGCTCCATCGACGAGGCGAAGCCACCGGAAGTCCTGGCTTTTAGCTTTTTAATACCACTTTGTAAAATGTATATAGGGAGGAAAGTGTTAGGTTTTTCTTTATATTATTGCAATAACTTGCTTATAAGGTGTGTTTTGGCTGGCAAGGAGAACAGGCTGTTGAAGACCAAATGTGATTGACATCATCTTAAATGGATAAATTTATCTTTCTCCTATTAACTGAGCACATTCTTTCACATCTGTTTAGGTTTCAATGTAGAAACAGTAGAATACAAGAATATTAGCTTCACGGTGTGGGATGTCGGTGGACAGGATAAGATCAGACCACTTTGGCGCCATTATTTCCAAAATACACAAGGTGAGCTGTTGGTAGTCTGCAAGATCCACATACTATTTCAATCCATTTAATCTGCATAAGCATTCATTTGCTCCAGAATTGCATGGACAGTACCAGGAAATCTTGTGAACTGCTTGAATCAAATGGAAATGTTATGAAGGATACAGGTAGTCCTCAACAACAGTTCATTTAGTGACTGAAGTTACAACGGCACTGGAAAAAATGACTTACGGCCGTTTTTCACATGACCGTTGCGGCATCCCCATGGTCAGATGCTTGGCAACTGGCATGTATTTATGATGGTTGCCATGTCCTGGGGTCATGTGATCCCCTTTTGCGACCTTCTGACAAGCAAAGTCAATGGGGAAGTCAGATTCGCTTAACAACCATGCAACCAACTTAACAACTGTAGCAAGAAAGGTTGTAAAATGGGGCAAAACTCAAATGTCTCAGCAACAGAAAGTTTGGGCTCAATTGTTGTTGTAAGTTGAGAAATACCTGTATTTATTATCTCAGGATAATATAATCTCAGGACCTCAATAACACCCTTCTGTCTGAGCTGCCTTAGTTGAATTTACTCACCTTTATGATAAAATCTCCACTCCCCATGGCTAGTTTCGTCCTGCCAGGGGGGACCCTAGATGGGTCGAAAGTCGCCCCAAAGAGGTGACCATGAAGGAGGGGCGCCCCGTTGATCACGAAGTGACGGCAATCGCTTCGTTTGATCCGGGGGAAGCCCTCCAAACCCAACAGGAGAAAGGCTAGCCGCATGCCAGCGTCTAGCCCAAGCTACCTGTAACCAAAGTCCAAGAGCACTAACCAGAACAACGGTGAACAGCATGCTTGGAATTGTTGAAAGTATTCAATCTTCTCTCCCTTATTTTGCAACTACCGGTAAGTCCCTGGGAAATATCCCCAAAGCAAAAAATCTCCAAAAGTGAGGGGAGGGGACTACACTCCCATTCCCCCATAGACAGAAGTGGCGAATTAACCTTTAAGGAGGAAAGAAACATATTGAGATTAAATTTAAAATACTACAATCTGATCAAACTTGGAAACTAAAACAAACTGCTAAGATTATATTCTAAAGCAGGGGTGTCAAACTCAATTTCATTGAGGGCCGCATCAGCATTGCGGTTGTCCTCGGGCCGGGTAGGTGTGGCCAGGATGGGTGCGGCCTACTGGGTGGGTGTGGCTGGAGTGGGTGTGGCCTACTGGGTGGGCATGGCCAGCTCTACATTGTTCATGTCAAGGGTGCCTGTGGGGGCCTGGGCAGGAGTGGGACAGATCTGAGGGTCTCTGGCAGAAGGGGGTGGGACCGGGGCAAGCACCAAGGCATGGTCCACTGGAAGAGCCTCACTGTTCCTCTCAGGCCATGCGAGGGGGGGCTGGATGGTGCTGTGGGCTTCCCAGAGCCCTGGGCAGCAGAGGTCAAACGCCCAACCTGGCCTTCAAGCACCCTCGGCACCAAGCCCAGCCCCACTACCCCAAGGGGGTGCCCAGCTGCACTTACCTCCTCCTCAAGGCTGCTGTGCTTGCTCTCCTTAGCCAAGTTGCTCACGATGGGTACGAGGGCAAAGTCAGAGGGAGGCCCACTCCCTCTCCATGGGAGGAGACCCGGCTTTGTATCCAAAGCTTCCTTAGCAATAGGATGGGAGACCCCCCAGGATAGGCCAGGAGGAGGGAGCAAGGGGATGGTGAAAGGGCAGCAGGGCAGGACTAAGGCAGGACTTCCCTCAGCCCTTCCTTCCTTCTTCCTAAGAACAGTGGTGGGAAAATATTTGAGATGAGGGAGGGAGAAAAACAGGTAAGAAATGCAGCTGGGGAGGTGTCACCCTTCGTGAGGAATGAAGAAATGCACCATTGCCTGGAAGTGGCCAGCACATGGCCCTCACCTACTTCACATATCTGGCTTGGTGGGCTTTGGGGGAGGGGACGCCATGAGCAATGTGAGAGTCTACGTTACCTACACAATGCCACCCAGCCCCCAGCCTGCCCAGTTTCGGCAGGCAACAGGGCGCTCTCCTCACAGCACCGAAAGGCTGAGCCGGGCAGTGCGAAGCTCGCCAGCTTTGCACCTTGCTGGCTGCTGAAATCAGGCAGGCTGTGGGCTGAGTGGCAGCGCGTTTCTTTTTGTGGAGCTAAGACTGAATGCGTTTCAGCATAGATGGCCACCACAAAATTGTACATTGGCTCCCAGGCAGCCTGGGCCGGGGGCCAAGGCAGCAGGGGCCACTCCCTCACTGGTTCCAGGATGGCTTTGCGGGCCACATGAAACCATGTCGCGGGTCGCATCCAGCCCCTGGGCCTTGTGTTTGACATGTCTGTTCTAAAGGATTTTGATGAAATTAAAGAAAAAGAAAAATAATAACTTTTTGTCTGAAAGAGCTGGAAAACAAATATTTGCTGACATCTAGTGGACAATTAGAATATAGCACATTAAAGAGAACACCCAGAAACAAAGAAAAATCTGTTCCCATGAACTCTTAATAACCTTTAAGAAGATAGTTGCTAGGGAACAAAGAAGAGATTGGCCAGCTATAAGATTGGAAAGTGTTTGGAGGAAAAGAAATACTTTGTGGTCTAAATTTATGAACTGTTTAAAAACTTTGATCTATGACTAATTTTTGAGAGGGAAAGTTACAAGAAGAATTTAAGGTTGCTAAATATATTGAATTGCAATTGTGACTGGTTGACAATTGACTCCTGAAAGAAAGAATTATTATAAAATATTGATTTTTACTGAAACCTTGACAATTGAAAATTACAGTGGATTATAAAAAATGTATATAAAGACAAGAACTATACAAAATTGGACTGATTGGATTTTGAGTTTTTGGCCAGCTTGAGAAGGCTAATTACATATGGCACTTATGATGGATTACTCGAAAGGGGGAGATAACATGGATATGACATATTCATCAAAAAGTGATAAAAAACCACACTTAATATCTACTCTTGAAGGGTTCAGCTGGAAAGACCAAAGACCTCTAGAAGCAACATTTCAAGACAAGACAAATACTTTCAAAGAAGAAATTTATGCAATGCTATGACAGATACATCACAATAGCTCCTAAACCACAAGGAGATTAAACATAACTTTGATAACATAAATGAATACACTTCGAAATGAAGGGAATTATAACTTAATACAAACAAGAAAAAACTCACAAGATTTGGATACAACAATAAATATGGAAAAGATACCTTATGCATTAGAACGTCAAAATAAACCTGAGAAGAAAGAAGACTTAACAAAATGGACACTGCTAGGAGAATCACTGTTTGGGAGACAAAAAGCATACATCTTACGCATTATGTATCCTCTACTCCTAACAACTACAAAAATACAAGAACTGTTTGACAAGTCGAAAATATTAATTTGGAAAACAATTTGGCAAAGGAAGATTAGAGATGGGCTTAAGAGACTTGACTCGCCCTACCAGATGGAATATTATACAAGCAAACATTTGTTTGAATATGGCTAAATAAATAACTTTGGCTATAAATTTGGATATTTAGATGTTAATTACTGAGAAAATTATGATTGATAAGAATTGTTTGAATATTATGGAGAAATTGAGCTTAAACAGGATTTATGAAAATAAGATATATGGTGAATCAATAAGATGACCTTTATGAAAATAACATAAGTTGATAAAAATGCTATATATAGACACTATTATTGTTGGTATAAATATAGAAGAAATTTTTTATTTAATCATATGGAAAATATCAAATATCAAAAATCATATTTGTTTAATGCTGAAGAAGGAGAATACTATTGGGAGAAGAGAGGATCGAGGAAATATATTATCAATTGATATACTAATTATGGAAATATAAAAAGTATTATTGACTGTTAATTAACTATTATTGATTGTATTTTTTTTTAAAAAAAATTCATGAACCAAGAGAACACGCTGTACACCAGGCACTAAGGTTGTTGTTGTAAAAAATCAAAACTTTTACACAATTCTGCCTTTGCTGTGATCTTCGGTGATCCTTTGTGCCTGGCACACCAGCAGCCTTTGCTTAATCTGGATTGCCTCATCCAAATATGAAATGCTGATTTTTTTTCTTGTGCTAAATCAAAGAAAGAAAATAGAGAATTGTTCATTTGAGGTTAAGAATGGAAGATTAAGTGCAGCATTACAGTTATATAAAGTATTTGTCATGTCTTTCAGCTTCTTATCTGTGTAATTGGTAGTTTATGCAAAAAAAAAAAATCCAGTTTCTTCCTTCCCTCCCTACTTCCCTCTTCTCTCTTTCTGTCCCTCCCTTCCTTTCTTCCTCACTCCCTTTTCTTTCTTTCTCTCCTCCTCCCCTCCCTCTGTCCTCCATGTCTTCCTTCCTCCTCTTTCTGTCTCCCTCTCTCCCACCTTATGCCTCTTTTCTTCCTCTCTTCTCTTTTCCTGTCTCTTTCTCCCCTCCCTCCTTCCTTCTGTCCCGTGCTCTCTTTCTTTGTCTCATCTCCCGCCTTTCCTCTCCTCTCTCCCTTCTTTCCTTCCTTCCTCTTATCTTTCTCTTCTCTCTTCCTTCCTTCCTTTCTTTCTTTCCCTCCCTCCCATGGTCACACACAACCTCTTTCAAGGTGACCTTTTAATCACTTTATCAGCAGGTTAACCACATCAGCATGTTGCTGTTAGAAAATTGAGTAGTAATACTTATGTGCGATAAATACAATGGTGGGGATGTGCTATTTTTTCCTGCATCCAGAAGTCAATTTCGTATTGCTTGAAGCCTAATGTGGCAGGATGTTTCTCTCCCTGTGTGTATATGACCACTAAGACTTAAATTATAAAATAATAATTTCTCCCTCTAAATGAAGACCCCCCCCATTGCTTATTTTTGAACTGAAGAACCTAGAGTATTGTTTCTCAACCGTGGCTATTTTAAGATGTGTGGACTTCATCTCTTTGAATTCTCCATCCGGCATACTGGCTGGGGAATTCTGGGAGTCCGAATCCACACTTATTTTATACAGGTAGTCCTCGACTTACAGCCATTTGTTTAGTGACCATCCGAAGTTATGATGGCGTTGACAAAAGTGACTGAAAAGTTTTTCACATGACTGTTGCAGCATCCCTATGGTCACATGATCCAAATTCAGACACTTGGTAACTGGCATGGATTTATGGTGGTTGCAGTGTCACAAGGTCATCACTTAACTAACTTAACTGCAGTCAATCACTTTACAACTATGGCACAAAAAGTCATAAAATGGGGCAAAACTCACTTAACTGTCTTGCTTAGCAATGGAAATGTTGGGGTCAATTGTAGTCGTAAGTCAGGGACTACCTGTACTGCAGCACAGTGTTTCTCTGCAACTTGAAACAATTGCTGTTTCCTTTCAGGCTTGATCTTTGTGGTCGATAGTAATGACAGAGAGCGAGTCAACGAAGCCAGAGAAGAGCTTATGAGAATGTTGGCAGAAGATGAGCTCAGAGACGCTGTCCTTTTGGTGTTCGCTAACAAACAGGTACATGGGAAAAGATGACCTCGAGGGAACTGTTCTTCGTATTCAAGGGGATATGAAGAACGGTTGCAGGAATTGGGTATATCTACCTTAATGAAAAGAAGGACTAGGGGTGACATGATAGCAGTCTTCCAATATTTGAGGGGCTGCCACAGAGAAAGGATGGAAACTAATTGAGAGAAACAACCTGGAATTAAGGAGAAACTTCCTAATATTGAGAGCAATTAACCAGTGGAATGGCTTGCCTCCAGAAGCTGTAGGTGCTCCAACACTGGAGGTTTTTAAGAAGAGATTGGACAACCATTTGTCTGAAATGGAATAGGGTTTCCTGCTTGAGCAGGGGGTTGGACTAGAAGACCTCCAAGGTCCCTTCCAATTCTGTTATTCTGCTACTCTGAACCCTCCTGCTTGTTGCCCAGTCTTGTTTTAGAAATTTCCATGGCTACTTGTTTTGTGATGGTTAAAAAAAACCAGGGTATTGAAAGGTTCAGCCATATTGAAAAATATCACAGAGAGATTTTACTTGTTTTCTAAGGGAGAATCACATTTTGAGAGTTTTTCCCTTGGGTGAAATTTAAGGAGGATTTTACACATGTGTTTTGCTGTTGTGCACAATTATAGCTGAAGTCTTCAGAGGTTTCGACTGGATATGGTCAAAAAAAGTCAAAATCCTATCCCTGATGTTGCAATACAGGTTAACTTACAACCATTCATTTAGCGACCATTCCAAGTTATATTGGCACTGGGAAAAGTGACTTATGACCAGTCCTCACACTTACGACTATTGCAGCATCTCCACAGTCACATGATCAAAATTTGGGTGCTTGGCAACTGCATGTATTTACCACAGTTGCAGTGTTCTGGGGTCATGTGATCGCCATTTGCAACCTTCCCAGCCAGCTTCTAACAAGCAAAGTCAGTGGGGGAAGCCAGGTTCACTTAACGATCGTACAGTTAACTATTAACAACTTAAAATCTGTGGCAAAAATTGGAGGTGACTGGCTTAACTGCCTTGCTTAGCAACAGAAATTCTGGTCTCAATTGTGGTCGTAAGTCGAGGACTGCCCGTAGAAGTTTTGCTTGTTTTTCAAGTTCATTACCCATCCAAAAATGGGCAGAGAGCGCTTCGATCACACAGTTTGGCTGCCACCTTCACTTCCTTGACTACAGGTAGTCCTCGACTTACAACCACAATAGAACCCAAAATTTCCATTGCTAAGCAAGACAGTTAGATGAATTTGTCTTGTTTTATGACCTTTCTTACCACTGTTGGTAAGTGAATCTGGCTTCCCCATTGACTTTGCTTGTCAGAAGGTTGCAAAAGGGGTTCACATGACCCCGAGACACTGCAACCGTCATAAATATGAATCAGTTACCACGTGACCATGGGGATGTGGGTCTAGCTGGCCACGTTGAGCTAGTGGTGTTGAGTCATCCTAGACCCACGTCCCCATGGTCAAGAGATCAAAAAATTTTGTCCCATTCCATGGGGATGCTCCAACAGTCATGTGAAAAGCAATCATAAGTCACTTTTCAGTGCCATTGTAACTTCAAATGGTCACTAAACGAATGGTTGTAAGTTGAGGACTACCTGTATACCCTGGCAATGCCCTGTTGGCATTAAATATTAGGAAAGTGATAGGCGTAACTCCTGCCTCTACATTATAAAATACACTTTTTTTTATTTTGCCTCCTTTCTAAGGTTGTAAAATATGGCTCTTTCCTCTGTGGCTGTGATGGGGAAAAATTGCCTTTTCTAAAGCCAATTGCTTCCCTTTCCAGGACCTGCCGAACGCCATGAATGCTGCTGAAATCACAGACAAACTAGGGCTGCATTCTCTCCGCCACAGAAACTGGTACATCCAGGCCACCTGTGCCACCAGTGGGGACGGTCTCTATGAAGGACTGGACTGGTTGTCCAATCAGCTCCGAAACCAGAAATGAACCCCTGAATTATTCCTCTTTTCTCCACCCCTCTTCCTCCCCTTCCTCTTCCTCACTTTAGTCTAATGTGGCAAACCATGCTACTTTGTAGTATTGAGTGCCGGAAACTATTTTCATCTTTTCTCATCCACAGGATTGTCCTTCACCACGCTGTACATGTGACAAAAACCAAACTCGAAAAAAAACAGTTTTAGGTTGGTTTTTTTTCTTACTTAATGTAAATAGTTCTTGTTTTTCTCACAAGGCAGTTTCTGGTACTCCTATGCAATATTATTCGCCTTTTTTATGATAAAGGTTAAAAAAAACCAACCCAACAACTTTGAGTAGATTCAGAAAAAAAGGTTGACAGGAGTCTGGTTTTGTTTGTGTCTTGTGTGTGTCTGTGGGCTAGATCTGAACATGATCCCTCTTGGCTTGCAGATCTGGGCTGAGGGCTGATTTCTGCAGCCATGTTTTTAAGCCTGGGGACGAGTTTCTTTTCAGAAGACAGGTGGTGAGAAGGAAAGCCGGATGACTTGAACCTAGGACCCTTTGTGATTTCTGCAACAACATGAAAAATACCAGCAGTTTCCCTTATTCCAGATCGTAGAATTCTTGGTCTCATTTCTGTTTTTGACAACCTTTTTGGGTTTGGAGGCAGATGGGAGACTTTCCCCAGAGTTAGAATGAAATCAGTTGCAGATTAAGGAGAAACCAGGACCCCCTGCACCCCTTTAACTGCCCCTTAAATTTCGATAAAAAACTATTTTTCCCCTCCAACCTATGAATGCCATCTTCATCTTCCTCTCTGTCACTGAGGAATGTAGCTCCTTCAAAAATCCTTGAATTTCTCCAGCCTAGAATTATTTAGGAAGACGGTGCTCTTGCACGGACGTAACAACAGCAGTCCCACCTCGGCAAGTACTGTACTTAAATAAGAAATGTCACACAAGCTTCTTGCATCGGGGGGGGGGGGATAGTGAAAACACAAAGAGTTTGAAAATCAAGCGCCTTCCATTCTTAAATGTGTCAGAATCCATTTTTGGGACATGTGAAACGCCCCTTTTGCATCCCTCATTCTACAAGGTTTAAGATTTGCCATCCCAGATGACTCTTTAACTTTCTTGTTGTTTTGTTTTGTTTTGTTTTGTTTTTGTATTTTGATGATAAAACACTGAAGCTGGAGCTGTTGCGACTCTAGAAAAACACAATCCGAACTGGTTTGTTTAGTGTCGACAAGAAGAAAAATCAATACAGTAGTCAACTGTTTTGTATACTTGTTTTCAGTTATTTCAACAAACAAGCACTGTAATTAAAGCTATTAGAATATAAACCTCTTAACTATTCCTCTGAGGTGTGGGGTTTGGTTTGTTCTCTCGCGCTCAGATGTGGCCTGCGGGGACTTAATATCAAGTAACAGCATTTATGTTTGCTAATTGCTCCACTGGTGGAGGTTTCGTTGAACACTAGAGATTTTGAAGAAGAGATTGGACAACCATTTGTCTGAAATTGGTTTCTTGCCTGAGCAGGGGGTTGGACTAGAAGACTCCAAGGTCCTGTTCAACTCTGTTATTCTGTTATTGTCCTCAAACTGTCCCACATGTTTTCTCATAGGGATGCTGGAGGACAGCCATGCCATTAAATAAAGTGAGATACTAAGAAGGGATGTAGGTGTCCTGATACAGAGTTCCCCAACCTTTCTGGATTTGCGGACTGGCGGGGAGGGAGAAGGGATGGTTCCATGCAAATGGAGCGCACGCACTTGCCCGCTGCTATGCAAGTGGGGGGTGCGCATGTGTGCCCGCCACCTCTACAACCCGGTTGCAAACAGCTCAAGGCCCAATAGTGGGGCGGGGATGGGAATACCTGTCCTAGTAGATCACCAATTAAATATGAGCCAGTGGTGTGCAGCAGCCCAAAAGGCCAATGCAACCCTAGGCTGCATTAACAGGGATAGCATCAAGATCACGTGAAGTGTTAGTACTGCTTTATAATGCCTTGGCAAGGCCACACTTGGAATATTGCATCCAGTTTTGGTCACAATTCAAAATGTTGAGACCCTAGAAAGTGTGCCAAGAAGACCAACAAAGATGATTAGGGGACTGGAGGCCAAAACATGAACGGTTGCGGGAATTGGGTATGGCTAGGGTGACATGGTAGCATCTTCCAATATTTGAGGGGCTGCCACAAAGAAGAGGGGGTCAATTCTCTAAAGCACCTGAAGGCAGGACAAGAAGCAACAGAAGCTTATCAAGGAGAGATCCAACATAAGGAGAAATTACCTGACAGAACAGTTAATGCAACGGCTTCCCTCCAGAAGTCGGTGCTCCATCACTGGAGTCTTTCAAGAAGAGACTGGGACAGACATTTGTCCAGAATGGTATATGGTCTTAAGCAGGGGGTTGGACTAGAAGACCTCCAAGGTCCCTTCCAACTCTTGTTATTCTCTTAGTCTCTAATCCCAGATCAATCAATCAATCTCACATTTACATCCGTTGCAGCATCCCCATAGTCACATGATCAAAATTCAGATGCCTGGCAACTGACTCAAGACAGTTGCAGCATCCCAGGGTCACATGATCCCCATTTGTGACCTTCCCGGCCAGCTTTCAACAAAGTCAATGGGAGAAGCCAGATTGGCTTAAGGACTGCCTCACTCACTTAACAACTGCAGTGATTTGCTTAACAATCATGGGCAGAAAGGTCCTAAAATAAGGCATGACTCACAACAACCGCTTAACGATGGAAATTCTGATCTCAGTTGTGGTTGTAAATTGAGGACTACCCGTAATCAGGCCTACAAGCACCATTGGTCTCTTTGGCAGGAGATGCTCCCTAACCAGATGCTTTTTATCAAAAGACCTGCTAGCAACCATTAGCTTTTGATTAAAGATGCAAACTTATAAGGAGGTTTGGCTGAGTAAATGGCTGGCAGGAAGCAGGAATCTCGTCAAAAGAAAACAAGGAAAATATCAACAAATATTTTTTCTCTGCTACTCACTTAAAACTATAAAAGTTGAAACCCTCATTAGCATGGTGGACAAATAGCCCTTAAAATGCCCCTGGCACTCTGGTGAAGAAAATAGCTTCTAGGGCCAGCGTATCATATGGATCCGACTAAAAGACCTCCAAGGTCCCTTCCAACCCTATTCTATGTTCTAAAACGAAATCTGAAGTAGTTTCCCTTCATAGAAACACCCCACTTCACTAGTAGAAGAGAAATTAATTTCCTGGTGGGGTAAGCTGGTATGTGTTTTCATCCCAGTTCTCTGGATGTAAATGGTATTAAGTGTGGTTTGACAACATCTGCCTGCTGTTGACTAAGCCATGATTTAATCATGGTTGTGGGTTCCTCAGTGCTCTCTGAGCTTGGTGGTTTTCTTGCAGACATTTCATGGATTTATGGCCCTGCCAGGATCCTCTTGTAAAGCAATTTGTTGAGTGAAAAGCATCCCCCAATGTGCAGGACAGATGCAGGACAGGGAGACACATATCAATTATCTTGCAATTAAGAGCAAGGGGGGAAAAAAACCAAAGTGATATTTCTCTCCTTTCCCAGTTTAAAAAAAAATGTGTTTTACTTACTTTCTCTTCTTTCTTTCTTTCTTTCTTTCTCTTCTTTTCCTCTTCCTTTCCTTTCCTTTCTTTTCCTTTCCCTTCCTTTCCTTTTCCTCCCTCCCTTCCTTCCTTCCTTCCTTCCCACAATGGAGCCCACTATACCATTGTTAAGCAAGGCAGTTGTTAAATGAGTTTTGCCCCATTTTACCTTTTTTGCCACAGTTGTTAAGTGAATCTCTGCAGTTGTTAATAACATGGTTGTTAAGCAAATCCAGCTTCCCCGTTGATTTTGCTTGTCAGAAGGTCGCAAAAGGAGACGCAGAGCCGTCTCTGTCGGCATGCGCGCCATTGCCAATGATGGACGCTGGGCCGAGCTGCTCCCCTCTCCCTCTCCGCACATGCAGAGTCTGGGAATAGGCAAGAGATCTGGGGGGGGGGTGAGGCTATAAAAGGAGCAACTTTGGGCAGGAGCAGCATTTGGTGCAGACAGCAAGCGAGCACAAGCTGACAGTGGTAAGTTTCAGCGGCCGGCCACGCAGGGGAGGAGGACGAGGGGCAGCCTGGTGTCTGAAGCTGCCTTAGCTGGCCGCTGGCCTCAGCAGGCCCCAACAAGGCAGCATTCACTCACTGGCTGCCCAGCCTCGTGGGGCGGTGGCGATGGCGGGGTGGTGATGGCGAAGAAAGGCAGGTAGCGGGGGGGGGGGTGCAGCCTGCCTGGTTTTTAAGCTGCCTCGGTCTCGTGGGGCGATGGCAGCGGCGATGGCGAAGAAAGGCAGGTAGCGGAGGGGGGGCGGCCTGCCTGGTTTTTAAGCTGCCTCGGCCTCGTGGGGTGATGGCAGCGGCGATGGCAATGGCGAAAAAAGGCGTGGAGGGGGCAGGGCCTGTGCATGGGATAGAGAAGCAACATGGCAGCACTAGCATGGTGGTAGCCCAGTTGCTTCCCTCCCCCTGCCAGACACCTGCCGAAGCTGCGCAGGGTAAGGTTGCCAGGCCCGCCCCCACCCAGATGCCCTTGCCTCCCCCAAGTGTTTTTTTTTTACTAACCTGCCTTTTCCGTTTCTCCACTTCTCAGCCTTCGCCACGTGTTTGTGGGACTATCGGTTAATAAAAAAAGTTTCATCAGACTTTCTAACTTCTCACGAGATCTTGCAAGAAGTTAGAAAGTCTGATGGAACTTTTTTTTTACCAATAGTCCCACAAATACGCGGCGAAGGCTGAGAAGCGAATGGAGAAACCGAATGCCGCTGAAAGGCAGGTTAGTAAAAAAAAGGCTTGGGGGAGGCAAGGGCATCTGGGCGGGGGCAGGCGCCGCAACCTTACCCTGCATTGTGGCGGGAGGGTGGGCGTGTGCTCTTCCCATGCCAGGCCAGCCCCTGCAGCCCCGGGGAGGCCGTGCTAGGTGGCGGTGGGCAGGGTGTTGAGGTGGGGGCTGGCAGGCCAACCAAAGCAGCAGGTGGAGCGCCAGAGGCTCAGAGAGGGAGGATGCTGAAGCAAGCAAGGAAATGAAGGTTTTTTGGGGGGGGGAAAGGTCAATCAATTCCAACTTCGCAATCTTTCACAAGAAGTTGGAATTGATTGATTAACCTTTTTTCCCCCAAACAAACCTTCCTTTGTCGTTGCAAGCAGCAGCGGTGGATCGTGAAGGAGAAACGGCATGGGGCTGGGAGTCAGGTAAGGAAAGAGGCAATTTCTGGGGGGAGTGAGAATTTCTTTCCTTACCTGCCCCACTTGTTCCGAGGCCGCTTTCCGCTCAACCTTGTTGCTCTTGCCAATGGCCCAACCGCCCACTTCAGCACCCTCCCTCCCTGAGCCTCCGGCGATGCACCTGCTGCTTTGGTGGCTCTGTAAGCAGAGCTGCGAAGTTCTCTTCTCTGTCAGAGAAGAGAACTTCGCAGCCCTGCCTACAGAGCCACCAAAGCTGTAGCTGAATGGGCAGGTGAGGGGGGAACCTGCCCCACTTGTTCCACAGCCGCTTTCGGCCGAGCCACATTGCAGCGGCATTGGGCGCAATACGTGAGGCGGCAAACAGCTGCATTGTGCCAAAACCGGCCGTTTGCCGCCTCCTGCCCAATGCTGCTGCCATGAGGTCGCGGAACAAGCCGGGCAGCGGTAAAAAACTGGTGTACCGGTTTCTTACCTCCACCCGGCTTTTTTCCGCGGCCTCATGGCAGTGGCATTGGGTGTGGCGTGCAAGGCGGCAAATGGCCACGGCCAGCAGCAAACAGCCACTTCATGCTGAAACCAGCCATTTGCCATCTCCTGCGCAATGCCGCTGCCATGAGGCCATGGAACAAGCTGGGCAGCGGTAAATTGGTATATCGGTTCCTTACCTCCACTCGGTTTGTTCCACGGCCTCATGGCAGTGGTGTTGGGTGCAACGCACGAGGCGGCAAATGGCCACGGCCAGCAGCAAACAGCCACTTCATGCTGAAATCAGCCATTTGCCACCTCATGCATCGCGCCCAATGTCGCTGCCATAAGGCCGCGGAACAAGTCGGATGGAGGTAAGGAACCAGTATACCGGATCCCCCCTCCCCTACTCCGCCAGCTGCTGGAGGGCTGGCCTGGTATTCGCAGCGGGCTGTGGACCCTCGGAGTGTGCCGGTCAAGGGGCTGGCAGGCTGTGGCTGCTGACGGACACCGTCATCCCCCATGCGCTCACTGGCCTGTGTACAGGGGCTGATGGTGTCAGGCAGCAGCCGCCCCGGCCCCTGCCTCGTGTTGCCTTGCGGCAATGGCTCCCCCGCCCTGCCCTCTGCCTTGCTTTGCCTCACCCCACAGGACGAGCCTCTGGCCCACTGCCCCACCCGCCAGAGACCCCCTGGATCTCCCCCAACCCTGCCTGGCCTGCACAGGTGTCCCCCACCACGAGTAACATCGAGGTAGCCATGCCCACTCCAGCCACACCCATTGCAGCCATGCCCACCCAATGGGCTACGCCCACCCAATGGGCCATGCCCACCCAATGGGCCACGTCCACCTGCCACCCGATGATACATAAGTGGGTTTTGGGTTGCAGTTTGGGCACTCGGTCTCTAAAAGGTTCGCCATTACTGCCCTAGGCCTAGGACACTGTAACCATCATGAATATGAACCAGATGCCAATCATGTGACCACAGGGATGCTGCCATAGTCATAACTAAAAAACGGTCATAAGTCGCTTTTTTCAGTGCCGTTGTAATTGTGGTCACTAAATAAATAGTTGTTGAGGACTATCTGTAGATTACCATCTCTAGCCTGCAACACTTTGGAGAACCAGAAGAAGGCAACAAAAAGATACAAAAAAAAATCCCCCCTCTTTTTACAAATCCTTTGCTGCCATCTTGTGGTAATCTGCAACCAAGATCTGATATTATTCCTCACATTTTTATCATGGTAATACAGGTAGTCCTCAACCTACAACCACCATTGAGCCCAAAATTTTTGTTACTAAGCAAGACATTTGTTAAGTGAGTTTTGCCCCATTTGATGACATTTCTTGCCATGGTGGTTAAGTGAATCACTGCAGTTGTTAAGTTAGTCACACAGTCGTGAAGTGAATCTGGCTTCACCATTGGCTTTGCTTGGCAGAAGGTCGCAAAAGGGGATCCCATGACCCCAGGACACTGCAACCATCATAAATATGAGTCAGTTGCTAAGCATCTGAATTTTGATCCTGTGACCATGGGGATGCTGCAACAGTCCTAAGTGTGAAAAATGGTCATAGTTCACTTTTTTCAGTGCCATTGCAACTTCAAACAGCCACTAAATGAACTGTTGTAAGTCATGGACTACCTGTATTCCTCTACTTTTAATGATTTGGAGAAACAAATGCAAGCTTAACATAATGATTAATAAGAGCCATTATAAGAGGTTGATCTCAAAATGCAACATCTCCCCCCATTCTCTCCTAGATCCACATTCTTCTGTAGAGAAACTCATTATGAAATATTTTTATATACAAGCTTTTTGTGAAAAAGGGGGGCTACCACTGAGAAGGTCCTGCTATGGAGACACTATAGATTGAACCCTTGGAGAACTGCTAGCCTTAGCCAGTTTTAAGATGAGTAGACTTCAACTCCCAGAATTCCCTAGCCAGATGCACTGGCTGAGGAATTCTGGGAATTGAAGTCCATCCACCTTAAAGCATGCTGGATGGAAAATTCTGGGAGATTAGGTCCACCCATCTTAAAGTTGCTAAGGTTGAGAAACACTGCTCTAGAGGATTCAAATTATTTTTTAAATATATTTTATTTTTTTTATAATAACAATCTTTAGTGCTTGGTAAACAACGTTTTGTCTGGGTTCATATATTTAACAACAATCAATAATAGTTAATTTCTATGATTCCATAATAACATACTAGCTAGTGATACATTTCTTTGATCTTCTCTTCTTCCAATAGTATTTTCCTTTTACCAACATTGAGTGAATACAATTCTTAGTACTTTCGATACATACAAAGTTGAATATAAACATTTTTCTAGTGTTTATACAAATAACATTAACATCAGAGTATAACATCTTTTCTAATCAGCTTATGTTTCGGTTGTATTTATGAAAAGTCATTTTATTAAATCACTATAGGTCCTGTTTTCGAAGTTCTTATTTGAGCTTAATTTCCCCTCAATATTCAAAACATTCTTGTCAATTTTAATTTTCTCAAAATTAATTACATTTAAATGTCCAGACATTTTGCTCAAATAAACCATCTCAATATTTTTACATTTCTCAAAACATAATACTATACTACTTATAAATCACATCCCTCTTATTATAGAACCCATTGTCAACACTGCTAACATTGGATGTACTTGCTTTGACAATGATGGAGATGCAGCCTTTTTTTCTGTTGTTTTACTCTTAGAGTTAGATGGTGCTGGGGGGAGGGGGAGGAATGCGATGGGAATTAGCTAGACATTCAATATCGTAACAAGAGCTGATAAAAGAATGTCGGGAGAGGAAACTGGGTGGAAAGCCAGCATTTCAAACTAATTGGAGAATGTGATTTATGACTGTTAGTTGTAAAAGGGAATTATGCTTTGATCTATGTGCTGAAGGGAGGGGAAGCCAGATTTTGGCTTCAACTATGTACGTGCGGAAGCTATGCTGCTCGATTAAAGATTCTTTAAGGTAAACAATGCCTCAAAGTTCTTTGAAGAGTTTCATCTTTCGGAACCATGACATTAAGCCAAAATCTACAAACTTTCCAAACTTTCTAGGGGTCCTGAGCCCCAGTCACTGTCCCCAGACTTGAGGGTAGCTGACAAAGATTCAGGAGAAGATTTCATCATGGAGGGGAAAAAATTGCTTGAAGCCGGCAACCCGGCAGCAGCTGCTACCCTGGGGAGGGGGGAGCGACAGCAAACAAGCAGAGGGAGGAAGAGCTTTTGCAGGACTCCCAGCTGGAGGCAAAACCCAAGCAGCTAGGAAAGCTGATCTGGTTGTCAGATGGGAACCAGCCCAGCAGAGACTCCAGATGCCTCGAGACTGCCTTGCCACCCACAAAGACTTCAAAAGCAGACCAGTGGAGAGCTACCAGGACATCTGCCACTGAAGGCTCGGGTGAGTGGGAATGCCTGTCTGAAGATTGTAGCCAGCCAGTGGAGAGATTTGAAGGGCTAGGACAGAGAAGCAGAAATCAACTCCTGCCAAGAGAAGCCTCCAGCCCCTCCTTTGCAGATCAGACAGCCTTCCAGCCCCTGGAATCCCCTGCCAGGGCCTCCAACCCCACAGAGAGAGAGAGAACCCCAGTCTGAGGCCCCTGCAGCAGTGGGGAGTTTGGCAGCCCCCGCAGGTGGATGGTCAGTGACCTCTGAGCTTGCAGCAGCTAATAGAGGTCTTGCAACAGCTTGGGGTGGTGCAGAAGCCAGGAGATCAGCAGCGGGTGGGAGGACGACCGCAGCAAGGAGGCTGGTCACCACCCCCTAATACACAACAACCACTGAGGGGCCTGCAGATGATGGAGTTCCAACAACAACCCCCTCCGAGGCCGCAGGGGGCCTTACAGCGGTTGAGGATGCCACAGCTCCCAGCAGACCAACAGCAGGGGGAATGGTAACAGACCCCAAATGTGCCACCCCTGGGAATGCAACAGCAGCCATGGTGGCGGCCCCAGCAGCAACTGGGGGTGCAACAGCCATGGTGGAGGCCCCAGCAGCCATTGAATCAGCAGCCAAATTGGGGCCAACAGCAACTGGGGGTGCAACAACCACAGTGGAGAGCCCAGCAGCCAATGATTGCTCCACCTTTCAGAGCAACCTTCGATAGGGTCCCAGAGAAACTGATTTTTTTTCTCAACCAAGTGCGCTCTCATTTCAACCGCTGGGCCTATCTTTACCTGGACCCAGCCGCTATGGTCGACGTGATTGCGTCTGGCTTAGAGGGAGAGGCATCCGAATGGCTGAACAACTTATATAATGAGCAAGCCCCCAAATTGGAGGACCCCCACCTCTTCCTCCTAGGACTGAGAGAAAGATTTGAGGACCCATCCATTGTCCTCAAAGCAGAAGAACAAATCCATAAAATAAAACAAGCTGGCAGGCCTGCCCTGGAGTACGTACGAGAGTTTCGCAAGTTAGCTGGTTGAATAGAGAGGTGGCCTGAGCAGTCCATAGTCCATCACTTCAGGGAAGGGTTGGATGATCAGCTCTCTCAGGCATGCATCTATCGAGCAGTACCTGATCAGCTGCAAGAATGGTACCAGGCAGCAGTAAGACTAGACGTTCAGCTCGCCCCCTATAAGAAGCCTCCCCCACCTGAAGCCGAGCTGACGCCAGAGCAACCCAAACGGCAACCACCACCCCCGAAAACTTCCAATTGCTGTGACTGCTGAAGGACCCAGGCCACCTGCAGGCCCACCAATCAAGTGCTTCTGATGCGGACAGCAGGGACATTGAGCAGCGAATTGCCCAGTCCCCTACCCCCAACAGCAGAGTAGACCAGGACCAGCAGCAAGAAAGAAACCTGCCCAGCAGCCAATGAGAGACAAATCCAACTGGATCACACAGGAACTGGTTGCCCAAGTCACAACCCCCATGCAGGAGGACGCCAGGACTACGGCTGGATCCACCCCTGCTCTACCCTCTTTTGACAGTGATGACGAAAAAGAGGACGACCCGATGGTGAGTCGACACGTCCCATCTTTCTTGATGCCAGCCAAACTCATAATACCTAAGTCAGGAGCACAGACAGACTTAAAAGTGCTAGTCGATTCTGGATGCTCACAGTGCATCATTAGCTTGCCATTTGCCATGAAAATGGGCATACGAGCAAAGCTGCTCTCCAAACCTGTGAGGTTTGAGCAAGCCAATTGCTCCCTGATGGGAGGGACTTTAGTCACTCAATTAACTGAGCCCCTACATTTAGAAATAGGAGAGCACTGGGAGTTCATTTGTTTCCTGGTGGCTCCAAAAATGACTGAGGCTGTGATCCTAGGATTAGCCTGGTTGGAGAAATGGAAGTCATTTATCTGGTGGGAGAAGGGAATGAGAACTGTGAGGCTACCTATAGGACCCAAGCCCCCTATTGATTCAACAGATGTTACAGGAAACTTTAGCCCACCCAATGAGTGAGCACATGTTGCTGCCTCACCGGCACCAGGTGAGCCACTCATCCCCAGTGAGTACCGGGACCTGGCGGAGACATTTAGTGAGAAGGAATGTGACACCCTGCCTCCCCACCGACCCAATGATTGTTCCATTGAACTGTTGCTGGGAGCCAAACTCCCACAACCAAGAATGTATGCCATGTCCCCCCTTGAAATGGAGGACATGCAACGAAACGTGGACAAAAACCTTGAGAGGGGGGTTCATTGAACGGGCCAAGTCTACTGTGGGAGCCCCTGTGTTGTTTAAAGAAAAAAAGATGGGTCTTTTTGTCTCTGCATAGACTATCAGGGTCTCAATGCTGTGAGTGTGGAAAATAAATACCCCCTCCCCCTCCTGAAGGACTTACTAACCCACCTGGCTAAGGGGAGCGTTTTCACTAAATTAGACCTGAGAGAGGCATATTACTGGGTGAGAATAAAGGAGGGAGACGAGTGGAAAACTGCCTTCAACTGCCTGATGGGGAGCTATCAGTTCAAAGTCATGCCATTTGGACTACAAGGGGCCCCAGCTGTATACATGCAGTTGATTAATGAAGTCCTACATGATCACTTATACAAAGGGGTTCTGGTGTATCTTGATGACATCCTGATATACAGCACGAATATGACTGATCATATAAAGCTGGTGAGAAAAGTGTTAAAGAAACTATTGAATGCCAAGCTTTATGTCAAACTGTCAAAATGTGAATTTCACCAGACCCGATTAGATTATCTTGGCTATAGAATTTCCAACGAGGGCATTGAAATGGACCCAGCCAAAGTGAAAGCTGTAATTGAATGGCAGCCCCCAAAGACTTGCAAACAGCTCCAGAGCTTCCTAAGCTTTCCAACTTCTACCGTCAATTCATCCCCTCCTTTGCTGAGATTGCCCTACCCCTTACAGAACTACTCAAAACAGGCAAAGGAGGAGGGAAACCGTGACCGGGCCAACCACTAGCATGGACTATGGGCTGTCAAACCGCTTTTGAGAATCTAAAAAGACTATTTGCTGTTGAGCTGGTCCTAAAGCACCCCTGCCCAGGGGAGCCCTTTGTGATTCAAGCCGACACCAGCGACGTAGCCATAGGAGCTGTATTACTGCAAAAGAACCAAAGTGGGGCCTTGCAACCCTGTGCCTACACCTCGAAAAAATTTACTGAGAGTGAAAGGAGGTGGGCGGTCTGGGAAAAGGAGGCCTTCGCAATCAGATGGGCTCTATTAAACTGGAGACACTATCTAGAAGGGAGCAAGGTGCCTTTTGAAGTATGGACAGATCACAAAAATCTAGAAGCACTGAAAACTCCCCGCAAATTGTCCCCAAAACAGGTGCACTGGGCACAATACTTTAATTGTTTTAACTTAACTCTAGACATTCCGGGAGGGAAAAACTTCCTAGCTGATGCTCTATCCAGACTGCCCCAGTACAAAAGCCAGCACGAAGAGATCAATGAGGCAATTATCTCCAATCCACAAATGGCTGCTCAACTCATGCCTCGCAGGGCCCCTAATCCTGATGACCCTGGGGCAAGGAAAATAAAACAAGAGCTGCTCACCTATCAATGGTTCAAGGACAATCAAACCTCCCTAACATGCAGGGATGGTTTGGCTTGGAAGGGGGGGAATTGTAATTGCCAGAAGCCCTCTGTCTTAACACTCTCAAACACAGCCATGACGTAAAACAGGCTGGACACTTTGGATATTTAAAAACTCTACCTCTCATCCACCGGCAGTTCTGGTGGCCGGGGTTAAAACGGGATGTGGAAAATTATGTCAGGAGTTGTACTGTATGTGCCACCATGAAAAGAATTCCAGAGAAACCCCCTGGGTTACTGCAGCCAGTGACAGACCCTTCTCAACCATGGGAAGAAATCGCTATGGACTTTATAGTAGACCTCCCTGAAAGTAGAGTAAATATAGTCATCTGGACTGTGATAGACCTATTTTCAAAGCAGGCTCACTTCATCGCCTGCAAAGGACTCCTGTCTGCCCAACAACTGACTAAACTGTTCTTGAAACACATCTACTGGCTGCATGGAGCCCCTAAACCAGGGGTCTGCAACCTTAAACACCCAAAGAGCCACTTGGACTCGTTTCCCAGAGAAAAGAAAACACTGGGAGCTGCAAAACTGGCGCGCGTGCGAATGAGGGTGGGAAAAGCTTGATTAAAGAGTTTAAAAAGAAACAGGTTGCTGTGCATGAGTTCTCTCTCTCTGTGTGTGTCTCTCTCTCCTCTCCCTCCCTCTCTCTCTCTCTTTCTCTTTCCTCTCCCTCTCTCTCTCTTTCTCTCTCTCTTTCCTTTCCCTCTCTCTCCCTCTCTCTTTCTCTTTCTCTTTCTCTCTCGCTCTCCTCTCCCTCTCTTTCCCTCTTTCCTCTCTCCCTCTCTCTCCCTTTCTCTTTCTCTCTCCCTCCCTCTTTTTCTCTCTCTCTCCCTCCCTCTCTCTCTTTCTCTCTCCTTTTCTCTTTCTCTCCCTCTCCTCTCCCTCTCTTTCTCTCCCTCTCTCTTTCCTCTCCCTCTCTCTCTCTTTGCTCTCTCTCTCTCTCTCTCTCTCTCTCTCTCTCTCTCTCTCTCTCTCTCTCTCTCTCTCTCTCTCTCTCTCTCTCTTTCTCTTTTTCTGTCTCTCTCCCTCTCCAGAGCCACGGGTTGCTGACCCGTGCCCTAAACGAATAATTTCGGACGGGGGGGTGCAGTTCACAGCTAAGTTTTGGAGGAGCTTTCTTAAACTAATTGGATCATCTCAAGGTCTATCATCTGCTTTTTACCCATCTACTAATGGGGCCGTGGAAGCTGCTAACAGGCTGGTGGAGCAATATCTCAGATGTTTTATTTCCTACCAACAAACCAACTGGACCGACCTCTTCCCTTTTGCAGAGGTGGCTTACAACAACTCTGTTCATAGCAGCACTGGCTTCACTCCTTTCAGAGTAGCTACAGGAAAAGACCGTCTAGGTAACACACAATTTGGTTTCAGAAACAATCTTGGTACACAAGATGCACTGTTCAGCATTCAGGTTCTTGTACAGCATTGTAGAGATGTCAGTCACAGTGTTTACATGTGCTTCATTGATTTCGAAAAAGCTTTTGATAAAATAAGACACAGCAAACTATTAGAACTCCTGTAACAAGGGGGACTAGATGACAAAGACATCCAAATAATAAAGAATCTGTATTGGCATCAGGTAGCAAATGTGAGACTAGGCCAAAAATACTCAGCTGATGCAGAAATAAGAAGAGGGGTCAGACAGGGATGTATTCTGTCTCCACTGTTGTTCAATATCTACTCTGAGTCAATCTTCAATGAGGCACTGGAGAACATTGATGCTGGCATCAAAGTAAACGGTGTTTGGATCAACAACTTAAGATATGCTGACGATACAGTTCTGCTTGCCAGTAAGCATGAAGACCTTCAGCTCCTCATCAACAGAGTCACAGAAATATCTGAAAAATACAGCTTGAAGCTTAACACCTCAAAAACCAAGATCATGGTTGTCAGCAAACAACCCGTTAATTTACCACCAATAAATTCAGAAGGAATTCCACTAGAAAAAGTTGAAAGGATCACACACCTCAGTTCCAATTTACATGAAAGCTGGGACATGACCGTTGAAGTAAAGACAAAGATAGAAAAAGCTCAAACAGCATTCTTCAAAATGAAAAAGGTCTTCTGCAGTCACGACATAAGCCTAAGACTGAAAATCAGGCTTGTCAGATGCTATATTTTTTCTATCCTGCTCTATGGAGTAGAGAGTTGGTCTCTGACAGAAGGCCACCTGAAGAGACTAGAAGCATTTGAAATGTGGATTTATAGGCGGCTGTTACATATAAGCTGGGTTGACAAGATCAGAAATGAGGAGGTCATAAGCCGCCTGGGAAAGCCAAGGGAAATCATCAAAACAATTAAAAAATGAAAATTAGAATATTTCGGACATGTGATGCGACACCCAGAAAAACACGGCATACACAATTTAATTCTCCAGGGAAAGACTGAAGGCAAACGAGGTCCAGGCAGAAGAAGAACATCATGGCTTCAAAATCTAAGGGACTGGTTTGGACAAAACTCAGCAGCACTTTTCCGTGCTGCTGATAAAAACAGGATTGCCAGCATGATCGCCAACGTCCGATAACAGATATGGCACAAGAAGAAGAAGACAGGAAAAGAGTTCAGCCCAGTACCTGAATACCCTCAAGCACCCTCAGCTTCTCAGACACTTGATCAATGGGTGAGGGGGTGGGAAGAGGTTTGGAAAGCCATGAAAGCTGCTTTAGAAAAGACTTCCGAGACTTATAAAAAGCAGGCAGACAGAAATAGAGCCCCTCAAAGAACTTTCCAAGTTGGGGAAAAGGTCTATCTGTCGACCAAATATTCACGCCTTAAATTACTCAGTAAGAAATTAGGTCCAAAATTCTTGGGGCCTTTCCCCATCATAAGAATCATCAACCTGGTCACAGTAGAATTAAAACTCCCTAGGCTTTTAGGGAGAATTCACCCAGTCTTCCATTGCAGCTTGTTGAAACCTTTGCGAGAATCCACTTTAAGACCTCCCCCTAAGAAGGCACCCGGACCCCTCGTAGTGGCAGGTCAAACTCACTATGAAGTAAAGCGTATTCTTGATTCTAGAATTTATAAAGGGAAATTGCAGTACTTAAAGTACAATGGAAGGGATACTCGCTATCTGAAGCCACTTGGGTGAAATCTAGCGATGTGAAAGCCGACAGACTCATCAAAAGATTCTATAAGAAACACCCTAGTAAACCGAGAGACAGCTGCTAACATATGCTTTTGTTTACGCTACAGGATCTGTCCTTTTTGTAAGGGGGGCCGGATGTCAACGCTGCTAACATTGGATGTTCTTGCTTTGACAATGGAGAAGCAGCCTTTTTCTTTCTGTTGTTTTACTCTTAGAGTTAGATGATACTGGGGGGAGGGGGAGGAATGCGATGGGAATTAGCTAGACATACAATATCGTAACAAGAGCTGATAAAAGAATGGCGGGAGAGGAAACTGGGCGGGAAGCCAGCATTTTCAAACTAATTGGAGAATGTGATTTATGACTGTTAGTTGTAGGAGGGAATTGTGCTTTGATCTATGTGCTGAAGGGAGGGGAAGTCAGATTTTGGCTTCAACTATGTATGTACCGAAGCTATGCTGCTCGATTAAAGATTATTTAAGGTAAACAATGCCTCAAAGTTCTTTGAAGAGTTTCATCTTTCGGAACCATGAGATTTATCTGTTCTTTTAGCCATATTCAAACAAGTCTTTAGTCATATAGTACTCCATCTGGTAATTCAAGTAATCTGATCTCTTAAATCTAACTCTAGCCTTGTTCTTTTGCCAAATAACTTTCCGTGTCAGTGTGTTCAGCTTGCCATGGAATTCTTCCTGTATTTTATGAATATTATTAGGAATGTGGTAGACAGATTAGGTGGGATACTTTTGAGGGGGAGTTTTGCCCATTTATATTCATTAAAGAGCTTCCACTTTCCTTCTCCCTCAATTTCTCTTTTTATTTCTTATCCTCTGGTTTATTTTGAAGTCTTGAAAGATAAAATGCCTTTTCCATTTCCAATATTATAACAGAATTTTGCAGATTTTTCTTTGCCTGTGCTGAGCTGTAATTCCCTTTGTTTGTAGCCTCCATCTTTGGGTCACTTTCCTCTGATTTGTGTTCTATTGTCTGATTTATTTGTTCATTCTTTGTCATCATTTTCTGAGAGTTTTCTAGTTGTGAGTTTAGGTTTAAAATGTGCTCATTTATGTCATCTAAATTATTTTTAATCTCATCATGATTTGAAACAATTGTCATTTGAATTAGTTGCAGCATAGCATGCATCTCCTCCTGGAAGATATTTGCCTTTTCTTGAAGTCTTATTCCTGTAGGTCTCTGACGTTTCAGACTGGGAGCTTCAGAAAAGAATATTCGGTGTGGTTTCCTACCACTTTTAGTTAGGTATGCAACATCCATTTTATCTCCCCCCTCCAAATAATTTTTCACAGGTACCATAATCCCCGTGTATTAATCTTGTCCAACCAACCAATCTTAAGGTCCAAACAACAAAGTCTTGTATAGTTCTTATCTTTATGTATGGCCTTTATAGTCCAAAGTGTTTCCAATTGTCAATCCACCACTAAAAGCAGTATTTTATAATGGTTCTTCTACTCAAGGGTCCTACAATTATCAATCAGCCAAAGTTTGCAGTCCAAAATGTTCAACCACCTAAAAGCAATTCAGGAGCTTCCCCCCTAGAAGAGTAGCCAAAAGTCAAGGTTTTTCTTTCACTGCAAACAATTCCTGAGCCTGAAATTCACAGCTCAGTAAGTGTTTATAATCCAAGAAGGTCAGCATTTTTTATAACAATTGTAGTTCTCACTCTGTAGTAGATAGCCCAATGTATTTTCTCTCCTCTGTTCCCAGCTGTTCTCTGTTTAGCTGAGAGTCACTGAGGATCAAAGGGACAGGTTGTTATCTGTTTCTGGGCATCTTGCCAGTTTCTGAGCCAAAGCAGCTATGATTTTATACTCTAATCCACCACTAGATGTCAGTAACTGTTCATTTTCCAACTTTTAAAACAGGAATTTATTTTCTTGTAGTTTCATCAATACTCTTTTAAAGGGAAGATCTTAACAATTTCCACAATTTTCAGGTTTATCCAGACTATATCTTTCTATTAAATTCCATTTCAATATGTTTCTGTTCCCCATAAAAATTAGAGTTGCTTCCGTCTATGGAAGGGTGGAGCTGTGATCCCCTTCCTTCTCACTTTTGGAGGATTTTTGCTTCTTGGGGATCTTTTCCAGGAAATCAGTTGCAAGATAGAAGAGAAAAGATTGGTATTCTCACCAAGTTTCAAACACGCTGCTCATGGTGGGTGCAGGAGGACATAGTGCATGGGTCAGAGGGAGGCCCACTCCCTCTCCATGTGAGGAGACCCAGCTTTGTAACCAAAGCATCCTTCGTGATAGGATGGGAGACCACCAGGATAGGCCAGGAGGAGGGGGCAAGGGGATGGTGAAAGGGCAGCAGGGCTGCTGGTGGCCAAATGCTAAGGCAGGATTTCCCTCAGAGCCTCCCTCTCTCTCTCCCTCCCTCCCTCCCTCCTTCCTTCCTTCCTTTTTCCCTTTTTTCCCCTTCCCTCTTCTTTCTTCTTCCTTCCCCTCTTTCCTTCTTTTTCCTTTCTTGCTCTCTTCCCCTCTTTTTCTTTTTCTTTCCTCTTTCCCTTCCTCCTTTCCTGTCCCTTCTTGGATGCTCAAATGCAAAAGGGGAAACATTTAAATGGTTCCGCCCCAGACGCCTGATGGACCCTATTGGTTTTCAAAGGGCGCTTGGGGAATTGCCGGATTCGCTCATACACAGTTCGGCGGAGTCCCTAGTGACGGCCTGGAATATGGCCGCTACGGGGGCTCTAGACCGGATTGCGCCGTTGCGACCTCTCTGTGGTAGCAGACCCAGGAGATCTCCTTGGTTTACTGAGGAACTCAGGGGGATGAAGCGCCAGAAGAGACGTTTAGAGAAGCAATGGAGGGGGAGTAGATCCGAATCTGATCGAACCAAATTGGGAGCTTATATTAAGACCTATTTGGAAGCAATCACTACGGCAAGATCTCAGTATCATTCCGCATTGATTGCTGTTGAGGGTAAGGGACTGGGCAACTCGCTGCTCGATGTCCCTGTTGTCCACATCTGAAGCACTTGATCAGTGGGCCTGCAGTTGGCCTGGGATTTTCAGTAGCCGCCATGGTTGGAGGCTTTCGGGGGGGTGGCTGCCGTTTGGGTTGATCTGGCCTTGGCTTGGCTTCTTGTGGAGGTGGCTTCTTATAGCGGGCAAGATGGACATCCAGTCTTACTGCTGCCTGGTACCATTCTTGTAACTGATTAGGGACTGCTCGATAGATACAAGCCTGGGAGAGGTGGTTGTCTAGTCCCTCCTTGAAGTGATGGACTAGGGATTGCTCAGGCCACCTCTCTATTCGGCTGGCTATCTTGTAAAACTCTCGTACGTATTCCAGTGCAGGCCTGCCAACTTGTCTTATCTTGTGGACTTGCTCCTCCGCTTTGAGGGCAATAGATGGGTCCTCGAACCTTGCTCTCAGTCCTAGGAGGAAGAGATGGGGGTCTCCCAACTTGGGTGCTTGCTTGTTGTATAAATTGTTCAGCCACTCGGATGCTTCCCCTTCCAAGCTGGATGCAACCACGTAGACCATAGCGGCTGGGTTCGGGTAGAAATAGGCACAGCAGTTCAAGTGAGAATGCACCTGGTTGAAGAAAAAGATCAGCTTCTCCGGGTCTCCATTGAAAGTTGCTGTAAGAGGTGGCACCATCAGTGGTTGCTGCACTCCCCAGGGAGCCTGCATTCCCGGTGGTTGCTGGCCGCCCCACTGTGGATGTTGCACCCCCAATGGTTTTGCTGGCTGCCCCATGGCAGCTGCTGCATCCCCAGTTGCTGCAGGCCTTCCAGCAGTTGTTGCACGCTCGGGGGGCTGTTGCCACCCCCACAGCTGTTGCTGCATTGCTGAATTGCTGGTGGCTATGGCATCCCCAGTTGCTGTATGACCCCCAATGGTCTCAGCAGCTGCTGAAATGGCACCCCCAGTTGCTGTGGGCCTCCCAGTGGTTGCTGCATATGTGGGGGCTGTTGCCACCCCCACTGCTGCTGACCTGTGGGCAGTTGTATCATCCCCAGTTATTGTAGGCCCCCTGCGGCCCTGGAGGTGGTTGTTGCTGGATCTCCAGTGGTTGCAGGCCCCTCAGCGGTTGCTGCACATTCAGAGACGGCGTCCAGCCCCACTGCTGCTGCTGTACTCCCAGCGGTTGCTGACCCCCTGGCGGCTGCATCATCCCCAGTTGCTGCAAGGTGTCATCTGCTGCTGCACATTCAGGGACTGTAACCACCCCCCAGTTCAGTTGCTGCACTGCCAGTGACTGCTGGCCTCCCATTTGTGGGGGCTGCGACATGCCCCATTGCTGTATGGGCCCCAGGCTGGGTGGCCGGGAAGCACATCGATCCGGGCTTCGGCTGTCCCAGTGATGGCTCAGGCTCCTATCTCGCCGGCAGCGATCTGGGCTTTTGGAGGGGCGACGACTGTAGCTGTCTCTCCCTGCGGGGCTGGAGGCCATGGTGGGTGGCTTCAAGGACGGGGAAGCTGCTTGACCTGCGCAGGTGGGACTGGGACTTCCCCTTCGCATGAGTTGGTGGCTGCCTCGCCAATCATCATGATTGCTCGTGTATGGAGAATGGGAGGGTTGTTTCCACTTTTCATCTCTAGCTCAAATATTTCCACCAACATCTCCACTGATTGACTACGGACTGCAGACAGGTACTTCCACTCACCCGAATCCTCGGCAGTAGTCAATTTTGTGGTTCTCCACCGGTCTGGGGAACTTGACTTGCGGGAAGCCCCTCTTTGCAGCTTGACCTCGTCCACCTTCGAAGCACTTGATTGTGGCAAGGCCATCTCAAGGTGTCTAGAGTCTCCACTGGGTAAGGTCCATTCCGGCGACCAGATCAGCTGTCCTTGCGGCTTGAGTCTTGCCCCCATCTGAGAGACCTTTAGGGTAAAATAAGGATAGGTACAATCACATATTTCAACAAACAATTTTATTTATTTATTTATTTAATTTGACTTCTATGCCGCCCTATTCCGGAGAACTCAGGGCGGCTCACAACATAATAGAAATCACCAATAAATACAAGAATATAAAAACCCCTAAGTTAAAAAAGAAAAAAAGGAAAAAAAACAATCATTCCACAAACATACACACAAACATACACTGGCTAGGGGCAAGATGTTAGCTGCCCCAAGCCTGCCGGCAAAGGTATGTTTTAAGCAGTTTACGAAAGGCAGAGAGGGTGGGGGTGACACGGATCTCCGGGAGAAGTTGGTTCCAGAGGGCCGGGGCCGCAACAGAGAAGGCTCTTCCCCTAGGCCCCGCCAGGCGACACTGTCTGGCTGACGGGACCTGGAGAAGGCCGACTCTGTGGGCCCTAACCGGCCGCTGGGATTCATGAGGCAGCAGACGGTCCCGTAAATAACCTGGTCCGATGCCATGTAGGGCTTTATAGGTCATAACCAACACTTTGAATTGGGTTCGGAGACCAATTGGCAGCCAATGCAGCTCGCGGAGTGATGCCGAAATGTGGGCATTTCTGGGCAAGCCCAACACTGCTCGCGCGGCTGCATTCTGCATTACCTGAAGTCTCCGAACATTTTTCAAAGGTAGCCCCATGTAGAGAAGCTCCAAGCTACTGTCTGGATCATAATAATGAGAAAATATCATATTCAACCATTTTTACCGTAAGCTTAGACCAGCGGTTCTCAACCTGTGGGTCGCGACCCCTTTTGGGGTCGAACGACCATTTCACAGGGGTCGCCAAAGTCCTGGAGTTTTTCCTCATAGAATCCTTATGAAACGCAGTCCGGCATTTTTTGGGGGGGTTCCCCTTTTTCATGAGCTGTGCTACTCCCTCTTATTCTATTGGCTTTCGAAAGCCAATAGAATAGAGTCTCTTGAATAGAGTTTAATTCTATTGGCTTTCAAAAGCCAATAGGAATTGTCCAGGCTGTCTCTGCCCTGCTGAGCCCGCCAAAAGTCCCAGTCAGAAAACGTTGCTGCAAGTTGTCTGCAGCTAAGGTGAGCTTTCTGGAAGTTTCCACCCCTCCCTGCTGAGCAACTACTAAATGTAAGTAAAAGAGGACCAGGGGTGGGAGGGCCGCCCAGGAGCACCTGGGCCTGCCTGCCACTGCACCGAATGGGCAGTGGCCAAGGTAAGGCTAGCGGGGCAGTGGCAGGCGCTGGGAGGGTAGCTGGCGCACGTGGGGCCCGGTGGGTGGCTTACCTCCCTTGGGCTGGGCCAGCTGGTGGCCCAGCCGGTGGTCGGCCTGCGCCGTCACTGCCGCTTGCCATGGCCGCCCAGGAGCGCCTGAGCCTGCCTGCCGCCGCACCTCATTTGCTTTCTGCCAAAAGGTTTGTCCAGGTCTTGATACAGATTGATGGTGGGGTTTAGCTTATGGTTACTAGGCTGCTAGGATTTGTACTACTTTGTAAAAAAAAAATGTTTTTGTTACAATATGGCTGGCAAATCTGCACGGGAGCCTTCAAACAGCCCTTTTGAAATAAATAAAGGCTTCGCATTATGAGTCTCCCTTCTATATGCCATGTCCAAACAGTGGGCTGCAATTTTAAGATTAATGGAAAAGCAGCATTTCAAGAGTCTCAGTCTTCCTGAAGTCAAATTGGTAGGTTTCTTAGCTTTACAACTTGGGGGCTAAATTCTTACTCTTTAGCCACAGTAACCATTTCAGTCGCTAGTATCTCATTGATTATTCTAAATCCAGAGATGGCAGGAGTAACGTTTGAATGACAGATGCATGGGGATAAAAGAAAGAATATCAGCTCTAGCCACCATTTTAAAAATTGTTTTCATATTTAAAAAGAGGATTTCTCTCTTTCCACCCCCTTTCTCTTCTCTGCTTCAAAGCTAGAGCAAAATGTTGTGGGTTGTTTTTTGTTTTTTTTACAAAACATAGCAAGCATAGAAAACACAAAAGTTTTAAAATTAACATTCACAGGAGACTTTGAAAAAACAGTTAGAAATCTAGCAGATGCCAAAGTATAACTACGTCAATAATAATACTGCAATGTGCTTTCCCAATCAGGTTTCCAAGGGAGAATGTTTTTTTTTAAGATGACAACTAAAACACGGATTTCAATATATTTAACTTTTTCAGATTCCAACTTATGTATGTTTTCTTAGAAGTGCTAAGAAAGTTTGGTGAATTTTGTGCACTAAAACTGAAGAATCACATTGCTTTTTAAGCAATGCTACGCCTAACACCGAACGGGCGTCTTGCTCCGCGATTGCCGGCTCCGCGCAAGAAGCAGAGTTTTCTTTTCTTTCTTCTACCCCCCCTTTCTCCCCCTCTCCTGTCCCCTCTCCCATTCTTTTCTCTCCTCTCCTTCCCTCCCCTGTCCCCTCCTTTCTTTTCTTTTTTTTAATTTCCTTTTTTCTTTTTCTCCTCTCCTCACCCTCGCCTTTCCTCCTCTCTTGTTCCTTGTCCTGTCCTGTCCTGTCCTGTCCTCTTGTGCCCCTTCCTTTTCTTTTCTTTTTCTTTTCTTTTCTTTTGGTTAATTTTCTTTTCTTTCCTTATATGGTGCAACTTCTTAATTGATTGCCTACTCAAATAATGGAGTAATTTGTTGAAGTGCTTAATTACATGTTATGACTTCCAGGAAGAGGGTTTAGAAATGGGGAATAAAAATTGATTTCTTCTCTTTTCCTTTTTAATATTTCATTCCCAGAATGAAATCTGAGTGCAACGTATTTCAGCAAAAATTGGGCAGATTCTGCCTACACTCCCTGTGGTTGGGTGGTGCATCTTGGGCTCCCAAATCATGATGAATACTCGGTTAAGTGGCCACCTAAATATGGACTTGTGGTTTCTCATGGTCTCAGATCTCTGGCTAAAAATGTGAATTGCATGAGCCTGGTTTCTTTCCCAGGATAGTAGAGTTGATTTTCCAACAAACGAGTAAGACTCCTTCCATGGAGTTGGCGATTGCTGGCTGTGAAGTTCTGGGAGTTGAAGTCCACATGCCATAAAATTGTCAAGGTTCAGAAACACTGGGTTTGTAAATAGAACAACACAGAGAATGGTAAATCATAGGAAACTTTAATGAACTGTTTTGACTGAACTATGCCATGTGTCATGTTTTGTATTATTGAAGCTGTTGTTACATATTTTCACTAGCAAACCATTCAATGACAATGGATCCGAAGAACATCAGGAAAAGGAAATATAGTGAGGATTTCTTGCAATATGGGTGTTGTGAGTGTCTCTAGACCAGCTGGGGAAATGTCAGATGATGATGAAGAACAACCAGGCCCCTCTGGGTATTTTCCCCTCCCGGCAGCCGAGCTAGATAATGAGGAGATTTGTATGCAGTCTGACTCAGACTCTCAAAATGATGAGTCAGATTTGGAACAGGAAGAGAGATGGCTTGATCCGAGATTCCGAAGGTTTGATAGGCGGAGGTGTCAGTTACGTGGAAAAAGGAAGTAATGGGGGAAGTGACATATCGGAAACTATATTAGAAGATAAAGGAGGGACTAATTCTTTGTCACGAGCAACGTTACTATCAAGGAGTAGCTTGATGCCTTGCCCAGTTCGTTTGAACTTAGTTTTCTGGTGTTTTTGGACTCTACGGAAGATTAATGAGCTCTTGGACAACTTTACAGATAAAGAGTGAGTTAATTGGAAGGGAGGGAGAGCATGTTTAAGCGGAATGTAAATAAATCAGAATTGGCCGTTCTGGCCAACAAAATGCCAGCAGCTTGCTTTGCAATGAATCTCTTGAAATGTGTTAAATAAAACTCTTAAAGACATACTACTGTGGATTTTACTAAGCTGAGAAGGGCCAGACATAACAGATTGCTCGTGACAAACACAAAAACAATAGTCCGAGCTTTCAATACTGCGCAAGTCCAGTGATGTCATGGAGCAACTTTTAGCAGATAATCCTGCTCTGTATCAACTAGTTCAAAGTCTCCAGTTACAAATTGGCAATTTGCAGCAGCAGATTCAGCAAAATGCAGTAGCTCCAGCCGCAGCTCCAGCCCCCCCTCCCAGAAGAAGCAGGTGTTATTTAGCATTGCCTGATAAGTTTACTGGAGAGCGTAGTAAATTTCCAGCTTTTTTAAACCAATGCAAAACATTCATTGCTTCAACTCCAGCAGATTTCCAGCTTGATGAGACTAAAGTGGCTTTCATTTTAAGTTTACTCTCTGGTCCAGCTGCTGATTGGTCGTCTCCTCTGATAGACGGACAAGATCCTGTCCTGCGCAATTATGCAGGATTCTGCCAGCTGATGGAAAGAGAATTTGCTGACCCCCTTCGTAGACAAAATGCCACCCGGCGGATACGAGAGCTACGTCAAGGATCGCGCTGCGTAGCGGAATATATATCAGATTTTCGCCGCCTAGCTCAAGAAATTAATTGGAATGAAGAGGCTCTCATGGAAATCTTTCAAGATGGCCTGTCTTCCCAGATCTTGAATGGATTGAGACATACTGTAATACCCGCGACCCTAGATGCATTATATCAACATTGTTTGGCTATTGAGGCGCAAACGCAAGCCACGGATGCCCGCCTGGTCAAACAGATGGTTCCAGTCACCAGAAGTACCAAGTCAGTTCCTGCACCACGCAGAGGATTCCAGACCCTACCTATCACTCCACCCATCCCGGCACCCAGACGTATTTTCCAACCATTGCCGGCTTACACTGAGAGGCGTCCTGTACCCATGGCCAGAAATGAGCCCATGGATCTTGGTGCAGCCAGATCTCGCTTGACCGAGGCTGAGAAGGCAAGACGGAGAGCTGAGGGATTGTGCCTGTACTGTGGAGAGATGGGTCACTTCATCATGGCCTGCCCCCAGAAAAAACGTGGTACGGCAGGTCCTACTCCTGTTCCAGCTCGGCCTCCCACTCAGCAGTTTCAAGCCACCTTGCCGGGAAACGGCCAGAGCCCGGCCTAATGGAAACGTTGGGTCGGGCAGGCGCCAAACCCAGTTCCAGTTCCGCAGACGAAGACCCCGGTCCTCCGAGACATCTGATCCTAGCAACCAATATACTTCTGGGAAACCATGCCCAGGGCACTCCGGCACACGCCTTGTTGGATTCTGGAGCCACCACTAATTTCATGGATGAAGCTTTCGCTCGTCAGCATGCCATACCTTTGTGCTCCGTGAAGCCGCCTATGTTGGTTGAGACAATCGATGGTCGTGAGTTGTTGTCTGGACCGATCAAGTTCATGACCCAGCCCATACGCCTGGTCATAGGACAACATGAAGAAGCCATCCAATTCTATATTACCAAGGGACTTCATTTCCCCTTAGTTCTCGGCCTAGCCTGGTTGAGAACCCATGATCCTTGTGTGGTGTGGTCCCAGAACTTTGTTTCATTTCCCAGTTTGCAATGTGTAGACCACGTACGCCAAGTTTGCGCAGCCCAGCTATCATCCCACCCTGACATCACCTTGCCGGCCGACCTAGCGGACTTTGCAGATATATTCAGTGATAAAGAGGCAGACCAATTGCCGCCGCATAGACCATATGACTGTGCCATTGATTTGCTGCCAAATGCCAAACTTCCAGGGGGACGCCTTTACTCCATGTCAGAACCCGAGTTGGCCACATTAAAAGACTTTGTGGACAAAAACCTGGCCAGGGGTTTCATTCGTCCCTCTTCCTCGCCTTTGTCAGCTCCTGTGTTATTCGTGAAGAAGAAAACCGGAGATTTACGCCTATGCTGTGACTATCGCAAGCTCAATGCCATCACGGTGCCGTCAGGCAAAACATGCCACAGGAGCCCCTCCGGGATTGTTACAGCCGTTGCCCACGCCGGAGAGACCCTGGGGAACTATTTCCATGGACTTCTTGACTTGTCTACCTGTTTCTGCCGGCTACACCGTTGTCTTTGTAGTGGTAGACATGTTGACCAAGATGGCACATTTCATTCCTTGCCGAAGAATACCGACAGCCAAGGTCACTGCTCAGCTGTTCATTCAACATATCTTTCGGCTACACGGTTTACCTGACAAAATAGTGTCCGACCGAGGGACCCAGTTCACCTCAGCGTTCTGGAGAGAACTCATGTCTGCGCTTCAAGTCCAAGTTAATCTAGCCTCCACGCATCACCCAGAGACTGATGGGGGTACAGAGAAAGTGATTGGCATCCTGGAGCAGTATTTGCGTTGTTTCATCAACGACCAACAGAACGATTGGTCCAAATATCTCTCCGTGGCCGAATTCGCTTTCAACAACTCTCAGCACACTTCCACTCAGACCACTCCGTTTTTTGCCAACTACGGCTATCATCCCAGATTTTTCCCACTCACGCTCCTTGATTCTCCAGTTCCAGTTGCAGAGGACTATTTATCCGAGCTCCAGTCAGTCCAAGAGCTGGTTAAGCACCACTTGACTAAGGCCAAGGAAGACTACAAGAGGGTTGCAGACCGCTCTCGTCGCGACACGCCGCCGTTAGCTGTTGGAGATCGGGTTTGGCTCTCCACCAAGTATTTGTTTCCAGGGAGAATTCACCGCAAGCTTGACCAACGTTTCCTGGGTCCTTTTCCTGTGGAGACGGTCATCAATCCGGTGACCTATCGTTTGACTTTGCCTAGGTCTCTTCGTGTACATCCCGTGTTTCATCGCTCCTTGCTTGTTCCTGTCAACCCTGATTCTCCGCTTCGACCTCCTGATCCGGGCCCGACAGCTCGCCGTGCTCACGTTCCTGTTTCCCGGATGGAGGTGTCCGGCATCCGAGATTCCCGATGGCTCAACGACCGCTTCCAATATTTGGTTGATTGGACCGGGGGTGGGCCAGCCGCTGGCTGTTGGGTAGATGCTCATGATATTGAGGCTCCTGAGTTAATTTGGGATTTTCATACTGCGTTTCCCTACAAACCACATCCCATACGACGGACCCAGGGGGAGGGGCCTGCGGGGGGGGGATAGTGTTGTGAGTGTCTCTAGACCAGCTGGGGAAATGTCAGATGATGATGAAGAACAACCAGGCCCCTCTGGGTATTTTCCCCTCCCGGCAGCCGAGCTAGATAATGAGGAGATTTGTATGCAGTCTGACTCAGACTCTCAAAATGATGAGTCAGATTTGGAACAGGAAGAGAGATGGCTTGATCCGAGATTCCGAAGGTTTGATAGGCGGAGGTGTCAGTTACGTGGAAAAAGGAAGTAATGGGGGAAGTGACTTATCGGAAACTATATTAGAAGATAAAGGAAGGACTAATTCTTTGTAACGAGCAACGTTACTATCAAGGAGTAGCTTGATGCCTTGTCCAGTTCGTTTGAACTTAGTTTTCTGGTGTTTTTGGACTCTACGGAAGATTAATGAGCTCTTGGACAACTTTACAGATAAAGAGTGAGTTAATTGGAAGGGAGGGAGAGCATGTTTAAGCGGAATGTAAATAAATCAGAATTGGCCGTTCCGGCCAACAAAATGCCAGCAGCTTGCTTTGCAATGAATCTCTTGAAATGTGTTAAATAAAACTCTTAAAGACATACTACTGTGGATTTTACTAAGCTGAGAAGGGCCAGACATAACAATGGGTTTACCTCAATATTTACAGCGGGAATCGAGAAACCGCAATGTGTAATTTGTTGCGAAGTTCTATCAGCCAAATCGATGAAGCCAAACAAACTGAAACGCCATTTTGAGAGCAAGCATCCGACCTATGCTGGCAAGGATACAAACTATTTTAGAACCAAAGCTGATGGACTCAAGAAAGCCAGACTTGACACTGGTGGCAAGTACCACAAACAAAACGAAGCAGCCGTTGAAGCTTCATATCTGGTGGCACTCAGAATCGCCAGAGCTATGAAACCTCACACCATTGCTGAGGAGTTACTGTTGCCAGCGGCCAAAGACATTGTTCGACTTACGATCGGAGATGAATTTGTGACAAAATTGAGTGCAGTTTCCTTGTCCAATGACACTGTCCGCAGAAGAATAGATGACATGTCTGCTGATATTCTTGATCAGGTAATCCAAGAAATTAAATCTGCTCCACTTCCAATATTTAGTATCCAGCTTGATGAATCTACAGACGTTGCAAGCTGTTCCCAGTTACCGGTTTACATGAGGTATATTAACGATGGTGACTTTAAAGATGAGTTTCTGTTTTGCAAACCTCTTGAAACGACAACTACTGCACGTGATGTATTTGACACAGTTGGTTCATTTCTGAAAGAGCATAAGATATCTTGAGAAAAGGTTTGTGGTGTTTGCACAGATGGTGCTCCAGCTATGCTAGGATGTAGATCTGGATTTCAACGTTTGGTACTGAATGAGTCACCAAAAGTCATCGGAACTCACTGTATGATTCATCGGCAAATATTAGCAACAAAGACGCTGCCACAAGAGTTACGAGAAGTAATGAAAAGCATCATAAATTCTGTCAACTTTGTAAAGGCAAGCAGTTTAAACACACAACTTTTTTCACAACTGTGCAACGAGTTGGATGCGCCAAACAATACTCTGCTATTTCACACTGAAGTGAGATGGTTGTCGAAAGGAAAAGTTTTAAAACGTGTTTTTGAGCTTCGTGATGAACTCAAAACGTTTTTTAGTCAGAAAGCAAGACTGCAGTTTTAAGCTCTTTTCAGCGATAACAGTGAACTGCAGAAAATAGCTTACTTGGTTGATATCTTTGCCATCTTGAATGAGTTAAATTTATTACTGCAAGGACCAAATGCAATGTGCCTCGATTTGTCTGAAAAGATCCGATCATTCCAAATGAAACTGCAGCTTTGGCAAAAAAAATTGGATGAAAATAAAATTTACATGTTGCCTACCTTATCTGCTTTCTTTGAGGAACATGACATTGAACCAGACAACAGGATTACGATGTTAAGTTCTGTTAAAGAACACCTGTGCATGCTTGCAGATGAAACCTCATCGTACTTTCCAAATCTACCTGACACCCCATTTGCACTTGCCAGAAGCCCATTCACAGTCAACGTTGAAAATGTTCCTGAGACAGCACAAGAGGAGTTCATTGAACTTATTAACAGCAATGCAGCGAGAACTGATTTCTCCACAATGCCAGTTTCAAAATTCTGGATCAACTGTTTGCAGTCATATCCTGTTCTGTCTGAGACTGTGTTGCGCCTTCTTCTTCCATTTCCAACAACATATCTTTGTGAAACAGGGTTTTCCAGCTTGTTGGTTATCAAGTCTAAATACAGAAGTAGACTTGTTGTGGAAGATGATCTTCGTTGTGCTCTTGCAAAGACTGCCCTGAGAATTTCTGATCTGGTGAAAAAGAAGCAATCTCAACCTTTGCACTGATGTTGGCTTTTTACGCATAGTGTTGAAAAATGTAGCAATGTAGTTTACTGTTGTTATATTAAGACTGTTACCCATACTACACCATGCTTCAAGACAAAATTTCATTTTTTTGTATTTAAAAATAAATATTTCACAATATATAATTACATATTGTTTTTGTGATTAATCACTATGCTTTAATTATGTTCAATGCAAATACATCCTGCATATCAGATATTTACATTGCGATTCATAACAGTAGCAAAATTACAGTTATGAAATACCGGTAGCAATGAAAATAATTTTATGGTTGGGGGTCACCACAACATGAGGAACTGTATTAAGGGGTCGTGGCATTAGAAAGGTTGAGAACCACTGATCTACTCCCTGCCTTGAAAGTTTATCCCTTTTCTCCATGTCTATAAATGTTTTGTACATATCCTTTTCCTCCCTGCCTTCTTGCCCTGGTTTTTGGGTACGATCTGCTGATCTGGGCACTCTGTTCCGGTTAGCTGCTGCTCAGCTGGACTCCCACATTGCTCTCAGCTGCTGCTATGGGCACTCTAGTCCACTATGATACTTAGCTCTGTCTGCCATTGGTCAGCTGGTCCACCATGCTGCCACCTAGTTGTGTTTCACCGCTGCTCAGTTGGCCTCTGCACCACACCGCCTCTGCTTAGCTGTCGGGCTGGGTCACTGGGCCGTCTGTCTCTCAGCTGGGCTACTGGGTTGCCTCTCAGCTGGCACGTCTCTAAGATAGGCTGACTCTCAGTTAGGCCATTGGGCCACCTCATTAAAAGGGGTTTTCCCCCCCAAAAATAAAAATTCTAGAAGTTCATTTTTGAATTTCCCCAAAACTGAAAATTCTATTCTTAAATGTTAGTCTTCCAGAATAACAGAGTAACAGAGTGGAAGGGACGTATACCATTTTGGACAAATGGCTGTCCAATCTCCTCTCAAAAACCTCCAGTGATAGAGCACCCACAACTTCTGAAGTCAAGCCATTCCACTGGTTAATTGTTTACACTGTCAGGAAATTTCACCTTAGTTCTAGGAGTTCTTAGTTCACCTTTGGTCCCTCCTGTGGCTAATGTTGATGTTGCCCACTTGATATAGTTTGTACTGTGAGAAGGATCTTGGAGTCCTAGTGGACAATCACTTAAATATGAGCCAGTTGTGTGCTGCAGCTTCCAAAAAAGCTGACACAGTGCTAGGCTGCATTAACAGAGGGATAGAATCAAGATCACGTGATGTGTTAATACCACTTTATAATGCCTTGGTAAGGCCACACTTGAAATATTGCATCCAGTTTTGGTCACCACGATGTAAAAAAGATGTTGAGACCCTAGAAAGAGTGCAGAGAAGAGCAACAAAGATGATTAGGGGACTGGAAGCTAAAACATAAAGAATGGTTGCTGGAATTGGGTATGTCTAGTTTAATGAAAAGAAGGACTAGGGGTGACATGATAGCAGTGTTCCAATATCTCAGAGGTTGCCACAAAGAAGAGGGAGTCAAGCTATTCTCCAAAGCACCTGAAGGCAGGACAAGAAGCAATGGATGGAAACTAATCAAGGAGAGAACCAACCTAGAATTAAAGAGAATTTTCCTGACAGAACAATTAATCAGTGGAACAACCTGCCTCCAGAAGTTGTGAATGCTCCAACACTGGAAGTTTTTAAGAAGAGATTGGACAACCATTTGTCTGAAGTGGTATAGGGCTTCCTGCCTGAGCAGGGGGTTGGACTAGATGACCTCCAAGGTGCCTTCCAACTCTGTTATTATGGTTTAGTTAGGAGTACAGCTCCATAAACTAGATATTTGATTTGAACATAAATCTTAATCTCCTGGCTCTCACACACACTTCTTATACAAATAAGTCCACTGATACATTTGAAGCAAGATTATATGAATTGCATTAACCTTATCTATAAGCATAAATGCAAATTATGAAGCAGCTCATAATCATAGAATACCTTTCAAAAGTTTCATATCCAGAATGTACGAGTGAACTCAACAAGAACTGTACTGCAAGTGTGCCTTGCCCTTCACCTTTAAGAACTGCTCTATATAAAATAATTTTCAAATGCTACAATTATGATACCGGTAGTAAAAATATTTGTATTACTCAGAGAAAATAAAAGGAAAATGGTCATTTATATGGCATTTGTAGGTTATGACACTATGCCAGCATAACAAAATTAACAAAATATTTGTAAATAATTACAACTAGACACAATGACACTGTTACCATTGTTAATTTGCAATGTCTTCAGACATTTAGGACTTTTTTTTTTACCATTCCGAGTGTTTAAAGCAGTTTGCCTGTAAATTTGGTTCCAAAGTTGCAGAACGAAAAACAAAAGACTTGTTACGGGCACGGAGGAACCTATTGAGCGTTCAGAGGTAACTAATCTGAGCCACGCTGTTTGAATAATTTCTCGGGCTGACTCCATAAAACAATCGAAACTGGAGTTTCAGTCCTCCTCATCTATAGCATATGTTTTTTAAATTTTAAGGCTGTAAACCGCCCCGAGTCCTTCGGGAGAGGGGCGGTATAGAAATTTAATAAATAATAAATAATAATAATAATAATCACCACGATCCTTTAAAACAGACTGTCATGTGTCTGATTAACGAAACACTTCAAAGAACTGTCAGGCATTTTTTTAACCTAAAAAGCCTTTATTAGGATTACAGAGATGTCAGCACAGCATGGTGGAATGCTAAGATCTGAATTTCCCTTCCTTTGCACATAACATTCCAGGCATTTCCCCTCCCCTATTTTGGGGTCATGATTCACATCTTCCAATTAACTTGGAGGGCAAAGATTTACTTCTCTTTCTTTTTCCCAGGCTTTCCTTATATTCTCTTCCCCTTTCACTGTCACCTGATTTAACTCTAAAAATACCAGACAGTTCTGCATATATTGTCAAAGCAAGAATATTCAATATTAGCAGCGTTAACACAGACATGTCAAACACAAGGCCCACAGGCCAGATCCAGCCGGCGAAGGGCCCAGATTTGGCCCACGGGGCTGTCCCAGAGATGGCAAGAGACTGGCCCCCGCTGCCCAAGCCCTGGCCCACCCTAACTTGTCTGGGCGCCCCCCCAGCGCACACACAGGAAACTCACCTTGGGGGCTGGCGGTGCGCAGCAGCAGCTGCAGCTCATTTGCCTCACCCCGCCCCTCCTGGCCTTGCCCTGTCATGCCCAGCTACACCCCCACTTTGCCGGGCCTCTCTTTTCGTCTGCCTCTGCTTTGCCGGGCCACATCTTACCACGCCCGGCCCCACTTTACTAGGCCTCTCTTCTCCTGGCTTGGGCCATGGAGCTTTATCAGCCTTGCACCCCAGGGTTCAGGGTGCAGGCATTCTTGACAGGGTGGCTCACACCTTGCCGGCCACCAGCAGTTCCAGGCTGCGGCTCTGCATGCAGCGTACCTTGTTCCTCTCTCCGGCCCTACCACGTGGCTGAGAGGGCGACTGGGAGCCAGCCCCTGCCAACGCTTGGCTTGTGCCACCGCGCACTCTCATCTCCCTGCCTTTCATCCCACAGGCCAGGTCCCATCCACCGGGCAGCATGGAGGGAGGGAGGGAGGAAGGAGATGGGAATGAGAAAGAGGGAGGCAGGGAAGGAAAGAGGGTAGGAAGGAGGGAAGTAAGGAAGGGAGGAGATTGGAATGAGAGGGAGGGATGGTCTGAGGGAAGTCCTGCCTTAGCACTTGGCCACCAGCAGCCCTGCTGCCCTTTCGCCATCTCCTTGCCCCCTCCTCCTGGCCTATCCAAGGGGTCTCCCATCCTATCGCTAAGGATGCTTTGGTTACAAAGCCACATCTTCTTGCATGGAGAGGGAGTGGGCCTCCCTCTGACCCATGTCTTTTGCCTTCCTGCACCCACCATGAGCAACCTGGCCAAGGAGAGCGAGCACAGCAGCAGCAGACTTCAGGAAGAGGTAAGCGCAGCTGGGCACCCACTTAGGCAAGCGGGGCTGTGCTAGGCTGGGCTGTGGGGTCCTGGTGCTGCAGGAGCTTGAGGGCTGGGCTGGGTACTTGACCTCCACTGCCCAGGGCTCCGGGCAGCCCGCACCACTCTCCAGCCCCCCCTGCACGGCCTGAGAGGGACAGTGAGGCTCCTCCAGTGGACCATGCCCCGGTGCTCGCCCCGGTCCCACACCCCCTCTGCCAGAGACCCTCAGATCTGCCCCAGTCCTGCCCAGGCCCTCACATGCACCCCTGAAGCAAGCTACGTCAAGCTGGCCACACCCAGCCAGTAGACCATGCCCACCCCAGCCATGCCCAGCCAGTAGGCCACGCCCACCCTGGCCATACCCCCCCAGGGCAACCACAATGCTGATGTGGCCCTCAATGAAATTGAGTTTGACACCCCTGCTTTAAAAGGTTGAAATGTAAGATATGTTGTCACAGTGGTCTTCTGCACTGAGAAGAAAGATGCTGACCTTGCATTTGAGATAGGAAATACAACACTACCGAAGAGCTTAATGGAAGCCGGTAAGTTTGACGGCAGGGAAAGGGTTAGGGCAGGGGTAGGCAACCTTGGCTCTTTTATGACTCGTGGACTTCAACTCCCAGAATTCCTGAGCCAGCATGGCTCAGCTGGGAAACCTCTCCCTTTCCCCTCAGCATGGCTGGCTCAGGAATTCTGGGAGTTGAAGTCCACGAGTCATAAAAGAGCCAAGGTTGCCTACCCCTGGGTTAGGGAATCCCACAGCAAAGAAGCAAAGCTGCAGCCACCCATCTGTCGCAGCTCTTTTGGCTGCAGAATCAGCTGAGCGCGGCTATCACGTGGGGGACGTGTCAAAGGTCACAGCGCAGCTCACAATGGAGCTCTCTGAGACAGTGCAAAGCGGCTTACGGATCCTAGCTGAAACAAGCTGCTTCTCGCTCCGAGCTTTCCAGGCTCTGCTCCAGGCTGCCTTCCAGAGCTTGCTCAGCGACCAGGGCGAGCAGGCCGCCTTCGGTGAGTGCTGGTTTCCGGGCGCGAGCCTCCGTCCGCCGGCGGGGAGAAGAGTTGGGCGCCGGCCGAAGGAAGCGTGCCGGCAGCACGGCGGATCGCTTGTCTTTGGCCAGTGCTGACGCCTGGCTACGTTCGCGGCAGCACCCACAGTCGTTTCCCACCAAGCGCAGGGGGTTTCCCCAGCGGTGAGCCGCGCTGAAATGGTGCGCTGCGCCCTCTTTCCTCCCTTCGTTTGTTTCGGCGTTTTGCTCTCGCTGCTTTCCTCCATTTACCTGCGGTTGTCATTTCCTTGCAGAAATTCAAGGGTGTTTCTCGCTTATTTGTGGCCTAAAAGCGAAGGTAAAGCCACTCTCTCTCGAAAGCAGAGCGAGAAAGAAAGAAGGTGCCGTTTGGAGGTGGTTTCCTCCGCCTCCCTGGCGGCCGTAGCCGGTTGGTTTGCACCGTTTTGTTTTTAATCTTCCGGCGAGGCATTCCCAGCCCTTTGACAGTCGGAAGTGATTTTTGCAAAAGTCAAAGGTGCAAGCGGGTGAATGTACTTAAAGAAGACACTGGGCTGGGTTTAGTACCTGGATCCCGCAGGCTTTATTGTGATCATGTGATATTCTTTGGAATTACTCAATGGCTGTAATAAACAAATTGTTCTTAATCTTATGGCTGAAAAACGTCGCTCATTTGTTTTGATGGTTTTGTTTGTTTTTGTTCGCTTCAAATTGAATTTCTCTGACGATTGGGATTTGTCAGCTGTTTACCAAACTGCGGTTTCTTGAGGGTAGGCCGGCCGCCTCTCGCAGGAGAAAAGGTGCTCCCGTTTGCCTGAAGGGCTCTGCGAGAGCTTGGGCTGAATACACGCGGCCTCCGGTGGGTGCTAGTTTGAACTGCAACCCTGGAAAAGCAGTTCAGATTTTCTTAAAAGGGAGGTGGGGAAAAGAGCAAAAATCAGAAGAGTTGAGTTGGTTAGAGGGGTGACACGGCATTCCGAGCACTAGTGTTAGAAAAGCGAAATTACAGGCTTACTTCACTCTAGCACTCGGGGGAAAAAAATAATTTCACACGGTTATCTGAACTCGGAGGTGGTCTGCCCTTAATTGGCAAAAGGGGTTTTTAACTCTTCTCCTCCTCCCGAAGAGAAGACCGCAATTTTCTAAAAATATAAATGTCTACTGACACTAGTCAACCTGATTACTTCCCAAACTCTTGTGTTGGCCAATAGTTCAAAAAACAGGTGGCCATGAGTGGGAAAGGGAAACTACAGGAGACTCTGTTGGGGTAATGGCTGAGCTCCTTTTCTTTCTTTGCTGCTTTCTGGTTGTTGGGGATAAATCTAGATCAATTTAGTGCTGGAAATAGCCAATATAATATCTCAGATCTTACAGAAATTATTCATGTTTGAGATGAAAGGTAGCTGAAATTTCCCCAACATTATTCTAATTCCTTATAAAGGGAGATCTATGAAAACAAGTCCTTCCTCCAATATTGTGTTTAGAACTGTAATTGTAAATGTTGTCAATATGACAGCCAGCTGCTACGGTATAATTGCATGGAGCTTAGTCTTCCTGAATGGGAAAACCATTGTATATACAGTGTGTGTTTATCCTCCTGAAATATACCATCATCAAGCATTCATTTCTTTTTAGATTACCCAGATTTGGAACATATTGATCCAGCAATATTAAAATACTGCCATGCAGCTGCTACCACTTATATAATAGAAGCTGGAAAGCAAAAAGCTGACAAATCTATTATAAGGTATTCTAAAACTCAACTTTAAAAAAAATTAATTGACTTGTATTAGATTTATTGGTAACACATCTTGCTTTTCCTTTTAGCACCTATCTAGAAGACTGTAAATTCAACAGAGAAAGAATTGAACATTTTTGCACCGAATATCAGGTTTCTAAACACATTCTATCTTTTTTCATTCCATTAATGTGTGTGTAATCTGTAGAAGCTTACACACTCTACTTTTATCCTTTCCCTTTTTGTAGATACATAAGGATAACTTGGAAATCATATTGGGAAGGTATGTCCAGGGAAATTATATTAATCTTCCAACTTTCAAATGCATCTTGAAACCACAATTAATACACGATTACTTTTCTTTTTTACCTATATGAACTTGCAACAGTTATGCTGTTCAGCATATCTTAACCTAATAGTTATTTACTATGTTTGCAGTATAGGCAGATGTCCACTACATGTAACTGATGTTTGTTGGTGTCTGGAATATCAAATCAAGGTAATTTAAATCAAATGGGTATTATTTCTTTTTCACTTTGATTTGCAAAACTTATTTTTTCCTTCTGTCTTATCTCTTTAGACTAATCAACTTCATAAACATTATTGCCCTGCCTATTTGATGACCTTAAGAGTAGAGGTATAGCATCCATCCAGAAAATTCAAATATTAGTAGATTATTATTGCTTTAGTTTCACAATTTATTAACAACTAATGTTTGGGATTTTGTTATTTTAGAACATTGATTCAAGATCTCATCAGGACATTAATTTTACTTGTTCTATGGATCAATTGCAGGTATTTTATCTTACCCTTTTGTGTACTGATAGAGTAGCACCAGACTTTACAAAAAGTCCATAAAAATATAAAATGCTTCACTTAAAATATAAGATGCTTCACATCTTTTAAAATACAAAATGCTACAGAATTACTAGCTTTTCTATTTTTCCAATATGAGTTTTCAAGTTGATTCACATAAGTGACTGCACTATGCAAAAATATTTTTGGCAGAATGGGTGGAAGCTGTTTCATATGTGTTATGTTAGATGAAACCCATTTTCTGTGTTGTATACATGAATGCATAATATGTACTGAGCATGGAATTTGGCTTATTTGGCTTTACGTAAACTACTATGTATTGATAACTTCATTAAACCTAATAAACTCACTAATGAGGGAAAAAGGAGTAAACTTACCAAAACTTGAAAAACTAAGAAATAAGCAACTGTTTACAATTTTATATAGTTTCAAAATTCTATAGGTACAAATCACATTTATGTAAAAATCCCATGTTTCAATGGAATGCATTAGATAACTTTAGGATTGCCAGCTCAGAAAATTGTTGGGTTAGTTTACTTCTTTATATTCAATTAAGCTGTAAGAAATTATATTATTCTGTGTATTATTTGAGAAATAAGAAAAAATATTTTATCAACCTATGTGTCCCAGTCCAAACGCATTAATTTTATATGTGATAATGTTATTACAACAATGTTCCCTTTAGGCACATTCATGATGTACACTAATTAAAATAATGAAGTACTTTCTATGTTTCCTAAAAATATCAAATGGCAGAAAAACACATTAAGTCACTTGGATTTTTGGTACAAAGGCAATTTCTAATAATGAATAAAATTAGTTATTTATAGCAAAATATTTCTTTTCTGAAGCTCTTTCATATTTTAGGATTTAGTTGGAAAGTTAAAAGACGCAGCTAAAAGTCTAGAAAGGAAAACTCAACTATAATTTACACACTTGGCAATCAACTACATTGAAGAAAAGAAAATGCTTGGTTCTTTGACTATATAATCTTTTTCCTGGTTCTTATTTAATGGAACTTTGATATATGTTTGGTCAAACAGAAATGGAACATTTACTTTCTAGATAACATTGCAAGATTTGTGTACAATAAAATCTCTTGAGCTTGTTAAACAACTGTGATATCTGTTTAGATAGCTATACATTTCTGAAATATCTGTGTTTCAGTTGTGCCCTTTTTAAAAATAAATCTTTGATTTCCCCATTATCTACTTTATCATCTAATAAACAAGTGAACATGAATCTAGTTTGTGTGTCTTATCTGACTATAATAATGAGTTGGGAGGGACTGGATTCTTAGCAGCTCCAACATTCCAAGATAATCCACCCAGCAAAACCATGTTAAAGAGCTGTAGAGCTCTGGATCTAAACACCATTATATTGTAATGAAGTCATCACCTTGCTTGCATGTGCTGAAAAGCACCTTTGGGACTCGCTTGCACCACATTTTGGTGAAGGTGTGTTCCTGCTGTTTTTCCCCTTTTAATGTTGAAGTGATTTACAGGAAAAGTTGAAAAGATTCCATTCATTCATCTGCTTCAACCTGGGTTTACTTATTAAACATTCAACCATTTCTGTAAATAGAAAACAGTTGGAGTGTCCTGAATTGTGGCAGTTGAGTGACTATAGAGTATGGCCAGCTTTCTCTCCTTGGCTCAAAAACCAAAACAAAAAAACCTATCCTCATCCCCAGGTCACACCTACTACTAGAGGAGCAGCAATGTCAGTCTGGTGTATTTGGAGGGTGGGGTGCACGAAGACTTGAGTTCTCATTTTCCTTTTATCTTCTATTTTTTTGCTATGTGGAGAGAATATGAAATCTTGCTGTGGAAACAGGGTTGTGAAAATTATCCCTATGTCATCTGTAAGAATGCAGAGGCAAAGGAATTTTGTCCTGTAGTGCCATCAAAGTAAAAAGATCTTCATGCACCGTCTTAACTATGTACTGTAGTGCAAAATATACGTTGAGGCAATTTACCTACATAAAATATGGCTTGCAAGGAAGAAGAAGGAAACTCAACACCCTAGCTCTGATTCTGTTACTTAAAAAAAAAGAGTTCTGCCATATTAAGGTTTAAACAGCCAGTGCTTGACTCTCATTCACAACCTTCTTAATGAGCACAACAAACCCCTGCTTAAGGATCTTGAATGACCTGCCGTCCACTGCAGGGTTGTTCCACTACTTCATCATACAGGATGAGGAAAGTGTGATCATCCTCATCCTCACAGCAAAAAGAGTTGAACAGTATTGTACAGTGAAGTCTACAGCAGGATCCTGATCTGGATTTCATTCCCTGGTGGATGTTTGAAGCTATTGTGAAATAATGCTTTTCAGGAATATTTCCTTTTCCCTTCCATCATTTTTCTGGAGAGGACTGTAAGGATATTTTTTTAACCATTGTCTTCAGTTTTGTGATCTCTGCAGAATTCGAGAATGACAATATTGTATCAAAACACATTCATATGGATAAAACTTACAGAAGAGGGTATAAAAAGCCCTCTTTCATTAGAGGGTTTTTGGGGGGGTTGGTGGATACTTTTAATATCAATAAAAAGTTGATAGCAGTGTTTGCCATACACAAGGAGCAATACAGGCAATTATCTTCAAAGTCAATGTGATAGCAGATCTAAGAGAAAAGTGTTTAAAGGGTCATTTTGTGATGCCTGCTCGCTTCCTACAATAACATTCCACTCTGTTTGCCCAGGGACCTACAATATGCATCCCATGAAGACCTGCCAAGATGGAAGAAAAATCTGGAGCCCCAACCTGTTCCAGTGGTGGCACCCTAGAATTGTTGAGACAAAGGGTTGCCCGAAATGCTGAGCCAGACCAGAAGGCAGTGGGATCTGCGCCGGGGCTGAAGAAGTCGCGCGCGCCTGGGAAGCGGCGGGTCGGATGCCAAGGCGGGAAAATCCGCTCTAACTGAAACGAGTGAAGGTAGAAGTGCTGAGATGACGCTCGGGGTTGATGGTTTCAGCTGCCGTTTTCCAGCCTCAACTTTCATAGTATCATTTGGACCGCCTTTCTAAGATTTCTGAGGTATCCTAACACTGAGGTGTCCCAGGAGCACGTGGAGGAAGAATGTTAGATCTGGGTCGGTGTTGTAGGAAAAGAATCCTAGAGTCTAGGCTAGAGCGGAAGCCAACCATAGGTCTGGGATCAAAGGAGGTCTGGGGAGAGGTGCTGAGGTGGAAACTAGGGTGGCGCACAACACTGCGAAAATCTCTCGCTCTCTCTCGCTCTCTCTCGCTCTCTCCATTACCAGAGGCTCGGGGTAGAGAGGAATGGGTGCCGTGTGCAAAAAGCGGAGCATGTGTGCAAGCTGGAAGGGAAAAGGAAAGGAATGAAGTTTCGTACGCGCGTGAGTGAGTGCGCGAGGGGGGAAGAAGACCGGGAGGAAGGCAGCTAAGTGCCGCGGAGAAAAGAACTAGCGAAGTGTGAGTGCGCGCGCGTCTGAAGGAGAGAAGCGAAAGAGCAGGCGGAGGGAAGGGGAGGGCGGTGCACGAGGACAGAGGGGGGCGTCTGAGTCGCGGGATTAGGTCACAGGGAGGCTGACGGGTCCGACTACACGCACGGTAATTCCCAGGCCACCTTTAAGAAATGAGAAGTCCCACGTGACGCTGGCGGGGCGGGCGAACTCTGAGCCATTTGGGGGGATGGCGTTAGTTTCCACTGTGCGCCTTCAGTGCTGCGCTCCCTCCATCTCCAGCGCCACACGCCTCTCCACTATACATCCCCGCCTGCTCCTTTCACAACAGCAACTCTGATCTAATGCAAATATTTGGAGATTATTATTTTTACAAAGAGGAAATTGGGGAAAGAAAGAACTCTCTCGAAGGCAGGAGAGGGAAAAAGCAAGACCGGGTCGGGGGCAACCGATAGACTGAGCCGGAAGAAGAACTTGGGACACGGAGAGACAATGGGCTGGTGGTGGAAGGGGAAGAGTGGCAGTCCAGACGGGCTGGAAAGATTTTAAGAGCTCAACACTGGAGCTACGCATTTTAAAGAGTGAGCAAGGTGGGGGAAAAGAAGAGAGAGAAAAGGAGACGCTGAAAAGAAGAGGACGGGAAAGGCAAGCAGACTGAGTGAGGCCGAGGAGAGCCGGCCGGCTGTTTGGAGAACTAAAAGGAACTCGGCGCGGCGGCGGCAGCAATACGCTGATTGCAACTGACAGCCCCTATAGTTCGTTTCAAGATGGCCGCTTGCCTCACATTCATTTTCTGCTGAACGACTTTTAACTTTGTCTTTTCCCGGCAGTTTCGGTCGTCCCTCGGGAGCGGCTTTTCGCGGGTAGGTGTTTCAGCTGAGGCCGAAGGGCGATGGGGAGTTCGCGGGGGTTGGAAGGCTGCTAGGGTAAACTTCTGTGTCCCCGAACTCTCCATATGGGAAAAGCGCTGACAGCCTCGGCTTCAGCCACATGCACAGTTCACTCCTCGCGCGCGCCCAGAGACCGGCGGCAGCAGTAGCAGCCCAGGCACTTGCTTTCGTTCTGCAACCAATTTTTGCAAAGTTTCGTTCCCTTTCCCCCTGAGCTCGGTCGTAGAGCCCTCTTGGATACACGGCCCCGGAGGAGGATATTTGTATTTTCGGCTGAGACTAGCCATTCGAGTCCATCCCTCTTTGTTTATAGGCAGATCTCGATTGAAGAGGGACACTTCACGCAATCTTGAGCTGCCTGGGTCTCGGGAAGGCGATCGCTTACGAAACAAACGGGTCGGCGGGGGATTCAAAAGCCACCTAGCGCTCCCATTTTATAGAGGTGAGTTCTGCGGGGGGTTGTGATCTTGCTAGAGGGTTCACCGAGCCGATGGGGACCCCCGGAGAAATGTTATTAACTTAAGTTCGGCTAACACTTGTGTGGTGTGACATGGCTTGGTAAGATGGCGGTGGCGGTTCTCTTTCAGCGTGTCCTTTCGCATTTGTGCTTAAAATGCTGAAGTTTCTCCCGGCTTTGGAGGATGGGAGAGCGGAGATTGATGCTGGAAACGTACCTTTGAGGAGAGAAGTTACCGCGTGTCTAATTCTTAAAGAAGTAAACATGTTGGAGAATTGGGGGAACTGCGTTGTAATAGGACATGCAACTTTCTATTATTTAGCCGGGATTTCGGCTCTTCCCCACACAGTTCCAAGTTGGATGAGGGAAGGTGAACTGAAGCATCTTGTTACTAGCCGAGGTGTGATGGCTTTGCTCCTGACTCTCGGGGTGTTTGGGCAGGAAACTTGGTTCATGAAAAATCGCTCGGCCTTGACAGTGTAGACCCCACTACAGCTCCGCTTGTTTTGTTGTTTTAATGCCTGGTGGAGGAAGTAAGCCAGGGGCATCTGATCCAATCTTCTCTCCCTGCAAGTAACCTTTCTCCCCAAATGGAAAGTTAGTCATGTGTTCACAGCTTCCCCTGCCTGTCCCACACTTGCGTTTTTGTTATTCTCCCACTACTTTAGTACTTCTCTGTTTCAACTGGTCCTTCTTGGCATTCAAAATATAACTTTGAAGTGTAAGGCAAGACTGATTTGTGTAGTTGTGTATTTCTCTGCCGTGGTCGCTGTAAACTAGAATCCATCTGTTAGTATTATAGTTGGTTGGTGCTGAGCACCCCCACCCAATGTATTCAATATTTAATAGCTGGAAAGGAACGCAACCTGTCTTTGCAGGAGGCCACCTGTTGGTTGTTCCAGGAGGTCCATTCACTGGATGCAGGAGCTTAGCTGGAGAGAATGTGGGTTGATGATACAAAACATACCTATTTTTTTCTTTAATAGGACTCGATGTATCCACACTTTTTGAGGGAGTCTCTCATGCTTCAGGGGAGAAATTTTAAACTGGAGCATCTAATCAAGGCATAGATGACCAGATTGCATATCTGCCCCTGCAAACCTAGTTATTTTAGGTACCCTTGCTGAAATGACACCTCAGGGGATCTAGTGCCTGTTAATTTCTAAAGCATCCATCCACCCAACTACCCATAATTTTCTCCAAGTTGAGGTAACCCATGTTAGGCCTCCAAGCTTCAGCTGGCTGTCATAACAGCTTTTATCACTCCTTGCTTTCCTGGTGGAATACATGTCTGGGAGGGAGGTTGAAAATAAAATACAATATCCGGTGTTAAAGGTCAATGTGTCTTGGCTACAGGAAGGTACATTAGTATAAGGAGATCGGAGACTTTGGGGAGGGAACATGAATAACAATCCCAACATCATCCCAGGTCGAGTTAGCGCTTTGAATAATGAGATTCCTTTTTCACATGTTTATATGTGCATGGGGGTTGCTGTCATCCTTCCCTGGTGTGCAGCCTAGATTCAGGATTGTTGGTTTAAGATGCATGAGATCCTAGAGGAAGGGGTAACCTGGGTAATAACAAGCTTCGACCAACCAAGCTTCACGCTTGATTTTTCTTCCACTTAGGCAGAGGCTCTGTTTCCGTGAAATGAAACATGTGTTAGTATCTTCTGATGGGTTGAGTTGCCTCCTCTGTGCCTCACTGCTTGGCGAAGAATTTAAGTTCACTGAATTGCTCAACCCCTTATTCTACTTTTTGGCTAAGGCATCCTGGATTGACTGTATCTTAGTTTGAACAAAATAGAGGTGTTTTATCATGATGAGAGGGATTCCAATTATCTGCTAAAGGTTGGGAAGAAGTATATCCTTTGTTCATATCCTGAAGAATGCTCTGGAACCAGTGGACGAGGCTAGGCTGGGGGTTCCTGTTTTCCTTGCCAACACCCAGCTCTAAGGCCAAGGTTATTGAATCTCTCTTCCCTTCTGCTCCAGGCTTGTATATCTTTTGCTTTTCCACCCAAAGGATGATAGAAAATAGCAATTCCCTCCATGCAGCAGTGGCATCTTTCCTTCTTTTTCTTTCCTTTTTCCACCCTGGGAAGAGGCACGTAGAACAAGTGAAGTTTGGTAGTTGGCTTTGTTGTGAGGGATCCCATTTATACCCCCAACGCGTCTCCCACCCACCCGCACCTTTGGAAACACTGGGCAGGAATTCAGGACACTTTCGGAAGCAGCAGCGCATTTTGCCTCGACTGCGGTGTGTTCAGAATAAAACAGGGTGCTTCGAGGCTGCGGGAATGGAACCTGTTATTTCGGCTGAGCGTAACCTTCCTCCCTCCGTCCGTAATCTTTTCCTTGCTGGTGCCTCGGGTGAGGATTTTCTTGGATACTTGCTCTGCTCTCTTCTCTTCTCGGCTGTAGTCCGAGAGCCGCGGGTAGATTTGCAGCCCTCCCGGGACCTGCGACCGTGCAAGTTTGGGCTGCCAGAGCAGGATGCCCACGTAGGCCCGGAGGTGGGTGTGCTAGGACACTGTTGGATCCGGCCTCGGTCTGTTGCACAGGCTGACGCCCCTCTAAAGTCTCCACGAGCCCGAGAAGGTCCAACTTTTAACTCTTGTGCTTTGGCGACCCAAGAGTTCAGACTCCGCACGGCTGAGCGGCGCTGGCGGACAGGAGCTGGGAAGGGGAAAAGGGAGAAGAAACAGGCTACTTTCTTGCCCGTGGGCGGAGGCCCCGAGAGAAAACGAAAGGCCTGAGAGGAGCCTCTTGCTTTCGACCTGGCGTCGACCCCAGTGCTGGCTCTGGCCGCCCTCGAGGCCTCCTACCGCCAGCCCAGCTTTTGGCGTCCTAGCTTTCTGTTCTTGCGACGCGTCCCCCTCCTCCCCTCCCCCTCCCAGTGGACTGCTCGGAAGGGGAACTTTGACCTCACCAGCAGCACGTTCTCCCGGGTCCCACCCCCGGCCATGCCCCCTGTTCCTTTCCACAGCACCACCCTCAGCCCGGCCTTCTTTTCCCCCGTTTGCTCCCTACCCCGGGGACACCAACCTCTGACCCAGAAGGGACTCAGGTCTCTTCCGCGCCGAGTCTCCAAGCCAGCGCGACTATTCCTTGCGCCCGCCCCCCCCAAGCCCTCCCTTCCCAGCCTGGCTCCTCCCCCCTGGTGCGCTCCGGGTGGTGGCAGGATGCCAAGTATAAGTGTTAAGTTGCTATAGCAATCCCCGTCGGTACAACGTTTCTGAAGGCGGCTCGGTTCCGAGCCTTTTGTGTTGGCGGCAGCGTCGACGCGCTAGCAGCAGAGCTCAATTCCGGGGATCCGGCCTCATCTTCTCCAGCCTGCTCCGACCCGTCTTATAAATGCCTGCCAGCCCTTGTTCCGAGATGCGGGGTCCAACCTCAACAGCAGCCAGCCCTCCCTCGCCGCTTCAACGACGGCCACCGCACCCCCTTCCTCTTCTCGCCGGAAATGCCCAGGGCAACGTCCGCGTCTGCACTAAGATCGCTTCCCCCCTCCCCAGCCCCGATCTGCGATTTTCCGGCAGTGCTATGGGGGAAGGACGGCCTGTCCTGGGACAGGTGCCCTGAGGAGCCTCCTCCGCCCGCCTCAGGCATCCCCTCTTCTGAGCGCCTCTGCGCTGGGCTACGGGCAGGTGAGCACTGGGCAGAGCACCCGGGAAGGAGACCCCTTTACTTCCTGCTTCTTTGCGCTAAGGCTCTTGGCTCTGCGGCTCTTCGCTGCCTTTTTCTTGCCTGAACTGGATTGTTTGTTTTCCTTGAGTGGGAGGCCACTTTTAGCCGCGGGGAAGTGAAGAAATCGTGTTGGACCGCACCTCCGCAGTTTCCCCAGGGTTTTTAAAACGTTCCTCTTTGTCTTTTAGAGTTTCTTCGAATTGAGCCAAAATGCATCGCACCACCTGCATCAAAATTACCGAGCTCAACCCCCATCTCATGTGTGTAATCTGCGGAGGGTATTTCATTGATGCTACCACGATCATCGAGTGCCTGCACTCCTGTAAGTCCTGCTTGGTTGCTTCTCATCAGGGAAAGGGGCCTGCTGCCAGGCCAGCCCTCGGCCATGCCCCCTGTTCCTTTCCACAGCACCACCCTCAGCCCGGCCTTCTCCCCCCCCCCCGTTTGCTCCCTACCCCGGGGACACCAACCTCTGACCCAGAAGGGACTCAGGTCCTGGTGGAGCAGTGTCTCTGGGTTTAGGAATAACAGCTGAAGACCTTGCCTTGATTCTGTTTTATAATCTTATTTCTGCACAATTCTATGTCTATGTTTTTCCTTGTAGTCTGTAAGACTTGTATTGTGCACTACCTGGAGAGCAGCAAGTATTGTCCCATTTGCGATGTCCAAGTTCACAAAACTAGGCCTCTTTTGAACATAAGGTAGGAAAAAGACAACTAAATACTTTGTCATATTGTGACTTTTCACATTTAATATTTCTTTGGGTGCAACTTCATTGCCAACACAAATCTGAAAATAAGATGTTAGTTCAGGATAGTTCATAATTGTATTGTTTCCATAAGCATCTGTCTTGCATTTCAGTCAGTCATTTTTCTTCTTTTTCTACATCAGAAGCCCATCTTTGTTCCTTTTATCCTCTTTCTTACCCTGTCCAAATTGTAATTAAAATTCTGTTTTCTCATTGTAAGTGTGCATATTAATTTCCTGTATTTTTTCAGTATTGATCTTTATCAATATAAAATATTGATAAAGAAATGCAAAAGTTAATTTCTTTTCAGAAATCTTCCTTACTGAGTTGCATTTCATTGGCTCCTTTATGGTTACATCTCTTTATTAAGTACCTACATTTTTAAAATGGTGTCAGTCTAATCAGATATCTTTCTACCAAAGCAAAACAAAAAGACAGATACCTTAATAGGATAGATCTAAAAATTATATAAAACAATTTAAAACTGCTTAAAGCTTTGGTTAAAAATTCTCAACCAAGCTACTTTTGGTTCTGGAAAGTTGTGAATATTAACATCATTTTAAATTGAGTGTCTTGGATTTTATATTTCAGGTCTGATAAAACTCTCCAGGACATTGTGTACAAGTTAGTACCAGGTCTTTTCAAAAGTAAGTAAGCATTTAGATTGAATAGCCAATGCAGCAATAAAAAGTGTTGAACTTGAAGAGATGAGTAACAAAAATATGCTTTCTCTTAGATGAAATGAAAAGAAGAAGAGATTTTTATGCTGCTCATCCATATGCTGATGGTAAAAAAGTCTCTTAAGTTTATGATTTTATAGAGAATTCCTTTTAATGCAGAAGCTGAGGTTGTAAAAATATTTTATATACTATTTCAGTGATCATGCAAAGCAAATAAAGTTGGTAACATGTTCGTCTTATAAAGTTTTTTACTCTTTCTGATTTGAATTTTAAAATATAACTAGCTGTGAAAATTTCTGTGCAGCTGCCAATGGCTCTAATGAAGACAGAGGAGAAGTTGCAGATGAAGACAAAAGGATTATAACAGATGATGAGATAATAAGCTTGTCTATTGAGTTCTTTGACCAAAATAGGTGAGTTGTAAAAGTAGTATCTTACTTTGTCAGTACATTCATTATAATAGGACATTATAATAGTATGTGTCCTTTTTCTAGAGTTGAACAGAAAGGAAGCAATGAGAAAGAGAAAGCCAAAGAGGAGGTAAGTAGATTGTTGGTTCCTTGATACTTACATTCCTTATTCAGAAAATAAAATATATTAATATTTTTATTTCCTTAAGTAGTAGTTATTCTGCAGACAATGAATATGCCTTCTTAGTAATTAAAATTAAAGGGCCTTTAAAAGGTTGATAAAAATAAGTTGGGGTTCTTTTTGTATTGGGCGACTTCCTCCTATTTTTCCCCTTAGTATATTTAATTTTTAAGAATAAAGTTTGTGTGTGTTAATTAAATCCTTAAAAAACCTAATAAACATGTACTTTGTATCTTACCTCATTGATTTTGGATCACCAGTGAGCATTTAGATTTCATACAGCTAGTTTTAACCATAGTTCCATGTATTTCTATCTAACTGTATTCAAATGAACTTCAGTATCAGATTTTGAATGGTGTCTATTATTGTCTCAACCAAATGCCCCTCCCAGGCCAAAGATAAAAGATATTTACGCTGTCCTGCAGCAATGACTGTAATGCACTTGAGAAAGTTTCTCCGGAGCAAAATGGACATACCAAATGCTTTTCAGGTACTTCTGACCTATGGAAATTGATAGGGAAGAATGCTCACAAAAGAGTTAGCAAAAGGCATTATTTAAACTTCAATTCTTTTGAAAAGAATTGGTCATAGTGTTTTCTGCAACTTAATACTAAACTCCACTCTCTTCTAAGTGGAAAAATGTGGATTCTAATTCATTATTAAGGGGAAATTTATATCTTAAGGGGAGAATCAAAGATCTATTTTTCATAGGCTGTCAGATTTTCTGTTGCCCTATCCCTGAAAACTGTAATAAATGCTTGTTTTAGACAGGGGGCAAAATGTTTGAAGTCTTTTTCATGTTAAAGATTGCTCAATTGAATTGCCTTTGTTAATTGCTTTTGCTTCTGGAGTTAAGCTGCAGCATCTTTAGATAAAAGACCTACAGGACTGGATTTCAAAGTGTCTCCCCAATCATATTGTAAGCTCTTGGATTTAAAAACAAAAGTCTTCTCAACTGAGTCAACATATTTTTGAATTTCAGATAGAATGTGTGATGTTTGGATTAAGGTAGTATAGTAGAGACCACACTGCAGTTGTGCAGTCTTTCCCACTTCCATGCCATGTTAAATGAAGTTTAATTTCATCTCTTTTATTAGGTTGATGTCATGTATGAAGAAGAGCCTTTGAAGGACTACTACACACTAATGGACATAGCATACATTTACACTTGGAGAAGGGTAAATACACCAAGATGCCTTCCAAGTTTGGGGCAAGTTGGGCTAGAGGGGTGGGAAACAAAAATAAACCTTCTGATGAGGGTTTCCCTTTTGGCTTTCTTTGGCAGAATGGCCCCCTCCCTTTAAAGTACTGTGTGCGTCAGACTTGCAAGAGAATGAAGATTGGTGGCCAGCAGCACGGTGGCTTGGACAACAGCAGGGACCTGGAAAGTGACTCTGGCAGTGAAAAAGCCAGCAGCCCTGAAGGAGGCACTCCTTCCACTTCCTCCTGTGTGCGCAATCATAGCACTCCTGTGCAGTCTCCCCACCCCCAGTTCCCCCACATCTCTAGCACTATGAATGGAACCTGTGGCAGCCCCAGCAGTAACCACCATGCCTCCTTTACCAACAGAACCCAAAAAGTGTCAGTCAACAGTTGCTCTGTGACTTCTTCTGGCTGACCTGTATAAACTTTCCTTTCTGATTCTCAAGACTGGATGCCAAGGTTACAGGTTATGGCTCTTTTTCTGCCCTTCGGTCTCTATTGCGCCACACCATTAAGCTTTATAGTTACAAATTCCACAAGTGTCTATACCTGATGGTTAATAAAAGAGTAATAATGATTAGATAAGAAATGGGTGGACAAGAGATGGACTTTTTTATATTGAACAACCACTGCAGCAAACTATTTCTTAAGGACCAGCAATATAAAAAAAAATACCAATCCAGATATTTCTGGAGTATTTTATTTTTTACTTCCCATTATTGATCTGTTTCCTGATTTGGAGTCAGACGTGTCTGTAAATAGATGGCTATCACAAATGAAACCCAAATTTTGTAAATTCAGATTCATTTCCTACATAATGTTCAGATTATGAACTGTGGTTCTGCTGTTTTGTGGACTCTCATTGAAAGCAAGTGATTTTTTTTCATTCTCCACCTTGAGATGCGAAATGCACAAATGCAAGATTGAATATGCATAAAATGATGCATATATGTAGCCACACCACTATGAATAACAATGCATTTGCTTTAGTAGCCATTTTGATTTGTAGTTTGCATCCATGACTTTTCTGTGCAATAGCTGAAGCCTTTAAAGACCAGAAAGGAAGGGAAGAGGAAAATTGTATGGAAGAAAAGGAAGAGGGACAGTCCAAGTTCAGATTTATAGCGGGTATTGCCATTTATTTTACTGGCTGGTTTAAAGAAAAAATTGTGCAAGAAAACAAGATAAGCTCTTGTGGCATTGTGAGCTTGTGGAAGAATGCCATATTGTTATATGACAAAACAGGAAGCAGTATTGTATGACATATTTATAAAGAAAAAGCCCTCACAGATGCTTCATGTGGTGGGGGTAGGGGGAGTCCTGCTAAAGCAGCTACAGGTCCTTTGCCATGAAAGTGGGAAAGCTAGTTTCCATCTCTGCTAACCTGGAAGCAATTGACAATATCAAAAGGATTTCATGGGCCTTGTCTGTTTCCCAGGATTTTTACATTTACTGAACATAATTGTTTTTAATGCTGGGGAGGGGAGGGCAAGGGAGGCCTTGGAGAAAATGGAGGAACATGGGAATGAGTTCATCTTATATGGGAAAGGATAGGGATGTGAGGTTATTTTTCTCCCAGAAAGAAAAGGCACAAAAATGCATATAAGAAGCCATAAAGTATACAGGAACCCTTTTCATTTATTCTTTCTAAAGAAACCAGTAAATTGAGATGAAGGCTTTTTATCTACATTTAATACATATGTACAGTATATATATGGTACAGTACTAACTTGGTTAAAGATTAACAGGCACATTGATATTTTCCAATGAGCTGCCTGAAAGCCTTTCTGGAAAGTAGTTTTCTAAAGAGATCAGCTTTTTGAGGGTGGGTGGGAAGGCTTGAAAATGTAAATCTCTTGAAGAAACTTCAATACCTTTCAGTCTCTGCTTTGCTTTGGTCAAAATGAGTGTGTTGTGTATGTGCATGTGTGTGCTCGTTCTTCACTCATCAGTTACACATTTGTGAGAGTGTTTATCCTATATGTCTATTGTTTTATGTTTCTACAGGGATATTGTAGCTAAGTATTTCATTTTCTCCAGTCTGCAAAAAAAGAAAAAAGCACAATTCTATGCTTTCTCTTGCTTACAGTAATTAAATAATTTTACATATACCTGCTGTCTTCTTTTGATGTAAATATTTAGATCCCCCCCATCTGCTAAAATAAATTATGTTGATATCGTGCATATGACTTGGAATTTCAGAGGAAGGGTCTGGTTAACTAAACTCATTTTTTTCTTAAGTAAAGAACATATTTATTTTCAGAGAAGACCAAGTGAAAGCAAAGCAGTTGTTTGTGGATCATCACTATATTGCTGGAGTCAACTGGATTTAGTTCCTTAAGTACAATGTCTATTCTAAAGTTAGGTCAAAAAGTTTAATGTGGCCTAGCCCAAGATAAGTGGACAGAGGGTGATACACATACTCTATTCACTTCCATTCCAAGAAATCATCCTAGGTGGTTGAGATATATGAAAAAAAAACCTAATAGAAATGGATCGAACAAAGAAAATAAAATGCTTACATTTTTTTTCCATATATCTAAGTGTTTTCTACATATAGTTATATAAATTACTGAACCCTCTCCCAAATGATCCAGATCCATCTAAATATGCATATTTGTAGTTTCTGGCTATATTTCTTTCTTTAGTGAAAATAATTTTGGTTTGTCAGAGAAAATAAGTCTCTTTCCCCAGCTGTATTACTTCTGGAAAATCCTCAATTATTTTAAGGAAGAAATGATAAAAAGATTACATATAAATGAGACTGAACTATGGGTCTTTGCAGTGTCCTCCTTACTATTAAAATGAAATGATGCACATAGAACCAAATACTGAATCCCAAACTAAAGTGCATATAAAGCAAGCTTTTTTTAAAAAAAACAATGGCTCCAGCTCAATGTCAAGCCTTGCCATTAAAGAAAAACCCAGTGGTGATAGCAATATTTAAAATTCCTTTGTAAAATATAAATACAACAAATTGCATCAGTCGAAAGTGGATCCCATCCATTTCAATTAAATGTATTTGTCACATGCATTTAGTATTGCAGCTTTAAAGTGTACTCTTGCTGAAAAGTTAATGCTGCTAATCATGTCCTTGTCTACCGGTATATACCCACTAGCTCTGTATAAATTACAGGATGCCATGGTTGTTTAATCATGGGCTGTGTAATAAGTTACAATTAGTAGGATTTGTTCAAAAATTTAAGCTATAAACAGTGATTTACAAACCACAATGCTTTGGCTGACAGATTGCATTAAGTAGAACCAGTCAAACCACATTATGGCTTAGGAGATGTTTGAACCCAGACTTGGAGACCAGGGAAGACAAGCCATTTAAGGCTTTCAGTCTTGCAAATTTCTACCCCAGAACTGATTATTGCAGTGACTAATTAGCCTAATCCATTCAAGTAGATATAAATTACACTGATCTCAAGAATATAATTGTTACTAATGCTGAACTTTATTGTTTTCTGCAAAGAAACAATCACAATACTCTTTCCAACCTTCTCGGCTTTACCGAGGTTTTTCAAGAATTTTAACTTACACACACATTCCACACACAAAGGTGTTTCCAGTAAAACCTGCAATGCCAATTTATCCTCATGTAATCAACCTTGGAAAACTACCCTAATCCTATGAATACTTGGCAGAAAGTAACTTTAGTGGTGTCTAGTCCCAGCAAGCTAAAGGAAGATCTAATAAACTTATGTTCAACTGTTACGAAAAGCCACCAGCACAGACTGGATACCCGAGAAATAAAGGCAGTTGCATTCTCCATCCTCTCCCATTGGAACCTGGCTTGCTCACCACTATAACTCAAGTGAGTTAAGTTCTTATGCTATAGAAATCTTTGCACCAGTTCTGTGTCACTTAAAGTCAACAGGTTCTCACAATACTTGGTTGTCAGTGAAAGGGCATCAGAGTTCCAGAGAAGAAAATGGGTCCTTTTGTACATGTGCAAAGTGTTTTTCCCTTTTCCCAGCCAGAACCACTGAAAGACCTTTGAGATTTTTTTTTTAAAAAGATCTTCTTTAGCAGAAAGTTACAGGTCTAAAACCCTGCAAATGATCTTGTCATCAGGTTAGCCTCAGTCTCCAGAGTATTCTTTCATCTTAGTTCTCAGTCTGTAAAATGGAAACAGTGCAAATTGTTGAGAGAGCTGTGAATGGGGGGCACATTTACATTGCAACTGCTACAACTATGAGAAGGAAAGAGAAAAGAAAAAAGAAATTTCAGATGGTGGTAAATGAATGGTATATTGAAATTCTTAGGACTAGGATTCCCTACCTAGGAAATCCATCACTTTATTAAGCCTTATCTGTAAGATTTCAACAGTGTTGGTTGGAATCTTATTTTCTTGCATTCCTAAGAGCAAACAGACTGGAGGAGAGGGGGAGAGAAGACAGACTACATGGCAGTGGTGATGGGGTCCCCCTTTGTCCTCCTGGTCTTTTCCAGACAGGGCAACAGGAACAAGTCCCCTGGATGTCCCACACTCCCTATGGTTTAGTACCCTAACCAAGCAGCCCTTCTCACCGACCTGTACCCCTATTTAAACAAACTCTCCATTCCAGGTGGACTTGACTCTCTTCTCCTGAATCAAAAGCCAACGCCTGTTTGAAGGGGCACATGACCCCCCCCCGCTCCCCCCCAGCCTCCACCTGAGCCTGCCCAGCGGGTTCGGTTCATCTTTCTGGGAAGGTTGTGCTGCAATCTTAGCGGTGTGACACATGCAGAAGGTTGGAGCCTCTTTCCTGCTGTGAAAGCTTTTGGTTGATAAATTGAAATAATTTTCCTCTAGAAAGTATGCCTTTAGTCTATGGTTTCATTCCTTCTGCTTCATTTTGTGTCTTGATTTATGTTATCTGGCTTTTCAGTTGGCACTGTTATTTTTTGGTCAGAATTAAAACCTGATTGTCCCAGGTACTCTCCAATACCTGGGGAGACCCCTTGTCTCTGATCTATGCTCCCCAGTGCCATTCAACAAAGTTCAGCGTGATCACATTTGGCTGACAAAAATGCCAGAGACACAAAATAACGTGTGAAAGAAAAAGGGAGTGGAGAAAAGAAGAGGCATCTGGCACAAGGAAAGCGATAGAACAAGAAAACAAGAGGACATGAAAGGGAAAACCGAACGGAAGGACAAGGGAGAATAGGAGTAGAAAGAAGAATTTAACTGTGGGACTCCTATGCATCCCTCATAAAAACACACTAAACCTAAAACTAAAGGTGAGAACCCATCCCTGTGCTTAGTTTATGCTCTGAGTGCCCTGCCAAACCAGAAACTGGGCTAATTGGCTAAACCATGTTTCAGCTAAAAGGCATCCTTTGAATTGGATAGGAATTATGCTCAGGTGAATATACAGCAAGCACCTTCATCCTTGGGCTGTGCAGTGAAGACAACTTTTGCTCCGTGGGCTGCAGAAATCTGGAACCCCCCTCGTTTTTTTGGCAACCTGAAACCATAGCGGGCATAAACGCCCTCCGGGATAGAGAGCACGTTTTTTAGTTTCGCATCGACACACGACATTCTCTTAGCCTGTGTCCTCAAGACACACTGAACTTCCATGTTTGTTTGAACTCAGCCCAGATGGTTAATGTATGGTTCGTTTTTCGAGTTTGCACAATTAGCTAAGCTGGGCTGAAATGAGGGTGAGCACTCATAATTCAACGTGTTGTGGGAATTGGCTCAGTGGGGTAGTCGAACCATGGCATCAGGCCATCGCCTTCATCCATCAGACGGTTGATTCGTTTGCTACTGGTTCCTTATGTGAAAGCAGGAATCGTGCTTCAATTAGCCGTCGTAGGTACTGGGTGAACCCAGTTCGCCCACCAGGCAGCGTGTCCTGGAAAGCCACCATACTGGGTTAATTCCTGCCTCTGTTCATCCTGAAGAGGCATGCCCTGCGACCCGCAGCCTCTCTCGCGGGACTGATGGGCTGGAGAGTCGAGGAAAGAAGGAGAAAATGGAGAGGCGGAGGTGGTGGTGGAGGAGAGGGAGTGGATTGCAGAAGCAACTCCTGGGACTGCGGAGGAGCTCTCAAGCCTTGCCTTCAAGTGGATCGGGAGCACCGAGTCTGGGACTGATCGCTAGCGCCCGGCCAGCTTCTTTTCGCAGGAAAGGAAGAGCTCCCTCTCAGGCGGGACTCCCAAGCAACCACCCCTCGATTCGATCCCCAGTCCGTCACAAAAAGCCCGCGGAGCCATCTTGCGCCTGCGCATTGCATCACTACAGCTTGGATGGTCGGCCCTGTGGGAGCCCTCCCGCTGTCGAACTGGAAAGTGGCCGGCGCGACTGGCCGTCGACGTCGGGTTGGCCAAACAGAGAAGTGGCCGGTGCGGGTTGGGGGGGGGGGGCGGTGGCCGGATAGCAGTAGGTGTCGTGTTATTTCCACTTTCTTGGTCGCTGTTTGACCGAAGGTATTTTTTGCCTTTTTCAAATTGTGCTTCCCTCTTTCTCTTTAATCAAGATCGAGGAAGAGGATTTTAAACTAAAAAGCTCTGACAAAAAGCACCGCAAAAGATATCGAGATCCACAAAAGAGAAACAAAAGTGCCACTAGTTATAGGTTGACTCTATTCCCAGGAAGGAACCGCGATAGATACAGTTAATTAGTCTCTTCAATCTGAAGGGGGTTGCATGTGAGAGGGACCTTGGAGTCCTAGTGGACGATCACTTGACTATGAGCCAGCAGTGTGCATCAGCAGCCAAAAAAGCTAATACAATCCTGGGTTGTACAAACAGAGGCATAGAATCAAGATCACGCGAAACCTTAGTAAAACCACACCTGGAATATAGGCACCAATTTTGGTCACCATACTACAAAAAAGATGTTGAGACTTTGGAAAAGGTTCAGAGAAGAGCAACTAAGATGATCAAAGGCCTGGAGACTAAAACATATGAAGAACGGTTGCAGGAATTGTGTATGGCCAGTCTAAAGAAAAGAAGAAATAGGTGAGACATGATAGCAATATTCCAGTATTTGAGGGGCTGCCACAAAGAAGAGGGGGTCATGTTAGTCACCAAAGCACTAGAGGGCAGGGCAAGAAACAATGGTTGGAAACTAATCAAGGAGAGAAGCAACCTGGAATTATGGAGAAACTTCCTAACAGTGAGGGCAATTAACCAGTGGAACAGCTTGCCTTCAGAAAACGTGGGCGCTCCATCACTGGAGGCTTTTAAGAAGAGACTAGACAGTCACTTGTCTGAAATACAGGATCTCCTGCCTGAGCAGGGGGCTGGAGTAGAAGACCTCCAAGGTCCCTTCCAGATTCTATTCTATTCTATTCTATTCTATTCTATTCTATTCTATTCTATTCTATTCTATTCTATTCTATTCTATTCTATTCTATTCTATTCTATTCTATTCTTGGCATCTAAACGGATGGGAACAAGATGGTGTCCTAAATCTCCATTGGAAACTATTTTGGTTGGTAGTGCTGCTTGCGCTTCCAGCCATAAGCCCAGCCAGTTTGCATCACGACGGACTGCTCACTGCTCGGAGACCATTCGAAGTTAAGAGAAATGTGGCCTTTCTCACCCTGGAAATTGACTTTTGTACTTTATGTCTTTGGTCCAGCAATTAGAAATGACCTTTTGCACTGCGATGTTGATTGTTTCCTGTGTCCCCTTTCCAAAGGATGATAATTGTAGGGCCACGTAACTTTGTGCTTTTTTTTATCCCCTATTGACTCTGGTATAATTTGAAAATGAGAATCCTTGCCTTGCTTAGGTAAATTTTAGGTGTGGGTGAAAATTTGGATGCCAATCCTTCAATTACACTTCAATTGCTCTAAACTTGGAGGAAAATTGGTGGGTTTTGTGCGTGTGATCACTACTTTCATTTATAATTCCCGCCCTTTGTCTCTCGACTTAGTGAAGTTCGGATACAATAGAATTAAAATCATTTCTACCACACCATAGGACAGATCCTTCAGAAGCAAGGCGCTTTTCATTTGCACTCTTACCTACAGAATAAAGCTCAAGATGCAATGCTGCACCTCCGAAGCTAAACAGGAGGCTTATATATTCGCGAGGGGAAGGGAAGAGAAAGGATACTTCTCTCTCCCTCCAACAACTGGCCATATTCCAAACCCCATAGAAACTGGCTTTCACAATATTTCTTCAGTCGGTCCATTGGGCGCAGAATGATTTATTTTGGGGAAGTGTGTCATGGGGTGGGGGGAGGAGATGGAATTCTAGAATCCTGGTTATTATGTGAAACGTGTTTCCCCCCCAACTATTGATGTTTAAAACTCTAGGACAGGAAACTCATAATATTGCTTCCTCCCTGGAAGGGAAGGAGAGGCGCTTGAGTGAACATTTCTGTGCCTTTATGGACCGACTCCTACTTAGACATTTACAATCCAGCGAAATGATCGAAAAATCTCTTCCCCACGTATTGGTATCTAAACCGTTATTTCCTTCATTCCAAGCCTCAGAATCTCCATCCCCTTCAACATGATGTACTGAGTGGCTAGCGATTATGGGACTTGGAGTTCAAGACCCGTGGACAACACCCCTGTAACCTTGAGTAGAATGATAGGCAGAGATTTAACTGGATAAATCTTTCCGGCATTTCTGTCCGATCGGCAGTAGTTGAAGTCACAGGGATCCAAGGCAAGAGCAAGAACAGTTGCAAGCCTTGAATGACCCTGCAAGGTGTTTTGTTTTGTTTTGTTTTTAAGTTGAGGGGAGTATCCACAGTGTTCCTAAGTCTCATGGATATGCAGCTGGATATACTTTTCCTATACGTGGATCCTGGACTGTCTAGTGGATAGAAGACAGAGATCTTGACTCAAGTTCTGCTCAGGAGGACATTTAAGGGATTGATGTGGAGCCAGGCAGACAGGCTTAAACTACCTCACAAACTGTTGCAAGGATGATCCTGACAGGAACGAGGGATAAACAAATGTTATTCTCAAATAGATCACGATGGGGAGGTGTGTTTACTGGGCTTTGATTCAAACATGGTTAAAATATAATCTGGGCTTCTCGAGTTTGGCTTAGCCAGTCTGGTGAACTCAGGCTATTGCGGTTTACAAACCAGGGCTTATGACTTACCGGTAGTATGTTCTGCGTGTTGTGAACTAAGCTGTGATTTGTAGACAATGATTTCTGATTTATCTGTTGTGGGAACTGAATTATGGTTTATTAATAAATCAGGGTTCAACTAGCCATGCCTTAGCACAGTCCATCCTCCATTACCTCATAGGGGATAAAATGTGATGGGTGGGAGAGAAAAGCACGCACAAGTCTTGGGGAAAAGGCAGTTTGGCATATAGAGGACTCTAACCAGCCCTGGATAAGGTTCCTAATCCCAGAGTGGAGGATTTCCCCCCTTTCCTGTTACTTTCCAGACCTTTGCTAAGAGAAGACCTTTTAAATTCTGCTCTGATGGTTCTGTGCTGTGCTGGGGCTGCAGCCAGTCCACAGATGGTGGTGGATTCCTCGGGATAAATGACTTGGTCAAGCCGAAATGAGGATCGGAGCATGCAATCCTGTGCAAATTTATTGGAGAGTAAATCCATTGGATTCAGCATGTCTTACTTCTCAACTTAGAAAAGGTCAGAGCCAGCATCTCTCCCTTGCTTTTTTCCGGGAATTTTTATCAAGTTATCTTCATGCATTGATTATTCTTAACATCTAGAAAAAAATCCTTATTTATCGACCCCTTTGTTGTATTTTTAGCAGTGATCCTCTACCACTCGAACAACTCTTTCAAGAAACGTCATCAAAATGAAACCAAGTTTTGTGGTATAAACCCACACACCACCTTAAGTACACTTGAAAGAAAAGTGATGTACAAAATTTGAAACAACTCCTTCACCATATTTATAGGCCACTTATGATTAATATATTCATACTGGTGATGGGTAAGGGCTAAGATTGTGGGGCTTACTTCAAGGTATGTGTAGAATAAAATGTAAATGAAACTGAGCGTTTCAGGTTGCATTTCTGGATTCTGAAATGTTGACTAGAGTATTGTTCTGTTGATTCTTATATCTATTTAAAGCCCATTTATATCTACCAGGGGCTTTAGGGAGCTGTAAACCCTCCACTTTAAATTCCGGAACTCCTGACTCACTGACTCACAAGAAAAAGGAGATGGGGAGGGAAGAGGAAAAAGGCAAATGCAAACATCAACTGTTAAAAACGTAATTCTTAAAAGGAACAATTGCTTACAAACCACAAAGCATTACAAATGCCGAGAAAATTATCATACCGGTAGTGTTAATACAGTCTGATCTCACGCCCCCTTTCAGTATCTGCTGATGTGTGCAAGAGAGAAAGATGACTTGAGATTTGGATGACAAAAAAGACATTGGAAATGAGATTTAAACACCATCAGCAACAACAAAGAAAAATCAGGGTGTCTCATAAGTGCTTATCAACCTAGCAGTTGAGTATCGCCTTTTCGGCAGCTTCTGCCTGCTGCTGTTGATAAACAGAAAACCGAAGGGAGTCCCGATCCACGATGCTCTTTACCCCGCCCCACCGAGATTCTCATGTTCACCCCCGCAGGAACGAATCCGTATTCCCCATCGCCGCCAGCTGATACGAGCTCCTTAGCGACGGCTGGATTTGCACCAGAGCGCAGCGGTGAGGCTGCAGAAGCAACGACAACAGGCGAGTCCTTCTCCCAGCCCTGTGCTGAGGAGCAAGGGCCCGCCTCCCTTTCCCTCAAGGCGCCCAGCGCTTCCTCCCTCTTTCGGCTTGCAGTGCAATCTTGGCTGCCATTGTCTCTCCTACGAGTGCCTCTGAGGAAGGAGAGGGAGCCTAGCCCACACCGGGAGCTCCGCCCTTTCCGGCTCTCGCCAGGCGTGGGTGCGGTTGACCGCTCGGTTGCCAGGAGCAACGGCAGCTGAGTTCGGTGGTGGCGGCGCGCGGGGCCCGGACTCCTTGCTTCCGCCGCCAAAGCTTCTCTCTCCATCCCCCAAGCCAGAGAACGACTTCTGGGGGAGGGGGAGCAGGTGCCGCCCTGGGTGTGTTCCGAGTTAGCGTAGTGAAGGACGTACACCTCATCCTCCTCCCCGCCGCCGCGCTAAGGGAGGGCGAGCGAGCTTGACCCTGGCTAATTGACAAGCCACAATGGGGGGAGGAGGTTGACCAGGTGCGGGGCCGCTCCTGGCTGGGTTTGTGGATCGATGTCCACCGCCCGTCCTCCAAATATCAGGAGCAAGATGCCCCCAGCACATCTTGCTGCGAGGAAAAGCCTGGGCAACGCCTTAAACCCCCTAGCCGGTGCCCTCTATGGGTGTGGATTTCTGCCCGCAGCAAGGTCCGCTCAGGGTCCTGGATCTGGGCTATTCGTCAGAGCAGTTCAATCTCTCTCCCCACTTCAAGAAAGTGCTCACGTTCCCCTGCGTGGGGTTAGCAAGTCGCTTTGACTTCTCGAGGGTTCCCGGTGTCATTCCTCGGCAGATGACTTGCCAGCTCCCCGGTCAGAATGGAAGCAAGCGGATGACCGCGCCCGGGAATTCCCACCACCCCAGAGGTAAGCGAGCAACTTCTCCGTTAGCCCTGTGGGAGTGGATCCCGAGTGGGGTTAAATGCTCTTCTGAAGACTGGTTGCCAACTCTAAATCTCTTGCTACATCTGAAGCCCGACGTAGGAGGAAGGTGGCAGTCCTAAGCCCAGGTCAGGGGAGCCCTTCCTTCCTAGCGGACGCGCAACAGCTCCGCAAAGTATGGCTGGCCAGCGAGAGCACAGCCCGAAAGCAAGCTTCGAGAGTGGACCGCGACGCTTCGCCTTTTCAGGTTTTTCTAGGATTCAAAACTCACAGCCTTCTGGCATCAATTTCTGCTTAGGAATGTGGTCGCTACGAGTCCACACCGACTTGATGGTACATAATCAATGGCCTTAGTGAAAAGGAAATTAAAGATGCTATCTATACAACATTTATAAAAGCACCCCCCCCCCGTGTGTGTGTGTGTGTGTGTGTGTGTGTGTGTGTGTGTAAAGCTATATTTGTCTTCAAGCTTCAGATTAAAGAAAACCAATCTTCTCATTATTTAATATGCATGTTTCCCTTACAATTGATAACCTAGACTAGAGCCTACTGCACCATTCCCTGAAACATTAGGCTGAAATTCTAAGAGTCATTCTTAAGATGTGATGCACAGAAAGAAAACTGGCAGGCATTTACTTTTGAATAAACTTAAAAGACGCCTAGCCACCAGTTATATGAATTACAGACTTAGAAGTAAGCTACCTCGATTTCACAGGGGTTGATTTTGAGTATATTCAGACTGATGTCCACACCTATAGCATTAGACCCCACTGAATGCAGAGGAGACTCCAGGAGTTGTGAATAGAGGTGCAACCAGGGTATTTATACAGTTATAGAAGAAGAGCCATGCATGTTCCGCAGGGAGGCGGAACCGATTAGGTGGTTCCGCCCCAGACACCTGATGGATCCAATGGGTTTCCAGACGGAGCTTGGGGAATTACCAGATTCGCTCGTACACGGTTCGGCAGAGTCCCTTGTGGCGGCCTGGAATATAGCTGCTGCGGGGGCTTTGGATCGGATCGCGCCTATGCGGCCTCTCCATGGTTTCGGACCCAGGAAGTCTCCTTGGTTTACTGAGGAGCTCAGGGGGATGAAACGTCTTAGGAGACGTCTAGAGAAGCGTTGGAGAAGATCGAAGGCTGAATCTGATCGAACCAGGTTGAGATCACACATTAGATCCTACCTGAGAGCGATTAAAGCGGCAAAATCCCGGTATTTTTCCGCTTTAATCGCGTCTGCGGAATCGCGCCCGGCTGCCCTGTTTAGGGTGACTCGGTCTCTCCTTGGTACGGGGAGGTCCGGGGGACCCTTGCAGGGAAGTGCCGAGGATTTTAACAACTTTTTCGCAGACAAAGTCGCTCAGATCCGGGCGGACCTCGACTCCAACATTGTAGCAGTGGCGACTGATAATGATTCAGTCGAGGTGACTGGGGCTCGTCTTAGTCAGTTTATTTGGGATGAGTTTGAAGCTGTTACACCTGATGAAGTGGACAAGGCCATTGGAGCTGTTAGTAATGCCACCTGCTTGTTGGACCCGTGTCCCTCCTGGCTGGTCTCGGCCAGCAGGGAGGTATCACGGAGCTGGATCCAGGAGATAGTCATCGCTTCTTTGAGGGATGGGTCCTTTCCGGCTCCTTTAAAGGAGGCACTTGTGCGCCCACTCCTCAAGAAGCCTTCCCTGGATTCAGCCATTCTTTCGAACTATCGTCCTGTCTCCAACCTTCCCTATGTGGGGAAGGTTGTTGAGAAGGTGGTGGCGCTTCAACTCCAACGGGCCTTGGAGGAAACCGATTATCTGGGTCCCTTGCAGTCGGGATTCAGACCCGGTTACTCTACGGAAACTGCTTTGGTCGCGCTGATGGATGATCTCTGGCGGGCCCGGGATAGGGGTTTATCTTCTATCCTGGTGCTTCTTGACCTCTCAGCGGCTTTCGATACCATTGACCATGGTATCCTTCTGCGCCGACTGGAGGGTTTGGGGGTGGGAGGCACTGTTCTCCAGTGGTTCTCCTCCTACCTTTCTGGCCGGTCGCAGTCGGTGTTGGTAGGGGATCAAAGATCGACCTCTAGGCTCCTCCCTTGTGGGGTGCCGCAGGGGTCGGTTCTTTCGCCCCTGCTGTTTAATATTTACATGAGGCCGCTGGGTGAGATCATCCATAGACACGGGGTGAGTTACCATCAGTACGCTGATGATACCCAGTTGTACGTTTCCACCCCGTGCCAAGTCAGCGAAGCAGCAGAAGTGATGTGCCGGTGTTTGGAGGCTGTGAGGGCCTGGATGGGTGAGAACAGACTAAAGCTTAATCCCGACAAGACGGAGTGGCTGTGGGTTCTCCCTCCCAAGGACAAGACCAACTGTCCGTCCATTACTCTGGGGGGGGGAAACTTTGAACCCCTTGGAGAAGGTTCGTAACTTGGGTGTTCTCCTCGATCCACAGCTGCACTTAGACCAACATTTGGCGGCTGTGACGAGGGGAGCATTTGCCCAGGTTCGCCTGGTGCACCAGTTGCGACCTTATCTGGACAGGGAGGCCTTGCTCACAGTCGCTCATGCCCTTATCACCTCGAGGATCGACTACTGCAATGCTCTCTACATGGGGCTACCCTTGAAGAGTGTTCGGAGACTTCAATTAGTCCAGAATGCAGCCGCGCGAGCAATCGTGGGCTTACCTCGGTATGCCCACATTTCACCAACGCTCCGCGAGCTGCACTGGCTACCTATTAGTCTCCGCTCGCAATTCAAAGTGTTGGTTATTACCTATAAAGCCCTACATGGCCTAGGACCAGGTTACTTGCAGGACCGTCTTTTGCCTCATACCTCATCACGACCGGTCAGAGAGCACAGAGTTGGTCTTCTCCGGGTCCCGTCGACCAGTCAATGTAGGCTGGCGGGCCCCAGGAGAAGGGCCTTCTCTGTTGCGGCCCCTACCCTCTGGAATCAGCTCCCTCCGGGGATTCGGACCGCTCCCACTCTTCTGGCCTTCCGAAAAGAATTAAAAACTTATTTGTGTCGGCAGATCTGGGAATGATTGGTGTTGAATGTTGGATGAATGTTTTTTATTAAAAAAATTGGGGTATTGTTTTAACTTTATGATCATCTTAATTTAATTTATATTAGACTTATTAAATGCGATTGTTATTTATCTATGTTGTAAGCCGCTCTGGGTCCCCTGGAGAAGAGCGGCTTATAAGTCTAATAAATAAATAAATAAATAAATGTTACTCAGAGTTTAAAAAAAGTGTTAAAGTAAAAATAATCCAGTGCAATCTATAACTGAGAACCTATTCAGCCCAGCTGCCTCCCAACATGTTTTTTTCCCCTACTTTCAAGAAAGAAATGAAAAGGAGGCTGGCTCAAGTGCTAATGAGGTTCCACTAACTCTGTTATGCCCATACAGACCAAAAATTGATGCAGTCTGTGATTGCTGCTGCAGTCCAGTCACTTATCACTGTCAGGATGGACCCCAGGGCCCCTTTGAGCCCAAAAGTTTTACCACAGCTGCAGTAATTGGTCCTTGCAAAATTTTACCGGTGAGAGTCCTAGATTCTCTGCCTTCTTGTGTTGATTAAATTCTGGAAGCTCTGGGAAAGCATTGCCCGCTTCACTGAAAGGCAGGCCTGAAAGTCTAGGTGCTCCATACTCTCAAAGGAGTCTAGGCAGTGTGAACAGGACCAAGCATGCCTTTCTCCCCTGGGTTTTCCTCCAGGTTCATTTCCTGGAGCTCCAGCAGGCGGGGGTGGGCCCCTGTGTGGGCAGGAATTGCTCTCATCCCTCACATCAACAAGATTCAGCAAGACAGCATCTAGCATCAACCATCAAAAGGGAATTACAGATGTCCAAGCTGGCTTCCAAAGGGGTTGTGGCACCTGCGACCATATTGCAAATCTGTCCTGGATCATGGACAAATCTCCTGAATATCAAAAGATAGTTTACATGTGCTTCATCAACTACAAGAAAGCCTTTGATTGTGTTGATCATGAGAAGCTATGGAGAGCCCTACAAGACCTGGGGATACCAGCACATCTGGTCAAGTTGATGCAATCACTGTGCACAAATCAGGAAGCCACTGTGTGAACATCATATGGAGTCACTGATTGGTTTAAGATAAAGGAGTGTGATAAGGTTGTATTTTCACCCCTTTCTTATTCAACCTGTATGCCAAAATGATCATGAGGAAGCTGTCGGTGCTAAGAACCAGTCACAAGCATGTCTTGAGCAGAAACTGAAGCTGCTGACAACCTCTGTCGTGTTTATTGCTTTTATATTCCTTATGCACAAGCTTCTTTAATCATTCAATGCTTGACAATCGTTTATTCGTTGTACAATTCTTTCATCTAACCAACTATTTTCCAGTTACATATTATATGGTCAACAACTAGATAAGGATCAAAGAAGAAGGAACTAACAAAGACAGGAAGATAGAAGAAGGAACTAAGCCTGTTATCTATTTCAGTACGTGAGGCATTATGTCAGAGGGGTGTTGTGACCTTTTGGCTGCTTTACTGGAGCAAAGGGCATAGGAGTAAGGGGTATAGAATTATGAGATTTGTGGGAGTGCAGAATACGGCAGTGTGCTGCACGCATGCTACCCCTACATCTCACTCTTTTCTATTTTATTAGGGCATTATCATAAGCTGAAGTAGTTAGTGGGTTGTAATTAGGGGACATACTTCCTTGCATTTGTTTATATAAAGCATAAACTTGTTCCTGAGGCAAAGTTAATGGTGGTTGAGTACGGAGAACTGAAAGACACCTTATTGAGTAGAGAGAAAAGACATTGAATTAAACAACAACAACTGATAAGGATAGCAACTATTATAATGAAATATTGAACAATCTTTCCGAGAAGGCCAATGGGAAGCCATGACCATAGAGCACTCCACCAATTTCCTAAGGTATCAGTTTTTAAAACTGATGCTGGGACACACACAGGTATAAGACAGGTAGAGAGTAGATTTTCCATATCATATGATTCAGAAAGACAAAAGTCTGTCACTTGTGTGACAGCTAATTGCACCCAAATATTATACTTCATCCGTGATTCTAAAGGATGAAGTGGAAGAGCTTGAGTCCCCACACAGCAATTAAGAAGGAAAGAGAGGCAAACAATGACTAAGGAATTTGCAGTCAAAACCGCAAATATGGCAGCGCATAAATTCTCTGGTGTAGGTTCTTTCCCTTGTTGCTGCAGAACCTCCTGCGCTTTGGATGTTAGGTTCTTTACATCGCCCCAAGTCGTTGGTCGACTGCAATGGCAAGAGCGAAAGGGATGCTGCGCTGTCTGAAGAGTCACCTGCTTCATTTCCAGGATTGGGTTCGGGACTTGATGCCACGACATCTTTGGCTGGTCACACACACCGGGCTGGAATCCAGAGAGGGCCTGTTGGAGCAAGCACAGCAGCATAGCCTCATCCCCATGTTAATAAGGGAACTGGACCTAACCAGGTTTTATCAGGCAATTGCCGATAATATACCAATGGATTAGGGAGCACAACTTTCTGCTGAAAGTGACGCTGGTAGGCAGTAGAGTTTTGAAACGAAATATTCAGCTAATTTAAAGTTATTAGGACTTTATTAACTTGACGAGTTATCCATGCCAAATTATGTACCCTTGATCCCTCCTTTTTTAATTGTTTAAGTAAACAATCTTTAAATGAACGATTGGCTCATTCCACAATAGCTTGGCCAGTAGAATTATAGGGAAGGCCATGACGAAGAAGAATATTCCATGTAGTGCAAAATTGTAGGAAGGAAGTGGAAGTATAAGCTGGGCCATTATCTGTTTTTATAACAGCCGGTTTTCCCAAAGCCGTAATAGCCGCCATGAGATGGGAAATGACGTGATTAGAGGTTTCTCCCCCATTGGGGGGTTGCCCAAATGGCTCCAGAATAAGTGTCAATTGAAACGTGAAGATACTTCCAAGGTGCTAGAGATGGAACATGAGTAACATCCATTTGCCACAATTGATTGGCTTCTAAACCACGTGGGTTAACACCTGTGTCTCCTATAGGGGATAGACCAGCACATTGAGGACAAGCGGAAATGATTTGTTTCGCTTGGCTTAGAGGAATATGGCAGGATTGTGCCAGGCCATGAGCATTTTGATGGAAAAAGGAGTGACTATAAAAGGGATCAGAAAACAAAGTGGGTAATATATGGACAGCAGCATCCGCCTGAGCATTACCTTCCGAGAGAAGTCCAGGTAAAGAGGAATGACTTCGAATGTGTGAAACAAAATATGGATGAGTACGATCCTGTAACAAATGCCTCAAAGTTAAAAACAAAGATAATAAATTAGCATCTAGTCTGGGTGTTACATAAGCACCAGGTAAATTATCAATAAGTTGACAGACATAATGAGAGTCGGAAATGAGATTAAATGGTTTTTGAGCAAAAGTGTGAAAAGCGAGAATAGCAGCTGCAAGTTCCGATCTTTGCGGTGTGGGTTGCACAGCTGTGTAAAGAGTGTGCCATTTTGCTGTTGATTCATCTTGATATGTGATTGCTCCTCTACTCTTGCCACCATCAGAAAATACAGTAATAACATCAGACAAAGGCTGATTTGAAAGCATAGAGAAAATATGAAAAGAGGAAGTCATTAAGAATGTAAAGCGAGGGTCTTTAGGTAAATGATATGAAATCTTCCCTAGTCTATCAAAGCAATTTGTAAAGCTTGACATGTCTGAAATACAAATTCAAAATTAGATTTAGCAAGAGGAATACAAATGTCCACCAAGTCTGTGCTGGTTCGTTGAAGAGCCCGCAAACGTCCTTGTATAATTAAATCTGCTATAGCAAGAAAAATAGGCAAAACATTATGGGAAGGGGTATGTGGTAAATAAAGCCGCTCAATACAATAAACTTGATTGTTCTTTATAGCAGAAAGGACTGCTGTAGGTAATTTCTCAGTGGGGAGGATTAATAAGGTTAGCGGAGAATTAAGAACAGGAATACGGTCAACAAATTTAGTTCTTATAATTGAATTAATTTGTTTAATAACACCTTGCACTGCCGAGGGAATGGAGATTACATCTGCAGGGGATTTGCCCTGGGTAAGTAATTTAAATAAAGGGCTTAACAGACCTGTAGGTAAGCAAAAATAAGGTCTTACCCAATTAATAGCGCCCAAAATTTGTTGTAGCTTAACCAGAGAAATAGAAGGAGGTAAAGAAAACTGTGGAATATTAGGACTTGAATAACTTTGGAGGAGTTTGTGTCCTAAATACACATATGGTGAGCAAAGCTGTACCTTTTCAGGGGCAATTTGTAATCCACTGTCAGCTAGATCTACTTGAAGTTTGGAAAGCCAATAAGATGGGATAGAAGGGGCTCCTATAAGAATATCATCCATATAATGTTATATTAATGCTGTTGGATGATGCTTACAGAAAGGAGCTAAAGCATGGGCTACAAAATATTGACACAAAGTGGGACTGTTCAACATTCCTTGTGGTAATACAGTCCAATGGTAACGGTAAGTGGGTTCAGTGTGATTTATAGCTGGTACTGTAAAAGCAAATTTTTCTCGGTCTGCCATGCACAGAGGTATGGAGAAAAAATCTTTCAGATCTATGATCATTAATTGACGATCTTGTGGAATTAAATTCAGATTGGGAGTACCACATTGCAGAGCTCCCATAGGCTGAATACATGCATTAACAGCACGGAGATCATGTAGGAATCTCCATTTGCCACTTTTCTTTTTTATAACAAAAACCGGAGTGTTCCATGGACTAGTGGAAGGGGCAATGTGTTGAGCTTGTAATTGTTCTTGAACAAGAATTTTTAAGGCTTGTAATTTGTACAGAGGAAGAGGCCATTGTTCCACCCAAACAGGTGTAGTAGTTAACCAAGTTAAGGGTAAGGCAAACGATTTATTCATCAGAAGTGATGGTAGCCCCCCATTTACTAAGTAGGTCTCATCCCCATAAGTTGACATGAATGTCAAGAATGAAGGGACGAAGTCGAACAGTTACAGTAGAATTGGGAAGACTTGCAGAAAGAAACTGTGTACTTTGTCGCGCACATTGTTGCCTTCCTACACCCCAAACACTAGGACATGGGTTGGTGGGCCAAGATGCAGGCCAATCTTTAGCTGAAATCACTGAAACATCAGCCCCTGTATCAATTATGCCCTCAAAAGGCTTACCCTGAAAAAGGACTGTCTGACGGGGTCGCTGGGTGGTGATCGGGGTGGTTAATGCAATTATAACGGGATCCGTGGAACCAAACCCGCTGTCCCCTCGATCCCTATCACGACCCCCTGCAGGGACAAAATAGGGCAAATGGAGTAATTGAGCAGGACTAGCATAGCATGGCAAAGTCTGTGGCATATTAATTCATAATTGAATGAAGATGACGCCTGTATAGTCAGAATCAATTACTCCAGGGATTACAAAAATTCCCTTTTTTCCCATGCTAGATCGAGGCAGAATTAATCCAACATATCCAGAGGGGAGGGGACCAGAAAGTTGCGAAGGGACTACTTGTACCTCTCCTGGAAATTTGAAACACACTTCTTGTTGGATAATTAAATCTATCCAAGCACTCCCTCTAGTGGCAGCAGGGGTATTATTAATTGCTGATTGAATTACTGAGGGGTCTCTGTTTGGACCGGGGCCAGAGACCGGCCCGCTTTGAAGTTTCCTGACTGGCATTCATTAGCCCAATGAAATCCCTTATTACACTTAGGTCATTTTGTTTTTGGACGCCCCCCAGCAATATTTTGAAATGGTCGGGAGGCAAACATTCCTCCCCCGGGATTTCTGCATTCCCGTTTAAAGTGTCCAAATTTACCACAATTATAACATTTCCCCTGAGGTTTCTGAACTTTTGTAAGAGCTGCAGCTAAGAGATTAGTTTGAAAAGAGGCAGTTCCTATATCCTGACATGCTTTAATCATTTCTGCCAAATCAGGTTGTGCTCCCAATCCAATGATGGCCCGTTTACATTCAGTGGTGGCGTTTTCTTTAGCCAATTTCATGAGCAATTCAAATTGGGCATCAGGATTATCAATTTGTCATCTCAAGGCATCTTGCAGATGATTAATAAAATCTGCATATGGTTCATTTGCCTTTTGACAAATATTTGAAAATGCTTGAGATGGTTTCCCGGTTATCAGAACTTTTCCAAAAGCTTTGTAAGCACATTCAGAGGATATTTGAAGAGTAGCCGTAGGCAAAACAATTTGTGCATTCACTAGAGCGAATGCACCGGAGCCATATAACTGCTCTGGGAGGTAAGCACCTCCGGAGGTTGCAGCTCTTAATGCACACTGATGTCTAAACTCACTATCCCATACCACATACTGAGCTGGTATTAATAACATACAAATTGTTGTTTTCCAATCTTCCGGTACCAAAACATGGTTCCTCATTGTTGCTTCTAGCATGCCTTGTACATAAGTACTTCCTAACCCAGTATCTCTTATACCCTTACACAATTCTGTTAAGATTGCATAGGAAAGCAACTAACCCCCAATGTTGAATGTATATGTTCTATAACTAATGCCTCTTAACATAACCTTATGACTAATGTTGTTTGCTTTAATATTGTTAAAGCGGACTGAATCTCTACCTCAGGATATGAAACTTTTACCTCAGGATCTCTGGTTAGGGACTATAAAAGATTGCACTAGTAATGGGATGAAGTCAATTCAGAAGCGCAAACGCACAATATGCGATAGACTAGAAACAGTAGATAGACCATATATAAGAGAAACACCAACCAAACAAAATGTATTTGGAGTATACTTGAAGATGTAAGGGAGGAGGGAAGAACGTTTACTAAAACAGATGTTTACAAAGATTAATACCTAATGTTGTATGCTATGTTCTAGGAGGATTGCTTAGCAATAAGATCTTATGTTTAATGTTGATCACATTAATATTGAAACAGATAGGAGAAACACCAATCAAATAAAACGTAACAGGAGTATAGTTGAGGCTAGACGCGAGGAGGGGGGAAAAGGCTTACTAATTCAGACGTTTTCAAAGACTAATACTTAGTATTGTATACCAGGTGTCATGATGATTGCTGCATAATATGTTTTTTATGTCCAATGTTGATTGTTTTAATAAAAGAATTTTTATAATAATAATAAAAAAAAGATTGCATAGGAAAGCGGTTGATATTCCACCACTGGAACTCCATTTTGAGCTACCTGTCTGGTCATATGTACAGGGCAAACTGAGAGCATATCTGCTAGTTCCTGTATATCTCCCTCCCCTTTCGCCATTTGATCTTCTAATACATGGCGAATGGAAACATAAGATCTAGAATCCTTTTGCTCTGAAGGTGTCACATCCATCGTGGAAGATATAGGAGCTGACAGAACTGAAACCTTTTCATGATCATAATCTGGAGAGGGAGTAAAGCTTCATTGAGACCGAGCTACTGCATCAGCCCCATATTTTTCCACTGCGTGGCGACATTGATGCCAACAATGCAAAACATTAACTGAGGCTTGGGGTTCTTGATGAAAGGTGTTGCCCATTCTTTCCCAATCCTTAAGTCGGAGCGTCCCCCTTTCAGGATACCAAGGACAGTTTTTCCCTATCTCACTCACTAGTTTCCTAATGTCCTTTTCAGGCACCGTCATGCCTGATTTGTGTAAGCGAAACCTTAACTCTCTTACATGCTTTTGCTGGTGGTGAGATAGATCACAACCCATACTTACCATTTGAGAAATCCCGGAGGACGAAGGTGCACCAAGAGGTCTATTCCAGACGACGGCAAGTATGTTGGCTGTTGCTTTCCCTCGGGGGGGGGGGAGAGTCCCTGTTCAGGGCGCCAGATGTCGGTGCTAAGAACCAGTCACAAGCATGTCTTGAGCAGAAACTGAAGCTGCCGACAACCTCTGTCGTGTTTATTGCTTTTATATTCCTTGTTACATGCACAAACTTCTTTAATCATTCAATGCTTGACAATTGTTTATTCATTGCACAATTCTTTCATCTAACCAACTATTTTCCAGTTACATATTATATGGTCAACAACTAGATAAAGATCAGAGAAGAAGGAACTGACAAAGACAGGAAGATAGAAGAAGGAACTAAGCCTGTTATCTATTTCAGTACATGAGGCATTAAGTCAGAGGGGTGTTGTGACCTTTTGGCTGCTTTACTGGAGCAAAGGGCATAGGAATATCAAAAAAGACCAAGCTCATGACCACTGCAAGGAAGGGAAACATCAAAATAGAAATTGATGGTGAATGCATGAAAAATTCAGTTTCCTAGGATTGCAGATAGCTCAAAGCAGTGAACGCAGCACAGAAATAAAATGTCAGATTGCACTGGGTTGCACAGCAATGATGAACCTGAGTTGGATATGGAAAAGCAAGCACATCAGCCTGGAAGCCAAATGTAGGTTAGTCCCCTCTATTGTGTTCCCTGTAGCTACCTATGGTTGTGTAATGCTGGACCTTAAAAAAGCAAGACAGGCAGAAAATAGAGCTGTGGTGCTGGAGAAGGACAGCAAAGGTGACTAACAAGCAAGTACTGGAGTGCATAACACCAGACATGTCACTAGAAGGCAAAATCACAAAACTGTATCTCACAGACTGCAATTGGTGGTTTTATAGGTTGCACTAAGACACAAGCCATGGTTTATGTTCACAAGTTGCACTTAGCCAAAAACAACAAACCCTGTTAAGAAAATGCACAAAGACAGTTAAAAGTGTGTCTCCTCACCATTGTGTCAGCCATCTTGACTGCCTTTAAATAAAACCCATACCCTGAGGACACCCTTGTTCTTATTTGTAAAATGTCAGTGGGCCTTTTCCAGGTCCCAGTTAGACTGCAACTCAACACAGAAAGGACTTCTGAGTCAGTTTTAGACTACATGAGCATGAAATTAGTACTCTGTTCTGAGGACCCTTTTCCTGCTCTTCCTAGCCCTTGCATTTGGCAAAAACATTGGGGGGGGAGGTCACTCCCCAAAACAAATTGAAGCCAATGTGGAGTAGTGTTTAAGGTGTTGTACTATCCCAGGGACATGCAAGTTCCAGTTCACTCTTAGCCATGGAAGCTGCCTTGGTGACTTTGAGACAGTTATTTTTCCCTGGCCCACAGAATTGTGGTGGTAAGAAAAAGAGGAAAGAGTGTAGTATATGCTGCCTGCTGCCTCCTGCTCCTGGAGAAAAACAAATTCTTAGAACATTTGTTTAATGATTTAAACAGATACACAATAAATTCTGCAGTCAAAACCTCTCTGTGGGTGAACTGCTTGAAAAACGAGTGGTGTATCAAATAAATGACGGGGTGGAAATGTTCAGCAAGAACAGCTCTACCATTTCCCAGCTCTCTCAGTGTTTTTATGGATGAAATAGGCTTGAAGCTAATATTCATTTCCTTCAACTAAGTGATTTTTTTTGTAAAAATTTTTATTATTATTATTAATTTTATAATTATAAATACAATGTAATTGTAAATAATAAACATAATTATATCGTAAGGCATCGCTCAGCGGCACCCCACCAGCCACATCCCCCTCTAACTTCCTCCCTTTCATCTTCTATCCCCCCACCATCTCTACCTCCCTCACTCTCCTCACTCCTCCTACAACTCGCTACTTCCCTAACTCCTCACTCCCAAACTCTTCCCCCTCCTCGAATGTGGTTCTGAGGTGCCGCTAAAGCAATCCATCTCTAATCTTACATAACACAATTACATATTACAAATAATAAAATTATAAATCCCCCCCAACCACCCCCCGACTTCCCAGAGTGAATACAGGGTAAAAACACAAGAAAACCCACTAAATTACTCCAAAATATTATATAAAACCTATTAAAAATACTATATTTTGCAACCTAACACATAAATATTTAATTATAAGCTAAATACAATTTCTTAAACTGGTATCTCCCTTGTATATACTCTATCCATCTTTTCCAGTCCAACAAATATTTCTCATTTGAATGATCCTTCAAATATGCAGAAATTTTAGCCATTTCTGCCATATTTGTTACTTTCAAAATCCATTCTTCAATAGATGGTAGTTCTGGCTTCTTCCAATATTGTCCCACCAACAATCTTGCTGCTGTGATCAAATTCAAGATTAAATTTGTCTCTATGGTGTTACAGTCCTTTATAATGCCAAGCAGAAACATCTGTGGTAAAAATTCAATACGTTTTTTAAGGATATTTTGGAGAATCCACCATATCCTCCAATATTTTGAGTTCTCCGGAATAGGGCGGCATAGAAATCGAATAAATAATAATAATATTTTTATCCAAAAAGCCTTAATTGTTTTGCAAGTCCACCATATATGAAAATAAGTAGCATCCATACTATCACATCTCCAACATTTAGCTTGTAAGTTAGGGTACATACGTGATAATTTTTTTGGATCCAGATGCCACCTGTAAAACATTTTATAAAAATTTTCTATTAAATGAATCGCTTGTGTAAATTTTACATTTTTCACCCAGATCCTTTCCCAAGTTTCCATCAAAATTGGTTGTCCTAAATGTTTTTCCCATTTTATCATACAATCCTTAACTAACTCAGTTTCAGAATCAATTTCTATCAATGCATTATACAATCTTTTAATATGCATGGGCCTTTGATCTATAACTTGTTTAATTAAATTTTCATCTATTGAAGATAGGCCCATCTTAGAATCTTTTTTCCATCTAGACTCCAATTGTGCATATCGAAACCAAGTATGAACAAATCCTTCATCCTGTAAGATATTCAAAAACTTCAATACTAACAAATTCCCTTCTTTAATTAGGAGTTTCTTATAAGGCACCATGTCTAAAACTTGTGATCTATTTATATTCTCTACTGCGTGTCTGGGAACCGTCCAAAGAGGAATCTTTGCATTTAATTTATACTGATACTTTTTCCAGACACGCAGCAGAGCACTTCTCAATAGGTGCTCTTTGAAGCTCCTATCCACCTTTTTATCATAGACCAAATATGAATGCCAACCATATAATAAGCCGTACCCTTCAATATTCAATATTCTATCATTGGTTAAATTAATCCAGTCACTTATCGCTACTAAAGCAGCAGCATAGTAATACAACTTAAAATTGGGCATTCTTAAACCACCCCTTTCCCTAGTATCCTGAATAATTTTTAATTTAATCCTCGGTTTCTTGCCGTTCCAAACAAATCTATTAATACGCTTCTGCCATTCCTCCAAGTTCGCATCTTTTTAAGTATACGTAACATTTGAAAAAGAAATAAAAATGTTGGCAATATATTCATTTTGACTGCTGCTATCCTACCCAACATAGATAATTGTAGTTTAACCCATTTATCCAATTCTATTTGTGTATTGTTCCAAAAGACTTCATAATTATTTTTATATAACTTCCCGTTAGAGGCTTCAATTTCAATTCCTAAATATTTAACTTTCTTAACTATTTCACAACCCGTTATTCTTTCCAATTCTTGTTTTAAATTACCATCTAAATTCTTAGTTAACATCTTTGTCTTAGATATGTTTAATTTAAAACCAGATACCCTACCATAATTTTTAATTAGCTCCATCAAAATCTGTACTGACTGTATTGGTTGAGACAATGTCACGAGCAGGTCATCTGCAAAAGCACATAATTTATAATCATGTTGTCTAATCTGTATACCTTTTAAATCATCTACTGCTCTTATCTTATTCAATAAAACCTCTAACATTAAAATAAATAACAATGGAGATAAAGGACATCCCTGTCTAGTACCTTTCTCTATCTTGAATGAATCTGTTAAATGCCCATTCACGATAATCTGACCTGTTTGTTTCTGATAAACAGCCAATATAGAATTAATAAACTGATCCTCCATTCCCATCCTAACTATTAATTTTTTCAAAAACAACCAGTTCAATCTATCAAAAGCTTTTTCCGCATCCAAAAACATAAGAACTGCAGGTACCAGAATCCCCCAGCCAGCAAGCCCTGAAGTCTACCTATCTTAAAGAGGCTAAGAGGAAAAAAAGAAAGAAACAAACAGTCCAGTTGCCTTTTGAAGAAAAAAAAGCAGAGCGGGAAATCCAAAATAATTAGGCACCGTGAAAGGGAGCGACGAAGAGAGAAGACTGGACAGAAGGAGAACATCGGAGCTCCCGAAAACAGTGAGGCTCGCCGCCAGAAGGTTCCGGGAAGCCACGAACGGAGCTGCTGAAGCCAGCGGTGACCGGGCGGCCGGGCGGCGGGCCCGAAAACGCCGCGCCGCAAACGCAAGGGAGCTGGCGAGAGAGGAGCCAAGAAGCAGGAAGGGGACACAGACTCGCTGCGGGGGGGGGGGGGTCTGCCGGCCTGAAGAGGACCCCCCGGACGAGCCAGCGAGAAGGAGGAACGGAGAGAGCGCAGCGGAGGAGGCCTGACGAGGCAACCAGAAGTGGAGGCGAACGGACCCTCAAGAGGCAAGGCTGACCGGGACAGCGGATAGCAGCGAGGGTCGAGCAGCGAGCTGAGGGACGCTAGCCGTCGGGAGAGACCAGCTGCGGGAGGAGGATCCTCAGAAGATCCAAATAAGGTACCGGAGGCAGCAAGGAAGACCCAGGTGGGCGGAGGAGGAGGAGACCGAGCGGGCGAGCGGAGGCGAAGCAAGGAAGAAAGGAGGGGGGGAAAAGGCCCTACAGAAACGCCGTTCCTCCTCCCCCACAGCAGGCGGCGAGCTTGGGGGATTCAAAAGCTTGGGAGGAGGACTAATTTCCTCTGACGGAGGTGAGGCCCCAGAACAGAAGAAACTACTCGAGGGCTTGAAGCCTGACTATTTAAGTGCCTGAAGACTAGTTGTGCTGTCTATTTAAGTGCCTGAAGACTAGTCATGCTTAGAGCCTAACTGCTGCCTTGAGAAGGGGGCCATGTGCACAGGCCCCAGATCCTCTCAACTTGGTGTCATCCCTGCCAGTATTGCAAAGTCTAGTGGGAGAGAAATTACACCCCTTATTGGACCATTTTTTGCTGGTAGCATATGAACTGTAAGACATGAACACTTGCTAACTTTAAACAGAAGAATTAGACCCAATCTATCCTATCAGCTTGATAATCTTACACAGGAACAATTCTCCCACAACTCTCAACATTAAGGGGTGGCTTTAAGGGTGGATAGGCCAACAGGAGGATAAGCTCAAAATGGCAGCCAAACGGACAAAACAGACCAAGATACCACACACAAAGGGAGCTGCATCCTCCCCGGCCCAGCCCTCTAATCTGCCAGGCAATACCCCACCCATCCTCACACCCCCCCATCCAACTACAGGCCATCAGACCCATCCGCCAACCCATGCATGCCCAGCAACACACATGATCCAAGAACTAAAAGAGACGATAGAGACGCTAAAAGATACGATAGAGACGCTGGTAAAAAGGATGGATGGCATGGATAGAAAATTGGAAGAAATGGGCGCGAGGACGGAGAAAAGATGCATAGAAGCAGAACAGAAGATGGAGGAAAGATGCAGAGACATAAAACGGATGTTGGCGGATCAAGGTAGAGACCTAGAGAGAAGGTGGGAAGAACAACGCAGGGCGATGACCGCGGACCTGGACCAAATGAAGAAAGCGATGCAAAGTCACTACAAGAAAATAGAGGAGGAAATGGAGAAGAACCTTCAAGAAATCAGGGAGGATACAGACAAGGGGATGAAAGAAGTGGAAAACCGCATCGAGAGACAGTTAGCAGAGATGAAAGGGGCGGCCCAAGACCAGACCACCATGATGCAATACTGGCAAATGGCATCTGCAATCAGGTTCAGAGGGTGGAATGAGACCACAAATGAAACCCAAGGAGACCTGCTCAAGACCTTTGTAGGGGCCCTGGCAACATTTCTGGGCAAGAGACCCGAGGACATTGCGTGGCAATTTGACAGAATCTACAGAGTTGGCTCACGGAGGTCAGCAAACAGGCACCAACCAAGAGACGTGGTCATCCACTTTGCAACGCAGAGGCTTCGGAACCTCATCTCCAGCACTTCCTATAGAAAGAAATTCTACATAGAGGAACAGGATGTGAAGGTACTGAAAGAGATCCCCCCGGCGATGTTGAGAGACAGAAGGGACTACAAATTCCTGATCAACGAACGGAGACCACGCGCTCTGCACTATAGATGGGAAATCCCAACAGGGATGTCACTTATCTATAGAAACAAAAGATACAACTTGAATTCGGTCCAGAAAGCCAAAGAATTCCTGGAAAAGGAACTGAGGTCGGATGGCCCACAATACACTACGGGAGAAGGCACAGATGGACCACTGGAAAGCGGGAGGGATCGAGATCAACGAGCTAACCACGCAGAAACATGGACCGGCACAGCAGCGGAAGACAGGAATGGACCGCCTAGAGATACGATGACACGGAGAACAGAGGGCAACAAAACCAACGAAGCAGAGCGGCCTATGGAGAGCAGGCCATATAGACCCACTACCGAACGCACACACCAGCAAGACAAAACCCCACAACTCAATATGTACACCATTCCGGATATCATGGGAACGAGACCAAAGAAGACAGCAGAAGAAACAACAGAAGGGGTCTCGCAAGAGTATCCTGAAACCGACAATGACAACTAAATATCTGACTTGGAATGTAAATGGACTAAACTCTCCCCAGAAAAGGAGGAAAATACTCCACTACCTGAACCAAGGTAAAAGCGATATAATCTGCCTACAAGAAACACACATCAGAGCGGCAGACCAGAAATACCTGATCAACTACAAACTAGGCGCACACTTTGTGGCAGCGGCGCCAAGAAAAAAGAATGGGATTGTTATATATGTAAAGAAACACGTAATAGCTAAGCTAATAGAATCTGACCCCCAGGGTAGATACCTGGCAATTGAAATAACACAAGAAGACAGGAAGATTCTGGTAATGGGCATATACGCACCAAATCAACAACAAGGCAAATTCTACAAACGGATACACAAGAAAATAACACAATTTAACTACAGATCCTACATTATACTGGGCGACTGGAACGGGGTCATAGAGACCGCTCTAGACAAAAAAAGAACTGCACCTAAACCACAAAAGCACTCCAAGTTACCCAAATCCTTCTTTGACATGAAGGAAGACCTCGAACTGGCAGACGTATGGAGGGAAAGGCACGGCAAAGAACAAGAATTCACTTTTTTCTCCGACAGACACCAATCATTCTCCAGAATTGACTTTATATTAACATCTAGCGACCTGTTAGTTTGCCTAAACGCGGTGAAAATCCTACCCAAAGTACTAACAGATCACAACCCACTGAGGATGGAACTAAGACACGGCTCGAGACAGAGGAGATCCTGGAGAATTAACGAAAACCTGTTTAGACGTGAAGAAAAGGTGGCTGAATGCAAAAATGCTATGAAGGAATTCTTCAACATAAATATGAACAACGAAACACCGATAGAAATGATTTGGGACGCCAGCAAGGCGTACATGCGTGAGATTCTTATGGACATGAATAAAAGGCACCGTCGCAAACAAGAACAAAAAAGAAAAGAGTTAGAAAATGAGATAAGTAAGAGGGAGCGGCTATTAATAAAAAGACCAGAGGACAAATTCACCAAAGAAGGAATCAAGATCTTAAGAAAGCAGTTTGACATGTTGATGGCAGACCAAGTTGCAAGGAACATACAATATGCAAAACATAAGACATTCTACAAGGCCAACAAACCGGGTCGATGGCTGGCCTACACCCTAAGAAAGAAACAGAAAGCCCGCATAATTGAAAAGATAGTATACAAAGGCAAGGAGGAATTTCGACAAGAAACCATTAAGAAAGCCTTCACAGAGTTCTACTCGAAGCTATATGCCGAGGAGAAGACACAGGACAAAGAGACAGATAATTTTCTACAAAACGAAAAGATACAGGCAATCACCGATACACAAAGAGAGGCCCTGAATGCCTTAATCACAAAGGAGGAAATACACTCAGCGATCAAACAACTGAAAACAGGAAAATCGCCAGGGACGGATGGGATAACAGCGACTTACTACAAATATCTCCAGGAAGAGATGTTAGAACCCCTTAGAAAGCTATTTGTCAATATACAAGAAGGAGGCCAAGTCCCACCATCCTGGAAAACAGCCTACATTTCGTTAATCCCCAAGGAGGGGAAAGATAACACACAACCCGCAAACTACAGACCCATCTCATTACTTAACACGGACTACAAAATATTCACAAAAATCTTGGCTAATAGATTAATGACTGTGCTACAAAAAACAATACACCCAGACCAAAGGGGATTTATACAAGGACGCCAGATGAAAACCAATATGCGACAGCTGTTGAACATAATAGAGTACTTGGACAGGCACAAACAGGTACCTGCCACCCTTATGTTTGTGGATGCAGAAAAAGCCTTCGACAGACTGAATTGGCCGTTCCTGACGAACTTGGTCCAGAAGATGAAAATGGGAGCACAGTTTCTCAACTGTAAAATCTTGATCCCCTCTTTAATATTTTTGTCATCTGGTCTCTTTACTAAAAGTTGCTCTTTCTTCTTTATTTCCTCCTCTAATTCCTTCCTTTTTTCCTCCCGTTTAGATCTATACCTTTTGTTCATATCAATTAAAACCCCACGCATAAAAGCTTTACTAGCATCCCACACCATTTCTATTGTTGTACCCTTATGAAGATTTAACATAAAAAATTCCTTCATGACACTTTTACACTTTTACTTTTACATGCCTGCCTACTATTATATCTTATAATAAGAAATTAAGTGTTGCTGGTCAGGATCTTGTGGTTTTGAAGGAGATTCCCCCAAAGATGTTGAGAGCTAGAAAGGACTATGCATTTTTGGTTGCTGAACTCAAAATACGTGCTTTACAATATAGATGGGAGGTTCCAGCTGGACTTTCATTATTTTATCAGAGCAAAAGATACTATTTGAATTCTGTGGAAAAAGCGAAAGATTTTGTTGAGAATGTCTTGAAGGCAGGTAGACCCCCTTCACCAATACCAAAAAATGCAGATTTGTCAAAAAAAAGAAGGAATGGATCTTTTACAACTACAGTTTTCAGACTCACAGCCCTTACCAGCAGCTGGAGGAGTATTGATGGAGTTGCCTGTGCAGAGTATTGATATTTTTCAACCCCTGGAAATAGAGAAACCTAAAGATCAAAGGCAAACTAGATTAATTACCAAGCGTATGGAAGAACAAGAAAAAGAACAACAACAACAATATCCATCTGCAAGTCTGGAAGCCATGGGAGCTAGACCAAAGAAGAAAACGGCGAAAATTGATTTGGTCTTGCAAAAGCTTTCTCAATCTGGTCATGTCAAATAAATATTTGACATGGAATGTCAACGGCTTAAATTCTCCTCAGAAGAGGAAAAAGATATTTCATTATTTGGCTCAATGTAAAAATGATGTAATCTGTCTACAAGAAACACATATTAGATCTAGTGATCAGAAATACTTTTTTTTTTAGCCTTTAAGTTTAAACTTTATTTTTTGTTACTGTGACTCAAATAATTCAAACATTTTGTTAAAACAAGTCATTAAAAGCCAAGAACTCTTAAACATATGAATACTTCACTATTACAGAAATGCAGAAAAAGTACAAACCTTTCAAGTTTTGCTTTTAAAGTCAAGGGCACTCTTATATAATGAATTTTGCATACATTACTTGCCAGTAGGTATAATTGCATACTTATGGGAGCTTCCTATTGTGGCAAATACAAAACCTCCCCCCCACATTTAATTTAAAACAATATGACTTTTTTAATGTAACAGTCACTGAATGTGAAAGCCCAGAATTCTACAAGTACAGTACCACAATCTATCTAAACACCAAAGATCAATGTCTCTAATTATACTGTGAAAATTTTTGATAGTAACAAACAAGAATCTTGCTCTTTACATACACACAAAAATTTAACACAGCTTATTCTGTTAAAATTCCCAGACATAGTCAGCATTCCAACATTTAAAGCTTACTGTTGTCAAACATGTCACCTAACTTAAAGGTTAGATGGATTACAATGTTTGACTCCTTTAATTCAATATACTAAATTTTACTTGTGTCCTAGGCATGCTATAAATTTATGCAATACAAAACCCTGTTACAACTTTTAAGCAGCTTTGTTAAAATAATCAACTTAAGCTCTTTCACATCTTCACAAGAGCAGCCCTGAGAAGAATACACTCAAGTCATGGCTCAACTAGCAGTGGTTTCGTTGCACACAGATGCAAGACAACAAAGACCTAAAGAGGTAAATTGGGGTTTTAACAAAAGAATCCCTAACATCTAAGGAAAAAAAATCTGCAGTCCAATGAACAAAAGATAATGGACCCCAAGCAAATAGCTTAGATCACAACAAACTGACAACAGGACTATTTCAGACTTAATTTTGGCCCTCAGCTTATAAGATTTTGACCCTGCTCTTGAAAATTAAATGTGATTGGTTTCAGCTGAAAAGTAAAAATAATCTAAACATGGATTCATAGAACATGATGGCCCTGAAATAGCTTAAAAAACCTGAAATATATAGCATTGTTTCAATAGCAAAGTTTATTGTAAACTTAGTGGGTTTGTAGACAATTAACCTCTACAAGAGAAATGGCTTTGCTATTAGCTTATTGGAAATACTGTAGTTTTACCGGTGTCCTACATAAGATCTACCTAATAGATATTGTATTTCTTCCTGATCTACCTTATGTAATTTGTGGTTTCAGACTGCTAGGAATTAATTTGAAGTCTAAGTACCACCTTCAGGAGTAGGTACTTCTGGTAATAAATTCCTAAATGATGATACCACTAGGGAGATACTAGCAGGACTCCTTAAAATTATGACTTCAGTATTCTCAGCTGCTCAGGCACAATAGATAACTGTTGGACAAATGATCATCACAAATAGTACTAGCAAATGGAAATTCACATTTCAAACTGTGACTTCCATTCCTATTATGGATATTGACAATACAGTATTAAGGAACACTCACACGATTAAACTTTTAACAATACGCTAGAATCCTTCAGCTTCCTAGTAGCCCTAGATCTTGAAACATGTAGTAATTTACCACTATAACAAGACTGTACTTTTTTCAAGAGTGTTTATTGCCAAATTAAGTTGTGCCCATTCTGCATAGATACCTGCTTAGTTAAATCTAGAGCTTATAAAGATCCAGATGCAGTTTATTTTCCTTCTACACTAGCTGTACCGCTTAAGGGCAATTTTACTAACTTAAGCTCAAAATCCTATTTACTATTCCCCCCAAAAAAACTGCCAATGAACTAAGCATGTTTTAAGAATCTAGTCACTAGTTCAAGTTAGTTATTTGTTACCAAAATATAAGGCAAATTTAAGTAATTAGGTTTTCCCCAAATGCTAATCAAGCTGAAACATGATCTTGCAAAGATCATATGGATAATAGGTTGATTAGTAATCAGGCATTTGCCTACGCAGTCTAACCAATCCTTCTCAAGTAGACTTTGAATCAGATCAGTTCTAGTATAATCCAGAGGTTCATGTGTTTGACAGAGTGCGCTATCATAGTTCTTTATAAACTCTACAAGACAATCCATGGCTCAAATTCTGTTCAGTGACACAGGGTTGAAATTTAGCTTTCAGGCTATTGATACGTGCAGGTTTGCTCCAATTCCTAAAAAAAAAGTTTACTTCTGCTATAAACCAAAAAAAGAGTTAAAAGCCAAATCAAATACTGTAACTCTTGAGGCATTGCCTTTTTTTAAAACTGGAAGTGGCTGAACTCTACATTGAAAACAAAGGCCTCTAGTGAATCTCTTCCTCTCTACCCTGCTCCAACATTTGTGCACTATTAACCAGAGTATGAAAACATCCAGCATTCTGGATGTTTACATCACAGCAAATTGTGACCAATTAAGAGCAAGCCAGCAAAACTACAGTTTGCTGCACACAGCCATCAGCACTGGCATTTTGATCACATGAGTTCCGTTGTCTCTAGCTCAGTTATGCTTCACAATTCAGTGCAAGCCACATTTTATCATGTTTCAGATTTTAAAACAAAATTACTTTCGTTTCTTTAAAATGTAAGTAAACTCAAACTGAGTACTACCTTGGTATTGGCACTGCTATACAGTCTCATTTGAGCAAAGCATACTACTTTTGAATACCTCATGATCTAAAATGACAGTTTTGACTGCCTTGCCATTCCTGTAAGCACTTGAACTTCAGCAATTTTTATATTGCCAAACTGCTTGCAACATCAGTCAGCACTATTTTCAAAAAAAGACACGAGGTTGCTAGTGAAGGTTATAGCTTTGGTGATAATCAGAACTAAAATACAAGATTTGCAGTTGCTGGTACTTTAGCAACTGTTTAATCCAGGTGGTCCTATTTGCAAGGTTTTATGGCTACAGCACATTCTTCACTCATTGCAGACATGACTGACACCTGGAAATCTTCCCCTGCATTGTATTTCCCTTCTATTTCTTTGCCTAATTCACCTTCTGGGACTTTCAGATCTTCTCGAACATCTCCACTTTCTGTCAGCAAAGAAAGGTAGCCATCCTGTATACAGATTAGCTGATAATCATTCCTCTTGATATTTGGAACATCCATATTGTGAGTGGAAGGGCATATATCTTCATACTTTTTGCCAGTGAACACATCAATACCAACTAAATGAACCTTGGCATGACCATGCTTGCCAGTTTTGGAAGTTGACATTTCCACAATCTTGCAGGGACGTCCCTTCAGCACCACAAAGCCATTCTTACGGAGTGCAGAACACTGCATTGGGTAAGTGGCAGAAGCACCAGCATCTACAGTGGTGAAGTCAACTTCATCCGCCATAGTACAAAATGAATTCTAGAAAATACTCATGCGGCGCAGGAAAAAAAAAAAGAAAGTGATCAGAAATACTTGATAAATAACAAATTAGGTCCATATTTTGTGGCAGCGGCTAAAGAGAAGAAGAATGGAATTGCTATTTATGTTAAAAATCACATAAGATCTAAGTTAATAGAAGCTGATGTTGAAGACAGATTTTTAGTAATTGAAATTTTAATAGACGGGAAGAAAGTTCTTTTGATGGGTATTTATGCACCAAATCAACAACAAGGAAAGTTTTATAAATTAATACATACAAAATTAACACAATTTGACTATAGGTCTTGTATTTTAATGGGAGATTGGAATGGTGTTATGGACATTAGTTTAGACAAGAAGAAAACATCGCCAATCCCTCAAACACGCTCTATGCTGCCTAAATCTTTTTTTGATATTAAGGATGATTTTGTTTTAATAGACATATGGAGAGAAAGACATGGTAAAGAGCAAGAATTTACTTTTTTTTCTGATAGACATCAATCATTTTCCAGAATTGATTTTATATTAATTACAAGTGACTTTATTTCTGGGGTAAAGAAGGTAAAAATTTTGCCTAAAGTTTTATCAGATCATAACCCGGTTGTGATGGAGTTAATGGTGGGCCAGACTCCTAGAAGATCTTGGAGACTCCAGGCACTGGGATTATGGCTATGTCCCTAAATACCACACACACACACACACACACACACACACACACACACACAGACACCTTGGCCCTTTTATGACTTGTGGACTTCAACTCCCAGAATTCCTCAGCCAGGCATGCTGGTTGAGGAATTCTGGGTGTTGAAGTCCGCAAGTCATAAAAGGGCCAAGTTTGAAGACCCCTGAGCTAGGCAGATAGACAGAGACACTGACATTTTTCCTAACGTTGGAGTGGGATTTGGATGCCAGTGCACTGAAACGCAAAGATGTCGGTTTGACCAGCTGAGAGATCTAGGCTGAGTTTTCTTGGGCTAAGTTTTTCCACCATTCCAGGTGAGATCCAGGACAGACAGATCTGCTTCAAATGGTCTAGCACAGGGGTAGGCAACCTTGGCTCTTTTATGACTCGTGGACTTCAACTCCCAGAATTCCTGAGCCAGCTATGGTCTAGCAGCTAGCTAATTCACTTCCCCTCCTCTTTCCACCTCATTTTAGGGCATGAGGCGGTTCCTCTCTCCCTTTGGCAGCAGAGCACTTCCGCGGTTTATGTAAGGAAGGAGTTTAAACATGCTTGGGATAAACACATCTTTATCTGACAATTTTTTTAAAAAAAGAAAAAAATAGAAAATAGAAATTATAAAATAATAAATTAAAAAGAAAACAAAAAACAAACTCAAAGGGCAGGCTCGATGGACCTCTAGGTCTTTTTCTGCCATCAGCTTTCTATGTTTCTATTTCTATAAGGAAAGACTGGCAGCAGAGAAACGAGTCCAAGTTCTAATCCAACCAAGGGGGAGGGGGAGGGGGAGGAAGTGGAAGGAAGGAGAGAAGTGTAAGACGCTAAGAAAAAGACACAGGCATGTCTTGAGCAGAGGTTTAAAACTGCAAGACACAGCTTGACAAACTCTGAGTTTATTGCTTCTTATATACTTGTTACATACATAGGCTTTACCATTAAATGCTGACATTTTACATTCATAAGTTTAACCATTAGATGCTGACATAAAGTTTCTTCATTGGAAAATTCCTTCATATAAGCAACTATTTTCTAGTAACACATTACATGGTCAAAGACCAGGTAAGAACAAATACAGGTAGATCAAAAGGAGAAAGAACTGACAAAGACAGGAAGAGATAGGAAGGAACTTAAGTCCCCGGAGAGGAGCGGCATACAAACCCAAATAAATAAATAAATAAATATTATCTGTTTAGGTAGGTGAGGCATTAAGTCAAAAGTGGATGACCTTCTGGCTGCTTCACTGGGACAAAGGGTATCAAAAGGTTATGAGGTTTGTGGGGGGGAAAGCACGGCAGTTTGCTGTGCGTGCATTTCCCCCCACATCTCACTCTTCTCTATTTTATTAGTGAGGACATTATTTATTTATTTATTTATTTATTTATTTATTTATTTCTTAAATTTCTATACCGCTCCTCTCCCGTAGGACTCGGGTCGGTTTACAGCCCAATTAAAACAGATAATAATAATAAATATTTAAAAATAAATTAATACATGGCTGTTACTAAAACCTGTTAAAATCCCAATTCTAAAACCCGAACAACCTTGTTTTAAAAAATTTACATAGAGATTTACATAAAACCCGAGGAGGTCTAGGCCAGGCCGGCTTGATTGAAGAGATGAGTCTTCAATTCTCTTCTGAAGGTGCGGAGATCATGACACATCCGGAGTCCTGGGGGGAGCTCGTTCCACATTGTCGGTGCCCCCACAGAAAAGGCTCTCACCCTGGGTGCCAGCAGCCGACACTGCTTAGCCGATGGCACTCTGAGGAGGCCCTCTCTGTGGGAGCGAACTGGTCGATGGGAGGTATTTACTGGCAGAAGGCGGTCTTGTAAATAACTGGGTCCTATGCCATGGAGCGCTTTAAAGGTGGTAACCAATACCTTGAAGCGCACCCGGAAAGCCACCGGCAACCAGTGCAGCTCGCGCAGGATGGGGGCCATTCGTACCCGCCAGGGTGCCCCCACTACCACCCGCGCGGCCACATTCTGGCCAGTTGAAGTCTCGGTGTGCACCTCAAGGGGAGCCCCATGTAGAGAGCATTACAATAGTCCAGTCTGGAAGTGACAAAGGCATGGGTGACTGCGTAGCGTGTCCCCTATCTAGGAAGGGGCGCAACTGGCGTACCAGACGAATCTGGTAAACCATCCTCCCAGCCACGGCCGTCAGATGGTCCTCAAGGGACAGCCGTGAATCTAGGAGGACTCCCAAGTTGCGAGCCCTTCCCGTGGGGGCCACTGACTCACCCCCAATAGACAGCGATGGAATCAGCTGATTATACAGGGACGACGGTAACCACAGCCACTCGGTCTTGGAGGGGTTGAGCTTGAGACCGTTCTTCCCCATCCAGATCCGCACGGCCTCCAGGCACTGGGTCAGCACGTCAAGAGCTTCATTTGGGTGGTTCGGGGTGGAAATGTACAGCTGAGTATCATCAGCGTACTGATGGAATTCCACCCCAAAACCTCAGATGATCTCACCCAGCGGCTTCACATAAATGTTGAACAACAAGGGCGAGAGGACCGACCCCTGAGGTACCCCACAGTCAAGGGGCCTCGGGGTCGACCTCTGACCCCCTGTCAACACAAACTGTGTCCGGCCAGAGAGGAAGGAGGAGAAATACCGAAGCACGGTGCCCCCTATACCTAACCCCTCCAACCGGCGCAGCATGATACCATGGTCGATGGTATCAAAAGCCGCTGAGAGGTCCAATAGCACCAGAACAGAGGAGCAACCCCTGTCCCGGGCCCACCAGAGATCATCCACCAATGCGACCAAAGCTGTTTCTGTGCTGTAACCCGGCCTGAAGCCCAACTGGAGTGGGTGCAGATACGACGATTCCTCCAGGTGCTGAGGGAACTGTCGAGCAACCACACTCTCAACAGCCTTCGCAACAAAGCGAAGGTTGGAGACAGGACGATAGTTAGATAAAACAGCCGGGTCTAGGGCGGGCTTCTTGAGGAGGGGTTGCACCACCGCCTCTTTCAGGGCGGCGGGGAAGACACCCTCACTCAGCGAAGTGTTGATAATCGCCTGGAGCCAGCCTCGCGTCACCTCACTGGAGGCCAGTACCAACCAGGAGGGACACGGGTCCAGTAAACATGTGGTTGCTCTAAGACCTCCCAGCAACCTGTCCACGTCATCAGGTGTCACGGAGTCAAACTCAGCCCAGGTAACAGTCTCAAGACCGGCCTCAGCCACTCCTGCTGGACCTCCTTCGTTGAAGTTAAAGCCTTCCTGAATCTGAGCGATTTTGTCATGCAGATATTGCACAAAATCCTCAGCTCTTCCCTCCAAGGGATCCCCCCTCGCCTCCCGATGAAGGAGGGAGCGGGTCACCCTGAACAGGGAGGCTGGGCGGTTATCTGATGACGCAATAAGGGCAGTGACGTAAGAACACTTCTCTGCCCTTATTGCCACTAGGTAAGTCCTAATATGGTCTCTTACTCGTGTTCGGTCAGACTCAGAGCGACTCGCCCTCTCTAGGCGTCTTTTGCGGCGCTTCATCTCCCTCAGCTCCCCGTTAAACCAGGGAGCCGATCGAGAACCACGCCGGTTCAGAGGCCGCAAAGGCACAACCCTATCCAAGGCATCAGCAGCTGCCCTATCCCAGGCAGCCACCAGCGCCCCGACCGAGTTGTGTGTTAGAGCCTCCGGTATTGGCCCAAGCTCTGTCTGGAACCTCTCGGGTTCCATCAGTCACCTGGGGCAGTACCAAATAATTGGTTCCACCTCCCTGCAGCGGGGTGTAGCGGTCTGAAAGTCCAAGCATAGGAGAGAGTGATCGTACCATGACAGAGGTGTAATAACTATATTTCTCGTATCCAGATCACTCAGACACTGACCAGAGACAAAAACCAGGTCAAGCGTGTTTCCCCCCATGTGTGTGGGGTCTTGAATTACCTGGGTCAGGTCCATGGCTGTCATGGAAGCCATGAACTCCCGAACCTCCCCAGACGCCTCGCCCGCAGATGGCAGATTGAAGTCATCCATGACTACCAGCCTGGGGACCTCAACCGCCACCGCCGCGATGATGCCCAAGAGCTCGGGCAGGGCGGTTGACACGTGGCAGAGAGCCAGGTACGTGAGCAACACAGCCCTCGGACCCCCAAGGTCCCACCTCACAAGGAGGGATTCACAGCCTGCCGTCTGAGGAACAGTGACCTCCCTCGGCCTGAGACCTTCCCTAATCACAACTGCCACTCCCCCACCCCTGCCCTGAGTTCTCGGCTGATGAAATGCAAGGAAGCCTGGAGGGCACATTTCCACCAGAGGGATACCTCCCTCTGGTCCCAACCAGGTCTCCGTAATACCCGCCAGGTCTGCGGCCCCCTCCGTAATTAAGTCTTGTATCAAGGGGGCCTTGTTAACCACAGACCTGGCGTTGCACAGCATCAGCCTACAACCCGGGCCCTTTGGCTCTAAACAACCCAGATCACAAGTAGAGCCGCGGGGGTCGGAGCGCGGCACCGCTCGGAGATAGCAGGGGTGCGCTCCCATAAATTGACATGGCCCCCTACTCCCGCCATATCTGCCCCTCCCACTTACAGAACCGATGGGAACTAAATCACCTCTGCCCCCTCCCTGATCTGCACCCTCGTGGTTCCGGTCCCACCAGTTGCCTGGCCCATGTTTCTCCTCCTCCTTATTCCCACCCCTTAACCCTCCCCTATCCTGTAGACCTCCCCCCAGGCCTACACCATTACTATCATTAATTTTCCCACCCCCCACCCCAGAACCCCTTAAAAACATTTAAAACCCCTACTTAAAAACCTCCATAACCCCTTTTTTTGAGCATGCCACCTCTCGGGATTCCAAAATCCGTCATCAAGGTAGGCCTTCAAAAGACATACAGGGGGGAGTTCCGGTTCCGGTCATGCGGACCGGTGCCACTCTAGGAAAGCTCCGAGACGCAGCTTTTTTAAAACTTAAAAATTGCCGATCCACCGGGAGAGAGAGACACCGGAGGAGAGGAGACGACCGAAGAGGACCCTCGGCTCGATCCGGCAAGGTGAAGATCGCCGAAGGGTCCGAGAGGGACACGGAGGAGGCTGAGGAGGCTGGTGGTGGCCGGCCGGCCGGCAGGCCCGAGGGTGCTGCGCTGCGGAAGGGAGCTGGCGAGAGCGGAACAAAGAAAGAAGAAGACGCCGGTACAAGCAGCGAGGGCCGCCGGGAGGGCCTGCCGGCCTGAAGAGGACCACCGGACGGGCCGAGCAAGGAGAAGAGCGCCGAGAGACCAGCGGAGGAAGACTGGCGCGGAGAACAGAGGTGGAGGCAAGCGGAATCGTGGAAGGGCCGACACGAGCGGAAACAAGCGGCGCAAGCAAAGGAGGAAAAGATTACCTGCGTGAGGTGAGCGGGCTGCTGGGTGGGTCTACCGGATGGAAGAGGACCCCCCCAAGAGTAGTTAAAGGAGAAGAGGGCTGCGGGAAGACCCAAGGGGGCCTGGAGAGAATTACAGAGTCACAGGAGGAAGGCACAGAGGGAGGCAGAGACAAAGAAGCAGCAAGGAGGGAGAAGGTGGAAAGCCCGGAGGAACAGACAGAGAGATGGGAAGAGAGAAGCCCCCTCAGCTACGCCCCTGAATCAAGAGACCCAGAAGCCCAGGGCCAACACAGTGAACCCACAAAAGTAGGGGAAAAGAGAGAAAGCAGCCAGAACGTAATAACACTGGAGCTAAGACAGAGGAATTTGGAACATTATCTACTATTCTAAAAATCAATAGACAAGCAGGGCTGACAATAGGCAGATGCAAGGATGGCCTCCAAACAGACCAAACTGATACCCACAAAGGGACCTGCATCCTCCCCAGCTCAGCCCCCTAAAACACCAGGGAACACCCTATCCATCCCCACACCCTCCCATCCACCCACAGGCCCCCAGACCCATCCGTTGACCCAGGCCTGCCCAACAGCACACATGATGCAAGAATTAAAAGAGATGTTGGAGACGCTGGTAAAAAGGATGGATGAAATGGATAAAAAGTTGGAGGAAGTGGGTACAAGGATGGAGAGAAGGTGCATAGACGCAGAACAGAAGATGGAGGAGAGGTGCAAAGATATAAAACAGATGCTGGTGGACCAGGGCAGAGAGCTAGAGAGAAAGTTGGAAGAGCAACGCAGAGCAATGGCTATAGACCTGGACCGAATTAAGGAGGCAATGCAAGCACACTACAAGAGACTGGGGGATTAAATGGGGAAAAACCTCCAGGAGACCAGAGAGAGGGTGGAAAATAGGATGGAAGAGGTGGAGAACTACATGGAGGGACAGATAGCAGAGATGAAAAGTGTGACTCAAGACCAATCCACTATGATGCAATACTGGCAAATGGCGTCTGCAATCAGATTTCGAGGATGGAAAGAGGCAACAAACGAAACCCAAGAAGACCTGCTCGGAATCTTTGTAGGGGCCCTGGCAGCATTTCTGGGAAGGAAAGCCGAAGATATTGTGTGGCAATTCGACAGAATCTACAGAGTCAACTCATGGAAGGCAGCAAACAAGCACCTACCAAGGGATGTGGTCATCCACTTCGCAACAAAGGGGTTCCGGAACCTTATCTCCGTAACATCCTACAACAAAAAATTATACATAGAGGAGCAGGAGGTGAAGGTATTGAAAGAGATCCCCCCGACGATGCTACGAGACAGAAAGGATTACAAGTTCCTGGTCAACGAACTGAGATCACGCGCTCTGCAATATCGATGGGAAGCCCCAACGGGGATGTCACTTCTCTACAAAAATAAAAGGTATCACCTGAACTTGGTCCAGAAAGCCAAAGAATTCCTTGAAAAGGAACTGAAGTCGGACGGACCTCAATCCACTACGAGGGATGACGCAGACGGGCCACTGGAACGCGGAAGGGACCTAGAACAATGAGCGAACCACTCAGAAGCATGGACTGGCGCAGCAGCAGGAGAAAGGAATGGACCACCTCGAGAAACGACGACACAGAGAACAGAGGGCAACAAAAACAAGGAAACAGGGCAGACTGCAGAGGGCAGGCTACTAAGATCCACTACCAAACGCAGAGACCAGCAAGACAAGACCCCACTATGCAACATGAGCATCAACCTGGATATCATGGGAACGAGACCAAAGAAGAGAACAGGAGAAAGGACAGAAGCGGTCTTGCAAGAGTATCCTGAAACCGATAATGACAACTAAATATTTGACTTGGAATGTTAACGGGTTAAACTCCCCTCAGAAAAGGAGGAAAATATTTCACTACCTGAATCAAGGTAAAAGCGATATAATTTGCCTACAAGAAACACACATCAGAGCGGCAGACCAGAAATATTTAATCAACTACAAACTAGGCACACAATTTGTTGCAGCGGCACCAGGAAAGAAGAATGGGATTGTTTTTTTTTTTTTTTTTTTTAAATAACTTTATTAAATATATGTATACAAACTTTAAAAAGTACGAATGTACAATACATTAAACGGAGACATAGAACATAGTTGTGTAAATTAATATCTATAGCTATATACAAACAACATTTAACAATAATATCAACTATTTAGTTGATTCTTATTTATGTGCAGTCTATACAAAATATATTTATATCTTATAAACTAATTAGATATACATAATTGATGTATATATATAAATATATACATATGTATTTATTCTATCTTTAATTATCTAAGAGAGATTATCACATATTTCAATTTAGGTGATATATCATAATTTTCGGGATTCTTATCGAAATATGTCGATAGGGTTTTTTGTTTTTTTTTTTTTTAAAAAAAAATATGTTTAGGTCAGAGGATGAATAAGACCATCATCTATATCTTATTTATTAGTATTGCATTTTGTTTATATTTTTAGGGATCCAAATATTTTTTTGCTTCTAGCCATTCGTACCATTTATTCCAGGTCTTATAAAAAATTGTGTCTTCTTTATTTTGTATTTTGAGAGTTAGTTTATTCATCTCGGCTACTTCATTTATTTTGTTGATCAAATTCAGAGTTGATGGAGTTTTTTCAAGTTTCCAATTTTGGGCGTAGACTAATCTGGCAGCTGTAATTATGTGTATTGTTAAATATCTGTCTTCTTTAGTTGTCTTATATCTTATTATTCCTAATAAAAATAGTTCGGGATTCATTGGAATTATTTGAGTAGTCATTTGTTCGAGGTATTTTTTAATTTTTTTCCAAAAATTTTTGGCCAATGTGCAAGTCCACCAGAGGTGGTAGTATGTCCCAATTTTAACTTTACACTTCCAGCACTTAGGGGATGTATTGGGAAACATTTTTGCCAATCTATCTGGAGGGAGATGCCAGCGATAGAACATTTTAAGTATATTCTCTTTGTAGGCGGATGAAATGGTGAGTTTATAGTTAGTATTCCAAATTTTTTCCCATTCTGCCAAATAAATTGTGTTTCCTATATTTTTTGCCCATGCAATCATATATATTTCTTTAATTAAATTTATAAATTTATTTCCAAATTCCATTTTATTTAGTTGTGTGTTAAAAAAGAGCCAATTTATCTTGTCGAAGGCTTTTTCTGCGTCCACCAGAATAAATGCAACCTGTTTTTCAATATGTATATCGTAATATTCTATTGCATTTAGTATTGTTCTTATATTGCTTCTAATGTGTCTATTGGGTAGAAACCCATTCTGATCAGGGTGGATAAATAAATTCAGTATTTTTTTAAACCTCGCTGCCATAATTGCTGCAAAAATTTTATAATCTGTATTTAAGAGTGAAATTGGACGGTAGTTTTGAATTTGGTGTTTATTAATTGGGTCCTTAGGTATTAAGCTAATATATGCATCTTTCCATGATTCTGGTATTTTACTTTTATCTAAAATATAATTAAATAGTTCCAGAATCAATGGTGCTAGAAAGTCTATTAAGATTTTATATAATTCTGATGGGATACCATCTGGGCCGGGAGTTTTATTGTTTTTTTGAGCCTGTATCACGTTTTTTAGCTCCTCCAGAGTTATTTTTTTATTTAGCATTGCTCTTTCTTCTTCTGTAATTTTTGGTAGGTCAGTTTGTTCTAAATATTCATCAATTTTTCTTTGTTCAGTTTCTTCTTTTTTATATAAGTTTGAGTAAAAATCTATTACTATATCTTTCTTTTTTTGAGCATTATTTTGTCTTTCACCTTTATGGTCTGTTAAAATTTCTATATTTCTTTCTATTTTTTGTTTTGCTATTTTATGAGCCAACCATCTGCCCGGTTTATTTGCATGTTCAAAAAAAATTTGTTTTGTGGCTTTTAAATTTTTTATCATTTCATTTTGTGTAATAAGATTTATTTTGTGTTTGTTGGTATTTAATTCTTCTAACATTTGAACATTTGAGGGGTCTCTATGTAGTTGTTTTTCCAAACTATTTATTTTCTCTGTTAATTCTTCTATATTTTTCCGTTTTGTTTTGTTTAGAAAGGATGAGTATGAGATTGAGAGTCCTCGTATGTAGACTTTCATGGTATCCCATAAATTTAATATTGTTGTATTTCCATTATTATTTATCTCTAAAAAGAATTTCAGTTCTTTTTGTATCATTGTGATATAGTCTTTTTCTTTAATTATTGTCTGACTGAGTGTCGATCTTTTGTTAATATTTTTTGTTTGCTGTTTCCATTTTATTAATAATGGATTATGGTCAGCCCATATGTTTGGTAGTATTTCTGACTCCGTTATTATTTTCATGAGTTCTGGATTGGCCCAAGCCATGTCTATTCTTGACCAGGATTTAAAAGGGTGTGAAAAATAGGTGTAATATATATTGTCTAAATGTAAGGCTCTCCAAGTATCTTTTAATTGAAATTCTTCTACCATCTGCATAAAAGGGAGAGGTAATGTTCTTCTTATTGTTTTTATTTCCGGCCTATTCACACTTTTATAGTCTTTTTTCGTATCTACTATTGCATTATAATCACCGATAATTATTAGTTTTAAAATTTCTATTTCTTGAAGTTTTTTATAAAGCTTTGTATAAAATTTAGTTTGTTGTGTACTTGGAGCATAAATTGCAGCTATTGTTATGGGATTATTTCCCTGATCAATTTGGACGATTAAAATTCTGCCTTCTTCATCTGCATAGATCAATTTTGGATTTAGCCATGTTTTGATGTATAGCACAATTCCACATTTTTTGACCTGGGCTAAAGATACGAATGATTCTCCTAATTTTAAACATTCCAATAATTGCTGTTGATTCTTTTTAACGTGTGTTTCCTGTAGGCATATGATTTCTAAATTTTGTTTAATCAGATTATAAAATATTTTATTTCTTTTCTTGGATGCATTTAATCCATTAATATTTATAGATAGTAATCTTATTTCATCCTCTGCCTTTTGTGATTGTTTAAATTGTCTATCTTTTTCCTTTTGCACCTGCTTGCGATCTTGTAGTTGCCCCTTCTCTTTCCTCGTTGCCATGTTTATTTTTCAGTTTTGAATCAAGTGGGTTATCCTCAGAGCTTAATTCTTCTTTATTGTTTCGCTCTCTCTCCTTATTTTCTTTACGTTCTAATTCCTCTATTTCCTTAATATTTTGATCATAAAATTCCCTAGCTTCCTCTACATTATTTATTTTATGTTTCTTATCAAATAGGGTAATTAATAGACCCTCTGGAATCAACCATCTAAATGGAATCCTGTGGTTATTTAATTTGGAAGATAGAAATTGAAAGGGTCTTCTTCTTTCTCTAATGCGTCTTGGAATTTGTTTAAGAATTGTAATATCTCTTCCTTTGTATGTATAGGTGTTTTTCCTAGCTATATTGTATATTTCTTCTCTTGTGGTTTTCTTAGTGAAACGTACATGAACCTCTTTTGGGAAATTATTTCGGCGGGCATAGCTGGTGTATACCCGATATATTTCATCCAATTCCTTAATTGCTTTTTGTGGTGTGATATCCAAGATGCCGGCTATAATCTCTGCCATCATCTGAGGAAGATTTTCATCTTTAGTTTCTTGTACATTTTGAAATCTCAGAAAAAAGGCAGCTTTTTCCAATTCAAGATTTAATAAGGCATCCTGCATATCTTTAGTATTTGTTGTCATATAAGTCTCTGTTTCATCAATTCTTGCCTCAATCTTTTCATTTTTTTCCTCTATATTTTTTATTCTTTGATCATTTTTTATTAAATTCTCTTGAAATTGCTCTATCTTTCCATCAATCTTGCTCACTCTATCGTCTACTTTTTTAATATCTTCCCTCATCGTTTCCATATTTCCAGTCATTTTTTCATAATTACGATCTATCGATTCCTGAAGTTTAATCATCATTTCTTGTAGGGATATTAATGTTATTGGAGGAATCTGAGAGTCTAACTGTTTTTCAGGTAACATACTTTCTATATTTTTAGTAGTTTGTGGAGTTGTTGGTTGTGGTGTTACTGTAGTTTTTTTTGTAATTTTAGATTGATACATAGTTGTTGTCTTAATAATCTTTTGAATAGTTTCCCAATTGACCATATATATCTCTGATACAATAATTAGTTTATCTAGATTTCCATTAAATCAGTAATTCAGTAATATAGTAATCAATAAAGTGGTAAGTAATGTATATATATAAAGAAAAAGGAAAAGAAAAAAAAAGGACGAAAAGAGAAGAATATATATCTCCCACCACACAAACTTTGAATTAATTTGTTCTCAACTCACTCAAATTTATATATGTTGTTGACTGTTGGTTCAATTTTTCCAGATCGATAAAAGTAATAACAAAAAAAAAAAAACAGAAAAAAAAGTCAATGGTCAAATGTTAATTAAATATTCAGATATCAAATATTAAAGTCCAAAAGGGTCAAAAAAAAGTCGATACAGAATCAAGTCTTTTTGTGGTATAAGTCTATTGTAGGAAAGAATTCAAAGGAATGATTCAATATGTCTGCTCCTTGGCTCTTCCGTTTGTCCTTCTTCCGGTTGAATTTAGTTTTTCATTCTCCAGTCTATAAATTTTCAAATGTCCAGTCCTTATTCCACTTTTCCCCCCCTTTTTTTTCCGGAAATCAAATTTAGATCCACGCCAATACAGTTAAATTTGGAGAGTATCTAAGGCCAATTTCAAATCTATAATCGCTCTTCCGATACTCTCCTTTCTCTCCTCTACCCGTTTTACTCCTCCAAAGATTTTAGCCGCTATATTGTTCTTTTTGGAGTTACTAATTCAAACAGAACGAGAGAAGAATACGAAGGGCTTCACACACCGGATTTTCTTTTACCGATTAAAAAGTCTCTCTTTCAAAGTTCTCACCGTAAGTTCTTCTCCTTCAATAACTAGATGACTGCGCTTCTTTCTTCCAATAGCTATGTTAACCCGTTGTGTCTTCGGGCCGGCCGGGGCCGGCTTCTTCGGCTCCGGCTCGAGTCGTTTTTCGGCTTTCCCAGGGTTTGCCAGGCTCCTCGGATGCACGAGAAACTCCTCTCTTTGATCGCTATTCCCTCCAGGCAGCGATCGCAAACAAGCAGCCAAACAGAGCCAAAATGCGAAGATCGATCCCGGAGCTCCCCAGGAAGGCTCCGCGTCGGCACAACCGGAAACCGGAAGTCCCCTAGAATGGGATTGTTATATATGTAAAGAAACATGTAATAGCTAAGCTAATAGAGTCAGACTCCCAAGGTAGATACCTGGCAATCGAAATAACACAAGAAGACAAGAAGATTCTGGTGATGGGCATATATGCACCAAATCAACAACAAGGCAAATTCTACAAAAAGATACACAAGAAGTTAACACAACTCAACTACAGATCATGCATTATACTGGGAGACTGGAACGGGGTCATAGAGACCGCCCTGGACAAAAAGAGGACTGCACCTAATCCACAAAAGCACTCCAAGTTGCCTAAATCCGTCTTCGACATGAAGGAGGACCTTGAACTGACAGATGTATGGAGGGCAAGGCACGGCAAAGAGCAAGAATTCACATTTTTCTCCGACAGACATCATTCATTCTCCAGAATTGACTTTATATTAACATCTAGCGACTGGCTGGTTCGCCTAAACGCGGTGAAAATCCTACCCAAAGTACTATCAGACCATAACCCGGTAGGGATGGAACTAAGACATGGTCCGAAAACGAGGAGATCCTGGAGAATTAATGAAAACCTGTTTAGACATGAAGAAAAGGTGGCTGAATGCAAGAATGCTATGAAGGAATTCTTCAACATAAATATGAACAATGAAGCTCCTATAGAAATGATTTGGGACGCCAGCAAGGCGTATATGCGCGGGATTCTTATGGACATGAATAACAGGCACCGTCGTAAACAAGAACAAAAAAGAAAGGAGTTAGAAGACGAGATAAGTAAGAAGGAGTGGCTATTAATAAAAAGACCGGAGGACAAAGTCACCAAAGAAGGAATCAAGATTCTAAGAAAGCAATTTGACATGTTGATGGCAGACCAAGTTGCAAGGAATATACAATATGCAAAACATAAGACATTCTGCAATGCCAACAAACTGGGTCGATGGCTGGCTTATATCATAAGAAAGAAACAGAAATCCCGCATAATTGAAAAGATAGAGTACAAAGGCAAGGAAGAATTTCGACAGGAAACCATCAAGAAAGCCTTTACCGAGTTCTACTCAAAGCTATACGCCGAGGAGAAGACACAAGACAAAGAGATAGATAAGTTTCTACAAAACGAAAAGATACTGGCAATCACCGATGCACAAAGAGATGCCCTGAATGCCTTAATCACAAAGGAGGAAATACACTCAGTGATCAAACAACTGAAAAAAGGAAAATCGCCCGGGACGGATGGGATAACAGCGACCTACTACAAGCATCTCCAGGAGGAAATGTTAGAACCCCTCAGAAAGCTATTTGTCAACATACAAGAAGGAGGCCAAGTCCCACCATCCTGGAAAACAGCCTACATTTCTCTAATCCCCAAAGAGGGAAAAGATAATGCACAACCTGCAAATTACAGACCCATCTCACTACTGAACACAGATTACAAAATCTTCGCAAAAGTCTTGGCCAACAGATTAATGACTGTACTACAAAAATAATCCATCCGGATCAAACTGGATTTATACAAGGACGTCAGATGAAAACTAATGTGAGACAGCTGTTGAACATAATAGAGTACTTGGAAAGACACAACCAGGTACCCGCCACTCTTATGTTTGTGGATGCAGAAAAAGCCTTTGACAGACTGAATTGGCGATTTCTGACAAACCTGGTCCGGAAGATGAAAATGGGAACAAAGTTTCTCAACTCCATAATGGCAATTTACCAGAAACAAGCAGGCCAGATCATTGTGAATGGTGACCTAACAGACTCATTCAACATAGAAAGAGGTACGAGACAGGGCTGACCGCTGTCACCCTTGCTATTTGTTCTAACGCTGTAGATTCTACTGAACAAGATAAGAGCAGCAGAAGACATAAAGGGCATACAGATTAGACAACAAGATTACAGACTATGTGCCTTTGCAGACGACTTGCTGGTGACAGTGACAGTGTCGCAACCAGTACAATCAGCGAGGAGATTGATGGAGATAATGGAAGACTATGGCAGGGTATCAGGCTTCAAGGTAAATGTATCAAAAATGAAGATGCTAGTTAAAAATCTAGACAACAAAGCAAAACAGGACTTGGAAAGAATAACGGGTTGTGAAATAGTTAAGAAAGTTAAATACTTAGGAGTGGAGATAGAAACAACGAACGCGAAATTATACAAGAATAACTACGAGGTGCTGTGGAACAAGATACAAGCAGGTCTCGAAAGGTGGAAAACACTATGACTGTCCCTGCTGGGCAGGATAGCAGCAGTAAAAATGAACGTCTTGCCAAAATTTCTATTTCTCTTTCAAATGCTACCCATACTCAAAAAGGATGTGGACTTGGACAACTGGCAGAAGGGCATCAACAGATTTATCTGGGATGGCAAGAAACCGAGGGTAAAACTAAAAATCATCCAGGACACGAGGAAGAGAGGGGGACTAAAAATGCCCAATCTAAAGCTATACTACTACGCAGCGACATTGGTGGCGTTGAGTGACTGGATCAATATGACGAATGAAAGAATACTGAATGTGGAAGGGCATGGTCTACTATTCGGCTGGCACGCATACTTGGTGTACGACAAAAAGGCGGACAAGAACTTCAAGGAGAACCCACTATGAACCCCGTTGTTGTGGGTTTGGAGGAAATATAAGTACTTTCTACATGATAAGATCCCCATCTGGACGATCCCCGGACACGCAATAGGGGACGTAAACATATCTCCAGGGCAGGAAGTGGTGCCCTACAGCAAACTTGTATTGGAAGAAGAAAATGGGTTCTCCTTAAAGCCACCAACAATGCTAGCAGATGAAGGAATAGGAGGTACCTGGCTATCATATCTGCAACTGCATTCTAGGTGGCAAAAAGACAAGAAGAAGGGCTTATCCCTGACAGACGAGAACTTAATTGAACAGATTAGAGAGCAGGGGATCATGCACATCAAACGAGTGTACGGAGTGCTGATAGAAATGGACTCTGAAACTGTGCTAGTCAAGAACTGTATGGTAAAGTGGGAACAAGATTTTGGGCATTCTATCACGATGGAAACGTGGGAGGAAATCTGGGTGAGAAATGTAGTATTTACGAAAGCGCAACAGTTAAGGGAAAACTTCTACAAGATGTTCTATAGGTGGCATCTAGATCCGAAAAAACTATCATATATCTATCCAGACACCCAACCTAAATGTTGGAGGTGTGGCAATGGGGAGGCTATGTATTTTCATGTATGGTGGACATGTAGAAAAATTAAAGCCTTCTGGAGGAAGATATGGTGGACACTCCAAACCATTTTCAAAAAGCGTATTGAATTTCTACCTCAGGTTTTTTTGTTAGGGATCATAAAAGACTGCACTACCTCAGAGACGAACTTATTTCTGAACTTGATCACAGCAGCCAGATTGTTGGTGGGACAATACTGGAAGAATCCAGAAATACCACCTATGGAAGAATGGACTTTGAAAGTAATAAATTTGGCGGAAATGGCAAAAATATCGGCATATTTGAAAGATCGCTCAAATGAACAATATTTGACAGATTGGAAACAGTGGATAGACTATATACAAGAGAAACACCAATCAAATAAAATGTATCTGGCGTATAGTTGAGACTGGACGTGAGGAGTGAAGAATGTTTACCAAATCAGACGTTTACAAAGACTAATACCTAATGTTGTATTTTTATGTTTCATGATGATTGCTTCTTAATATGATCTTATGTTTAATGTTGATAGCTTTAATATTGAAAAAGCGTATTGAATTTCTACCTCAGGTTATTGAATCTCTACCTCAGGATCTTTTGTTAGGGTTCATAAAAGATTGCACTACTACTGAGACGAATTTAATTCTGAATTTGGTCACAGCAGCTAGACTGCTGGTGGGACAATACTGGAAGAGGCCAGAATTACCACCTATTGAAGATTGGACTCTGAAAGTAATACATTTGGCAGAAATAGCGGAAAATTTTGGCATACTTGAAGGATCGCTCGAGTGAACAATATGTGATAGACTAGAAATAGTGGATAGACTATATATAAGAGAAACACCAATCAAATAAAATGTATCAGGCGTATAGTTGAGGCTTGACGTGAGGAGGGAGGAATGTTTACCAAATCAGACGTTTACAAAGACTAATACTTAATGTTGTACTTTATGTTCTATGATGATTGCTTCTTAATATGATCTTATGTTTGATGTTGATTGCTTTAATAAAAAATTATTTAAAAAAAAAGACATACAGGCCATTTCCGCGAGAGGGAGGCATCTTGCAGTGCAAGAAGGCTCGCCTTATCCTGCATCCAGTAATCATAGCTTGGGTAAAAACACAGAGATGAGGATTTGTCCATAAATTCCATATGGTCTTGGGGTAGGGTGGGGCCGCGAGGCACCAGCATGTCCTCACCTCACCACATCCCCAGCTGTCATTGGGGGGGGGGAGGAAGCTCATCATAGGAGGCTCCCCTCATCTTTCAAAATCCTGGGGTATCGATATCAATTTCCATGTGTGGTGCCTCTTGTGCTGGCCTGGCAGGCTAGGAACATGATAGTTCTTGCTGGATTCCTCACAACTAGCAACACAGTCATTGAGCAACACGGGGGAAGGCTCCTCAGCTGTCATTGAGGGAAGGGGGGGCCAGCCGGCTCTCCCCCACGAGGCTCTCACCCTCGTCTCCCCGTCGCTCCACTACTCCAAGCTCTCCTCCTCTCAAGAGGGGGGAGGAAAGGGGCCAGCCGCGAGGCTCCAGCATGTCCTCACCTTGCCGCATCCTCAGCTGTCATAGATTTCTATGCCGCCCTATTCCAAGAACTCAGGGCGGCTCACAGCATGAATACTAACATAAAGAAATCCAATATTAAAATACATTATAAAACCCATTAATTAAAAAAAAACCAACCAACCAGAAACAGACATACAAACATACATACACTGGCTGGGGCAAGGTGTTAACTGCCCCAGGCCTGCCGGCAAAGATGGGTCTTCAATAATTTGCGAAAGGCGGAAAGGGTGGGGGCAATACGGATCTCCGGGGGGAGTTGATTCCAGAGGGCCGGGGCCACAACAGAGAAGGCTCTTCCCCTAGGCCCCGCCAGGTGACACTGTCTGGCTGACGGGCCCTTGAAAGGCCAACTCTGTGGGCCCTAACCGGTCGCTGGGTTTCATGGGGCAGCAGATGGTCCCGTAAGTAACCTGGTCCGATGCCATGTAGCGCTTTATAGGTCATAACGAACACTTTGAATTGCGTTCGGAGACCAATTGGCAGCCAATGCAGCTCGCGGAGTGATGTTGAAATGTGGGCATTTCTAGGTAGACCCAATACTGCTCGCGCGGCTGCATTCTGCATTACCTGAAGTCTCCGAACATTTTTCAAAGGTAGCCCCATGTAGAGAGCATGGCAGTAGTCGAGCCTTGAGGTGATAAGAGCATGAGTGACTGTGAGAAGAGACTCCCGGTCCAAATAGGGCCGCAGCTGGTGCACCAGGCGAACCTGGGCAAATGTCCTCCTCGCCACAGCCGAAAGATGATGTTCCAGATTTAGCTGTGGATCGAGGAGGACACCCAAGTTGCGGACCCTCTCCGAGGGGGTCAAAAACTCCCCCCCCAGGGTGATGGACGGACAGATTGAATTGTCTTTGGGAGGCAAAACCCACAGCCACTCCGTCTTGTCGGGGTTGAGTTTGAGCCTGTTAGCACCCATCCAAACCCTAACAGCCTCCAGAAATCGGCACATCACTTCCGCTGCTTCAGTGAAGTGACACGGGGTAGAGATGTAAAGCTGGGTATCATCAGCGTACTGATGATAACTCACCCCGTGTCGTCGGATGATCTCACCCAGCTGTTTCATGTAAATATTAAACAGCAGAGGGGAGAGGACCGATCCCTGAGGGACCCCACAAGGGAGGAACCTAGGGGTCGACCTCTGACCCCCTGCCCACACCAACTGCAACCGACCAGTGAGGTAGGAGGTGAACCACTGCAAAACAGTGCTCCCAACTCCCAACCCCTCCAGCCGGCGCAGAAGGATACCATGGTCGATGGTACCGAAAGCCGCTGAGAGGTCAAGTAGCACCAGGATAGTGGAATATCCCCTATCCCGGGCCTGCCAGAGATCATCCGTCAGCACGACCAAAGCGGTTTCTGTGCAGTAGCCGGGCCTGAATCCTGACTGCTGAGGGCCCAGATAATCGGCCTCATCCAAGGACCGTTGGAGCTGGAGTGACACCACCTTCTCGACAACCTTCCCTATAAAGGGAAGATTGGAGACAGGACGATAGTTGTTTAACACAGCTGGGTCCAGGGAAGGCTTCTTGAGGAGGGGGTGCACAATTGCCTCCTTGCAGGGAGCCAGGAAGGACCCCTCCCTCAAAGAAGCATTGACAATCTCCTGAACCCAGCCCCGCGTCACCTCCCTGCTGGCCGAAACCAGCCAGGAGGGGCACGGGTCCAATAAACAGGTGGCGGAACTCACAGCTCCCATGGCCTTGTCCACTTCATCGGGTGCTACCAAGTCAAACTCCTCCCACACAACAGGATCAAGACGAGTATCTGTCATCTCGACTGACTCATTGTCAGCCGACACAGCATTCCAATTGGAGTCAAGGTCCATCCGAATCTGAGCGATTTTATCCACGAAAAACTTATTAAAGTCCTCAGCACTACCCTGCAAGGGTGCATCAACCCCCCCCCCCCGATTAAGGAGGGAGCGAGTCACCCTAAACAGGGTGGCTGGGCGGGATTCCGCAGATGCAATCAAGGCGGAATGATGCGCGCATCTTGCCGCCTTGAGCGCCACCTGATAAGTCTTGATATAAGATCTTAATAGTGTTCGGTCAGATTCAGATTTACTTTTCCTCCATCGCTTCTCTAGGCGTCTCTTCTGGCGCTTCATCCCCCTGAGTTCCTCAGTAAACCAAGGAGATCTCCTGGGTCTGCTACCACAGAGAGGTCGCAGTGGCGCAATCCGGTCAAGAGCCCCCTTCGCAGCCATATTCCAGGCCGTAACCAAGGACTCTGCCGAACTGTGAATGAGAGAATCCGGTATTACCCCAAGCGTCCTCTGAAAACTCTCTGGGTCCATCAGACGCCTGGGGCGGAACCACCTAATTGGTTCCGCCTCCCTGCAGGGGAGGATTGGAGCCTTGAAAACAAGCCGTAGCAGAAAATGATCTGACCATGACACAGGCAAAATATCTAAGTCCCTTAAATTCAGATCATTGCTCAACTGTTCTGAGAGTAATACCATGTCGGGAGTGTGTCCCCCCTCGTGAGTCGGACCCTGAACTACTTGAGTCAGGTTCATGGTTGCCATGGTGGCTATGAACTCCTGCGCCAACCCAGAGGATTCACCGAGCGACGGTACATTTAAGTCCCCCAAATCAATAAGCCTGGGGAACTCAACCGCCAGCCCAGCAACCTCCTCAAGTAGCGCAGGCAGGGCTGTTGACACGCAGCTGGGAGGCAGGTATGTGGGCAACAAGCCCACCTGAACCCCTAGGTCCAACTTCACAAGGAGCGACTCACAACCCGCAATCTCAGAAGCAGTGAGCCTGCGTAGGCTAAAGGTCTTCTTGGCTATAATAGCCACTCCTCCCCCCCTTCCCTGGGGTCGTGGCTGATGCCATACCTGAAACCCGGCTGGACACATCTCAGAGAGAGGAACTCCTCCCTTATCCTAAGCTGGAGTAGTTAGTGGGTCTTAGTCAGGGGACATATAACTTTGCATTTGTTTATACAAAACATAACTTGTTTCTGGGGTAAGTTAATGGTAGTTTAGTGTGTAAAATTGAAAGTAGAGAAAAAAAAGACATTGAATAACCATATATGTACATAATTAAAGGATACCTCTTGAAAGGAGGTACAATTTAAAATTCTTTGACATGTATACAATGAAGTTTTTTAGGTGAAGTAGTACAATTGACAATTTTTGCACAAGTAAGATTTGTAGGAACAGCTACAATTGGTGTATGTAAAACAATAGCATCAAGGGGTAACATGTAAGAAGCAGGAACCCAGTTTGACATAGTTGCATAATGAAATTCATTGTCTGATAGAAAATTGCTTAAACCAGTATATTTTTTTAAAACTGAAGCTGGAACACACACAGGTATAAGACAGGTAGAGAGTAGATTTTCCATATCATATGATTCAGAAAGACAAAAGTCTGTCACTTGTGTGACAGCTAATTGCACCCAAATATTATACTTCATCCGTGATTCTAAAGGATGAAGTGGAAGAGCTTGAGTCCCCACACAGCAATTAAGAAGGAAAGAGAGGCAAACAATGACTAAGGAATTTGCAGTCAAAACCGCAAATATGGCAGCGCATAAATTCTCTGGTGTAGGTTCTTTTCCCTGTTGCTGCAAAACCATCTGTGCTTTGGATGTTAGGTTTTTCACATAGCCCCAGTTTGTTGGTCAACTGCGATGGTGAGAGCGAAAGGGATGTTGTGCTGTCTGAAGAGTCACCTTCTTCATTTCCGGTATTGGGTTCTGGACTTGATGCCATGACATCTTTGGCTGGTCACACACACCGGGCTGGAATCCAGAGAGGGCCTGTAGGAGCAAGCACAGCAGCATAGCCTCGTCCCCAAGTTAGTAAGGGAATTGGACCTAACCAGGTTTTATCAGGCAATTGCAGATAACATACCAGTGGGTTAGGGAGCACAGCTTTCTGCTGAAAGTGACGCTGGTAGGCAGTAGTTTTTTTTTGAAGAGAAATATTTAGCTGATTTAAAGTTATTAGGACTTTATTGACTTGACGAGTTATCCGTGCCAAATTAGGTACCCTTGATCCCTCCTTTTTTATTTGTTTGTGAAGGCAGACATTAAAGGACCGATACATATGTGAGAAACAAAGGATAGCTGCTGTAAAGTTAAAAACAAAGCCATAAGATTGGGGTCGATCCTGGGCGTGATGTAAGCACCTGGAAAATTAAAAATAAGTTGGCACACATAATGAGAGTCAGAGATTAAGTTAAAAGTCTGTTGAGAAAAGGTGTGGAAAGCTAAAATAGCAGCAGATAATTCTGAGCATTGTGGTGAGGATTGCACGGCAGTTGAAGGCAGATGATATGAAATACAGCCTATATAGTCAGTTAAAGAGCACTGAAGAGATAAGTTATTCTGAAAATAAAATTGAAAATCAAATTTTGGGATGGGAAGAACAATATTAATTAAATCAGTCCCATTTCAAGGACAAGCTCGATTGTGTCCTAAGGTTATTTCAGCAACAGCCTGGATAAAAGATAAAACATTTTGGGATGGGATAAGTAAAGCCATTCAATACAATATAGTTTTTGCGCTTCTAACACAGCTAATACTCCTGTAAGTAGCTTACTAGTAAGAAATATCAAAAGTGTTAAGTGACAATTTTTATATGGAATTCTGTCCACAAATTGAGTACTCAAGTACTTAATTTCTCAACTGTGGTAAATGCTGCAAAGTGGAACTACAATGAGATCTCCAGGTTGTTTTCCTTTGGTCAATAAATCAAATTCCAAGTTAATCAAATACCATTCAGATGGAAACAAATTTCCATTAAGTAGGTTAAACATTTACAAATCTTAAGCAAAACAATTCAGAGTCATTTCTTTTGGTTGATAGATATATAGGTCTAACTAAACAATTTAAACTCAACAATCCCCCCCCCAAAATTGTCCAACAATTACTATCTCCTCTTTCAAGTAAAACTTTGTAATCTGAAACTGCAAGAGTGGGCATTAAATTTCATCTCCATTAGCAAACCGGAATTCTAAGCAGAGAGGAAAAAAAGTTTAAAATGAACAGCCCCCCCTTCTTTCTTTCGGTCTCTCTTGCTCTTAAAGCAACACAGCCAGTTGAAAAACAAAAGAGACAGGGAAATTTTTTGTTACAAACTTCTCACCACTAAAAAATAGTTTTCTCTCCTTCACATGCATTTTCCATAAATTCTCTCACACATTCTCCATGGGACTCTTCTCATGCAAACACTTAATATTGCTTTTCAATTTACTTTTACAACAATAAAATCTGCAGTTTACTATTTCTTTCACAGCCAGGGAGGGAGTGGGTGGGGGGTGGGGTTTGAGGGCTAACACAGGCCTCCCCTTTTAATTAAAAAGGAGGGGAACATTTATGGTTACTTCCAATTTATCCCAGCAACTTCAAAAGACATTGGGGAAAGACTAAAAGGAATATTGAAGGTGTGAAGGGTGAGGGAAAAGTAGCAGCCTCCTCTCCTCACCTCTGACAAAGGGGAATTGAATAGAGCCAGATTAAAAGGGGAAAAGGGGAAGAAAAAAAACTTGCTTTCAGTTCTTTGAATTTTCTTTTCTTTTTCTTCCGTGGCTTAATTGTTATCAGATAAACTAGCCAACCGGAGGTTTACAAAGTTTTTCAATGTTGTCTTGTTAAATATTATTTATACTTCTACACATCAACACAAAGCACCACCAGACATTGTCTGACAGGGTTAAACTTAACAGCTACTTGAAGTTTCAAAACATCCCAATTGGTCAAAACACATTGCAGAGGAGTACATTTTGATTTAACTTGTTTCTTTAAATTCCTCTGACGATTCCCCATATATATTTTTTCTACTTCAAGATTGTTCCTCTAATATTTTCCTTACGGGGGTGTATGATGGCCGTAAGGAGGCAAAAGAATTAACCTCTTCAGAAGGAGCTGAAAATCCAATTAATGATGCTTTCAGAGGCACAGTTTTTACTTGATCCTAATCAGGTGTGGGGCTTGTAGTTAATTGTTGCCCTGCTGAAGCATCAGAGCCAAATTTTTCCACTGCTTGATGGCACTGATGCCATTGATGTAATACCTGTACTGGAGCCCAAGATTCAAGATGTAAAGTATGCCCTATCTTTTCCCAATCTCGTAACCTAAGCATCCAGCGCTTAGGATATCAAGGGGAATGTTTCCCTACCTCATCCACCAGCTTTCACACCTGATTTGTGTAACAGGAATCTGAGTTCCTGTACATGTTTCTGCTGGTGCTGAGATAGATTGCAACCCTTACTTACCACTGAGGGGTCCCATAGGATGAAAGTGCACTTAGAGGTCTATTCCAGACGCTGGTAAGTATGTTGGCTGTTGCTCCCTCAGAAGGGGGGGCTGTCCCAGTTGCTCCATGGGGGGCTGTCCCTGTTCAGGGGCCAGATGTAAGACGCTAAGAAAAAGACACAGGCATGTGACTGAGAGAGCATGCGCAAGATGGACGCTTCCCTGTGAGAGCAGCCGGGCCTCCGATGGGGAATGGCTAGAGACCTCCCCCAGGGGCCGAGAAACATCTGGGACCCCTGGGATTTTGGCAGCGGAACATCTTAGTCTCCCTGAGATATGTCTGTCAGCTCCCTTCTTGCCGGGAATGGACGAAGCTGAGTGGTGGTAACAGCGTACTTCCCCCTGCGGCCTGCGGTGAGGTGAGAAGCCAGCTGGGAGTCGGGAGGCCACCGCGAAAGAGAAGAGCTCGGCGGCGGCTCCCCCCTCCCCCACCATGTGAACGAGTGACTCTTGAAAAGACTGCTGAGAGGCTCCTGGCTTTGAGAGGCCGCTGTGAGGGGGAACAGCTTGGCAGCTGGCCTCCCCCTCCCTCCTTCTACCATCATTATGCTCAGGTAGGCAGTCGAGAGGCCTTGGTGCTGGGAGGCTGCCGCAAAAGGGAAGATCAGCGGCGCCCCCCCCCCTACCATCATGTGAGCTAGTGGTTCGGGGAGACAGCTGAGAATTGCAGGGGATAGAGGGGGCAGCATGGACCTGGCAGTGAGGGAAACAACGTGGTCATGCTTCCCCCCTCCCCTATGAACTGGTGAATGAGCGTCCAACGGTGAGGCCAAATGGGAGAACTGCAGTGGCCTCCCCCACCCCATGAGCTTTGTGCGGGAAGGAAAGTTGAACTGAGCACTATCAGGAGGGGCAGTAAGACAGCCCTGAAGAAAGAATCCCGGATTATGACTCTGGTGCTGCCCTTATGGACCCCTTTTCAGAGACCTGGTCCTTGCCCCTGGCAGCACATATGCGAATCTGTGGATTGTGGATTAAACGAAGCAGGATGGAACAACATAGGGGCTTTTCCTGCTCGGACCACTCAAAATCTACCTTCATTATTGTTATTATTATTATTATTATTTTTACCATCACCCTGATAGAAACTTGGTACTTGGACCTTAATTCAGACTTGACTGCCTGGTTTCTTGCCGGACCCTATCGATTCATTTTACTTGACTGGCTGCTTACTCGAAGTGGACGCTTCTTGCATTGCGAGACTCCCCCCTCTCGCAATTATGGCCCTCTGTTCTATCAAGGGCCCATCTCGAGGATGGACTTTGGAGTCCTGAGAGATGGCATGCATCAAAAAAAGGGGCTTTGGGGTTTTTTAAATAGGTACTTAGTCAAAGTTTTAAGGGTGGGGAGGGGTGGGGAAGGGGTGTTTAGGGCAGGGGAAGAAATTGTCAGAAGGGAACAAGAAGACAGGCCAGGCGACGGAAGGGGACGGAGTCCTGAGGGTGCGGACGGGGGGCTGATTAAGACTAACTCAGTTCCAATAAGTACCGTTAGCGGGAGGGGCAGGTATGGTGGGAGCAGGGGGCCGTATCATAATAAGGGAGCGCGCACCCGCTGTTTACGAGCGGTCGTGCGCTCCGACCCCCAAGGCTCAACCTGTTCTCGGGGTTGTTCAGAACCACAGGGCCCTGGCTGTAGGCTGATGCTGTGCAATGCCAGGTCTGTGGTAAATAAGGCCCCCCTCATTCAAGATTTAATCTCAGAGGGGGGAGCAGACCTGGCGGGTATAACGGAGACCTGGTTGGGACCAGAGGGCGGTGTCCCTCTGGTGGAAATGTGCCCACCGGGTTTCCTTGCATTCCACCAGCCGAGAGCTCAAGGCAGGGGTGGGGGAGTGGCGGTCGTGATCAGGGAAAGTTTCAGGCCGAGGGAGGTCACTGTTCCTCAGACGGCAGGCTGTGAATCCCTTCTGGTGAAGTGGGACCTAGGGGGTCCGAGGGCGGTGTTGATTACGTACCTGGCGCCCTGCCACGTATCAACCTCCCTGCCCGAGCTCCTGAGCGTTGTCGCCGCGGTGGTGGTTGAAGTCCCCAGGCTAATAGTCATGGGTGACTTCAACCTGCCGTCCGGGGGCGGGGCGTCCGGGGAGGCTCGGGAGTTCATGGCTTCCATGACAGCCATGGACCTGACCCAGGTAATTCAAGGCCCCACACACACAGGGAGGAACACGCTTGACCTGGTTTTTGTCTCTGGACAGTGGCTGAGTGGTCAGAGTGTAGGGGATATAGTCATTGAACCCCTGTCATGGTCTGATCACTCTCTCCTATGCTTGGACTTTCGGACCGTTGCACCCCACCGCAGGGTGGCGGAACCGGTGAGATGGTACCGCCCCAGGCGGCTGATGGAACCCGAGCGGTTCCAGGCAGAGCTTGGGCCAATTCCTGAGGTTCTGACACACGACTCGGTTGGAGAGGTGGTGGCGGCCTGGGACAGGGCGGCTGCCGGTGCCCTGGATCGAGTTGTGCCTTTGCGGCCTCTGATTCGGCGTGGGTCTCGACCGGCCCCGTGGTATAACGAGGGGTTGAGAGAGATGAAACGCCGGAAAAGACGCCTAGAGAGCAGTTGGAGATCGAGCCGTGCCGAATCTGACCGAACATTGGTAAGAGACCATATTAGGTCCTACCTAATGGCGATAAGAGCAGAGAAGTGTTCCTACCTCACTGCTCTTATTGCGTCATCAGATAACCGCCCAGCCTCCTTGTTTAGGGTGACCCGCTCCCTCCTTCATCAGGAGGTGAGGGGAGACCCCTTAGAGGGTAGAGCTGAGGATTTCGGAAAATATCTGTATGATAAAATCGCTCAGATACAGGAAGGCTTCGACTTCAACTGGGTATGTCCAATGGGAGAGGCGGAGGCTGGTCTTGAGACTGTTACCTGGGTTGAGTTTGACCCCGTGACCCCCGAGGACGTGGACAGGTTGCTGGGGGGACTTAGGGCGACCACATGTTTACTGGACCCGTGCCCCTCCTGGTTGGTGCTGGCCTCCCGGGAGGTGGTACGAGGCTGGTTCCGAGCAATTATCAACGCTTCCTTGAGTGAGGGTGTCTTTCCCGCTGCCTTGAAAGAGGCAGTGGTGAGACCCCTCCTCAAGAAGCCTGCCCTGGATCCAGCTGTTTTATCAAACTACCGTCCCGTCTCCAACCTTCGCTTTCTTGCGAAGGTTGTTGAGAGTGTGGTTGCCCGACAGTTCCCGCAGCACCTGGAGGAATCGTCATATCTCGATCCGTTCCAGTCGGGCTTCAGGCCTGGCTACAGCACGGAAACAGCATTGGTCGCGTTGGTGGATGATCTCTGGCGGGCCCAAGACAGGGGTTGCTCCTCTGTTCTGGTGCTATTGGACCTCTCGGCGGCTTTTGATACCATCGATCATGGTATCATGCTGCAACGGTTGGAGGGGCTGGGCATAGGAGGCACTGTCTTGCAGTGGTTCTCCTCCTTCCTCTCTGGCCGGATGCAGTCTGTGTTGACAGGGGGCCAGAGGTCGACCCCGAGACCCCTCGTATGTGGGGTACCTCAGGGGTCGGTCCTCTCGCCTCTACTGTTCAACATTTATGTAAAGCCGCTGGGTGAGATCATCCGTGGTTTTGGCGTGGAGTACCACCAGTACGCTGATGATACCCAGCTGTACATTTCCACGCCAAACCACCCCAACGATGCCCTTGCCGTGCTGACCCAGTGCCTGGAGGCCGTGCGGGTATGGATGGGGAGAAACGGACTCAAGCTCAACCCCTCCAAGACCGAGTGGCTGTGGTTACCGTCGTCCCGGTACAGCCAGCTGATTCCATCGCTGTGTATTGGGGGCGAAACAGTGGCTCCCACAGGAAGGGTTCGCAACTTGGGAATCCTCCTGGACTCACGGCTGTCCTTAGAGGACCATCTGACGGCCGTGGCCGGGAGGATGTTCCACCAGGTTCGCCTGGTGCGCCAGTTGCGTCCCTTCCTAGACCGGGACTTGCTACGCACAGTCACTCATGCCCTCGTGACCTCCAGGCTGGACTACTGTAATGCTCTCTACATGGGGCTCCCCTTGAGGTGCATCCGGAAGCTCCAACTTGCCCAGAATGCAGCCGCGCGGGTAGTGATGGGAGCGTCGTGGCGCTCCCACGTAACACCGCTCCTGCGTGAGTTGCACTGGTTGCCGGTGGTCTTTCGGGTGCGGTTCAAGGTGTTAGTGACCACTTTTAAAGCGCTCCATGGCATCGGACCCGGATACTTACAGGACCGTCTACTGCCAGCAAATACCTCCCGCCGTCCGGTACGCTCCCACAGAGAGGGCCTCCTCAGGGAGCCGTCGGCCAGACAGTGCCGGCTGGCGACCCCCAGGGGGAGAGCCTTCTCTGTGGGAGCTCCCACGTTATGGAACGAGCTCCCCCCCGAACTCCGTATAATAACAGATTTACGCACCTTCCGTCGGGAACTAAAAACATTCCTTTTCCGACAGGCCGGCCTGGCATAGAAGCTTCTGAGTATTTTTTAAGATTTTAAATTTTATATGTTTTGGGTTTTAGGATTTTGGCCAAATGATTTAATTTATTTTTAATTATTTTAAATTTTGTATATTTATATGTTTCTTAAATTTTAGGCTGTACACCGCCCCGAGTCCTTCGGGAGAGGGGCGGTATAGAAATTTAATAAAATAATAAATAAATAAATAATGTCTTGAGCAGAGGTTTGAAACTGCAGGACACAGCTTGACAAACTCTGGGTTTATTGCTTCTTATATACTTGTTACATACATAGGCTTTACCATTAAATGCTGACATTTTACATTCATAAGTTTAACCATTAGATGCTGACATAAAGTTTCTTCATTGGAAAATTCCTTCATATAAGCAACTATTTTCTAGTAACACATTACATGGTCAAAGACCAGGTAAGAACAAATACAGGTAGATCAAAAGGAGAAAGAACTGACAAAGACAGGAAGAGATAGGAAGGAACTTAAGCATATTATCTGTTTAGGTAGGTGAGGCATTAAGTCAAAAGTGGATGACCTTCTGGCTGCTTCACTGGGACAAAGGGTATCAAAAGGTTATGAGGTTTGGGGGGGAAAGCACGGCAGTTTGCTGTGCGTGCATTTTTCCCCACAGAGAAGAAAACGTATTTCTGCGTCATCTCACCGGGCTGCTGCTCCTGACTGAGTTTGCTTGTAGAAGAGTTATGCAAACTTCCAAACAAGGTTCCTTGAAGAAGCTTCTGTTTCAAAAATGCAGCTGGAAAAAGGAAGAAAGGAGCCCTTCCCTTTCAAGAAAAATCCTCTAGAATCTAGATTCTTCCGGAGAGGTCTCGGGCCAACCTTTGGCACTTGGGGCTTTTCTCCCCACGCTGCCACATAAACCGCCCTGAAGTCAGTGGGACTTCTTTCAGAGAAAAACAGGTTTAAGACTCGCCCAGCCAGAGTGCAAGCCAGGAGTCCAACTCTCCGGGTCTGATTCTACCCACCGCCTTTCAGGTTTGGTGTAGGGGCATCATGGCTCAGAGTTCATAAACGGAGAGGGAGAGAAGGAAACTCACAAAAACATTCACTCTAAACTGACTGGCCTCCGCTCATCATCTGCGCCAGGAAACAGAACCTCACATTTAAATGTGACTTTTGTCCAGTATTTCGATCTTCAGTTAGTGTATTTGAGTTTGGAGTCAAGGAACGATCTCATTGCTTTTGTCAAAATCGATGAGGAGCGGTTGATCACGCCAGAAACGAAAGTAGCACTGGCAGAGGGTTGCCCAGGGGCCAATATTCCTATTATAGTTAATGATTGCTTCGTTAGATTAAATTTTCATTCACCAAAAGAAACCCTGCTTAATATGGACTTCCATGCCTTGTCTCCCTGGATGTAAATCTCACTGATATTAAAGGGACTATTTTTGGTGCCTTTGAGTCGTTGACTCCTGTCAATTATCTGGATAAGTTCCTGCAGGTTTTTTTTTGGCAAGATTTCAGAAGTGGTTTGCCATTGCTTCCTTCTTAGGGCTGAGAGAAAGTGACTGGCCCAAGGCTACACTTAGGTTTTTTTATTAGAACTCATGGTCTCCTGGTTTCTAGCCTGATGCCTTAGCCACTACACCAAACTCCTGAGAACATGAATAGATGATAAGAAACCACTATTGCTACTGGTATTAATGCAGAGTGAACATTGAGAAATTCTCTTTTTTTATAACTAAGAACCACAAACAGGCCTGTTCCAAACACTGTTCATTTTATTTACCCAACAAGTATCCAAACCCTTGAACAGTTCATTCTATAAATTAAATGTGTCTTCTTTTTGTGTGTTTCAGCAACCAAATTACTTCTGTTTTTAAAGAACCCAGTCATAATTAAATCTAAAAAGTAAACTTTTAACCTTTCACTGAAAAAGGTAAGCCTGCCCCACAGTCACAGTTTTGGCAGTACACTTTTCAGAACAAAGAATGCAACCAGGCTAGTAAGTAGCATAGCTTTTCTTTTCCTGGAGTGGATCAATTCATCTGTATGAGGATGAGTTTTGAATGTGTTCTGGCATTCTGTATCTGTGTGAAGGTCTATGTGTGTGGAATCTTCCCTGCAAATGGAAATATCTCTGACAGCCTAGTTTTGTATATGCAATTATTTTCTGTATGTAATAACACTTTCTTGCTGTTACATCAATGCATATCATTTCAGAGTTCAGAGAAGGAATAACAGGTGAACTCATTGTCACTGCTCACTTGTACACTCAAGTCAAATCCCATTCATTTCCAGGATACTTAGCTGTCAAATGGAAAGCACAATACACTTTTTTCCTAAAGCAGTGGCTATTTTTTCTCTTGTGAGATGTGGGGGAGGGGAGAGTGCCTCAGTGTCTGAAAGTGAAACCTGGGATCATTGCCCCTCTTTGGCTGCACAAAAATTTCATGGGAGTGACCAAGCATCCTATTGCACCACTCTCTTCCTAAACACTCTTTAGAAGTTCAATTGAAAATCTAGAAAATATTATTTGCAACTAACACAGCATGGCCTGGGTGCAGAAATCACCTTTTTCTTTTATACTGCTGCTAGAAATGTGTAAAAAGTAAAAATAAACATATTTCTCCCAGTACTTTATACTGTGATGGAAAAATAATAAAGCTGCAAACTCTTCTACAAACACCCCCACCTTTTTCTTTGCCTTTTTTTGCCCCCACACCTCTCTTGTTGCAAACTCTTTCCCCATTTCCTCTGCTGTCCTTGCTCCTCCCCACTTTCATATGTAAACTAGACCAGCCTCAAACTAATGCATAACTCAAACATGACTATGTTTCCACTGCCAAAATGGTCCTTTAATCCTATCACACAGAAAACAATGAAAAGCTTTCACCTAAAATAAGTTCATCTAGGAAGCCAGAGATGAGAAACCACAGATATCCCATCCTCTTAACAATGGAATTCTTATAAACTTTGCTTTACAATAGAAAAATACATATTTCTTTGTTTAAAAAATTATCTCACTTGATCAAAATGCCTCCACAAATCAGCTCCTTCAGATTTCCCACCACACAACTTCAAATTTTATAAAGATCTTTGTCTCTCTATTGTTCAGGTTCAATGATCATTGAATAAAGTTTGGCCATTTCTCCTCAGTGTTGTGCTCCTTCCTTAGGAGAAAATTCCAATACTTGAGCAAGCTTAAACATTTTTTTAAAAAAAATCAGAGCTTTTGGTTTTGATGTTAGGGGATGTGTGTGCATGCATATGCTTTTAAATTTGGTTTTATAATGCCCAGGGGATAGTCAGGTCTATCTACTGTAGCAATAAGTCTCATTGACACAACAAATGTAAATAGAACCATACAACATGGTGTCAAAAATCATGCTAGGCTAAAATATGGCTGATTAGCCGATGGCTCAGTGTATTGTGGGAACCCAGACAATAACTCTTAATTTAGTCAATAATGAGTGCCATTAACCATGTGTGAATAAGGCAATTCTCTTCAAAGGGGAAAGTGAGTTTAGGCTTGCAACTTTCATTTCAGTACAGGTTTACTCAGGGCTTTTTTGTCATAGAACGCCCAGAACAGAGTTCTGGCACCTTTTTTGGATGGAACCTTGTAGGGTAGGCAAGGCGGGTTGTATGACGTGTGTGAGTTCCAGCACTTTTTTTTTTTTTTTTTTTAGAAAAAAAGCACTGGGTTTACTGATCTAATTCTCTGCATACTTAGTATATGTAAGTTGCATTGAATTTAATGTCTTACTTTTGAGCCTGAGGAGATCTATTTTGGATTTTATTAGAATTTCAAGCTTGTTCATAGGGAGTCAGATAGACAAAATCATGCACTATAAATGGAAGAATTCTGGACTCAGAAATGTATCCTGAAACTCAGAAAAGACAGTTCTGCATAGAAAATCTGCTCCAAAGATAGCTTAATTCCAGCATTTATTTGGGGTGGTAGGGGAAGAATTATTTTGTTGATTTTCAAAATAATCATAGTCAGAATCTAATCTACTGTGAATCACTTAGAGTTCTACTGGTAGATCTGTTACAGAACACATAAGGACAAAGTGACATCTCTTTTCGACAAAACTGGGAAGTAAATTAATTGAATTCAGTGAGATTAACAAATTTAAATGCACCATTGAAACAATTTTCACTGTTTTGATGGATCTCTGACTGATTTAAATAATTTTACTTTCAGTTGTGCTAAGGTTAATTGTCATTTACATAAGCATAATTATCTGTGTGTCTGCACGTGTGAATTTAGTTATTTTCAGTGTGGACATGAGCTCAAAAAGACCATGGCAGCTTATTTCAGGGAGAGTATTTTCAAGGTCTCTCAAGACAGTTGTACCTTGCTTTCAGCAGATCTACCCTAGGAAAATATTTTACTGTATCAGTAGTATTTATTTCCAAGTACATTGGAATGAACATCCTTTTCTTGCCAGTGGTTTGATGCAAAAAACAGCTTCTACTGCATATGTAAAAGGGATTATTCTCAATTTATGGATATAACTAAATTGTTTGCATCCAACACCCACAGTACTTTGCTACCCAAACACCTTCTCTCCAAGAGTGCCACCTCAAGGCCTGAAAATATTTCCCTCCTGCTCATGAGGGCAAGGATGTCTAGTAGGCTAGTCATCCAAGGGAAAGGGGCTTATCATGCCTCCCCCCCCAATCCAGTTACACACCTGGAAACAAGTGGCTTAAGCAGGAAAAAGGAGTTGTTTTCAAAAACAGAGAGGATCAGCATTAGACTATTTGAATTCTGGCCTCAGTTCAAGACACAGTAAGACCAAACAGTGTGATTGCAGGGGAGCACCAGAGTTGGGGGGGAGGGGCTGGGTGGTGATGTAAAGTGAAAGTGAGGAAGGGGCTTCACAGTGCTGATTACTAGGCGCTTGTGGAGCTTGGGTTCTTGTACATAGTTATCCCCGATGATCAACCTTGGTACCAGAATGCCTGTAACTGGTCCTGTTAGAAGAAATTGAGCATGGCCAACAAGTTAGATTGCATCTTGCCAATACAGTTGAGAAGTATTTGGATTAAGGTTGATGGACTGAACATATTAACTTGGAGATGACTGACAGACTTCGCTGGATCCATTGGGGCCATGTAGACAAGACACTTCCATGCCAATTGTGTGGCAGTCTTCAAACAACACCATCTGATCTTATTGAAATAATTGACCATAGGGGAGCCTGCTGTAGATCTGAATATACATTGGTAGGTCTTTATGGCGACTTTATACTTTTAACTGATGCTAAATTGGGCATAGACTGTCCTCAACTAGAGGTATCGCTCACAAGTCAGGAGGTATTACTAGATTAATTGAAAAACACTTTGCTACTAATACTGTGGTACCCTGTTATGTCACAAAATGCTTTCTGCGCAGAAAATCTGTTCTATAATATTTGACTACGTGTATGTGGTGGAGTTCAAACATTCCCCTGAGCGGCTTGTTCTGTTTTGGCTAAGCACATGGTATGAACATTTGATTCGCAATCTGTATTTTACAATTTATTACAATAGTAAGATATTTAGTTTTCTTATTTCATGCTGCTCTCAGAATTGTATTGTAGCGTGATGGGGATGTGGGTATACGCACGCGAAAAGTGAAATCAGCTACTGGTGTTTATTAAGCAAAGTATGGCATAGTTCAACACCTAAACCCAGTCTGTACAGGTATGGGCGCGCAAGTTGGCACTCCTTTTTAATTGCAGTCGAAATAAGAAAGGCAATACGCATAAAAGCAACGGAGGAAGTTCGCCATTTGGCACAGCTGAAAAAAAAAAAAATACTCGAATAAGCTCGCAGGCGCTACGGAGTTGCCGTAGAGTAGATCATCCAGTTCTGAGAGAAGCGAAAGCGAATACGAAGATGCACATGCGCACTCCCCGTCGCAGAGACTACGGTGTGACGTTATATACCAGTCTTGCGGGACTTTAAATGTGTAGTTATGCTGTGGTAATGTCAATTCACTTAGCCGCGGAAAGGGAAAGGCTTGGAAAAAGACAGCGGCGAATGTGATTTTGTCCGATCTGCTTGCAAATACTCCTTTCTGAGGCTGTTTTGAGTGTGGCGGGGAGCGGCGCTTTTCTCTGACTAATTGCGAGTGAGCGTCCGCGGGGCATGGCTGGAACTTTGCATCGTGCCCAAGTGGCGCATTTTTATTGCTAGCGCTGAAATCCTAGGTAGACTTCCCCAGGGGACGCCGAACTGGAATTTCTGCCAAGTAGATGTGCACGCGAGGAGGCTGCACCGGGGCCGGGTGGTGTTTTGCTCTTTGGGGCCCTTTACTTTTCTTTCTGCCTCTGGACTTCGACGATCGCCTAGTCCGATCCTCCACGCGTCACCAGAATCTGTGGCTACGCCACCCTCCGCGGTTTTCGCAGCTTCCCCAGAAAGACCGAGCCTCCTGGAAACTTCGCTCGTCGTGCTATAGGCCGCCTCGACGTTAAATGGGCGGGATCTGCTTTTGACTTCTCTCGGCCCGCTTGGCAGAAAATTAGAAGTTGCTCCGAGGCTGTGACTTGAAAAGCCGGTCTAGCGGCCGAGAGCGCATCATTCAAGGGCTTGAGATAGGCGGCTCCGCGGCCGCAGGTTCAAAGCCGGGGAAAATCCTATGGCTGGCAAGTGCCTTGATTTAGAGCTCCGGTTACCCTATGAATTAGTCTGAGCCCTGACATATTACAGGTAGCCCTCGACTTACAACCATTCAAAGTTACAAAGGCACTGAAAAAAGTGACATAACCATTTTTCACACTTATGACTGTTGCAGCATCCCCATGGACTCATGATTAAAATTCAAATTCTTGGCAATTGGTTCATATTTATGACAATCGTAGCATCCTGGCGTCATGTCACATTTTGCAACCTTCTGACAAGCAAAGTCAATGGGGAAGCTGGATTCACTTTACAACTGTGTTACTAACATTAACTGCAGTGATTCACTTAATTCTGGCAAGAAAGGTGGTAAAAATGGGGCAAAACTCAAGTTTCTCGCTTAGCAACAGAAATTTTGGCTCAATTGTGGTCATACATTGAGAACTACTACATCTCTGGTAGCAAAGTTGCAATGCAGCCTTTTTAAGAAGCAAGAAAGTCCATAACAGTGCCGGGAGACCAAGGACAAAAGGAACTGTTTGATGTTGTGTAAAGAAGGGTAAAGGATTTTTCCCAGTAGTAATGTATGGCTGTGAGAATTGGACCATAAGGAAGGCTGAGCGCCAAAGAATTGATGCATTCGAATTGTGTTTGAGAAGACTCGAGTCCATTAGACTGTAAGGAGATCAGATCAGTCAATCCTAAAGGAAATCAACCCTGACTGTTCTCTGAAAGGACAGATACTGAAGCTGAAGCTCAAATACAGTTGTGTGAAAAAGAAAGTACACCCTCTTTGAGTTCTATGGTTTTACGTATCAGGACAGTAAAAACCATCTGGTTCTTAGCAGTTCTTAAAAGTAGATAAATACAACCTCAGATGAACAACATGTGACATATAACACGTCATCATTTATTTTACAAAAAGAAAGCTAAAATGGAGAAGCCATGTGTGAAAAACTAAGTACACCTTTACTGCTTCCATAGGTATGAAGAGGCTAAGTAGCAGCCAGGTGCTGCTAATCAAGTGCCCTTGATCAACTGATCATCAGGAAGTGTGACTACCTCTATAAAAGCTGAGGTTTTAGAGGTTTGCTGGTCTTCAATACTGAGGGAGTTTAGGACGTTTAGGCATGTCCTAAACTCCTTTGCCACGTGCCTCAGCCCATTTACAGGCAGCTTTCCTCTGCTGGCCCTCTCCCCCCACCTCTGCCATTCTCCATGGCCCATTTGGCCAGACACAGTTTGACTTGGCCCTTTGGGGGCAGTGTGTGATTGGTGATGGGCTATTGGTGATCACAGGGGCTGGGGGGGGCAGTGTGCAAGTTTTGGGGCCTTGCAGATCTGTCACCAGGGAGGGAGGGAGGGAGAGTGGTAGCGAGAGTAGCAGCTACTGGGGCTACTGGGGCCACTGGGGGGGACCAGGAAGGGAGGGAGGGGCACCTCAAGGGGGCTTGACAAAGACAGCTTGGCTCATAACTCAAACGAAAGAGGGGAGGAGGAGGAAGGCTGGCCCGTCTTCTGACATTGAGGGGTGGGGGGCAAACAGGCAAATGGCAAGGCCAGTGTGTGGGGGAGTGCAGATGAACTGCAAGGCTGGTGAGGCTTCTGCAATTGCGGGCGGGGGGGGGGGAAGCGCAGGCAAACGGAGGTGGCGTATGAACTGCCAGTTCAGTGTCGGGCCAGAGTCCAGGCGCAGAGGCAACGGAGGGGAGGGTGGAAAAAATGGGAAGCCCCCACCCACTGCTGCCTGCCTGTTGCCCACTCTGCCCAGAGCTTCTGACAGCTTAAAAAAAACCTGCAGAGCAGTGGGTTCCTTTTTTCCCCACCCTCCCCTCCATTGCCTCTGCTCTTGGACTCCAGCCTGACACCAAACGGGCAGTTTGTGCACCACCTCTGTTTGTCTGCCATGCTCCCCCCCACACCCCTGGCAACACCAGAAGACGGGCTGGCCTTGCACTTCCTCCTCTTTTGTTTAAGTTGTGAGCCAAGCTGTCTTTGTCAAGCTCTCTTGAGGCGCCCCTCCTTCCCTTCCTGGTTCACCCCCAACACACTCTGTCCTGTCAGCCCCCCCAGTGGCCCTTGCGGCTGCTACTCCTGCCACCACTCCCCCTCCCTCTGGTCCTGGTGACAGATCTACAAGGCCCCAAAACTTGTGGACCAGCCCCAGTACTTTTTAAAAAAACTTGCATTGCATGCTGCCCACCCCCCACCCCCTGCGATCACGCATCGCCAATTGCACATTGTCCCTGCAGCACCATGACTTCTGCCTGCCACCTGATTGGTTGGGGTTTATTTGTTCCATGCAGCCAAAGAACCAGGTCAAACAGTGTCTGGGTGAATGGGCCAAGCTGAAGAGTGGAGGGCCAGGGGCCCATTGGCCGTGGAGAATAGCTGGGGGAGGGCCAGTGGAGGGGGAAAGCTGGCTGTAAATGGGCTGAAGTTGGTGGCGGGGTGAAGGAGGTGCAGCCAAGGGTCTATGCCTAAATGTCCCATTCTGCACTGAGGTGTGTGTTAACACAATGCCAAAGAGGAAAGACATCAGCAATGATGTTAGAGAAACAATTGTTGCTGTCCATCAATCTGGGAAGAGTTGTAAGGCCTTTTCCAAACAATTTAAAGTCCATCATTCTACAGTTAGGGAAGGTTTTTTCCTCCCGGTATGTACTTTAGGGTGAAGTTGAAACAGTTAAAAAGTACTGTGCCCATCGTACTTGCTTTGGGGACAATTTGCGGGGAGTGCTTCCAGATTTTTGTGATCTGTCCATACTTCAAAAGGCACCTTGCTCCCTTCTAGATAGTGTTGCCAGTTTCATAGCCCCCACCTAATCACGAAGGCCTCCTTCTCCCAAATTGCCCATCTCCTTTCGCTTTCAGTAAACCTTTTAGAGGTGTAGGCGCAGGGTTGCAAGATCCCACTTTTGTTCTTTTGCAGTAATACAGCTCCAACAGCCACGTTGCTGGCATCAGCTTGAATTACAAAAGGCTCCCCTGGGCAGGGGTGTTTTAGGACTGGTTAAGCAGCAAATAGTCTTTTAAATTCTTGAAAGCTGTTTGACAGCCCATAGTCCATGCTAGTGGTTGGCTCAGTCACGGCTTCCCTCCTCCTTTGCCTGTTTTGAGTAGTTCTGTAAGGGGTAGGGCAATCTTGGCAAAGGAGGGGATGAATTGACGATAGAAGTTGGCAAAACCTAGAAAGCTCTGGAGCTGTTTGCGAGTCTTTGGGGGCTGCCATTCTATTACAGTCCTCACTTTGGCTGGGTCCATTTCAATGTCCTCATTGGAAATTCTGTAACCAAGGTAATCTAATCAGGTCTGGTGAAATTCACATTTTGACAATTTGGCATAAAGCTTGGCATTCAATAGCTTCTTTAACACTTCTCTCACCAGCTTTATATGATCAGTCATATTCGTGCTGTATATCAGGATATCATCAAGATACACCAGAACCCCTTTGTATAAATGATCATGTAGGACCTCATTAATCAACTGCATGAATATGGCTGGGGCCCCCTGTAGTCCAAATGGCATGACTTTGAACTGATAGCTCCCCATCGGGCAGTTGAAGGCAGTTTTCCACTCGTCTCCCTCCTTTATTCTCACCCGGTAATATGCCTCTCTCAGGTCTAATTTAGTGAAGACACTCCCCTTAGCCAGATGGGTAAGTCCTTCAGGAGTGGGAGGGGGTATTTATTTTCCACACTCACTGCGTTCAGACCTTTATAATCAATGCAGATACAAAGAGACCCATCTTTTTTTTCTTTAAACAACACAGGGGCTCCCACAGCAGACTTGGCCCATTCAATGAATCCCCTTGCTAGGTTTTTATCCATGTATCGCTGCATCTCCTCCATTTCGAGGGGGAACATAGCGTACATACTCGGTCGTGGGAGTTTGGCTCCTGGCAAAAGTTTGATAGAGCAATCATTGGGTCATGGAGGAGGCAGAGCATCACATTCTTTCTCACTAAATGCCTCTGCTAGATCCCGGTACTCACTGGGGATGAGTGGCTCACCTGGTGGCGGTGAGGCAGCCATGTGCGCTCACTCATTAGGTGGCCTAAAGTTTTCTGTAACGTCAGTTGAATCAGTGGGGGGGGGTGTTGGCCCTATAGGTAGCCTCACAGTTCTCATTCCTTTCTCCCACCAGATAAATGGCTTCCATTTGTCCAACCAGGCTAATCCTAGGATCACAGCCTCAGTCATTTTTGGAGCCACCAGCAAGCGAATAAACTCCCAGTGCCCACCTATTTCTAAATGTAGGGGCTCAGTTAATTGCATGACTAAAGTCCCTCCCATCAGGGAGTCATCAGTTTGCTCAAACCTCATGGGTTTGGACAGCATTTTTGCTCATATGCCCATTTTCATGGCAAATGGCAAGCTAATGATGCATCGGGAGCATCCAGAATCGACTAGCACTTTTAAGTCTGCTTGTGCCCCCGACTTAGGGATTATGAGTTTGGCAGGCAGTGAGAAAGGTGGGACGTGTTGACTCACCATCGAGTTGTTCTCTCCTTCGTCGTCGCTGTCGAAAGAGGGTAGAGTGGGGGCGGGTCCAGCCTGAGTCCCGGCATCCTCCTGTGTGGGGGATGTGACCTGGGCAAAAGCTTCCTGTTTGATCCAGTTGGATTTCTCTCTCGTTGGCTGCTGGGCAGGTTTCTTTCTCGCTGCTGGTCCTGGTCTGCTCTGTAGTCGGGGGTAGGGGACTGGGCAGTTCGCTGCTCGATGTCCCTGCTGTCCACATCGGAAGCAGTTGATTGGTGGGCCTGCAGGTGGCCTGGGTCTTTCAGCAGTCACAGCAGTTGGAGGTTTTTGGGGGGTGGTTGCCGTTGGGGTTGCTGTGGCCTCGACTCAGCTTCAGGTGGGGGAGGCTTCTTATAGCGGACAAGCTGGACATCTAATCTTTCCACCGCCTGGTACCATTCTTGCAGTTGATCAGGTACCGCTCGATAGATGCAGGCTTGAGAGAGGTGGTCGTCCAACCCTTCCCTGAAGTGATGGACTATGGACTGCTCAGGCCACCTCTCTATCCGACCGGCTAACTTGCAGAACTCTCGTATGTATTCCAGGGCAGGCCTGCTGGCTTGTTTTATCTTATGGATCTGTTCTTCTGCTTTGAGGGCAATGGATGGGTCCTCAAATCTTTCTCTCAGTCCCAGGAGGAAGAGGTGGGGATCCTCCAATTCGGGGGCTTGCTCATTATATAAATTGTTCAGCCATTCAGATGCCTCTCCCTCTAAGCTGGACGCAATCACATTGACCATAGCACCTGGGTCCAGGTAGAGATAGGCCCAGCGGTTCAAATGAGAGCACACTTGGTTCTGAAAAATAATAAGCTTCTCTGGGTTCCCATTGAAGGTTGCTCTGAAAGGTGGAGCAATCACTGGCTACTGGGCCCCCCACTGTGGCTGCTGCACCCCAAGGTGCTGCTGACCCCATCTTGGCTGCTGATACAATGGCTGCTGGGCTCCCCACTGTGGCTGTTGCACCCCCAGTTGCTGCTGGCCCCACCCTCGCTTCTGCCATATTCCCAGGGGTTGCACATTCGGGGGCTGTGGCCAACCCCTTTGCTGTGGTTGCAATACTGGCAGTATTGGCCTCCCGAGTTACCGGAGGTCTCCCAAAGGTTGCTGTCTGGGTGGAGGCTGCTGTTGTCTTCCCTGCTGTTGGCCAGCTGGGAGTTGTGGCACCCTCTGCTGCTGTAGGCCCCTCAATGGTTGCTGGATGGGTGGGGGTTGCTGCTGGATCTCCCTCATTTGCGGGCCCCTCAGTGGTTGCTGTGCGTTCAGGGGTGGTGACCAACCTCCTTGCTGCGGTCATCCTCCCACCAGCTGCTGATCTCCTGGCTCCTGCATCACCCCAAGCTGTTGCAAGGCCTCTATTACAGGGCTTTTCAACCTTTTCACGGATTGTGCCACTTTTAGGATATGGCAATATTCGAGTACCACCTAGCAAGGTGTCAAAAACTTGATGACCAAAAAAAAACCTGTTCAAAGTTGCAATTGCACTGAACTGACTTATGACCATTTTTCACACTTATGACCATCGCAGCATGGCCAGGGTCATGTGATTTATATTTGGATGCTTGGCAGCTGATTCATATTTATGATGGTCACACTGTCCCAAGGTCATGTGATCCCCTTTTGCAACCTTTTGATAAGTAAAGTCAATGGCAGGGCTGCTGATGGCCAAGTGCTAAGGTGCCCTGCCTCTTTCTCATTCCCATCTCCTTCTGAAGGAAGAATTTGAACCCCCCCCATATTTTCTCTCTTCCATATATTCATCAAACAAGGAAAAGCCTCCAGAGACAGAAAAGACAAGCTACTGAGTGAACTAACTTAAAAAGGCACATTCCCCTTTAAGAACAGCTACTGGCTAGAAAGGAAAGTTAAGGAGCGCAGCTGGCTCTTAAGGAAGAAAAAAAAATGTAGTAAGTACTGGCTGCCGCTAAGGCAGCCTCCCCAAATGGCTCCATTCATAAGTAAAGGAATGCTACAGGCAAAATCCATTCAGGAGAAAAATACTTCAAAATCCCTTGCAGCAAAACTTACAGCTAACAATAGCAGAGCAATAGAAGCTAACAGGAGACATCAGCCAAATAGAAATTGCCAAACACTCCTTAAGAACACAAAGCCCACATTGCACAACTCCCAGAACTTCAAAGTCACAAAAGCACATAAGAATCCTTCCACTCTCCATCTCCCTCCCTCCGTGTCTCACCTCCAGCTGATGCTACCTTTCTTCATTCCTCATGGAGGGTGACCCTCCCCTGCTGTATTTCTTGCCTGTTTGCTGCTGACAGCACAGGTGGCTGCCACAGCAGTTGTAGATTGGCTTGTTATGTGCTCCTGGCTACTTTCCTTCGTGACCAGAGGGAAGCTCACCTGACCAATAACCAGCCAAGACACAGTGAAGGCCTTTTGTTTCGTTTATTGCAATAAGGTGGGGGAGAAGGTATTGTGGGAAGTCAACCACCCCAGAGAAGGAAATATTAAGGGCAGGAAAAAATATATTTCCTCAGGATCTTGAAGAGGCAGGAAAGCATGCCCAGTTTTCTTAATAGCCCCAAGTCTGCCTCCCCCAAGCAGAAACCAGCTCTGTAGAAATGCAGATGCAGACCATTCAGGAAAGTTGGAGCTAGATTAAGAAGACAAAGACCTAAAATATGCATACCTCACCCAAACTCTAAGAGTCATTAGCCCAGCCCCAGGGAAACATAATAGGATTAAACCACAGATACTAAGGGCCAGAAAAGCACACACAGACTCAGTTCAAAGTTCATGCAACAGGAACAGGAAACAACTCAAAATAAAAGTCTTCAGAGGGTATAAAAACCCCACTCCCTACATGTGTTCCCTCTCTTTTCTGCCAGAGTCATCTTCCTGTCTGGCTCTCCAATAAACTACAACCTTCTTCCCAAAGCAGTTGCCATGTTTATTCCCAGCTTGGATGAACCAGGATGAAGACTCTTGTTCCAACAATTTGGCACCCCAGAGATGGGACTCCAAGCTAACCTCTCCAATGGACTGAGACTGGTAAGCCCCATATTGCCAGCAGCAGATCCCCTTGTGTCTGTAGATGGATTTTCCAGGCCCTGCCTATGTGGAGTCAGGGCAGTAAAGGGAGTTTTGGGTTTGAGCTCAAGGGCTGCTTTGGAAAGAAGGCAAAGGTGAGTACCTCTAAATTTTAACTTTAAAGCCCAGGGGAACAAGGGAACTGTGTGTATGTTTGTGTGAGTGAGTGAGAAGACCCTTTTTTTCCACAATCACAGTTGGATTTTTCTCTTTCTGGTCTTTCCTAGCCGCAGAAAGGATCTGTTTAAGTGCCAAACCCTGGAAAGCATGGGGGTTTGGCCAGAGCGCAGGACCTTTTGTTAGGGAAAAGGGAGAGGCTATGTGAAAATGGAATGGAATGAGTGAATGAGAGAATTGGATTTGGGCAACCAGCTGGTAAGGCCCTGTAAGCAAAGCCCTGTTCAGAGGGTAAGGGGGGCAGAAAAGGAGGGGTCAGTACTCATCGCTTTCCAAAAAGCGCAGGTCCTCCCAGACACACAAGGTGTCTGAAAACCGTGACAGAAAAGGAGGGGTCAGTACTCATCGCTTGGAAAAAAGCAAGCACAGGTCCTCCCAGACACACAAGGGGTCTGAAAACCGTGACAGAAGAGGAGGGGTCAGTACTCATTGCCTTTCAAAAAGGCTCAGGTCCTCCCGGACTAATGAGGAGTCCAAAAACCATGACAAATAATTCCCAGGGTAGGAGGTAAGGGTACTTCGTCAGAGAACTGAAGTCCTCCCCGGACGCTTTTTTGTCCAAAAAACCAGTTTTCTTTTCCTTTTGTACCTGACTGAGCCAAAATGAGCCCCACATCTGAGAGGGAACATGGAAGCGGCAGTTCAAAGGTGACAATTAGGACCCCCCCTAGGAGATTTGCTCAAAACGAAGAGCAAGAGAAATTTGTAAGAAATGGGCTTTGCTCAGGGCTTTGCTGGGAAACCAATTTGGCTAAATAAAGGTACTTAAAGGGAAAATAAGAAATAGTGATTCTCTCTCTTTCTCTCTCTCTCTCTCTCTCTATGCAACCATGTGGTATGTTTAAGATCTGTGCCTTCCCTAATTTGAGTTATCTGAGATTTATGGTGGGAATGACTACGATGTGTAAAACTAAGACTTCTGTTTCCCTTTCTGTTTTCCTTGTCTTTGTGTATATATGTGTACCAAAGTACCTGTTGAACGGTGACCACCGACGCCAGTCAGTTCGGCTGGGGGGCTCACCTCCAAACCCATCTGGCCCAGGGCAGGTGGTCTCCACGGGTCCTAGCCCACAACATAAATTGGCTCGAACTCAGGGCCATCCACCTAGCCCTCCTTCACTTCTCTCCTCAACTGACAGGACGTCACGTTCTGATCCTGACAGACAACGTCACAGCAAGTACTACCATTCCCCCAGATGCCTGTGAGAGCTGCAGAAGGAAGGATTCCTGGAGCCACTGGTCCCCATGTGAAGCCTCAGAAGAGAAAATTAGAAAGACTATAGGGGGAGGGTGGAAAGTCATTGTAAAGTTTTCTTTCTTGCCCCATTTGTATTGTAACAAGCCAGTTGAATGTATTAATGGAGAGATGGCATTTGGGAATAGTTGGGAAGATGTTCCACTCAGATTGCATGGTGGCTTTTTAGTGGATGGCTAGATTCAAAACCCAATTCCATGGCTCAAATGGATGGAGGCAGCATCTCGGTCAGTGTGTTCTGCTTCCAAAGGTTGTGGGGGTCATCTATGCAGGGCTGAAAGACATGGAAATAAGATTCTGCCCCCCCCTTTCTGGGTGGACTCTCCCAGGAGAGGCAGTCAAAAGGTAGGGAGAACAAAGAACAAGAAAAGAATTGGGGGGGGGGGTAGCTTGCAGGCAGTTTGAAAAGGCATCAATACTGCAGTTGTTAAAGAGACAGATAGGCAGACAAAATGAGGACAATCACAGATGAGGACAAGAAAAACCTGGATTCTGGTAAGAGAGCATACATGAAATGTTTCACTTCTGAACGTGAACATTTGCAACATGTTAAAGACAAGGACTTGTAACTTGAGAAAAAAAATGCTAGGCAGCTTGAGAATGCTGAAAGCTCCAAATAATTTTAAAAGCCTAATACTTTAAGGTATGCAATTTTCCAGGGGCAGGAGAATCTGCCTTTAACATTTATTCTAAAATAGACCACATTGTTTTAGAGATTGAGAAATGCTTATATGTTTCAGGAAAAGCTTCATAGTAGTTTCACCAATTAGTGATAGGATAAGAAAAGTAACTTAAGAAAATTATTCCCCACACAAGCAGACTTGAGCTACAGGAGGCTCTTGTAGCTAGACACACATTTTTCAGGAAAAGGATAGATAGATAAAACGCATTTAGAACACAAACCCATTTACAACACAGATATGATATAGTTGTCATTATGGAAACATGGTGGGATAAAACCCACAAATGGAACACTCAGCTAGAGGGATTTCAATTGTTTAAAAGAAACAGACCAAATAAAAGAGGAGGTGAAGTTGCTCTCTATATAAGAAATAACTACATATCTACAGAAATAGGGCACAACAATGATGAAAACTGTCTTGAATGCATTTGGGTCAATATAAAAGGGGAAATAGATGAACCTTTTGCTAGTCAGCTAACTAAGGTATGTAGGAAGCACATGACAATAGAACACAGTCAAACTAGAGTCTTGGACTTTAAGAGAGCTAATTTCAATAAACTTAGAGAGGGCTTGGGAGGGATTCCATGGATGAGAATCCTCAAGGGGAAAACAAGAAGCTTGGGAAATTTTTTAAAAAATAACCCAGTCTAGCACAATACCAACAAAGAAGAAAAATAATAGCTCTCAAAAGAAACCAGCATGGCTGCATAAAGAACTCTCTGATAAATTGAAAGATAAGAGGGACAAGTATAAAAAGTGGAAAGAGGGGCACATAACTAAAGCTAAGGCTCAAAATGAACTAAGGCTTGTGACCAAAGTCAAAAATAATAAAAAAGCAAACAGTCCAACTTATCAAAAACAGTACCATAAAAAATAGATTAGAAACACAAGATAGGCAAGAAAATGGTAAGTGAGCACCTATCCACCCTAGACAAGTTCAAATCACCAGGACCAGATGGATTATACCCCAAGGTTCTCAAGGAACTGGCAGATGTGATCTCAGAACCACTAAACTATATTTTTCAAAGATCCTGGAGCACTGGGGAACTACCAGAGGACTGGAAAAGAGCTGATGTAGTTTCCCTCTTCAAAAAAAAATAAAAAATAGATCCAGGAAACTACAGACCCATCAGCCTGACCTCAATACCTGGGAAGATTCTGGAAAAGATAATCAGCGAGCACCTAGAGGCAAACAAAGTCATTACTAAAAGCCAACATGGGTTTGTCAAAAAGAGATCATGCTAGACACATCTTACTGCATTCTTTGACCCAGTTACAAAATTAGTGGACCAGAGGAATGCTGTGGATATAATTTTCTTGGACTTCAGTAAGGCATTTGATACAGTCCGTATAGGGTTTCCTGCCTGAGCAGGGGGTTGGACTAGATGACCTCCAAGGTCCCTTCCAACTTTATTATATATTATTAAATGCAAGAGTGAAAACTTTCTAGCAGATGAACTTAAAACATTCCCTCCTGCTAACTTAAGGCTGTTCTTAAGAGGACACAGAGAGAAAAAGGAAAACAAACAAACGAACAAACAAACACATTTTTCTTCACTCTGTTTGTTGGCCAGACAAACAGAGTGAGCTATTTCCTTTTTGTGGCTTATTTTAAGCTGAATTTCTAGCAGAATTTTAAAATTCTTTTCTCTTTGGATTTGAAACAGCTAACAGTCACATTTACCTCACAAACAAAGACTTTGACAAACATATATACACAGAGAGAAGAGAACAGAAAGGAAACAGAAGTCTTAGTTTTACACATCCTACTCATTCCCACCATAAATCTCAGATAACTCAAGTTAGGGAAGGCACACATTTTAAACGTACCACGTGGTTGCATAGAGAAGAGAGAGAGAGAGGGAGAGAATCACTATTTCTTATTTTCCCTTTTAAGTACCTTTATTTAGCCAAATTGGTTTCCCAGCAAAGCCCTAGCAAAGCCCATTTTCCACATATTTGTCTTGCTCGCTTTTTTTTTTCATACCATCCAGGACAGGCACTCGCCTCTCATCCCACACCTTGAGCAAATCTCCAATAAGTGTCCTAATTCCAACCCTCGAACTGCAGCTACCCATGTTCCCCTTCCGATGTGGGGTTCAATCTGGCTCAGTCGGGTTTTTCCCAGTAGCACTTCCCAGCCGCTTTTACTGACAACAACCCTGCCACCCCGCCTATCAGTTTTTAGGGCTCCAAAAATTGCCCTAGGAAGACTGCTGTCCCTACAGAGTACGGGCACTTCCAGTTTAGGGAACTCCCTGCCGTCACTTTGCAGGCTTCAAAAATAAATTGTCGGAGGAGGACCTACCGCACAGGTACCAGGCCTCCATTTACACACTGCCTATCAGTTTTCCGACTTAGGAGAGGTCTGGGAAGACCTGTGCTTTTTTTTTTACACTTGAGTACAGGCACTTCCTATAGGTGGGCTTTGCTTACAGGGCCTTACCAGCTAGTTGCCCAAATCCAATTCTCTCATTCCCTCATTCCATTCCATTTTCACACAGCCTCTCCCTTTTCCCTAACAAAAGGTCCTACACTCTGGTCAAACCCCCATGCTTTCCAGGTTCTGCCAATTAAACAGATCCTTTCTGTGGCTAGGAAAGACCAGAAGGAGCAAAATCCAACTGTGATTGGGAAAAAGGGGTCTTCTCACACACAGAGACAGACATACACACATTTGCTTTGTTCCCCTGGGCTTTAAAGTTAAAATTTAGAGGTACTCACCTTCACCTTCTTTCCAAAGCAGCCTTGAGCTCAAACCCAAAACTCCCTTTACTACCCTGACTCCACATGGGCAAGGCCTGGGAAACCCATCTACAGACACAAGGGGTCTGCTGCCGACAAGATGGGGCTTACCAGTCTCAGTCCATTGGAGAGGTTAGCTTGGAGTCCTATCTCTGGGGTGCCAAATTGTTGGAAGTAAAGTCTTCATCCTGGTTCATCCAAGCTGGGAATAAATAAGCAACATGACGACTGCTTTGAGAAGATGGTTACAGTTTATTGAAGAGCCAGACTGAAAGATGGTCCTGGCAGGAAGGAGGAGAGAAATCAAGGGCTGAGCACATGTGGAGTAGGTTTTTATACCCTCTGAAAGCCTTTTGTTTGGAATAGTTTCCTGTTCCTGTGGCATGAACTTTGAACTGAGTCTGAGTGTGTTTTTCTAGGCCTTGGTATCTGTGGTTTAATCCTATTATGTCCCAAAAGTCATATCCTGCTTCTCTGGGGCTGGGCTAATGACTCTTAGAGTTTGGGTGGGGTATGCAGATTTTAGGTCTTTGTCTTGTTGAGTTTTCGGGCTCCAACTTTCTGATGGTTTTACATTTGCATTTGTGTAGGGCTGGCTCCTGCTGGAGACAGAGAGACTTGGGGCAGGGTTGGTTTATGCTTTTAAAAATCCTTTTGAGGAAATATATTTTTCTGCCTTTTTAATATTTCCTTCTCTGGGGCTCTGACTTTCCTCAGTGGCTTGCCAAAACCTCCCTCCTAGGGCTGGACAAAAATAAACCAGCCCCAAAACACTCAGCCATCCCTCATGGCCAAAGCAGGATTTGAACTCAAATCCAGCCTTGCAGCCTGTGGCTATAACCCTGAAACCAAATTGGTTTTCTATAAAGATTTTCCTTCCCCTCCTTGGCTCCAAGGAAAAGGAAAACAAATTGGACACACACAGTATGCAGCAATTAATCATCTTTTTTGCAGTAGCAAGTAGTCCCAAAGACACATATTTATCAGATGTTAAATAAAACATCATAAGATTGTTCCTTTGACAAGAATACCTTCAAATGCATTATTAAGGATAAATCCAAACTAAAATGCAAAGGAAAATCACTGAAGCATGCCACACATAGAAAAACAAAATATCAGAGTTGGATGGAACATTAGAGGTCCTCTAGTCCAACCCCTTACTGAAACAGGAAACTCTATCCATTTCAGACCCTATCAATTTCTAACCTCCTCCCAAAAACCTCCAATAATGAAGCATCCACAGTTTCTGGAGACAATTATCCCACTGATTAATTATTCTTACAGTCAGGAAATTTTACCCAATTTCTGTTCTTTTAAAAACAAACAAAAAAACAAACATGCAGACAGAAACTGCCTCCCCCCTTCCTTCCTTCCTTCCTTCCTTCCTTCCTTCCTTCCTTCCTTCCTTCCTTCCTTCCTTCCTTCCTTCCTTCCTTCCTTCCTTCCTTCCTTCCTTCTTTCTTTCTTTCTTTCTTTCTTTCTTTCTTTCTTTCTTTCTTTCTTTCTTTCTTTCTTTCTTTATTTCTGCATCTCTTAGTTTTCCAAGGCAGAAATTCTTGGGTTAAAAAAGTAACAAACTAAACATGTTTAAAAGGATTGCTCAAAAATTTTATCCCCCTTCAGCAGCCCTTCCACTGTGGGCTTTAACCCCATTCTTCCTTCTAACGTAATGTTATACTGTTTCTGGTGAATTCTGGTGAATTACTTCACCAGGGTTCTTTAAAGTCACCTTTAAAGGATCCATGTGTACCCCTCTTCTTGGGCCCATATAAGAGGGTCCACTTTTCCTTGAGCTTCCTCACTCAAGGTCATAATATTTACAATTATTTATCTTTCATTCCCCATAATAACAATCCCCAATTTACCAATTAAGTACCTTTTGGCCAAATTGCAGCTCCCTTCTACCAAATCATAATCCAGGCCCTTTTGCTACTGTCTGGACCATAGCAGATTTAAATATTGTTGCTTCTACTACATGTCCATAATTGCCTGATCCTTAATCTTCCCTTTCCCAATTTGCATTCCTGGAGGTATATAGTTCAGGGTAAATCTAGTGGCTCCAGAATCCACCAAGTACACCCTTTCCTCCTCCAGGGATCCAACCTTTAAGGTTTATCAGGGGTTCCTAAAAAGCTGGACCAGAAAACAGATTAGTCCCTTGACACCCCTAATCCTCAAAATTCACCAAATTTGCTAGTTCTTCCCCCTCCTTCCTCTTAGAGCACTCATTTTCCCAGTGTCTTTCCTCCTTACAAAAGGCACATTTATTTATTTATTTATTTATTTATTTATTTAGGGACTGGAGAAAAAAAGTTTTGTTTTTTTCCCCTTAGGGGTTTATATCCCCTGGTGCCAACTGGCTGTCCTCACCCCAACCTAGACCTCTCCCAAGACCCTTTACTGATTTCCTGATTACTCCTCCACATCCTCTTTACTGGCCTGTTTGCACCAAACGAGCCATGGTTTTTATCTTATCTTACGTTTATCTCTCTCCTCTTCTCTCTTCGCATATACTTTCTGAGCCTCTTTTACTGGTAATAAATCTATTGTTTTAGTTTTCCATGTGTCTAATTTCTGCATTTTTACCCTAATACCTTCCCATGCTTTCCCTACAAACTGATATTTCAAAATCATTTGATGTCCTGGATTACCAGGACCCAAATGTTCATACTTTTGAAGTTGGCTTTTTAATCTTTCTAACCATTCAGTTGGTGTTTCCTCCTTTCCTTGTTCTAATGACAGTGCCATCTGAATGTTAAGACTCTGAGGCACTGCATTTTTAATACCTTCTATTAAATATCCCCTACAATCAGCCATAGCATTCCTCTCTGCACGCCTGTTACCATCCCACTTTGGATCTACAACAGGGATCTCAGCCTGTTCATTCTTTTGTGAAAACTTTTTCTTACACTGTTCCCTAACTGCTCACCTAATCATCCCGTTCTCCTCTGGTGTAAACATGTTAAAAGTGGGTTGCATTTCTCCCCATGAATATTCCATTGGTCCTAAAAACATTTCTAACATGTTTTCCTACTTCAATAGGATCTTCTATTAGTTTGGGCAATTCTTTACTAAATTGCCTGATTTCAAAAGCTGTTAGGGGGGGACAATCATTATTTTTCCTTGGAGAGGGGTTTTCCCCTCTCTTGTCACCTTCCAAACTATAGGAACCTCAAGAAATACATAGCTATCTACTTAACTCTTTCACACAAAATAGCAGATCAGAGTTCTCGCCTTTCATCCTGGCCAGGCATAAAACTTCACACAGCTCCTTTCTTTCTCTCCCCCTCTCTTCCATCTGATTATTTCCATTCTTTAACACCTTCTATTGTCCTTCTAATTACTAAGAAACTAGCCTTCTTCACCCTTTCTTGCATTTACACCAGACACAAAAAAATTCCAAGTGCTTCACCCCAGGCAAAACAATCATTCTTATTTTCAAGGAGCTTTTTCAAAGCCAATGAGCTCCATTTCCCAAATTTCCTTTTGGAATAAGGACGTGTTGTTTTGTATATTACTGTTAGAGGGTCTCTCCCTCCCCTCCCCCAGGTCTTTAGAAATGAGTCAATACAAACACACAAACATACAGACCATTAAACATCATTTCCAGACTTTTGGAGGTTTGTGTCCCTTTAAATTTCCACTTTTACTCTTTTGGGGCAACTTGTGGCTTGTTCTCCAGGCAGTGGGGAAATGCAAGGAGCGTTTCTGATAGAAATATAATCTGGGACCTTAACCACTGCCTATCCATTCCCCACCACTCTAAGCCAAGCTGAGAAGCCCAATTTAATTTATTGGCTGGCCAAACATGTACTTAGGCCAGATATATACTGTAATGTATCGTCCTTCCTCTGTTCAAATGCCTTGTTTAAAGCATTGACTTAAAATACTTCAACATTCTCCCTAAGGGATTCCCATCTCTCTAAGGGGGTTCATTTCAGAATGTAAATACCTTTCCTCTTTTTCCTTATTGGCTGGCACACTGGCCGGGGTGGTGTCCCTCCTCTTCAAATTCTTATTGCCCATTAATACCCCTCTGACATATAGATACCCCTCTGGTATCTTACATGTCCGGCTGAGTTGAAGTCCTTCCTTAAGTCGGCCGACTTTCCCTTAGGTTTTCACTGGGTCCTGGCTTTTTGTCTTGGGATTTCCAAGTCCTTCTTGTTTCAGCAGGGGCAATCCGACCTTTAGGGCTGGGAAAAACTTACCCAGGTACGCATTCCCCTTTCGAATATCCCCGGCTGCCAAAGATGGAATGGATGCAAATCCCGGACGAGCCCCCAAGGCTGTTATGTGCTCCTGGCTACTTTCCTTCATGACCAGAGGCAAGTTCACCTGACCAATAACCAGCCAAGACACAGTGAAGGCCTTTTGTTTAGTTTATTGCAATAAGCGGGGAGAGAAGCTATCAAAGCTTGGTTCTCTCCAAAGTTTTAACCCAAAATATTTCCTTCTTTATACATCCCTTGTCCTGGCTGCCACATCCCTCCTCTTTCCCCATTGGCTGAGGTACTATGAGGTTACACTCTTTCTGACCGCCTCCTACATATTTCCTGCTACATACTAAATCATACATCACATGTACATTAAAATTAGGAGATAATTTATGCAAGGTGTGTCAGTTAATATTAATCAATTAATTGTGCATGCTCAGTTGCCTGAGTTCTGGCCCCCCTTTTTATGACTTCTTAGAAAAATAGGTTCTTTCCTGTTTTGCTAGTTATCTTCTATTACAGATGTTTTCTTCTTCCTTTTCCCACTCTTTTTTTATAAGAATTTTATTGGTTTTTTAAAATTTTTTACAACAAAGTGCTCAAAGCACACCATGGTGTTAGGGTGAACAATCATCCAAAAACAAAACATTTATGCATAATTCAGTCAATACCTCTAGTATTCCCTCTCTTTTCCCCTTAACTAACATAGCTTGTTTAAAATAGTTCAATCTAGCTTAAATTTAATCAACCTGTACCTGTTTCTAACACTTTAAAAATTTATACAACCATGATCAAATTAACTTTAAATACAAACTCTATCAGTTCTGGTATTCCTTCCAAATATATTCTAATACCTTAGTTTTTATTATAAATTTTATTTAATTCTTTTTCCACTAATATCCCTTAATTAGAATAAAGTATTAGTCTATCCTATATATATCTAGTCTATCAACTAATCAATCTCTTTTAGCTAACAGACACAAAAATAGAATAAAATAAAATAAAAAAATCAAATCTTAAATTCTTTCAATCCATTAAACATAGTTCAATTCATATCCAATTAAATTATCGTAACTAATAACATCGATCTTATCAAGCAGAAATCATCTTATTAGATTAATTCAAGATTACATAATAATTTTCTTACAAATGACCCTATTGTCCTAAACAAAAAAGAACACATTCTTAAAGCATTTAGTATCTATTTCATTAATCACCCCTTTTTTCTCTTACTTGTAACTCATAATCTTAATCCTAAAATCAAATCCATAAATCGAAATTGCCTTTAATCCATTATCTCACAATATCTCTTTTTTAAGCTAAAAATTAATCTGTCCTAAAGCTATATAAACCATCAATCAACTTTAAACTAACAAGATAACATCAAACTTTAAGATATTTCAATTCATTAATCATCAAACAAATAGATCATCAGTAATTTCCATATAGATAAATTTTATATCTTCCATTAATCCCATTTTTCTTACATCTAACTCATAATCTTGGTCCTTAAGTCAGTCCATAATTCTAGATTGCCTTTAGTCCATTACTCAAAACTTTAGCTTTCATTTTTTAAAGTCTTATTCTAAGTTTTTTGAAATGCCAAGTAGGTTTCCATAGCAAAGCTTCCTTTCCAACAGATAGGTCTCTCTTTGTTGCTTGTAGTATCATTTGAATCAGTGAGAACCATCTTGGCCTCTGAATTGGCCTTCTGATTTTTTTACCATAAAGTCTCGTTGCTTTAAAATTCCAGGTCCCAGTCTTTGCTTTTTCTGATTCTCAACGCCATAGGTGAATTGCATATAAGGCAAAGTCAATTTCTCTTTATTCTCAGTTAAGTCCTCTTCTTGTGTAGTCTGTTTGGTAGAAGAATCAGGTGCAATCTGAAAGTCAGTTTTGAAGTTTGAAGAAGAGAGTCTGGCTCTTAGTTCTGTAGTAAGCTCATTCATTGTGACACATATTTCCTCTTTAGTCTCATAGATTTTTTCCAGAATAAGTTTACAGTTTAGATGTGAGTGCAGCTCCATTTTAAAAGAAAATTATATAAAGAAATCATCTCCTCTCCAGTTGCAATATTACTTTTTAGCCAGTAGATGTCCTCAGTAAGCTAAAAAATCTTTTTTCAAAAGTCATTTCATTTTTCATTTATTTTTCTTTACCTTTCCCTTTTTTTCTGTTTTTCCAGGGAAAAATAGAGGAAGAAGTACTCAAAAAAACAACATAGACTAATAATAAAGTTCTTAGGACATTTTTTTTTCCAGTACCCCAAAACATACTTGTATAACAGAGCAACGTAGTTTCTAAAGCTTTGTTCTATTCTTTTGTTCGCCTTTCTTCCCAAACGAGTAAAAGCTGCCTTTCTGAGCCAGGGAAATATTTTCAACACAGCTCTTACAGGCAAAAAAACAAACAAAAAAGAAAACAAAGAGAGGGAAAAAAAAGAAGGATCTCACCCGGATTCACCACGGTGGGTTCGAAGCTTAGCTGTTCTTTGACTTGCAGTTTCTAGCGGCTAAGTGATCAGCCATTTTACTGGCCGATCTTCTTCTCCGTCAGCCCTCAGAGTCTGGCCCGGACAGCTGTCGCTCCTCCACAGCCGAGCAAAGCCTCTTCAACGAAAGTTGCACCCTCCAGGGCGACTTTAGACCCGTATAAAGGTCTACCGGTGGAGGGAAGCTAGCCGACGAAGAGACGAGTCTCTTCGTACGACTAGGAGCGCCGCGACCTGGAACCGGAAGTCCTTCCTTTTCCCACTCTTAAGACCCAGCTATTTTTGCCTACATATTTCCTTTACATCCTTTCTTTATGTTAACCTTTCCTCTTTCCCACCATAGCTTCTCTACTCAGTAAATTTCCACTGCAGCAAATTCAATTTTAAATTTCTCTTTCAATATTAAATTTTGAAGACCTTTTTTTTACTTCTGTCAGGCTCATGGCCAGCCTGCTTGATGTCCTCTTTCCCCCACCCTCCTCCTTCCCCTTCCCCTTCCCCTTCCGTGCAGCTAGAGCTGACTCCACCTCCTCCCAAGGCTTCTTTTTCTCTCTCTCCCTCTCCCGCCCAAACTGCCTCCTTTTATAGCCTCTCGTGTCTCCGGCCCCCCTCCTCCTCCTTTCTCATGGGGGAGGGTGAGCCAGAAGTGAGCATGGGGCCTTTGCCTCACCCCAGCCACTCTGCAGCTCCAGTGGACTCTCTCACAGTAAGTCCTTGCTTGCTCTGACTCTTTTCCTCCCACACTACACTTGGCTAGGCAGGGCTGTGTACCACCTGCCACTTGTTAATGTACCACAAGTGGTACGCGTACCACTGGTTGAAAAGCCCTGCTCTATTAGCTGCTGCAAGCTCAGAGGTTGTTGACCTTCCACCTGCAGGGGCTGCCAAACTCCCCATTGCTGCAGGGAGCTGGAGGCCCTGGCAGGGGACTTCAGGGTCTGGAAGGTTGTCTGATCTGTGAAGGAAGGGCTGGGGGCCTCTCTCGGCAGGAGTTGTTCCCTGCTTCTCACTTCTAGGTCTTCAAATTTTTCTGCCAAATTTTCCACTGACTGACTACGAGCTGCAGGCAGATATTTCCACTCATCCGAGTCCTCAGTGGCAGACGCTCTGGCTCCACCAGTTGGGGGAATGCAATATGTGGGAATCCCTTCGTGGTAGCTCCACCTCATCTGCCTTTGAAGCCCTTGAAGGTTGCAAGGCCGTCTCGAGGCGTCTGGAGTCTCCATTGGGCTTGTCCCAATCTGACAACCAGATCAGCTCTCCTAGCTGCTTGTGTTTTGCTCCCAGCTGGGAGGCCTGCAAAAGTTCTTTCTCCACCGGCTTGCTTGCTGTTGCTTCCCCGTCTGGGGTAGCAGCTGCTGCCAGGAAACTGGCTTCAGGCAATTTGTCTTCCTTCATGATGAAATCTTCCCTGAATCTTTGCCAGCTTTCCTCCCAAGTCTAGGGATAGCGACTGGGGCTCAGGACCCCTAAATAATTTGGAAAGTTTGGAGTTTTTGGCTTAATGTCATGGTTCCGACAGATGAAACTCTTCAAAGAACTTTGAGGCATTGTTTACTTTAAAGAATCTTTATGGGAATAGCATAGCTTCGGCACTAACATAGTTGAAGCCAAAAACTGGATTCTCCTCCCCTGAGCACATAGTATCAAAGCACAATTCCCTCCTTCAATTAACAGTCATAAATCACATTGTCCAATTAGTTTGAAATGCAGGCTTTCCCTACTGTTCTGCTACCCGCCAATTCTTATCATCTCTTATTTCACACACTAGTACAATATTGTTATGTCTAACTAACTCCCACCACATTCCGCCTCCTCCCCCAGCATCATCTAATTCTAAGAGTAAAGCATAAGAAAGAAAAAGGCTGCATCTTCATATGTTGTCAAAGCAAGAACATCCAATGTTAGCAGTGTTGACACTAGGATTGCATTGGCTTTTATGGATGCTGCCACACACTGCTGGCACATATTTAAGTGATTGTCCACTAGGATTCGAAGATCCCTCTCTCAGTTACTGCTATTGAGCCATGATTTACCTAATCTGTACCTGTACAATTGTTTTTTCTTTCCTAAGTGCAAAACCTTACTTTTCTCTACATTGAATTTTGTTTTGTTAGATAGGGCCCAGTGTCGAGATCCATCTGGATCTTAAGCCTGTCCTCTGAGGTATTGGCTATTCCTGCCAGCTTAGTGTTGTTCGCAAATTTGACGAGTTTCCCTTCTATTCCCTCTAGATCATTTATGAAGATATTGAAGAGTACTGGGCCTAAAATGGAACATTGGAATACCCCACTGCTTACTTCCCTCCATGTGGCTTTAGTACCATTAAGGACTACACAGTGAGTTTGCTAGCTAGTTACAAATCCATCTGGTGGTGGTGCTGTCTATCCCACATTTTTCTAGCTTACTAAGAAGTAGCTTTTGGTCTTTGTCAAATTACTTACTGAAATCTAGGTATACTATGTCCACTGCATTTTGCTGGTCCACTAGTTTAGTCACTCTTGTCAAAGAATGAAATAAGATTTGTTTGGCATGATCTGTTTTTGACAAACCCATGTTCGCTTATGGTTATAACCTTGCTTGCTTCTAGGTGTTTGCAGATTTGTTGCTTGATTATCTTTTCTAGGATCTTCCCAAGTACTGATGTCAGGCTAATTGGTCTGTAGATTCCTGGGTCTGTGGGTTTTTTTTTTGTTTGTTTGGGTTTTTTTGGAAGATAGGAACCACATCAGCTTTTCTCCAGTCTTCAGGTAGTTCCTTGGTGCCCCAAGATTTCAAAAGGTACAGTACAATGGTTCCAAGATCAATTTGCATTTCTAGTCTACATTTTATGGCTCTGTTTTTGGTAAGTTGGGTTATATTTTCTTTTTGCTTGAAGACAGATGCAAAGAATGAATTAAGCAGTTCTGCTTTCTTTCTATTGTCTGTTACTTCCTTGCCATCGTCTCCCATTAGTGAACCAATTGTTTCCTTGACCTTTTTCTTGTTTTTTATGTGTTGAAAGAAACTTTTATTATTATTATTTTTTATATTTGTTGGAAGACTTACTTCATTCTGAGCCTTAGCTTTCCTGACTTCATTTTTGCAGATTTGGGCTATTTGCTGGTATTTTGCCTTAGCTATGAGTAATTCTTTCCATTTTTTATACTTATTCTTTTTATCTTTCAGTTTATCAGAGAGTTCTTTGTGCAACCATGCTGGTTTCTTCTTGGATTTCTTATTTTTCTTTTTCAGGGGTATTGTGCTAGACTGGGCTTTCATAATAATATTTTAAAGAATTTCCCAAGCTTCTTGAGTTGTTTTCCCCTTTAAGATTTTCATCCATGGAATCCTTTCCAAGCTCTCTATTAGTTTTTGAAATCAGTTCTTTTAAAGTCTAAACCACTGGTTTGATTATGTTCTATTTCTTGTGTCTCCATTATATTGAATTCTAATACAGGTAATCCTCTACTTACGACAGTAATGGAGCCTGCCCATTTCAGTCGTAAGGTGGGAAGATGTTAATTCAAACTCGTTAGAGCCCTCATCCTGGATCACCCCAATGCATACGTTAAACAAATGTAGGGGAGAATGCAGGGGTCATTAAATGTGCAGCAAAGGAGGACTCCACCTACTATGACTGTGATTATGCTAGTGATGAGAATTTTCAACCAATGAAAGTCTGGTAACCACAAGAAGAGCCAGGAGAGGTCCCAGGATGATTGGTTTTGTCCAATGTTCTGTGCTAGTTCTTTTAAATGTTTGATATCTTGTTCAGTTAGTCCAGATTGGTCAGATAGGTTGAAACAGCAAAGCCCACAGAATTTTTCACAGCCATGATTGTGCCTTAACAATAAGTAGTCAATAGCTGCTCTATTCTCGAGGGTTGCTTCTCTGACTTGCCTTAATTCCTTGTTTAAGGCATCTAGGGCATGGGACGTGGTGTTTAAACTTTTTGCTAGGGTACATGCCAGACTGTTGAGGTTCCTGGAGTTACATACTGCCAGTCCTTGTTGCCTATGCAAAGAGGGCATCAACATACTTAATCGCCCAAGTGTGCACGGTCCTCCTGTGGAGTTAGCTGGTAAATAAGAGTAAGCTATTTTTCCACAAAGTAAGAACCATCCTGGTGGAAGTTTCATATAGCTGTAAGAGAAAATGACAGGTTCAGTGTGGTTGTAAATTAATTCTGTATTGTTGAGGTTATGGATTTCTGTAAATCTCGATGTGTGGTGTCCTATCAGTGTAAAACATGTTGCTGAGTGTGTGACAGCTGTTACCTGAAGGGTGTACATGCTCTTGTCTTTTGTGTCTATACTATCTGCCCAGTCAAAATGTTGGTGTATGTGGCATTAAGTGGGAATTCCCTGAGTTTCGTGTTGTTAGTAATAGCTTCTGGTCTTAGTGCTACCCCCATTAAACAGGTGGTCAGAATATCCTTTACTGACCTCCCTCCTGTTAGGCAGAAATCTGTAGTATTTAGTACTTCCTTTGCTAAATATTCCCATATGTTTCCCTTTTCGGGGAATAATTTTGGTTCCATAAATCCGGTGGTGAATACAATACATGCAAAAATACAATACATTTTTATACATAGATTTACAATTTTGAGGTCAGATGTCTTGCCCTTACCCTCCCCCATTTAGTTCAGCTTCAAAGAGGTGCTTCAAAGTCCACTCTTCGGTTTCTGGGTCTCTTCTGAGTGTTATAGGTGGTACCTTTGGTGTGGCTTCAATATTAGGACTGTGGTCTACCACTGCAGGCTTCATATGTGTCCAATGAATCCAGGAGTTCCTTTCTGCAACCTTTACTACTGTATGGGTTGTCAGCAGGACTTGGTAAGCACCAGTCCACTTAGGTTGTAATGGTGATTTTCTGACATAGGCCTTTATCCAAATCCAGTCTCCTGGTTCGAAGGGGTGCAGGCTTTCTTCCAAAGGCAGGGTCTGCTGTAGGGCACTCTGTTTCCACAACTCCCAGAGTTGTTGCTGTAGGGTTATAAGATAAGAAGATAAGACCACCTCCCCTCTCTCAAGGCAGAGGGAGTGTGGGTCTAGACCTTTTAGTGTGTCAGGTGGGTGGCCGAACAGTAGTTTGAAAGGTGAGATGCCCAAATCCCATCTTGGCCGGGTTCTAAGATGGAACAGGGCTACAGGTAATACTTGGGGCCAGGGTATGTGTTTCTCCTGGCACAGCTTGCCCAGGAGGGTCTTTAATTCTCTATTCTGGTGTTCTACGCCCCCCGATGAATGAGGGTGTGCCGGGGTGTGTAGCTCCTGTCTGATTCCAAGAGCCTGGAGAATGTATGTAACGACTTGTAACACAAAATGTGTCCCTCTGTCCATATCTAAGACAGTTGGGACCCCAAACATGGGCACCAAGTCTTTCAGGAGGTGTCTGGCTATCTCCAGGGCTGTAGTGTGGCGGCAGGGGTACGCTTCTACCCAGTGTGTTAAATGGTCCCTGCACACCAAAATATATTGGTAGCCACTAGCTTTTGGGAGCTGTATGTAGTGTAACTGAAGCTTTTCAAAGGGGCGTTGAGCCCACCATCTTCCCCCTTGGTGGATTGCCTTTTTGGAGGATGAATTGTTTGCTTGGCATGTTTGACATCCTCTGGCAATGTGGGTGGTCTCACTGTACACTCCTGGAGCATACCACACCCTTCTTATGGCATCCACCATAGCCTGTGTCCCGTAGTGCCCCTTGGAGTGTAATTGTTGGCATATTAGGCATAGCAGATGCCTAGGGGCTATGGGTCTCCCATCAGGGACCCACCAAAAACAATCATGATAGGTTGTTTCACATTTTTCTTCCCAAAATTTTGTTTCCTCTGGCTCTACAGTAGTAAGTCCAGTTATTGTATTTTGTTTTCTAAGTTTGTTGCTGGGAAAGTGGTGGACACTGGTACAGGTTGGGTAGCAGCCCATTTGGCTGAAGCATCAGCAAATTGGTTACCCCTGGTGATGCTGGAGTCATCTTTTTGGTGGGCTCTACAGTGAATCACTGCAAGGGAGGAAGGTAGATGGATGGCTTTGAGTAGATCAGATACAAGGTCAGCGTGGGCAAGTGGTTGGCCATTTGATGTTAAAAAACCTCTCTGCTTCCACAGAGAACTGGTCGCATGACAGACTCCAAAGGTGTATCTGGAGTCAGTATATATGTTGGTAGACCGGTTCTCCACCATTTTGCATGCTTTTCTCAATGCGATTAGCTCAGCCGCTTGTGTGCTGTAGCGCAGCGGCAGCACGGAAGCCCAAACTATTTCATGTAAGGAAACGACGGCTGCTCCCATTATTTGCTTTCCTTCTTCTAAGTAAACGGAACCATCGGTGAATAGTTCTAATTCTGGATTTTGCAGGGGGGTGTCAGCTAAATCTGGGCGGGGTAATTCAGCATCTTGTACCAGATGTAAGCAGTCATGCAAGGGTTCAATTGACAGTTCAGCAGGCAGGAGGGTGGCTGGGTTTAGGGTGTTGCAGCACTCAAAAGAGATGTGTTCCGATGTAAATAACTCTGTTTCATATTGGGCTAGACGCTGTTGTGTGAATGCTTGTGTTTGTGATTTTAGCAGTATAGCAAACATGTTGTGGGGAACTTGCAAGATGAGGGAATGACCTAGGACCAAATCTTTTGATCCTTTAACCAGTTCCACTGTTGCAGCTACTGCTCTTAAGCAGGGAACTGTTCCTCTTGCTACTGGGTCTAATTGGACAGTGTAATAGGCTACTGGTCTGAGTGTTGGACCGAATCTCTGTGCCAGCACCCCTGAACCCACACCCTCACATTCATGGACAAAAAGGCTTTTTGTAATCAGGGAGACCCAGGGTGGGGGCTGAGGCTAGAGTTTGCTTTATCCTTTGGAAGGTATTTGTTAATTCCTTTGTCCATTCAATAGGATCCGGCTGATCCTTTGAAGTTAATTGGATTAAAGGTTTTGCCATTTCCCCAAAAGAGGGAATCCAAGGGTGGCAGAATCCCAAGACCCCCAGTAAAGCTCGGACTTGATGTTTGGTTTGTGGGTGTTTCATTCCCAGGATGGTTTTAACCCTTTCTGGTGCTAGCCTCCTAATCCCAGGAGCGATGATGTATCCCAAATAGGTCACTTCATTTTTTAAGTACTGTAGTTTTAAGGGTGAGGTTTTGTGTCCTCTCTCACTCAGGCACTCCAATAGGTGGTAGGTGTCAGTCCTGCAGCTTTCCTCTGATTCAGAGGCTAACAATAAATCGTCCATATACTGTATTAAGGTGGAATTGTATGGCAGGGAAATGGAAGCGAGGTCTGCTTTTAAAATTTGGGAAAATAGGGTGGGGGACTCGGTGTAGCCTTGAGGCAGTCGAGTCCAGGTGTATTGCTGTTTGTCCCAGGTGAAAGCAAATAAGTATTGTTATGCAGAATCTACAGGGATACTAAAGAAGGCTGCGCAGAGATCTACCACTGTAAAGTTGGTGGCTGACGCTGGCATTTCTGTGATTATGGTGACTGGGTTCGGTACTATAGGTGCTCTTGGTACCACGTGACTATTTATGGCTCTCATATCATGTACAAAATGATAAATGGGCTTTCCTTCGCTGTCTAATTTGGGTTTCCGAACCGGGAAGATTGGAGTGTTACAGGGGGAGGTGCATTTGCACAATACCCCCTGTTTCAGGTATGCTTTTATTAATTTCCGAATGGGCTCTATTGCTTTTGGCTGTATTCTGTATTGGGGAATGCATGGTGGTGGTCCTGCCTTTACTTGAATTGTAACTGGGGTAGCTCCCTTTAACAATCCCACTTCAGTCGGGTCCCATCCCCATAGAGAGGCTGGTAGACTTCTAAGATCTTCATGCAGCTGTATTTCTTTTTCAATTGAGCACATCATGGTAAAATGTGGGTGTTTGAGTGGGACGTCTACGTGGAACCCTTTTGTGGTGCATTTAATGGTTGCCCCCAGCTTACAAAGCAGGTCTCTGCCCATAAGGGATAGAGGGGATTGAGGGCAGATGGTGAATGGGTGTTCTAGAGCAGTGGTTCTCAATCTTTCTAATGCCGCAACCCCTTAATACAGTTCCTCATGTTGTGGTGACCCCCAACCATAAAATTATTTTCGTTGCTATTTCATAACTGTAATTTTGCTACTGTTATGAATCGCAATGTAAATATCTGATATGCAGGATGTATTTGCATTGAACATAATTAAAGCATAGTGATTAATCACAAAAACAATATGTAATTATATATTGTGAAATATTTATTTTTAATTACAAAAAAATGAAATTTTGTCTTGAAGCATGGTGTAGCATGGGTAACAGTCTTAATATAACAACAGTAAACTACATTGCTACATTTTTCAACACTGTGCGTAAAAAGCCAACATCAGTGCAAAGGTTGAGATTGCTTCTTTTTCACCAGATCAGAAATTCTCGGGGCAGTCTTTGCAAGAGCATAACGAAGATCATCTTCCACAACAAGTCTACTTCTGTATTTAGACTTGATAACCAACAAGCTGGAAAACCCTGTTTCACAAAGATATGTTGTTGGAAATGGAAGAAGAAGGCGCAACACAGTCTCAGACAGAACAGGATATGACTGCAAACATTTGATCCAGAATTTTGAAACTGGCATTGTGGAGAAATCAGTTCTCGCTGCATCGCTGTTAATAAGTTCAGAACTCCTCTTGTGCTGTCTCAGGAACATTTTCAACGTTGACTGTGAATGGGCTTCTGGCAAGTGCAAATGGGGTGTCAGGTAGATTTGGAAAGTACGATGAGGTTTCATCTGCAAGCATGCGCAGGTGTTCTTTAACAGAACTTATCATCGTAATCCTTTTGTCTGGTTCAATGTCATGTTCCTCAAAGAAAGCATATAAGGCAGGCAACATGTAAATTTTATTTTCATCCAATTTGTTTTGCCAAAGCTGTAGTTTCATTTGGAATGATCGGATCTTTTCAGACAAATCGAGGCATGTTGCATTTGGTCCTTGCAGTGATAAATTTAACTCATTCAAGATAGCATAGATGTCAACCAAGTAAGCTATTTTCTGCAGTTCACTGTTATCGCTGAAAAGAGCTTAAAACTGTGGTCTTGCTTTCTGACTAAAAAACATCTTGAGTTCATCACGAAGCTCAAAAACATGTTTTAAAACTTTTCCTTTAGACAACCATCTCACTTCAGTGTGAAATAGCAGAGTATTGTTTGGCCCATCCAACTCGTTGCACAGTTGTGAAAACAGTCGTGTGTTTAAACTGCTTGCCTTTACAAAGTTGACAGAATTTATGACGCTTTTCATTACTTCTCGTAACTCTTGTGGCAGCGTCTTTGTTGCTAATATTTGCCAATGAATCATACAGTGAGTTCCGATGACTTTTGGTGACTCATTCAGTACCAAACGTTGAAATCCAGATCTACATCCTGGCATAGCTGGAGCACCATCTGTGCAAACACCACAAACCTTTTCCCAAGATATCTTATGCTCTTTCAGAAATGAACCAACTGTGTCAAATACACCACATGCAGTAGTTGTCGTTTCAAGAGGTTTGCAAAACAGAAACTCATCTTTAAAGTCGCCATCGTTAATATACGTCATGTAAACCAGTAACTGGGAACAGCTTGCAATGTCTGTAGATTCATCAAGCTGGATACTAAATATTGGAAGTGGAGCAGATTTAATTTCTTGGATTACCTGATCAAGAATATCAGCAGACATGCCATCTATTCTTCTGCGGACAGTGTCATTGGACAACGAAACTGCACTCAATTTTATCACAAATTCATCTCCGATCGTAAGTCGAACAATGTCTTTGGCCGCTGGCAACAGTAACTCCTCAGCAATGGTGTGAGGTTTCATAGCTCTGGCGATTCTGAGTGCCACCAGATATGAAGCTTCAACGGCTGCTTCGTTTTGTTTGTGGTACTTGCCACCAGTGTCAAGTCTGGCTTTCTTGAGTCCATCAGTTTTGGTTCTAAAATAGTTTGTATCCTTGCCAGCATAGGTCGGATGCTTGCTCTCAAAATGGCATTTCAGTTTGTTTGGTTTCATTGATTCGGCTGATAGAACTTCGCAACAAATTACACATTGCGGTTTCTCGATTCCCGCTGTAAATATTGAGGTAAACCCATATTGCAAGAAATCCTCACTATATTTCCTTTTCCTGATGTTCTTCAGATCCATTGTCATTGAATGGTTTGCTAGTGAAAATATGTAACAACAGCTTCAATAATACAAAACATGACACATGGCATAGTTCAGTCAAAACAGTTCATTAAAGTTTCCTATGATTTACCATTCTCTGTGTTGTTTTATTTACAAACCCAGTGTTTCTCAACCTTGACAATTTTATGGCATGTGGACTTCAACTCCCAGAACTTCACAGCCAGCAATCGCCAACTCCATGGAAGGAGTCTTACTCGTTCGTTGGAAAATCAACTCTACTATCCTGGGAAAGAAACCAGGCTCATGCAATTCACATTTTTAGCCAGAGATCTGAGACCATGAGAAACCACAAGTCCATATTTAGGTGGCCACTTAACCAAGTATTCATCATGATTTGGGAGCCCAAGATGCACCACCCAACCACAGGGAGTGTAGGCAGAATCTGCCCAATATTTGCTGAAATACGTTGCACTCAGATTTCATTCTGGGAATGAAATATTAAAAAGGAAAAGAGGAGAAGAAATCAATTTTTATTCTCCATTTCCAAACCCTCTTCCTGGAAGTCATAACATGTAATTAAGCACTTCAACAAATTACTCCATTATTTGAGTAGGCAATGAATTAAGAAGTTGCACCATGTAAGGAAAGAAAAGAAAATTAACCAAAAGAAAAGAAAAGAAAAAGAAAAGAAAAGGAAGGGGCACAAGAGGACAGGACAGGACAGGACAGGACAAGGAACAAGAGAGGAGGAAAGGCGAGGGTGAGGAGAGGAGAAAAAGAAAAAAGGAAAGAAAAAAGAAAAGAAAGGAGGGGACAGGGGAGGGAAGGAGAGGAGAGAAAAGAATGGGAGAGGGGACAGGAGAGGGGGAGAAAGGGGGGGTAGAAGAAAAAAAAGAAAACTCTGCTTCTTGCGCGGAGCCGGCAATCGCGGAGCAAGACGCCCGTTCGGTGTTAGGCGTAGCATTGCTTAAAAAGCAATGTGATTCTTCAGTTTTAGTGCACAAAATTCACCAAACTTTCTTAGCACTTCTAAGAAAACATACATAAGTTGGAATCTGAAAAAGTTAAATATATTGAAATCCGTGTTTTAGTTGTCATCTTAAAAAAAAACATTCTCCCTTGGAAACCTGATTGGGAAAGCACATTGCAGTATTATTATTGACGTAGTTATACTTTGGCGTCTGCTAGATTTCTAACTGTTTTTTCAAAGTCTCCTGTGAATGTTAATTTTAAAACTTTTGTGTTTTCTATGCTTGCTATGTTTTGTAAAAAAAACAAAAAACAACCCACAACATTTTGCTCTAGCTTTGAAGCAGAGAAGAAGAAAGGGGGTGGAAAGAGAGAAATCCTCTTTTTAAATATGAAAACAATTTTTAAAATGGTGGCTAGAGCTGATATTCTTTATTTCATCCCCATGCATCTGTCATTCAAACGTTACTCCTGCCCTCTCTGGATTTAGAATAATCAATGAGATACTAGCGACTGAAATGGTTACTGTGGCTAAAGAGTAAGAATTTAGCCCCCAAGTTGTAAAGCTAAGAAACCTACTAATTTGACTTCAGGAAGACTGAGACTCTTGAAATGCTGCTTTTCCATTAATCTTAAAATTGCAGCCCACTGTTTGGACATGGCATATAGAAGGGAGACTCATAATGCGAAGCCTTTATTTATTTCAAAAGGGCTGTTTGAAGGCTCCCGTGCAGATTTGCCAGCCATATTGTAACAAAAACATTTTTTTTTACAAAGTAGTACAAATCCTAGCAGCCTAGTAACCATAAGCTAAACCCCACCATCAATCTGTATCAAGACCTGGACAAACCTTTTGGCAGAAAGCAAATGAGGTGCAGCGGCAGGCAGGCTCAGGTGCTCCTGGGCGGCCATGGCAAGCGGCAGCGACGGCGCAGGCCGACCACTGGTTGGGCCACCAGCTGGCCCAGCCCAAGGGAGGTAAGCCACCCGCTGGGCCCAATGCGCGCCAGCTACCCTCCCAGTGCCTGCCGCTGCCCCGCTAGCCTTACCTTGGCCACCGCCCGTTCGGTGCGGCGGCAGGCAGGCCCAGGCACTCCTGGGTGGCCCTCCCACCCCTGGCCCTTTTTACTTACATTTAGTAGTTGCTCCGCAGGGAGGGGTGGAAACTTCCAGAAAGCTCGCCTTAGCTGCAGACAACTTGCAGCAATGTTTTCCGACTGGGACTTTTGGCGTGCTCAGCAGGGCAGAGACAGCCTGGACAATTCCTATTGGCTTTCGAACGCCAATAGAATAGACTCTCTTGAATAGAGTCTATTCTATTGGCGTTTGAAAGCCAATAGAATAAGAAGGAGTAGCACAGCTCATGAAAAAGAGGAACCCCCCCCCAAAAAATGCCGGACTGCGTTTCATAAGGATTCTATGAGGAAAAACTCCAGGACTTTGGCGACACCTGTGAAATGGTCGTTCGACCCCAAAAGGGGTTGCGACCCACAGGTTGAGAACTGCTGTTCTAGAGAGAAAGGGCCAACTTCCACCTTTAGGTTGCCTGTGAACTTGACCGGGATAATTTCCCCTCCCACCCCCACTATGTTATCCTTGGCCCCAGACACTATTGTATCTTTAAAGGGTGCCTTAGTGATAAGTGAGGAGGTGGCTCCGGTGTCAATGAGACATTCATATACCTTCCCTCCTATAGTTACTGTCCAAAGGTGCTCTCCATTGGGGCCGTCCTTTAAGGGAATAGCCAGCTTGTGAAATGTGGCTTTGAATTCGTCATAATCATTTTCTAGTCAGGACATGGCATGTTCCTGTTGCTCCCATCGGGGTCGGGCTCTGTCCCTAGCTCCGTTCTGGTGATGTGTGGCTTCCCTAGGGAGGGGTGTCTCGGTCGGTCATGACAATTCTGGCTTGCCCTGTTGTGGCTTTCACACCTTCTACTAACATGTCCCTCTCTGCCACAGCAGGTGCAATGCCTACAGAAGGTTTCTCTATTAAGTTCACATTGTCGGTATTTTATCCTTCCCTGGGGGGGGGTCTATGCTGTCTTTGCCTGTTATCATTATTTAACATTGCAAAAGCCTGTAAGTCCTCCCTCCTCTCTGCTCTTCGTCTCCTTTCTTTCTCCCTGTCTTTTTCTGCTTCTCCTTTCTTTTTCTTCCGCTAATCTCTCTCTCTGGTTGAATACAAAGTTTGCAATCCTGCGCAACTCTGAGATGTCTAATGTCGACCAGTTAGAGACTATTTTATGAAAGTGCCCCCTAATGTCATTTGCTGATTGATTAACGAAGGCAGCGGCTAGAATTTTCTGGTCCTTCTGACAGCTTAAGTCTAAAGTTGTATCTTACATGCGCAAGATGGCGGACGTATCTCTGTAGGAGTAGCTGGCATCTGATGGGGGATGGCTAGAGACTTCCCCTGGGGGTCGAGAAACATCTAGGACCCCAGGGATTCTGGCGGCGGAACATCTTGGCTTTCCAGAGATATATCTGTTGATTTTCCTCCTTCCGGAATGAGCAAAGGAAGCAAAGGAAGCAAATGAAGTCAGGGGATTTTGATGGCGTGCTCCACCCCTCTCGGCTTTGATGGAGTGTGGAGCCGGCTTGGGAGTTGAATGAGAGTCCGTTGCGAGGGAAAAGAGTTTGGCGGCAGCTCCCCTCCTCCCCTCCTTCCTCCTATTGTGTGAGCGAGTGATCTGCGGAGGGGTGAGAGGACTGTTTGAGAGGCTTTTTGTCTCCTGCTGGGAGGCTTCTATTTTTCGGAAGACTATCTGAGATGGGAAATGGGAAATGGCTTGGTTCCTTCCCCTCCCCTCCCCTTCCCATCCCCCTCCCTTCTACCACCATGTGAACGTGCGACTTTGGTGGAGCAGCTGAGAGGTGTTGGTGGCCGCCATAAAAAGGGAACAGCTCGTGGCCCCCCTCTCCCCCCTCCCCCCTCCTCATTTTGCCGGCCAGCGGTTTCTGGGAAGACAGCTGGAGGCTGTGGGTGATGGAGGGGGGCAGCATGGAGCTTGGACTGTGGTCTACGGTGAGGGAAACAGCGTTTCATGCTTCCCCCTCCTTGATGAAGAGTGATTAACTATGAGGTCAAATGGAAGAATCGTAGTGGCCTCCCCCGTCCTGTCTGCTTATACACGGAATAGGAAAGTGGAATCACTTTTGGAACTCTGGAATTTTGGTCCTTACTTTAGATCGAACTGCCTGGTTCTCGCCGGACCCCATCAATGTATCTTATCTGACTGGCTCCCTATCTGAGATCAACTCTTCTTGCATTGCGAGATTTCCCCCTCTCGCAATCATGGCCCTCCGCTTTATCAAGGGCCCATCTCGAGGATGGACTTTGAAGTCCTGAGAGATGGCATGCGTCAAATAAGGGGATTTGGGGTTTTTTAAACCGTTTTTTAACAAAAGTTTTAAGGGAGGGTAGAGGAGGGGAAGGGGTGCTTAGGGCGGGGGAAGGAATTGTTGGAGGGGAGCTAGAAGATAGGCCCGGCAACGGAACGGGATGTAATCCTGTGGGTTCGGATGGGGAGCTGATTAAGACTGATTTAGTTCCAATTAGTACCGTAAGCGGGAGGGGCAGATATGGCGGGAGCAGGGGGCCGTATCATAATAGGGGAGCGCGTACCCACTGTTTACGAGTGGTCATGCGCTTTGACCCCCAAGGCTCTACCTGTTCTCGGGGTTATTCAGAACCACAGGGCCCTGGCTGTAGGCTGATGTTGTGCAATGCCAGGTCTGTGGTAAATAAGGCCCCCCTCATCCAAGATTTAATTTCAAAGGGGGGAGCAGACCTGGCAGGTATCACGGAGACCTGGTTGGGACCGGAGGGCAGTGTCCCTCTGGTGGAAATGTGCCCACCGGGTTTCCTTGCATTCCATTGGCTGAGAGCACAGGGCAGGGGTGGGGGAGTGGCGGTCGTGATTAGGGAAGATTACAGGCCGAGGGAGGTCACTGTTCTTCAGACGGCAGGCTGTGAATCCCTCCTGGTGAAGTGGGACCTTGGGGGTCTGAGGGCGGTGTTGATTACGTACCTGGCTCCCTGCCACGTGTCAACCGCCCTGCTCGAGCTCCTGGACGTTATCGCTGCAGTGGCGGTTGAGGTTCCCAGGCTAATAGTCATGGGTGACTTCAACCTGCTGTCTGTGGGCGGGACGTCTGGGGGAGCTCTAGAGTTCATGGCTTCCATGGCAGCCATGGACCTGACCCAGGTAATTCAAGGCCCCACACATACAGGGGGGAACATGCTTGACCTGGTTTTTGTCTCTGGACAGTGGCTGAATGGTCAGAATATAGGGGATATAGTTATTGAGCCCCTGTCATGGTCTGACCACTCTCTCCTTCGCTTGGACTTTCTGACCGCTGCACCCCACCGCAGGGAGGCGGAACCAGTGAGATGGTACCGCCCCAGGCGACTGATGGAACCCAAGCGGTTCCAGATGGAGCTTGGGCCAATTCCTGAGGTTCGGATACACGACTCGGTCGAAGAGTTGGCGGCAGCCTGGGATAGGGCTGTGGCCGGTGCTCTAGATCGGGTCGTGCCTTTGCGGCCTCTGATTCGACGTACGTCTCGATCGGCCCCTTGGTTCACTGAGGGGCTGAGAGAGATGAAACGCCGGAAAAGACGCCTAGAGAGCAGTTGGAGATCGAGCCGTGCCGAATCTGACCGAAGACTAGTAAGAGACCATATTAGGTCCTACCTAGCGGCGATAAAAGCAGAGAAGTGTTCTTACCTCACTGCTCTTATCGCGTCATCAGATAACCGCCCAGCCTCCTTGTTTAGGGTGACCCGCTCCCTCCTTCATCAGGAGGTGAGAGGAGACCCCTTAGAGGGTAGAGCTGAGGATTTTGGAAAATATCTGCATGATAAAATCGCTTAGATACGGGAAGGCTTTGATTTCAACTGGGTATGTCCGGTGGGAGAGACGGAGTCTGGTCTTGAGACTGCTATCTGGGCTGAGTTTGACCCCGTGACTCCCGAGGACGTGGACAGGTTGCTCGGGGGACTTAGGGCGACCACTTGTTCATTGGACCCGTGCCCCTCCTGGCTGGTGTTGGCATCCCGGGAGGTGGTACGAGGCTGGTTCCAGGCAATTATTAATGCTTCTTTAAGTGAGGGTGTCTTCCCTGCCGCCTTGAAAGAGGCGGTAGTGAGGCCCCTCCTTAAGAAGCCTACCCTGGATCCAGCTGTTTTATCAAATTATCGTCCTGTCTCCAACCTTCGCTTTCTTGCGAAGGTTGTCGAGAGCATGGTTGCCCGACAGTTCCCGCGACACCTGGAGGAATCGTTATACCTGGATCCATACCAGTCGGGCTTCAGGCCTGGTTACAGCACGGAAACAGCATTGGTTGCGTTGGTGGATGACCTCTGGCGGGCCCGGGACAGAGGTTGTTCCTCTGCTCTGGTGCTATTGGACCTCTCGGCGGCTTTTGATACCATCGATCATGGTATCATGCTGCAACGGTTGGAGGGGTTAGGTATAGGGGGCACTGTTTTGCGGTGGTTCTCCTCCTTCCTCTCTGGCCGGATGCAGTCTGTGTTGACAGGGGGCCAGAGGTCGACCCCGAGACCCCTCATATGTGGGGTACCTCAGGGATCGGTCCTCTCGCCCCTACTGTTCAACATTTATGTAAAACCGCTGGGTGAGATCATCCGTGGTTTTGGTGTGGAGTACCATCTGTACGCTGATTATACTCAGCTGTACATTTCCACGCTGAACCACCCCAACGATGCTCTTGCTGTGCTGACCCAGTGCCTGGAGGCCGTGCGGGTCTGGATGGGGAAGAACGGACTCAAGCTCAACCCTTCCAAGACCGAGTGGCTGTGGCTACTGTCGTCCCGGTTTAGTCAATTGATTCCTTCGTTGTCCGTTGGGGGCGAAACAGTGGCCCCCGCGGAAAGGGTTCGCAATTTGGGAGTCCTCCTGGATTCACGGCTGTCTTTAGAGGACCATTTGACGGCCGTGGCCAGGAGGAAGTTCTATCAGGTTCGCCTGGTACGCCAGTTGCGTCCCTTCCTAGACCGGGACTCGCTATGCACAGTTACTCATGCCTTCGTCACTTCCAGGCTGGACTACTGTAATGCTCTCTACATGGGGCTCCCCTTGAGGTGCACCCAGAGGCTTCAGCTGGCCCAGAATGCGGCCGCGCGGGTAGTGACCGGAGCGTCATGGCGCTCCCATGTAACATCGCTCCTGCGCGAGCTGCACTGGTTGCCGGTGGCCTTCTGGGTGCGTTTCAAGGTGTTAGTGACCATCTTTAAAATGCTCCATGGCATCGGACCCGGATATTTACAGGACCGCCTTCTGCCAGCAAATACCTCCCGCCGTCTGGTACGCTCCCACAGAGTGGGTCTCCTCAGGGTGCCGTCGGCCAGACAATGTCAGCTGGCGACCCCCAGGGGGAGGGCCTTCTCTGTGGGAGCTCCAACGCTTTGGAACGAGCTCCCCCCGAACTCCGTACGATGACAGAATTGCGTTCCTTCCGTCGAAAATTAAAAACATATTTATTCCGACAAGCCGGCCTGGGATAGTAGCTCCGGTTCCAACAAGGCCATAATTGTTTTTAGGGGATTGAGTTTTTAGATTATATATTGGGTTTTTAAATGATTGGGCCAAATTATTTAATTTATTTTTAATCATTTTACTTTTTGTATGTTGACATTTTTAATTGGGCTGTACACCGCCCCGAGTCCTTCGGGAGGGGGGCGGTATAAAAATCGTAAAATAAAAATAAATAAATAAATAAATAAGCGAATGTGACTCCAGCTTCTGGAGTTTCCTTATCCCTCTGTGTTGTTCTTTGGAATTTGGACCAGTTCAGGGGCCTTTTCCCTATATCCTGGAGGACTTTCATTAAATTATTTTTAGCCCCCATATATTCATCCCAGTGGTTTTGATTGTTATAGTCCCAGTCTGGGCAGTTAAGGGGCCAGGCGACTCTAGCAGGGGCTACTTGCCCAGGTGTAATTATTATAGGTCGCTTGGCTATCTCTTCAGTTTTTTCAAAAAGCTTCATTAGCTCGTCTTTCATTAAAAACACATGTAATAGCTGGGTCATGTCTGCCCAAGACGGATTGTGGGCTTCCACAATTGATTTTATAGTTGTTATGACCGACTGGGGGTCTGATCGGAAAGTAGGAGTGTCCTTTTTCCAAACAACCAAGTCAGATGGGGAGAAGGGGGTGTGGGTTACAATATGTTCAGCCTGGCCCCCCAATTGCCAGGGTACAGGCCTGTTCAGTAGGGGGGGCATAATTTTTGGTTCTGGGTCATCTGAGGGAGGCTGAGGTTTGAACTCGATTTGAGCCTGGCTTTTAAATCTGGACAGTTCAGCCCAGCAGTACCAATAGGGTAGCTGTGCTGGTTCTATTCTGGATCTAAGTGCTTTCAGTGTTTTGAATTCAAATGTGCTGCCTTCTGGCCAAATCTGTTTTCCACACTCATCTTTAAGCAAAGCCCATTTTTCACATAGTTTTTTTAACTGTTTCTTTTTCATACCTGCCTGGACAGGTAGCTGATTCCCATCTCAGGCTTCAAGCAAGCTTTTCACTGGGGAGCCTATCTCGACACTCGAACTGGAACATCCCATGATTCCCCTATTTTTGATGTAGGGGTTCACTTCGGCTCAGTCGGGTCTGGCGCACTTGAAGTCTCCTTGTGAGACTGCCACCTACAACCACAGTTTTTGGGCCAAAAAGGGGCCCGTGGAGCACTCTGGAATCCCTAACCGAGTATGTGTCGCTCCTTCAGGAATTCTCTACCACAGTTTAAAACCAAAAACGGGTCTTCGAGGACTCATCTGCTCCCCTAGAGAGTATGGGTCACTCAACTACCGGCTTTACCTACACAACCACAATTTCCGGACTTCAAATGTCTGGGAGGACCTCTGCTTGCTTTCAAAGGTATGAGTCGCTCCTAGCCTGGGGCTTAATTTCCTAACTTAGTGTCATCAGTCTCCGGGCGGACTCTCCCTTGACTTCACTTGATAGAGGAGATAGTTCAGAGCAGAGACAAGCGGAGAAAGTGGAAGGTGGATCCTTTCAGTCTTGGGGGGGGCTGTAACGTTGGGAGGGGCTGTTTCATGCCAGCTCCTGTGGGGAGTGTGGATTTCCCTTTGCGCCCCCCCACTGCACGATTCTCAACCAGTCTTCCTTTCTCTGTGGGCCTGGAGGGGTGGACTAGATGCCCTTTTGGCTCCCAAAGGGAGCCCAGGCTGGAGCTCCTGAGACTCTGGAAGGGAAAAGTGGAGCCAGAGCTTGTGGGGTCTCCGCTCAGTATGGAACGAGGAAGCCCCCAGCATGACAAAAATCAAGCGGCAAGCGGCGTTAGCAGCAAGCAACCCCAGCAACCTAACTAGGTTAGCAGCAAGCGGCAAGCGGCAAGCGGCAAGCGGCAAGCAGCAAGCGGCGTTAGCAGCAAGCGGCTTGCGTTTGAACCGTTTGAACCGGCCGGCTCCCGACAGCCAGCTGAGAGTCGGGTTGGCGTCTGGAGTCCGGAGTCCGGGTCGGCGTCTGGGGTTCGGCGGAGGGCCGGCGAGGCTGCTGAGAACCATTGGGAACCACTGGGAACCGTCGGGAACCGCTGGGAACCGCTGGGAACCGCTGAGCCCCCGACAGCCAGCTGGGAGTCGGGTCGGCGTGCGCAGGTCAACTTGGAGTCGGTGGAAGCGGCAAGTACTCGGGAGTTTTTTCCGTTGCTGCCGCCATTATGTCGGCGGGTTTTTCCTTCTCCGTCGCTGCCACCATTATGTCGGCGGGCATCTCTTTTAGAGCTGGTTTGTTGGCTTTTGCTACGTTGGGTTTAACAGCTACAGCTACTGCTTTTACAACTACTGCTTTTATAACTATTCCTGCTTTTACAACTACTCCTGTTTTTACAACTACTCCTGTTTTTACAACTACTACTGCTTTTACAACTACTCCTTCTGTGGGCTTTGGTTTTGGACCTTTTAGCTCAAAGCCTACTACAGGTTCTATCTAAGGAGGGACTAATACAGGAACAGTTACAACTATTTCGGCAGGATTAACATTTGGCACGCCTGCTTCCACTACTTCTTCTATTATGGGCCTTAGTTTGGGTTTTAGTAAACCTGCTGGATTAGCCATCCCAATTGTTCCAGTTTTTACTCCAGCTTTTTTATTTATACCTCTTCTGGACTTCTACTGTTTTTGCCCTTATTTTTCTTCCAGCAGCTGGTTTTTCTGGTTTTACATTAAATTTGGGAGGCACCACGGCTCCAGCTATAACATCTATAACTGTATATATAGGACTTCTTGGAGGGGAGCCCGGACTGGTTTAGGAGGAATATGTTTTTTAATTTTTATGTAAATTTTAATTATTAATGTTTTAATACTGTTTAATTTTTAATACTGTTTAGTTTTTATTTTAAACTTATGAATGATGTGGCGGGGGGATTGACTGTGGAATGAATCGGGTTGAATGGATGGGTGGTTGTGGACCTCTGATAAATGGAAGGGCCGACCTGTCGGCATTTACGGAGGCTAGAGAAGTGGAGGAGCCTTCCTCTGAGGGATCAGAGGGCCAGTTTATACCGGTCTTATGGGGAAGAGGCAGATATGACGGGAGGCCTGGGGTAGGCCGCTCTCGGGGAACAAGGCCTCGCTGCTTGAAAGCGATCTCTTGTTCCAGCCCCTTGAACCTCTCCCGGGGTACTGGTAATGAGCGAAATCCGGACCCTGGACTCAGGCTGCTGCTGCTCAATGCCAGGTCGGTGGTAAATAAAGCTCTCCTCATCCGGGATTTAATTCTGGAGGAGGAGGCCGACCTGGCATGTGTGACTGAGACCTGGCTGACCGCAGAGGGAGGAGTTCCCCTCTCTGAGATGTGTCCAGCTGGGTTTCAGGTATGGCATCAGCCGCGACCCCAGGGAAGGGGGGGAGGAGTGGCGATTATAGCTAAGGAGACACTCGGGCTGCGCAGACTCGCTGCTACTGAGATATCAGGTTGTGAGTCCCTCCTTATGAGGTTTGACCTATGTGTACAGGTGGGTCTGTTGCTTACGTACCTGACTCCCAGCTGCGTTCCTACAGCCCTGCCCACGCTACTCGAGGAGGTAGCCGGGTTGGCGGTTGAGTTCCCCAGGCTTATTGTCTTGGGGGACTTCAATGTGCCGTCACTCGGTGAGTCCTCTTGGGTGGCACGGGAGTTCATGGCCTCCATGGCAACCATGGACCTGACACAGGTAATTGAGGGCCTAACCCATGAGGGGGGACACACACCTGACCTGGTTTTCCTCTCAGAGCAGTTGAGTTATGATCTGAAACTAAGGGGCTTAGAAGTGTTGCCCATGTCATGGACAGATCATTTTCTGCTGCGGCTAGAGTTTACGATGCCAATCCTCTCTCACAGGGAGCCAGAACCGATTAAATGGTTCCACCCCAGACGTCTGATTGACCCTATTGGTTTTCAAAGGGCGCTTGGGGAATTGCCAGATTAGCTCATACACAGTCCGGTGGAGTCCCTAGTGATGGCCTGGAATATGGCCACTACGGGGGCTCTAGATTGGATTGCACCGTTGCGACCTCTCTGTGGCAGCAGACCCAGGAGATCTCCTTGGTTTACCGAGGAACTCAGGGGGATGAAGTGCCAGAAGAGACGTCTAGAGAAGCAATGGAGGAAAAGCAGATCCGAACCTGATCGAACCAAATTGGGAGCTTATATTAAGACCTATTTGGAAGCGATCACTGCGGCAAGATCTCAGTATCTTTCCGCATTGATTGCGTCTGCGGAGTCTCGTCCAGCTGCCCTGTTTAGGGTGACTCGCTCTCTCCTGAATACGGGGAGGAGGGAGGAACCTTTGCAGGGCAATGCCGAAGAATTTAACACCTTTTTCGCAGACAAGGTCGCTCAGATCCGGACTGACTTGGACTCCCATTGGAATGCAGTGTCGGCTGACAATGAGTTCGTTGAGATGACAGAGGCCCGTCTTAGTCCTGTTGTATGGGATGAGTTCGACCTGGTAACTCCTGATGATGTGGACAAGGCCATTGGAGCTGTGAGTTCTGCCACCTGTTTACTGGACCCGTGCCCCTCCTGGCTGGTTTCGGCTAGCAGGGAGGTGACACGGAGCTGGATCCAGGCAGTTGTTATCGCTTCATTGAGGGAGGGGTCCTTTCTGGCTCCCTTAAAGGAGGCGCTTGTGCGCCCCCTCCTCAAGAAGCCTTCCCTGGACCCGGCAGTTTTAAATAATTATCGTCCAGTCTCCAACCTTCCCTTTTTGGGGAAGGTTGTTGAGAAGGTGGTGGCACTCCAACTCCAACGGTCCTTGAATGAAATGGATTATCTGGGCCCTCAGCAGTCTGGGTTCAGGTCCGGTTACAGCACAGAAACTGCTTTGGTCGCGCTGATCGATGATCTCTGGCGGGCCCGGGATAGAGGTTATTGCACTATCCTGGTGCTTCTTGACCTCTCAGCGGCATTCGATACCATCGACCATGGTATAATTCTGCGCCGGTTGGAGGGCCTTGGAGTGCGAGGCACCGTTCTATGGTGGTTCGCCTCCTACCTCTCTGGCCGGTCGCAGTCGGTGTTTGCAGGGGGTCGGAGATCGGCCCCGAGGCCTCTTCCATGTGGAGTCCCTCAGGGGTCCGTTCTCTCACCTCTGCTTTTTAACATCTACATGAAGCCGTTGGGTGAGATCATCCATTGGCATGGGGTAAGTTATCATCAATATGCTGATGATACCCAGCTTTATATCTCTACCCCGTGTCATTACAGCGAAGCAGTGGAAGTGATGAACCGGTGCCTGGAGGCTGTTGAGGTCTGGATGGGTGCCAACAGGCTCAGACTCAATCCCGACAAGACGGAGTGGCTATGGGCTCTGCCTCCCAAGGACAATTCCAACTGTCCGTCCATTACCCTGGGGGGAGAAGTTTTGTCCCCCTCGGAGAGGGCTCGCAACTTGGGTGTCCTCCTCGATTCACAGCTAAGTCTAGAACATCATTTTTCGGCTGTGGCGAGGGGAGCATTCGCCCAGGTTCGCCTGGTGCGCTAGTTGCGGCCCTATTTGGATCGGGAGTCACTCCTCACAGTCACCCATGCCCTTGTCACCTCGAGATTCGACTACTGTAATGCTCTCTTCATGGGGCTACCTTTGAAGAAGGTCCGGAGACTGCAGGTAGTCCAGATTGCGGCTGCGCGGGCTGTCTTGGGTCTCCCAAGACATGCTCATGTCACTCCAGCTCTCCGTGAGCTGCACTGGCTACCAATTGGTCTCTGAACACAATTCAAAGTGTTGGTTATGACCTATAAAGCCCTTTATGGCAACGGACCAAGATACTTGTGGGACCGTCTCCTGCCTCATGAATCCCAGCGACCGGTTAGAGCGCACAGGGTTGGCCTCCTACGAGTCCCGTCCGTTAAACAATGCCGTCTGGTGGGACCTAGGGCAAGGGCCTTCTCTGTTGCTGCCCCAGCCCTCTGGAACCAGCTTCCCTCGGAGGTTCGTACTGCTTCCTCCCTCCTAGCCTTCTGGAAAGGATTGAAGACACATCTATGCCGACAGGCTTGGGGCATGTGAGCTGCGCTCTGCCCCTTGGCCCTAAGAGTGTCCCGCCATCAGTGCATGTGAATTGATTGAGTTTGCGTGTGGTATGAATGTGTTAATTTTAAAATTATTGTAGTATTTTTTGTTGTGAGCCGCCCCGGGTCTTTGGAGAGGGGCGGCATAGAAATGTGATTTAAATAAATAAATAAATAAATAAACTTGGGGCTTTGCTTACAAATTACTGGCAGATGTACCAATGTAAAAGGAATTTCCAGAAGAGGTTCTGGTCTACCAGTGTAAAAGATTTTACGACACTTTTACTGCCCGCTCGGCTCTCCCTTTCTCAGAAGGTCTCACACTCCGATGTCTTCCCCTTGCTTTCCCGGGCCCTGCTGGTCATGGCTCCAGGGGAGCTAGCAGCAGGCCGCGGTGTGGCTGGAGGGCATACAGAGGGGGTGAGATTCAGCTGATTGTTAGAGGAGGGTGCCCCACACATACATCCACACACTCTTCCTTTCGTTCTTTGGACCCTTTGAATCTAGGTATTTAACTTTGGTGACACTTACCCACTTTCCAGGTAGCTGTTTGAGCGCAAGACTCAGACTCTCTTTAATACCTGTTGCCGACTGGGCAGGGTCCGTGGAGACTTCCCCGCGGAACCAGGCATCCGCTGCCGGCTGGGTGATGGCTCTTCCGGGCCCGGTCCGGTGGCTGGGTGAGCTGGAAGTCCCTTCTGTGGTTGCCGGGTAATTGTTGGGAGGAACTCCCCTGTTCAGGCTCATCTAGCTGGGATTTTTGCAAGCGGCACAGAGAAGAACAAATAGAATGTGAAGCCAGCTACCGGAAAGAGAGGTTTAATCACGGAGGTTAAAGTTCAGTGACAATTCAGGGGTCTGAAACCTTAAACACTCAAAGAGCCACTTGGACCCGTTTCCCAGAGAAAAGAAAACACTGGGAGCTGCAAAACGTGCACGTGCGCACGTGCGCATGCAAGGCCAGGGGAGCTTGATTGAAGAGTTTAATTAAAAAGAAATAGAGGCTGCTGTGCATGAGTTTTCTCTCTCTCTCTCTCTCTCTCTCTCTCTCTCTTTTCTCTCCCTCTCTCTCTCATTCTCTCTCTTTCTCTTTCCTCTCCCTCTCTCTTTCTCTCTTTCCTTCTCTTTCTCTCTCTATTTCCTCTCCCCCTCTCTTTCTCTCTTTCTCTCTCTCCCTCTCTCTCTCCTCTCCCTCTCTCTCTCCCCCTCTTTTCTCTCTCTCTCTTTTTCTCTCTCTCCCTCTGTCTCCCTCTTTTCTCTCTCTCTCCCTCTCTCTTTCTTTCTCTCCCTCTTTCTCTCTCTCCCTCTGTTTCTCTCTTTTTCTCTCACTCCCTCTCTCTCTTTTCTCTCTCTCCCTCTCTTTCTCTCTCTCTTTCATCTCCCCCACTCTCTCTTTCTCTCTCTCCCTCTCTCTCGCCTCTCCCTCTCTCGCCTCTCTCTTTTTTCTCTCTCCCTCTCTCTCTTTCTCTCCCTCTCTTTCCTCTCCCTCTCTCTCTTTTTCCTCTCCCCCTCTCTTTCTCTCTCTCCCTCTCTCTCCTCTCCTCTTTCTCTCTCTCTCGCCTTCTCTCTCTTTCTCTCCCTCTCTTTCCTCTCCCCCCTTTCTCTTTCCTCTCCTCTCCTCTCTCTCTCTTCCTCTCTCTCTTTTTTCCTCTCTCTTTCTATCTCCCCCCCTCGCCCTCTCTCTGATCTTCTGCTCACCTGAAAAGCTGGCTTCAAGCTGTCCTCCAACAGGCTGGCTCTCTTCTGCCCTTCCTGCTTCCTGCTTCCTGAAGAGATGCAGCCAAGACAGGAGCCACTCTCTTGTTTTTACACACACAGAGAGAGAGAGAGAGAGAGAGAGAGAGAGAGAGAGAGAGAGAGAGAGAGAGAGAGAGAGGGAGAGGGAGAGAAGGGAAGCGCAAGTGCCTCTCTGTGTCTCTCTCTCTGAAAATGGCAGAGGAGGCTGGGAGCCACAGGAGAAGGCTCAAAGAGCCACATGTGGCTCTGGAGCCGCAGGTTGCTGACCTATGGGCTAGTTGGAATTTTTCGGGTTGAAGATAGACTCAAAATCAACTCCCAAACGTACTGCCAGCCTTCCTTACCTTGGCCATGTCTCTGAGCACTGAATACCTTGTACTTCTGGGCACTCCAGGTAGGTTGCAGTTCTGGAATATGACAGCACTGGAGGATAATGGGTTCCTGGCAGGTTCACACTTGATTCTTCTCAAATCTCTGGCAGTTAATGTGCATCCTTTTTTCTCAACATGTTTCTTGTGACCCTGTTGACTATTTGCAACAAAACGTGTGATGGTTCTGTGATCACGCCCCAATATCTTAGCAATTTCAAGAGCGCTGCATCCCTCTGAAAGACTTTTTACTATTTTTGACATTTCAGAGTCAGTTAAATCTCTTTTTTGGCCCATTTTGCCTGAGGAAAAGAAGCTGCCTAATAATTATGCACACCTTGATATAGGGTGTTGATCTCCTTAAGCCACACCCTCCCTCATCACACAAATACACATCACCTGATATGCTTATCCACTAAGCATTCAAGTTTATACAGCTTGGAAGTGGAAAATATGAATGAAAATGATGATATGGTCAAAATACTCACTTCCCTAATAATTGTGCATGCAGTGTAGTGATCTCTTAAATATAATGCAACTTCACCTCTTTTGTTAGGTCTGTTTCTTTTGTATGGTTTATATCCTTCCATCAGTACATTCCAGTCATGAGTTTCATCCCATCAAGCTTCAGTAATGGCAACTATATCATACCTACCCTCATGTACTAGTACTTCAAGCTCTCCCTGTTTATTCCCCAAACTTTGAGCATTAGTGTATAGGCATCTGAGTCCTTTATGGCTGACCCTGAGAATGCGTCTCACATCTCCTAATGTGTATCTGGGTTTTTCTTCCTTCCCTTCTACCTCCTTGTTTGATTGTCTTGGGGTTTATGCTTGGGATTAGGTCCTAAAATTTTTATTTTATTTTTTTATTAAGTTTTATTAATTTTTTTAATAGAATCCAATAGTAATCATTCAACAAAACATTTTGTCTGAGTAATCTTATTCACTAATACAAATTAAATTCCTAATCCCTAAATCTTTTCTCTAACCATTGATAAAATAGGTCCCAAGTTTGAAAATGTTCTGTTTCTTCTTTTTCTTCCAACCTTAAAGTAAGTTGCCGCATAGTCTAGTATTTTTTTTAATCATTTCTTCTTCTGGTGGTGTTTCTTCGTTCTTCCAGTATTGTGCAAATATAATTCTTGCCGCTGTTATCACATGTAAAATCCAGTATGTACTTTGCTTATCAAGTTTTTCTGGCATTATACCTAGTAAAAAAAAATTCAGGTTTATAGTCTATGTGTTTCTCTAATACTTTTTCTAGCCAAGTGTGAATTTTTGTCCAATATCTCCTTGCTTTAACACATGTCCACCACATATGATAAGTACCTGGTTTATGCTTACACTTCCAACATTTCTCTGACATATTTTTAAACATTTTTGCTAATCTTGTTGGTGGCAAGTGCCATCTGTAGAACATTTTTTATAGGTTTTCTTTATAGGAAGCTGACATTATCAGTTTATAGTTTCTTTCCCACAAACTTTGCCACTTCTGTAAGTCTATATTATATCCAAAATTCTTTGCCCATACTATCATTGTTTCTTTTACCTGTTCATCTTCCATTTTCAGATTTACATTTTTTAAATTAACTTTTCATCAGAAGTTAGTAATGTCTGGTCAAACATAGTCTGCTCTTTGTAAAATTCATACTGTTTTATATCTTTATCATATCTTACTTCCATTTGTAAATGTGATCACCATGTTAAATCGATGCCCTGATTTTCCATCTCTTGTCTAGATTTTAAGTTCCCTTCAGAATTTAGAATATGTTTATATGTCCATATTTTATCGAGACTGACTAGATTTGGATGTACAAATGCTTCTGAAGGGATTTTATTATGCTTAAGGTTGATATTAGTAATATTTATATTAGTAGTGATACTTTGTAATCATTATTGTTGTGGGTGTCTCTAGACCGGCTGGGGACATATCAGAGGATGATGAAGCACAACCAGGCCCCTCTGGGTATTTTCCCCTCCCGGCAGCTGAGCCAGACAGTGAGGAGATTTGTATGCAGTCTGAGTCAGACTCTCAAAGTGATGAGTCAGATTTGGAACAGGACAATATATGGCTTGATCCGAGATTCCGAAGGTTTGATAGGCGGAGGTGTCAGTTACGTGGAAAAAGGAAGTAATGGGGGAAGTGACATATCGGAAACTATATTAGAAGGTGAAGAAGGGACTAATTCTTTGTCACGAGCAACGTTAATCAAGGAGTAGCCTGATACCTTGGGCAGTTCGTTTGAACTCAGTTTTCTGGTGTTTTTGGAATGTACGGAAGATTAATGAGATCTTGGACAACATGAGAGATAAAGAGTGAGTTAATTGGAAGGGGGAAGAGCATGTTTAATCTGAATGTAAATAAATCAGACTATATATATATATATATATATATATATATATATATATATATATATATATATATATATATATATATATATATATATATATATATATATATATATATATATATATATATATATATATATATATATATATATATATATATATATATATATATATATGTTGTTTAAAATTGTTGACAAAGAAATAAGGGATTTCTGATATAGCCATTTCGAGTTTCTTAACTCTCTTCAGTCAGAACTCACCCTTCCGGGATTCGAACCTGGGCAGTCTGCATGCTAAGCATGCAGGAAAGAATGATTCCTTCCTCCCATATTTGGGTTTACAGGGTGCAATCTAAAAAATAAACACTTGACACATATCCTTACTCCCTGACTACTGACAAAGCGGGAGAGAACTTGTGGCTCAATAGGTTAAAGCATCTGCTTAGCATGCAGACTGCCCAGGTTCGAATCCCGGAAGGGTGAGTTCTGACTGAAGAGAGTTAAGAAACTCGAAATGGCTATATCAGAAATCCCTTATTTCTTTGTCAACAATTTTAAACAACATATATATATATATTTGTGCTTGCAGGATGGCTCTGGGTTGAGCTGAAACAAGCAAAAGGAAAGAATGATTCCTTCCTCCCATATTTGGGTTTACAGGGTGCAATCTAAAAAATAAACACTTGACACATATCCTTACTCCCTGACTACTGACAAAGCGGGAGAGAACTTGTGGCTCAATAGGTTAAAGCATCTGCTTAGCATGCAGACTGCCCAGGTTCGAATCCCGGAAGGGTGAGTTCTGACTGAAGAGAGTTAAGAAACTCGAAATGGCTATATCAGAAATCCCTTATTTCTTTGTCAACAATTTTAAACAACATATATATATTTGTGCTTGCAGGATGGCTCTGGGTTGAGCTGAAACAAGCAAAAGGAAAGAATGATTCCTTCCTTCCATATTTGGGTTTACAGGGTGCAATCTAAAAAATAAACACTTGACACATATCCTTACTCCCTGACTACTGACAAAGCGGGAGAGAACTTGTGGCTCAATAGGTTAAAGCATCTGCTTAGCATGCAGACTGCCCAGGTTCGAATCCCGGAAGGGTGAGTTCTGACTGAAGAGAGTTAAGAAACTAGAAATGGCTATATCAGAAATCCCTTATTTCTTTGTCAACAATTTTAAACAACATATATATATTTGTGCTTGCAGGATGGCTCTGGGTTGAGCTGAAACAAGCAAAAGGAAAGAATGATTCCTTCCTCCCATATTTGGGTTTACAGGGTGCAATCTAAAAAATAAACACTTGACACATATCCTTACTCCCTGACTACTGACAAAGCGGGAGAGAACTTGTGGCTCAATAGGTTAAAGCATCTGCTTAGCATGCAGACTGCCCAGGTTCGAATCCCGGAAGGGTGAGTTCTGACTGAAGAGAGTTAAGAAACTCGAAATGGCTATATCAGAAATCCCTTATTTCTTTGTCAACAATTTTAAACAACATATATATATTTGTGCTTGCAGGATGGCTCTGGGTTGAGCTGAAACAAGCAAAAGGAAAGAATGATTCCTTCCTCCCATATTTGGGTTTACAGGGTGCAATCTAAAAAATAAACACTTGACACATATCCTTACTCCCTGACTACTGACAAAGCGGGAGAGAACTTGTGGCTCAATAGGTTAAAGCATCTGCTTAGCATGCAGACTGCCCAGGTTCGAATCCCGGAAGGGTGAGTTCTGACTGAAGAGAGTTAAGAAACTCGAAATGGCTATATCAGAAATCCCTTATTTCTTTGTCAACAATTTTAAACAACATATATATATTTGTGCTTGCAGGATGGCTCTGGGTTGAGCTGAAACAAGCAAAAGGAAAGAATGATTCCTTCCTCCCATATTTGGGTTTACAGGGTGCAATCTAAAAAATAAACACTTGACACATATCCTTACTCCCTGACTACTGACAAAGCGGGAGAGAACTTGTGGCTCAATAGGTTAAAGCATCTGCTTAGCATGCAGACTGCCCAGGTTCGAATCCCGGAAGGGTGAGTTCTGACTGAAGAGAGTTAAGAAACTCGAAATGGCTATATCAGAAATCCCTTATTTCTTTGTCAACAATTTTAAACAACATATATATATTTGTGCTTGCAGGATGGCTCTGGGTTGAGCTGAAACAAGCAAAAGGAAAGAATGATTCCTTCCTCCCATATTTGGGTTTACAGGGTGCAATCTAAAAAATAAACACTTAACACATATCCTTACTCCCTGACTACTGACAAAGCGGGAGAGAACTTGTGGCTCAATAGGTTAAAGCATCTGCTTAGCATGCAGACTGCCCAGGTTCGAATCCTGGAAGGGTGAGTTCTGACTGAAGAGAGTTAAGAAACTCGAAATGGCTATATCAGAAATCCCTTATTTCTTTGTCAACAATTTTAAACAACATATATATATATATATATATTTGTGCTTGCAGGATGGCTCTGGGTTGAGCTGAAACAAGCAAAAGGAAAGAATGATTCCTTCCTCCCATATTTGGGTTTACAGGGTGCAATCTAAAAAATAAACACTTGACACACACACACACACACACACACACATATATATATATATGTTTGTTTATATATATATATATATATATATGTTTATGTGCAAGCAGCTTTGTAGGTGCTTTAGATTGGGAAATTAGTTATATAGAAGCAAATGTTTCATGCTTTAGGTACAGGAGATTGCCATGGTAAGGGGAGGGGGAAAAGGAGTTACGGATGGAGCCTGGGTTGCTGTGTATGAGTCATTATCTTGGAATTATTTTTCTGTACCTTTTCGTTCCTGATACAAAGACCTGATATCTTTGTTCTGGAAAGGTATGAAAGGTGGAAGACATATTTCCTGATTGTTGCCTTCATCTCTCTACCAGCCACAAAGAGAGATGGGGTCACCCAACTCTATTTTGATCAAAATAAAAGTTGTTTGCTTGCTGAAACCTCAGCTCAGGAGTTTCTTTGGCTCTTTTAAATTCCAGAGTAATGCTGGGACAATTGTGAGGCTAAGTGGAAAACCTTACAACCTCGTGCCTAACATGGTGGAAGCCACAACGGCTCTCCCCCCACATCTGGAGACCCCTGTTAAGGTCCCAGCGAGGCTTCAATTCTCGGCAGGACGAAACCGACAGCGACTGTCAGTTAGAGCGCTCCTAGGTGTTTGACCTGGAAGACTCCCATGCTCCATCGTTGGTGGTGGGATCCGTGTTTGAGGAACCTGAACACCCGAATTCAAAGAGGTTTCATGCTTCTCCACTGACGGGAGAAATTGCAACAGGTGCCTTGGTGAGTAAAAGAAAAAAAAGCTTTGGTAATCCTGGAATAAGGCAGGAGGTTGATGTCTCCGACTAGTCCTCTATAGATAAGAATAAAAAAATAAATGAATAAATGTAAGAAAAGAGGAAGCCGAGAAACCATCTTTTAATACAGGATAGAGTGATTTAAGGAAAGTAATTAAATTGGAATGTAATTTTTTTGCAGAGGTTTTGGTTATTTTGGAATAAGATAGGGGGCTATCTCTCCGACTAGTCTTCCAAAAAAAAATTAATTAAAAAAATTACAAATTAATTAAGTGAAAATGGAGGAAGCCGAGAAACTATCTTGAAATAATAAATAAATAAAAATAAATAAAAAATAAAAAAATATGGGGAATCATCAGAGTAATTTAAAGAAACAAATTAAATCCAAATGTACTCCTCTGCAATGTGTTTTGAACAATTGGGATGTTTTGAAACCTCAAGTGGCTGTTAAGTTTAACCCTGTCAGACAACGTCTGGTGGTGCTTTGTGTTGATGTGTGGCAGTAAAAATAATCTTCAAGAAGGCAACGTTGAAAAACTTTGTAAACCTCCGGTTGGCTAGTTTATCTGGTAACAACTAAAGCCACGGAAGAAAATTTAAAGAACTGAAAGCAAGTTTTTTTCTCTTTTTTTCTTTTAATCTGGCTCTTTGGACTATTCAATTCCCCTTTGTCAGAGGTGAGGAGAGGAGGCTGCTAGTTTTTTCCTCCCCCTTCACACCTGCAAAAGGCCCCGGGTTCAATATTCCTTTTAGTCTTTCCCCAGTGTCTTTTGAAGTTGCTGGGATAAATTGGAAGTAACCATAAATGTTCTCCTCCTTTTTAATTAAAGGGGGAGGCCTGTTTTAGCCTCAAACCCCAAATTGATGTGTGTGGTTATATATATATATATATATATATATATATATATATATATATATATATATATATATATATATATATATATATATATATATATATATATATATATATATATATATATATATATATATATATATATATATATATATATATATATATATATATATATATATATATATATATATATATATATATATATATATATATATATATAATTTATGTTTGGACTTGGAATGGTGAGAAAAATAAGAGATGGTTAAAGGGCCCTATAAAACCACATGTTTGGTTGGAATCACCTCATGATTTTTCTCGCTTCTTGCAGGACAAGCCATATGTCTAAATAAATGTTGTTTTAATAGTATCTGTGTATATATGTCTGTCTGTGTTGTTCTGTGTTATTTCCAAGACTTGGAAGAGGGTCAAAACCCTCTCTGATAACAACAAACAAAAAGGCCTTATTTAAAAATAAATGGTTTGTCTGGAGAAAGTATGAAATGAAATATTTGTATGTGAAATTGTTTATGCAAGTAGTTAGAATGGAAGTGAATGAGTTAATTTGCTGATATGTTAATGTGTGTGTGTTAGCCCTCAAACCCCGCACCCCCCACCCTGTCCCAGGCTGTGAAAGAAACAGTAAACTGCAGATTTTATTGTTGTAAAAGTAAATGAAAAAGCAATAGCAAGTGTTTGCATGAGAAGAGTCCCATGGAGGATGTGTGAGAGGGTTTATGGAAAATGCATGTGAAGGAGAGAAAACTATTTTTTTTAGTGGTGAGATTTTTGTAAAATTTCTTTCTCCAGCATGGTGGATGTAGAATCCACTGATTGGGTTATTTCAGCCTTCCTGCTCAGAGAGACTAAGACAGAGCTTTAGACACGCCTCCCCTCGGGTGTGTCTTCCCAGTTTTGTCTTAGTCTCGGCTCAGCAGCAGACAGATTTTTTTGCTCCATTTGGAATTTTTAAATTGAGTATTTAATTGGATTTTTATTTTTCCCAAACTATTTCCAAAATTAACTAAATTAATTGCTCTTGTTTTGGCTGATTGATTAAGGACTCTGTCCTTCCCAGACCCTAGAGCAGTGTTTCTCAACCTTGACAATTTTAAGGCATGTGGACTTCAACTCCCAGAATTCCACAGCCAGCGTTGCTGGCTGTGGAATTCTGGGAGTTGAAGTCCACATGCCTTAAAATTGTCAAGGTTGAGAAACACTGCCCTAGAGCCTCTTGGCTCTGGCAGGGCTTCTCTCCTCCCCTCGAGACTCCAGGCCTTCCCCACGCAGGGCTCTCGGGTGGGTTTTCACCTGCCTTTTCAGACACCTCTGCGGGACGAGCAGGCACACAGCTGATGGTGTTCGGTCCGGACTGAAGGCGAACGGGGCCCCGTCACTGGATGTGTAGCGGATTCGCCGCTTTCGTCATCTAAATTGCAAGTTCACGGCTGGGGGGGGGAGCGGGGAGCAAGGCTTAGCTCCGCGCTTCATTCCTCTTCATTTTTCGAGCCGTTTTTTCCCCTCGCCAGGGATTAGAGGAGTTGCGGCCGCCATTTTGACTGCATGGTCGTCAGGCGGCCGTCTTCTTTGGGCTCACTGACGGCCGCCATTTTGGATTTGGGCCTACTAGGCCTCTCTTAGGAGTAGCTTCGCCTTGACCTGGGCTGCCAGGTCCGAGCGAGGGAACAGTTTCGGAGCTTTTCTCAGTGCTCTGAGGCCCACAGGCGGCCGCCATTTACTGCCCAGAGCGCGTTCCGTCGGCTCAGCCGGGCTTTAAGGCCTTCTTTGGGGCCGCGTGGCAGGCCATAAGGAGGCATTTGTTAGTATTTAGGGGGTTGTCCTTGGTCCCTGTAATACCTTATTTGGACAAGTTATCATTGTTGCACTGGTGTAGGAGGCAGATCTAGGGGAAATAATATTTCACCCTGTGGGCCCTGGTTAATCCTAGGCCCTGTACTGGAGTGAGAGTTTATTTGACCGCCTGTTATTGCTAGCCGTGGCCTTTAGCCACAGGGCCTATTCAGACAGGCTTACATCCTGTCTGGCTGTTCTGTCCTTGGTGTTCATAGTGCAGTGTGAGGGGTGGCTGCATTCCATCTCTGCCTACTGATCTGCGTCCTTGGTTTCCATCTTCTCGCTAGTTATCCTATTGCAGGCTCTGTCTAGTGGCAATGGCAGACAGTTCCTCACCGCCAACATCACAGGTCTCTGGCGCGCCCCCTGCACAGTCAAAGCGCAGATCCACAGAATTGGAAGCAGGGGGCAAGAAAAAAGCCAAAACAAAACATCTGACTACCAAGGAGACCTCCAAGTCAGCTGAGCGAGAGGCCTCGAGGAGACACCAGGCATTGGAGAGGGAATTCTCCAAAGCACAGAGGCTCCTATCCAGTGGGGTTGAACCGGTTCCCCCCGCCCCACTGGATACTGATACCTTGGAGCTACCTTTGACACCCGTGCAAGAAACCACCTGGATCAGTCCTCCTCTGGGGGTAACTGAACAGGCAGGTCCCTCTCACTCCTCTCCCTCCTTACAGCAGGGTCCTCAAGTGGTTCATGCTCCAGCAGTGGTTGGGGCTGCCCTTGGGACCCAGGGGACTGCGTGGTCTCCGAGCCAATTTCAGGCATTCATGCACCACGCTTTTGTCCAATTTATGTCCTCCTCTAGGAGTCCTCAGGTTGCCTCGCAGACTCTACCCCCTCACGCTAGCCCTTCTTCTCTGCAGGGTTGCACCACAGCACCAGCTTCAGATGTCTCTGAATCTTCCTCTCAGGTGGGAGGGGGGGAGTCTGTGGATTTGGACATAGCTGACACCCCCATGTCGGGGGATGAGGAGGAGGCGCCCGATCAGGCCTCTGCCTCATGTCTGTTTGACCCATCTGTTTTCACGTCTCTCCTATTGAAGGCCTGTGCCACTACCAATCTGACCTTGGTGTAGGAGGAGAAGCCTTCTACCTTGGCAGATAAGGAGTCTAACCCTTTATTTGCTGTGAAGGTCGTTGATCACAAACAAATTCCTTGTCCCTTCGTGTTCTGGGATGCGGTTGAGGCCCAGTGGTCCTCCCTGTCCACTGCTCCCAATGAAAGCAGTATGGAGAAGAAGCTGTACAACGTCTCTCCGTCCTTTGCTTCCCTGTTAGCCGTCCCTACTGTTGATCCTCCTTTAATTTCTCTATTCTCTAATTCCGCCGTCTCAGGTGACATGGCAGGGGTCATGACAGCAGAGGACAAGAAGTTTGAGTTCGCCTATAGAAGAGCTCACCAGGGTTCAGGTCAGGCCATAAAGTCGGCGACTTCGGCTTCTTTCTTCGCCAGAGTGGCCATCATGTGGCTCCAGGAGCTTCAGACATTGGTTCCCCCCGATCAGGTCAGAGTGTACCAAACACTGGTTAAGCTGGTGGCAGCCTCGCAATATATGGCAGACGCCTCACTTCACTCGGCCAAGTGCTCGGCCCATTCCATCGGTGCCACAGTGGCCTCCTGCAGGCTCCTGTGGTTAAAACAGTGGAGAGCGGATTTAAAGGCCAAATGGCATCTCTCCACGTCCAAGTACGCTGGCACGGATCTGTTTGGCTCTATCCTTGACCCACACGTGATCGAGGGTAAGGACAAGCGCAAGGTCATAGTACATCCCTCCAAGAAATCTAACAGGCGGCCACAGCAGGACTCCCGCAGACAGTCTTTCCGTCCCTCGGGCTCTTGGGAGTGGCGGCAGCCCTTTCAGGCAGGGCAGTCCTGGGATTGGCCCAGAGGTTCACGTTCCTTCCCGCAGAGGCAGGATCGTCAGCAGGACCGCCCAAATACCGGAGCCAGGGGTCAGTCTCAGGCAAAACGTCCCTTCAGAGGTTCAGGGGGTTGTCCCTACTGGCACTCTAAGTGACGCCATCGGGGATGTCCCAATAGGAGGGCACCTGGAACGGTTTCATCAGGTCTGGGAGCAGACCACCACCGACTCTTGGGTCAGGGACACCGTCAGACGTAGCCTGGCACTCGAGTTTCATGCGATCCCGCACGATCGCTTCCTTCAGTGCCCGGTGTCACGAAATCCGTCAAAGGCACGTCTTGTATCCACTGCCATCAAGCATCTCCTGGACATCAGGGCCATAGAGCCTGTACCAGAGGATCAAGTTGGAACAGGTTTTTACTCCATCCTGTTCGTGGTCCCCAAGGCATCAGGAGGTTGGAGGGCGATACTGGACTTAAAGGGTCTGAACCGTTTCTTAGTGTACAGACGGTTCAAGATGCAGACCCTAAAGTCAATACTGGCCGGTATCAGGAAGGGGGATTTTCTCTCTTCCATAGACCTCACAGAGGCTTACCTCCACATTCCAATCTCCCAGGAGCACCGCATGTTCCTGCATTTCTGTTACGCACGCCGGCATTATCAGTACCGGGCCCTTCCGTTTGGCCTATCTTCGGCTCCAAGGGTCTTCACGAAGGTCCTAGCGGTATTGGCCGCCCACCTTCGGATGATGCCAGTGCGCGTGCAGTGCTACCTGGATGACATTCTTGGCCAGTCCAGATCCCTTCGGTCAGCAAAATCAGACCTGCTGACCACCATTCAGATACTTCAGACCCACGGTTTCTCAGTGAATTTCGGGAAAAGCCATACATCCCCCACAAAACGTCTACTTCACCTGGGGGCCATGATAGACTCCGAACTTTGCAGGGTCTATCTATCCCAGGAGCGACGGTTGAGCATCCGGAAATTGGTATCCCAGATTTGGGGTGCGAGGAAGGTTCCTCTGGTGCAGTTGTCCCAGCTCCTGGGAAAGATGGTATCTTGCATGGGTATAGTCCCGTGGGCGAGGCTTCACTCGAGGACCCTCCAGTGGTTCCTCCTCCCCTTTCAGAAGCAGAACCTCAGCGCCTCCTCCCAGAAGGTCCAGGTTCCGTTTCACGTCCTCTCATCCCTCCAGTGGTGGTCTTCTGTGGCCATGTCCAAAGGGACCATATTCAAGGAACCCCTCAGGATCGTCCTGACCACAGACGCCAGTCTGTTCGGTTGGGGTGCTCACCTCCAGACCCAGTTGGCCCAGGGGCGTTGGTCCAGGGCGGACCTCAGGCAAAGCATAAACTGGTTGGAGCTCAGGGCGATTCATCCGGCCCTCCGTCATTTCTCTTCCCTAGTGTCGGGCAAGCATGTCCTAGTTCTGACGGACAACGTGGAGGCCAAGGCTGACGTCAACAAGCAGGGGGGAACACATTCCTGGTCCCTTCTCCAGGAAGCCATGGAGCTGGGGCTGTGGGCGGAGATACACCTGAGTTCAATCAGGGCGGAACACATTTTGGGGGAGGCAAACCGACAGGCAGACTCCCTGAGCAGGGTGACTGTGGACCACTCAGAGTGGCAGCTGGACACGAGACTATTCGATTTGATAGCAAACAGGTTCGGCAGGCCATGCCTGGATCTCTTTGCCTCCTCGTCCAATGCCCAACTCCCCAGGTTCTTCACCCGGTTCCCGACCAGGGGGGCTGAGGGGACGGACGCCCTCCAGTGCAGGTGGCCAGTGGGTCTGCTTTATGCTTTCCCTCCCCTTCCGCTGATTCAGGCCACCATCCGCAAGCTGTTACTGGAGCGAGCGGAGGTAATATTGGTTGCTCCATATTGGCCTCGGCGCCCGTGGTTTGCAGATCTAGTGGATCTGTCCCGGTCTCCACCGTGGAGGCTCCCTCCGAACCAAGTGGCTCTCACTCAAGGGGAGCTCCTCCATCCAGACCCCCAGTGTCTAGCTAGGCAGGCTTATTCCTCAGAGGTGATCTCTATGATCCAGGCCTCTAGACGTCCCTCAACAAATTGGATTTACGATGCAACTTGGAGGAATTTCTGTCAGTGGTGCACTTCACGTAGCTTGGATCCTTTCAGTAACTGTCCCTAACATCTTAGATTATCTGCTAGAGGGCGTTTCCAAGGGTTTGTTTACTAACACCATCCGCAGACAGGTGGCGGCCTTGTCTACGGTTCTCACCTGTGATAATTTGGGTCCCCTTTCTCACCACCCAGCGATCTCTGCTTTCCTTAAAGGGGCGGCAAATTCCGGTCCTCCCATGGTACATAGATACCCATCTTGGGACTTGCCTACGGTATTGCAGGCCTTGACCACGGCTCCTTTCGAGCCCCTCCAATCTTGCTCTCTACATTTTCTCTCCTTGAAGGTGGCCTTCTTGGTTGCTATTACTTCGGCCAGAAGGATTTCGGAGTTGGCCGCCCTCTCAGTCAGGGAAGATCTCTGTATCTTCCATCAGGACAGAGTGGTCCTTAGATTAGAACCCTCATTTATCCCCAAGGTTAACACCAGTTTTCACAGATCTTTGGATCTCGTCTTACCTAGTTTCTGCCCTACTCCTTCTCATAGGTTAGAACGCCAGTGGCACAAGCTGGACGTGCGCAGGGCTCTGCGCATTTATATAAAGCGCACTGGGTCTTTTCGCAAGTCGGAGGCCTTGTTTGTCTCCTTCCAGCCATCTGTCATGGGCCGGAAAGTATCCTCTTCCACCATTGGCAGGTGGATCAGGGCTTGCATTGCTAGGGCTTATGCCTCCCAGACGCTTCTGGTCCCGGCCCATATCACGGCTCACTCCACGTGTAGTGCAGCAACCTCTGCGGCCTGGTCTACCCAGGCATCTGTAGAGGAGATTTGTAGGTCAGCATCCTGGTCGTCCCCGTCTTCATTCATTACACATTACAAAATTGATAGGTTTGCCGCGGCGGACACCGCGTTTGGCAGATGGGTTCTTCAACAGGTCGTTTCCTCTAGGTAGACACCAGCCTAGACCTTCCCCACCCTAAGGGACATGGGGGGGCTTTGGTATGTCCCAATCAGTGGATTCTACATCCACCATGCTGGAGAAGGGGCGTTGTCTTACCTGAACGCCTTTTCTCAGCATGGTGGTGTAGAATCCACACCCTCCCTTGGACAGGTGTCTAGGCTTGTGTGTTGACATTTTTTTTGGTATTTTTTTTTGGAGTCATTGTGTCAGAGCTTTTCAGGATCCTTTGCCTCGTCAAAACTGGGAAGACACACCCAAGGGGAGGCGTGTCTAAAGCTCTGTCTTAGTCTCTCTGAGCAGGAAGGCTGAAATAACCCAATCAGTGGATTCTACACCACCATGCTGAGAAAAGGCGTTCAGGTAAGACAATGCCCCCTTTTTTTTTCTCCTGTCTCTTTCTTTTTTTGCTGGCTGTGTTGCTTTAAGAGCAAGAGAGACAGAAAGAAGAGGGGGGAGCTGCTCTTTTGAAGTATTTTTTCTCTGCTTAGAATTCCGGTTTGAGAAAGGTGGGGTGGATGTGAAATTTAATGCCCACTTTTGCAGTTTCAGTTTACATTTTTTTTACTTGAAAGAGGAGACAGTAATTGTTGGACAATTTTTGGGGGAAAATTTTGAGTTTAAATTGTTTAGTTAGACCTATATATCCATCAACCAAAAGAAATGACTCTGAATTGTTTTGCTTAGATTTGTAAATGTTTAACCTATTTAATGGAAATTTGTTTCCATCTGAATGGAATTTGATTAAATTGGAATTTGACTAACTTTATATTAAAACCAATTCTAGAGTTTGATATAAAACTATTTCAGTAACTCAGAATATCTCATTAAGCTTGTTTATCTTTTTGTGGAGTTGTTTTGTTGTTGTTTTTTATGTTTTTATGTCTGTGTGCAGGACACATTGATAGAAAATAATATCTAAGAGAATTGAAGGAATAGTAATTCAATCCTTGTTTAAAACAAAGAAGGAGTTGAGAAATTTTTTAGGATTATAAATAGCTGTGTTGTTTTGACTAAAGATTTGTATGCAAAACTGTTAGAAAAAGAGCTTATGTTAACAAATACAAACAGAGTTTGGTGAGTGCTCCTTTGTTGGCTCTTCACTTGGTAATTTGTTTGTAAATAGGGACAAAGGAATGGCTTGGAGGAGGTTTTGACCCAGAAGTGGGGGAAAAGAGGCAGCCAGTGGCATTTTTGCCTAAAATTGACATTTGGGGACATCTTGGTGGTTAGCATTTCTTATCAAGTGTGGGCAATTTTAACCAGGAAGCCGAAAGGAGGTACACACTTGTTCATAGCAAAGTAGTTGGGAAAAAGAAAAGAAAAAGAAAAAGAGAGACATAATGAAGATGTGATAGTAGATGGGGAGGAGAAAATGTGAGTAGAGGCTGGAAGAATTTCCCTCCCTTAGTCAGTACAAACCTGTGGATTTTATGCCTTACGGCAGGTTGTTAATAAGGGAGAAAGGGGAACATATACACTGACTCCAAGTATGTTTATGGAGTCTTGAATACTTTTGGAGAAGAGAAATGAAGAGGATTGATTAATAGTAAAAGGGAAAGAGCTGGCTCATGTAAAGTTGATAGAAGATGTACTTGTGGAATAAGAAAAGAAAGAAGTTATGTCAGAGTGGCAGAAGGGAAGTGAAGGAATGGATAATTGAAGAAAGAAACAGGAAAGTTGCTTTTAAGTTGGTTTGCACAGACTTGTGAATTGCATGCATTAAGTAGGGAGACTGCCATTAATGTGGTCAGCCCAAACGTGTGAATTGTATGCCTTAACACAAGCCTTAGAATGTTGAAGGAACAAGAATGTACTATAGAAATATGGAAAGAGAAAAATGGGAAATAGAAGAAAGTGGGAAGTGGATGTTGCAAGATTGGAGATGGATGTTAGACAGAAAGAAAGAAAGAAAGAAAGAAAGAAAGAAAGAAAGAAAGAAAGAAAGAAAGAAAGAAAGAAAGAAAGAAAGAAAGAAAGAAAGAAAGAGCAATAGCTAGGACACAGAAGCAGCCACTGAAAGGGGGTGCAAGGAATGGTTGATACTTTTTTACAAAAAAAAAAAAAAAGAACCAGGATGGTTGTATTTATACTTTAGTTAAACAAACCTGTGATAAATATATGATATATAAATACAAGTAAATAAAAAGCTTTACAACATTTAGTGGTGAGGCCATTTCAATATAGGCCTCAACTGGAAAGCTGTCTTTGTCCCTTTGAAATGATGTATGGGAGGCTTTTGTTACATGAATGTTTAAGAATGTTGAAGATTTAAGAATGTCAATGAAGAAGAGAAGAAAGTTACTCAGTATTTGCATAATCTGGCACAGGTTTTGTCTTCTATCTCAGTACAGGCCCAGGCTGCCCTACCACCTGTCTCTGGCCATTGTTGTTCATGGAGAGTGGGTTCAGGTGAAAAGAACTGTCATCTAGAAATACCAGTCCTGAGTGGTCTCAACCATGCCAAGTCCTCCTGATTTAAGGAATCAAGGCGTGAGTCCATGGAAAGTCCCATCATATCCTCTCCAGTGACAAGCTCCGCAGCTGGACAGCCTGAAAATGAAATTTCAACCTGCCTCACCTGTTGAACTGTTTCCATCTAAGTAGGAGAACAACCTCAATGGATTGGACTACCCTGGAAATCGTGTTCCTAGAACCTGGACTATGTATTGCAATATTTTTCTTCTGCTACTGTTGTTTCCCTCGTACCTTCTTTGGTAGAAGGAAGGACCATGGGCCCAATACTTTAAGGAACAAAAGGGAGTTGTGTTTTTAACAAGACTACATATTCCACTTGCAAAGGGGCAACAGGGTCACTTGTTATGCTCCTGTCAATACAGTGCAGCTTTACCCACAACTTTAAATCTGGACATATGGAGGAACATACAGACATTACCTTTTGGGGAAGAATAACACGAGATTTATGGACAAGTGCCAGAATCTTTTTTGATGCATGAAAAGCTATTGACTATAATCAAGCTAAATGGACTAAGTGTGGAGACAGGCCTACTCATTAAACACCAAATATGTTTGCACATCCTACCCAACCTGGCACATTCAAAGGATTCCTGCAACCCGGTGTGCTTCAAGATAACCAGACCAATGGACTTTTCAGCATCATTTGAACATTGTGTAGTCCAGAAGTACACCAGAGGCATGAATAAGCCTTCTAATGATTCACTCAAATAATCTCAACAGGAGTATGCAGTACAGAACATTTCTAAGCCTATTAGAGATTTCTAGATATTTTATAGATAAAACCCACACCACTCAAGAGGTTCATTATTATGCATTTTTTATTCTTCATAAATAGTTGGAAATGACTGTTGTGATGAACATTTCTTTAGAGTAGGACAAATTGGAAACAATCAGAGATGTTGATGAGCGGAAACCTTGGAATCACACCTTCTAGTGGAGGAAGATAGTGAAGACTAGCAGCAGGATTGCAGATCACTGTCCTCACTTGTCAGACATGATGAAATAACTTGGGCGTGCCACCTGCAGTGTGTAAATGCTTCTGCTCTAGCGCTGGGTATGATACTAGTAATTGCTCCTGAGTTACCAAAAGCAATAAATAAGCCACAGCCTGACTCATTCTGTTTGTAATGTTAACTTAAAAAAGGAACAAATAAATGGCTTTGTGTTTTTAAGGCAAAAAAAAAAAAAAAATATGGGTTCAAGTTGATTTTCATGAACTGGAAACCACAATTGAGATTCCCTCAGTATCAAAGACTCCTTTTTTTAAATTGATCTGGCCCAAAAGAATTGTTTCATTTTTAAATGTGAAGCTCGAGAGAACATCACTTCTTATTTTAATTTGACTTGGAATTAGACCCCAGTCTGACATTACATATAAGGAATATGTCAAAGAAGTCACTGACAGAATGCGAAAGTTGGCTTATGTCCCTGTCCAGACATGGACAGGAGCACTGGATGTTGGAGGATGGTTTTTGGGAATGTTTGATAATTGGAAAAGGATATTGTTCATTGTGGTTTTGGCCTTAGCAGGGTTGTTGTGTTTATCATGCCTTATCCCGCTTGTTCAGAGGATTGTTAGATCCACTATATCCGGACCAACTTTTGCTGCCACTCCTATCTATAACGATAAACCAGCTAAAGCAATGATTTTGAAACCTTTACCTTCTGACTATAGCAATCTTTTATTTCTAAGAGTTATCCATTCTTTTATCCATGTTAGCACTGACACTTGATAATATAAAACCCATTCTGGTAAGCCAGGGGTATCAAACTCAATTTCATTGAGGGCCGCATCAGCATTGTGGTTGCCCTCGGGGGGGGGGGCGGGTAGGTGTGGCCAGGGTGGGTGCAGCCTACTGGGTGGGCATGGATGGAGTGGGTGTGGCCTACTGGGTGGGCATGGCCAGCTCTACATCATTCGCGTCAAAGGTACCTGTGCGGGCCTGGGTAGGAGTGGGACAGATCTGAGGGTCTCTGGCAGAAGGGGGTGGGACCAGGGCAAGTGCCAAGGCATGGTCCACTGGAGGAGCCTCACTGTTCCTCTCAGGCCATGCGGGGGGGGGGCTGGATGGTGGTGTGGGCTGCCGGGAGCCCTGGACAGCAGAGGTCAAATGCCCAGCCTGGCCCTTGAGCACCCGCGGCACCAAGCCCAGCCCCACTTCCCCAAGGGGGCATCCAGCTGCACTTACCTCCTCCTCAAGGCTGCTGGTGCTGTGCTTGCTCTCCTTAGCCAGGTTGCTCATGATGGGTACAAGGGCAAAGTCAGAGGGAGGCCCATTCCCTCTCCATGGGAGGAGACCCGGCTTTGTATCCAAAGCTTCCTTAGCAAAAGGATGGGAGACTCCCAGGATAGGCCAGGAGGAGGGGGCAAGGGGATGGTGAAAGGGCAGCAGGGTAGGTCTAAGGCAGGATTTCCCTCAGATCCTCCCTCTCCTTCTTTCCTTCCTTCCTTCCTTCCTGAGTACAGAGTGGTGGGAAAATATTTGAGATGAGGGAGGGAGAAAAACAGGCAAGAAATGCAGCTGGGGAAGTGTCACCTTTCATGAGGAATGAAGAAATGCACCATCGCCTGAAAGTGGCCAGCACATGGCCCTCACCTACTTCACATATCTCGCTTGGTGGGCTCTGGGGGAGGGGATGCCAGGAGCAGCGTGAGAGTCAACATTACCTGCGTAATGCCGCCCAGCCTCCAGCCTGCCCGGTTTCGGCAGGCAGCGGGGCACTCTCCTCACAGCGCTGAGAGGCTGAACCGGGCTGCGCAAATCCAAAAAGAAGCGCAATGCCACCCAGCCCCCAGCCTGCCCAGTTTCGGCAGGCAGCCGGGCACTCTCTTCAGCTCTGAGAGGTTGAGCCGGGTGGTGCAAAGCTTGCCAGCTTTGCATGTTGCTGCCTGCTGAAACTGGGCAGCCTGGGGGCTAGGCAGCATTGCACTTCTCATCAGATTCATGCCACCCAGCTCAGTTCTTGGCGCTGTGAAACCAGGCAGACTGGGAGCTGGGCAGCCTCGTGTTTCTTTTTGGATTTATGCTGCTTGGCTCAGCCTCTCGGCACGGTGAGGAGAGCGCCACGCTGCCTATCGAAACCCCTCCCCCAGAGCCCATCAAGCCGGATATGTGAAGTAGGCGAGGGCCATTTGCTGGCCACTGCCAGGTGATGGTGTATTTCTTCATTCCTCACAAAGGGTGACACCTCCCCAGCATGCACCCAGGGGGTGGGGCCGACGTGGCAGGGACTGGTTCCTTGCTGTTTCCAGACGGCCTTGTGGAGCTAAGACTGAATGCATTTCAGCATAGATGGCCACCACAAAATTGTACATTGGCTCCCAGCCAGCCTGCGCCAGGGCCAAGACAGCAGGGGCCGTTCCCTCACTGTTTCCAGGATGGCTTTGCGGGCCACATGAAACCCCTTCGAGGGCCGCATCTGGCCCCCAGGCCTTGTGTTTGACATTTCTGTGGTAAGCCAAAACCTCCATTTCCCTTAGCTTCTTACAGCATTTTCAATTAATTCTAGCTTTCTTTCCTTGTCAGATAAATTTTTGAATTAGAGAGTTTAAATCTTCAAAGAATTTTTTCTCCAGTTTTATAGGTATCATTTGGAACAAAAATAGTATGTTTGGTAATATATTCATTTTCACCATAGCAATCCTTCCTAACATCAACAGTTGCAGATTTTTCCATTTTTCCAAATCAAGCTTTATTTGATTTAACAATTTAACATAGTTATTGTCAAGCCCTCCCAGGCTTGACATTCAAGGTGAATCAAGGTGTCTTCGTGTCTTCCTTCCTTCAAGATTCCGGTAGGAAAGTTGACAGTTATCTTCTTTTATTGTTGAACATCTTGCTGTCAGATATATTCCCAAATATTTGGCCTTTTTGACTATTTGCAATTCTATTTTTTTCTGATAGTTGCTTTTTTTTGTTTAGCTGTAAAATTTTTAACTATCACTTTGGTTTTTTCTCTATTTATCTTTAGTCTTGCTATCTCTCCAAATTGTTCTATCTTTTTCAACAGTTTAGGAATCGTCTCTAAAGGTTCCTCTAGAATGAATACCAAATCATCTGCAAATGCTTGCAATTTATAGGTTTCACCTTTTATTTTCAATCCTTTAATTTCTGGATCTTGCCTAATATTTCTATTTAAAACTTCCAAAGTTAAGATAAATAACAGTGGGGATAGTGGACATCCTTGTCTTGTGCCTTTTCGTATATCAAAATTCTCTGTATAATCCCCATTTACAATCACTCCTAAAAATTTTAAATAATGGTCACCCTCCTCTCTTGGTTTTAGTTTAAAGCCCTTCGGATAAGCTGAGTCAGTGATTTTCCAAACACATTCTTCCTGGTTCTTGTGAGGTGCAGCCCATCCCCTTGCCAGAAGCCCCTTCATGTAGGGAATGCAGACCATGATCTGGAATCCAAATTTTTCTTGGTGGCACTAACCCTTAAGCCAGTGGTTCATTTCTAAAATCTTTTTTTAGAGGATTTAGAGAAAGAACACCATTTTTTTCTTTTCTTATTTCCAACCACAAGATTTCCTAATATTGGATTTTAGCTTAGTGAAAGTCATGGACTACTTAAACATGAAATGTGATTTACATTGCAATGTAAATGTGATTTACATTGCAAGAGAGAGCTCTGGATTTAGTTGCTTCTTCTATCTGGGACTGATAAAGACCCCCAGCTCTGAAGTCCTAGAAAGCTTCTGATGTCACAGTAGAAAACCTTGAAGCCTTTCAAATTCATTGGATTACAAATCCACAATCTCAGATGAGCTGGGTGATGGGAGTTGCATTGAACCCACCCCTGTGTTGTTTTTATTAGGAGGAAGAACTGTAGTGAAATGGTTAAAATGTTGGACTTTTTCCAGAGACACAGAGGATCAAGTCCCAGTTCTCACCAGCCTGTTCATTGAGTGATATATGGGATTTAAAAAAAGAGGGAAGGGGGTGTCCTCATGTGCATTACATTCCAAGATGCAAGTATAAAGCACAATAATAACCAACAATTTGAATAAGTGAATGACAAAGTGGAGGAGGTGCAGCTGTCTCCATAGTTAGTAAATCTTCAGCTGGAGTATGTCAGCATCTGTCCTGTCCCACTCACAGATGCACACACCACAAGGATTTGAAGTCTTTATTGAGGCTTTACCAGCCCCAAATAGTATTCCCCAGGATTTCCCACATAGGAACCAGAGCAAAACCCTATGAGTCCAATTTTCCCTAGTCAGCAAAAACACAGAGCAAGTCCAGCAAAGACAAGTCCATGGTCCAAAACACAAATTCCACAAGCCAAAATCCAATTCCAAGGTCCACAAGGCAAAGTCCAAAGTCTAGAAACAGAGTCAAGGTCGAACTCCCAAGGTGTTGGAAGAAAAAGCCAGGGGTTTGCTTTCCAGCTGGGAGGCTATACCTTTAAGAGAGAAAAAAAACCCCAAAGTGCCACCATTTGAAATAGAAGACAGGAAGCCGGCTGCTTGAGAGGAGATGTTTATTGGCAGAAGCGAAGTACCGTTTCAGCGGTTCGGTTCTGGGTCAGCTGAATAACTAACTGGGTGAGTGGAAGAGTTCTTATATGGTTCTGAGACTTTGAAGTATGGAGTTTCTGTAATATGGGCTTTGTGTTTAGAATTTAAGAATAGAATAGAATAGAATAGAATAGAATAGAATAGAATAGAATAGAATAGAATAGAATAGAATAGAATAGAATAGAATAGAATAGAATAGAATAGAATAGAATAGAATTGGAAGGGACCTTGGAGGTCTTCTAGTCTGGCCCCTCACTCAAGCAGGAGAACCTATACCATCTCAAACAAGTGACTGTCCAGTCTCTTCTTAAAAACCTCCAGTGATGGAGCACCCACAATTTCTGAAGGCAACCTGTTCCACTGGTTAATTGTCCTTACTGTCAGGAACGTTCTCCTTAATTCCAGGTTGCTTCTCTCTTTGATCAGTTTCCAACAATTGTTTCTTGTCCTGCCCTCTGGTGCTTTGGAGAATAATTTGACCCTCTCTTCTTTGTGGCAGCTTCTCAAATACTGGAATACTGCTATCATGTCACCCCTGTTTCTTCTTTTCTTTAGACTAGCCCACAGGTTGGCAACCCGCGGCTCTGGAGCCTCCTCCACCATTTGCAGAGAGAGACGAGGAGAGAGAGAGAGAGAGGCACTTGCACTTCCCCCCCTCTCTCTTTCTCCTGCGGACCTGCCCCCTCACAGGGCTCCTGATTGGCCCTGCACCTGGGTGCCCCGCCCCCTGGGAGAAGGGCAGCCAGGAAGTTCCTTTCCCGGGCTGGCCCTGTCCCAGGTGCACGTGGCTGGGGAGCCGCACGGGGAAGCCCCGGGATCCCCGTTGGGAGCGGCCCGCTGGAGCCTCTACTGAGTCGGCCAGCCCTCCCACAAGCCGCAGCCCTGAGGGAGAACAGCCCCTACGATGCCCAGCTGGCGCAACTGTTGGCCAAGCAGCACCAGAGATGGAGGGTCAGTGGCAGGGGTAGGGAGGGGGCTCTGAGTCCACGGAGCACCCCCGTGAAGCAGCCACGGGGCAGGTGGTGCCCCCCCACTTATCTGTACCAGGCGGCAGTCCTGGCTGGGGCATCACTCAGAGGCCGAGTGCCCCTGGTGAGGAAGCCACTCCCACCCCGTGGCCAGCTAGCCAGGAATCCCGCCCAGCTCGGTGGGGAGCTCGGGGGCCGCCTGACCGCTGCGGGGGTGTCCACGTCAGCCGCTTCCTGGTGGGTCTGCTAACTGTGGGCTTCTGGCCGCCTTCCTCCAAGAGTCAGGCGCCCGGGACTCCGCAGAGCCGCCCCTTATTGCGCCCAGCGAGGGCCCGACCGAGCCCCGGCCTGACTTTCAAAACGCCGCTTTTCTGAATTCTTTCTGAACTGTAAGCTGCCCAGAGTCACTGAAAGAGGCAACCAGAGATCTTGAGGGGAGAGGAAAGAGAGAGAGAAAGAGAGACACAGAGGAAAGAGAAAGAGAGGAAAGAAAGGGAGAGAGAGGAAAGAGAGGGGGAAGAGGAAGGAGAGAGAGGGAAAGGAAAGAGAAAGAGAGAGAAAGAGAGAGGGAGAGGAAAGAGAGAGGAAAGAGAGAGAGGTAGAGGAAAGAGAAAGAGGAAAGAGAGAAAGAGGAAAGAGAGAGAAAGAGGAAAGAGAGAGAGAGGAAAGAGAGAGGGTGAGTGGAAAGACAGAGAAACAGAGAGAGAGGGAGAGGAAAGAGAGGAAAGAAAAAGAGGAAAGAGAGGGAGAGGAAAGAGAAAGAGAGAGAGGAAACAGAGGGAGAGGAAAGAGAAAGAGAGAGAGGAAAGAGAAAGAGAGAGAGGAAAGAGAGAGAGGGAGGGGGAGAGAGAGAGACCCCTTTGACATCTAAAATGAAGATAACACTGCATAAATCCCTTTTTACCTTTACTACTTATATAATAAATGCCCCACCACATACATCGGACAAACCAACAGAAGAATAAGTGCACGCATTGAAGAACACAAAAACTCAGTCAAAAAAGAGGAACCAACTTCTTCCCTGGTCCAACACCTTAAAGCCACAGGACATGAAATTGACTTTAAAAAGCCAGAACTATCGCCAAAATTGAACACTTTAATAACAGAATAATCAGAGAAGCCATCGAGATAGAAAAACGCCCACACAGCATGAATAAACGAGATGATACCTCCCGCCTACCAGCCATTTGGAAACCCGCCCTTATTGACAAATGAGTCCCTAACACAAAGAATGACACCAGACCCACACTCACGAAAACCACACAGGATGTCACCACCACACATCCACGCAAAAAGCAAACCCAAACCCACACCGATGATGAGGCACGACCACAAACCAGAAGCCAGACCACAGCTGCATCATTAGCCACTTTAAACCCCTCCAATCCATACATGAAGCAAACTGACACCCACCATGAAGATGAGGCACGACCAAGAATGCGAAGCCAAACAACAGCAACGCAGCTCACCATCTCATTTCCCCCTGCAACTCAGACTAACCCGAGCACAACAAATCCCCCACCCAAACAGAACACTCCCCCATCCAATCAGAGCACAGCCAACCCCCCATCCAATCAGAGCACAGCCAAGCCCCTAACCAATCAGAACACACCTCCACCCAATCAGAACACAGCCAAGCTCCCACCCAATCAGTTCATACCGCCACTGGCAGTTAAAGGGAAGAAACAGCTATGATCACACACTGCTCCTAGAAGCACGAAGCCGAAAGCACCAGCCTGAAGATGACGAATGTGACTTCATCGAAACGTCGCCAAGACACTTCAAATTCTACGCGGGAGAAAACCCGAAGAACCAAAGACCTACATACATTCTATGTTTTCTATATATATATATATTTGTTTTCTGAGGTTTTCGCGGGTGTTTGTATGTAGGTCTTTGGTTCTTCAGGTTTTCTCCCACGTAGAATTTGAAGTGTCTTGGCGACGTTTCGACGAAGTCTCATTCGTCATCTTCAGGCTGGTGCTTTTGGCTTCTGCTTCTAGGAGCAATGTGTGGTCGTAGCTGTTTCTTCCTTTTAACTGCCAGTGGGGGTTTGAACTGATTGGCTGGGAGCTTGGCTATGTTCTGATTGGGTGGAGGTGTGTTCTGATTGGTTAGGGGCTTGGCTGTGCATGATTGGCTGGGGGGTTGGCTCTGTTCTGATTGGCTGGGGGAGTGTTCTGTTTGGGTGGGGGCTTTGTTGTGCTGGAGGGGTTCAAAGTGGCCAATGATGCAGCTGTGGTCTGGCTCCTGGTCTGTGGTCGTGCCTCATCATCGGTGTGGGTTTGGGTTTTCTTTTTGCATGGATGTGTGGTGCTGGCATCCTGTGTGGTTCTGGTGTCATTCTTTGTGTAAGGGATTTGCCTGTCAATAAGGGCGGGTTTCCAAATGGCTGGTAGGCGGGAGGTATCATCTCGCTTGTTCATGCTGTGAGGGCGTTTTTCTATCTCGATGGCTTCTCTGATTATGCACATAGAATTTGAAGTGTCTTGGCAACGTTTCGACGAAGTCCCATTCGTCATGTTCAGGCTGGTGCTTTCAGCTTTGTGCTTATAGCAGCAATGTGTGATTGCAGCTGTTTCTTCCTTTTAACTGCCAGTGGGGGTTTGAACTGATTGGCTGGGAGCTCGGCTGTGTTCTGATTGGGTGGAGGTGTGTTCTGATTGGTTAGGGGCTTGGCTGTGCCCTGATTGGATGAGGGGTTGGCTGTGCTCTGATTGGCTGGGGGAGTGTTCTGTTTGGGTGGGGGCTTAGTTGTGCTCAGGTTGGTCTGAGTTACAGGGGGATTAGAGATTGTGAGCTGTATAGCTGTTTGGCTTCGCGTTCGTGGTCGTGCCTCATCTTCATGGTGGGTGTCCGTTTGCTTCATGTATGGATTGGAGGGGTTTAAGGTGGCTAATGATGCAGCTGTGGTCTGGCTTCTGGTTTGTGGTTGTGCCTGATCATTGGTGTGGGTTTGGGTTTGCTTTTTGCCTGGATGTGTGGTGGTGACATCCTGTGTGGTTTTTGAGAGTGTAGGTCTGGTGTTATGGACTCGTTTGTCAATAAGGGCGGGTTTCCAAATGGCTGGTAGGCGGGAGGTATCATCTCGTTTGTTCATGCTGTGAGGGCGTTTTTCTATCTCGATGGCTTCTCTGATTATTCTGTTATTAAAGTGTTCAGTTTTGGCAATAGTTCTGGTCTTTTTGAAATCAATTTCATGTCCTGTGGCTTTAAGGTGTTGGACCAGGGAAGAAGTTGGTTCCTCTTTTTTGACTGAGTTTTTGTGTTCTTCAATGCGTGCACTTATTCTTCTGTTGGTTTGTCCGATGTATGTGGTGGGGCAAGCAGTACATGGGATTTCATATACTCCTTGATTTTCTAACTCAATTTTGTCTTTAGGGTTTCTTAGGATGGTGGATATTTTTCTGTTTGTGCAGAATGCTGTTTTGATGTTATGTTTGTGCAGGATCTTGCTGATTCTGTCTGTGGTGCCTTTTATGTATGGGAGGAGGGCTTTGCCGTTTTCTTGTTCTCTGTCTTGGATTTTAGTGGGAGTTTCTTTTTGGATTAAGTTGGAAATCTTATTTCTTTGGAATCTGTTGGATGTTAGTACATTGGTGAGAGTGTGTAGTTAGGTTTTTAGGTGTTGTTCGTCAGCTAGGCATTTGGTTCTGGAGATGAGTGTCTTGGCTACGGAGTTGATCTGTGCTGGGTGGTGGTGTGAGAGTGCGTGCAGATAGCGGTTTGTGTGTGTTTTCTTCTGGTAGATGGTGTGTCCTAGGGAGCCATTGGATTTCTTGTAGACTAAGACATCCAGGAAGGGAAGTTGGTTATTAGCTTCTGTTTCCATGGCGAACTGTATTTTGGGGTGTAGGCTGTTGAGGTGTGTGAGGAAGTTGTCCAGTTTTTCTTTCCCATGTGGCCAGATTACGAAGGTGTCATCTACGTATCTGAGCCAGAGTTTGGGTTTGTGATCAGATTTTTCTAGGGCATGGGTTTCAAAGTGTTCCATGTAGAGGTTTGCAATGACATGTGAGAGGGGTGATCCATGGGTGCTCCTTCTATTTGTTTGTATTTTTGTCCGTTATAGATGACGTATGTGTTGGATAGACAGTGGTTGGTCAGATCTAGGATGTGTTTGGGGGGGTTATATTTGTTTTGGATAGCTGTTAAGGCTTCTTTGATTGGCACTTGGGTGAAGAGGGATATGACATCGAAGCTAATGAGTAGGTTGCTGGGCTGTAAGTTTTGCTTCTTTATGATCTCTATGAACTGGAATCAGTTTTTTACGTGTGAGGTGATGGATTCTGCATAGGGCTGTAGTTGTTTGGCGAGAAATTTGGCTAGGTTTTGTAGAGGTGAGCCTATGGAGCTGACTATGGGTCTAAGTGAGGTTCCTTCTTTGTGTATCTTGGGGAGACCATAGAGCTTAGGGCATCTGGATGATTTCTCTCTGGGAATGATTCTTTGCTGGATCTCTTCGCTAATGGGGGAGGCTTTTATTTTGGATCTAGTGGTTTTTTCCAGGTAGGTGGTGGGATCTGTGTTTAGGGGTTTGTATGTGGAGTCTTGGAGTAGGTTGGTTAATTTGGTTTGGTAGTAGGATGTATTCATGACCACCGTGGAGTTGCCCTTGTCTGCTGGTAGGATTATTATGCTGGTGTCTTGTTTCAGGTTAAGTAGTGCTGTCTGCTCCTCTTTGGGTAAGTTGCTTTTGGGTGGCTTGCTGGTGCAGAGTATGTTGGTGATTTCGAGTCTGCTTCTGTTAGCGTCGTTGGGGTTGATTTTGGTCAGGCTGGTTTCAACTCCGCATATAATGGTTTCAGTGGGGATGTGTTTGGGAGCGACTGCAAAGTTGAATCCTTTGGAAAGGACATTGGTTTCGGCTTTGGTGAGGATCCTATCTGAGATGTTATGCACTGTTTGTTTCATGTGCGGCTGTGACAGAGGAGGGGTTTATTTCTGGTGTTCTTGTAGTCTTCGGAGTTTGTTGATGTGTGTGTCTGTCTTGAGGGTGGTCTGTGTTTCGGCTCTCCAGACAGCGAGTTGTTTGGATTTGTCCCAAAGTGCGGGGTGGATCTTGTTGCTGAGTTTGAGGTGAAGTGTGAGGAGATCTTTGTTGATTCGGTCTAGGAGGAATCTTTTTGTGTGAAGTTCATTTCTGATTAGGGCCAATTCTGTTCTTTTCAGGATGCGTTTGGTGGCTGCAGAGTTGGAGTGGAATTTTAATTGGAAGCATGTGGGGATTAAATTTTGATCTCGGCAGTTGTGTAGGAATGCAAGGTCACATAAAATGGAAGCTCTTTGGACTTCGAGTTTTTCATAGGTCCTGGTCAGATGGTGGATTTCCTCCCCGTAGAGGTATGATATTTGTTTTCTGAGGTTTTCGCGGGTGTTTGTATGTAGGTCTTTGGTTCTTCGGGTTTTCTCCCACGTAGAATTTGAAGTGTCTTGGCAACGTTTCGACGAAGTCCCATTTGTCATCTTCAGGCTGGTGCTTTTGGCTTCGTGCTTCTAGGAGCAATGTGTGACTGTAGCTGTTTCTTCCTTTTAACTGCCAGTGGGGGTTTGAACTATTGCCAAAACTGAACACTTTAATAACAGAATAATCAGAGAAGCCATCGAGATAGAAAAACGCCCTCACAGCATGAACAAACGAGATGATACCTCCCGCCTACCAGCCATTTGGAAACCCGCCCTTATTGACAAACGAGTCCATAACACAAAGAATGAAACCAGACCTACACTCACAAAAGATGACGAATGGGACTTCGTCGAAACGTCGCCAAGACACTTCAAATTCTACAAAACAAGTTTTGCTTCTTTATGATCTCTATGAACTGGAATGAGTTTTTTACGTGTGAGGTGATGGATTAAAGAAACAAAACTTACAGCCCAGCGACCTACTCGTTAGCTTCGATGTCATATCCCTCTTCACCCAAGTGCCAATCAAAGAAGCCGTAACAGCTATCCAAAACAAATGTAACCCCCTCAAACACATCCTAGATCTGACCAACCACTGTCTATGCAACACATACTTCATCTATAACGGACAAAAATACAAACAAATAGAAGGAGCACCCATGGGATCACCCCTCTCACCTGTCATTGCAAACCTCTACATGGAACACTTTGAAACCCATGCCCTAGAAAAATCTGATCACAAACCCAAACTCTGGCTCAGATACGTAGATGACACCTTCGTAATCTGGCCACATGGGAAAGAAAAACTGGACAACTTCCTCACACACCTCAACAGCCTACACCCCAAAATACAGTTCATCATGGAAACAGAAGCTAATAACCAACTTCCCTTCCTGGATGTCTTAGTCTACAAGAAATCCAATGGCTCCCTAGGACACACCATCTACCAGAAGAAAACACACACAAACCGCTATCTGAACGCACTCTCACACCACCACCCAGCACAGATCAACTCCGTAGCCAAGACACTCATCTCCAGAACCAAATGCCTAGCTGACGAACAACACCTAAAAACTGAACTACACACTCTCACTAATGTACTAACATCCAACGGATTCGAAAGAAATAAGATTTCCAACTTAATCCAAAAAGAAACTCCCACTAAAATCCAAGACAGAGAACAAAAAAACAGCAAAGCCCTCCTCCCATATATAAAAGGCACCACAGACAGGATCAGCAAGATCCTGCACAAACATAACATCAAGACAGCATTCTGCACAAACAGAAAAATATCTACCATCCTAAGAAACCTTAAAGACAAAATTGAGTTAGAAAATCAAGGAGTGTATGAAATCCCATGTACTGCTTGCCCCACCACATACATCGGACAAACCAACAGAAGAATAAGTGCACGCATTGAAGAACACAAAATCTCAGTCAAAAAAGAGGAACCAACTTCTTCCCTGGTCCAACACCTTAAAGCCACAGGACATGAAATTGATTTCAAAAAGACCAGAACTATTGCCAAAACTGAACACTTTAATAACAGAATAATCAGAGAAGCCATCGAGATAGAAAAACGCCCTCACAGCATGAACAAACGAGATGATACCTCCCGCCTACCAGCCATTTGGAAACCCGCCCTTATTGACAAACGAGTCCATAACACCAGACCTACACTCACAAAAACCACACAGGATGTCACCACCACACATCCAGGCAAAAAGCAAACCCAAACCCACACTGATGATGAAGCACGACCACAAACCAGAAGCCAGACCACAGCTGCATCATTAGCCACCTTAAACCCCTCCAATCCATACACGAAACAAACTGACACCCACCATGAAGATGAGGCACGACCATGAACGCGAAGCCAAACAGCTATGCAGTTCACCATCTCTAATCCCCTTGTAAATCAGACTAACCTGAGCACAACAAAACCTCCACCCAAACAGAACACTCCCCCAGCCAATCAGAGCACAGCCAAGCCCCTAACCAATCAGAACGCACCTCCACCCAATCAGAACACAGCCGAGCTCCCAGCCAATCAGTTCAAACCCCCACTGGCAGTTAAAAGGAAGAAACAGCTAAAATCTCACATTGCTCCTAGAAGCAGAAGCCGAAAGCACCAGCCTGAAGATGACGAATGAGACTTCGTCGAAACGTTGCCAAGACACTTCAAATTCTACGTGGGAGAAAACCCGAAGAACCAAAGACCTACATACAAACACCCGCGAAAACCTCAGAAAACATATATATTTATTTAAATTGCTAACAAAGAATAAGGGAGAACTGGTATAGCTATTTCGAGTTTCTTAACTCTCTTCAGCCAGAACTTACCCTTCTGAGATTCGAACCTGGGCAGTCAGAATGTTAGGCAGTTGTATTAACCTCTAGGCCACAGGCTCTGTCTCACTTTGTTAGCAGTCAGGGAGGGAATACGGTAGATGTATATCGAGTGTTTCTTTTTTAAATTGCACCCTGTAAACCCAAATATGGGAGAAAGAAATCTTTCTTTCTTTTACCTGTTTCAGCTCAACCCAGAGCCATCCGCAGGAACAAATATATATATATGTTTTTATTTAAATTGCTAACAAAGAATAAGGGAGAACTGGTATAGCTATTTCGAGTTTCTTAACTCTCTTCAGCCAGAACTTACCCTTCTGAGATTCGAACCTGGGCAGTCTGCATGTTAGGCAGTTGTATTAACCTCTAGGCCACAGGCTCTGTCTCACTTTGTTAGCAGTCAGGGAGGGAATAGATGTATATAAAAGTAAAAATGTATATATGCAATGTTATCTTCATTTTAGATATCAAAAGGGTTTTGCGGCTCCCAGTGTTTTGTTTTTGGTGGGAAATGTGTCCAAGTGGCTCTTTGAGTGTTTTGGGTTGCCTACCCCTGGACTAGCCAAACCCAAGTCCTGCAGCCGTTCTTCATATGTTTTAGTCTCCAGGCCTTTGATCATCTTAGTTGCTCTTCTTTGAACTTTTTCCAAGGTCTCAACATCTTTTTTGTTGTATGGTGAACAAAATTGGTTGCAGTATTCCAGGTGTGGTCTCATTAGGGTTTTATAAAGCAGTACTAATACTTTGCGTGATCTTGATTCTATGCGTCTGTTTATACAACCCAGGATTGTATTTGCTTTTCTGGCTGCTGCTGCACATTGCTGGCTCATAGTCAAGTGATCATCCACTAGGACTCCAAGATCCCTCTCACAGTTACTGTTTTTGAGCCAGGTCTCACCTAATCTGTACTTGTACCTTTGATTTTTCCTGCCTAAATATAAAACTTTGCTTTTCTCCACATTAAAACTCATTTTGTTGGATAGGGCCCATTGTTCCAGTTTGTCAAGATCTTTTTGAATCCTGAGCTTATCTTCTGGGGTGTTGGCTATTCCTGCCAGCTTAGTGTCATCTGCAAATTTGATGAGTTTCCCTTCTATTCCCTCATCTAAGTCATTGATGAAGATATTGAAGAGTACTGGGCCTAAGATGGAGCCTTGTGGTACTGCACTGCTTACTTCTCTCCATGTGGATGTAGTACCATTGAGGACTACTTGTTGAGTACGGTTTGTCAGCCAGCTACAAATCCATCTGGTGGTGATGTTATTTATTCCACCTTGTTCTAGCTTACCAAGGAGTAGATTGTGGTATACTGAAATCTAAGTATACTGTGTCTACAGTGTTTTGCTGGTCTACTAATTTGGTCACTTTATCAAATAATGAAATAAGATTGGTTTGGCATGATCTGTTTTTAACAAATCCGTGCTGGCTACCAGTTATAACTTTGTTTGCTTCTAGTTGTTCGCACATCTGTTTTTTGATTATCTTTTCCAGTATCTTCCCAGGTATTGATGTTAGACTGGTTGGTCTGTAGTTTCCTGGGTCTGTTTTTTTCCTTTCTTGAAGATGGGAACCACATCAGCCCTTTTCCAATCCTCAGGTACTTCCCCGGTGCTCCAGGATTTGTGAAAAATATGGTGCAATGGTTCTGAGATAACATCTGCCAGCTCCTTCAGAACTCTGGGATGTAATCTGTCGGGTCCTGGTGATTTATATTCGTCAAGGTCAGATAGGTGTTCTCTTACCATTTTCTTGCTTATCGTCTTTTGCAGTATTTTTTTTGGTATGTTGTACTATAATTTCTTTTTGTGTCAAGACTGATGCAAAGAATGAGTTAAGCAGCTCTGCTTTCTCCCTATTTCTTGTTACTGCCTTGCCATCTTCTCTCTTTAATGGACCTACAGTTTCCTTGACTTTTTTCTTATTATTAATATGTTGAAAAAACCTTTTTTTATTATCCTTAATTTCTGTTGCAAGTCTTTGTTCATTCTGAGCCTTTGCTTTCCTGACTTTGTCTTTGCATGTTCTGGCTGTCTGCTGATAATCAGCCTTAGTTATGTGTCCCTCTTTCCATTTTTTGTACTTGTCCTTTTTGTCTTTCAGTTTGTCTGAGAGATCTTTCTGCAGCCATGCTGGTTTCTTCTTGACTCTCTTGTTTTTCTTTTTCAGTGGTATTGTGCTGGACTGGGCTTTTATGATAGCATTTTTCAGTTTCCCATGCTTCTTGAGTTGTTTTCCCCTTTAGGATTTTCATCCATGGAATCTTTCCTATGTTTTCTCGGAGTTTGTTAAAATCAGTTCTTTTGAAGTTTAAGGCATTGGTTGAATTATTTTCTATTGCTTGTGTTTGTATTATATTTTTATTTTATTTTATTTTATTCGGATTTGTATGCCGCTCCTCTCCGTGGACTCGGAGCGGCTCACAACATATATATAAAACAATTTTGACTAAATCCGAACAAAAAACATTAAAAATAAAACCCCATACATACTCATCAGTCACACCACAATCAACAAACAATTGAATTCCAGTATGACGTGGTCACATTCCCCCAAGGTTTCGGCAACTTCAACTCCCTCTATCACTTCTTCTCTATTGGTAAGAATTAGGTCCAGTATATGCTTTACTTCTAGTTCCCTCCTCTACCTTTTGCATGACAAATTTGTCAGCTAGGTTGGTTAGGAATTTGTTTGATCTCCTGATTGCTGCAGAGTTTGTCTCCCAGCTGATATCTGGGTAGTTGAAATCTCCCATTACTACTGTGGTATGCTTCCTTACATACATTTGTTAACTGGTTGGCAAAGAGTCCATCTATTTCTTCTGATTGGTTGGGTGGCCTGTAGTATACCCCTATGGCAATGACACTTTTTCCCCTTTTATATTGACCCATATACATTCTGGAGGGATTTTATCTTTGATCATGTGCATTTCTGTAGATATGTAGTGTTCTCTTACATATAGTGCAACTCCCCCTCCTCTTTTTGTAGGCCTGTTTCTTTTGAACAATTTGTATCCATCCATCAGTCCATTCCAGTCATGGGTTTTGTCCCACCAGATTTCTGTAATGCCAACTATGTCATATCCTCCCTCCTGTACTATTGCTTCTAGTTCGCCCTGTTTGTTCCCCAAGCTTTGAGCATTAGTATATGCACATTTAAGACTTTTATGTCTGTCCATGGGTATGTTTCCTGGATCTCCTGATTGTTGTTTGATTTTTTCTTTTTTCTCATCACTCCCTACCTCTTTGTTTGATTTGTTTTCTTGGGATTTATGATTGGTTTTGTGTTCTAGAGGTTCTAATGATTGGTCTCCCTTCCTCCTCAATTTTAGTTTAAAGCCCTTCTAATGAGTTGGGCCAGTACATTTTTCCCTATTTTTGTGAGGTGCAGCCCATCCCTTGCCAAGAGTCGTTTGCATAGGAAATGCAGTCCATGGTCCAGGAAACCAAAGTTTTCTTGGTGACACCAACCCTTTAGCCAGTGGTTTATTTCTAGAATTCTTTTTTCCCTTAATGGTTGTTGGCCTTTTGTTGGGAGTACTGATGAGAACACTACTTGTGCTCCTAGCTCCTTAACTTTGTTGCCTAGTTGTTTATAATATCTCACTATTGTACTTAGGTTCTTAACTGTGTCATTCGTCCCAATGTGGAGGAGGAGGAAAGGGTAGTAATCTGTAGGCCTATTTAGTTTGGTTAGGTTCTCAGCCACATGTTTGATTTTACCTCCCTGGATTGTATGTCTGGTATGCAGATGGCTGATTCTGTTCCTTTGAAGATAGAATCTCCTATCACCAGCATTCACATTCTTTTTTTTGGGGGGGTGCAGTCTGTAGGCCCTGGTCTACTGCTGTCCGTAGTGCCTGGTCTACTGTGCTACAGTGTTCCACCCCCCCCCCACCAACAGCTCCGCAGCCACGTGGCTCCTGTTTGCTGGTCTGTCGCACTGGTGTTCTGCTTCCTTCAGCAAACAGGACTGCCTGGATGGTTCACAGTAAGCTCTCCTCTTCTCTCCCTGGCTGGCTCACCTCCCTGCTCCACTATCTCACCGACTGTCCTATTTCTCCTCTCTGCCGGTCATTGCACTGCCCTCAGTTGGCTTTCCTCTCCGCCCCACAGCTGATTCTCCTCTCTGCTCCGCAGATCTTTCTTCTCCTTTTCTCTTGTGGGAAGTCAGTCCCCCTTAGAGAAGGAAATATTAAAAGGGCAGAAAAATATATTTCCTTAAAGGCAGAAAAGCATGCCCAGTTTTTCTTGATAGCCTCAGGTCTCCTTCCCCCAAGCTCTGTACAAATGCAGATGCAAACCATCAGGAAAGTTGGAGCTAGGAGATTAGAAAGACAAAGACCTAAAATCTGCATACCCCACCTGAGACAGGACATGGTAGGATTAACTCACAAAGGCCAAAGGGCACACCCAAACTCAGGTCAGAATACATGGCACAGAAAATAGCCTCAAAACAGGAACAGGAAATAATTCCAAACAAAAGGCTCCAGAGGATATAAAAATCCACTCCCTACATGTGCTAGTCCACGGGTCGGCAACCTGCGGCTCTGGAGCCGCATGCAGCTCTTTGAGCCATCCCATGCGGCTCTGGAGCCTCCTCTGCCATTTGCAGAGAGAGACAAAGAGAGAGAGGCACTTGCACTTCCCCCCCCTCTCCTGCGAACTTGCCCCCTCGCAGGGCTCCTGATTGGCCCTGCACCTGGGTGCCCCACCCCCTGGGAGAAGGGCAGCCAGGAAGTTCCTTTCCCGGGCTGGTCCTGTCCCAGGCACACGTGGAGGAGCCATATTAGATAGTACTCTGTGTCTTCCTTTTCTTTTATCTCTTTTGTTAATTTGTCCATCTCAGCACAGTCCAGGATTTTTCTTATCACTTCTTCCTCTGATGGTATATTCTCATTTTTCCAGAACTGTGTGTATGCTATTCTTGCTGCCGTTGTTATATGTAGAATTAAGTACCATATTTCTTTACTATATTTTCTGTTTAAAATACCCAGCAAAAAGATCTCTGTTTTCCAGTCTAAGGGTTGGTCTATTATTTCTTCAGAGCTTCTGTTGGGGATAACCACATTGGAATTCTTATATAATGTTTTTGTTTTATTTTTTTCCCAAGTCTGTAGCAATGCATTCCTAACTATGTGTCTTTGAAAGTATCTGTGTATTTTATATTTTTCGTCCCATAGGAATGCATGCCACCCTGCTTGCAAGTCATGTCCTTCTATTGTTAAAATGCTAGTATTTTTCAGTTCCATCCAATCTTTTAGCCAAGTTAGGCTCGATGCTTGGTAGTATATTTCCCACTCTGGAAACACCAATCCCCCTTTATCTTTCCTATCTTGCAAGAGTTTTAATTTAATCCTGGGTTTTTTCCTTTGCCGTATAAATTTAGTGACCAATTTATTTAATTCTTGAAAGAATATTTTCCCTAATTTTATTGGAATAACTTGGAACAGAAATAATATTTTTGGCAATATGTTCATTTTGACCGTAGCGGTTTTCCCTAAAAATGAAATTTGTAGATTTTTCCAATTTTCTAAATCTTTTTTTTATCTGGTGTAATATTTTATCATAATTGTCCTCCTTAATCGAGGAACTTACTTACTTACTTACTTAATCAAATTTATATGCTGCCCTTCTCCTAAGACCCAGGGCAGCTCACAACAACAACACAATAAACAATTTAAAAATTAATTGCATTCGCACAACACACAAACACAATCAGCTCACAGACACTGATGGAGGGACACTCCTAGGGCCCAGGGGCAGAGCACAGCTCATACGCCCCAAGCCTGTCGGCATAGATGTGTCTTCAGCAGTTTCCAGAAAGCTAGGAGGGAGGGAGCAGTACAAACCTCTGAGGGAAGCTGGTTCCAGAGGGCTGGGGCAGCAACGGAGAAGGCCCTTGCCCTAGGCCCCGCCAGATGACATTGTCTAACAGACGGGACTTGTAGGAGGCCAACCCTATGCGCCCTAACCGGTCGCTGGGATTCATGAGGTAGAAGACGGTCCCGCAAGGATCCTGGTCCATTGCCATGAAGGGCTTTATAGGTCATAACCAACACTTTGAATTGTGTTCGGAGACCAACAGGTAGCCAGTGCAGCTCGAGAAGAGCTGGAGTGATATGAGCATGTCTTGGGAGACCCAAGACAGCTCGCGCGGCCACATTCTGGACTACTTGTAGTCTCCGGACATTCTTCAAAGTTTGCCCCATGTAGAGAGCATTACAGTAGTCAAATCTCGAGGTGACAAGGGCATGGGTGACTGTGAGGAGTGACTCCCGGTCCAAATAGGGCTGCAACAGGGGGAACAAGGTGAACCTGGGCGAACGCCCCCCTCGCCACAGCCGAAAAATGATATTCTAAACTCAGCTGTGGATCGAGGAGGACACCCAAGTTGCAAACCCTCTCTGAGGGGGACAAAACTTCTCCCCCCAGGGTAATGGACGGACAGTTAGAATTGTCCTAGGGTGGCAGAGCCCATAGCCACTCCGTCTTGTCAGGATTGAGTCTCAGCCTGCCAACTTCCCTTCCTGGATGTCTTAGTCTACAAGAAATCCAATGGCTCCCTAGGACACACCATCTACCAGAAGAAAACACACACAAACCGCTATCTCCATAGGCTCACCTCTACAAAACCTAGCCAAATTTCTCGCCAAACAACTACAGCCCTATGCAGAATCCATCACCTCACACGTAAAAAACTCATTCCAGTTCATAGAGATCATAAAGAAACAAAACTTACAGCCCAGCGACCTACTCGTTAGCTTCGATGTCATATCCCTCTTCACCCAAGTGCCAATCAAAGAAGCCTTAACAGCTATCCAAAACAAATATAACCCCCCCCCAAACACATCCTAGATCTGACCAACCACTGTCTATCCAACACATACTTCATCTATAACGGACAAAAATACAAACAAATAGAAGGAGCACCCATGGGTCACCCCTCTCACCTGTCATTGCAAACCTCTACATGGAACACTTTGAAACCCATGCCCTAGAAAAATCTGATCACAAACCCAAACTCTGGCTCAGATACGTAGATGACACCTTCGTAATCTGGCCACATGGGAAAGAAAAACTGGACAACTTCCTCACACACCTCAACAGCCTACACCCCAAAATACAGTTCACCATGGAAACAGAAGCTAATAACCAACTTCCCTTCCTGGATGTCTTAGTCTACAAGAAATCCAATGGCTCCCTACGACACACCATCTACCAGAAGAAAACACACACAAACCGCTATCTGCACGCACTCTCACACCACCACCCAGCACAGATCAACTCCGTAGCCAAGACACTCATCTCCAGAACCAAATGCCTAGCTGACGAACAACACCTAAAAACCGAACTACACACTCTCACTAATGTACTAGCATCCAACGGATTCCAAAGAAATAAGACTTCCAAGTTAATCCAAAAAGAAACTCCCACTAAAATCCAAGACAGAGAACAAGAAAATGGCAAAGCCCTCCTCCCATACATAAAAGGCACCACAGACAGAATCAGCAAGATCCTGCACAAACATAACATCAAAACAGCATTCTGCACAAACAGAAAAATATCCACCATCCTAAGAAACCCCAAAGACAAAATTGAGTTAGAAAATCAAGGAGTATATGAAATCCCATGTACTGCTTGCCCCACCACATACATCGGTCAAACCAACAGAAGAATAAGTGCACGCATTGAAGAACACAAAAAACTCAGTCAAAAAAGAGGAACCAACTTCTTCCCTGGTCCAACACCTTAAAGCCACAGGACATGAAATTGATTTCAAAAAGACCAGAACTATTGCCAAAACTGAACACTTTAATAACAGAATAATCAGAGAAGCCATCGAGATAGAAAAACGCCCTCACAGCATGAACAAACGAGATGATACCTCCCGCCTACCAGCCATTTGGAAACCCGCCCTTATTGACAAACGAGTCCATAACACCAGACCTACACTCACAAAAACCACACAGGATGTCACCACCACACATCCAGGCAAAAAGCAAACCCAAACCCACACCGATGATGAGGCACGACCACAAACCAGAAGCCAGACCACAGCTGCATCATTAGCCACCTTAAACCCCTCCAATCCATACATGAAGCAAACGGACACCCACCATGAAGATGAGGCACGACCACGAACGCGAAGCCAAACAGCTATGCAGCTCACTATCTCTAATCTCCCTGTAACTCAGACTAACCTGAGCACAACAAAGCCCCCACCAAAACAGAACACTCCCCCAGCCAATCAGAGCACAACCAACCTCCCTTCCAATCAGAGCACAGCCAGGCCCCTAACCAATCAGAACACACCTCCACCCAATCAGAACACAGCCGAGCTGCCAGCCAATCAGTTCAAACCCCCACTGGCAGTTAAAAGGAAGAAACAGCTACAATCACACATTGCTCCTAGAGGCACGAAGCCGAAAGCACCAGCCTGAAGATGACGAATGAGACTTCGTCGAAACGTCGCCAAGACACTTCAAATTCTACGTGGGAGAAAACCCGAAGAACCAAAGACCTACATATATATATTTGTTTTCTGAGGTTTTCGCGGGTGTTTGTATGTAGGTCTTTGGTTCTTCGGGTTTTCTCCCACATAGAATTTGAAGTGTCTTGGCGACGTTTCGACGAAGTCTCATTCGTCATCTTCAGGCTGGTGCTTTTGGCTTCTGCTTTTAGGAGCAATGTGTGGTCGTAACTGTTTCTTCCTTTTAACTGCCAGTGGGGGTTTGATCTGATTGGCTGGGAACTTGGCTATGTTCTGATTGGGTGGAGGTGTGTTCTGATTGGTTAGGGGCTTGGCTGTGCTCTGATTGGATGGGGGAGTGTTCTGTTTGGGTGGGGGCTTTGTTGTGCTGGAGGGGTTCAAAGTGGCCAATGATGCAGCTGTGGTCTGGTTCCTGGTCTGTGGTCGTGCCTCATCATCGGTGTGGGTTTGGGTTTGCTTTTTGCGTGGATGTGTGGTGGTGGCATCCTGTGTGGTTCTGGTGTCATTCTTTGTGTTAAGGATTCGTTTGTTAATAAGGGCGGGTTTCCAAATGGCTGGTAGGCGGGAGGTATCATCTCGTTTGTTCATGCTGTGAGGGCGTTTTTCTATCTCGATGGCTTCTCTGATATATATATGTTTTCTGAGGTTTTATATATAATAATAATGTATAATAAAGGTAAAACAGGATATATGCAGTGTTATTTTCATTGTAGATATCAAAAGGGTTTTGCGGCTCCCGGTGTTTTGTTTTTGGTGGGAAACGGGTCCAAGTGGCTTTTTGAGTGTTTTGGGTTGCCTACCCCTGTGCTAGTCCTTTTTTCTGCCAGAGCCATCTTTCTGTCTGGCTCCCCTCTTCAGTAAACTTCAACCTTCTTCCCAAAGCAGTTGCCATGTTTATTTCCAGCTTGGATGAACCACGATGAAGACTTTTCTTCCAACACTCTTCTCCAGTCTTTTTTATTTTTCTGACTTATCTTTCCCTCTCCACCTCTCCTCCTACCGTTTTGTCTTAGTTTAAGATAACTTAGCTTAATAGGAACTTCTCTTTCCACGATGTAACCATATTTCCTCTGTGGCTGCCATCTTGGAATCTAGGAATGATTTCTAAAGGAGTGTTTCGGTAACTTCTTTTGTGGCTGATGACTATGTCTTGTGTTGAGTTTTATGGGTGAGGGGTTGCTGATTTTAATCCTATCATTCTATCTTTGTTAGCTGTCAAATCTTGCTGAAAGGGGCTTCGAAAATTTTTGTGTTAATGGCTTTTTTTGTTCGCTTATTCCTGTTTGCTTATGACTGGGGTGGTGGTCTGATACATGGCTTCTGCTTCCAATAAGCTTGTTATCTCCCTAAGTACTGGCAGCTGTCTACGGTTAGCATTTTGTTATATTGTGTCAGGTTGGAATGTGGAATGAACCCTGGGTAGTTTTCCATTAGCGGTTTGGTTTTTCTTTTTTAAAAGGCTTTTCCTTTTGCTTGATTTTTTTTGTAGAAAATATGGGGGGGGGTTGTAATCTTTCAAAGGAAAGATGCACAGCTGAATAAACACATGAACTGAAATAGAAGAGTTGTTCTCAGCATTGCTCTGCTCCATGTGCAGGGATGAATAGCTGCCAGCCAGTGCAACTCAATAGGAGGGGTGAGGCTGCCTCCTCATGAGTAGCCTCACTGACCTCCATTGTGCCCCTCTTCTGTTGGTCCTGCAAGCCCTAGGATCTGGCGGAGGAGGCAGTTCCTCCTCCGTGCTCATCAGTTTCAGCTGTGCCCCTTCTCCACCCTCTGCTTCTGGCTGGCCTTCCCAGCCTCTTGGCTGCAGCTGCATTTCTTCCTTCCTGTTGTCATCCAATTACTCCTCCAGCCCTTCTGAAGTTCCTGGTCTCTCCTTCTCTTCTTCCCCATCCCCTCCTGGTTTAGATTTCCCCGCGTCTTTCAGATGCTAGGCTGTACCTCCCAAGTTCCTGAAGCAGGCTCTTCCTCGTCATCTGAGCCTGCTTTGGGAGGCATCCATGACAGCATCATTTGAATATCCTGAGAGGTGGGGGACCATCTATTTGACTGGAATTATGTCTAAGAAGCAAATAGCAAGCCTCCATAAAAGTCTTGTGGTTGATCCTTGGACAAGCTTGTTCTAGCCATGAATTTCTTCCTGTCGTGCCCATTTAACCTCCCTGTGAGACCTTTTCTTTCAGCTGCTTGGTCAAAAGGAAGCTTTCATTTTTGTTTAGACCAATCCAGAAGAAAACTAACCAAGATTTCAGGTTTTTGGCTAAAACCAAAAGCACATTTCTCCATTTATTATTTAAGGCTTCAAAGGCAATGAGGCGAGAATTGTGAGGAATCTTCCCTTCCAGAGTATGACACTGGAAAAAGTGCAAGTGCTGATTTATATCCACAGGTAGTCCTTGACTTGCAACAGTTTGTTTAGTGACCATTCGAAGTTACAACGGCACTGAACAAAATGACTTATGGCTGTTTTTCACGCTTATGACATTGCAGCATCCCCATGGTTATGTGATCAAAATTCAGATGACAACAAGGAGTCTGATGGAGATACTGGAAGACTATGGCAAGGTATCAGGCTTTAAAGTTAATATATCAAAAACGAAGATGCTAGTTAAAAATCTAGACAGCAAAGCAAAACAGGACTTGGAAAGAATAACGGGTTGTGAAATAGTTAAGAAAGTTAAGTACCTGGGGGTGGAGATAGAAACAACGAATGCGAAATTATACAAAAATAACTACGAGGTGCTGTGGAGCAAGATACAAAAAGATCTGGAAAGGTGGAAAACACTACGACTATCCTTGCTGGGCAGGATAGCAGCAGTAAAGATGAACGTCCTGCCAAGATTTCTATTTCTCTTCCAAACGCTACCTATACTCAAAAAGGACGAGGACTTGGACAATTGGCAGAGGGGCATCACCAAATTTATTTGGGATGACAAGAGACCGAGGGTGAAACTAAAAATTATCCAGGACATAAGGAAGAGAGGGGGACTAAAAATGCCTAATCTAAAGCTATACTATTACGCAGCGACGTTAGTGACGGTGAGTGACTGGATCAATATGACGAATGATAGAATACTGAATGTTGAAGGGCAGGGTCTACTATTTGGCTGGCACGCATACCTAGTATACGACAAAAAGGCAGACAGGAACTTCAAGGAGAACCCACTACGGATCCCATTGTTATGGGTCTGGAAGAAATATAAACACCTCCTACACGGCAAGATTCCCATCTGGACGATCCCCGGACACGCAATAGGGGATACAAACACATCCCAAGGCCAAGAGGTGGTGCCATACAGTAAACTTATACTGGGAGAAGAAAATAGGTTCCTCTTGATACCCCAAACAACACTAGCAAACAGAGGAATAGGAGGTACCTGGCTATCATATGTACAACTGCAATCAAGGTGGCGTAAAGATAAGAAGAAGGGCTTCTCCCGAACCGACGAGAAACTAATTGAGCAGATTAGAGATCAGGGGATCATGCACATCAAACGAGTGTACAACATTCTGATAGAAATGGACTCTGAAACCGAGCTAGTCAAGAACTGTATGGTGAGGTGGGCACAAGACTTTGGACACTCTATCGCCATGGACACGTGGGAGAAAATATGGGTGAGGAACGTAGAATTCACGAAATCGCAACACTTAAGGGAAAACTTCTACAAGATGTTCTATAGGTGGCACCTCGACCCGAAAAAACTATCGCTCATCTACCCAGACTCCCAGCCCAAATGCTGGAGGTGTGGAGACGGGGACGCTACCTACTTTCATGTATGGTGGACATGCAGAAAAATCAAAGCCTTCTGGAGGAAGATATGGTGGACACTCCAAACCATTTTCACAAAGCGCATAGAATTTCTACCTCAGGTTTTTTTGTTAGGGATTACAAAGGATATCACTACCTCAGAGACAAACTTATTTCTGAACTTGGTTACAGCAGTGAGATTGTTGGTGGGACAATACTGGAAGAACCCAGAAATACCGCCTATGGAAGAATGGACTGTGAAAGTAACAAACCTGGCGGAAATGGCGAAAAAATCAGCATACTTGAAGGGTCGTTCCAATGAACAATATTTGACAGACTGGAAACAATGGATAGACTACATCCAAGAGAAACACCAATCAAACAAAATGCATCTGGCGTTTAGCTAAGACTTGACGTGAGGAGGGAAGAATGTATAACAAATCAAATGTTTACAAAAACTAACACTTAATGTTGAATGTATATGTACTAATACTTACCGAACCAGACGTTTACAAAGATTAATACTTAGTGTTATATCTAGTGTTCTATGATGATTGCTTATAGATATGATCTTATGGTTAATGTTGAACACTTTAACATGGAAAGAGCAGACTGAATTTCTACCTCAGGTTATTGAAGTACTACCTCAGGACTTACTGTTAGGGACCACACAGGTTAAAAAAATGTAACAGGTGTATAGTAGAGGCTTGAAGTGAAGAGTGAAGAATGTCTACCTATTGTTGTATGTTATGTTCTACGATGATTGCTTCTTAATATGACTGCTTCTTAACATGATCCTATGCTTAATGTTGATTACTTTAATAATGAAAAAGCAGACTGAATCTTTACCCCAGGTTATTGAATCTCTAGCTCAGGATCTTTTGCTAGGGATCATAAAAGAAAAGATAAAATACAACAGACATATAGTTGAGACTGGAAGTGAGGAGTAAAGAATATGTACCAAACCAAGCGCTTACAAAGATTAATACCTAGTGTTATATGCTGTGTTCTCTGAGGATTGATTATTAATATGATCTTATATTTAATGTTTAACTACTACCTCAAAACCTATTATCAGGGATCATAGAGAATAAAAAATATAACAGGGGTATAATAGAGGATTGAAGTGAGGAGTGAAAAATGTTTACCAAACCAGACGTTTCCAAAGAATAATACGTAGGGTTGTATACCAGATGCTATGATGTTTGATGCATACAAAGATTTTATGTACAATGCTGAATGTTTTAATAAAGGAATTTTTAATTAAAAAAAAATTCAGATGGTTGGCAACTGACTCATATTTATGACGATTACAGTGTCCTTGCGTCATGTGATCAACTTTTGCGACCTTCTGACAAGCAAAGTCAATGGGGAAGCCAGATTCATTTAACAACTGTGTTACTAACTTAACAACTGCAGTGCTTCACTTAACAGTTGTGTCAAGAAAGGTCATAAAATGGGGCAAACCTCACTTAACAACTGTCTCATTTAACAACATAAATTTTGGGCTCAGTTGTGGTTGTAAGCCGAGGACTACCTGTGTTGAAAATGCATTTGTAGTTATCTCAACATATGCTGCAAATAAGGGAAGAACTATACCTGAGCTTTCTTCACTAAGATTGTAGGAAGAGAGATGTGTTATGGGATCCAATCTGAGTCAGTCACCGGGACCAGAGGTTTAATTCTTCTGAGCTTTCGGATTCCTGCTGGAACCCATCCTCAGGGAACTTCTCTCTTTCCAGAATGTGTGCCCTGGGCTGTTCTATGCATAGTATTTATGTGGTGCCTGGTTGTGTGTGGCTCAACAGGAGTGCTAATTTACCAACAGCTTACCAGGTACTTAGGAGCTGAGGGCTCAGCAACACAAGGACACAACAATCAATGACTTAATAGCCAGCCATCACCACCCCAATTAACAACTACAAGCACCACATTAACAACCAGGCACCACATAAATACTATGCATCAAACAGCCCAGTGCACATATTCTGGAGAGAGAGAAGTTCCCTGAAGATGGGCTCCAGCATGAGTCTGAAAGCTTGGAAGAATAAACCTCTGGTGCTGGTGACTGACAGATTGGATCCTACAACATTACCCTGGGACACTTATATTTACCTTCATTTGCAAGAGAAATCAGTTACTCTCTGGCAACCAAAATCTAAAGAAAACGTGCTACTCTACTCTTTATTATTCCCTAATAATGTTGCTGAGAAGGATTTCTTTTTGGGAGGAAGGAGAGGGACAGAGAGTCATTTATTCTATTTTCTGCCATTTTATACAACTTTGGTCTAGGGCTTAAGGCAACAGACTAAAAAGTGGGAGACAGTGAGTTTAAGTCCTGCCTTAGCCAAAAAAGCTAATTGGGTGACTTTGGGCCAGTCACTCTCTCTCAGCCCAACCCACCTCACAGGGTTGTTGTTGTGCGGAAAATAGAAAAAATGGAAGAAAACAGGGAAAAAAGGAGGAGGAAGGTGTGTTGGATATGGTCGCCACCTTGAGTTATTTGTAAAAATAAAGGTGGGCTATAAATAAAAATAGCTTTTCAAAGCTAAGTGCAGGGAGGGTGGGTCACTCTAAGCTAGCATGGTGCGGTGGCAAAGGTGTTGAGCAGGAGTGGGTGATTTAGGGCCAGTCACTCTCAGCCCAAACAACCTTTTGGGGCTGTTGCTGTGAGAACATGAGAGCAAAAGAGTAGCATACAATACAGAATAACAGAGTTGGAAGGGACCTTGGAGGTCTTCTAGTCCAAACCCCTGTTCAAGCAGGAGACCCTACAACCACAACTGAGCCCAAAAATTCTGTTGCTAAGCAAGACAGTTTAGTGAGTTTTGCCCCATTTTATGACCTTTCTTGCCACAATTGTTAAGTAAATCACTGCAGTTGTTAAGTTAGTAACCCAGTTGTTAAGTGAATCTGACTTCCCCATTGACTTTGCTTGTCAGAAGGTCATAAAAGGTGATCATATGACCGCAGGACACTGCAACCATAATAAATATGAACCAATTGCCAAGCATCCAATTTTTTTATTTTATTTTTTGTATACCTTTTATTAGTTTTTATAGGGTTAGGAATGAGGTGGGATCAGGATTGGGATTGGGATTTGGGTTCAGGTTAGGATTAGGGTTGGGGTTGGGGTTTTTCCAAATACCATTTTCAATATTTAGCAAACAGCATAATGTCTGGGTTCATGCGTTTAAAAAGAAATAATAGATAATAGTTAATTATCATAAACAATATGTTAATTAATCACTGAAATATTGCAGAAAATCACAGGACTCAGACCACGGAATCAAAAGAAGTTGGTTTATTTTGCGCAAAAGTTCAAAGCACTATATATATATTTTTCCACTTCCAATGCTTTTATTTTTCATAACCTTGTGAAATTAAATGCATGAAGCTACAAAATTAGCAATTGCTTTGAAATTTGTATACAAAACATAAGTTACCTCTACTTTTAAACTCATTTTTTTTGTTGTTGTACCACTACAAACTTTTAAAAGTGGTACCCAAAATAGCTGTATACCATTCTAAAAAAGGGCACTATTCCTTTAATATTGTACTCTCCCATTTCCCAACACCCAGATCAAAATAGACAACTAGTCATCCTGTTCACGAACATTTCCAAGGTGAGATTTCATATTACGTTCCCATAATTTCTGGTTGTCAGAAAACCCGTGCTTTCCTTTGTTGAAAGAATTTGGTCCTGCTGAAGTAGGAGTATCTCTTCCAATATTCTTCATACGCATTTTAGCTTCTGGAGGCATCTCTTCAGGTTCACTATCTTCATCTTCATTGAAAACTGCTGCTACAGAGAGTGTTTTTGGAGCTAAAGTTGGAGCAGGTTCTTTAGGTTTATTTGCTCCAAGTTTGATGGATATTGCAGGTGGTTTCTTTGAAAGCTGTGAGCCAATGGCAAACCCAAACTTGGACATTTTGGCAGGAGCAGGCTTTGTTGAGAAGTCTTCAGCATCTTCATCAGCTGCACGTTTCTCCAAATTACCACTCGAGCTTTCCCCTCCATTACTGGAAGAAACAGTCTTAGTTTTCACAGGTTTTTCTGCCTCTTCTTCAGGTCCTCCGTCAAGCCGCGGTCGTTTCAGCTTCACATCGCCTCCTTTCTCGTCCGCCATTTTTTCTCCTCCTCCCTCCCTGCCCCGTCGCTACTGCGCTGTCTTCAAAGCACTATATTTGTAGCCACATCTGAACAGCTTCTCATAACAAAACAAGTTCATATATACTCTTCAAAAACAGCAAAACACGGAAATGTAACTTGTTAGCATTGATTGGCTACTCAAATCACAACCCCCTTACAGCCCCCCTGTTGCTATGCTAAAGTAGTTAAAATACCTTGCTAAAGCTTCTAAGTGTCTAAATTTCCTGTAACATACTTGTGGTTAGCTACAAATGAGACATAGTGACCTATGTGGTTAGCTGTAGCAGAGCTTCAAACTTAACACCTTTGTGCAACCAACAAATGAACTTGTGGTTTTGACTTCTTCCATTTCCTTTTGTTCTCCTTCTAACTAATACACGCATTTAAGACTCATGTCCTGTTTTATGACTTAAGTCCTGCTTTATGTCCTGTAATACAGGGCTTTTCAACCTTTTCACCCATTGTACCACTTTTAGGATATGGCAACATCCGAGTACTACCAGTCGCCTAGCAAGGTGTCAAAAACTTGATGACAAAAAAAAAAGGAAAAAAGTGATAAAGTACAGGTAGTCCTCGACTTACCACAGTTCACTTAGTGACTGTTCGAAGTTACAATGGCACTGAAAAAAGTGCTCCCCAAGCCACAGCCAAGCAAGACACCTGCCTGCCCACCCGGTGGCGCTCTTCCTCCTCTGAGGTTTTCATTGTTGTGAGCATTTCTGTTGAGGATTGGCAGCGGGGGTGGGGTGGGGAGGTGTTCGGTTATTATTCCCTCCTTTTGCTGAGTGGTTGCAGCAGGTTTTGGTCACTTCACATGACCCTGGGACACTGTGACCATCATAAATATGAATCAGTTGCCAAACATCTGAATGTAAAACACAAGACCCTGGAAATGCTGCAACATTCCAGCTGATTGGTGCTTCTTCTGGGCTCAGAAGAAGCGCCAAGTTCAGTGCTACTTCCCAGCTGGAGCCTGGTGCTGATCCTGGCACTTCCACGGAGCCGACAGCCCTGAAGAAGTGCTGATCAGCTGGAAAGTGGCACTGATTCTGGCACTTCCACTGAGCCCTGACAGCCTTGCAGCTCCAGCCGTCTCTCGCTCAGGCTTGTGCGGTGCTGCCACTGGTTCAGCTCATTCCCCTCCCCCGCTACCACTTTTCTAGGATGGTCATGTACCACCTGCCAGGTGCCAATGTACCACAGGTGGTACCCGTACCACTGGTTGAAAAGCCCTGCTGTAATACCCGTATTTAAGTCTCATGTTCCACTTTATGACTTATCATGTCTTGTTTCATGATGTATGTCCTGCCTTATTCCCCCCTTTGAGACCAAATTTTAGGTAACAATCTGAGTCTCACTTTTATAGTTTCTTCTTAATCATTAGCTTTTTTTTTCCAGCAAGCAAAGATAACTTAGCAGAATTTACACATAGTTGCATAGGCATAACATAGGGTATGAATAACACTTTAGACTGGCACCCACCTTTCTGTTTCCTGTTGGCAGTTCAAGCTAGAGGCAGATAGCAATAATAAGAAAGAATGAAAAATCCAGAAAGTGATTCTCAGAAATCATCTTCCTCAGGCATTTCCTCCAATCCCCAGGGTGTAAGCCGTATATACACTCCACTGTCTGGATCCTCATGTTCCCTCCGTGGGTCTGAGGTGAACCTATTTGCCAAGGATCCTTCTATCATAACCAATTCCTTTTCAACCCTGATTTCTTTTACTGACCTCATAACTAATTGTCTGAGTAAAGGAATTACACATGGGCTGAAGGCTAGTCCTGCTATGCCACATAACATGACAAACAACATTTGTTTGACCCAGGCAGTGCCTGGTAGCCACAAGAACCACGAGTCAGTTTCTTGTATTCCTTGTCTAATTCTGGATGCTCTATCCTGCAAGTCCTTTGCCACTTCTCTGACTACTCCTGATTTATTCATGTAAAAGCAACATTCTTCTCCCAAGAACAGACACAAACCTCCTTTCTCAGCTGTCAAGAGGTCTAAAGCATGCCGGTTTTGTAAGACTACTTCTGCCAAAGAGTCTATCTGATCTTGGACTTCTACCAGAGTCCCAGCAATCTGACTTAGGCTTTGTTGAAATTCCTCAGAAAGTTGCTGAAACTGTATTGCAGAATGGGCTAAACTTCCTACACCTGTTCCAACTGCCGTGCCTATTCCCAGGATAGCTAATAATGGTATTACAAGGGGAACTCTTTTCTGTATATGTCCCATGAGAGGAACAGGGAGGGCTTGTTCCCCGTTAACAACACCCATCTTTGGGATGAGGTGAACCAGAGTACAAGTCCCAGTCCAGTTGGTAGGTAAACATACATATGCCTTTTCCCCACATAAGAAAAATACCCCATTCTCTTCTAAGCACACTGTCATGTTCATGGAAAAGGCATGAAACCAATGGCCATTCTTATTACTCCAGACCCCCAAGGTGCCAGCCATAAACATGCCAGTTAACAGCTGTATTAGAGATGTTTGACGAGGGTTTCTTTGTTCATCCCTGATATAGGGGCCTTCAAGGAGATAATGGGAGCTTTTATTTCCAAAGGGAAATGGAATACAGAATCCCTTCATGGGCTTACTATAGAGCCAAAGTGGGAATCTGGGTGGTTCAAATTGGCTCGGGCACTTTATCAAGGTAGCATTTCCTTCCCATTTTCTCCAAGGACCCAAACCCTGGGCCTTGATCCTGCCTCGCTCTTTGAGATCCTTAATGTCCCCAGAGCCTTCTTCAAGCGTGGGAGGAGTTAATTGGCCATTCTCACAACATTTGGGACTACCGTCCAGGGCCTTATCACCCACCAGGCCACTTGCAAATAGTAACCAAAGCCATAGAAAATTCATGTTTGTCAGTCCAAACTGTAAAACCAATGTCCCACTCAGTTTCACACTCACAGCCACAACAAGGGAAACAATTACAATTATGAATTTACCACATCAGGGAGATGGATGGGATTAAGGGTGATTTGGGAAAGGACAGGGTCAGCCTTGGGTGAGCCACACAGCCAAGTCTTATTTGCTATATATAATGCTCACACTCCCAAGACTCCTATTATACTACAGAGGACCCACTCCCAGGGTTCTTCAAACATAAGTGTCTCCAGGAGATACACACTGTGCTTGGTCACAGTCAGTGGTTTTAGGTGCAACACCTGTTTCTGTGGGATTGGGGCGATTCCAGAAGAAAAGGTGTCCAATACAGCAGGTCACAACCAGGGTGATCAGACCCACTAAGGCCAGATTCACTGCACCTATGGCCAAGTATTTTCGGAGTACCATTCCTTGAAAGAAGATTCAACCTACACTACACAGTCCACTACTAACACATTAACAGCTTTTTTCCTCGTTCTTGTCTTCAGCCGTATGTAGAGGGTCAGCTTCTGGGGTAACACCAGTAAGGCCTCTTCTGCCCTGTATGTTGCCTGCCTGTTGCCGGTAGGGCAGTTATAAGGGGCGCTTCTTTAAGCGCACCACTAAAGGACGGGCCTCATCCTGCTCTGTCTCCCAATATTCATCAGCTGCAGGCTTAACTCGAGTCCAGTGAATCCAAGACTTGGATTCCAACACCTTTACTGCAAGTGGAGAACACATGACCACAGTATACGGGCCTTTCCATCTGGGTTTCAAGTTTTCCCCTTTCCAGTGTTTTACCCATGTAGCGTTACCTCCTCAGATGCCGCCAAAGCCCAGGCCCTCCCAGCCCCACTCCCCTTCGTCAAGCTATGCTGCTGTATTCTCTAGGGGTTGGTAAGGTATCTCTTCTAACTGGAGCTTCAGGCAGAGTTAGGAAGTAGCAGGCTCTTGTCACCAAGAAGGGGCTTCCAGGAACAAAGATGACCAGTCCCCTCCAGCCACAATAGTCAATGCTGTGATGGTATCCAACCGGCCAGGGCTGTTGTAGCAGCAATAGTTAATGATTCCTCAATGACCGTTCAAGATCAAGTGGGGTGGAGGAAAACCCCGGCTCCAGGCAGTAGTAGAAACAAAAGCAGTCAGCGTGCTATAGTAATGACTTGCCCCCCCCACAAAGTCTAAAACTTGTACAAGCAGCAGTAGTCACAGTCCAGGTAGCCTCCAGGCTTCACAGCAACAGTAGCTATGACCAGTCTCTTCTCTTCTTCTGTTGCTTCTTCTCAGTCAGGTCTCGGCATCAAAACCCTCCCCCCTTATCTTTATTGTTAAAAGTCCCAGGCTAACAGCCCCAGCCACTTCCTTTCCACACACTCTCTCTCGCCTCTGTTTGAGATATCCTCTTTACGAAGGAGATCAATAAAATTCCACTCCCTCTCTCTCACTCTCTCTTGCCTCCATTTGAAATATCCTTCTCACGAAGGAAAGCAATAAAATTCTACTCCCCCTCTCTCTCTTTCTCTCTCCCCCTCCTCCACACGAAGGGGTCAGCTTAAAACCTCCAATCCCTCTTTACCTTCACCTGACGAACTCCAACAACCACCCCTTCCTTTTCCTTCCTTTCCTTTTTCTATCCTTTCCTTTCATCCACCCCTGCCACACCCAAAACCACCAGCAGCTGTCCCAATCTCTCCCTTCCCAGCCAAACTCCTGCAAACACTCTAAGACAGCCCAGCTACACACTCCCTCTACCTGTTGTATCTGGCCCTTCTCAGCTTAGTAAAATCCACATAAATATTTCTTTAAGAGTTTTATTTAACACATTTCAAAAGATTCACTTCAAAGCAAGCTGCTGGCAGTTTGTTGGCCGGAACGGCCAAGTCTGATATATGTACATTTAGTTTAAACATTCTCCCACCTTCCAATTAACTCACTCTTTATCTCACATTGTCCAAGACTTCATTAATCTTCCGTAGATTTCAAGAACACCAGAAAACTGAGTTCAAACGAACTCGGTGATGCATCAGACTGCCTCTTGATATTAACGTTGCTCGTGACAAAGAATTAGTCTCTTCTTCCTCTTCTAATATAGTTTTCAATACGTCACTTCCTTTTTCCACTTAACTGACACCTCCGCCTATCAAACCTTCGGAATCTCGGATCAAGCCATCTATCTTCCTGTTCCAAATCTGACTCATCACTTTGAGAGTCTGACTCAGATTGCATACAAATCTCCTCATTGTCTAGCTCGGCTGCCGGGAGGGGAAAATACCCAGAGGGGCCTGGTTGTGCTTCGTCATCCTCTGATATGTCCCCAGCCGGTCTAGAGACACTCACAACACTACCTAAACAGTTTCTTTGGTCCCCCAAAGAATAGGGAACCTTTCTACTCAGCATTTATATTATCAAGGGGCAAACGTCACTCTTTCTCTATGCTGTGTCCTAGGGCATCATATGTTAGTCTCTTCACCGGGCATATCACCTGCCTCAGTCTCTGCACTTTAGGCTCAACAGCATCATGGGCACCGTCCTCTAGTGGCTCCCCACCCCTGGAGGTACTCGGAACTAGCAACTCCTCCTCTAACACTGGCGATTGCAGACCCCGTGAAGTAACCTGATCCACCTCCAACAATTCCCCTGGCTCTGCAATCTCTGAGGGCAACAATCCATCCTATCCTGACCATTCCCCAGACTGATCCCTGTCCTCAAAACTCTGGGGAGTCCCCTCCTGTTCACAAGCTTTAGGCATAGGTTCCAAACCATCAAGCCCTGACTGTTCTAACTCCACCTTGCCACCCACAGCATGGGGTACAATCCCCATATCCCCTGATGACCATAACCAACCTATGTCGCCCTCTTCTTCCTCAGAATCCTCTGCTTCCCTCTCTATAGACAAGACAGGTTTTGCCCTGGTTTCTACTCCGCTTTCCACCACACGGGGCTCATCTTCGGGAACTAGCTGGGTAGCTCATACTGCCTCGTGCAAGGGCAATAAATGGTTCAGGTGCCACGCTTTCAAAGGTCCTGTGCTTCCCTCTGGCCGTATCTGGTATACGGGCAATCCCGGCAGTTTTTCACTAACCACATACAACCGGGAGCCCCACCGATCAGCTAATTTGTGCTTCCCAGCGGGGCCCAGATTTCTTAATAGCACCCGATGCCCCAACTGTAAATCCTGGACCCTTACTCTCAGATCGTAATTTCTCTGGTTCCGCCATTCCCGAACCCCTGCGGCCTCTGCGGCTTTTTCATAAGCCCCCTTTAAACTCTTCCTCAACCTGTCCACATAATTACAATGGGACTTAAAAGAGATCTCATCCATTGAGGTACCAAAAGCTAGATCTACCGTCAGCAGGGCTTCCCTGCCAAACATCAGCTGGTACGGGGAATACCCGGTAGCGTCACTCCTCGTGCTGTTATAGGCGTGCATGACGGCAGAGATATGTTGTGTCCAATGATGTTTCTGCTCTTCTGTAAGGGTCCCCAACATGTCCAAGAGAGTGCGGTTAAATCTCTCAGGCTGCAGGTCCCCTTGTGGGTGATACGGGGTGGTACGGGACTTCTGAATACCCAACAAGCCCAGCAGTTGCTTTACAAACCTACTTTCAAAGTCCCTCCCTTGGTCAGAATGTATGCGCTGAGGCAGCCCATAATGCACAAAAAAGTTCTCCACTAGTACCTTGGCCACCGTAACAGCATGCTGATCTCTTGTTGGGAAGGCCTGAGCATAGTGGGTAAAATGATCGGTCACGACCAACACATTTCCTTGTCCGCTTGCATCCGGTTCCAGGGAAAGGAAATCGATGCAGACCAAGTCCAAGGGCCCATAACTCTGTAAATGGCCCATTGGCACAGTTCTTGATCATAGAATCATAGAATCGTAGAGTTGGAGGGGACCTCCCGGGTCATCGAGTCCAACCCCCTGCCCGAGGCAGGATTCCCTAAACCATCCCAGACAGATGGCCGTCCAGTCTCTGCTTGAAGACCTCCATCGAAGGGGAGCTCACCACCTCCTGTGGTAACCTGTTCCACTGGTTGATCACCCTTACTGTTAGAAATTTTTTTCTAACATCTAATCTGAATCTTTTCCCCTGCAGTTTCATCCCATTGTTTCTAGTCCTTCCTTGAGCAAGTGAGAACAGGGCTAGTCCCTCTGCACTATGACAGCCCTTCAGATATTTGTAGACAGCTATCATGTCTCCTCTCAGTCTTCTTTTCTGTAGACTAAACATTCCCAATTCCTTTAACCGTTCCTCATAGGACATGGTTTGTAGACCATTCACCATTTTGGTAGCTCTCCTTTGAACCTGCTCCAGTTTGTCAGTGTCTTCCTTGAACTGGGGTGACCAGAACTGGACACAGTACTCCAGGTGAGGTCGGACCAAGGTAGAATAGAGGGGAATAATAACTTCACGTGATCTGGACTCTATGCTTCTCTTGATATACCCCAGGATCAGGTTTGCCTTTTTTGCAGCTGCTTCACACTGTTGCCTCATGTTCAATCGATGATCTACTAGGACACCCAGGTCCTTTTCACATGTACTGCTGCTCAGCTGGATTCCTCCCATACTATATGTGCTTTTTCATTTTTCTTACCCAAGTGTAGTACCTTGCATTTTTCCTTGTTAAATACCATTTTATTAGTTGCAGCCCATTGTTCGAGTTTCTCTAAATCTTTTTGAATCCTTTCTCTCTCTGCTCTGGTGTTTGCAATCCCTCCTAGCTTTGTATCATCTGCAAATTTGATCAATTTCCCTTCAATTCCCTTATCCAGATCATTTATAAAAATATTAAACATAACTGGGCCCAGAACAGAGCCTTGTGGTACTCCGCTTGAGACTTTCTTCCAGTTGGATGTGCAGCCATTTATAGTCACTCTTTGAGTACGATTACTAAGCCAGTTATGAACCCACCTAACAGTCACCCTGTCAACCCCATATTTGATCATTTTTTCAATGAGGATGGTGTGAGATACTTTGTCGAAAGCTTTGCTGAAGTCCAGAAATACTATGTCTACTGTATTTCCCTGATCAACCCATTCCGTGATTTTGTCATAGAATGAAATTAGATTGGTTTGACACAACTTGTTTGTTACAAACCCATGTTGACTGCTGTTAATTATTGAATTCCCATCCAAATGCTGACATATATGTTGCTTAATAATTTGTTCAAGAATCTTTCCTGGTATTGAAGTCAGGCTAACAGGCCTGTAGTTCCCTGGGTCTGCCTTCTTCCCTTTTTTGAAGATAGGGACAACATTTGCCCTTCTCCAATCATCTGGGACGTCTCCTGTTCTCCATGACTTTTCAAAGATTACAGCAAGTGGTTCAGCAATTACTTCTGCTAATTCCTTCAGTACCCGAGGATGTAATCCATCTGGACCTGGAGACTTAAACTCATTTAAATTAGCTAAGTGTTCCCTTACCTTCTCTGTGTCGATTACATGCCTTGATTCTCTTAGTCCTTCACTAGCACAGTGAAGGTCAGTTGCAGTTACATTATCTTTCTTAGAAAAAACAGATACAAAATAGGAGTTTAGAATCTCCGCCTTCTCAAGATCACTTTTGACCACTTCCCCATTCTCGTTCTCTAAACTTCCTATAGCCTCTTTAACTTTTCTTTTACTTTTGACATATCCCCAAAACCATTTTTTATTGTTTTAGTCTCTCTTGCAAGCCTCAATTCATTATTAACCTTAGCTTTTCTAATACTTGCCCTGCAGTTTGTACAGATTACATTATAATCTTCCTTAGATATGTATCCCTCTGTCCATTTCTTAAACATTTATTTTTTCCTTTTTAGCAAGTTTTTGAGTTCTAGGTTTATCCACCCTGGTCTCTTTAGATGTTTCCCATTCTTCTTTCTTTGAGGAATTGTTAAAGATTGCGCTTCTAGTATTGCATTTCTCAAAATATCCCATCCTTCTTGGACGTTTCTATCCTTTAGTACATTCAGCCATTTAATCCCCCCTACCCTCTTCTTGAGTCCATCAAAATCTGCCCATCTGAAGTCCAACTTGGAAGTCTGAGTCCTCTCAGGCTTTCCTTCCCTTATTATGCAGAATTCAAGGATAACATGATCACTACCTCCTAAGGTCCCAGAAACTCTGATTCCCTCGACCATTTCCTCCCTGTTTGTAAGGATTAGATCGAGGATAGCCAATCCTCTTGTTTTCTCCTCCACTTTTTGGTGGATGAAATTGTCAGCAAGAGAGGATAAGAACTTATTAGACTTCTGGCTTTTGCCTGAGAGAGATTCCCAACAAATGTCTGGATAGTTAAAATCTCCCATAATCACTATATCATGCTTTCTTGATAGTTTAGCCATTTGATCTAGAAAGAAGTCATCCATATCTTCTATTTGTCCAGGGGGCCTATAATAGACTCCTACAATGGTATCCTTTCTGTTATTCTCCCCATGAATTCTTACCCATACAGATTCTACTGAGTTTCCACTCTCTGAAACCTGGATCTCTGAGGAGACAAATGCTTTTTTAACATAAAGTGCAACACCCCCTCCTCTTTTGTTAAGCCTGTTTCGCAAAAATAAGTTGTAGCCTTCGATGTCTGTGTTCCATCCATGTGTGTTATCCCACCAGGTTTCAGTAATACCTATGACATCATATTTATCCTCCTGAATTAAGATCTCCAGCTCTCCTTTTTTATTTCTCATGCTTCTTGCATTGGTGTAGAAGCATTTTAGTTTGTGACTGGTACCTATTGCAGACTTGCCTCCTCCACTTTTCTTACAATCTTTTTGCATTTGTTCTTTTGTTCTATTTCTGAGAGGAAGAATATCACCTGGTTTAATTGGCTGAGTATTTTTGTTTAACTTTTTACTTCCCTTCCTCTTTTGTTTTAGTTTAAAGCTCTCCTGATAAGTGAAGCAAGGCACTTGCCAAATACATTCTTTCCTGTCTTTGTAAGGTGCAACCCATCCCTTGCAAGGAGTCCATCATATAGGTAGTTTTCTCCATGGTTCAGAAATCCAAATCCTTGCTGCTTGCATCACTGACGTAGCCAGTTGTTCACCTCAAGAATCCTGTCCCATCTTCTTTCTCCATGACCATCCACTGGAAGGATAGACGAAAAAACTACTTGTGCTCCGAGTTCCTTCACTTTCCGTCCAAGGTCTTCAAAGTCATGACAGATGGTTTCGAAGTTGTTTCTTGCAGTGTCATTTGTGCCTATATGTATTAGTAGGAATGGGTTGTAGTCTGTAGGACTGAAGAGCCTCGTTATGGTATCAATCACATCTTTGATTCGTGCCCCTGGGAGACAGCACACCTCTCGTGAGTTTCTTTCGGATCTGCAGATAGCTGTCTCTGTTCCTCTCAACAGGGAATCTCCCACAACCACCACTCTCCTGTTCTTCTTTTCAGTACCATTTCTTTCTCTCCGTTCAAGTGGTTTCTGGGGGCATAGTGGAGCTTTCTTTGTGGATTGTGTAGTCAATTCTTGAGATACATCTATATTGTTCTCCTGACTGAGTGGCTGGAATCTGTTCTTAAGTTGTAAGGGTGTAGAATGTCGCCCAATTTTCCTGTTCCTTAGTGTCACTTGTCTCCATCCCTCAGCTTCCACAGATACAGCAAAATTTTCTTCTATTCCGTCTTTTTGAAGAGTTTCTTCAGTTCTGTCAAGGAAGTTCTCGTGTTCCCTAATCTGTTGCAGTGTGGCCACTCTCTCTTCAAGACTTTTCACCTTTTCTTCTAGGAGAGCCACAAGCTTGCATTTGTGGCAGGTGAAGTTTAGTTTCTGTTCTGGAAGGCTCATGAACATACAGCATACACTGCAGCAAACAAAAGATCTATTCCCCTCTTCCATATTGTGTGGAGCTGCTTGATGTTTTTCTTTGTGATTCCTTTGATTGTTGATCAGTTGATCAGCCAGTCTCCAGCACTCTTTCAAATTGCAGTGACTTTTAACTTCTTTACAGTATAAACTATGAATACCTAAGGTATAATTCTTTCTTTTTACTACTGTGTTCTTACTTCGCGCGCCGGAGCACGGAAGTGCTGGGAAAAAAAGCCCCCTACTTCTACTTCTTCCAAGCAGGAACTGACGACGGTGGTCCACAACCAAGTTAAAGTTCTCAAAGTTTACAACCAAGTCAAAGTTCTCAAAGTTCCCAAATTCCAGCTCCCACAGTACCCACAGTTCTCAAAGTTCTCAACCCAAGTCAAAGTTCTCAACTCAACTCTAGGCACAACAAAAAGCTCTTGCCTCTGCTCCACTCCTGGCCCTCCGCTGGTCAAGGCAACGGCCGCTCGACGACTCGGCTGCTCGGCGGCTCAGCAACGGCCAGGGCGGTCAGAACGGCGTCTGGGAGCGACATGTAAACTCCTCAGATCCTGGCTTCCCGCTGGTTAGAGCAATGGCTGCTCGGCGGCTAGGCTCGGCCACTCGACGACTCGGCTGCTCGGCTGCTCAGCGGCTCAGCAACGGCCAGGGCGGCCAAAGTGGCGTCTGGGGCGGCGTGCAAACTCCTCCAGATCCTGGCTTCTTGCAGTTAAGGTGGCTTTTCCCAATTATAATAACAGTAGTTCTTCTTTCCCTCTATAATAAAACAGGCTGATTCCTTGAATTCAGCTTGAGTTCAAAATGTTTTCAAAACTCTTAAAACTTTTAAAACTCTTAAAACTCTTAAAACTCTTAAAACTCTTCTACTCAGCCCAGTCGCTGTGCTGGCTGACAATCCCGGTCATTCAGCTTGAGTTCAACAATCCTGGTCATTCAGCTTGAGTTGACAATCCCGGTCATTCAGCTTGAGTTGACAACCCCGGTCATTCAGCTTGAGTTCAAGAAGTTTTCAAAACTCTTAAAACTCTTAAAACTCTTCTACTCAGCCCAGTCGCTGTGCTGGCTGACAATCCCGGACTTCTTAGATAAGCCCTTTGCCTTCCAGACCTGCAGATGTCGGCAGGTAGAGTTTTTCTCTGAATACAACGCAGACAAGATCTGCAATAATCCCCGACTTCCTTCTTCATGCAGGGCCAATAGAACCGATCCACTACTAGCTTAAAAGTCTTTTCTGGCCTCAAATGCCCATGCTCGTCATGAAGTGCAGTCAACACTGCTCCTCTGTGTTTCTCTGGAAGCAAAAGCTGCCACCTTTCTTCGAGCCCATCCGAGAGGCCCTTCCGATAGATTACTCCATCACAAAGCTGCAGACGACCCCACTCCTTGTACAGCACTCATGCTCCTCTGGGCGCTTCGGCAAGTAAAACCTCCCGCTGACTACTTCTCAAAGCTCTTCCAGCCAAGCCACAGAGGGGGTCTTCCACCTGGTCCCTCCACAGATCTTTCTTAGTCAGGGCAAACCTCCCCTCCCCTCTAATCTGAATAGGATTGTAGTATAATTTGGGTACACCTGCAATGGTAACCCCCACTGATTCAGCCCCAATTGCTCCCCAGCTCGATGCTCAACCCCTCTATACAGCGCTTTAATACCATCAGGGGGCAATTGTACCCACTGTCTAGTGCCTGTCCCTGAATCCTGAGGCCTCCTTGACAAAGCATCTGCATCGATGTTCCCCACCCCTGGGTGATACCTCAAACTAAACCTAAACCCAGAAAGGGCAGCTAGCCATCGATGCCCCGTGGCATCAAGTTTAGCAGTGGTGAGCAAGTACATAAGTGGATTATTATCCGTTTTGACCTCAAACTCTGCCCCATACAAATAATCCATCAACTTATCCACCACCGCCCACTTGAGTGCCAAAAATTCAAGCTTATGGGTGGGATAGTTCTTTTCCCCGGGGTTAAACCCCTACTGATATATGAATGGGCTTCAAACGTTGATCATGCTCCTGATATAACACCCCCCCAAGACCATCCCGACTGGCATCTACATGTAGTTCATACGGTCGATTGGGGTCGGCATAAGCTAAGACTGGGGTGTTTGTAAGCCTCCTCTTCAGCTGATCAAAGGTCTGCTCACAATGCTCAGCCCATTCTGCCTGAATAGATTCCCGTGACTTCCTGGGCCCCCTCATTTTATGGGTTGGATTCAAATGACCCACTGCGTCCTCTACCTCCTCATTTTTTAACAACTCATTAAGCGGGCGAGCTATCTTAGCAAACCCTTCCACAAACCTCCGATAGTATGAACAAAATCCCAGAAACGATCGCAATGTGTGAGTGGGCAACAAAGTGGCAAATGCATTTTAACCTAAACAAGTGCAGTTATGCACATCGGGGCAAAGAACCCCAATTATACTTACCAACTGATGGGGACCAAACTTTCTGAGACAACCCAAGAAAGGGATCTTGGGGTTTTGGTGGACAGCTCGATGAAGATGTCAACCCAATGCGCAGCAGCAGTAAAAAAAGCAAATTCCATGCTTGGCATGATTAGGAAGGGAATCGAAAATAAGTCAGCAAGTGTTGTATTGCCTCTGTACAAATCGATGGTGAGACCACACTTGGAGTACTGTGTACAGTTCTGGTCACCGCACCTCAAGAAGGATATAATGGAACTGGAAAAGGTGCAAAAAAGGGCAACAAGAATGATCAAGGAAATGGAGCGCCTCCCTTATGAAACCAGATTGCAACGCCTTGGTCTCTTCAGCCTTGAAAGACGGCGTTTAAGGGGTGACTTGATCGAAGTGTATAAAATCATGCATGGGATAGAAAATGTGGATAGAGAAAAATTCTTTTCTCTATCACACAATACCAGGACAAGGGGGTACTCCCTAAAGCTTATAGCTAAGAAAGTGAGGACAAATAAAGGGAAATATTTCTTCACCCAGAGGGTCATTGATTTATGGAATTCACTTCCTGAAGGGGTCGTGACAGCTGTCAGCCTTGACAGCTTCAAGGCAGGGCTAGATAGATTCATGGATGACAAGTGTATTGGTGGTTATTAAAACAGATGTCCATGTGCCGCCTCTATGTTGGTTGAGGCAGGCAGGATTCCCTTGAGTACCATTTGTTTGGGGGTCAAGGGAAAGGGAGGGTTTTGCCTTCTCTTTCTGCTCAAGATCCCCATGTACATTTGGTGGGCCACTGTGTGACACAGAATGCTGGACTCGATGGGCTTTGGCCTGATTCAGCATGGCTCTTCTTATGTTCTTATGTTCTTAATTCAGCGACACTCTGGGGCCTGGGCCAAGAAACCACGGCCTCATGCTTAGCGGGGTCCGTTGCCACCCCCTTGGCCGAAACAACATGCCCTAAATAGGTGACAGATGGCTAATAAAATTGGCATTTCTTTTTTTTTCTTTTTTTATTAATTTTTTTTTCATCAACATATGTTAATTTTTCCAATCAACAAGTTGTCTGGAGTTTGCTATGCTAATACATGTTCAATTCCTAATCCTTCATTCCTTTTCTCTAACCAAGAATAAAATAAATTCCAAATTTGATAGTAGTCTGTATCTTCTTTGTCTTTCAACCTCATAGTTAATCTGTCCATCTTTGCACATTCCAATATTTTCCTGATTATTTCTTCCTCTGATGGCAGTCCTTCATTCTTCCAGTATTGTGCAAAAATTATTCTCGCTGCTGTAGTGATGTGTAAAATTAAATATAATTTCTGCTTATTAGTCTTTTCAGGCATAATGAAAATTGGCATTTCTCTAACGACAATTTCAGCCCTTCCTCCTGGAGCCTTATCAATACCTTCTCTAGACATTCCTCATGCTGCTCAAGTGTCTCCCCAAAACCAATAATGTCGTCCAAATAGACCAACACCTCTATCAGGTTCATGTCCCCCACTGTCCGTTCCATAAGCCTTTGAAAGGTTGCTGGGGCCCCTGACAAACCCTGCGGCATTCGATTGAATTCATAAAACCCCAGTGGGCAGATGAACGCAGTTTTCTCCCTATCCTCTGGGTGCATGGGGATCTGATGGTAACCACTCCTTAAATCCAGCACACTAAACCACTTTGCCCCTGACAAGCACTGCAAAGCATCCTCTATCCGAGGAGTTGTATACTGGTCAGGGATGGTCCTCCGGTTAAGGGTGCGATAATCTATACACATCCTTAGGGTCCTGTTCTTCTTTCGGACCACCACTATAGGAGAAGCATAAGGACTTCGGGATTCCCTAATGACCCCAGTCCTTTTTAACTCTGCTAGATGCTCCCTAAGTTCATCTAGGTCGCTTAAGGGAATCCACCGACATCTCTCCCTAAAGGGTTTATCCTCCCTCAATCGGATTTCATGTTTGGCACTCCTAGCGCAGCCCACGTCAAAATCGTCTCGCGAGAATAAATGTCTCCATTTCCAAAGCTGGTCTTTCACTCTCTCTCGCCACTCAAGAGGAAGCTGGGTATTCTTAGGATAAAACTGATCCATCGAGACCTCTCCCTCCATCTCTCCCTTACCATCCAGAGACTCAATTGGGGTAGCTGGGCTCACCTGCCCCAACAACATCCGATTCCTCAATCGCACTGGGAGGCCTGTGATATTCCGAACTCCAACCGAGATCCGCCCCTTTCCCTGTTGCAACATCCGCGTGGAGACTACCTCTGGAATTAATTCCACTCCACCATTCCGTCCCTTTGGGCCAGGTTCAAGAATGAGATATGGCCCAGGCTGCTCCCAATCTAACTTAACAGAAGCCCTCAAGCACACCACTTCCCCTGGTTGTATTACCTTCTTTTTCCTATCCAATTTCCATAACCGCCCCACTCCCTCTGCAGGGGCCTGCTGCTCCTGCACCAAACCCTGACATACTGTCCGCAGCACAGGATGAACATCCCTCACTATTGAGTCATTCCCTAATGGAATGACTGGGGTGAGTAACCACCTGACTAAACTGGTATTAGTCCCCACAATCATCCATCATAGGGGAATCTTTCAGTACCAATACCACCGATCTTCAAATCACCCAACTCCTGTATGGGCATATACGTCAAATACTTTTCATAAAAATCCCTATATAATAACGTCACCTGCGCACCTGAATCCAAAAGGGCCTTAGTATAAATACCTTCCACCTGTACTGACACCACAGGAGAGGGGCCCACCAGCTGCTGAGGAGCCATGGCTTTGGCCTCTGTCAATTCAAGGGGACGGGGGTTTCTTATCAGAGGGGATACTCCCATTACTCTAATTTTTGCCGAGGATTTCCAAGGGGACCTCCTTTTGTCGGGGCTAACTGATATCGCCGGGCACCCAGCTAGCTCCTTCACTGGGGCCCTTGGCAGTTTCCTGACTGCACTGGGTTCCCTGATCTTCTATATGGTTTATAGAATAATAAATTGTATATAATGCCCCACGTCCCCACAATTATAACAGGCCACTGATCTCATTGGATTATTATCCCAGACGGGCAGACCCAAATTTCTCCCATCAGTTGTTCCAACCCGTCCTCCATTCAGGGGTGCGCCGCCCACGGTTGACCAAGAGGCTATCATCTTGGTTAACTCCAGTATCTGGGTTTGCATCGTTGTTATCCGGTCATCCTATTCTCTTACCTTTCTCACTCCTGGGCCTAAGGGCCATCCTACCGACAATTCAGCTGTCATCTCCTTAGCCTCCTCCAGAACCTCCGTTGCCCATACTCTCCTTATAAGCTCGTGATACCCCCAGGCATTCCCTCTAGCTTCAACCTTTATTTGGCTCCAGACAGGGTCCGAAGCCAAAGCACCCCGGGATAGTTGTTCTATCCTGGCCTGTTCCACCCAAGCTGGATCCAATCCCCCCTTCTTCACTACCTGATATAATAATCTATTTAGGCACCTTATATATTCGGACAACTTCTCACCCCTCTTCTGGTACATATGTTCCAACCAGAACAATAAACTAGAGACCGTCTCAACGGACCCGAACTCATCATGCAGCAAAGAGAGGTAGTCACGCACAGTAAACTGCCCCCGACTCAATGTTAAACTTCTAATGGCTTCTGCCGCAGGGCCCTTTAAATTTTCTCTAACCCGTTGTCTTTTCTGGGTATCCGGTATATCCCATTCCTCAACTGCTTGTATGCCTGTTCCATCCAAGCTTCATATTCCTCTTCTCCCTCTGGCACCGGTTGCATCTCTGAAAAAAATACGTAATTTCCTATATTCAGCCCCTATACAGTAACCCCCAGTCAGGTTTTGGGCGGAAGTCAAACTTCCCCCCATCTGTGTAAACCCTACTTCCGCTATCCCTGCAGATGGGGAGACACACTTCTCTTTCTTCTGGCCTAGTAGTTTGGTCAAAGGTGTGTCCCATGTAACAGGAAAAATCACCCCCACCCTGGCATCTTCTGTCAGTTGCAAACTTTGAACCTGAAAGCACTCTGGGATGCTCTTTTTCCATTCCAGCAGTACATAAAAATAGGGGGAATCCCTATCCACCCTCGTATCTACCACATATACCCTCTGGTCTGGGACAAAACCCCTCAATGTCTGTAGAATTTGCTCCTCTGACCAAACATCACCAGGAACCTTGATTACTATGCTTGTCCTTACTTCACTATTCTGCTCCTCACACCACCTGGTGGCCACACTAGAGTCCATATTGTTCTCCTGGCTCATATCCTCACACAAGACTAACCCTTCCTTACTAAGGGGAGGGGCCAGGCAGGAAATCCCGGATGAGCCCCCACCCTGTAGCGTTACCTCCTCAGAGGCTGCCAAAGCCCAGGCCCTCCCAGCCCCGCCCCCCTTCATCAAGCTCTGCCACTGTATTCTCTAGGGGTTGGTAAGGTATCTCTTCTAATCGGAGCTTCAGGCAGAGTTAGGAAGTAGCAGGCTCTTGTCACCAAGAAGGGGCTTCCAGGAACAAAGATGACCAGCCCCCGCCCAGCCCCAATTTTCAATGCTGTGATGGTATCCAACTGGCCAAGGCTGTTGTAGCAGCAATAGTTAATGATTCCTCAATGACCGTTCAAGATCAAGTGGGGTGGAGGAAAACCCCGGCTCCAGGCAGTAGTAGAAACAAAAGCAGCCAGCGTGCTATAGTAATGGCTTGCCCCCCCCCACAAAGTGTAAAACTTGTACAAGCAGCAGTAGTCACAGTCCAGGTAGCTTCCAGGCTTCACAGCAACAGTAGCTACGACCAGTCTCTTCTCTTCTTCTGTTGCTTCTTCTCAGTCAGGTCTTGGCGTCAAAAACCCTCCCCCCTTATCTTTATTGTTAAAAGTCCCAGGCTAACAGCCCCAGCCACTTCCTTTCCACACACTCTCTCTCTCGCCTCCATTTGAGATATCCTCTTTATGAAGGAGACCAATAAAATTCCACTCCCTCTCTCTCACTCTCTCTTGCCTCCGTTTGAAATATCCTTCTCACGAAGGAAAGCAATAAAATTCTACTCCCCCCCTCTCTCTTTCTCTCTCCCCCTCCTCCACACAAAGAGCTCAGCTTAAAACCTCCAATCCCTCTTTACCTTCACCTGACGAACTCCAACAGCCACCCCTTCCCTTTCCTTCCTTTCCTTTTTCTATCCTTTCCTTTCATCCACCCCTGCCACACCCAAAACCAGCAGCAGCTGTCCCAATCTCTCCCTTCCCAGCCAAACTCCTGCAAACACTCTAAGACAGCCTCGCTACACCCATATTTTGTCTCCCACTTGAATATTATGACTGGGGTACTCAAAAATGGTGGCCTAAGGGACACACAATATTGTTGGATTTCTTGTATTTGCTTGTTTAATTCTCCCACCATTTGACTTACCCATGAAGTCCCTATTTGACTTAAGTCCCCTACATGATTTTTCAAACTAGTACTTATGACAGGGGGTCTGCCAAACATCATTTCAAAAGGAAATAGCTTAATTCCTTTTCAAGGGGTGCACCTCCCAGACCAAAGTGCAAGTGGCAATGCATCTACCCACTTAAGGTGAGTTTCAAGGTACACCTTTGTCACCTTTTCCTTTATAGTCCTGTTCATCCTCTCTGCCCGTCCTCCCGATTGAGGACGAAAAGAACAATGAAACCTTCAGTGGGTCCCCAAGGATTTAGCCAATGTCTGATTTACTTGATGTACAAACTCAGGTCCATTATCCAATGAGATGAAGGAGGGTATTCCATATTGGGGGATAATCTCCTTGAGCAAGATTCTGGCCACTTCTCTCGCCTGCTTTGTCTTGGTGGGGAAACATTCAGGCCACCCGGTATAATTGCACACTAGGACTAGCATTGCTTTATATAGTCCACACTTAGGCATTTCTGTAAAATCAACAACCAATGAATCTATAGGGTAATATCCCTTAGGCTGACTTCCTGGAGGAAGAATAGGTCATTGTCTTGGATTAACCTGGGCACAAATGTTACATCTCTCACTTGCATGGGCACATAGCGAGTGAAGGCGATTAATGTACACAATATGGTATAGGGCTTCAGCTAGTGCACTCTTTCCCATATGAGTAGTTGAATGAGTTTCTTTTACCACTGGCCAGGCTAGATTCTCAGGTACAAAAATCCTTCCATCTGGGAGTACGTACCAGTCTCCCTGCTTGTGTCTGTGCAAATCTACATTTGCCTGTAGTTCCTCCGCTTTAGTATATGTAGGGCTCAGTCCTTTTGGCACTTCCAATACTACACAAGCTGTCGTGTCAGGATAAACGTGAGGGAGCCGTCAGGGAGCCGTCGGCCAGACAGTGCCGGCTGGCGACCCCCAGGGGGAGAGCCTTCTCTGTGGGAGCTCCCACGTTATGGAACGAGCTCCCCCCCAAACTCCGTATAATAACAGATTTACGCACCTTCCGTCGGGAACTAAAAACATTCCTTTTCCGACAGGCCGGCCTGGCATAGAAGCTTCTGAGTATTTTTTAAGATTTTAAATTTTGTATGTTTTGGGTTTTAGGATTTTGGCCAAATGATTTAATTTATTTTTAATTATTTTAAATTTTGTATATTTATATGTTTCTTAAATTTTAGGCTGTACACCGCCCCGAGTCCTTCGGGAGAGGGGCGGTATAGAAATTTAATAAAATAAATAAATAAATAAATTATCTCGAGTTGCTAATAACCTTGCTTCTTTACCAGCTTCTCTATTTCCTCAGGCTACTTCATCGTGCTCCTTCTGATGCCCTTTACAATGCATGACAGCTACCCTCTTTGGTCAACGCACAGCTGTTATAAGTCTTTCAATCAAAAGAGGATGTTTAATTTCTTTCCCTGCAGCTGTTATAAGTCCTCTCTCTATATAGACTGCAGGATGTACATGTAATGTGAGGAATGCATATTTAGAATCAGTCCAAATGTTTATACTTTCATCTCTTGCTCTTTCCAGTGCCCTTATGAGAGCCCACAGTTCTGCTGCCTGAGCACTTGTGCCTTTTGGGAGTGGCCCACTTTCTATGACTTTATCAAGTGAGACCACTGCATAACCTGCATATCGTTCTCCTGTTGCAATAAAACTTGACCCATCAGTAAACCAATTATAGTCCACCACTTTCAATGTCACATCAGTTAAATCAGGCCTGCATGAGAATTGACTTTCTATTGCTTGCATACAGTTATGTTCAACTTTAGGACCTGGTATAGGCAATAGGGTGGCTGAGTTCAGGCCATTTGTCTGCTTCAATGTCACTTGAGGGTTTTGAATAAGGAGAACCTGGTATTTATAAATTCTGGAATTAGTTATCCATAAATGTCCCTTTGTTTCCAAAACTCCACGAATTGCATGACTGGTATATATTGTGGTTGGCTGTCCAAAAGTCAATTTATTAGATTCCTCTATCAGGAGAGCTGTAGCTGCCAGAATTTTAAGGCAATGTGGCCATCCTTTCGAGATGCCGTCAAGCTACTTTGACAGATAAGCTATGGGTTGTTGCCAACTTCCTTTTTCTTGAATCAGGACACCTAGAGCCAAATTATGCTTTGAGTCCACATACAAATTGAAAGGTTTTTCGAGGTTGGGAAGTCCCATAACAGGCACTTGAGATAATGCCAATTTTAAAGCCTCAAAAGCCTGTTTTTGTTCACTCATCCAAATAAAGGGCTCCCTTTCTCCCCCCCCTTTGTGGACTCATAGAGTGGTTTGTCTAGCAGGGCAAAATTCGGTATCCATATTCTACAATAACCTGCTGCTCCTAAAACCCCCCGTAATTCTCTCCTATTAGTTGGCTCTGCAATTCGGCACACAGCTTCCTTTCTCTCATGTCCTATAGTTCTCTGGCCCTGACTTATAGTATAACCTAAGTATTTAACCTGGGGTTTCACTAATTGGGCTTTCTCCCTTGAGGCATGGTATCCTTTGTCCATCAACAGATGAAGTAGTTGGTTGGTGTTGTCCCAACAAGTTTCCTTTGTCTGTCCAGTTATTAACACATCATCAACATATTGGAGAAGTACATTTCCTTCCTCACATGGCTGGAAGTCTTCTAAGTCTGAGGCCAAGGCGTTGCCAAAAAGAGTGGGTAAATTTTTAAATCCCTGAGGAAGTCTGGTCCAAGCATATTGTCTTCTCTGGCCTGTTACTGGGTCTTCCCACTTAAAAGCAAACAGTTTCTGACTGTCCTCATGAATTGGAATGGTAAAGAAAGCATCTTTTAAATCAACCACAGAGAACCAAACAGCTGATGCTGGAATCAAGCTCAGGAGGGTATATGGGTTAGGCACAACAGCATGTACAGTAATTGTAGCCTGATTCACAATGCACAAATCTTGGGCTGGGTGAAATGAGCCATCAGGCTTTGGGATGGGTAAAAGTGGGGTGTTCCAAGAAGATTGAATAGTTGTTAAAATGCCTGCCTTTAAGTATTTGGTGATATGGTCTTGAATTGCTTGTGAAATGGGACGAGGATAATTTCTCTGCTGGAGATGAATAGGCACTGCCAGAGGCTTCACTTGAATGACTAGTGGTGTATGGTGACCTGCATATCCTGGCGGATTATCTTCTGCCCATTAGCGAGGCACATCAAACTCCTGCCAACTATCGAGGACTTGAACCTCTTGGGCCACCATTATTCGCCACATCTCATCTGGAGGATGCTTCATTACTAGTGCCATTTCGTCTTCTTCAAATGACAAAGTTGCTCCCATTTTGCATAATATGTCTCGCCCCAACAAAGAAATGGGACACTCAGGCATGTATAGGAATTGATGTTCACTATCCCTTCCATTTAGGGAACATCTCAGGTGGGGGTACATTTATAACATCAGCAGAGAAGGGAGCCAATAACTTACTAACTACAGATCTAGATGCCCCCGTATCTACTAAAAAGGTCACGTTATTGCCCCCTATCTTCATTCGGACCAAGGGTTCAGGGGGGCTTGACTTAAACCCAGTCCCCTTCAGTCCTCAGGCCATTGTTCAGCTGTGGCCAAGCCTATGGCCTCCACTTGTTCTTGAAATTGGCCTTGGGGTCTCCATAATCTCCACTAAAACATTTCTTAAAGTTCTTCAATATACACTGAACAGGTGTCCGAGGGACACTTCTTCCATCACCCATTTTCTAAGACACTGCCACTGACCTGCAATGCCAGACATTCCAATGGTCACCAACAGGAACTGCAATGGCTTAACCACCCACACAACTCTTGGGCCTCATTAGGATACATCGATCCCAGACCCAGGCAGGTGATCAGGCCCCCTCTTCCACTCTCTAAACGAGTGGGTCTACAATTTCCTCAATACTTGCCTGCAGGCGTCTCCTTTTCCAGCCGGCTTTGTTTCGTGACTTGTTTTGATTCTGTTCAGGTTCTTGGATTGGTCGGTTGTCCACCAAATACCCCTGTGGTGCTGTCTGCCTCCTTCCGGAGAAATCATCCGTGACGGCTGAAGGTTCAGCGTGATGGCCCTGACCGGGCACTGGTTGGTCCGTGCCATCCTCAGTGAAATATCGTGCCAAGTCCCGGCAGAGTCGCCAGAAATATTGCAGAAAATCACAGGACTCAGACCACGGAATCAAAAGAAGTTGGTTTATTTTGCACAAAGGTTCAGAGCACTATATTTGTAGCCACATCTGAACAGCTTCTCATAACAAAACAAGTTCATATATACTCTTCAAAAACAGCAAAACATGGAAATGTAACTTGTTAGCATTGACTGGTTACTCAAATCACAACCCCCTTACAGCCCCCCTGTTGCTATGCTAAAGTAGTTAAAATACCTTGCTAAAGCTTCTAAGTGTCTAAATTTCCTGTAACATACTTGTGGTTAGCTACAAATGAGACATAGTGACCTATGTGGTTAGCTGTAGCAGAGCTTCAAACTTAACAACTTTGTGCGACTGACAAATGAACTTGTGGTTTTGACTTCTTCCATTTCCTTTTGTTCTCCTTCTAACTAATACACGCATTTAAGACTCATGTCCTGTTTTATGACTTAAGTCATGCTTTATGTCCTGTAATACACGTATTTAAGTCTCATGTTCCGCTTTATGACTTATCATGTCTTGTTTCATGACGTATGTCCTGCCTTACAATAGTCTTCTTACTAATATATATTCAAAGTTACATATCACATTCCTTTCTCTCTAACTCGTTTTTCTAGCCATTGATAGAAATTATCCTATGTTCTAAAATACAGAGTCTTCTTTCTCTTTTATCTTTAAAGTCAATCTGTCCATTTCGGCACACTCTAAAATTTTCTTAATTAATGCTTCTTCAGTTGGTAAATTTTCATTTTTCCAATGTTGGGCAAATACAATTCTTGCTACAGTTAGTACGTGTAAAATTAAATATACACAATCTTTCCCATAATTTGCTCTTATTATTCCTAACAAAAAAAATTCTGGCTTAAAGACTATTTGTTTTTTAGTCATTTTCTCCAACCATAAACGTATTTTTACCCAAAATCTTTTTGCTTTTGGGCATGTCCACCAGATATGATAGTAAGTACCTGGTCTTTGTTTGCATTTCCAACACTTGTTTGAAGTATTTTTAAACATTCTTGCTAATCTCACTGGTGTCATATGCCATCCGTAAAACATTTTATATAAGTTTTCTTTATATGCCGCTGCTTTAGTTAATTTAACATTTCTTTCCCATAGCTTTTGCCAGTTTTCTAATTCTATATTATATCCAAAGTTCTTTGCCCATGTTATTATTGTTTCTTTAACTTGTTCTTCCTCTATCTTTAAATTTAACAAAAATCTATAGAGTTTCTTAATCAACTTTTCATTTGTTTTTAACAGTATCTGATCAAAGTCTGTCTGTTCCTTATAGAATCCCATTGTTTTCACATCTTTTTCATATCTCGTTTGAATTTGCAAATATGGCCACCATGATAGATCAATACCTTGTTCTTGTAAGTCATGTCTGTCTTTCAATTTTCCTTCATTGTCCAAAATATTTTTATAGGTCACAACTTTGTCGTAATTAATTAAATTTGGGTAAGTGAAAGATTCCATTGTTGAAAGCCATTCAGGTATCTTAATATAAATTTTTGCTTTTATTTTTTCCCATTCTGAAAGAAGTGCATTTCTTATAAAGTGGTTTTGAAAGTATCTATGTGTTTTATTCTTCCCATACCACAGAAAGGCATGCCATCCAAGTTGTAGGTCATGCCCCTCTAGGTATAATATCTTTTATCTCTAAGCATTATCCATTATTTAAGGCATGTTAAAATAGTTGCTTGGTAGTATAACGTCCACTCTGGCAGTCCAAATCCTCCTCTTTCTTTTGCTTCTTGTAGCATTTTCAGTCTAATTCTAGCTTTTTTTCCTTGCCAGATAAATTTCAGTATTGTTTTATTCAGTTCATCAAAAAAGGCTTTTCCCAGCCTTACAGGAATCATTTGAAGTAAAAAGAGTATTTTTGGTAAGATATTCATTTTCACTGTTGCTATTCTCCCCAGCATTGAAAGTTGTAAGTTTTTCCACTTTTCCAGATCCAATTTTATTTGTTTTAGCAGTCTTACATAGTTATCTTCTTTTATTGTTACACATCTTGCTGTTAGATAAAATCCCAAATATTTGACTTTTTTCACTATTTGAAGATTTGTTTTTTTGTTAGATGATTTTTTTTGTTTTTCTGTTAGATTCTTTGTTAGCACTTTAGTCTTTTCTCTGTTTATTTGCAACCCTGCCACTTCTCCAAATTTTTCTATTTTCTCCATAAGTTTAGTGCTTGTTTCAAGTGGATCTTCCAATATAAAAACCAAGTCATCTGCAAATGCTTGTAGTTTATATTTTTCATCTTTTATCTCCAGTCCTTTAATTTCTATATCTTGTCTGATGTTTCTATTCAATACTTCCAGTGTTAGTATAAATAGTAATGGACATAGTGGGCATCCCTGTCTTGGTTGTATCATTTTGAAACTGTACATAAGAACATAAGAAGAGCCATGCTGAATCAGGTCAAAGCCCATCGAGTCCAGCATTCTGTGTCACACAGTGGCCCACCAATTGTACATGGGGATCTTGAGCAGAAAGAGAAGGCAAAACCCTCCCTTTCCCTTGACCCCCAACAAATGGTACTCAAGGGAATCCTGCCTGCCTCAACCAACATAGAGGCGGCACATGGACATCCGTTTTAATAACCACCGATACACTTGTCATCCATGAATCTATCTAGCCCTGCCTTGAAGCTGTCAAGGCTGACAGCTGTCACGACCCCTTCTGGAAGTGAATTCCATAAATCAACGACCCTCTGGGTGAAGAAATATTTCCCTTTATTTGTCCTCACTTTCTTAGCTATGAGCTTTAGGGAGTGCCCCCTTGTCCTGGTATTGTGTGATAGAGAAAAGAATTTTTCTCTATCCACCTTTTCTATACCATGCATGATTTTATACACTTCGATCAAGTCACCCCTTAAACGCCGTCTTTCAAGGCTGAAGAGGCGTTGCAATCTGGTTTCATAAGGGAGGTGCTCCATTTCCTTGATCATTCTTGTTGCCCTTTTTTGCACCTCTTCCAGTTCCATTATATCCTTCTTGAGGTGCGGTGACCAGAACTGTACACAGTACTCCAAGTGTAGTCTCACCATCGATTTGTACAGAGGCAATACAACACTTGCTGACTTATTTTCGATTCCCTTCCTAATCATGCCAAGCATGGAATTTGCTTTTTTTTTTTACTGTTGCTGCGCATTGGGTTGACATCTTCTATGCCTCAGACAGCTACACATTGATATGGTAAGTCAATTTTAGTTTGCCAGAAGCTTAAACCACTGCTTATAGTTCAGGGGGGAGGGGTGAAAAAGAACCCCCCCTCCCTGGAGCTAAGGGATTTGTTCTGAAAGGCTGTTGAAATGCTGTTCACGGAACTGGTATTTCCACTTGCAGAGAGATAAAGAAGGTATTCTCACCCAGGTCAGCTGTTTGCTTTCGCTTTGAAGTTCTTTGTCTCTGCCGATCAACTGCTAATGGCAGACCGCATGAATGCAGTCGGCCTTTCTTCCTGCCGGTCTGAGGGCTCCTTTGGATCCAGCGGGCCAGCTACTGCTGACCCGCGATCTGCAAAGTTTCACCCTTTGGCCAGTCGCCTCTACGGGGCGACTTTCAGTCCTGCTGAACTCCCCAGCTGGTAGAAATCAGACTTGGGGAGAGGAGAATCATTCCCCAGAGTCCATCTTGCAGTGAGGTCAATGGAAACTCGGGGCATTGCTTACTTCTTGATTGTTGGTCTGATGTTAATCTTGGAGTTAATCTATGCTCATCTGGGTGCTGATTGCTGGTGGGGAGGTGTTTTAGTCTTTTTGTTCCCCTTTTGGCTTGTTAATTGTCTCTTTTACACAGTATGTATTGTTTATGTCTATGTGTCTATTAATGTATAATTTTTTCATCTGGAACTGGGGCTGGGGAAAATTATGGACAGTTCCAAATATCAGTCAATTTTGGCACAAAACCTTTAGGGCTCTGCTACAATGCTGAAGATGAAGAGGGATGTTACCTTTCAACATGAAAATGACCTAAAACATACCTCCAAATCAACAAAAGAATGTCTTCACCAGAAGAAGATCAAAGTTTTGGAATGGCCCAACCAGAGCCCAGACCTAACTCCAATTGAAAATCTTTTATTTTTTTAGAAAAAGAAAATCTGTGGGGTGACCTGAAGAGGGCTGTGCATGGGAGATGCCCTCGCAATCATGGAGTACATTATGGGTTTTGGGAGTTTAGCTCCTGGCAGTATCTCAATAGCACAGTCGGTAGCTCAGTGAGGGGGAAGTACGTCGCATTCCTCCTCGCTAAAAGCCTTCACTAAATCCTGGTATTCCCTGGGAATGAGGTGGACCTCTGGCACTTGATATGTGGTGGCTTTTGATGGCTCGATTAGCTTTCCCTTCTCGGCAGGTGTAATCCTCTTTATCTGGCTGACCTTGGAAGGCGGGAGGGCCCCTGTTGCTAGTCTCAAGGTCCTCACCCCTTCTCCCACCAAATGGTAGGACACCATTTGTCGAGCCATGCTAACCCCAGAATTATAGTCTCAGTCATTTTTGAAATTACCACAAAACAGATGATTTCCCAATGCTGTCCCATCTTCAAGTGCACTGGTTCAGTTAAGTGAGTAGCAGGGGAACCTCCCATTAAAGATCCACTGGTCTGCTCGAATTTTATGGCTAGGGGCATTATCTTGGCATGGATTCCTAACTTAAGCACAGTTGGGAGACTTATCAGGCACCTTGTGCAGCCTGAGTCTGTTAGGACGTTTAAGTCTGTCTGGGCCCCAGTCTTTGGTACTATAAGTTTGGCGGCAATGTCGAAGGGTAGGATGGCTCGACTTACCATCCTCACTGTTGTCACTATCATAGGGCGCTGGCAACTGCAGGCACTCAGCCAGAGATCCCTCTCTTCCCTGGGAGGGAGAGGGGATCTCAAAAGCTTGATCTTGACATGCCCAGTTTGATCTCTCTCGCTCCCTCTGTGGGGGCCTGTTCAGGTTGGCCGCAGCAGCAGGCACACTCCTGCCCTGAGGGACAGGAGCCAGGAACTCAGCAGCCTGGTGGCCCTACTGGCCACACCTGAAGCACTTGATGGGAGCCCCGGCGGGTGCTCGGGGGGCGCTGGCTGCAGGAGCGGCCAATGGATGTCGTCCCAACAGGTGCCTCTCCTGGCTTTGCTTCAGCTTCTGTTCAGTGGTGCTGGGTCTCTTGCAACAGGCCAACTCAATATCCAGGGTCACAGCCATGTGGTACTATTCACGGAGTTGGTCAGGAATCCCTCGGTAGGTGCACGCCTGGAACAAGTCACAGTCCAGCCCTTCTTTGAAACAGTGGATCATTGATCATTCTGGCCACTGTCGGATTCTACCAGCAACTTTTCGGAATTCCCGGACATATTCTTTAGCTCAGGGGTCCCCAACCCCCAGTCCGTGGACTGGTACCTGGCCACGGCATGCCAGCAACTGGTCCGCACAAACAAGCAAAGCCCCATTTGTGGGATGCAGACAGCACACAACCCCCTGTCTGGTCTGTGGAAAAACCTCTCTCCACGGAACCAGTCCCTGGTGCCTAAAAGGTTGGGGGCCTCTGCCTCAGGCTGTGGATCTCTATTTCAGCCTTCAGGGCCTGGGATTCATCTTCGAATCTGGCTCTCAGATGATCCATGAATAGATATATGTCCCACAGTTCTGGCGCTTGCTCATCATGGAGGCTGGTCACCCACTCGGCCACTTCTTCCTCTAGGTTGGCCACCACTGTGTTCACCATCACGGAGTCATCAGGGTATGTGGGGGAGTAGCAATCTAGGTGAGCCCACACCTGGTTCAGGAAAAAGGGTAACTTCTCAGGGTCCCAATCAAATGTGGGTTTGATGGGAGGTGGGTCTACGGGCTGTGGCACCCAGTATGCGGGGTGCAAGGCAGGTTGCTGGTACTGGGGTTGTGGCCAAGCCACTCTCCGAAATTCTCCCTGTGGAGCCACTGGGCAAGCAGCCCGCTGGTCCCATATGGGACTTCGCCTGGGTGCTGGACTCAATGTTGAGGCTGGCCTGGGTTGCGGGCCATAGCAGTTGGACTCAGGCTTCGACGAGGGAGAGGGAGTGATGGCAACACCCTAGTGTCCCCTCCAGCCGAAATCACATACTGTGCGACGGGGGTCACTTCCATGACACCGAGCCGATCAAACTTCTCCCTCAATCTCTCGACTGAGTGGTCATGGAGTGCTGTCAAGTACTTCCATTCCCCGGACTCATCCCATCCTGCTGGCCTCTTCACCTTCCACTTTGGCACAGGTAAAAGAGGACTATGGGATGAAATCAGTGGGAACTCAGCTTTGGCCGCCTTAGGAGTGCTCCTGCACTGGGGGGCTGCCCCTGCCTGACAGAAGTCTCTGAGGGTCAGAGTTCCTTCCTGCAACACCAACTTTTCGGGCTGGGTCATGTGGGTCTTTGGCTGAGCCCCTGCCACCGGCACGCCACTTCCCACCTGAACAGTAGCCTGCACTCCGGCAGCCGGAGACGCGCTGAGGTTTGTGGCCAACTCTTCCTTTTTCTCCATCTCGGAATCTTCTCTGAATCTTTGCCATCCTCCCAAAGGCAGTGGGTAAGTGACCGGGGCACAGGACCCTGAAATAAAAGGGGTTTTAGTAGATTTGGTTTAATGTTAAGTTTCCGACTGATGGAACCGAATAAATCAGAACTCCAAGGCACAAGATTTCCTCAAAGAACATGTTTATTGGATACATAATGTCGGCACAGTCAAATGTGAAACCAAATCTAAACTCCCCCCCCAAGATTCAGAGTAATTCAATGTAATAATTCCCACCCCCTTATTTAGCTATAAATCACATTCTCCAATAGAACTACTTGGCGGGCTTTTTAACAGAACATCCCTCCTTCTCCCTTATGGTGTGGGAATGACCTTGGTTCCCACAGGATCTTCTCATGTTTACACTAGCAGAAATACCTTGTCCCTCCTCCCTAGAACGACAAAGATGGCTGCAGTTAGGTTTGTTGTAGAGTTGACAAGGGCAGCTTTTGCTGTGTCCCTGCATAACAGATACAGTGCCCTTGCTGACCTTAATAGGGATACTAAGGTGGCAGGTCAAGGTGGTTGTGATGACGATAACTCAAATGAGCAGGAGATCGTGGTCTGAGATGAAGAACTTGTTTTGGATAGGGGAAAGTGTGAATCAGGTATTACACATCAGTCATGAAAGAAGAGCAAGGTATCTAAAAAGAGAAGCCACCTTCTGCTTGGTGATTTAATTGTAAGGGGTGTCAATTTAGGAAAGGATGCAGAGGTTTTGAAAGAGGTCACGTGTCTGCCAGGGGCTACTGTCAGCAGGGACAAGAGGCGTATTCTTAAGATAGTCAAGAATGCCAGTAAGGAGTGTGATATTGATGCTGTTGTACATCTTGACACGAATGATCTTTCCCAAAAAGATGTACTCTCTGTGCAGAATGATTTCCAGAGCTTGGGGCAGGAGCTTAGTGGAATAGGCTGTAGGCTTACTTTTTCAGAGTTTTTACCTGTATATAAGTAACAAAAAGGAAAAGGCCAGCATATAGTGGAGTTCAATGTGCAGCTAAAGGAGTGGTGTAAAGGAGAAGGCTTTGGTTATATTAGTCACGATGTCTGCAGCTGATCCGATGAAAAACTGTACAAAAGAGATGGTTTCCATCCATCAAAGAAAGGGATTGGCATTAAATTCACGGATTTTCTGGAGAAACATTAAAACTAAACAATGGGAACAGAGAGTTAATTGATACAGAACATTTCTGTCCCCAGCAATCCAAAACTAATAGGGTTATCAGTGCTTGTAACATAGATGTTTGTGTGCGTAAGAATATTAACTTTGCTGTGAAGGAAAATCAAGTTTTTGATAGTGTGTGCCATACCATTTGCACTAATCAAACAGGTGGTAAGGAAATAGGGGAACTTAGGCACCACACAGGTTATGTAGAAACAGACCAAATAAAATAGGAGGTGGAGTTGCACTATATATAAGAAATAACTACAGCTCTACAGAAATAGAGCACAACAATGATGAAAAATGTCTTGAATGCATTTGGGTCAATATAAAAGGGGGGGAAATGACATTGCCATAGGTGTATACTATAGGCCAGAGCTTTTCAACCTTTTCACCCATTGTACCACTTTTAGGATATGGCAATATCCGAGTACCACCAGTCGCCTAGCAAATATTAAAGAATTAGAAATGTAAAAAATATTTTTTAAAAAAATAAAAGTGTAATTAAAAAATTAAAGTATTTTTCTTTTAAACAATTTAAACATAATTCAAGAACCTATTTTTTTCTTTTAGTTTAAAAATTTAGTTAAAAATTAGATTTTGTTTTATGAACATTGGATCTATGGAGGGTTTTAACCTCTTGAGGTTAATGTTGAAATAATACAGGTAGTCCTTGACTTACAACCATTTGTTTAGTGAGTGTTCGAAGTTACAATGGCACTGGAAAAAGTTTTTCACATAACCGTTGCAGCATCCCCATGGTCATGTGATCAAAATTCAGATGCTTGGGAAGTTTCCGGTGACGTCACTGCAAGATGGGCACTGGGGAATGAAGCTCCATTCCCCAAGCCCGATTTCTACCAGCTGGGGAGTCCAATAGGACTGAAAGTCACCCCATAGAGGCAACTGGCCAAAGGGTGAAACTTTGCAGATCGTGGGCCAGTGGTAGCTGACCAGCTTGATCCAAAGAAGCCCTCAGTACCAGCAGGAAGAAAGGCTGACCGCACCCATGCGGTCAGCCAGAAGCAGCTGATCATCGGAGACAACAAATTCTAAAAGCGGAAAGCAAAACAGATGATCCGGGTGAGAATACTTTCCTTATCTCTCTACAAGCGAAAATACCGGTTCTGGGAAAAAGCATTCAAAAGCAAGAAATCCCCAAGCTCCAGGGAGGGGGGGCTTTTTTCCTTACCCCTCCCTCCTGAACTAAAAGTGGTGGTTTAAGCTTTGGGGAAATTAAATCTGATTTATTACAATATTGTGAAGATAACTGAGGCATAAAAGAAGGATAATTTGGAAAACTTTTGGATTTATAAATCTTTTTCTTTTATTTCTTGTTTGGAAACCATCAGATTTTAACTTCTTAAACTTTTTTTAAAGTATGGTGGGAATGGACATCTAATGACATCTAGTGGCAAAACTAAGAACTACATTTAACCTTGCTTTTATTCTCTTTTCTTTATCTTACTGAGTTGTTTTGATTGGAGTTTTAAAACTTGGCTGTATGCCCAGACACAGCTTATAATTTAAATATTTTGGTGTCCTTGGAATTTATAGTCCTGAAGATTGTGGCTGAAAAGGAAAAGACTCTTTTCTATTGCCCTTTTCTACAGGATGGATTACAATTATAAATAAAAATTTTTTTTGAAGTCATTTGACTTCCATGGATTTCAAATACAGCTTGACCTGGAATTTTTACAAGCTGTTTTGAAAGAGTGAATAACAAGAAATCTTTTTGAACAGAACACTTTGGATTACAAATTTTGGTATATATATTTTTTCTTTTTTCTTTTTTTCTTCTTTTTCTTTTTCTTTTTTCCCTTTTGCTTTTTTTTACCACTCAATATTTTTATTATTTACTGTGGGGAAAAATGCATGCACAGCAAACTGCCATGCTTTCCCCCCCCACAAACCTCATAACCTTTTGATACCTTTTGTCCTAATGAAGCAGCCAAAAGGTAATACACTTTTGACTTAATGTCTCAGCTAGCTAAATATGCTTAAGTTACTCCCTATTTCTTCCTGTAGATAATATGCTTAAGTTCCTTCCTATCTCTTCCTGCCTTTAATTAGTTCCTTCTCCTGTTTACTATTTACTTGGTCCTAGATCAGGTAATGTGTTACTAGAAAACTTTATGTCAGCATTTAATGGTAAAGCCTATGTATGTAACAAGTATATAAGAAGGAATAAACTCAGAGTTTGTCAAGTTGTGTCCTGCAGCTTCAAAGCTGTGCCCTGCAGCTTCAAACCTCTGCTCAGGACATGCCTGCATCTTTTTCTTAGCCTCTTTACAATTTACCTCTCCTATTTGTTAGGAGCCTATTGGATTATAAATTTTGATTTACTTGGTGGATTATAAAGTATGATTAAAAGAGAAAGATGAGCATCCCTAATCTATCTAGAGTTGGAAAAAAGGATCTTCTGCTCCCTCTTCTGCTTCTGCAAGTCCAGTCTATCAGAGATCAATTGATACAATGCTCCAACAAGAAAAGGCTAATAACTTCCAAAAGGAAACTCAAGCGACTCTGCAAGCAATTCAAGAGGCAATCACTACTCACATGGCAGTTACAACAAGAAATCTTGAGGAGATGAGAAGTGATTTTGATAAAATGAATAAAAAAATTAACAACATGGACTCTCAATTTGAAATTTTTAAACAGATGATTACAGATAATCAACAAAGAATCCAAAAAGTAGAAGATAAGGACTTCCGGTGGCTCCGCTGGCGTTGCTGCAGCCTCCTTCGGAGGCTCCGTTCTCCTGGGTTTTGTAAAGCCGCAAAACAGCGAACATCAGCTGTTTTTTGCAGTGAAAAATCCCCCCTTCGGGCAAAGAAGGGGTGAAGAGCATTGGGCGTGGGTTGAGCTCCTCTAAAAACCCCCTGAAAAAGTTTTCAGGGGGAAAGAGTGAGAGCTCCCCAGGCGCTCGAAGACGCTCCTGCCCAGGGACGCTTCTGTCTGCAGACAGAAAAAGACGCTGCGACCATTCCTGCTCAAGATAAATTTTCAAGAGAGACCTACATGCAGGCGGAGTGAATACAGGAGTTTTATATTGCAAGTAAAACTTTTTATATTTTATATTTTACTTCTGACCACAACCGCTTTTACAATCAACATAATGTATCCAAGATGGCGATCGCTCTCACTGTAAAGGGAAAGTGACTGGAAACTGAAAGTGAATTTTTTTTAGAGTAAAGCCAGAGCGACCGCTTAGATTTAAACTTTAAAATCCTACAAATTATAATTAAATTCAGATTTGAAAGAAGAAAAGAAGAGAAAATTTTTTTGGCAATATACATTTAAAGATTCTTTTTTATTTAAAGTATTTTTTTTAAAAAAGTGACTGAATATAGAATGGCTGCCAGACAAACAAAAATAGCTTCTGCGAAGGTAGCAGTATCTTCTCCGTCTCAGCCCTCTAAATTATCTGCTCCCCCAGCTTCTTTAACATCTACAGAGTCTCAAGCCCCCTTGTCTACTCAATCTCCTCCAGAAATGTTTAACATGAAAGATTTCCAGGCTGCATTATCAACAATGACTGACAATATAGAGAAAAGTATGGAACAATTGGAGAAAAAGATTGAGGAACAAGTTAAAGGTGTAACTGATGAACTGGAGACAATTAAAGAAACAATTGAGACTCACAATATTCTTCAATAGATGGTATTTCAGATGACTTCCAATATTGTCCCACCAACAGTCTTGCAGCAGTAATCAAGTTCAAAATCAACTTAGTCTCTGTGGTGGAACAATCCTTTGTAATACCCAACAAAAACAACTGTGGTACAAACTCAATACGCTTTTTCAAAATATTTTGAAGAATCCACCATATTTTTATCCAAAAAGCCTTAATTTTTTTGCAAGACCACCAAATGTGAAAGTAAGTAGCATCCATAGAGTCACATCGCCAACATTTGGGTTGCAAATTTGGATACATAGACGATAATTTTTTGGGATCTAAATGCCATCTGTAAAACATTTTATAAAAATTTTCTCTTAGATGCTGAGCTTGTGTAAATTTAACATTTTTCACCCATATTCTTTTCCAAGTTTCCATCATAATTGGGTGGCCGAAGTTACCTTCCCATTTAATCATACAGTCTTTAATTAATTCAGTTCCAGAATCAATTTCAATTAAAGCATCATATATTCTTTTAATATGCATCTTTCTTTGATCTCTAATTTGTATAATTAATTTTTCATCATCCTTTAAAGAAAAACCCATCTTGACATCTTTTTGCCATCTGGCTTGAAGTTGTGCATGATAAAACCAATTATGAGCTATACCTTCCTCCCTTAATTTATCTAATGATTTCAGTTCTATGCTATTCCCTTCTTTATTTAAAAGTTTATCATAGGGCACCACGTCTTGAATTTGTTGTATACCTATACTCTGTATTGCGTGTCTGGGAACTGTCCATAAAGGAATTTTACCATTTAACTTATAATAATACTTTTTCCAGACTCGCAAGACAGAGTTTCTTATTATATGTTCTTTAAAACTCCTATCCAATTTTTTGTCATAAACTAAATACGCGTGGAACCCATATACTAACCCATATCCTTCTATATTTAATATTCTTTCATTTGTTAAGTTAATCCAATCACTTATAACCACTAGAACTGCTGCATAATAATATAATTTAAAATTAGGCACTTTCAAACCACCTCTCTCTCTTGTGTCTTGAATAATTTTAAATTTAACCCTTGGTTTCTTGCCATCCCAAATGAATTTGTTTATACCTTTCTGCCATTCATCGAGATTTCCATCCTTTTTAAGTATTGGTAACATTTGAAATAAAAATAAAAATTTCGGCAATACATTCATTTTAATAGCGGCTATTCTGCCCAACATGGATAATTGTAATTTTTTCCAATTCTCCAATTCTTTTTGTACTTTACGCCATAAAAGTTCATAATTATTCTTATATAATTTACCATTTGAAGCTTCTATATAAATTCCTAAATATTTAACTTTTTTAACTATCTCGCATCCCGTTATTCTTTCCAAATCTTGTTTTAATTTGTTATCAAGATTTTTAACCAACATCTTTGTCTTGGATAAATTTAGTTTAAAACCTGAAACTTTTCCATAATTTTGAATAATTTCCATCAAACTCTGAACCGATTGTATTGGCTGAGTTAGCGTCACAAGTAAATCGTCTGCAAAGGCACATAATCTATAATCATGTTGTCTAATTTGTACCCCCCTTAATTCCTCTGATGCTCTAATCCTATTCAATAGTACCTCTAAGGTTAAAACAAACAATAAAGGGGATAAGGGACAACCCTGCCTAGTACCCTTTTCTATATTAAATGAATCTGTTAATTGTCCATTCACTATAATCTGTCCTGTTTGTTTCTGATATATAGCTGATATAGAATTAATAAACTGGTCCCCCATTCCCATCCTTACCACAAGCCTTTGCAGAAACGTCCAATTCAGTCTATCAAAAGCTTTTTCTGCATCTAAAAACATTAAAACAGCTGGTACTTGGATATGTTTATCCAAATATTCCAATATGTTAACAAGTTGTCTAACATTGGTTTTCATCTGTCTCCCTTGTAAAAAACCAGTTTGATCCGGGTGAATCCTCTGTGTCAAAACTGTCATTAATCTATTAGCCAAAATTTTGGCAAAAATCTTATAATCCGTATTCAACAAGGAAATAGGTCTAAAATTTTCTACTTGAACATTATCTTTACCCTCTTTAGGAATCAAACATACATTAGCCGTTTTCCAAGAGGGTGGAACCCGACCACCCTCTTGTATATTCACAAATAACTCCCTCATATGTTCCACCATTTCCTCCTGTAAACACCTATAATAAATCGTGGTAAAACCATCAGTACCTGGAGATTTTCCCAATTTCAATTGCTTAATTGCATCAATAATTTCTTCTGGCCTAATCAAAGCATTTAATCTATCTCTTTGTTCCAAAGTAATTTCAGAAACATTTTGATTTTGTAAAAAGGCATCTATCTCTTTCTCTTGAACTTTTTCTTCAGCATACAATTTGGTGTAGAACTCTAGAAAAGCCTTCTTAATAGTTTCTTGATGAAATACTTCTTGCCCTTTATATTCAACCTTCTCAATTAAACGGGATTTTTGTTTTTTCCTTAATGTATAAGCCAACCATCTGCCAGGTTTATTAGCATTAAAAAAAGTATTATGTTTAGCATATTGTATATTCCTGGCAACCTGGTCGGTCATCAAAATATCAAATTGTTTCCGTAAAACCTTTATCCCTTCTTTAATGTCACTATCATCTGGTTTATCAATTAATAATAACTCTTTCTTTCTTATTTCCGCTTCTAAAACTCGCCTCTTTTCCTCCTGTTTACGTCTATGCCTAGCATTCAGTTCAATTAATATTCCACGCATATGGGCCTTACTAGAGTCCCACACCACTTCTATTGGTAAACCTACATTCTTGTTTAACCTAAAAAATTCCTTGATAGCCTTTTTACATTCTTGCACATACATTTCATAATTAAACAGATTTTCATTAAGTCTCCAGGATCTACGTAAAAATTGGCCAGACCTTAATTCCATCATAACTGGATTGTGGTCAGACAATACATTAGGTAGAATTTTAACTTTCTTTAAATTTAACATAAAATCACTAGTAGTTAAAATAAAATCAATTCTAGAAAATGATTGATGTCTGTCAGAGAAAAAAGTAAACTCTTGATCCCTACCATGTCTTTCTCTCCAAATATCAAACAAATTAAAATCATCTTTAATATCAAAAAAAGATTTAGGTAAAATTGAACGCGATTGAGAAACTAATGAAATCTTTTTCTTGTCCAAACCAGTATCAAGGATTCCATTCCAGTCTCCCATTAAAATACAAGATCTATAGTCCAACTCTAATAACTTTTTGTGTAATGATTTATAAAACATGCCTTGTTTTTGGTTTGGAGCATATATACCCATCAAGAGAACTTTCTTCCCATCCAGTAAAATTTCTATAGCTAAAAATCTACCTTGAGTATCTGCTTCTAATAACTTAGCTTTTATATTATTTTTAACATAAATAACAATTCCATTTTTTTTATCTAAAGATGATGCCACAAAGTGTGTACCCAGCTTATTATTAATCAAGTATTTCTGGTCTGAAAATCTAATGTGAGTTTCTTGTAGACAGATTACATCATTTTTACATTGCTTCAAATAATGAAATATCTTCTTCCTTTTTTGTGGAGAATTTAAACCATTAACATTCCACGTCAAATACTTATTTGACATGGCCTTTACGTGAAAGCTTCTGCAAAGACCATTCCACTTCTTCCTGCCTCTTGGGTCTTGCTCCCATGGCTTCCATAGATGTCAGATCAGTTTGCTTGGTTTGAGTTGGTTGTGTTTTTTCTCTTTGTTCAATAGCTTTAGTAGGTTCCCGTACACGCCTTGGATCTTTAGGCTTGTCTAGTGCCAAAGGTTGAAAGATATCAATTGACTGCACTGGTTGCTCAACTGCTTTATCCAAAAGAACCGATGAAATTAGTCGAGGTTGTTGAAGTTCCGCAGATTGCAATAATTCTAGGTCTTTAACCAACATTGCCCCCTTAGGTTTTGGGGAGGTAGATCTATCAGCCATCAATATATTCTCAAAGAAATCTTTCGCTTTAGCTACAGTAAACAAACGGTATCTTTTATTTTTGAAAAGTAAAGAAAGTCCAGTTGGTACCTCCCATCTATATTGTATTTCTCTTCTTTTAAGCTCCTCCGTCAAAAAGGTGTAATCTTTCCTTGATCTCAACATCTTAGGAGGTATCTCTTTCAGAACCTGTACATCTTGACCAGCAACACTCAGTTGTTTATTATAGGCTATAGATAGAACCCAATTTCTATATTTTCTTGTATTAAAATATATCACAATATCTCTAGGCAAATTCCTCTGTGCTGCAATGCGTGAGTTCACTCTAAACAGTCGTTCAATCTGCCAGGCCACATTCTCAACTGAATCATCCAAAAATTTTGCTAAAGCTTCAGAAAAAGTTTTTCTTAAATCTTCTTGGTTCTCATTTAATACATCTCTAAATCCCCTAATTCTAACCGCAAACTGCATCTGATGATATTGTGTCAAAGTAGCTTGATCTTGAACATCGCTTCTAATTTCTTCTAATTTTTCTTCAAAATGTTGCTCAGCATTCTCTAATTTCTCTTCAACAACAATAGTATAGTCCCAAACACTCTTGATAGCGTCTACAATATCTTCTCTCATCTCCTGATTAGAGGCTTCTATCATAGCTTTAAAGTCTTTTTTCTGCTCAACCATCTTTTCCTCTATTTTCACATCAAATTTATCTTCCAATTTATCAAACCTATCATTAAAAAAAGATATTACATCTGTTAAAGCCGACTGTAGATCTTTCACTGTGAGCATTTGTGAGGACTGTGCAGGTTCTTGAGATTCTAAAGGAGCAGACTGTGATTTGACAAGCTGTCCTGGAGAGGGCATAGCCGCCTTAGCAGCTGCCTTTTGTCTTGTAGTCATAATTGAAACAAAGAAAGAGAAACTAAAAAAAAAAAAAAAAAAAATTTCCACTTCCGCCCTTCTCAAGTTCTTTTTAAAAAGTCCAATTATTTTATACTTTAGTAAAAAAATCAATAAATAAATCAAGTCCAAATAGTCTCTCAAACAAGTCTTGAAAAGAAAAGAAAAAAAAATTCCGTTTCAATTTCTCAGTGGAATAAACACTTTCATCTTTCACTTTCACTCAGCAGAAAAAGCAAACGCCATCTTAAAAAGGTTATATTGATTCAAAAAAGTTTGTAGATACAAAGGCAGAAACAAAGTAACAATATACTTGCAGTACTCAGAAGGCTCCTGTATCCATTCCGTCTGAATAAAGCCTTTATTATTCTTCCTGAAAGAACAGAGGCGGTCGCAACGTCTAATTCTGTCAGCCGACAGAAGCGTTTCTGAACAGGAGCTTTTCAAGAGCCTGGGGAGCACACCTTCTCTGCCCCTGAAAATTTAATCCAGGGGTCTTGGAAGGGCTCAACCCGGCTCTTAATGCTCTACTCCCCCTCTTTGCCCGAGGGGGAGTTTTTCCGCCGCAACAAACAGCTGATGAGCGCTGTTGTTGACGGCTATACTGATTCAGAGACCAGAGCCTCACATTAGAGGCTCCATCGACGAGGCGAAGCCACCGGAAGTCATTAAAAGTTACCCATCTTGTGGAGATGGCTAAGATTTCGGCATACCTGAAGAACCACTCAAATGAAACGTTTTTGATGGACTGGAAGAAATGGATTGATTATATGCAAAAGAAATATCAGTTGAAAGAATTAGATTTGATATATAGTTAAATAGTTTAATATAGTAGTTTAGTGAGGTTTCTTGTGTTTTTACCCTGTATTCATTCTGGGAAGTCGGGGGGGGGAGGGGGGAGGGAGATAATATATGTTAGCTTATGTTTCTCAACTGTAGTTGGGGACTTAGGGATTAGATAATTTTTGTAGGATGCTCGGTAGAATTGTAGCTAGTGTTTTGGATGGCGAGGAGGAGGAGCGAAAATACAAGAGGAGTGGGCTGGTGGAGGGTGTTCTGGAGGGGGGTTCCGAGCAGTTCTTTGTATTGTTTATTTTTATTATGTAATTTGTTTGTTTTCAGTTGAGTTAATAGGTTACTATGTTATAATTGTTAAAAGTTTTTTATAAAAAATTTTAATAAAAAAATTATTAAAAAAAAAAAAAAAAAAAAAAGAGACTCACAATATTGTGATAAGAGAAGATATTGTGGAAGCTATTAAGGGGGTTTGGGATTATACTTTGAGAGTTGAAGAGAAGGTGGAAGGGGTTGAGCAACAAATTGAGGGAAAACTTGATGAAATTAAAAGTGATATACAAGATCAAGCAGTTATGGTACAATATAATCAAATGATGTCGGCTATTAGAATCAGAGGGCTGAATGAGGTTGCAAATGAGAATCAGGAAGACTTGAGAAGAATTTTTGAAGAAGCTTTGGCACAATTTTTAGAAGATGGAGTACAAAATGTCTCTTGGCAGATTGATAGGATTTATAGAGTTAATTCATGGATTGCAAGACAAAGAAATTTACCTAGAGACATTGTGATTTATTTTGTTACAAGGAGATTCAGAAATCACGTTCTTACAATATCTTACAATAAGAAATTAAGTGTTGCTGGTCAAGAGGTTGTGGTTTTGAAGGAGATTCCTCTGAAGATTTTAAGAGCAAGAAAAGAGTATGCATTTTTGGTGGCTGAATTTAAAAACGTGGTTTACAATTTAGGTGGGGGGTTCCAGCCGGACTGTCATTATTTTACCAGGGTAATAGATACCACTTGAACTCTGTTGGGAAAGCGAAAGATTTTTTTGAGAATGTGCTGAAGGCTGGTAAACCCCCATCTCCAACACCAAAAAGTGCAGATTCACCAAAAGAAAGAGATATGGAGTTAAAACAACTAGCACACTCTTCAGAGTCACAACCCCTTGCAGCATCTGGAGTTGACAAAGGAGTTTTGATGGAGCTGCCCGCGCGGAGCATTGATATTTTTCAACCTTTGGAAGTAGAGAAGTCTAAAGATCAAAGGCAAACAAGAGCAACTACTAAACGTATGGAACAACAAGAAAAGGAACAACAAGTACGTAAAATTCAAGCCGTATCTACACGTCTGGAAGCCATGGGAGCAAGACCAAAGACGAAAATGGATGAAAAAGTTGATTTGGCCTTGCAAAAGCTTTCTCAAGTTGGTCATGTCAAAGAAATATTTGACATGGAATGTCAATGGTTTAAATTCTCCACAGAAAAGGAAGAAGATATTTCATTATTTGACTCAATGTAAAAATGATGTAATTTGTTTACAAGAAACACATATTAGAATTACTGATCAGAAATATTTGATAAATAATAAATTAGGTTCACATTTTGTGGCAGCGGCTGCTGAGAAGAAGAATGGAATTGTTATTTATGTTAAAAATCATATAAGAGCTAAATTAATAGATTCAGATATACAAGGTTGATTTTTAGCAATTGAAATTTTAATAGATGGGAAGAAAGTTCTTTTGATGGGTATATATGCACCAAATCAACAACAAGGAAAATTTTACAAGCTAATACATAAAAAGTTAATACAATTTGATTATAGGTCTTGTATTTTAATGGGAGATTGGAATGGTGTTATAGATATTGGTTTAGACAAGAAGAAGATATCACCAATTCCTCAAACACGTTCTATGTTGCCTAAATCATTTTTTGATATAAAGGATGATTTTCATTTGATAGATATATGGAGAGAAAGACATGGTAAAGAGCAAGAATTCACTTTTTTCCTGACAGACATCAGTCATTTTCTAGAATTGACTTTATATTAACTTCAAGTGATTTTATTTTTAGATTAAAGAAGGTGAAAATCCTACCCAAAGTTTTAACAGACCATAATCCAGTTTGGATGGAATTAATGGTAGGACAGACTCCCAAAAGATCTTGGAGGCTTAATGAAAATTTGTTTAAATATGATACAAATGTGGATGAATGTAAAAATGTTATGAAGGAATTTTTAAAGCTAAATCTACATAAGGACACAACAATAGAAATGGTATGGGATGCTAGTAAAGCGTATATGCGTGGGATTTTAATTGATATGAATAAAAGGTATAGACGTAAACAAGAGGAAAAAAGGAAGGAGCTAGAGGAGGAAATAAGAAAGAAAGAGCAATTATTAATAAAGAGACCAGATGATAAAAACATTAAAGAGGGGATTAAGATTTTACAGAAACAATTTGATTTGTTGATGGCAGACCAAGTTGCCAGGAATATACAATATGCTAAACATAATACATTTTTTCAATTCTAATAAACCTGGCAGATGGTTGGCCTATACATTAAGGGAAAAACAAAAATCCTGCATAATTGAAAAAATAGAATATAAAGGGAAGGAAGTGTTTCAACAAGAAATTATTAAGAAAGTTTTTTTTAGAATTTTACTCCAAGTTGTACGCTGAAGAGAAGATACAAGAGAATGAGATAGATACTTTTTTGCAAAATGAAAATGTACTGACAATCACCAATGAACAAAGAGATAGGTTAAATGCATTGATTACATCAGAAGAAATAATTTCAGTGATTAAACAACTTAAAATGGGAAAATCTCCCGGGACTGATGGGCTAACGGCAATTTATTATAAGTATCTTCAAATGGAAATGGTGGAACCTCTTAGAGAGTTATTTGTTAATATACAAGAGGGTGGTCAGGTTCCACCTTCATGGAAAACAGCCTATGTTTCTTTAATTCCTAAAGAGGGAAGAGACAATGTTCAACCAGAAAATTTTAGACCTATTTCATTGTTGAATACGGATTATAAGATTTTTGCAAAAATTATGGCTAATAGATTAATGACAGTTCTACAACATATAATTCATTCAGACCAAACTGGTTTTTTACAAGGGAGACAGATGAAAACTAATGTTAGACAACTCATTAATATAATAGAATATTTGGACAAGCATATCCAGGTGCCCGCAGTTCTTATGTTTTTGGATGCAGAAAAAGCCTTTGACAGACTGAATTGGTCGTTTTTGAAAAAATTAATTGTTAGGATGGGAATGGGGGATCAGTTTATTAATTCTATATTGGCAGTTTATCAGAAACAAACTGGTCAGATCATTGTGAATGGAGATTTAACAGATTTATTTAATATAGAGAAAGGGACTAGACAGGGATGTCCTTTATCCCCTTTGTTGTTTGTTTTAACTTTAGAGGTTTTATTGAATAGGATAAGAGCTGCAGATGATTTAAAAGGTATACAGATTAGGCAACATGATTACAGATTATGTGCTTTTGCTGATGATTTACTTGTGACACTGACTCAACCAACACAGTCAGCTCAGAGTTTGATGGAGATAGTTAAAAATTATGGTGGGGTATCAGGTTTTAAATTAAATATATCTAAGACAAAGATGTTAGTTAAAAATTTAGACATTAATTCAAAACAGGATTTGGAAAGAATAACGGGTTGTGAGATAGTTAAGAAAGTTAAATATTTAGGAATTGATATTGAAGCCTTTAACGGGAAGTTATATAAAAATAATTATGAAGTTTTGTGGAATAAGATACAAATAGAATTGGAGAAATGGAAAAAATTACAACTATCTATGCTGGGTAGGGTAGCGGCAGTTAAAATGAATGTACTGCCAAAAATTTTATTTCTTTTTCAAATATTACCTATACTTAAAAAAGATGCGAATTTGGAAGAGTGGCAGAAGGGTATTAATAGATTTATTTGGAATGGCAAGAAACCGAGGGTCAAATTAAAAATTATTCAGGATACAAGGGAAAGAGGTGGTTTGAAAATGCCCAATTTTAAGTTATATTACCACGCTGCTGTTTTAGTAGCGATAAGTGATTGGGTTAATTTAACTAATGATAGAATATTGAATATTGAAGGGTATGGTTTATTATATGGTTGGCATGCATATTTAGTTTATGATAAAAAGGTGGATAGGAGTTTCAAAGAGCACCTATTGAGAAATGCTCTGCTGCGTGTTTGGAAAAAATATCGGTATAAATTAAATGATAAGATTCCTGTTTGGATGGTCCCCAGACACGCAATAGAGAATATAAATAGAATACAAGTTCAAGATGTGGTGCCCTACGACAAACTCCTAATTAAAGAAGGGAATTCATTATTATTAAAGTCCTTGAATATGTTAAGTGAGGAAGGAATAGTCCATACTTGGTTTTCATATTTACAACTGCAGACTAGATGGAAAAAAGATTTGAAGATGGGTTTATCTCAAACAGATGAAAATTTAATTAAACAAGTTAGAGACCAAAGGTCTATGCATATTAAAAGATTGTATAACGTATTGATAGAAATTGATTCTGAAACTGAATTAGTTAAGGACTGTATGATAAAGTGGGGACAAAATTTTGGACAACCAATCATGATGGAAAATTGGGAGAGGATCTGGGTGAAAAATGTAAGATTTACACAAGCGCAACATTTAAGAGAAAATTTTTATAAAATGTTTTATAGATGGCATTTGGATCCGAAAAAATTATCATATATGTACCCTAATTTACAACCTAAGTGTTGGAGATGTGAATGTATGGATGCTACTTATTTTCATGTATGGTGGACTTGTAGAAAAATCAAAGCCTTTTGGATAAAAATATGGTGGATACTTCAAAATATTTTGAAAAAACGTATTGAATTTTCACCACAGTTGTTTTTGTTAGGCATTATAAAAGACTGCACCACCACAGAGACGAACTTAATTTTGAACTTGATTACAGCAGCAAGACTGTTGGTGGGACAATACTGGAAGAAACTAGAATTACCATCTATCGAAGAATGGACTTTGAAAGTTATAAATTTGGCAGAAATGGCTAAAATATCCGCATATTTGAAGGACCATTCAAATGAAAAATATATGTTGGACTGGAAAAAATGGATAGAGTATATACAAGGGAAATATCAATCTAAGAAATTGTACTTAGCATATAGTTAAATTTTTATATGTGGGATTGAAAAATATAGTTAAATTCTTATTAGGATTTATATAACAATTTGGTTTAGTTTAGTGGGTTTTCTTGTGTTTTACCCTGTATTCACTTTGGGAAGTCGGGGTGGGTGGGTTGGGGGGGGTGTTACAATGTATGCAATTGCAATATTGGTATTATATAAGCATGATATACTTTTTTTATTAAAACTATCAACATTAAACATACGGTCATATTAAGAAGCAATCATCATAGAACCTGAAATACAACACTAAGTATTAGTCTTTGTAAACGTCTGGTTTGGTAAACATTCCTCACTCCTCATGTCAAGCCTCAACTATACGCCTGATACATTTTATTTGATTGGTGTTTCTCTTATATATGGTCTATCTATTGTTTCTAGTCTATCACGTATTGTTCATTTGAGCAATCCTTCAAGTATGCCTAAATTTTCGCTATTTCTGCCAAATGTATTACTTTCAGAGTCCAATCTTCAATAGGTGGTATTTCTGGCTTCTTCCAGTATTGTCCCACCAGCTGTCTAGCTGCTGTGACCAAATTCAGAATTAAATTAGTCTCAGTAGTAGTGCAGTCTTTTATGATCCCTAACCAACGATCCTGAGGTAGAAATTCAATAACCTGAGTTAGAAATTCAGTACGCTTTTTCAATATTAAAGTACTCAACATTAAACATAAGACCACATTAAGAAGCAATCGTCATAACACATAAAGATACAACATTAGATATTAGTCTTTGTAGACGTCTGATTTGGTAAACATTCTTCACTCTTCACGTCAAGCCTCAACTATATGCCAGATACATTTTATTTGATTGGTGTTTCTCTTGTATATAGTCTATCCACTGTTTCCAGTCTATCATATATTGTTCATTTGAGCGATCCTTCAAATATGCCGAAATTTTTGCCATTTCTGCCAAATGTGTTACTTTCAAAGTCCAATCTTCAATAGGTGGTATTTCTGGCTTCTTCCAGTATTGTCCCACCAGCAGTCTAGCTGCTGTGATCAAATTCAGAATTAAGTTCGTCTCGGTGGTATTTCAATCTTTTATGATCCCTAACAAAAAAACCTGAGGTAGAAATTCAATATGCTTTTTTAAAATGGTTTGGATTGTCCACCATATCTTCCTCCAGAAGGCTTTGATTTTTCTGCATGTCCACCATATATGAAAATATGTAGCCTCCCCGTTGCCACACCTCCAACATTTAGGTTGGGTGTCTGGATAGATGTATGATAGTTTTTTCGGATCTAGATGCCACCTATAGAACATCTTGTAGAAATTTTCCCTTAGATGTTGCGCTTTCGTGAATTCTACATTTCTCACCCAGATTTCCTCCCACATTTCCATCGTGATGGGATGCCCAAAATCTCGTTCCCACTTTACCATACAGGTCTTGATTAACACAGTTTCAGAGTCCATTTCTATCAGAGCACTATACACTCGTTTAATATGCATGATCCCCTGCTCTCTAACTTGTTTGATTAAGTTCTCATCTGTCAGGGATAAGGCCTTCCTCGTGTCTTTTTGCCACCTAGACTGCAGTTGCAAATATGATAGCCAGGTACCCCCTACTCCTTCTTCTGCTAGCGTATTTGGTGGCTTTAATGAAAACCCATTTTCTTCTTCCAATACAAGTTTACTATAGGGCACCACTTCCTGCCCCTGAGATGTATTTATGTCACCTATTGCGTGCCCAGGTATCGTCCAGATGGGGATCCTATCGTGTAGGAGGTACTTATATTTCATCCATACCCACAACAATGGGGTTTGTAGAGGGTTCTCCCTGAAGTTCGTATCAGCCTTTTTGTCATACACCAGGTATGCGTGCCATCCAAATAGTAGACCATGCCCTTCAATATCCAGTATTCATTTGTTTGTCATGTTAATCCAGTCACTCAGCGCCACCAATGCCGCGGCGTAGTAATATAACTTTAGATTGGGCATTTTTAATCCCCCTCTCTTCCTTGTGTCTTGGATGATTTTTAATTTAACTCTCGGTTTCTTGCCATCCCAAATAAATCTGTTGATGCCCTTCTGCCAGTCATCCAGTTCCACGTCCTGTTTGAGTATGGGTAGCATTTGAAAGAGAAATAGAAATCTTGGCAATACGTTCATTTTTACAGCCACAATCCTGCCCAGCAGGGACAATTGTAGTGTTTTCCACCTGTCCAGGTCTGTTTGTATCTTGTTGCACAGCGCTTCGTAGTTATTTTTGTATAATTTCGCATTCGTTGCTTCTATCTCCACTCCTAAGTATTTAACTTTTTTAACTATTTCACAGCCCGTTATCCTTTCCAAGTCCCGTTTTGCTTTGTTGTCCAGATTTTTAACTAGCATCTTCGTCTTAGATATGTTTACTTTGAAGCCTGATACCCTACCATAGTCTTTCATTATCTCCATCAGTCTCTTTGCTGATTGTACTGGCTGTGACACTGTCACCAGCAGGTCATCTGCGAAGGCACATAGTCTGTAGTCTTGTTGTCTAATCCGTATGCCCTTTATGTCTTCTGCTGCTCTGATCTTGTTCAGTAGAGTCTCTAATGTTAGAACAAATAGTAGGGGTGACAGCGGGCAGCCCTGTCTTGTGCCTCTTTCTATGTTGAATGAGTCTGTTAGGTCACCATTCACAATGATCTGGCCTGTTTGTTTCTGGTAGATTGCCACTATGGAGTTGAGAAACTGCTCTCCCATTTTCATGCCCCGGACCAGGTTTGTCAGGAACGGCCAGTTCAATCTGTCGAAGGCTTTTTCTGCATCCACAAACATGAGAGTGGCGGGTACCTGGTTATGCCTTTCCAAGTACTCTATTATGTTCAACAGCTGTCTCACATTAGTTTTCATCTGACGTCCTTGTATAAATCCCATTTGATCCGGGTGAATTATTTTTTGTAGTACAGTCATTAGTCTGGTGGCCAAAACTTTTGTGAAGATTTTGTAATCTGTGTTCAGTAGTGAGATGGGTCTGTAATTTGCAGGTTGTGTATTATCTTTTCCCTCTTTGGGGATTAGAGAAATATAGGCTGTTTTCCAGGAGGGCGGGACTTGGCCCCCTTCCTGTATGTTGACAAATAGCTTTCTGAGGGGTTCTAACATTTCCTCTTGGAGGTGTTTGTAGTAGGTCGCTGTTATCCCATCCGTCCCGGGTGATTTTCCTTTTTTCAGTTGTTTGATCGCCGAATGTATTTCCTCCTTTGTGATCAAGGCATTCAGGGCATTTCTTTGTTCATCGGTGATGGTCAGTAACTTTTCGTTTTGTAGGAACTTATCGATCTCTTTGGCTGGTGTCTTCTCCTCGGCGTATAGCTTTGAATAGAACTCGGTAAAAGCTTTCTTGATGGTTTCCTGTTGAAATTCTTCCTTGCCTTTGTACTCTATCTTTTCAATTATGCGGGATTTCTGTTTCTTCCTTATGGTATAGGCCAGCCATCGACCCGGTTTGTTGGCATTACAGAATGTCTTGTGTTTTGCGTATTGTATATTCCTTGCCACTTGGTCTGCCATCAACAAGTCAAATTGCTTTCTTAGAATCTTGATTCCTTCTTTGGTGATTTTGTCATCCGGTCTCTTTATTAATAGCTGCTCCTTCTTGCCTATCTCGTCTTCTAGCTCCTTTCTTTTTTGTTCCTGTTTACGACGGTGCCTGTTATTCATGTCCATGAGTATCCCGCGCATATACGCCTTGCTGGCGTCCCAAATCATTTCTATGGGTGTTTCATTTATCATATTTATACTGAAGAATTCCTTCATCGCCCTTTTGCATTCAGCCACCTTTTCTTCATGTCTAAACAGGTTTTCATTAATTCTCCAGGATCTCCTCGGTTTCCAACCTTGTCTTAATTCCATCACTATCGGGTTGTGGTCTGATAGTACTTTGGGTAGGATTTTCACCGTTTTCAGGCTAATCAGCAAGTCGCTAGATGTTAATATAAAGTCAATTCTGGAGAATGATTGATGTCTATCTGAGAAAAATGTGAAATCTTGCTCTTTGCCGTGCCTTTCCCTCCATACGTCTGTCAGTTCAAGATCCTCCTTAATGTCGAAGAAGGATTTGGGCAACTTGGAGTGTTTTTGCGGTTTAGGTGCAATCCTTTTCTTATCCAGGGCGATCTCTATGACACCGTTCCAGTCTCCCAGTATGATACCTGATCTGTAGTTGAGTTGCGTTAACTTCCTGTGTATCCGTTTGTAGAATTATCCTTGTTGTTGATTTGGTGCATATATGCCCACCACCAGGATCTTCTTGTCTTCCTGTGTTATTTCAATTGCTAGGTATCTACCTTGGGAGTCCGATTCTATTAGCTTAGCTATTACGTGTTTCTTTACATATATAACAATCTCATTCTTTTTTCCTGGTGCCGCCGCAACAAAATGTGTGCCTAGTTTGTTGTTGATTAAGTATTTATGGTCCGCTGCTCTGATGTGTGTTTCTTGTAGGCAGATTATATCGTTTTTACTTTGATTCAGGTAGTGGAATATTTTCCTCCTTTTCTGCGGAGAGTTCAACCCGTTAACGTTCCAAGTCAAATATTTACTTGCCATTGTCGATTTCAGGATACTCTTGCAAGACCGCTTCTGTTCTTTCTCCTGCTTTCTTCTTTGGTCTCGTTCCCATGATATCCGGATTGGTGCTCATATTGAGTTGTGGGGTCTTGTCTTGCTGGTCTGTGCGTTTGGTAGTGGATCTTAGTTGCCTTGTCACTGTAGTCTGCCATGTTTCCTTGTTTTTGTTGCCCTCTGTTCTCTGCGCCGTTGTATCTCGAGATGGTCCAATCCCTGCTCCTGCTCCTGTACCGGTCTGTGCTTCTGAGTAGTTTGCTCGTTGGTCTATGTCCCTTCCGCTTTCGTGTGACCCGTCCGCGTTGTCCCTCGTTGTGGATTGGGGTATTTCTGACATCAGTTCATTTTTAAGGAATTCTTTGGCTTTCTGGATCGTGCTCAGGTGGTACCTTTTTCTTTTATAGAGAAGTGACATTCCCGTTGGAGCTTCCCATCAATATTGCAGAGCGCGTGATCTCAGTTCGTTGACCAGGAATTTGTAGTCCTTTCTGTCTCGTAGCATCGCCGGGGGGATCTCTTTCAGTACCTTCACCTCCTGCTCCTCTATGTATAATTTCTTGTTGTAGGACGTTACGGAGATTAGGTCCCGGAACCCCTTCGTCGCGAAGTGGATGACCACGTCTCTTGGTAGGTGTTTGTTTGTTGCTGCCCATGAGTTCACTCTGTGGACTCTGTCGAATTGCCACACAATATCATTGACTTCCCTTCCCAGGAATGTTGCCAGGGCCTTTACAAAGATTCTGTGCAGGTCTTCTGGGGTTTCGTTTGTTGTCTCTTTCAAACCTCTAAATCTGATTGCAGACGCCATTTGCCAGTATTGCATCATGGTGGATTGGTCTTGAGCCACACTTTTCATCTCTGTTATTTGTTCCTCCATGTGTCTCTCCACGTCTTCCACCCTTTTTTCCACACTCTCTCTGATCTCCTTAAGATTTATCCCCATTTCTTCCCTCATTCTCTTGTTGTGTGTCTGCATCGCTTCCTTAATTTGGTCCAGGTCAGCCGTCGCCGCCCTGCGTTGTTCTTCCCACTTTCTCTCTAAATCTCTGCCTTGGTCTTCCAGCATCTGTTTTATATCTTTGCACCTTTCCTCCATCTTCTGTTCTGCCTCTTTGTACCTTTTCTCCATCCTTATGCCCACTTCTTCAAATTTTTTATCCATTCCCTCCATCCTCTTACCCAGTATCTCCATCATTCCTTTTAATTCTTGCATCATGTGTGCTGTTGGGCAGGCCTGGGTCTGCGGATGGGTCTGGGGTCCTGTGGGTGGATGGGGGGGGTGGGAGGGTAGGTGGGGTGTCTCCTGCTGTTTTAGAGAGCTGAGCTTGGGAGGATGCAGTTACCTTTTGGGGTATCAGTTTGGTCTGCTTGGAGGCCATCTTGGGTTCTGCCTATTGTTGGCCCTGCTTTTCTGTTGGTTTTTTGAGTAGGCCTGATTGCTCCCTCTGCAGTGCTCAGGTGGTGTTTTTGTACTCTGGCCTTTCTTTTCAGAGATAAGGCTCCAAATTTTCCTTTTCCCAGCTCCAGTACTCTTGCTTTCTGGCTGCTTTCTCTCTTTCCCCCTCCTTCTTCCCTTGTGTGTTCGCTGTGCTGGCCCTGGGTTTCTGGGTCCCTTGATTCAGGGGCTCAGCTGGGGGGCTTCTTTCCTCACGTCTCCCTCCCGGTTCTTCCAAGCCTTTCACTTCCTCCTCCCTCCTTTCTGTTTCTTTGTCCCTGTCTCCCTCTGTACCTTCTGCTTGCACCTCTGTAGTTCACTCCAGGCCCCCTCTGGCTTTCCCGCTGCCCTCTTTGCCTTTGAGACCTCTTCAGAGGGTCCTCTACCGTCCGGTAGACCCTCCCGGCAGTCCGCTCACCTCACGCAGGTATTCTTTGCTGTTATTACTCGCGCCGCTCGCCTCCGCTCCTGTCGGCTTCTTTCCGGCTCCGTTTGCCTCCGCCTCTATTTGCTGCGCCAGGCCTCCTCCGCTGTTCACTCACCATTCCTCCCTCTCTCCAGCTCGTCCGGGGGTCCTCTTCAGGCCGGCAGACCCCCCCAGCAGCGAGCCTGTGTCCTCTTCCTGCTCCGTCGCTCCTCTCGCGCCAGCTCCCTTTCGCTCGCAGCGCAGCGTTTTCAGGCCTGCCGGCCGCCCGGCCACCGCCAGCTTCCGCGGCTCCGTCCGCGGCTTCCCGGGACCTTCCGGTGGCGAGCCTCACTTTTTTTGAGAGATCCAAAGGTCCTCTTCTATCCGGTCCTCTCTCTTTGTCGCTAACTTTCTCGGTGCCTCTGTATTTTAAATTTCACGCGAACCCCGTCCCGGAGCTCTCTAAGAAAGGCTCCGGTCCTCGTGACCGGAACCGGAAGTCACAGCATGATATACTTTTTGATAAAAGAGGGGTTGCTCGGACAGTACCTCGGAACCACATCTGGAGGGGGTGGAGATTGAGGAGTGAAGGATTGGAGGGAAGTAGGGAGGTTGTAGGAGGAGGGTGGAGAGAGAGGGAGGTAGAGAGGGTGGGGGGATAGAAGTAGGAGGTAGGGAGGAAGGAAGAGGGGGATGTGGTGGAGGGGGTGCTGCTGAGCAACCTATAGTTATTTTAACTATTCCATGTATGTTTTTATGCTTTGTTTTGTGTTGAAAAAAATTGTAAACAATTATATTTATAATTATAAAAATCAATAAAATATTTATATATATATAAAAAAGTAGAAGATAAATCAACTGAGGTTGATCAGAAATTAGAAGTCTTAAAAGATGAAAATCAGAAATTGATGCAAATAAATGGAGAACTAGAGGATTTGATAGCTGGGATGGAGATGGAAAGAGCCTCATACTTTTTAAGATTTCAAAATATAATGGAAGATAAGGAAGAGGATCTCCTAAACTTGATAACGAAATTATTGGCAGATACATTAGGAATTGGGAAACAGCAAATGGAAGGAGAATTAGATCAGATCTATCGAGTCAACTCAAACTATGCTAGAAGAAATAAAGTCCCCAGGGAAGTACATGTAAGATTTTTCAAAAGATCTATAAGAGACGAGATTCTGAAAAGAGTAAGAGACGAACCTTTGAAATACAAACAAAAAGAAATTGTAGTCCTCAAACAAATTCCTAGGAGAATAAGAGAATCCCGAAGAGAATACCAGTTTCTAACTAGGAAATTAATTGAAAAAGGAGTGAATTTCAGATGGCTGATTCCAGAAGGGATTTTAATCTATTGGGATACGAAAAGATATAGATTGGATACGCCACCTAAAGCAATGAAATTCTACGACCACCATAGAGCATTTCTGGAATGAGGTGATTTTGAATCTGGTACAAAGAGAGAAACAAAGAAACAGGAAGATATGGCAGTAGAAGGAGCAGTCAAACCAAGAGAGGAGGAAGAAGTTAAAAACACATACACAGAAGAAGAAGCAAGACCAAGAGATCAGAGACAGATAAGATGGACTAGAAGATTAAGACCTAGATATAATTGAAAGAGATGGAGAAGGAGAGTGGCATTTTGTCAATGAATATAAATGGACTAAATTCTCCCTCAAAAAGGAGAAAATTCTTTACACGACTACAAAAATTAAAAATGGATATAATTTGCCTCCAAGAAACACATATTGAGAGACAACACTATAAGTTGTTCAAACAACCAAAAAGTTGTAAACTTCACACCTAGCAAGGTGTCAAAAACATGATGACCAAAAAAACCAAAAAACCTGTTCAAAGTTGCAATTGCACTGAAATGACTTATGACCATTTTTCACACTTATGACCATTGCAGCATGCCCAGGGTCATGTGATTTATATTTGGATGCTTGGCAACTGATTCACATTTATGATGATTACAGTGTTCCAGGGTCATGTGATCCCTTTTTGCAAACTTTTGACAAGCAAAGTCAATGGCAGGGCTGCTGGTGGCCAAGTGCTAAGATGGGACTTACTTCCATCCCTCCCTCCTTCCCTGCCTCCCTCTTTCTCATGCCCAGCTCCTTCTGAAGGAAGAATTTGAACCCCCCCCCATATTTTCCCTCTTCCACATATTCATCAAACAAGGCAGCCCATCTTCTTTGTGGCAGCCCATCAACTACTGGAATACTGCTATCATGTCACCCCTAGTCCTTCTTTTCTCTAGACTGGCCATAACCAGTTCTTGCAAACGTTCTTCATATGTTTTAGTCTCCAGTCCCCTAATCATCTTTATTGGTCTTCTCTGCACTCTTTCCAGAATCTCAACATATTTTTTACATTGTAGTGACCAAAACTGGATGCAGTATTCCAAGCGTGGTCTTACTAAGGCTTTATAAAGCAGTATTAATACTACACATGATCTTGATTCTATCCCTCTGTTAATGCAGCCTAGGATTGCATTGACTCCTTTGGCTGCTGCCACACACTGCTGGCTCATATTTAAGTGATTGTCCACCAGGACTCAAAGGTCCCTCTCACACTTACTGCTATTGAGCCAGGTTTTACTTAATCTGTACCTGTACAATTGATTTTTCTTTCCTAAGTGCAAAACCTTACTTTTCTCTACATTAAATTTGATTTTGTTAGAAAGGGCCCACTGTCTGTCGAGATCCATCTGGATCTTGAGTCTATCTTTTGGGGTATTGGCTATTCCTGCCAGCTTAGTGTCATCTGCAAATTTGATGAGTTCCCCTTCTATTCCCTCATCTAGATCATTTATGAAGATATTGAAGAGTACTGGGCCTAAAACGGAACCTTGGGGTACCTCACTGCTTATTTCCCTCCATATGGATGTAGTTCCATTAAGGACTACATGTTGAGTAGGGTTTGTTAGCCAGTTACAAATCCATCTGGTGGTGGTGCTGTCTATCCCACATTTTTCTAGCTTCCCAAGAAGTAGCTTGTGGTGTACTTTGTCAAATGTCTTAGTGAAATCCAAGTATACTATGTCCACTGCATTTCACTGGTCCACTAGTTTAGCCCCTTTGTGAAAGAATGAAATAAGATTTCTTTGTCATGATCTGTTTTGACAAACCCATGTTGGCTTCGAGTTATAACCTTGCTTGCTTCTAGGTGTTTGCAGATTTGTTGCTTGATTATCTTTTCCAGGATCTTCCCAGGTATTGATGTCAGGCTGATTGGTCTGTTGTTTCCTAGGTCTGTTTTCTTTTTTTTTTTTTTTGAAGATAGGAACCACATCAGCTCTTTTCCAGTCCTCAGGTAGTTCCCCGGTGCTCCAAGAACTTCAAAAGATATGGTACAATGGTTCCAATATCACATCTGCCAATTCCTTCATAACTCTGGGATATAATCTGACAGGAGCCCATGATTTGAATCTGTCTAGAGTGGACAGGTGTTCTCTTACCTTTTTCTTGCTTATTTTAATTTGCATTTCTAGTCTGTCTTTTATGGCTCTGTTTTTGGTAAGTTGGGTTATATTTTCTTTTTCCATGAAGACAGATGCAATACGAAGACAAGTCTGGTTAACAAAACAAAGTTTTATTGGAGAAAAACATAAAAATAATAATAAGAAAAGAAAAGAAAGGTGTTTGCAAACGTGGCCTCCTGGACCCTTCCCAAAATGGATTGGGTTCCAAGAGCGCAAAGAGCCGTTTCCAAGCTATACAATTTATACCTTTTACAATGCAGTCATGCCTAAGAAACCCTCCCAACTCCCCTTCTCTATATTCTTTGAAATTGCTTTACATTTAAAAAGGTCATCCTGGCAGTTTCTGTCCATCTGCTGTGGTCTTATCTTTGTTTATTTGTAATTTCCACTTTGTGATCTTATCTTTGTTTATTTGTAATTTCCACTTTGTGATCTTATCTTTGTTTATTTGTAATCTCTACTCAAGTAGGTCATAATTCATTGTCTTTGCTGATTACTTTTTGTGGTCACTTTACATAGACAGGAAACAGTAAACAGTTTGGCAGTGCATTACTACATTAATACATTTGTGCTAAACATACAGTCTCATACATTGTTACATTTTATAAAAGAATAACTTTTATTTCCTTCACATCCCATTGGCATATACAGCAAAAGAAACTCCTGGGACATTATTTTACAAACAGTATAACTTTATTGATAGATCCATACAGGCATAGAAGAAGCGAAGCTAGCTCTGAGGTTTCTGTGCAAAAAACAGCATAGTTAATTTCCCCCTTTCCCCATTCGGGCCACCCATTGTCCATTGTCCACCAATCCAACAGGTTCTTTTCATTTTGGGAAAACAGTCTGTGCCTTCGGAACGTTCCCATCCGTGGCCTTGAATTGTCGGGATTTTCTCAGGCTGCAAATGGCTCACATAAATTTCTCACCTCCCTCCCAGCTCCCAATACATTCCAAGCATTCCCCTCCCCCTCACTTTGTTTCTGTTGTCAAGTTGCGAGTAGAGGTGCATTACAAGTCAGCCTTGACATGCCGACCCTCCAGAAGAAAGATAAGCCTGAAAAAGATAGAACAAATGTACAAAATATTACACAACACAGAGTTTTCTACCCTACCATCCTATATGGGTTGGTTTAGATATTTGGCATGGAACTTGCTAATGAGTCTAGATGCCCTAACATCCTTCACTGCTACATACTCAGCATCTGCTAAAGGGTATCCCTTCTACAACTCTAAATACTGCAACTTCCCTTTGCATTTCCGGGAGTCAAGGATCTCCTTGATTTCAAAGTGCTCTTCTCCTCTCACTAAGATTGGGGGAGGGGGTGGTTCAGTAGCAGGTCTTAATGCTAAGCTATGGAAAGTTTTCAAGAGGCTGCAGTGAAACACTGGGTGAATGTGCCTGAGACTTTTTGGCAGTTTTAATTCCATTGTCACCAGATTGATGATCCAGATAATTGGGAAAGGCCCTATGTACTTAGGTCCCAGTTTTTTTTACAAAGTTGCCTCAGTTTCAGAAACTTTGTAGATAAGTACACCCTGTCTCCTATTCTATATTCCCTCTGAGGTGCCCTCTTCTTATCTGCTTGCCTTTTTTGCACCTCTCCCGCCTTCTCTAATGCCTTATGCACTGTGACCCCAAGCAGTTTTTAAGGTATCCATCCACTCAGCCAATGATGCTGATGATGGCCTTTCTTGAGGGAGCTCTGACATAGGTAGAAACTCTATTCCAGTAGCCACCCAGAAAGGGGTAAACCCTGTGCTACTATGCATGGACTTATTATATGCCACCTCTGCAAAAGGCAGAAGCTCGGCCCAATTGGTCTGCTGGTAGTTTACATAACATTGCAGGTATTGCTCTAGGACCGAATTTGAATGTTCACAGGCTCCATTAGTGTAAAGATGATGGGTGGATCTACATCCCTGGGAGGACCCTATCAGCTTTAGGAACTCCCACCAAAACTTTGACATGAACTGTACTTCCTGGTCTGAGATAATGCACTTCAGGACCCCATGCAGCCGGTATATGTGTTGCACGAATAGCTTAGCCAGGACTCAGGCTGAGGGAATCTTGGGACATGCCACAAAATGTGCCTACTTGGAAAACAAGTCAGTGATAGTCCAGATTACAGTATTTCCAGAGCTCTCTGGCAGCTCGACAATGACGTCCATAAGATCTCCTTCCAAGGGCTAGTGGGGTTAGCCACTGACTGCAGCAGCCCTGTGGGCTTCCCAGGTAGCTGCTTCATCAAGGCACGCACAGGGCAGCGGGCCACATATGCCTCTATGTCCTTCTTCATTTTTGGCCACCAAAACTGCCTTTTCACTAGGTGAAGAGTCTTTACAAATCCAAAATGTCCTGCTGCCCTCATGTCATGGCTCTGTTGTAGGACTAATGTCTTTGGCTGGCTGGGATGTACACTTTATTCCTCTTCCATGCCAGCCCATCCTTTGAGGACAGGTCGGTTCTGTGCTGCTAAAACCATACGTCTTTCACCAAGGCATCCCTCAATGGCTGCACTAGGTTTTTGGTTGATTGCTGGGGCAACTCCCTCTGCTGCCTCATGAGGGCTGATGCCATGAACTTCTGGGTTGGGATGATGGAGTTAACGACTTCCTCTCGGGCACTGTTGTATTGTGGTATCTGGGAGAGAGCATCCACCAAAAAGTTTTTCCCTCCCGGTAGGTAGCGGAGGTTAAAGTTGAAGTAGTTGAAGTATTGCATCCACTGAACCTGCTTAGGGGATAACTTCCAAGGGGTCTTCAATGCTTCCAGGTTTTTGTGGTCTGTTCACACTTCAAATGGGGTTTTACTGCCTTCTAGGAACTGCCTCCAGGTTGAGAGAGCCCATCAGACCACATAAGCTTCCTTTTCACAAATAACCCAGCGCCTCTCGGTCTCAGAAAGCTTGCCAGACATATAGGCACAGGGCTGCAGTTCCCCCTTAGCTTTTTTCTGGGGAAGAACTGTGCCCACATCCATATCACTAGCATCCACCTGTATCACAAATGGCTTATCCTGCTTTAAGACCGGCTCCGCTGCGAAGAGGCGCTTTAGCTTCTCAAAGGCAGATTGGCACTCGAGGGACCAATTCAGAGGTTGGCCGGGCTTGGGCTTCGCTCCCCTTCCAGTTTCCAGCAAGTTGGTAATCGGCAGGGCTATCTGGACAAACGTGGGGATAAATTGGCAGTAGAAATTCACAAAACTAAACAAACTCTGTAACTGTCTCTTGGTTTGAGGGGGCTCCCACTCTAATATTGCCTTCACTTTGCAGGGTCCATCTCCACTCCCTTTTTTGAGATTCAATAACCTAAATAGTCTAGGCTGGTATTGTGGACATCACACTCAGACAGTATTGCGTAGAGCTGGGCTTTTAATAATTTTTCAAGTACCACTCTGGCCAATTTTACGTGCTCTTCTGGGGTCTTGGTGTATATCAATATATTGTCCAGGTACACCAAGACCCCTTTATACAGGTGTTCATGCAGAACTTCATTTATTAGTTGCATGAATACAGCAGGCGCTCCCTGCAGACCAAATGGCATCTTCCAAAACTGGTAGCAGCCCAGGGGGCAATTAAACACCGTTTCCCACTCATTCCCCTCCTTTATCCTCACTCGGTAGTATCTGTCAATGCTGCTAACATTGGATGTTCTTGCTTTGCCAATGATGGAGATGCAGCCTTTTTCTTTCTGTTTTTTTACTCTTAGAGTTAGATGATGCTGGGGGGAGGGGGAGGAATGTAATGGGAATTAGCTAGACATTCAATATTGCAACAAGAGCTGATAAAAGGATGGCGGGAGAGGAAACTGGGTGGGAAGCCAGCATTTCAAACTAATTGGAGAATGTGATTTATGACTGTTAGTTGTAGGAGGGAATTGTGCTTTGATCTATGTGCTGAAGGGAGGGGAAGTCAGATTTTGGCTTCAGCTATGTACGTACTGAAGCTATGTTGCTTGATTAAAGATTCTTTAGGGTAAACAATGCCTCAAAGTTCTTTGAAGAGTTTCATCTTTCGGAACCATGAGATTAAGCCAAAATCTACAAACTTTCTAGGGGTCCTGAGCCCCAGTCGCTGTCCCCAGACTTGAGGGTAGCTGACAAAGATTCAGGAGAAGATTTCATCATGGAGAAAAGAAAATTGCTTGAAGCCAGCAACCCGGCAGCAGCTGCTACCCTGGGGAGGGGGGAGCGACAGCAAACAAGCAGAGGGAGGAAGAGCTTTTGCAGGACTCCCAGCTGGAGACAAAACCCAAGCAGCTAGGAGAGCTGATCTGGTCGTCAGGTTGGAACCAGCCCAGCAGAGACTCCAGATGCCTCGAGACTGCCTTGCCACCCACAAAGACTTCAAAAGCAGACCAGTGGAGAGCTACCAGGACATCTGCCACTGAAGGCTCGGGTGAGTGGGAATGCCTGCCTGCAGATTGTAGCCAGCCAGTGGAGAGATTTGAAGGGCTAGGACAGAGAAGCAGAAATCAACTCCTGCCAAGAGAAGCCTCCAGCCCCTCCTTTGCAGATCAGAAAGCCTTCCAGCCCCTGGAATCCCCTGCCAGGGCCTCCAACCCCACAGAGAGAGAGAGAACCCCAGTCTGAGGCCCCTGCAGCAGTGGGGAGTTTGGCAGCCCCTGCAGGTGGATGGTCAGTGACCTCTGAGCTTGCAGCAGCTAATAGAGGCCTTGCAACAGCTTGGGGTGGTGCAGAAGCCAGGAGATCAGCAGCGGGTGGGAGGACGACTGCAGCAAGGAGGCTGGTCACCACCCCCTAATATACAACAACCACTGAGGGGCCTGCAGATGATGGAATTCCAACAACAACCCCCTCCGAGGCCGCAGGGGGCCTTACAGCGGTTGAGGTTGCCACAGCTCCCAGCAGACCAACAGCAGGGGGAATGGCGACAGACCCCAAACGTGCTACCCCTGGGAATGCAGCAGCAGCCAGGGTGGGGGCCCCAGCAGCAACTGGGGGTGCAACAGCCACAGTGGGGGGCCCAGTAGCCAATGATTGCTCTACCTTTCAGAGCAACCTTGGATGGGGACCCAGAGAAACTGATTTATTTCTCAACCAAGTGTGCTCTCATTTGAACTGCTGGGCCTATCTCTACCCGGACCCAGTCGCTATGGTCGATGTGATTGCGTCCAGCTTAGAGGGAGAGGCATCCGAATGGCTGAACAACGTATATAATGAGCAAGCCCCCAAATTGGAGGACCCCCACCTCTTTTTTTAGGACTGAGAGAAAGATTTGAGGACCCATCCATTGCCCTCAAAGCAGAAGAACAAATCCATAAAATAAAACAAGCCAGCAGGCTTGCCCTGGAGTACATACGAGAGTTTCGCAAGTTAGCTGGTTGAATAGAGAGGTGGCCTGAGCAGTCCATAGTCCATCACTTCAGGGAAGGGTTGGATGATCAGCTCTCTCAGGCATGCATCTATAGAGCAGTACCTGATCAGCTGCAAGAATGGTACCAGGCAGCGGTAAGACTAGACTTCCAATTGCTGCAACTGCTGAAGGACCCAGGCCACCTGCAGGCCCACCAATCAAGTGCTTCTGATGCGGACAGCAGAGACATCGAGCAGCAAATTGCCCAGTCCCCTACCCCCAACAGCAGAGTAGACCAGGACCAGCAGCGAGAAAGAAACCTGCCCAGCAGCCAACAGTAGAGAAATCCAACTGGATCACACAGGAACCGATTGCCCAAGTCACATCCCCCACGCAGGAGGATACCGGTACTAAGGCTGGATCCACCCCCACTCTAACCTCTTTTGACAGCAATGACAAAGGAGAGGACAACCCGATGGTGAGTCAACACATCCCATCTTTCTCACTGCCAGCCAAACTCATAATCCCTAAGTCGGGAGCACAGGCAAACTTAAAAGTGCTAGTCTATTGAGGATGCTCCTGGTACGTCATTAGCTTGCCATTTGCCATGAAAATGGGCATACGAGCAAAGCTGCTTTCCAAACCTGTGAGGTTTGAGCAAGCCGATGGCTCCCTGATGGGAGGGACTTTAGTCACTCAATTAACTGAGCCCCTACACTTAGAAATAGGAGAGCACTGGGAGTTCATTTGTTTCCTGGTGGCTCCAAAAATGACTGAGGCTGTGATCCTAGGATTAGCCTGGTTGGACAAATGGAAGCCATTTATCTGGTGGGAGAAGGGAATGAGAACTGTGAGGCTACCTATAGGACCCAAGCCCCCTATTGATTCAACAGACGTTACAGGAAACTTTTGCCCACCCAACGAGCGAGCGCACGTGGCTGCCTCACCACCACCAGGTGAGCCACTCATCCCCAGCAAGTACCAGTACCTGGCAGAGGCATTTAGTGAGAAGAAATACGACAACCTGCCTCCCCACCGACCCAATGATTGTTCCATTGAACTTTGCCGGGAGCCAAACTCCCATGACCGAGAATGTATGCCATGTCCCCCCTCAAAATGGAGGAGATGCAGCGATACGTGGACAGAAACCTAGAGAGGGGGTTCATTGAATGGGCCAAGTCTACTGTGGGAGCCCCTGTGTTGTTTAAAGAAAAAAAGATGGGTCTCTTTGTCTCTGCATAGACTATCAAGGTCTCAATGCGGTGAGTGTGGAAAATAAATACCCCTCCCTCTCCTGAAGGACTTACTAACCCCCCTGGCTAAGGGGAGCATCTTCACTAAATTAGACCTGAGAGAGGCATATTACTGGGTGAGAATAAAGGAGGGAGACAAGTGGAAAAGTGCCTTCAACTGCCTGATGGGGAGCTATCAGTTCAAAGTCATGCCATTTGGACTACAAGGGGCCCCAGCTGTATTCATGCAGTTGATTAATGAAGTCCTACATGATCACTTATACAAAGGGGTTCTGGTGTATCTTGATGACATCCTGATATACAGCACGAATATGACTGATCATATAAAGCTAGTGAGAAAAGTGTTAAAGAAACTATTGAATGCCAAGCTTTATGTCAAACTGTCAAAATGTGAATTTCACCAGACCCTATTAGGTTATCTTGGCTATAGAATTTCCAACATTGGGCATTGAAATGGACCCAGCCAAAGTGAAAGCTGTAATTGAATGGCAGCCCCCAAAGACTTGCAAACAGCTCCAGAGCTTCCTAAGCTTTCCAACTTCTACCGTCAATTCATCCCCTCCTTTGCTGAGATTGCCCTACCCCTTACAGAACTACTCAAAACAGGCAAAGGAGGAGGGAAACCGTGACCGGGCCAACCACTAGCATGGACTATGGGCTGTCAAACCGCTTTTGAGAATCTAAAAAGACTATTTGCTGTTGAGCTGGTCCTAAAGCACCCCTGCCCAAGGGAGCCCTTTGTAATTCAAGCCGACGCCAGCGACGTAGCCATAGGAGCTGTATTACTGCAAAAGAACCAAAGTGGGGCCTTGCAACCCTGCGCCTACACCTCGAAAAAATTTACTGAGAGTGAAAGGAGGTGGGCGGTCAGGAAAAGGAGGCCTTCGCAATCAGATGGGCTCTATTAAACTGGAGACACTATCTAAAAGGGAGCAAGGTGCCTTTTGAAGTATGGACAGATCACAAAAATCTAGAAGCACTGAAAACTCCCCGCAAATGGTCCCCAAAACAGGTGCACTAGGCACAATATTTTAATTGTTTTAACTTAACTCTAGACCAGCGGTTCTCAACCTGTGGGTCGCGACCCCATTTGGGGTCGAACGACCATTTCACGGGGGTCGCCAAACCACGCAGTCTGCCATTTCCCCCCCTTTTCCTTAGCTGTGCTACTCCCTCTTATTCTATTGGCTTTTGAAAGCCAATAGAAGAGACTCTCTTGAATAGAGTCTAATTCTATTGGCTTTCAAAAGCCAATAGGAATTGTCCAGGCTGTCTCTGCCCTGCTGAGCCCACCAAAAGTCCCAGTCTGCAAACGGTGCTGCAAGTTGTCTGCAGCGAAGGCGAGCTGTCTGGAAGTTTCCACCCCTCCCTGCTGAGCAACTACTAAAAATGTAAGTAAAAGAGGGTCAGGGGTGGGAGGTGGGAGGCCCGCGGATGCAGGGAGGGTTGCTGGCACGCGTGGGGCCCGGCAGGTGCCTTACCTCCCTTGGGCTGGGCCAGCTGGTGGCCCAGCCAGTGGTCGCCCTGCACCATCGCTGCTGCTTGCTGTGGCCGCCCAGGAGCGCCTGGCCCTGCCTGCCACTGCCCCAAACGGGCGGCAGCGAAGGTAAGGCTAGCGGGGCAGCGGCGGGCGCAGGGAGGATTTTTGGTGCACGTGGGGCCTGGCGGGTGTCTTACCTCCCTTGGGCTGGGCCAGCTGGTGGCCCAGCCCATGGTCTCCCTGCACTGTCGCTGCCGCGGCCGCCCAGGAGCGCCTGGGCCTGCCTGCCGCCACCCTGAACGGGCGGCAGCCTATTTATTTATTTATTTTATTTTATCAAATTTCTATGCCGCCCCTCTCCTAAGACTCAGGGCGGCTCACAACAACAACAATACAGCTACATATAAAAATTAATAATAATAATAACATCCAATCCAAAGATCCATACATACCGCATGCGCGGCGCTCGACAGGCCGGGGGTCGCGGCCTGAAAAAGGTTGAGATTTAGATGATTAATTCCTGAGGGGATGCTGATAACATGGCAGGAGAGAAGGATTAAAACTGACAGTCTGGATAAGGCAAGAGAATTTTATGAACAATTAGAAGGGGAAGAAGAAGAGAATAGTAGCAGGGAAGAATTAGAACTAGAACTCAAAAGTCAGGAAGATCAGCAACTAGAGTTAAAAGAGAGAGAGAAGGAGAAAGAAAGTAAGGAGGTAAGAAGGCAAAGGAAAGAAAGAGGAACAGGTTTGAGAGCAAGACAAACCCAGAAGTAAAATATTGGATGGGAAGAAGTATCAATTAACATTAATGGCCTAAATGCACCAGTTAAAAGAAAACAAATATTAACTAAATTAGTTAAACAAGGCGTAGACATAGTATGTTTACAAGAAGTACATATAAAAAAACTACACAGAAAATATTTGGAATTTCCGAAACTGGGAGAATTATATACATCATTAATGGAACAAAAACAGAGAGGAATAGCAGTCTATATCAGAAAAGGAATTAGAGCCAATATAAAATATCAAGACACAGAGGGAAGGGTATTAATATTACAGTTACAAATGGAAAATGAAAAACTTATTGAAATTGGACAAAGAAATATTTGTATAATAGGTGATTACAGTGCAATAGTGGGTGTAAAAATAGATTATATTAGCAATATGAAAAATAAAAAGAAGTGAAAAACGCTACCAAAAACATTTTTTGTGATGGTGCCAGAATTTAACCTATTTGATGTATGGAGAAAACAGAATTCCCAGGAAAAAGGAATATACTTTTTTCTCAAATCCACACGAATCATGGTCTAGATTGGATATGGTATGGATGAATGGGGAAATAGGGCAAGAAGTGGAGACAATAGAAATAATGCCAAACGTATGGGCAGATCATAACCCTTTGAAAATAGTGTGGACAGGTCAGAAAAAAACAGAGAAGGTGGACACTCAATACTCAAATTTTAAAGGAAAGAGAATTTATCGTAAGGATCAAAAAAGAGATGGAGCTATTTTTCAAAGAGAACACTAAAGAACAAACATCATTACAAATTATATGGGACACTGCAAACGCTTATCTCAGGGGTATAGCAATAGCATATACAGCTAGGAAAAATAAGATGAAAAGGCAGACACAAAATATATTTTCGGAAAAGATTAAAAAAATTAGAATCTAAACTACAGCGGGAGCCACAAGATGAAATGATTAAAGAGCCAAACATAAATTAAATATAGTAGAACAAGAGGAATTGGCAAAAGAACTGAAAATAACCAAACAAAATTTTTTCGAACACGCAAATAAACCAGGGAAGTGGCTTGCCTACAAATTAAAAAAAGAAAAGGAAAAAAGATTTATTCAGGAACTGCAGGACAAAAATGGAGAGGTGCAATATAAAATAGAAGAAAAGAAAAAAATAATTCAGAAGTATTTTGAGTCCCTATATAAAAAAGAGGAAACAGAGGAGGAGAATATAAAACAATATTTAAAGGCCAGTGGTCTTTCAGAATTGAAAGAAGAACAAAGAACTATTGAATAAAAAAATAACAGCAATGGAATTAAGAGTGGCAGTACAAAAGCAAAAAAATAATAAAGCTCCGGGGCCAGATGGTCTACCTGGGGAAGTATATAAGACCTTATATGAAGATTTGGAAATGACACTATTAGAGGTATATAATGATGTATTGGAGAAAGCCAAATTACCAGACTCATGGACAGAAGCCAACATAACCCTCATTCCAAAAGAAGATACAGATCCAAAACAAATAAAAAATTATAGGCCAATCTCGTTGTTGAATTTGGACTATAAAGTTTTTACTACAATAATGGCGGAACAACTAAAAATAATATTAAATCAAATAATATATTCGGATCAAAACGGTTTTCTACCAAATAGACAAATTAGGAATAATACAAGAATTGTACTGAATGTTTTGGAATATTATGAAGCACATCCCGAAAAACAGACTGTGGTAATATTTTTAGATGCCCAGAAGGCTTTTGATAATCTTAATTGGCAATTTATGTTTTAACAGCTAGAAAATATGAAATTTGCCGAGAAATTTGAACAAATGATAAAGTCAATATATAGAATACAAAAGGCCAGAGTAATAATAAATGGGGAAAATACAGAGAAGATTGAAATTAACAAGGGTGTAAGACAGGGATGTCCAATGTCACCTCTACTTTTTATTCTAACGTTAGAAGTGCTACTAACTCAAATTAGAAATAACAAAGAGATAAGGGGATTAAGGATTAAAAAAAGAAGAATATAAGATACAGGCATTTGCAGATGATTTGGTGTTTTTATAGAGGAGCCGTTTGAAAGAGGTAGAATTTTGATAGATGAAATAGAGAATTATGGAATGGTGGCGGGACTAAAAATAAACAAAGAAAAGACTAAAATATTAGTTAAAAATTTAACTGAAAAACAAAAAAAGGGATTAGAAGAAAATTTGGGGTTGCAAGTAGTAAAAAAGGTTAAATGTTTAGGAATTTGGCTCACTGCAAGATGTTCCTCAATAAAAGAAGATAATTATAAAAAATTGGCACTATGTATACAAAAAGATTTAGAGATTTGGGGGAAATTACAATTATCAATGTTAGGAAGGATTTCGGCGATCAAAATGAATGTTTTACCAAGAGTGTTATACCTCTTTCAAACAGTTCCAATAAAACTGGGGAATTTTTTTGATGAATTAAATAAAATGATTAATAAATTTATATGGCTAGGTAAAAAAGCACGAATAAATGCTAAAGCGTTACAGGATAGTAGAAGTAGAGGTGGCCTTGGACTCCCAAAATGGGAAACTTACTATCAAGCAGCTGGATTGCTTTGGATCAGTGACTGGATAAATTTAGAAAATAAAAGGGTCCTTACAATTGAAGGTCACGATCTACAAGTTGGATGGCATGCTTTTCTATGGGGGAAAGATAAAACAATTCATACGTATTTCTTCCAACATCAGATAAGGGATGCATTAATTTGGATATGGGGAAAATAAAAAAAAATACTATACGAAAATTCCAATTTGGATTTCACCAATGGAGGCGATGATTCATCCAAACACATTAGATAAAACAAAAATGATTAGGTATAAAGAATTATTAAATAACCAAGAGAAGTTAAGATCAAGAGATGAATTAAAAGAACAGGGAATAATTATAGATTAGATAAAATATTGATAAACAAGGGAGAAAAACCTATAAACTCCTATTAGAAATTGAATTTGAAGAAGAAATAGTAAAGGGCCCGATGATAGCATGGGCCCGAAATATAGGCAGAAGTATAGGACTAGATGAATGGGAAAGAACTTGGAATGTAAATTGCAAATTAACGTTATCAACTGCGTATAAAGAAAACCAAATTAAAATGTTTTACAGATGGCATCTAGCACCGGCGAGATTGGCTAAAATTTATAAAAATATGAATCCAGATTGTTGGAAATGTAAAAACAATGAGGGAACATTCTATCATATGTGGTGGCAATGCCCCAAAGCAAAAATTTACTGGGAGCAGATAAGAAGATGGCTACTGGAAATAACAAAACAACAAATTGAACTCAAGCCCGAAATATTTTTACTAGGTATAATTAATCTAAAAATTGAAAAACGACTCCAATACATCATTATACATATTATAACGGCAGCACGTATTGCATACGCGCAACAGTGGAAAAGTGAAAACATACCAACAAATGCAAAGATTATAGGAAAGATTTTAGACTGTGCAGAGATGAATAAACTAACTTTAGAAATGAAAGACAAAGAAGATACGGAATTCTACGAGGTATGGGACATGTATTATAGTTGGTTAGAATTGAGGAATAAAAAAGTAAGAGAAGTAATGTAAATAATTGTTAATAAACGTAAGAGATATAGGACATAGTATTGTTAAGGAAAAAGGAAAATGTATTGTGTATTTTGTATGTTTGAAAAGAAAAATAAAAAAAATTATAAAAAAAACTCTCAAAAAATGATGATAACGAATGAACAAACAAATCAGATAATAGAACACAAACCAGAGGAAAGTGATTTAAATATGGAAGCTACAAATGAAGAGAACTACAACTTAATACAAACAAAAGAAAATCAGTAAGATTTTACTACAACAAAGGAAATAAAAATGATGTTTTATCTTTCAGGACTTCAAAACAAACTTGAGGACAAGAAAGAAGATCTAACAAAATGGATTAAAGAGCTGTCAGGAAAATCATTAAAGTTTGGGAGACAAAAAATGAACATCCTACATAATTTGTCTTTTTTATCCCCAACAATATCTACAAAATTACAGGAAAAATCCCCTGGCAAGCTGAACATACTGAATTGGAAAGCGACCTGGCAAAAGAAGAAGGCTAGAGTCAGATTTAAGAGACTTGATTCGACTTACCAGATGGAGTACTATATGATTAAACACTTGTTTGAATACAGTTAAAAGAATAGATAAAGTTTACATATAAAGGGACCCTATAGTAAGAGGAATAAGATATATAAGTAGTATAATACTTTTTACAATATTTGAAATGTAAAAATATTGGGATGGTGTATGTGAATGAAAAGTTTGGATATTTAAAGGTAATTAATTTTGAGAAAATTGTGACTGATAAGAGTGGTTTGAATACAGTGAAAACAGGACACATAATGACTGAATAAGATGATTTTTATAAATACAACTGAAATATAAGCTGATTAAAATGTATTATATGTTGATGTTATTGTTAGTTGTACAAATATTAGAAAAATATTTATACTCAACCTTGTATGTATCGAAAATATTAAGAATTATATTTGTTTAATGCAGACAAAAGAAGAATACTACTGGAAGAGGAGAAGATCAAGGAAATATTGACTAACACATTAATTATAGAAATTAATTATTGATTGTTTTTAAATATATGAACCCAGACAACACACTGTTTGCTAAGCACTAGGGATTGTTATTGTAAAAAATCAATAAAATATAATAATAAAAAAGAAAGCTGGCACCCCGGGTTTGCGACCTGAGCACTGTGCAACAGGGTGAGCTCCTGTTACTCTCTCCAGCTCCTGCCTACCTAGCTGTTGGAAAGCATGCCAATGTGAGTAGATAAATAGGTACCATTTCAGTGGGAAGGTAACAGCATTCCATGCACCACAATGTATAGTCATGCTGTCCACATGATCACAGAAATGCAAGTTGTGACTCCATAAGCTGGAGTGGGAAGTAAAGTCTTAAAAAAAAGGAGTGACAACTCTGTTCAATATATTTCATATACCATGAAAATGTTGTAGGTGGTGATTAGCACCTTGAATTGCATTGGCATACTATAGCATGCTCATCATGGAATGGGATGACTCACAGCGGCCAGGTGGACATGGCTGTGTAGGCGTGGCTGTGTGGTCACAGTCGGATCACCGTGACTAGGTAGGCATGGCTGGGTGGTCGTGGCTGGCTCGACACCGCTTACTCGGTGCAGCTGACTCAGTACATTTTCTGCAAGTGGGGGGGGGGGAATCCACCCATCCTTTCCCTTAAATTGCAAACTTTGCAGGGAAACCTCTCTTCAGAAAGAATGAAATGGAGCATTTCTGCAAGGGGGGGGGGAGGGAAATCCAGGTTCTGGATTTACTGCTTAGAAATAGCAAGTGTAGGTCCATGCCAAAAAGAAAAGTATATTTGCTGCAGGTAATGGAAGCAGAATAATAGAAATAGTAATAGAAATCACAAACTGATCTGCTTTACATATAATAGTCATAAATGTTACTGTCATTTCTGGCACTGGTTTACTTGTGGCTAGTTCTTAAAGCAATCATCCATTTTATATAAGCCAACCTAACAGCAAAGCATTTATTATAAAATCTTTGGCTATGAAGATCATTTTTAAACTATAGAGTTGAAAAACATAATGTAGAGATTTTAAAGGGGAACTATTGAACATGTCATTGCTGATCTGCACCAGAGCATTGTGCAGTCTTCAGGCACTCATTTATAATACATTAATGATATCATTTCTTTTTTTTTCTTGGATAAATTACAAAGATCTCTGGAGAGAAGGAGGGGGTGGCAGGGGAGCTGCATAAGGGAAAGCTGCCCCAACAAGCCAGCATCCTTACCATGCATGCTTGGAAATGGGGATTCCCTTTTGAGAAGGGCCAGCCTCCCTTGTGCAGGACCAGGGAGTACTGCTCCCCTGTCTCCTCTTCTTGCTCTCCAGAGATCTGTCAAGGAAAAGGTTTGACCCTGCATGTCCACACGCAGAAGCCTCATCCTCCATCTCCTGCTTTGCCTGGCCAGCCTCCCCTGCGCAGCTCCCCTGCCACCCCTTCTTCTCTCCAGAGATCTGTCAAGGCAGAAGTTGGAGTCAGAGGAAACTGCTTCCTGCAAATGTTCTCCATGCTTCCACGCACAGCAGTGTCACCCTCCGCCTCCTGCTTTGCTAGGAAGGGACACCAGACAGGGAAATGCCAACACTCGGATGTCTGTGATTGGTAGAAGAACATCTCCTTTGGTGTGCTATGCACATGTGCACATGCACACATACCATTCCAAGCTTGGAGACTTTTATCCACATCTGAGCTGGCACACACTTGGCTTCTGGCAGTTTGGGGAGGCAAGGAGCTTGTGGGGCACCAAGTTGTCCCCACGTCGAGTTAGCCGGCTGCACCTACCCAGCCACGCCCACCTGACCGTACTGCTGAGTGAGCAGCATCGAGCTGGCCATGTTGAACCGGCCACATCGAGGTGCCCATGCCCACCCACCCATGTCCACCTAGTCACTGCAACCACCCAGCCACACCTATCCAGCCACATCCACCTGGCCACTGTGAGTTGTCATAGACCCTGCTCATCATGCCCACACTGCTGCATTCTGAACCTACTATAGCTTCCAAGTGGTCTTCAGGGGAAGGTCTATATACAGTGCATTGCAATTGTTCATGTGAGTGGCTGAAGGACCTTCCAGTCCAGAAACACCATGATTCTCTCTTGGATCAAAGGAGGCTTTCCTTTTAAATGCTCTAGGATTTAAGTAGAAATTCTATCTCACTGTATCTATGAATAAATTAACATGTAACTTTGTAGGATTTATTTGACAAGTACAGAGTTGCAAAGCTTATTCTTCTTCCTAATTAAGTTGAAAGTCCTAAAGTTGACATAAGCTCTAGGCAATATAATGCACTGTACCACATCATGACAAATTGTTTTTTTTAAATAGGACAGGTTTCAAAGAAGCATCCTGTTTCAGTATGGAGAAATCTGCTGTTCAGAGAGAAATGATTTTATGTGCAAATCTTGGACTATTTCTGAAATGCATATATGGCCAGTGGGGGTGGTCCGAGAAACAGTGCACATTGTTTGTATGAAAATACTGTAATCTCACTGATCTATGTTACTTGACATTATAGCTACTTAGTGATTCTGTTTGTGCTGGAAGAAAAAAGGAAATATTTGTTCTTTTTATTTTATTGACCCTTAAAGTATTTTTTAGACATTCGCCATCAGTACTAAATTGGTAATTTATCTTTTGTTATTACTTTCCAAGCCAATAAATCATTACATTAACTTTTGTATACTTGATAAAGGTCTTTTAAATTATAGTTTTTATTCAACAAATTAAATACATTGATTTGTCTTCTTGAATGACATACAAGCAGAGAAGTCCATGGGGATTGCAGCCATGACTGTGTGATCGAAAACTGCCCTTTTAAAAACACATTTTACAGTCAGCCAGCGCTGTCTGAAGACATTTCTGTGATCATGTAGCTAGCATGACATCATGCTGCAGAGTAAAGTATATGGCAAAACATGGAACATTGTTACCTTCTCTGTTACCTGAGGCGTGGTGGCTCAGTGGCTTAAAAGATGCCGGAGAAGGTTTATACTCTGATGGTTCAAGCTCTACCACTGCATGATGAAGTAGGCTCCCATCACTTGCCTCAGCTCCGCCAATGTAGCAGTTTGAAAGCATGTAATTGCAAGTAGATAAGTCGGTACCACTTTGGTGAGCTCTCTATTGTGCTATAAATTCCATCTACAGCTAAGAAGGCATATTAATATTTGCAGTCTCTGTTACTGATGTATCAACTCTTTAAAGCAGGGGTGTCAAACTCAATTTCATTGAGGGCCGCATCAGCATTATGGTTGCCCTCAAAGGGCATGGCCAGGTGGGCGTGGCCTGCTCATTTCCGCTCCCTGGGTGCGGCTGACTAGAGACGGCTGGGTCGGGACAGACCAAGTCGCACCGGCTAACTCGATGTGGGGACAACTCAGTGACCCACAACCTCTCCTTCCCAAATTGCTGGCAGCCAAGCATGCACATTGTGAAAGGAAAAATATATCAATACCTATTTTATGAGTGATCTAATTAATTCATCATATTTTAGATTTGAACTTGCTAACTAGTACTTGGCTTTTGCTTGCTGTTAACTTTCAATAGGAAAAGATGACTGTTTGTGGTCGGCACAAATTCTTAAGAAAAATGGAACATAGAACAAGAACGTAGGAGAAAAGAGGAACTGAGCCCTGTGTATGGGTGCAACTTTTGCAATGACACGTGTAGGAATGGTAGTGAGGAAAGTAGTGGTTAGAACAAGGACAGGAAAGAACAGGAAAGTAGCCCGGTAACCAGGACAACAGTAGAAGAATAAGGAACTAACCTAATGGACAGTTCCAAGAATAGGGAGGTGACCCGAGGGAGGGTTCCAAAAAATATGACGATGTGTTTAACAAGAAAAGGGGAATGGGAGGGAAATGGGATGGCTGTTGGGTGGCAACAGAATGCTAGAGGTGGGCACAATGTTAAGGTATAAAGCCTGCTTCATAGATTTGGGTGTTGCCTCCTGGCTTAACCATCACACTTAATGACTGCTTGTCCATTTGGTCCTTATTGCAATAAGTTGTTGAAATGTAAGTACTGAATTTGTATGTCAACTTTAAATGAACCTCTGGATCCTAAAGTGAGAATTTTGTTGTGTGTTGTCTCTTGTTTCTTTTTAACAAGTTTTTCCCCTGACAGCATGCACACACACACACACACACACACACACACACACACACACACACACACACACACACCGCATTCCAAGTTTGGGGACTTTTATCCACAGAGGAAGGAGAGGGCCTTTTCCCCAAGCCCAGGCATGATTGGCAGTTTGCTAGCTCAGATCTGGATAAAAGTCTCCAAGCTTGGAATGGTGTGTGTGTGTGTGTGTGCGTGCGCGCGCATAGCACGCCAAAGGAGACGTTCTTCTCCCAATCCCAGACATCACTGGTATTTCCCTGTCTGGTGCCCCCTCTCGGCAAAGCATGAGATAGAGGACAATGCTGCTGCGAGTGGAAGTGTGGAGGAGAAAGTTTGCAGGAAGCCGTTTCTGCTGAGTCCAACTTCTGCCTTGACAGATCTCTGGAGAACAAGAGGAGGAGGCAGGGGAGCAGTGCTCCCCGGTCCTGCATGAGGGTGGCTGGCCCTTCTCGAAAGGGCATCCCCATTTACAATTGTGCATAGTAAGGATGCTGGCTTGTTGGAGCAGCCTTCCCTCACACAGCTGCCCCACCACCCCCTCCTCCTCTCCAGAGATCTTTCAAGGCAGAAGTTGGACTTGGAGGAAACTGCTTCCTGGAAACATTCACCGCATCAGCATTATGGTTGCCCTCAAAGGGCCACTTGCATGTACAGTAAGACTATTGCATCATATTAGTTCAGGAGTGTATTATGTCTAAGATGTGGATCAAACAGGATTAACATTTCAAATATGAACAAATAAATTATTTCAAAGAAATCTGCAAAAACAAATTTAAAACAAAGAAAAAACATAAGCTATTTAGTTTTCTCTCTCATGCCATTTTGTCCAAGCTGGATGTTTGGCATCTTTTCTTGGCTAAAAGCTCTTCCACGTTTGGGGTTAGGTTTTGAGCTGTGGAAACTCTCAGGATAGAGTGGAGGTATGCATCAGTGAGAAGACTTCTGTGTGCGCTTTTGTTCACCCTCATCACAGAGAAAAGTTGCTTGCACCGGTATGTACTACCAAACATGCAGAACATTCGAGCAGCTTGTAGGTGGAGTTGGGGCATCATTTCAGGGATGAACCTGGTGAACTGTGCAGGCCCTACAGAATCATACTTTGCCTTAAGGGTGCTGTTACATTGGAGTTCTATCAGTTCCATCTGGATGTTTACAGGTGCTTTCTCCACGTCAACTGAAAATGGATTAAACCTTTGGCTCTTATAAAGTTAACTGTCTGTGTTACAGTGCTCATTACATGTTCCATCTTCAGGGCTTTGTCGCAGTGTTTCCTGGTGTATGATGGAGTGATATGCTGTCAGCTCACCTGTGCAATTCTCACTCTTCATCTTCTCTCACATCCTTCCCACTAATCCACTCTTTTTCCCGCACATCGAAGGTGCTCCATCTGTTGTCAGTCCCGTACTGTAAGATTGTCCCAGGGCAGTTTCATGTCATTTACACATTTAGATACTGCTTCAAATACGTCTTTTCCTGTGGTAGTGCCACGCATTGATTTCATATCCAAAAGTTCCTCTGTAATGCATAAACTTGAGTCCACTCCACGGATGAAGATTGTCAGCTGTGCCGTGTCAGAGATGTCAGTGCTCTCAACCACAGCAAGGGAATATGCAGTGAAATCTTTTCCCTTTTCAACCAATTGTCCTTGTAAATCAGTGGCAAGCTCACATATTGGATCAGCAACAGTATTTCTGCTTAGGCTTACATTAAAAAATGCTTGCTTTTGGTCTGGACACAAGACTTTGCACACTTTAATCATGTAGCACTTCAAAACCTCCCCCTCTGTAAATGGCTGGGCTGATTTAGCTATCTCTTCTGCCACTATAAAACTAGCTTTCACAGCAGCTTCACTTTGTGATTTTGCTTTTGTGAACATATGCTGCTGTGACATCAGACTCTTTTTCAAGTCTACCACCTTCTGTAGCTTCTGCTGTATGTCCAAGTTTTTGTACTTGTCCTGATGTTTTGTCTCATAGTGCCGTCTCAAGTTATATTCTTTAAATACAGCCACAGTAGCTCTGTAAACAAGGCACACAGCCTTATCATCAATGTCAACAAACAGGTACTCTGCCTCCCACCTCTTTTGAAAGCACCTGTTTTGAAAGTCCATTTTCCGTTTGGCCATTATGGGGGGTTTAAATATCGGCACACAGGTCTTCTTCACGGCAGATGTATATGGAGTATGAGACTGCACAGAAAGCTCAAAGTCCCAGGTGCTGCATGAGGCAAGCAGTTGTGAGCGCTCTAGATCAGGGCTTTTCAACTGGTGGTATGCATACCACCTGTGGTACTTTGCCACGTGACAGGTGGTACACGACCATCCTAGAGAAGTGTAGCGGGAGAGGGGAATGAGCTGAAGCAACCCAAGCCTGAGGGAGAGGTAGCTGCAGCTGCAGGACTGTCTGGGCTCAGCAGAAGCCCCAGGAGCTGGCAGGGCTCCAGCTGATTGGCTCCAGCTGATTGGCACTTCAGGAAGCAGCAGGGAGCTGGAGGTGAACTGAAGAAAAAGGGGGGGGAGAGGCTATAAAAGGAGGTGGTTTGGGCAGGAAAGGGGAAAAAAGACAACAGGGAAAGGTTTAATCCCTTTAAAGAAATGTAATTAGTTTTACCCCCTTTAATTGAGTCTGTCTATGGCTTTTAGAAAGTTTTTTTTTGAAGGTAAAAAGGCTTAATTTAAAGCTAAAGCTTTTTGCACTTGCCGGAGCCTTTCAGTCTCGAATTGCAACATTGTGACACGTGACACACCTGAGACAGCTAAAAGGGGAAAAAACGGAGTTTATGTGTTTCTTTATTTTGTGAGCCTTTCTTGCTTTGCACTTGATTCCTGTGTCTTTAAGGTACAGGGAAGGGATGGGGGGGGGTGCATTCTTACTACACTGTGGAAAGAGCTCAGAAGGGAGAGAGGAGGACGGGCCAACCAGGTAGCTCAGGGGTCTACAAACTTAGCAACTTTAAACCTGTGGACTTCAACTCCCAGAATTCCTCAACCAGCCATGATGGTTGAGGAATTCTGGGAGTTGAAGTCCACAAGTCTTAAAAGTGCCAAGTTTGAAGACCCCTGAGCTAGCTGGGAGTGGTGCATATTAATAAACATGGATAAATTCATCATACATTTGTCAGTGCAAAGGGCAAGTGATTCAGCAAAGGAACAGCCACCAAATAAATTAAAACTGGTACTTATTTTCTTTTTTTCTACAGTTTGTAATATTTTATTAGATTATAGAATAAAATACAAAAATACAAAAGAAAATAGTAGGACACAGTGGGGAGGAAAAAGGGGGAAAAGTGAGGGGGAGAAGGGAAAATGGACTTCCTCTGTTGCAGTAGAAGGAAGCATTAACACTAAATCTCAACTTTTTACTTTTCCATAATATTATAAACTAGCCATTTCTGTAACAACAAATGAATCTAATCAGTAAAACCCAAAATCCCCCCCTTTTTTGTTTTTTAGTCATCAACCTTTGGACACCTTGCTAAGCACTGGTGGTACTCAAATATTGTCATGTCCTAAAAGTGGTACAATCTGTGACAATGTTGAAAAGCCCTGCTCTAGATATCCACTCTGGAGGCTCAGTAGGATGCTGTGAGTCTGGATGTTTTGAGCAGGTTTAGCAACATCACAGCATCGATGGAGAGAAAGCAGGTGAGTGCAGCCCTCTTTGATACAATTGAAATTATATATTTTATACAAGAAAGATCTTGGATGGATGGAGGAAAAAATCAGCAATCCACCATCACTTCAAAGCTGGTCTAGCAACCACAAGGGCTACTCAACCTCTCTAGTTAAGCTACCTCCATTTCTGATCAGATTCTGATTTTCAGGGCTCCCTTTCGGTCTCTGATTGTAGAGAGAAAAAATGAAGACACAGCCAGCTTTCCCAAATAGGAAATAAGGAACCACGTTCTCCATCTTTCCCCAACAACTCTCCTACATCCAAGAAGCCCAGAAATAGAGCTCAAAATCCCTGAAATATCCAAAATTTAGCTTTCGCAGGCAATGCTGGTTAGATCCCTCAGGGCCTCCTTGTGGGTCTGTCCTTTGGGGGGAGACCCAAAGCACCCCTCCACTGACTTCCAGACATTTTCCACAAAGCCTCAGAGCATGATCTGGTTAGGGGACCCAGGGGGCAAGGGGATGGGGGCTCATGGGGGAGGATGCCCATCAGGTGTTGGGTGGCAGTGGTTTATTATTATTTGATTTGACTTGACTTCTATGCTGCCCTATTCCGGAGAACTCAGGGCGGCTCACAACATAAATAGAAATCACAAGTTAAAATACATAAATATAAAAACCCCTAAGTTGAAAAGAAAAAAAAACAATCATTCCACAAACATACACACAAACATACACTGGCTAGGGGCAAGATGTTAACTGCCCCAGGCCTGCCGGCAGAGGTGTGTTTTAAGCAGTTTACGAAAGGCGGAGAGGGTGGGGGCGACACGGATCTCCGGGGGAAGTTGGTTCCAGAGGGCCGGGGCCGCAACAGAGAAGTCTCTTCCCCTAGGCCCCGCCAGGCGACACTGTCTGGCTGACGGGACCTGGAGAAGGCCGACTCTGTGGGCCCTAACCGGCCGCTGGGATTCATGGGGCAGCAGACGGTCCCGTAAATAACCTGGTCCGATGCCATGTAGGGCTTTATAGGTCATAACCAACACTTTGAATTGAGTTCGGAGACCAATTGGCAGCCAATGCAGCTCGCGGAGTGATGCCGAAATGTGGGCATTTCTGGGCAAGCCCAACACTGCTCGCGCGGCCTCGAGGTGATAAGGGCATGAGTGACTGTGAGAAGGGACTCCCGGTCCAAATAGGGCCACAACTGGTGCACCAGGCGAACCTGGGCAAATGTCCTCCTTGCCACAGCTGAAAAATGATGTTCCAAATTTAGCTGTGGATCGAGGAGGATGCCCAAGTTGCGGACCTTCTCTGAGGGGGTCAAAAGCTCCCCCCCAGGCTGATGGACGGATAGATTGAGTTATCTTTGGGAGGCAGAACCCATAGCCACTCCGTCTTGTCGGGGTTGAGTTTGAGCCTGTTGGCACCCATCCAAACCCTAACAGCCTCCAGACATCAGCACATCACTTCCGCTGCTTCACTGAAATGACACGGGGTGGAGATGTAAAGCTGGGTATCATCAGCATACTGATGATATCTCACCCTGTGTTGTCGGATGATCTCACCCAGCGGTTTCATGTAGATATTAAACAGCAGAGGGGAGAGGACCGATCCCTGAGGGACCCCACAAGGGAGGAACCTAGGGGACGACCTCTGACCCCCCCGCCGACTGCGACCGACCAGTGAGGTAGGAGGTGAACCACGGCAAAACAGTGCCCCCAACCCCCAACCCCTCCAGTCGGTGCAGAAGGATACCATGGTCAATGGTATCGAAAGCCGCTGAGAGGTCAAGTAGCACCAGGATAGTGGAAAATCTCTTATCCCGGGCCTGCCAGAGATCATCCGTCAGCACGACCAAAGCAGTTTCCATGGAGTAGCCGAGCCTGAATCCTGACTGTTGAGGGCCCAGATAATTGGCCTCATCCAAGGACCGTTGGAGCTGGAGTGACACCACCTTCTCAACAACCTTCCCTATAAAGGAAAGATTGGAGACAGGACGGTAGTTGTTTAATACAGCTGGGTCCAGGGAAGGCTTCTTGAGGAGGGGGTGCACAATTGCCTCCTTGCAGGGATCCGGAAAGGACCCCTCCCTCAAAGAAGCGTTAACAATCTCCTGAACCCAGCCCCGCGTCACCTCCCTGCTGGCCGAAACCAGCCAGGAGGGGCACGGGTCCAATAAACAGGTGGCGGAACTCACAGCTCCAATGACCTTGTCCACTTCATCGGGTGCTACAGGGTCAAACTCCGTCCACACAACAGGATCAAGACGAGTCCCTGTCATCTCGACTGACTCATTGTCAGCCGACACTGCATTCCAATTGGAGTTAAGGTCCATCCGAATCTGGGCGATTTTATCCTCGAAAAACTTATTAAAATCCTCAGCACTACCCTGCAAGGGTGCATCAACCTCCCCCCCCGATTAAGGAGGGAGCAAGTCACCCTAAACAGGGCGGCTGGGCGGGATTCCGCAGATGCGATCAAGGCGAAATGGTACGCGCATCTTGCCGCCTTGAGCGCCACCTGATAAGTCTTAATATAAGATCTTAATAGTGTTCGGTCAGATACAGATTTACTTTTCCTCCATCGCTTCTCTAGACATCTTTTCTGGCACTTCATCCCCCTGAGTTCCTCAGTAAACCAAGGAGATCTCCTGGGTCTGCTACCACAGAGAGGTCGCAGCGGCGCGATCCGGTCAAGAGCCCCCTTCGCAGCCGTATTCCAGGCCGTAACCAGGGACTCTGCCAAACCGAGAATGAGAGAATCCGGTATTAACGTGTGTGGTTTGCCAATGAAGGGTTTTAGGCCTCTGGGCAGTGTCTCCTGTGCCACCCTCACTGGACCCTGGAGCAAGGCCTTCCCCTTTGTACTTTCAGTCCAGATCTTTGCTGGTGGGAAATTCTGGGAGTTGAAGTTCAGCCGTCTTAAAGTTACCAAGATTGAGGGAGCCGAGGCTTAATTGATGTATGTTTCCTGGGTCTTCAGTTTGTGGGGATGCTTCCTGAGGATGAGATGGCCTTGGAGTGCCCAAAGGAATAGGAGCCTCTTGGTCTCTCCTGCCTGCACGTCCTCCCCTCCCTTCCTAGCTGGCAGCACACAAGGGGTTAAGGTGCCAGCAGGTTGATGTTGCCGGCTCCTGGGCGATGCCAGACTGGCCATTCGGTGAGGCTCGCTGTCTCCAGAGCAGGGAGCAGCTGAGACTTTTTTCCTTGCCCAGTGGTGAGCACCAAAGCCTCGGCCACCAGAGGAACCCTCGCCATCCCTCTCAGACCATGCAAAGGACGGCAGTGCTGGCTGTCCAGAGCCATGGGCAGCAGAGGGTAAGCACCCCACAGCTCAGCCTAGCCCCGCTTCCCCGAGGGGGCGCCCAGTCATGCTTACCTCTTCCTCAAGGCTGCTGCTGCTGCCGGTACCGCCGTGGGGTGATGCAAGGCGGGGGTGGACTGGTTGCAGGGCCCCGAGGTGCACGAATGCAGTGGAAGTGGGGCAGGCTGAGTGCGGCTTACTGGATGCCCAGCAGGCTGCACCGGCAGCTTCCTCTGGGCTTGCAGCCTTCCCAGGCTGGAGGAGAGCGGAAAGGTGACAAGGCTCCTGCTGGTGCCACCATGGGCAACGCGAGGTGGGGGTGGTGGTCTGGCTACAGGGCCCCGAGGTGTGCAAATGTGCTGCAGGTGGGTTGGGCTATGTGCGGCTTATCCAACGCCTGGCAGGCTGTGACAGCGGCTTCACCTCTAGGGTCACAGCCTTCCCGGGCTGAAGGAGAGCAGAGGGGTGTCGGGGCTCCTGCTCCTGCTGCTGCTACTGCTGCTGTGGGGTGGATGTGGCCTTGCTGTGGGGCCCCGAGCTGCGTGAGTGCACCCTGGCAGTCACTGCCGGCCAATGAGTGGCCAAGGGGCCAATGAGCTGCAACTGTTGCTGGGCTCCACCAGCCCCCATGCTTGCCTCCTTTTGTGTGGATGCCCGGCTGGGGTGGGGTGGGCTGGCGCTGAGGTGGTTGGGGCTAGATCTCATTTCCAGGGCAACCCCGTGGGCCAGATCTAACCACATTGCAGGCCAGATGTAGCCCATGGGCCTTGTGTTTGACACGTCTGCTTTAAAGTATATATCAAATAAAGCATATCTTCAAATGTTACTTAAAAATGAAAGGTATTTTAAAAAGCACTTCTAAGCTGCTAATACAACATGTGTGGTCATATGAATGTTATTAAATGTAGACCAGAAAGTGAAGAAAAATTTGCACAACACCCTAAATGGTAATTTTTTGGTTATTCATTAATTTTTATTAGTATATCAGGATTTAAAATACAAAGGAAAATGAAGATAATGGGAAAATATGGGAGGAAAAAGGGAAGAGGAGAAAGTATAGGCTAAAAGGGAAAAAACAAAGAAAAGCATTGACTTCCAACTCTTTTTAAGCGCAGTAGAATAAGGTAATAACATTACAGCTTCAACTTTTTACTTTTGCATAATAACATATACTAGCAATTTGTATAAAAACTAACCTATCTAATCAGCAAAACCCAAAGTCAAAGTTTATTTTTTTTCCACCTTAAGCACAAAATCCAGAAGTGGTTTCCAAGTGGAACTCTAAATCGTAATCTGATTGGTTTTTAAGTTAATGTGATAAGTAAATTCAACCATTGTGGTCCATACAATATAATTTGTGATTCAATATAATGTGTGAGTGAAGGTACAAAGGTTTATCCAACAAACTATAGTTAAAAACCATGATTTATCATTTGTGACTCTAGCCATTCCAACAAGTTATAAATATGAAAGCTATAGTTGAAGTTTGTTTTCAAAACCAGGCAGTGAACCTGGCCCAAGACCACTTAATAAATAAATTCATGTCTGAGTAGGGATGTACATATGCATCTAATTTACTTTATTTATCACTATGCTGCGAAAATCTTATCATCTCATATGCACTTGTAGGAAGACAGTACCCACCCACCCCGAGAATGAAATATTTTGGGGAATATTAACAAGAGGCAGGATAGAATATTTCTCCTAAATGAGAAATGGAGAAAAAAATCTTAACAAAGGCAGAAAGCAGCCCCAGTCTTCCTGCTATAGAAAAAAAAAGCCTCAAGCCAAAAGGCCAGTCGTTAGGAGATTTTGAATGGATATTCAGAAAGACTGGGACAATCTATTCATAAACAAAACACCTTCAGCCCCCACAGCTGATGGGATTAAAAATTTACAACCCCCCACCCAAATTCTAAGGACAGGACACGACCTTTAGGACATAATAGAATTAACCCACCACCATTGACACAAGGCTCACTACATTGCACAACCCCCCTGGAGCATCTCAATCAGAAGGTATAAAAACCCACCCACCCTCAACTCCATTTTGTCAGCTGTCCCAGAACTACATGCTGTTGTTGGTTCTGCTCATCAATAAACAGGAACCTTCTGACGTCCAGTTTGCCGATGCTGCAGCTGCTTGGAAGGTGACTCCGTCTTCCACATCCAATTTTCCTTCGCTGGGGGATCCTGGAAAGGGTCAAAAGTTGCCCTGTAGGGGCAACAAGCAAGGAGGGGACCCCCGTTTGATTGCGGGAGGGCGGCAGCCCTTCCGCTTGATCCGGGGCAGTCCTCCAAACTGGTGGAGAAAAGACTGGCCATAGCAATATGGCTCCTCATTAGGCTGCAGACAGCCGAAGTCAAATCTACTATCAAGCACTTCGAAAGCAACATGGATGAAACTGGATGAGATCTTATCTTCTCTTTACCCTAAGTACCTTCTTCCTGTAAAAGCTCTTTGAAGTATCTTCCCCCTGTGAGGAGAGAGGGAAGGGAATTTCTATCCCATCCTCTAAGAATAGTGGTGTCTGACTACCCAGGAGAATCAAAGTATTTAAAAGAACAACTTTAATCTAATTGGATTTATATGTTCCTGAAACTTGGGGACCAAAATTTTTCCTATTTCTATTGAAGACTTTTGTTTTTCTCTCCCAAAAAAATAAAATTGGAAAAAGAACTAGAAAAATTTGGGACTTAAAAAACTATAAATGTAATTGGTGACATCTTGTGGTGAAGCTTGGTACTGCAATTTGTTATTTCCTAAAAAAGCCCAGACCTTAGATAAGACCTTCCTGACCTTGGAACCATCTGTGAGAGACTTAGCTGTAAGAGAACAGATGGACAGCAAAATTGGCCTACTTGAACTGTGAATGTAAACCTTTACTGACTTTTGCTTAACAAATAACTTTTACTAGAAATACTATTTACAAATAAGTGAAAGAGATGGATGAAGACCAGGAAAAGATTCTATGTTGAAAGCAATACATGAAACCATTCTTTTAGCTTGTGATAAAATAAGACCTAAAATAAAAGAGCAAGATGCCAGCTTAGATGCACAAAGCCAAATTTTGACTACAACCAAAGAACCAATAATGCAGAAGATGACAGAAGAAGCGGGACAACCAAATATTAAGACAGAGGACTCAATTGACCAACAAATACACCTGATGGAAAATCTAGAAAAGGAAGTGACAACATTGAAAATGGAAATAACTTTCTATATAAATCAGAAGAAATTTGAGAAAGAAGTAGAACAGATTGAATTGAAGACAAATATATTAGAGCAAACATGGGGAACTGGAATAACAGGGAGATAATTTAATGAATACAAATAGGCTAGTCCTTCCAGAAAACTGGCAATCAAATGGTCTCCTTTAATTCAAATAACATATGTAAGAATAGAGGGAGATCTATTTGATGATTTAAAGGCACTGATATGGAAGCCTAGTTGGCAAAGGAAGAAAGCTAGAATAAGGTTGAAAAAACTGGGATTTTGACTCGTTAGAGGGGATTCTATATTGCCAATTAGAGGGTTAAAGGGAGATATTGAGATAAGGGGAATTTTGGTTATTAGATTTAAAATATTTGGAAACCAGTTGAAAATAAGGATTTTATTGGTTTAATATTTAAAAATTAGACTTAAAAGAGAAAAGAAAATTAAATAGTATGAATATGTTTGATTTATTGATTAACCCAGGCAATATATATAATGGTTTTGATTTATTAAAGGGCATATTGTGTTATTAAGTAGATGATTTAATATGGTTGGAAATAGATAACTCTTAGGAAATAGAACAAGATTATATTCAAATAGATAAAATATGTATTTTGGATATTATAGTTTGTTATGAAGTGAGATAAGGGAAATTTTGGTTACCCAAAGTCTGAAAATTATAAATATTAAAGGTTAAATTGGAATATTGATAAGAAATTAAAAATTGAGTAAAAATCAATAACAGGATATGGATTGTTTATGAAGATTGAATGTAATTAAGATATGTATAAGCTAAAATTTTATTGATAAATGTAATAATGATGTTCTTATTGAGTTGATATAATTAGAAATGTACTAACCTGAATATGAGACAGTAAATGTTAAGGGAAAAAGAGAAGAAATATTTGATGTTGTAACCTGAGATTTGCACTAAGATTTTGTTATTGAACTATTGATTAACCCAGTCACCACGTTGCTTTTTAAATATTCAAATGTAAAATTGGAAAATTAATAAAATATTATAAAAAAATAAACAGGAACCTTCTTTCCTAAGCAGCCTTCATTTTATTTCCAGCATCTTACTCCTGGCTTGGAACTGGACCTGATTTTTCTTTCAACAATTTGGCATCCCAGATGGGATTCCAAGCTAACCTGACCAACGGACCTGGCCTGGGTAAGCAGACCCTGCCCATTTGGAACAAGGGTAGTAAAGGGAGTTTTCAGTCTTTGAGCTCAACGGCTGCTTGGAAAGAAGGTGAGTACCTCTAAATTTTAACTTTTAAAGCCTGAAGGGGGAGTGAGTGGAAGAAGTGTGTTTAAGTGCTGCATCTCACTTCTTCTGTGCTTTTCCTAGCCACACCCCTGTTGCTGCAAGCTCCACCAAGCCGTGACTGGCAAAATCTGGAAAGCAAGGGAGTTTGGCCAGAGTGTGGGACCTTCTGATAGGAAAAGAAGAAGTCAAGTGAGAGAAGAACATACTGTGGTTGAGGGATTGGCATTTGGGCAACTGACTGAAATCTCTGGGTAAAGTTCTGCTTTTCTAGGAGGGACCCTCATACTCTGCAAAAAGGAAGACAGAGTCCTCCCAGACCCCCTTGAGGTCTGAAATTGGGGCACAGGTCTATGTTGGCTTAAAAGTCAACTGTCAGGCTATGAAGATTGCTTGCGCTAGGACAGCCATGCCACTTCTAACTTGCCAACAGTTCCAAGGGGGAATGGGAATGTATGGAATGTACAGGTGGTTTCTATCTATATGGGAAGCAAGGTCGCAGAAGATATATTATGACGAGCAGAGGCTTTCTTCTCATAACAACAGCCTGAAGATTAATTGGACAATGTAATCTGAAGTGTCAGAGAGGGAAGGGAAGGATTTACTCTTTTAACTATCTTTCTGGTGCCATATTGCCAGAGCTGATTTTCCATTCATTAGTGTTGGTATGCTGTGCTCAATAAAGTTTTACATTAGAGATCGTAATGCCTCAGGTGTGCTTACTTCGTTGGGATCATCAACCGGAACATTGACACTAAACCAGCTCTACTAAATCAAAGTCAAAAAGAAACCATGACCAGGGGATCCTGAGCCCCTACGTCCTATCGGACAGACTCAGAGAGGTTGTGAAGACTCAGGAGAAGATGCTTGACAAGGAGCAGAAGAGCGGACCACCAGCTGCTGCTGCGGGACTGGTGGAGGGGACTCCTACCAGACCTCAGGTCAACTCGGGCATCCAAGCAGCAGCAGTTAGGCCAAAAGCAAGGGTGGACACGACGATGCTGCTGGGGACGGCTGGAGGGACATAAGTGATGGGAGCCCTTCCTCCACAGGGGATGGAGTTGCGGCCACCCATGGTGCTGAAGGCAGCCAAGGTTGAATTCCCACTGCTCTACCTGGGACCCATGCCTGCCCTAGACTGAAGGTGGAGAGACAGGAGATACTCGCAACATGAGGGATTGGTAGAGTGGAGATACACCACGGTCAGCAGCAGTCCCTCGATCAAACAGCTGAGACAGAGATTTTCCAGCTTGGATGTGCAAGGGAGGGAGCCGGCTGGAAGATGGGAACGGATTCCTTGGGCAAGTTAGACCCCGCAGATGACTGCCGCAGAAATCCTGCCACCTCAGCCTCAACTGGGAGCCACGGCTGCAGCAGCTAGGGGGCTGCCTTTTTCTTCCCCAGCTGCCACCCCTCAGCCTGGTATTGGACCAGTGCCGGGGATTGCTGGTCTCCCACCTGCAGTTGCCCCACCACCCGCAGTGGCTGTTCTGCCACCCATGCACCAGCCAGCACCTGGACTGCCACCCTTACACCAACAGGTTCCTGCAGCCCAGCCTGGGCCTGTCCCCTATGCGGGGGTGGTGGTGGTACTGGCCTGCACTCAGAACTCAGCAAACTCCACCACTTAAAGCCACCTTCGACAGAGACCCAGAAAAGCTGGCCTTTTTCCTGAACTAGGTGTGGTCGCACCTGGACCAGTTTGAACAGATATATCCTGATGATGAGGCCTATGTGGATGTTATTGTGGCAAAGCTTGAGGGAGAAGCTGCAGAGTGGGTGGTAGCCCTCCACGACGAGGGAGCTCCTGAACTGGTGGAGCCGGATGCATTCCTGGGAGAGCTTAGAGCCCGGTTTGGGGACACCATGCAGACCAGGTGGGCTAAGGCCAAAGTTCGCAGCATCAGGCAAGGGAGCCTGCCAGTGACCTAATACGTTTGAGAGTTCCAATGGCTGGCTGGCAGGCTGCGGCATTGGCCAAAACAACTGCTGTCTCACTACTTCAGAGATGGTTTGAGCCGGGAATTGTACCACACATGCCTGCCTAGAGGAATACCAGACTGACTCAATGACTGGTACCAACTGGTGATGAATGTGGAGCTGGATCTGATGGGGTACAAAAGCCACAGGAAATTTGAACCATGCCCAAAGAAGAGCCAAGAAAAACATGCACTGGGGAGAAAGCAGCTGGCAGTGATGTCTTCTGCCCCTCCTGAGGATGGTGGTTGAATAAATGCTGACAAGCCCGCATCTAGTGTTGTGGTTCCTCGACTGCCAGCGAATCCAGCAGCCGAGTCAGATGAATCGGATGAGGGGGAAGGGGTGCCTGGGTTCACATGGGAGTCTGCAGAAGGCTCTGAAGAGCAAGAAGACTCAGAGCCAGATGCGGAGCCGGACCCATCTACTCATGCTCAGGCAGAGAGACAGCTGTGTTGGGGGCCTGAACTGAGTGAAGAGGAGGAACAGCTGGGGCCTGTTCCAGATGCACGTATGCGCACAGAGGAGAGGCGTGCAGGACAACAGAGGGCGGTGGGGTGGCTCTCCAAGAAAAGTAAGAGACTCTAAGAAGCCACGCCCTGGCTGGACTATAAAGAGGAGAGGTGTGGGAGGCACCGGTTGCCACAGGCAACCGTCCATGCTCCGGTATCTTTTTTCAATGTCGGATTTCTTTTGCCAGGACTCTTTGCCAATTATCCAGGTTTGTCAGATTTCTTTGTGTTTGGTTTGAATTGCTAATTGAGCCTTGCTGCCGAGAACTCAGAGAGTTTGTACTTATCTCAGCCAAGTGAAAGCAGAGACTGCTACTGTTTGTTTTAACACCTAAGGACTGGTTATCTGGAGTTTATTCCATAAACACCTTGTTAAAAATAAAAGGGGTTATTTTCTCACAAGTTCCTGCCTTGCTCATGCCTTGTTAACTGAAAAGGGCTTTTCCTCACAAGTAGATGTTGAGTAGCACTTGCGAAAGCTGGGTCAGAACACTTAGCACATGTTGCTTGTGCACCACCCCTGGGTCATAACACACAGCAAGGAAATGGACACATTCCCAGCATTGTTTCACTCCACTTGCTGAGCTAAGGGGCAAGGCTGCCTCACAAGTAGCCTGGCTGACCTTTGTTGTGCCTGCCTCCTCTCAGCCCTATGTGGTCTTGAATTGGGAGGAGGCAGTTCTTTCCCAGCTGCAGCTATGCCTCTCCTGTCCCTAGCTCGACTGTGCTCAGCCCCTCCGCTCCTGGCTTGTAGCCTCTGGCAAACTCCAGATGTTCCTCCACATCTCCCCCTTATGTCCCTGGGTCTGGCTCTTCCTCATCCAAACTAACATCCAGGGAAGTGTCTGGGGAAGTCATCACAATAAGTTTTAAAGCTGCCTGGTTGCAATGGTGCTGTCTTACCGCAAAAGGGAGCCAAAGAATTATCTTTATAATCCAGATTTTTGGGACATTTGGGGGAATTATCATCATGAAAACAAGAAAAGAGAAAGAAAAGGAGAGCATCAGGTGAACTTTACTTCCTAAGAGCTATTTTGGAAGAATATTCAAGTAAACCACATCAGGCAATCCAGGAAATGTGGGCAAAGCTTGAACTAAAGATTGACACACTCTCGATGGAATGACACAGCTCCTCCAGCTCCCTTGGGGTCATCGAGTACAGTTTGGGCTTGGGTAGTTTAGGCCCCAGCAAGACCTCTATGGAGCAGTCTGTTGGTCAGTGGGGTGGGAGTTCATCTGAACCCATCTTGCTAAAGATATCCCACATGTCCCAGTACTCTGTTGGAATTTGGGGATCAGACTTGTTCTCTTCTTGCATGGTAGCCCTCACCTCCTGCCTTGGCTTCGGTACCACTAAGTTTCTCCCTGGTTTCAATTTAGCCTCAGTTAGTTGATTTTTTAGCAACCCCCTCCTCCAGTTCATGTAAGGGTTCCACTTCCGTAGCCAAGTTAGTCCCAGCACCAAAAACGTAGAGTCTCTATGTGCGCCCCCATTTGCATTTCTATTGGCTCAGTGACAAATGTCGCTGGAATCTCCCCCGCCATGGAGCCATCTAATTGGCAGAATGCCACCAGTATTTTGAGCGGTCTAAGTCTCACCCCTAACTTCTCCACCAAGGCAGGGCTGACCAAGCATCTGGTGCACCCTAAGTCCAGAAGGGCCATCAGCCTGGCTTTATGCCCCAAGAATTGGGCTATCAGTTCAATGGGGATAGTCACTGGGGTGATCAGACCACTTACCAGGGGTTCATCATCGTAATCAGTATCACTCTCCCCTGGACTCCTCACTGGGCTGGTTGGAGTTCTCTCGCCAACCTTGGGGGTTGGGGTGAACTTGACGACCTCCACTCCTTCCAAGGCAGTCTCATGGGCTCGCAGCTTTAGCTTGGCAGGCTTTTTGGTGGGCCCTGGGGTTGTCTTCTGAGATGGTCAGTTGGACCTCTACTCAGTAACCTGGTGTCCCTCCTTTCCGCATTTGAAGCAAGCTGTGGACCGTTGCTGAGGGCTCTGGGCACCTCTCTTCGCTTTTGGGGTTTCCTTCTTCTCTGGGAAGGATATCCGCCATCCTCTCCCTGGACGAGGCTTGTTTTGGGTTAGGTCGATCTCTGCTTCCTCAGCCAAAATGTACCATCCATGTAGAGTGGAAGGGGCACCCCTGGAGATGCAGGTGTTGTAGACCGCATTGGTTAGCCCATCTTTGAAGCAGCCAATGAGGATGTCTTGTGGCCAATCATTTAGCCAGCAGGCCAGGTCGCGGAACTCCTGGGTGTACTTGGGTACAAGCCCTGGCTCATGGTCTTGATATGGCCTCTCGCTTTTCGGTCAGCAAGGAGGTCTTCGAAGTGCTTGAGGAGCGTCGCCATGAAGTGGTTGAAATGTCTCAGCTCTGGCACATTGTCATTGTGGAGGGTGACCATCCACCTCGCTGCAGCCCCTTCGAAGGCCATGGTGATGCATCTCACCTTGCTGCCCTCTGTAGTTATTTTGGGACCATACTCCTGCATGTAGGTGCAAACTTGGGCTAGGAAAAATCCCAGTTGCTGGGGATCTCTGCCAAACTTCACGCCTGTCATGGTTCCTACAGACAGAGACAAATAAAGCAGAACTCCGAGGCTTGAAAATTCCTCAAAGAACAGTTTATTAGTTACAAAGTATTGGCATGGTCAAAAGTGAAACCAAGTCTGAATACACAAGTAACAATTGCCCAATTACAAAGTTTAATGTCCCACCCACAAAACTACACAAGCAACTACATTCCCCAATATAATCATTTGGCAGGCTCTTTTATTCAACGCTCAGTCCCTGATCATGGGAGCAGTCGATGACCTTGGTTCCCATGGGACAGAAAATTATTTTGACTAACGAAGCACCTGGGCAACCCTTCCCTCCCTCTGTTCGATGTGGCCCATAGGTGTTGGGGCTACTCCTCCAGGTGTTGGGGTTGCTGAGGCCACTGCAGCCATGGGTCTGCCCCTGTGTTGCCCACTGTCATGGATGCAGTCGTCCCATGGGTCACTGAGGCTGGGTGTGGTTGATTGTTTGGTTGGGAGGCTCAGACAAGGGCTTTGCATGCCTTGAGGTTTTCAAAGGCTCCCCAAATAAATTTGATGGCTTGCTCCATCATCCAGTCATCTTGGCCATGCTCTCTGCCCGTCTCTTCCTCCTCCTTCTCCTCCAGTTCTTCCAGCTGCACCCTCTGTTCCCGCCAGTGGCTTCCAACAGTAAATGTCATCCCCAAGGGCTTCTCTACCCAGCCTTCCTTCCTTCCAATGCTCAGGGACCATCTGGGTCTTGGCGGGTCACCTCAGCTCTCCACATCTCTCCATTCAGAGAGATCCAGCCTGAAAGGGAGCCTGAACACAGCCTCCCCCCAGCATTTGATCTCCTCCTGGTCACCCCCTTGAGACGACATTATGTGCACAGTCCCCACAGTAGAGGTGATGTCATCTCCAGGTTGACCACAAATGCAGATTCTGCTTAATGTCAGACCTGCCCCAGTCCAATCCCTTAGGGAAGTAAAACTCTCAACTCCATTTGAGGTGAAAAGGCACTTTTACTAAGGGATGATGATTGCAGTTGAGTCAAGCAGAATCTAAAATTCTTGCTTACCATGACAGAGCTAAAACTCCTGGTTTCTCCTAGCCCTTCCCCCTTGGTCTGTCCGAATGTAGCCAATCCAACACCACTGTGATGTTATGAGAAACTCTGAGGTGTTTGAGCTGGTGAAGTTCCACACACAGGGCAAATGGCCTTGAAGATGCCAGTGCGCCAGCATGAACTGGATTCCAAATGGCTCTGTTCTTCCTCAACTGTCAATTCCCCCCTCCCAATTTCCCGCCATAAAGGTATACAGCAAATTGCCCATTTGTTTCTCCCTGCCAAGCCTAAGTGGATGGTTCTGACAGTTTGTTAAAATCAGCTCTTTTAAAGATTAAGACATTGGATTTTTTTTATGTTCTATTGTTTGTGTTTGCATTATATTGAATTCCAATATGACATGGTCACTCTCCCCCAAGGCTCCAGTCACTTATCACTTCTTCTCTGTTAGTAAGAATTAGGTCCAGTATAGCTTTCCCTCTAGTTTTCTCCTCTACCTTTTGGATGACAAAGTTGTCAGGTTGGTCAGGAATTGTTCAATCTTCCACTTGATGCAGAATTGGTCTCCCAGTTGATGTCAGGGTAGTTAAAGTCTTCCATTACTACTGTGGTGTGTTTCCTACATATGTTTGTTAATTGATTAGCAAAGAGTTCATCTATTTCCTCTGCTTGGTTGGGTGGCCTATAGTATACACTTATGGCAATGTCATTTTTTTTTCCTTTTATATTAATCCATATGCATTCTAAGAGTCTTTCAATCTTGGTTTTGTGCATTTCTGTAGAGATGTAGTGATCTCTTACATTTAATGCAACTCTACCTCCTCTTTTGCTCAATCTGTTTCTTTTGAAGAGTTTGTATCCTTCCATCAGTACATTCCAGTCATTAGTTTCATCCCACAAAGTTTCAGTAATGGCAACTATATTGTACTTGCTCTCATGTACTAGTACTTCAAGTTCACCTTGTTTTGACAGACTTCCGGTTGACAACATGGTGATGTGGTCAAGGGGAAGTGGAGTTCTGCTGCCCATGGCCGATTTCATCCTGCCAAGGAGCCCTAAGAGGCTGAAAGTCACCCTGGAGAGGCGGCTATAAAGGTGGGAACCCCCGTAGATCATGAGCAGATGGCAGTCAGCACGTTTCATCCAGGGAAAACCCTCCAAACCGGCAGAAGAAAGACGAGCCGTACTTTTGCAGCTAGTCGGAAGCCAACTGGAGAAGAAAGCCAGCAGCAATTAGTGGAGCATCAACATCATGCTTTTGATCTGGGTGAAACTGTTTCCTTTTTACTTCTTTGGACCCCTACTCCCTGGAACTGATAGACTCCTAAAAGCAAAGAAAATCCCCCAGACCTGACTGGAGGAAGGGAGAATCCCCCCTCCTTCCAGAGAAACAAAGCGGCAACAAAACTTTTAAAAGAGCTATTTTATGCTCTCAGGGGGACTGGAATACCAAAAACCCAGAACTAATACAAAAGATATTGCACTGGGAAACTTTGATAACCCTTGAATTGTTTTTGAGTGAATATCTGGGTGAGAAAAAGCCTTAATTAATGACTTTCAATTTAAGTTTTTATTTTATTTATTATTTATTATTTATTTATTAATTAAATTTTTATACCGCCCCTCTCCCATAGGACTCGGGGCGGTTCACAACAGAATAAAAACATAAAAACAATAAATATTTAAAAATAATTAAATTAATATTAATACAAGGCTGTTGCTAAAAACCTGTTAAAAACCCAATTCTAAAACCCAAACAGCCTTGTTTAAAAATTTTAAAACCCGAGGAGATCTAGGCCAGGCCGGCTTGAGTGAAGAGATGAGTCTTCAGTTCTCTTCTGAAGGTGCGGAGATCATGACATGTCCGGAGTTCTGGGGGGAGCTCGTTCCACATCGTCGGTGCCCCCACAGAAAAGGCTCTCCCCCTGGGCGCCACCAGCCGACACTGCTTAGCCGATGGCACCCTGAGGAGGCCCTCTCTGTGGGAGCGAACTGGTCGATGGGAGGTATTTACTGGCAGAAGGCGGTCTTGTAAATAACTGGGTCCTATGCCACGGAGCGCTTTAAAAGTGGTAACCAGTACCTTGAAGCGCACCCAGAAAGCCACCGGCAACCAGTGCAGCTCGCGCAGGATAGGGGCTATTCGTACCCACCAGGGTGCCCCCACTACCACCCGCGCGGCCGCATTCCGCGCCAGTTGAAGCCTCCACGAGCACTTCAAGGGGAGCCCCATGTAGAGAGCATTACAATAGTCCAGTCTGGAAGTGACGAAGGCATGGGTGACCGTGTGTAGCGCGTCCTCATCTAGGAAGGGGCGCAACTGGCGTACCAGACGAATCTGGTAAAACATCCTCCCGGCCACTGCCGTCAGATGGTCCTCAAGGGACAGCCGTGAATCTAGGAGGACTCCCAAGTTGCGAGCCCTTCCCGTGGGGGCCACTGACTCGCCCCCAATAGACAGCGATGGAGTCAGCTGGTTGTACCGGGACGACGGTAACCACAGCCACTCGGTCTTGGAGGGGTTGAGCTTGAGACCGTTCTTCCCCATCCAGATCCGCACGGCCTCCAGGCACTGGGTCAGCACGTCAAGAGCTTCATTTGGGTGGTTCGGGGTGGAAATGTACAGCTGAGTATCATCAGCGTACTGATGGAATTCCACCCCAAAACCTCAGATGATCTCACCCAGCGGCTTCACATAAATGTTGAACAACAAGGGCGAGAGGACCGACCCCTGAGGTACCCCACAATCAAGGGGCCTCGGAGTCGACTTCTGACCCCCTGTCAACACAAACTGCGTCTGGCCAGAGAGGAAGGAAGAGAACCACCGAAACACGGTGCCCCCTATACCCAGCCCCGCCAGCCAGCGCAGCAAGATACCATGGTCGATGGTATCAAAAGCCGCTGAGAGGTCCAATAGCACCAGGATAGAGGAGCAACCTCTGTCCCGGGCCCGCCAGAGATCATCCACCAATGCGACCAAAGCTGTTTCCGTGCTGTAACCCGGCCTGAAGCCCGACTGGAACGGGTCCAGGTACGACGATTCCTCCAGGTGCTGAGGGAACTGTCGAGCAACCACACTCTCAACAACCTTCGCAACAAAGCGAAGGTTGGAGACAGGACGGTAATTAGATAGAACAGCCGGGTCCAAGGCGGGCTTCTTGAGGAGGGGTCGCACCACCGCCTCTTTCAGGGCGGCGGGGAAGACACCCTCACTCAACGAGGCGTTGATAATTGCCTGGAGCTAGCCTCGCGTCACCTCACTGGAGGCCAGTACCAACCAGGAGGGACATGGGTCCAATAAACATGTGGTTGCTCTAAGACCTCCCAGCAACCTGTCCACGTCATCAGGTGTCACGTAGTCAAACTCAGCCCAGATAGTAGTCTCAAGACCGGCCTCAGCCACTTCTGCTGGACTGCCTTCGTTGAAGTTAAAGCCTTCCCGAATCTGAGCGATTTTGTCATACAGGTATTGCACAAAATCCTCAGCTCTTCCCTCCAAGGGGTCCCCCCTCACCTCCCGATGAAGGAGGGAGCGGGTTACCCTAAACAGGGAGGCTGGGCGGTTATCTGATGACGCAATAAGGGCAGTGACATAAGAACACTTCTCTGCCCTTATTGCCACTAAGTAAGTCCTAATATGGTCTCTTACTCGTGTTCGGTCAGACTCAGAGCGACTCGCCCTCCAACTGCTCTCTAGGCGTCTTTTCCGGCGCTTCATCTCCCTCAGCTCCCCGTTAAACCAGGGAGCTGAATGAGAACCACGCCGGTTCAGAGGCCGCAAAGGCACAACCCTATCCAAGGCATCAGCAGCTGCCCTATCCCAGGCAGCTACCAGCGCCCCGACCGAGTTGTGTGTTATATATGTTAGAGCCTCCGGTATTGGCCCAAGCTCCGTCTGGAACCTCTCGGGTTCCATCAGTCGCCTGGGGCGGTACCAAACAATTGGTTCCGCCTCCCTGCAGTGGGGTGTAGCAGTCCAAAAGTCCAGGCATAGGAGAGAGTGATCTGACCATGACAAAGGTGTAATAACTATATTTCTCGTATCCAGATCACTCAGACACTGACCAGAGACAAAAACCAGGTCAAGCGTGTTTCCCCCCGTGTGTGTGGGACCTTGAATTACCTGGGTCAGGTCCATGGCTGTCATGGAAGCCATGAACTCCCGAACCTCCCCAGACGCCTCACCCGCAGACGGCAGATTGAAGTCGCCCATGACCACTAGCCTGGGGACCTCAACCTCCACCGCAGCGATGATGCCCAAGAGTTCGGGCAGGGCGGTTGACACGTGGCAGGGAGCCAGGTACATAAGCAACACAGCCCTCGGACCCCCCATGGTCCCACCTCACAAGGAGGGATTCACAGCCTGCCATCTGAGGAACAGTGACTTCCCTTGGCCTGAGACCTTCCCTAATCACAACCGCCACTCCCCCACCCCTGACCTGAGTTCTTGGCTGGTGAAATGGAAGGAAGCCTGGAGGGCACATTTCCACCAGAGGGACACCACCCTCTGGTCCCAACCAGGTCTCCGTAATACCCGCCAGGTCTACAGCCCCCTCCGTAATTAAATCTTGTATCAGGGGGGCCTTATTAACCACAGACCTGGCGTTGCACAGCATCAGCCTACAACCCGGGCCCTTTGGCTCTAAACAACCCAGATCACAAGTAGAGCCGCGGGGGTCGGAGCGCGGCACCGCTCGAAGATAGCGGGGGCGCGCTCCCATAAATTGATGTGGCCCCCTACTCCCGCCATATCTGCCCCAGATTAATGGTCACCATTAATTAACTGGGAGAAAGTGACTCTCACAGCCACCCAGTGGTGGGAAGGAGACACAGCTTGGAGTCTAGTTTGTTTTGTCTAATTTAAGGAACTGGCTTGGAGCCCAGATACAATTACTTGGTTAGCTTCTAAAATGCCCTTGAAGGTGGGAAACTCCTAGAGCTGCAAGAAACAAGACAGGGCTTTCCGATATGGTGGGCTTTACTGAATGGAGTGAGGCCTATTGGCTACTTTGGATTACAAACGTCGGTTGAACCACAATTTGGATTTGCTCTATACATTGGAACTTACAGGACCATAGAGAACAGAAACAGAAACAGAAACTTAAAAGGAAGGATTATAAGAACTATAAAATATGATGTTAAATTTAAATTGTGTGTTGACATACCGAGTACAAGATTTGCAGCATTGAATAAGGCTAGTCTTTGGTGAGCACAATAGTGGAATAACAGAGTAACTGGAGGGTGGGAATAAAAATGAGTGTTCCAAATCTTGTTAAAACTGCTAAAAAGCCATCCTCCACACACCCCTGGGGCTTCAAGCCCTGTACACCAGAGACTTATAGAAACAATGATTCAACAGGAAAAAATTAACAATTTTCAAAAGGAAATGCAGACAACCTTACAGATAATCCAAGAAGCAATTTCATCACATAAAGAAGACACAAGAAGAAATCATGATGAGACTAAAAGTAATCAGCAGAAATTGGAGGAAAAAATGGATAAGATGAATGAGCAGGTTATTAATATAAACTCACCGCTAGAGAATTTTCAACAAAAGATCACAAAGAATGAACAAAGAATTAAGAAAAAGGAAGACAAATCAGAGGAAACTGAGAAAAAGATGGAGGAAATAAAAGAAGAAAACCAGACTGTCACAGGCGAATAAAAGTCTGGAAGATAAAGTTACAACTTTGGAGATGGAGACAGCCTCGCACCTTTTAAGACTCCAGAACATACCTGCAGACAAAGAGAAAGATTTAATAGAATTAGTTACAAACGTCTTGGCAGAAGCACTGGAAATTGAGAAAGAAGAGATGCAAGGAGAGTTAGATCAAATATACAGAGTTAATTCAAGCTATGCAAGGAGACACAAAGTGGCTAGGGAGGTACATGTCAGATTTGTGAAGAGAATAATAAGAGACGAAATATTGAGAAGAGTAAGAGAAGAACCACTGCAATATAGAAAAAAGGAGATTGTGGTCTTGAAACAGATCCCTTGGAGGATAAGAGATTCTCAAAAACAATACCTATTTTTGACCACAAAACTAAATGAAAAAGGAGTAACTTTTAGATGGCTGGTCCCAGAGGGGATCCTAATCAATTGGAACTCCAGAAGATACAGACTGGACTCTACTCTTAAAGCAAGAGTTTTATGAGAGATATGTAAGCTTTTTTGAAGAAGAAATGCAAGATACACAAACAGATGGGGAATACAAAAAACAAAAAGAGCTAGCAAAAGAAGAGGCAGTTACACAAAGTGAAGAAGAAGAAAAAGAAAATACAGAACGAACAAGAAGGAGAGGGACTGGCAAAAGAACAAAGAGAGAAGAGAACTACCAGGAAATTAAAACTGAAATATAAGCAAAAATGGATATAATTGCCCTTCAAGAAACACATATTAAAAAATAACATCATAAATTCCTGGAATGTCCAAAAATTAGAAAACTTTATTATGCATCAGCACAACAAAAGAAAAGAGGAGTAGCTTTATACTTTAAAGAGACATTGGACTCTAAGTCTATTCAGATGAAGAAGGAAGAATCTTAATGATGGAAACAATGATAAATGAAAAAGAGTTATTGATGATAGCAATATATGTACCAAACAATAAACAAGAAGAATTTTATCAAAAACTACACAGGAAAATATTGGAAATGGAATATCAAAATATTTGTCTAGTAGGAGATTTCAATGCAATTGTGGATAGAATAGAATAAAGCTGGAAGGGACCTTGGAGGTCTTCTAGTCCAGCCCCCTGCTCAAGCAGGAGAACCTATAACATCTCAGGCAGATGATTGTCTAGTCTCTTCTTAAAAATCTCCAGTGATGGAGTGCCCACGATTTCTGGAATCAAGCTGTTCCACTGGTTGATTGTCCTCACTGTCAGGAAGTTTCTCCTTAATTCCAGGTTGCTTCTCTGTTTGATCAGTTTCCAACCATTGTTTCTGGTCCTTCCCTCTGGTGCTCTGGTAAACAAACTGACCCCCTCTACCTTGTGGCAGCCCCTCAGATACTGGAATACTGCTATCATATATCCCCTATTTCTTCTTTTCTTTAGACTAGCCAAACCCAAGTTGCTCAGCTGTTCTTCGTATGTTTTGGACTCCAGGCCTTTGATCATCTTAGTTGTTCTTCTCTGAATTTTTTCCAAACTCTCAACATCTTTTTTTGTGATATGGTGACCAAAATTGGTTGCAGTATTCCAGGTGTGGTCTTACTAGGGTTTTATAAAGCGGTACTAATACTTTGTGTGATCTTGATTCTATGCCTCTGTTTATACAGCCCATGATTGTATTTGCTTTTTTGGCTGCTGCTGCTGCTGCACACTGCTGGCTCATAGTCAAGTGATCATCCACTAGGAGTCCAAGGTCCGTCTCACAGTTACTGTTTTTAAGCCAGGTCTTGCTCAATCTGTACTTGTACCTTTGATTTTTCCTGCCTAAATGTAAAACTTTTTGCTGGATAGGGCCCATTGTTCAAGTTTGTCTAGATCTGTTTGGATCCTGAGTTTGTCTTCTGGGGTGTTGGCTACTCCTGCCAGTTTGGTGTCATCTGCAAATTTGATGAGTTCCCTTTCAATTCCCTCATCTAAGTCATTTATGAAGATATTGAAGAGTACTGGGCCTAAGACGGAACCTTGTGGTACCCCACTGCTTACTTATCTCCATGTGGATGTAGTACCATTGAGGACTACTCGTTGAGTATGGTTTGTCAGCCAGCTACAGAACCATCTGGTGGTGATGTTGTCTATTCCACCTTTTTCTAGTTTACCAAGGAGTAGGTTGTGGTCTACTTTATCAAATGCCTTACTGAAATCTAAGTATACTATGTCCACAACATTTCGCTGGTCTACTAGTTTAGTCACTTTATCAAATAATGAAATAAGATTGGTTTGGCATGATCCATTTTTAACAAACCTGTGCTGGCTACTGGTTATGACTTTGTTTGCTTTTAGTTGTTCACAGATCTGTTTTTTGATCATCTTTTCTAGGATCTTCCCAAGTAGTTTCCTGGGTCAGTTTTTTTTCCTTTCTTGAAGCTGGGAACCACACCAGCCCTTTTCCAATCCTCAGGTACTTCCTGGGTGCTCCAGGATTTATGAAAGATGTGGTGCAATGGTTCTGAGATAACATCTGCCAGCTCTTTCAGAACTCTGGGATGTAATCTGTCAGGTCCCGGTGATTTATATTCATCAAGGTCAGATAGAGTACAAAAGTAGCAAAATAGGAAAAAAAGGAAGAAAGAGAGTCCCTAAAGCTTTTTTCCAAATGACAGAAGAAATACATGTACAGGATGTTTGGAGAGAAATGAATTTAAAAAAGACTCAGTATACATTTTACTCAGACATAAATCATGGTCCAGAATTGATATGATATGGACGTCCCCTGAACTAAGAACCAATATAGAGAAGATTGAAATAGAACCCAATATTTGGGCTGACCATAATCCAATAAAGATGACCTGGAGAGGAGTAAAGAAGAAATTAAGGTGGACACTGAATCAATCGCTATTAAAAGATAAAGAATTTATAGAAATAGCAGAAAAGGAAATGAAATTTTTCTTTAAAGAAAATAAAAAAGAAGAGACCTCAATCCAGAACCTATGGGACACAGTCAAAGCATACGAAACCGCGCCCACCCCATTGCCGGCAATGGGGGAAAAGCTCCGATACGTTGCGCGACATCACATGATGTCGTGAGTTTGACATGTCTGCTTTAGAGGATTAGCCATAACCTATATGGCCAAAAAGAACAAAGAGAAAAAACAATACACAATGCTAAGGGAAGAGTTTAAGAAATTGGAGTTAGAACTACAAAGAGATCCACAAAAGAAAACTCTGAAAAGACAAATGGAGATAACACAACACAAATTAAACCTAACAGAGTCAGAAGAACTGGCTCAACAAATCAAAAGGGCAAAACAAAACTTTTTTGAAAATGCAAATAAACTGGGAAGATGGCTGGCTTATAAACTAAAAAAAGAAAGAGAGAAAAAACTGATAAATAAACTGCAAGACGAGAAGGGATGTTTACAATTTCAAAATGATGCAATAAAAAAATAGTTAAAGAATTTTATGAAAAATTATATGAGATAGAAAAAAAATTCTTTGGAAAAAACAACACAATACATGGAAAAAGCCAACCTACCAAAAATTCCAGAAACCTCTAAAAACTTGTTAAATGAAAAAATAACAATGACGGAACTGATGGAAGCTATAAAAGGACAAAAAAATCATAAAATTCCAGGTCCAGATGGGCTACCCACAGAGTTCTATAAATGCTTGAAAGACACATTAAGCTTTCCAATGAAGGAAGTTTGTAATGAGGTACTATTACGAGCTAAAATACCAAATACATGGATAGAAGCAAACATCACTTTAATACCAAAAGAGGACTCCGACTTGACACAGATAAAAAAATTATAGACCAATATCATTACTGAATGTGGATTACAACATTTTTGTTTCAATAATAGCAGAGAGACTGAAAAGAATTTTGATGGAATTTATCCATCCAGATCAAAATGGATTTCTACCAAAAAGACAAATAAAGCATAACCTAAGGATCATTTTGGATACATTGGAATATGTGCGGCGCTCCCAGGCAGTGAAATACAGGTAGACCTCGACTTACGACCGGTTGGGGGTCGCGGCATTAAAAAGGTTGAGAACCACTGAACTAAAGTGTATGGAGTTTGGAGAAAAGTTTATTAATGTAATTAGACAATATACCAGAAACAAACAGCAAAAGCAATAGTAAATGGGGAATATACAGAGAATATTAATATAAAGAAAGGCACAAGACAATTGTGATTTATATTGACTTTGGAAGTTTTGAATAGAAACATCAGACAAGATTCAGAAATCAAGGGAATCAAGATAAAAGATGAAAGCTATAAATTACAAGCGTTTGCAGACAATTTGGTATTTATCCTAGAAGAACCGCTGGAGACAACCTCAAAATTATTGAAAAAGATAGAGGAATTTTTTCTCCAGTTTTATAGTTATTGTTGGAAATAAAACCAATATTTTTGGTAATATATTCTTTTTCACCATAGCAATTCTTCCTAACACGGACAGTTGTAGATTTTTCCATTTTTCCAAGTCAAGTTTTATTTGGTTCAGTAATTTTATATAGTTGTCTTCTTTTATCTTTGAACATCTTGCTGTCAAATATATTCCCAAGTATTTAACTTTCTAAACTGTTATGTGCTCCTGGCTACTTTCCTTCATGACTAGAGGCAAGCTCGCCTGACCAATAACCAGCCAAGACACAGTGAAGGCCTTTTGTTTTGTTTATTGCAATAAGCGGGGAGAGAAGCTATCAAAGCTTGGTTCTCTCCAAGGTTTTAACCCAAAATATTTCCTTCTTTATACATCCCTTGTCCCGGCTGCCACATCCCTCCTCTTTCCCCATTGGCTGAGGTACTATGAGGTTACACTCTTTCCGACTGCCTCCTACATATTTCCTGCTACATACTAAATCATACATCACATGTACATTAAAATTAGGAGATAATTTATGCAAGGTGTGTCAGTTAATATTAATCAACTAATTGCACATGCTCAGTTGCCTTGAAGCATTTAGCTATGCCCCAATCAATGGCGGATCCTTCACGATAGCTGAATTAAAGAAAACATGCTGCCAAGCACATTTCTTGGGGTGAAGCGACCCAGACAAAGGGCTGCCTTCCCTTTTTATTACCTGTTACAGTGGGCGGTTACACAAGGCATCACATGGTTCAAACAGCCAATGACAAGGTTATACCTGTAGCCAATGACAAAGCTTACACCTGTGGCCAATGGCAAAGCTACACCTGTGGCCGGTAGATTCAAATCTTGGTACAACTTTCCTCCACCTATCAGCCCCTCCCTCATTTCCTGTTGTTCCAAAACCTCATGGTCAAGCCTCATGGTCTTTTGTGTTCCTTTGTTTCCTTTGTTCCAAGCCTCATGGCAGTTTCTTTGTCCCACCTATGCTCCGTCCAGCTCTTACACGATCCTAGGGCATAGGCCATCATATCAACATCTCCTCCTTTTTCTTTTAATAAGAGTCCTGGTCCGAGAAAACGGGACATGGTTTTGTCTTCTGCCAGTCCATGTGAATTTGTCCAGTCATCAGAGGCTGTAGCTGGTTCTTATCCAGGAAATGGACAGAAGAGGGAGGCTTACACAGGTTCAATAGGGGAGGAATACATTGTACACAGCAACAGATTGTTACACAAAATATTACAAGCATTATAATACTAAAAACCAATTTTTGAGCCACCCAGCATTAGGTAGCCAGGAAAACAAACTGTCCCAATCAAACAAGGCACCAGTTCCTTGTGATAAAGGATTGCTTTGTACCATACTTTCCATATGAGCGACTGTGGCAGAAATATTGGGTGCGTTGTCAGAAATGTACATACAGCAATGACTTTGAATAAGAGCACACACGCCTCCTTTTGCAGCGAGAAGGACGTCCAATGCATAGCGATTCTGTAAGGTTACCTCTCTTATTTGCTGCTGTTCCTCATTTAACAATTCTATTGAACGAATGGTTTCATTAAACATTGCAACAGTCCAATTATTTAATATATGCAAATCCCTATAATTCATGGCAACACCCATTGTAGGAATTAACGCTCTAGCAGTTTGAACAGACCAACTGCCCCCCAAAGTGAGCTCATTGGAAGTTTCAACAGCGCGTCTATTGCGCAAGCGGAAAGAGGGCAGTTTATCAAGTTTATAAAAAACAGGGATTACAGCTCCATATGTACATATGCCAGACCAATTCTGGGGTATTGACCGATATGCATTTTTTCCACACAAGATCCAATCTTTGTCAGACATGAGTACATTGTCTTTAGAGGCATTATACAAAGTTTCAAAAATTTCACCAAAATCAAACAAGGGAACACAATCAGCACATGCTTTCCTGTTGCCATTGTTTGTCTCATTATAATATCTAGTTTTATAGTCTAGCTGCCAAGGGATAGTTATATTACAAGATCGCCAAATACCTAGAAAGGTGCTATTACTGTTTGATGAGGCTGTGCGATTGATGCACACTTGGGCAGGGTGGCGCAAAGCTAGAGAGACTCGTAAGGGAGATTTCAAAGTGAAAGAGGGGGAAGTTTCATTCATCCAAGGGAACGTATTAAGGGAAGAGTTGCGAGGCAATGCAGACACATAAGGCACACCATGAAGGGGAAAGGCATGTTTGCTCTGTGCTGGCATGTGCATACAAATCAAACAATTGGATGCATTCATCAACCGAGCATAGTGAGAAACATCTTTCATATATGCATTATCATCCCAATAGTCTGGTCCCAAGTCACCCGTACGGGTAACCAGGAATCGACGAATTCTTGGTGAACCTGAAAAAGGGCAAGTAATATACAAAACAGCAACAATTGTCATAAAAATGGTCAAAAAGGCTAAAAAACACAGATTAAAAAATATCCAGGAACGAGGCATGGGAAGGGCTGGGGATTGAGGCTTTAGGGCTGTGGAGCGGGGAATGGGAGGAGGGGATAAAGGGGACAAAAACACTGAGACATCTGCAGGTGGAGGTTCAGTTTCCGTCATCTTTCCGTTTGTCTTCAGCCGGTAATGGAACAAGATAGGGCCTCACGTGGCGACCAGGAACACACAAAACCTTATTGTCCAACTGAATTATGGCGTATCCACGACCCCACGTGAGTAAAGATGCAGGGCCTTGCCAAGTCAAATCCAGTAACTGGCGATAATACACCTGTGGTTTTGGAGCAGAAGAAGAAGGGGGGAGAAAAATGGCGCTCTGCTGCAGACGTCTCAGGGGAGCCTGTCATGTTAAGAAAGTTAACAGTGAACAGGGCTTTATTAAGGCGATTTTGAATCGATGGGAGGCCAGGAGGTATTTTCTCCTTTTCTAATCTTTGTAAACCATGTTTTAATGTTTGGTTGGCCCTTTCTACTATGGCTTGGCCCTGAGAATTATAAGGAATGCCAAATTTGTGCAAAATGGACCATGTATTACAAAATTCCGCAAAGGATGTGCTAGTATATGCTGGCCCGTTATCAGTTTTCAATTCAAGTGGGCGTCCCATCGAAGCAAAGGTACGAATGCAATGGTTAATAACATGCTTTACAGTTTCACCCCGTTGAGGGGAGGCCATAATAAATCCAGAATATGTGTCTACGGTAACATGGAGAAATTTCCATGGGGCAAATGGGGCAAATTGGGTAACATCCATCTGCCAAACAGAAGCTCGTGCCAATCCTCTGGGATTAACTCCCATGGGGAGAGATGAGCCCTGCTTACTACAAGTAGGGCATTGTTGTATAATAGCAGAAGCTTCAGTGGAGGAAAGTGAAAATTGCTTCCTCAAGGCTTTTGCATTTTGATGAAAATATGAATGACTGTCCCAAGGGGTAAGGGGAGAGAGTGCTAACACACTTTTACTAGCATCATCAGCTAAGGCATTACCTTCTGATATGGGCCCTGGAAAAGGCTGATGACTTCGAATATGGGCAATAAAATAAGGATGCATACGATGTTCCACACAATGCTGCAAGGAAGAAAACAGTGACAGCAAGTGCGGCTCCACTGCAGGAGAAAGATAGGAGTCAAAAATATTCATGACAATTTGAGTAACATACAGAGAGTCAGAAATGAGATTAAAAGGGGCATCTTGTAATTTGGTGAATGCTAAGATGACAGCAGCAAGTTCAGAACGTTGTGCAGAGGTTTGAGGAGAAGTGTGATAAACAACCCATTCTCCATTAATTTGATAAGCACAAGAACCATGATTTTTGGAGCCATCAGTAAAAACTGTAATGGCACCCTGTAGAGGGTGAGTAGATTGCATTTGATTCCAACGGACAGGGATGGTTTGTAATAAAACAATTTGATAGTCAGGAGGACAATGGCAAGAGATAGCACCAGGCCAATCAATCAAAGCCATCTGCAAGTCATGGGATAGTTGGAACAAATTTTGCCAAACTTGCAAGGGCACAGGGATATACAATGTGGACGGTTCTGTGCCCTTCAATGAATTTGCACGTTTGCGGCCTTTATGAATTAAAAGAGACCACAAAAATATCTACTACTTAGAGTTGCACGAGGGGTATGTGGTAAATGAAGCCATTCAACAATTAGTAATTTATTATCTTTTACCTGCGCTAATGCAGCAGTAGGAAGAGAAGGAGTATTCAAAAGAATCATTGAAAGGGGAAGATCAGACATGCATCTATCGACCCAGGTGAGAGATAACGCGTGATTCACAAGAGAAAGAACTGATTGCTGCTTGGGTGTCAAAGAAATAGGATCCGAAGGGGTTTTTCCTCCTGCAAGGGCAGAAAAAAGTGGGGCAAGTTGTTGGGTGGTTAAACCCATATAAGGGCGTGCCCAATTAATAGTTCCAAGATATTGTTGAAGCTGCACAAGAGTGGTTTTTGCTGGGAGAACTAGTTGTGGCAATATTGGAACAGCCCTAGCGGCCATAATTTTAAAACCCAAATATGAATAGGGTAGCACCTTTTGGATTTTTTCCGGAGACACAGATAGTCCGTATGAGGCTAAATGGGCAATAAGACAGTCTAAAACTCGTTGTACGTGAGAATGAGGTAGAGAGGAAGAAAGCAAAATATCATCCATATAATGTAAACAAAGGAAATCAGGATACTGAGTGCGAAAAGGAGTCAAAACACAATGAATATAATGCTGGCACATAGTTGGACTATTCAGCATCCTCTGAGGGAGAACTGTCCATTGATAACGAGAGGCAGGAGAATAAGAATTCAAAACAGGGATAGTAAAAGCAAACAATTTACGATCCTTTTGTACTAAAGGAATGGAAAAAAAGGCATCCTGCAAATCTATAACAAATAAGGTGTGATCTCTTGGAATAAGATTTGGGTTAGGTAGACCACACTGCAAAGGACCCATTGGTTCAATAATAGAATTCAGAGTTCTGAGGTCCTGTAATAATCTCCACTTGCCAGATTTTTTCTTAATCACAAACACAGAGGTATTATATGGACTGGTAGAAGATTCTATACGGCCTTTGAGGAGTAAATCCTGCACTAATTGTTGTAAAGCAACAAGCTTTTCATTTGAAAGAGGCCATTGATCTATCCAAACAGGAGTGGAATTTGTAAGAGTCAATGAAAGTGTGGGGATAGACATAACTAAAAAGATAAGACAGCCTGAAGCTGAGATAGCAGGTCGCGGCCCCACAAATTAGTATGAAGAGGAAGGACAACTGGACGTATACGTGCCGTAACAGATGACTCAGGAGTAGAGGCAAGCAACCATGCAGAACTTCGTTTAGCACATTGAATGCCACCAACTCCCCTAATGGCTGGAGAGGAGGAAAGTGGCCATTGTGAGGGCCATTCAGACTCTTTGATAACAGAAATGTCTGCTCCCGTATCTAAAAGACCAGAAAAAGAAACACCATCAAGGAAAATAGTAAGCATAGGTTTAGATGGAGAAACATGAGTAGTAAAAAAACATGTCAGGAGAGGCAGAAACACGATCTGAAGAAAAATTGTGAGAAACAGTGAAAAGAGAAGCCACCTCCTCTCCCACTTTTATTGTTAAGCTATGGTCTGGAACACAAACCAGAGCAAGAGAGGGGAGGTCTTGTGATGTAACAAGGGAAGGAGAAGCAAGTACACCTCGAGAAATAAGATCCTGATGAGGAAATAAAAGTAATGGGAGAGTAGAAGAAACATTACAATTAGAGAAATCCAGGGGTAAAAAATAAGTGAGTCCAGGAATTTCTAATAAAACCTCTTTAGCAGCTTGTACCACAGTAGCAGCAGAAAAGGGAGTTGATGGTGAAGGGGGTGTGACCTTAAAAAAGGGGCTGGTCACTTGCCCCCCCATCAGTTTCCCGAAGGTGTAACAGGAGCTGATTTTGGAGGCACAGGATTAGATCGACACTCACGCACCCAATGAAATCCTTTCCCACATCGCGGACAGACTGTTTTTGGGCGAGTAGGAGCTGGATTAGTGCTTCCTGCAAGGGAGTGACATTGAGCGCGAAAGTGGCCAGGTTTACCACAATTAAAGCAATTGCCATTACGAGGAGTCTGAGAAGCTACCAGAGCAGAGGCTAATTGCTGCATTTGAAAGGTGGTGGTTCCAACTGTGCAACAAGCCTGCAAGTAATCAGCCAGATCTGCCTCAGGGCGAGTACGCACAGAAGCTAAAGCCTGCTTGCAATCTGCATTAGCATTTTCAAAGGCTAGCTTTAGCAACACCTCTTTTCGTGCAACTGGGTTAGAGATTTCTTTAAACAAGGCAGATTGCAGCTTCTCAATGAATGAATCATAAGATTCTGAGGGAGCTTGTCGGATGGCCACGAAAGAAGAGCGAGAGACAGTGGAAGGATCATCTAATTTAGTGAAAGCAGACAGAGCACACTCACTGGAGGCTGTTAGCACAGGAAGTGGGAGGGCAGTTTGCGCAGCTACTGTAGAAAAATTTCCCTGGCCAATTAAGTGGTCTATTGTAACAGCTAAACCAGCTGGCAGGAGAGGTAATTTGATCACAGCTGCTCTGCGGAATTCAGCTTCCCATACAACAAACTGAGTGGTGCTTAATACAATTTTAGCTATCGTGTGCCAATCACAGGGGATCATGGTATAGATAGCAGAAAGGGAAGCGAGGAGCTCCTGGGCATATGGACTACAAAGACCATAAGTAGTAACAGCAGACTTAATATTTTTTAGCAAATTAAAAGGTAAGGGAGTAAAGACTGGGTTAGCACCAGTAAGATCAACTGGATAGGCAGAGGCAGTTATTAAGTCTTCAGCAGATGTGAGAGTTCCCTGTATATGAGCCTGAAGAATTCCCTGATGAACAGGAGACAGGGCGGGGGGAACAGATGAATAGTCCTGACATAAACAACACGAGTATCAGGGGAAACATCAGAAGAAGAACTGCAGGGGGCAGTAGGAGTCATAGAGGTTGCATAGGGAGGAGGTAACGCCAGAAGAGAATGTTCTGAGTCAGAAGGAGAAGTAGAAGGAGGTAAATCTTGAAAATGGACTTGCAAACAAGCAAGAACCGTCTTCCACGTAAGGAGAATTTGGGAAGGAGCGCTAGGCTCCTGATGAAAGTATGAGCCAAGTTTAATCCTTTTAGATATTTTTAATGATCCCCTTAATGGGTAGGCGGGACAATGAGCCCAAATAAATATTAACAATTTTTTCAACTCCTTACGTGAAGGCAATTTATGAGTTTTTTTAGTTGCATAATTGAGGCCCTGACAATTACACCAAGCTCGTCAAGATGAGCAGCCTGTCCCTTGGAGAATTCTTTCCCCATACTCACAGGAGGTCGGTTCTTTGTAGAAAAAGAAGCCACGGGTGCGCGAGATGAGTATGAGGGCGTCAGGGATGTCGTAGTCATACGACACCGGCCCGAATCACGTCGGGGTCACCACTTGAAGCATTTAGCTATACCCCAATCAATGGCGGATCCTTCACGATAGCCGAATTAAAGAAAACATGCTGCCAAGCACATTTCTTGGGGTGAAGCGACCCAGACAAAGGGCTGCCTTCCCTTTTTATTACCTGTTACAGTGGGCGGTTACACAAGGCATCACATGGTTCAAACAGCCAATGACAAGGTTATACCTGTAGCCAATGACAAAGCTTACACCTGTGGCCAATGGCAAAGCTACACCTGTGGCCGGTAGATTCAAATCTTGGTACAACTTTCCTCCACCTATCAGCCCCTCCCTCATTTCCTGTTGTTCCAAAACCTCATGGTCAAGCCTCATGGTCTTTTGTGTTCCTTTGTTTCCTTTGTTCCAAGCCTCATGGCAGTTTCTTTGTCCCACCTATGCTCCGTCCAGCTCTTACACGATCCTAGGGCATAGGCCATCATATCAACATTGCCTGAGTTCTGGCCCCCTTTTTATGACTTCTTAGAAAAATAGGTTCTTTCCTGTTTTGCTAGTTATCTTCTATTACAGATGTTTTCTTCTTCCTTTTCCCACTCTTAAGACCCAGCTATTTTTCCCTACGTGTTTCTTTTACATCCTTTCTTTATGCTCTCCTTTCCTGGTTCCCATATAGTATAGTTTTTGGTAAGCTTGTTTGTCCAGGCAGTAAGTTTCCACTGCAGCAATTCAATTTAAATTTCTCTTTCAATATTAAATTTTTGAAGACCTTTCCTTTACTTCTATCAAATCCCCCTTTTAATTTTTATTACACTGAAAGGTCTTCATTATCATGCTTAGAAAATCATATAACCGTTAACTGTATAACTTCTTCTTTTCCTAAGGCTTTCCTAAAGCTTTTCCTACAGCTTTGGTTAAAGTAGATGCACATAAAGGAATACATTGCAGACATGCACAACGCATAAGTCCTATAACCACTAAAAAAATTAGGCCAAGAAACATTTGTCTTAACCATTCAGTGTTGGGAAACCAATTAGTTAACCAACCCCAATTGCTCCATATATTTTCATACTTTGGTTCAGGAGCTTTAGCCACTTTTCTGATTCCTTCTGAATATCCATTACTGCTTCATAATTGTCATCTACCTTTAAATCCCACAAACAAAATTTTACCTTTATTTCCCAAGTTGCTCTGGTGTGTTGTCTTCAGTAATATTAGAATTAGAATCCACCCCTCATGATTATTTCACAATATTTCACACCCACAAATTGATCCACAATCACAACAATAATAACAGCAACAGCAATCACAGTGACAATAACAAAAGATATACATTTACCACCTAATTCTTACAATTTACAATTCTATGTTTTCAGTTTCTAATGGTATGCCTTCTGTCTCAGTTATTGGTTTTATTTGTAACAAACCACTTTTACTTCTCTCATGAGTCACCACCAACATCTTTGTTTTTCATCTGGAGTCACCTGAAATTCTAATAGAGATATTCAAATTAGGTAGGGATTCTGGTCCAATACCCATTCAAGTCCTTTTAAACGTGGCTTTCAGTCCTTGTCCTGGAATGACCGTCCAGCCTCTTTCAGGTCCAGTCACCACCTTCGCTTGTGTGTAGTGAGTCCAACCCTTCTCAGCCCTCCAGACAGCAGATTCAATATAAGAAACTTCCCTTCTTTGGTTGTAGAAGTTCCTCCTTCCATTTATGAATCACCACCCAATGTCCCGGCTGGATCTTATGGACTGGAAATTCCAAAGGAGCTGTTTGCACCACCAAGCCTTCCTGTCAAAGAGAAGACAGAGGCCCCAGTACTTGTTCTACATATAGCTATTTGTCTCCCTCCTTTGGGAGCCTTAACCCTTTATTAACCCTTTTACATATCAAACATCCCTCTGTAGCCCTTTGGGCTATCCCATAAATTCCAAGGGTAGCATAGAATTTCAAATACATGTCTACCTGTGCTGGACCAGTATGTATGTAACCATCTGGCCAGAGCACATATAAGTAGCATTTAAGGGGTTAAATGCTGTCTCCTTAAGAGATGGCTTCTGGGAAATGTAGTTTAGTTGTTACATGGTTATATCTGTGTTCTAATTGGTCAGTTCTATGTCTTAACTAGCCATTGGGAGGGGCTTCAATGTTTTATGACAGGATTTCCTGGCTATGTGCCAGCATGTAAAGTTTTGTGTAATACAGACACGTGGTTCCTTTGCTCCAACAAACATGAGGTGAATCTACATTTAATTTTTTACACCACAAGAATGGAAAGATTATGATACTGCCTCAGAAGAACTCTTCTTAACTGTAAGTTATTGTTTGGAGATTCCTGAAGAATAAATAATCCGAATATTAATCTGTCTTTGGAGTTAATCTGTCTGTGACAAACAGGAATAAAGCAGATCTCTTGTTTGGATCAGAACAGTAAAAAATTAAAGCTAGTAGATTGCAACCTTGCTAAGAGTAAACAGGATTTAATTCTCTTCCATGAAAAGAAACAGCATTTCTGACGTTTCTTCTGGCCGTCTATTGTAGAGAGACAATTCAGAGATGAAGAGGCATGTAATTAGCTCTTCACATGCCTGGTTAACTGGCTGCTTGCTAGCAACATTCCCAGAACTTCCTGCATGCCAATTTCATCTGCCTGCATTAGGGAAACTAACTTCTAAAAGACTCTATCTTCTTCTATTCTGAGAAACTCAGCATTTCAAAGTGGAAAAAGAATCGCATCCGTGTATTAGCTAGCTACCAAACTGCTTTCAAAGAGTTCTGTCCTTTGTCTCAGCAAGCTCAGCAAACCATTGGGGCCTCTAACTAGCCATAAAAAAGCAATAAATTGTCATGACAACCAGGCAACTGGTGGGTGAAAGCTGATTCCTAACCCAGTCACCCCCTCCCCTTGGAATGCAGAGAGAGAAATGTTTCAAGCTTGTATTTAACAATACAGGCCAGCCTTTCTCTGGAAAGAAGAATAGAAAACCCAGAGATAGAAAGAAAATATCAAAATTGAGTTCTTTACAAAGTAGAAAAATACCTAAATTGGTACCCAATTTATGGGAAAAAAATGCTTAAGATCCCAGAAAATTTACAGCTCATTAAAAGGGATTAAACAGTGAAAAGTCTATGTTAAGCATAGTCTCAGTGCAGCAGCGCCCTCTGGTGGCCAATCTGCAAACAAAGCCTGAATTTAGACAGTCTGCATATAAGTGTTGAAGCCATAGGAACCTTGGGAGGAAGTGATCATGCAATATTGGAATTCAACATTATGGAAGCACAAGCAATAGAACACAGTCAAACTAGAGTCTTGGACTTCAAGAGAGCTAATTTCAATAAACTTAGAGAGGGTTTGGGAAGGATTCCATGGATGAGAATCCTCCAGGGGAAAACAACTCAAGAGGCTTGGGAAATTTTGAAAAGTGACATAATAAAGGCCCAGTCTAGCACAATACCAACAAAGAGGAAAAATAACAGCTCTCAAAAGAAACTAGCATGGCTGCATAAAGAACTCTCTGATCAATTGAAAGATAAAAAGGACAAGTATAGAAAGTGTAAAGAAAGACACATAACTAAGTCAGAATATCAGCAAATAGCCCGAGCCTGCAAAGACGAAGTGAGGAAAGCTAAGGCTCAAAATGAACTAAGGCTTGCGACCAAAGTCAAAAATAACAAAAAAAGCTTCTTTCAACATGTAAAAAACAAGAAAAAAGTGAAGGAAATGATTGGTCCATTAGTGGGTGAAAGTGGCAAGAAGGTGACAAGCAACAGGGAGAAAGCAGAACTATTTAACTCGTTTTTCGCATCTGTCTTTACACAAAGGGAAAAAACAGACCAACCTATCAAAAATAGTGCCATAAAAAACAAAATAGAAATACAAGTTAAGATAGGCAAGAAAATGGCAAGTGAACACCTGTTCAGCCTAGACGAGTTCAAATCACCAGGACCAGATGGATTACACCCCAAGGTTCTTAAGAAACTGGCAGATGTGATCTCAGAACTATATTTTTCAAAGATCTTGGAGCACTGAGGAACTACCAGAGGACTGGAAAAGAGCTGATGTAGTTCCCATCTTCAAAAAAGGGGGAAAAAAGGACCCAGGAAATTACAGACCTATCAGCCTGACCTCAATACCTGGGAAGATTCTGGAAAAGATAATCAAACAACGAATCAGCGAACACCTAGAGGCAAACAAAGTCATTACTAAAAGCCAACACAGGTTTGTCAAAAACAGATCATGCCAGACAAATCTTATTGCATTCTTTGACCAAGTGACAAAATTAGTGGACCAGAGGAATGCTGTGGATATAATTTACTTAGACTTCAGTAAGGCATTTGACAAAGTAGACCACAACCTATTACTTGATAAGATAGAAAAATGCGGGTTAGACAGCATCACCACCAGATGGATCTGTAGCTGGCTGACCAGCCATACTCAGCATGTGGTCCTCAATGGAACCGCATCTACATGGAGGGAAGTGTGTAGTGGGGTGCCCCAGGTCTCTGTTCTGGGCCCAGTGCTCTTAACATCTTCATCAACGATCTGGACAAGGGGATAGATGGGGAAATCATCAAATTTGCAGATGACACCAAGCTGGCAGGAATAGCCAACACTCCAGAAGACAGGCTTAGGATACAGGAGGATCTGGACAGACTTGAACACTGGGCGCTATCTAACAAAATGAAATTCAATGGTGAAAAAAGTAAGGTTCTACATTTAGGCAAGAAAAACCAAATGCACAGGTATAGTATAGGGGGTACCTTGCTCAATAGTAGTAACTGTGAGAGGGATCTCGGAGTCCTAGTGGACAATCATTTAAATATGAGCCAGCAGTGTGCTGCAGCTGCCAAAAAAGCCAACACAGTGCTAGGCTGCATTAAGAGAGGGATAGAATCAAGATCACGTGAAGTATTAATACCACTTTACAATGCCTTGGTAAGGCCACACTTGGAATACTGCATCCAGTTTTGGTCACCGCGATGTAAAAAAGATGTTGGGACTCTAGAAAGAGTACAGAGAAGAGCAACAAAGATGATTAGGGGACTGGAGGCTAAAACATATAAGGAACGGCTGCTGGAATTGGGTATGTCTAGTTTAACAAAGAGAAGGATGAGAGGGACATGATAGCTATGTTCCAATATCTCAGGGGCTGCCACAAAGAAGAGGGAGTCAAGCTCTTTTCCAAAGTGCCTGAAGGCAGGACAAGAAGCAACAGATGGAAACTAACCAAAGAGAGAAGCAACCTAGAACTAAGGAGAAACTTCCTGACAGTTTGAACAATTAACCAGTGGAACAACCTGCCTCCAGAAGCAGTGACTGCGCCAACACTGGAAGTTTTTAAGAAGAAACTGGACAGCCATTTGTCCAAAATGGTATAGGGTTTCCTGCCTGAGCAGGGGGTTGAACTAGATGACCTCCAAGGTCCCTTCCAACTTTATCATCATTATTATTATTATTATTATTATTATTATTATTATTAGCACCCTAGCTTTCAATCTGCTTGTGTATAAGCTACCCAGTCACCCCCCTAGACCAACATTAGAAGAAACAAAGTTGGAAATAACCTTCAGTAGAACCACAGGCTTCACAGCCCAGGTTGGAATTTTGACTTCGGACAAGCAGATCCTTAAAAATTCCAGAACGACTTACAGCCTCATGGCCCTAGGAAGAAAGATTTAGCTGACCTTTTGTTTCCAAGTGAAGCTTAGGCAGAGCGCTGTCTGGTGGCAACCTGCAAACAGCAAGATTGTATTTATGCTACCAGCAGACAGTGTACCCCCGGTGGCTGATCTGAAAATAACAGGCTTGCCTGTACCTACGCAGACACCGCACCCCGGTGGCTGATCTGCAAATAACAGGCTTGCCTCTACCCACGCAGACAGTGCACCCTGGTGGCCAAAGAGTGAACTTCACTGAAGTCTTTACCCATGCAGATAGTGCACCGTGGTGGCCAAAGAGTGAAATTCACTGAACTCATTCAAAACATCTAGGAAATCTTCTGAGCCTGCCCTAGTCATGGCAGAGTGCCCTATTGAACCAGAAGTGCTGGTCCAACCAACTAACCTCGATTTGTATGCATAACCCGATGTCCATAATTTGGAAAATGAAGAAACATCTCAGAAACCTTATGACTTGAGGCAACAAAGAAAGCCTACTGAAGTCATGTGGTCGAGCCTGATGGTGAAATGGGATATGCTCCATCAATGTCATAAAGAATCCTGGGAGAAGCTGTGGAGACTCTGCAACGCATCCCAAGATAAGCTTTCCCCAAGGCGCATTCGTTCTTTGGAAGAGGATATGGACAGGTGTTTCCTAAAATGTACTGATTATGAACGCCATCTCATAAACATCCAGTTGCAACCAGGAGATCCAACACTCAAAGAGGAAATACAATGCCTCAAGATGTTAAACAAAGAAGATTAGAAGCTACTTCAAAGCAGCAAGAAGTCTCTCCAAGCCAAACTTCAGGCGAAGGACACACCGAACGAGAAGGCCGAGTCTGAAGTGTCCCATTGTTCGCATGCACCATCCCAGCGATGTTTCAATGCCTTATCAATGCAAAGAACAGAACAATTATATTTCCCTAAAGGATCTTAAAGGCAGAAAAGCAGGCCCAGTTTTTCTTAATAGCCCCAAGCAGAAACTAAGCAGGCCAGCTCTGTATAAATGCAGATTTGATAATCCCATTCAGAAAGACTGACGCCCCATTCATGAGCAAATATTACCTGCAGAAACCCATTCAAGACAGGATCTTTTGAAATCCCTTGCAGCAAAACTGATAAAAACTGGGTTTTTTATGGTATGTTGTTAGCCGCTCCGAGTCCCCTGGAGAGGAGCGGCATACAAACCCAAATAAAATAAATAAAATAAATAAATAACAATAGCAGAGTGATAGAATTAGAACCGGCAACCCCTCACCCCAAAAAACCAACACAGGACATAGCCATCAGCCACACCCCCAAAGAAGCAGGACATGACCTTTAGGACATAATAGGATTAACCCACCACCATCAGAATACCAAAAGGACACACTCAAAAGCTCAGGAACAAAAGCTCAGGAACAGGAACAACTCCAAACACAAAAGCCCAAGAAGGTATAAAAACCCACCACTCTCAGCACCATGTGGTCAGCCTCCCCAGAAACATGCTGCTGTCACTGAAGTTTCTGGCAACTAAATAAACAAGAACCTTCTTTCTAAAGGAGTCCCCATTTTGTTTATTCCTGGCTTGGACTGGACCCTGATGAAGATTTTTCTTTCGACTCAGCCTTGTGCAAGCAAGACCTGTATTGTAAACAAAGTCCTGGACAAACGATCATTCAATTTTCTCAGGCTCATTCAACATATATAAACATTCATATTTGGTTCATTTAGTTCATAGAGACCGTAATCCTTATAAATACTTATAAATATGCACAGAAAAAACAACCTTGCAAACAGATCTGCATCTAATTCATTTTGCAATTATATCTCTGTAAGTATGCACAGTTAATGGTAAAAAGAACTATGCAGTTAATATTGAAGAGTTAAAACAAGTACAGTCTATATAGAGAAGAGATAATAAATGCTGAGTTGTAGTGATTTGTCCCCCCCTTCTCTCTCTCTCTCCAGCATAACAAAGGGAACTGCCGACAGCCTACGCTACTCAGCAGAACTAACCATAGTAATTTCTCAACCAAGTAAATCTTTGTTTTCCAAAGTCTTCTCTTCTCTCCAAGTCCAGTTTTTTCATCTATTCACTTATTTTCCTGTGGGTACAATTCTGTGCTTGTTTAGGTTTTTTTTAATCTTTTGAAGATATTATTTCTGATCATTGGTAAGGAGAGAGATACAATTCCAAGCATTGTTTGAGTCCTTCACCAGGTGAGACCAATATATTTGAAACACCGCATTCCTCCAAATCCGATTTTTCAAATTTTGGATTTCAAATTTCAGCAACATTGCAGAAGTTCCTCATTTCTTGCCTTTTTGTGGATGAGTACTATATCTACTTTGTCAGACACATGATTTGAATTACAATTATACAATATTACAGTTATTCCAGAAATAAGTGAAAAGAAGTTAGTATGCCTTTATTTATTGAACAAAATTTATATGCTGCCTCATCAAATAACACTAGTCGACTTGTAACAACAATAAAACATACTTCGCTTTCTTTTTTTAGCCATTTTTTCCTTCCTCGGTTACCTTCCTCTAGAAAACAGTGATTTAATTGTAGATCACATTTTGGGCTAGTTTTGGGGAAGAATATAGTCTAGAACCAGTAGATACAAAGCTGGCTCTACCACACCCCTGAAATGACACATTTTGGGGCATTCTGGTGTTTAGATTTATACCTATGATGCCTTTTTTGGTTTACTTCCTTCAGCAGTAAAGCAGGTCCACTGGCCTAGTTTATGCCTTGCATGATAGCCATTACAGACATTATAAAATGCTCTGCCCAACTGGATTCACTCCAGTGGAAATTCATTTTCAGTACATTGAAGTTTGCAGTATAACAGTTTTTTTTAAAAAAAGAATTGTACTGAGTTCTACGCTTGTCAGTTCAACATAATGCATGTTATTTACCTCTTTATATATTATTTAAATACTGCATTAGGTTGTAGTCTCAATTTACCTTAATAGAAAAAATATCCTTTTGTTGTCTTAAACTTCTAGTTGTATTCTCAGACAGGATTTTTAAAAAAGGACAGGGATTTTCTTCTCTTTCGGTACCTGTTTTTTCTTTCTCTCTGCATAAGAAATAAAGTTAGCTGTCCTGGGATAAAAATAAATGCTAGTTCAACAAAGCTCTGTAAATATTCATGCTGAAACATGAAATGAGAAGAGCTGTATTATAATAATAATAATAATAATAATAATAATAATAACAACAACAACAACAATAAAGTTGGAAGGGACCTTGGAGGTCATCAAGTACAACCCCCTGCTCAGGCAGGAAACCCTATACCATTTCGGACAAATGACTGTCCAGTTTCTTCTTAAAAACTTCCAGTGTTGGAGCATTCACCGCTTCTGGAGGCAGGTTGTTCCACTGGTTAATTGTTCAAACTGTCAGGAAGTTTCTCCTTAGTTCTAGGTTGCTTCTATCTTTGGTTAGTTTCCATCTGTTGCTTCTTGTCCTGCCTTCAGGTGCTTTGGAAAATAGCTTCACTCCATCTTCTTTGTGGCAGCCCCTGAGATATTGGAACACTGCTATCATGTCACCCCTCATCCTTCTCTTCATTAGACTAGACATGCCCAATTCCAGCAACTGTATAAATAAAATTGAGTAGTGAATTAATAGTTATTTCAGGTTAATTAGAATACCATTTTTCAGTGATGTTTGTATGAACTAAAGTGTGGTGAATTGCTGGAAAAAAATGCCTCTTTGAATTCAGGGAATGTAATACTCAGGTTTATTTCCCAGAAGGATGGAGTTATTATTTATTTATTTAGTGTATGTCATACAAGGCCAGGGAGGCTACAATGTTATGCACATGGTAGAAGTCCTGACAGCCAACAGTCACTAGTCGGTTTGTTGCACCGGTGTGCCACAAGAGGGTGAACTAGCTTCACACTGGCTGGCCTGCAGTGTTCTCAGAGGAAGTAAGCTCATTTAGGGCTTTCCTCCACCACTCCTCCGCCAATTGCATAAAGGCAGATCCAGTGCTGGTTCCAGCTCCCTGCACAAAACGCAGCCAACATTTTCCCACCACCAGAATGGTGGTACATACTGTATTTATCCACTCAAACAATACTTTTGAACTTTTAGGTGGGCAGGAGCTTGGGACAAGAGACGGGAACTCACCCTGTGACTCAAACCACCAGAGTGCTGGCAATTGCTCAGCACATCCTGCATCATTAAGCCTCTGCACCACTGCATCCCCAATAAAGGCTAGACTGATATTGGAGAAACGATACAAAGGTATATTACTGGGGCAAATGGAATTAACATTTTTTTTTCTGGAAATAGGGAATTGCTCTCTCCCTTGGTTGAACTAAAAAAAAATTGTGTTCTTCCATATGTCTTACTGTTGATAGAAATAAAAGAAAAGTCTTCAGAATTTAATATTGAAAGAGAAATTTAAAATTGAATTTGTGCAGTGGAAATTTACTGAGTGGAGAAGCTATGATGGGAAACAGGAAAGGTTAACATAAAGAAAGGATATAAAGGAAATATGTAGGCAAAAATAGCTGGATTTTAAGAGTGGGAAAAGGAAGAAGAAAACATCTGTAATAGAAGATAACTAGCAAAACAGGAAAGAACCTATTTTTCTAAGAAGTCATGAAAAAAGAGGGCCAGAACTCAGGCATCTGAGCATGCGCAATTAATTGATTAATATTAACTGACACACCTTGCATAAATTATCTCCTAATTTTAATGTACATGTGATGTATGAATTAGTATGTAGCAGGAAATATGTAGGAGGCAGTCGGAAAGAGTATAACCTCATAGTACCTCAGCCAATGGAGAAAGAGAAGGGATGTGGCGGCTGGGACAAGGGATGTATAAAGGAGGAAATATTTTGGGTTAAAACCTTGGAGAGAACCAAGCTTTGATAGCTTCTCTCCCCGCTTATTGCAATAAACGAAACAAAAGGCCTTCACTGTGTCTTGGCTGGTTATTGGTCAGGCGAGCTTGCCTCTAGTCACGAAGGAAAGTAGCCAGGAGCACATAACAGCCTTGGGGGCTCATCCGGAATTTGCATCCGTTCCATCTTTGGCAGCCGGGGATATTCGAAAGGGGAGTGCGCACCTGGGTAAGTTTTTCCCAGCCCTAAAGGTCGGATTGCCCCTGCTCAAACAAGGAGGAATCGGAAATCCTGAGAAAAAAAGCCAGGACCCAGTGAAAACCTAAGGGAAAGTCGGCCGACTAAAACAAGGACTTCAACTCAGCCTGACAGGTAAGATACCAGAGGGTTATCTCTATATCAGAGGGGTATTAATGGGCAATAAGAGTTTGAAGAGGAGGGATGCCTCCCTGGCCAGTGTGCCAGCCAATAAGGAAAAAGAGGAAAGGTATTTACATTCTGGAATGAACCCCTTTAGGGAGATGGGAATCCCTTAGGGAGAATGTTGAAGTATTTTAAGTCAATGCTTTAAACCAGGGCTTTTCAACTGGTGGTACGCGTACCACTTGTGGTACATTAACGAGTGGCAGGTGGTACACAGCCCTGCCTAGCCAAGTGTAGTGGGGGAGGGAAAGAGCCAGCGCAGGCAAGGACTTACTGTGAGAGAGTCCCCCGGAGCTGCAGAGTGGCTGGGGCAAGGCAAAGGCCCCAGGCTCACTTCTGGCTCACCCTCCCCCATGAGAAAGGAGGAGGAGGGGGGTGGAGACAGGACAAGCTATAAAAGGAGGCAGTTTGGGAGGGAGAGAAAAAAAAGAGGCAGCCCTGGGAGGAGGTGGAGTCAGCTTTAGCTGCACTGAAGGGGAAGGAGGAGGGTGGGGGGCAGAGGAGATCAAGCAGGCCAGCCATGAGCTGATCTACAACTTCTGTGGCAGCCACCTGTGCTGGCAGCAACAAACAGGCAAGAAATGCAGCAGGGGAGGGGTTGCCCTCCACAAGGAATGAAGAAAGGTAGCATCAGCTGGAGGTGAGACATGGAGGGAGGGAGATGGAGAGTGGAAGGATTCTTATGTGCTTTTGTGACTTTGAAGTTCTGGGATTTGTGCAATGAGGGCTTTGTGTTCTTAAGGAGTATTTGGCCATTTCTATTTGGCTGATGGCTGATGTCTCCTGTTAGCTTCTATTGCTCTGCTATTGTTAGCTGTAAGTTTTGTTGCAAGGGATTTTGAAGTATTTTTCTCCTGAATGGATTTTGCCTGTAGCATTCCTTTACTTATGAATGGAGCCATTTGGCAAGGCTGCCTTAGCCAGTACTTACTACATTTTTTTTCTTAAGTGCCGGCTAACTTTCTTTTCTAGCCAGTAGTTAATTCTTAAAGGGCCTTTCTAAGCTAGTTCACTCAGCAGCTTGTCTTTTCTGTTTCTGGAGGTTTTTCTTTGATGAATAAATGGAAGAGAGAAAATATGGGGGGGGGTGTTCAAATTCTTCCTTCAGAAGGAGATGGGAATGAGAAAGAGGGAGGCAGGGAAGGAGGGAGGGAGGGAAGTCCTGCCTTAGCACTTGGCCACCAGCAGCCCTGCCATTGACTTTGCTTGTCAAAAGGTTGCAAAAGGGGATCACATGACCCTGGAACACTGTGACCATCATAAATATGAATCAGTTGCTAAGCATCCAAATATAAATCACATGACCCTGGGCATGCTGCAACGGTCATAGGTGTGAAAAATGGTCATAAGTCATTTCAGTGCAATTGCAACTTTGAACAGGTTTTTTGTTTTTTTTTGGGTCATCAAGTTTTTGACACCTTGCCAGGTGGTACTCGAATATTGCCATATCCTAAAAGTGGTACAATCGGTGAAAAGGTTGAAAAGCCCTGTACTATATCACATGGTCCAAAATGTTCTTCACATCCAATACATCTTACACAGTCAATACAATGGAAACAACAGCAACAATCAACATGGCATTTACAGTCACAGTACCAACACATTTAAACAGGAATTTTACGAATTGTCAATTTAAGCGAGTCGTCACCCGGAACACAGGTCCACTGTACTTTTGGTTCAGCTACTGGTCCCTTCACTTGTGTATAATGAGTCCACCCTTTTTCTTTCATCTAAACTGCAGTTTCAGAGGTCAGCAACACCTGGAATGGTCCTTCCCACTTAGGTTGCAGTTTCTCCTCCTTCCACGTTCGGATCAAGATCCACAGTCCCACCTCAAACTTGTGGACAGGAAATTCCAAAGGGGGTGTTTGGATCAACAAGCCTTGTTTCCTGCAATGATCAAGATACTGCAACAGTTTATGTACATAATGCCTTATTACTTTATCCCTTGTTACTAAAGAATCCATGCAAATGTTTCCAGGCATAAATGACACACCATACAATAATTCATATGGAGACAATCCTAAATCTTTCCGTGGTTGCGTTCTTATTCGCAACAGTACTAAAGGTAAACATTTTATCCAGGTCATTTGAGTTTCCATCATCATTTTACTTAGTCCTAATTTTAGGCAAGCATTAGCTTGTTCTACCTTACCACTAGAGAGAGGATGCCAAAGAGTATGAAATTTCCAGGCAATGCCCAAGCTTTCCATTATATTTTGTAATATTTTTCCTGTAAAATGACTTCCTTGATCACTATGTATTTGAGTTATCAAACCATACCTCGGTATAATTTGTTCCAGCAATGTTCTGGTTGCATTTTTCACATTAGCATTTAATACAGGATAAGCCTCGATCCATCCAGTCAAATGATCTATTATTACTTACAAATACTTATAGCATCCTACTTTAGGTAGTTCAGTATAATCTAGCTGTATACATTGAAATGGACGAAATGGTGGAGGTCTCCCTCCTATAGGCTGTTTTCTCAGCACTTGTTTATTCACCTTTTTACAAATTAAACATCCTTCAGTAATTTGGGCAGCAATAGTATAAATACCAAAACAAGCATAAACTTTCAAAACTGTGTCTACTAAAGCTTGTGTTCCCCAATGACTTCCTTCATGTAGATGGCACAGCAGTTCCCTAGCAATTTCCTTGTTGATAATCTGTCTGCCATCTGGTAAGTACCATTCACCTTTTTCTCCCCTTTGTCCTCCCACCTTTTGAATCTTTATCAATTCCTTTTCATTAAACAATGGTAATGGTATATTGATTTTGATCTCTGGGATTAACGCATAACATTTTGTTATGTTTGCAGCCTTCTTTGCTTCTTCGTCCGCAAGTTGATTCCCAATTATTTCAAACGAATTTCCTTTTTGATGTGCATTTACATGTATCACAGCTATTCTTTTGGGGTTTTGTAAAGATTTTAAAATTTCAATAATCAAATGTTCATGAGCTAATTCCTTTCCTTTACTGTTAATCAGTCCTCTGTCTTGCCAAATTTTCCTAAATGTATGTACTACTCCAAAGGCATATTTAGAATCAGTATATACATTTCCTACTGTCCCTTCTAATAAAGCAAGGGCTTGATTTAAAGCATACAGTTCACAAGTTTGAGTTGACCAATTTGTCGGAAGACTGTCAGATTGCATTAAACTTTTACTGTTCCCATTTATGATAGCATAGCCGTTTTTCCTGCATTCTACCTCTACTCTAGAGGATCCATCGATTAAAAGTTCCTTAGCATTGTCCAATGGGGCTTCTTGCAAATCAGGCCTAATCTTTGTTTGTAAATCTATTACTTCTGAGCAAAAGTGTTCTGGTTCCATCTCCTTTTCCAAGGGTAAGTTGGACAAAAATTGAGCAGGATTAGTATTATGATTCGTGGTCAATATTAAATCACTTTGTTCCAACAGAATAGCTTCATAGTTTAAGATCCTTGAATCAGTTAGATCTTACTTGATGTGGGGTACTTACTACTAGTGCACCCCCAAAGGTTAATTTTCTGCTTTCCTGGACTAACAGTGCAGTAGCAGCAATAGCCTGAATGCAGATTGGCCATCCCCGTATTATGGGGTCCATTATTTTTGATAAAAATGCCACTGGTTTACATTGCCCCGCCCAACTCTGGGTCAAAACTCCAAAGGCAACTCCACTTTCAGCATTCACAAACAAATGAAATGGTTTATCTAAATTTGGTAAACTTAATACTGGAGCTTTTACCAATGTTGTTTTTAGCTTTTCCCAATCTTCTTCTTCTTTAGGTTCCCATGCTAACATCCATGGTTCATCTTCTGTTAGTTTAGCATACACATTTTTTGTCATCCCAGCATAGTTATCTATCCATAGTCTGCAATATCCCACTAGCCCCAAAAACTTTCTTAAATCCTTTTTTGTTTTTGGTAGTGTTTGTTGAACTATACCACTTATTCTATCTTCAGTAATTTTTCTACTTCCTTTACTAATCAAATGTCCTAAGTATTTCACTTCTTTTTCCACATATTGTAATTTCTTCTTTGATACTCTCAATCCTTGTTGCCCTAAAAAGTTTAGTAACAGGTCAGTCACATTCTTAATTTGGTTTTGTTTCTTTCCTGAAATTAACAAGTCATCCACACATTGTATCATATATGTGTCTGGTAATAGGCTAAATTTTTCCAAGACCTCTTCTAATACTTGTCCAAACAAATTTGGAGATTCAGTGAATCCTTGTGGTAACACCGTCCACTGATATTGTTGCTTTCTTCCTGTTTCTGGGTGTTCCCATTCAAAGGCAAATAGAGCTCTTGATTCTTTTGCTAAGGGACAAGCCCAGAATGCATCCTTCAAGTCTATTACACTAAACCACTGGTGTTCAACTGGTATATGTCCCATCAAAGTATAAGGATTTGGAACCACGGGATGTCTGGTTTTAACTATTTGGTTCAATAACCTTAAATCCTGAACCAGGTGAAAAGAGCCATCAGGCTTCTTTACTGGTAATACAGGTGTATTATATGGAGACATAGTAGATTCCAACAATCCACCTTTCACCAAAGTATCTATTACCGGCTGAAGTCCTCTTCGGCCTTCCATTGACAAAGGATATTGTTTTTGTTTTATTATTTCCTCTGGGTGTTTTAACTCAATTTTTAAAGGGGGTATTTGTAATCCTCCCCTATTTCCTTCTTTTACCAAGACTTCCTCATTAATATCTTTTTCATCTTCTATTGTCAATTTTCTAATTTTTATTTCACTAGAATTTAATTGAATGGTCATTCCAAATAAAGCTAAAGCATCTCTCCCTAATAAATTTATTCCTGCTTCTGGTACATATAGTGGCTGAACCAAAATCTTTCTCCTTTTTGGTTAGTTATTTCTACTTCTCTTATCTCTTGTACTTTGAAACTTTCTCCCTTCACTCCCAGCACCTTCACACTGTTATCATTTAACTGTAACCCAGGACATAAAACAGACATAGAGGTGCGAGCTGCTCCAGTGTTTACTAAAAATATCATTTCTTCTTTGTGTGGCCCCACCCTTAAGGTTATCAAGGGCTCCCGGTGGGGTTGTAGGTCGGGCCCCTGACACCCCTAGTACAAATGCTCTTCCTTCTCCTCTGTCAGTTTGTAGATTTGTTGTTTTTTCTTGAGATGGGGACAATCTTTTTTGAAATGTCCTCTCATGCCACATTGAAAACAAGTTCTTTCTTGGTTATAGTCATATCTTTGTCCACTTCCTCTTCTAAAGTTGCCATGTCCTCTTCCATAACTTCCTCTTTTCATGTGTCCTCTATACATTCCTCTAGCTTCTGGGGTCCACTTATTTTCTCCTGACTCTGTTTTATATGAGTTCCAAGTTTCCTTCTCCTTTTCTCCTTTTTGTTTTATTACTTGGTTTATTGTGGCAACCATCATTTTATTCTGTTGCCTAAATTTCTTTACATCTCTTTGTACATATACCTTCTGTGCTTCCTTTAACAAATCATCCACACTTTCCCCTGTCCATCCCTCCAATTTTTGTAGTTTTTTGCTTATATCTGGCCAGGATTTTACTACAAATTGTATTTTTACCAGAGGAGTATTTGCTGGGTCATCTGGATCAGTTCCAGAATACCTCCTCATTCCATCCTTCAGTCTTTGGAGAAATGCAGCTGGAGATTCTTCTTTTTCTTGTTCTATCATTAAGGCTTTACTCATGTTCTGTGCTTTTGGGACAGCTTCTTTTATTCCTCTTATCAATAATACTCTCATATCTTCCATGTTTTGTCTATCTGCAACATTATTATTATCCCAGTTTGGTCTTACTAAAGGAAACTTTACATCTGCCAAAATTTCCCCCTGTGCTTGGGGATTATGTTCCCTAGTCCAGACCAAATGAGCTGCTCTTTGAATTAACTGTCTCTCCTCTGCTGTAAATAATGTGCTCTGTGTTGTGGGTGTCTCTAGACCAGCTGGGGAAATGTCAGAGGATGAGGAGGAGCAACCAGGCCCCTCTGGGTGCTTTCCCCTCCCGGCAGGAGAGACAGAGAGGGAGGAGATTTGCATGCAGTCTGAGTCAGACTCTCAAAGCGGAGACTCAGATTTGGAACAGGAAAATTTATGGCTTGATCCGAGATTCCGAAGGTTTGATAGGCGGAGGTCTCAGTTACGTGGAAAAAGGAAGCCATGGGGGAAGTGACGTATCGGAAACTATATTAGAAGATAAAGGAGGGACTAATTCTTTGTCACGAGCAACGTTAATATCAAGGAGTAGCTTGATGCCTTGCGCAGTTCGTTTGAACTCAGTTTTCTGGTGTTTTTGGACTCTACGGAAGATTAATGAGCTCTTGGACAACCTGAGAGATAAAGAGTGAGTTAATTGGAAGGGAGGGAGAGCATGATTAAGCTGAATGTAAATAAATCAGACTTGGTCGTTCCGGCCAACAAAATGCCAGCAGCTTGCTTTGCAACGAATCTCTTGAAATGTGTTAAATAAAACTCTTAAAGAAATATTCCTGTGGATTTTACTAAGCTGAGAAGGGCCAGACATAACAGATTGCTCGTGACCCAGACGAAAATTAGTCCGAGTTTTCAGTACTGCGCAAGTCCAGTGACATCATGGAACAGCTTCTTGCGGATAATCCTGCTCTGTATCAACTAGTTCAAAGTCTCCAGCTACAAATTGGCAATTTGCAGCAGCAGATTCAGCAGGCTGCAGGAGCCCCAGCCGCAGCTCCAGCCCCCCCTCCCAGAAGAAGCAGGTGTTATTTAGCATTGCCTGATAAGTTTACTGGAGAGCGTAGTAAATTTCCAGCTTTTTTAAACCAATGCAGAACATTCATTGCTTCAACTCCAGCAGATTTCCAGCTTGATGAGACTAAAGTGGCTTTCATTTTAAGTTTGCTCTCTGGTCCAGCTGCTGATTGGTCATCTCCTCTGATAGACGGACAAGATCCTGTCCTGCGCAATTATGCAGGATTCTGCCAGCTGATGGAAAAAGAATTTGCTGACCCCCTTCGTAGACAAAATGCCACCAGGCGAATACGAGAGCTACGTCAAGGATCGCGCTGCGTAGCGGAATATATATCAGATTTTCGCCGCCTAGCTCAAGAAATTAATTGGAATGAAGAGGCTCTCATGGAAATCTTTCAAGATGGCCTGTCTTCCCAGATCTTGAATGAGTTTAGACATACTGTAATGCCCACGACCCTGGATGCCTTATATCAACATTGTTTGGCTATTGAGGCGCAAATGCAAGCCACGGATGCCCGCCTGGTCAAACAGATGATTCCAGTCACCGGAAGTGCCAAGCCAGTTCCTGCACCACGCAGAGGAGTTCAGACCCTACCTATCACTCCACCCATCCCGGCACCCAGACGTATTTTCCAACCATTGCCGGCTTACACTGAGAGGCGTCCTGTACCCATGGCCAGAGATGAGCCCATGGATCTGGGTGCAGCCAGATCTCGCTTGACCGAGGCTGAGAAGGCAAGACGGAGAGCTGAGGGATTGTGCCTGTACTGTGGAGAGATGGGTCACTTCGTCATGGCCTGCCCTCAGAAACGACGTGGTACGGCAGGTCCTACTCCTGTTCCAGCTCGGCCTCCCACTCAGCAGTTTCAAGCCACCTGGCCGGGAAACGGCCAGAGCCCGGCCTAATGGAAACGTTGGGTCGGGCAGGCGCCAAACCCAGTTCCAGTTCCGCAGACGAAGACCCCGGTCCTCCGAGACATTTGATCCTAGCAACCAATATATTTCTGGGAAACCATGCCCAGGGCATTCCGGCACACGCCTTGTTGGATTCTGGAGCCACCACTAATTTCATGGATGAAGCTTTCGCTCGTCAGCATGCCATACCTTTGTGCTCCGTTAAGCCGCCTATGTTGGTTGAGACAATCGATGGTCGTGAGTTGTTGTCTGGACCAATCAAGTTTATGACCCAGCCCATACGCCTGGTCATAGGACAACATGAAGAAGCCATCCAATTATATGTTACCAAGGGACTTCATTTCCCCTTAGTTCTCGGCCTAGCCTGGTTGAGAACCCATGATCCTTGTGTGGTGTGGTCCCAGAACTTTGTTTCATTTCCCAGTTTGCAATGCGTAGACCACGCACGCCAAGTTTGCGCAGCCCAGCTACCATCCCACCCTGACATCACCTTGCCGGCCGACCTAGCGGACTTTGCAGATATATTCAGTGAGAAAGAGGCAGACCAATTGCCTCCGCATAGACCATATGACTGTGCCATTGATTTGCTGCCAAATGCCAAGCTTCCAAGGGGACGCCTTTACTCCATGTCAGAACCCGAGTTGGCCGCATTAAAAGACTTTGTGGACAAAAACTTGGCCAGGGGTTTCATTCGTCCCTCTTCCTCGCCTCTGTCAGCTCCTGTGTTATTCGTGAAGAAGAAAACCGGAGATTTACGCCTATGCTGTGACTATCGCAAGCTCAATGCCATCACGGTGCGCAACCGGTACCCTCTGCCTTTGATTCCTGATCTCATGGACCGTCTCCGATCAGCGGCCATCTTCACCAAGATAGATCTACGGGGTGCTTACAACCTGGTTCGCATCCGAGAGGGGGACGAGTGGAAGACCGCGTTTGGGACCAGGTATGGTCATTTTGAGTATACAGTCATGCCCTTTGGACTCACCAATGCTCCGGCCGTCTTTCAACATTTCATGAATGACATCTTCCGGGATTTATTAGATCAATTCGTGGTGGTTTACCTCGATGACATCCTGATCTACTCCCCTTCACGAACAACTCATCTCCAGCATCTCCGGCAAGTTCTGCAACGCTTGAGAGAGCATCACCTTTACGCCAAGTTAGAGAAATGTCAATTCTATCAAACCACCATTGAGTTTCTGGGACATGTGATTTCTCCACAAGGCATCGCCATGGATCCTGGCAAGGTTGAGGCCTTGCAAACCTGGCAACCACCGTGTAAAGCAAAAGATGTCCAAAGACTTTTGGGATTTGCGAACTATTACCGGACATTCATTCCGAGATTTTCTACCTTGACTGCGCCCCTTACTCGACTGTTACGGAAAGGCATTAAGTTCCAGTGGGGCGATGCCGAGCAACAGGCATTTCAGACACTCAAAAAGGCTTTTGTTCAGGAACCCATTCTCAAGTATCCAGATCCTTGTCGTCCCTTTGTAGTGGAGGCCGACGCCTCAGATGTTGCTGTAGGGGCCGTGCTTCTTCAAACACGCCAAGATGGCGGCCCCCTGTTCCCGTGTGCTTATTACTCCAGGAAACTGAGTCCCTCCGAACGCCATTATACCATTTGGGAGAAGGAGCTATTGGCCATCAAAACTGCTTTTGAGACCTGGAGACACCACCTGGAAGGAGCCCGCTACCAAGTTGAAGTTCGGACTGACCATAAAAACTTGGAATTTCTGCAATCTGCCAGGAAATTGAATCAACGTCAGATCCGTTGGTCTTTGTTCTTCGCTCGATTCAACTTCAAAGTCACCTACATTCCGAAAGGGTACAACAAAAGAGCAGATGCCTTGTCCCGTAAACCAGAGTATCTACAGATCAAGGACCCCTTGCCGCTTCGAACCATTCTGCCTGTTGAATCGATCGCAGCTGTGCACGATCCGGTAGATCTACGATGACAGATTCGGGAAGCGCAACAACTAGATGACTTTGTGACACAGAGGAAGCAAGAGGTGGGTCCCGGCTCACCTTGGACATTGTCCGAGGGTCTATTACGCTTCCGCGACCTGTTATATGTTCCAGCAGGCCCACTCCGTGGTCTCATTCTGACTCAATGCCATGATAACCCTGCGGCGGGTCATTTTGGTCTCTTTAAGACTCTCCACTTAGTGTCTCGGACTTTTTGGTGGCCCAGACTTCGCCATGATGTTCATTCTTATGTGAAGTCCTGTGTATGGTGCCGTCAGGCAAAACATACCACAGGAGCCCCTCCGGGATTGTTACAGCCGTTGCCCACGCCGGAGAGACCCTGGGGAACTATTTCCATGGACTTCTTGACTTGTCTACCTGTTTCTGCCGGCTACACCGTTGTCTTTGTAGTGGTGGACATGCTGACCAAGATGGCACATTTCATTCCTTGCCGAAGAATACCAACAGCCAAGGTCACTGCTCAGCTGTTCATTCAACATATCTTCCGGCTACACGGTTTGCCTGACAAAATAGTGTCCGACCGAGGCACCCAGTTCACCTCGGCGTTCTGGAGAGAACTCATGTCTGTGCTTCAAGTCCAGGTTAATCTAGCCTCCACGCATCACCCAGAGACTGATGGGGGTACAGAGAAAGTGATTGGCATCCTGGAGCAGTATTTGCGTTGTTTCATCAACGACCAACAGAACGATTGGTCCAAATATCTCTCCGTGGCCGAATTCGCTTTCAACAACTCTCAGCACACTTCCACTCAGACCACTCCGTTTTTTGCCAACTACGACTACCATCCCAGATTTTTCCCGCTCATGCTCCTTGATTCTCCGGTTCCAGTTGCAGAGGACTATTTATCCGAGCTCCAGTCAGTCCAAGAGATGGTTAAGCAGCACTTGACTAAGGCCAAGGAAGACTACAAGAGGGTTGCAGACCGCTCTCGTCGCGACACGCCGCCGTTAGCTGTTGGAGATCGGGTTTGGCTCTCCACCAAGTATTTGTTTCCAGGGAGAATTCACCGCAAGCTTGACCAATGTTTCCTGGGTCCTTTTCCTGTGGAGACGGTCATCAATCCGGTGACCTATCGTTTGACTTTGCCTAGGTCTCTTCGTGTACATCCCGTGTTTCATCGCTCCTTGCTTGTTCCTGTCTACCCTGATTCTCCCCTTTGACCTCCTGATCCGGGCCCGCCAGCTCGCCGTGCTCAAGTTCCTGTTTCCCGGTTGGAGGTGTCCGGCATCCGAGATTCCCGATGGCTCAACGATTGCTTCCAATATTTGGTTGATTGGACCAGGGGTGGGCCAGACGCTTGCTGTTGGGTAGATGCTCATGATATTGAGGCTCCTGGGTTAATTTGGAATTTTCATGCTGCGTTTCCCTACAAACCACATCCCCTGCGACGGACCCGGGGGGAGGGGCCTGCGGGGGGGATAGTGTTGTGGGTGTCTCTAGACCAGCTGGGGAAATGTCAGAGGATGAGGAGGAGCAACCAGGCCCCTCTGGGTGCTTTCCCCTCCCGGCAGGAGAGACAGAGAGGGAGGAGATTTGCATGCAGTCTGAGTCAGACTCTCAAAGCGGAGACTCAGATTTGGAACAGGAAAATTTATGGCTTGATCCGAGATTCCGAAGGTTTGATAGGCGGAGGTCTCAGTTACGTGGAAAAAGGAAGCCATGGGGGAAGTGACGTATCGGAAACTATATTAGAAGATAAAGGAGGGACTAATTCTTTGTCACGAGCAACGTTAATATCAAGGAGTAGCTTGATGCCTTGCGCAGTTCGTTTGAACTCAGTTTTCTGGTGTTTTTGGACTCTACGGAAGATTAATGAGCTCTTGGACAACCTGAGAGATAAAGAGTGAGTTAATTGGAAGGGAGGGAGAGCATGATTAAGCTGAATGTAAATAAATCAGACTTGGTCGTTCCGGCCAACAAAATGCCAGCAGCTTGCTTTGCAACGAATCTCTTGAAATGTGTTAAATAAAACTCTTAAAGAAATATTCCTGTGGATTTTACTAAGCTGAGAAGGGCCAGACATAACAGATTGCTCGTGACCCAGACGAAAATTAGTCCGAGTTTTCAGTACTGCGCAAGTCCAGTGACATCATGGAACAGCTTCTTGCGGATAATCCTGCTCTGTATCAACTAGTTCAAAGTCTCCAGCTACAAATTGGCAATTTGCAGCAGCAGATTCAGCAGGCTGCAGGAGCCCCAGCCGCAGCTCCAGCCCCCCCTCCCAGAAGAAGCAGGTGTTATTTAGCATTGCCTGATAAGTTTACTGGAGAGCGTAGTAAATTTCCAGCTTTTTTAAACCAATGCAGAACATTCATTGCTTCAACTCCAGCAGATTTCCAGCTTGATGAGACTAAAGTGGCTTTCATTTTAAGTTTGCTCTCTGGTCCAGCTGCTGATTGGTCATCTCCTCTGATAGACGGACAAGATCCTGTCCTGCGCAATTATGCAGGATTCTGCCAGCTGATGGAAAAAGAATTTGCTGACCCCCTTCGTAGACAAAATGCCACCAGGCGAATACGAGAGCTACGTCAAGGATCGCGCTGCGTAGCGGAATATATATCAGATTTTCGCCGCCTAGCTCAAGAAATTAATTGGAATGAAGAGGCTCTCATGGAAATCTTTCAAGATGGCCTGTCTTCCCAGATCTTGAATGAGTTTAGACATACTGTAATGCCCACGACCCTGGATGCCTTATATCAACATTGTTTGGCTATTGAGGCGCAAATGCAAGCCACGGATGCCCGCCTGGTCAAACAGATGATTCCAGTCACCGGAAGTGCCAAGCCAGTTCCTGCACCACGCAGAGGAGTTCAGACCCTACCTATCACTCCACCCATCCCGGCACCCAGACGTATTTTCCAACCATTGCCGGCTTACACTGAGAGGCGTCCTGTACCCATGGCCAGAGATGAGCCCATGGATCTGGGTGCAGCCAGATCTCGCTTGACCGAGGCTGAGAAGGCAAGACGGAGAGCTGAGGGATTGTGCCTGTACTGTGGAGAGATGGGTCACTTCGTCATGGCCTGCCCTCAGAAACGACGTGGTACGGCAGGTCCTACTCCTGTTCCAGCTCGGCCTCCCACTCAGCAGTTTCAAGCCACCTGGCCGGGAAACGGCCAGAGCCCGGCCTAATGGAAACGTTGGGTCGGGCAGGCGCCAAACCCAGTTCCAGTTCCGCAGACGAAGACCCCGGTCCTCCGAGACATTTGATCCTAGCAACCAATATATTTCTGGGAAACCATGCCCAGGGCATTCCGGCACACGCCTTGTTGGATTCTGGAGCCACCACTAATTTCATGGATGAAGCTTTCGCTCGTCAGCATGCCATACCTTTGTGCTCCGTTAAGCCGCCTATGTTGGTTGAGACAATCGATGGTCGTGAGTTGTTGTCTGGACCAATCAAGTTTATGACCCAGCCCATACGCCTGGTCATAGGACAACATGAAGAAGCCATCCAATTATATGTTACCAAGGGACTTCATTTCCCCTTAGTTCTCGGCCTAGCCTGGTTGAGAACCCATGATCCTTGTGTGGTGTGGTCCCAGAACTTTGTTTCATTTCCCAGTTTGCAATGCGTAGACCACGCACGCCAAGTTTGCGCAGCCCAGCTACCATCCCACCCTGACATCACCTTGCCGGCCGACCTAGCGGACTTTGCAGATATATTCAGTGAGAAAGAGGCAGACCAATTGCCTCCGCATAGACCATATGACTGTGCCATTGATTTGCTGCCAAATGCCAAGCTTCCAAGGGGACGCCTTTACTCCATGTCAGAACCCGAGTTGGCCGCATTAAAAGACTTTGTGGACAAAAACTTGGCCAGGGGTTTCATTCGTCCCTCTTCCTCGCCTCTGTCAGCTCCTGTGTTATTCGTGAAGAAGAAAACCGGAGATTTACGCCTATGCTGTGACTATCGCAAGCTCAATGCCATCACGGTGCGCAACCGGTACCCTCTGCCTTTGATTCCTGATCTCATGGACCGTCTCCGATCAGCGGCCATCTTCACCAAGATAGATCTACGGGGTGCTTACAACCTGGTTCGCATCCGAGAGGGGGACGAGTGGAAGACCGCGTTTGGGACCAGGTATGGTCATTTTGAGTATACAGTCATGCCCTTTGGACTCACCAATGCTCCGGCCGTCTTTCAACATTTCATGAATGACATCTTCCGGGATTTATTAGATCAATTCGTGGTGGTTTACCTCGATGACATCCTGATCTACTCCCCTTCACGAACAACTCATCTCCAGCATCTCCGGCAAGTTCTGCAACGCTTGAGAGAGCATCACCTTTACGCCAAGTTAGAGAAATGTCAATTCTATCAAACCACCATTGAGTTTCTGGGACATGTGATTTCTCCACAAGGCATCGCCATGGATCCTGGCAAGGTTGAGGCCTTGCAAACCTGGCAACCACCGTGTAAAGCAAAAGATGTCCAAAGACTTTTGGGATTTGCGAACTATTACCGGACATTCATTCCGAGATTTTCTACCTTGACTGCGCCCCTTACTCGACTGTTACGGAAAGGCATTAAGTTCCAGTGGGGCGATGCCGAGCAACAGGCATTTCAGACACTCAAAAAGGCTTTTGTTCAGGAACCCATTCTCAAGTATCCAGATCCTTGTCGTCCCTTTGTAGTGGAGGCCGACGCCTCAGATGTTGCTGTAGGGGCCGTGCTTCTTCAAACACGCCAAGATGGCGGCCCCCTGTTCCCGTGTGCTTATTACTCCAGGAAACTGAGTCCCTCCGAACGCCATTATACCATTTGGGAGAAGGAGCTATTGGCCATCAAAACTGCTTTTGAGACCTGGAGACACCACCTGGAAGGAGCCCGCTACCAAGTTGAAGTTCGGACTGACCATAAAAACTTGGAATTTCTGCAATCTGCCAGGAAATTGAATCAACGTCAGATCCGTTGGTCTTTGTTCTTCGCTCGATTCAACTTCAAAGTCACCTACATTCCGAAAGGGTACAACAAAAGAGCAGATGCCTTGTCCCGTAAACCAGAGTATCTACAGATCAAGGACCCCTTGCCGCTTCGAACCATTCTGCCTGTTGAATCGATCGCAGCTGTGCACGATCCGGTAGATCTACGATGACAGATTCGGGAAGCGCAACAACTAGATGACTTTGTGACACAGAGGAAGCAAGAGGTGGGTCCCGGCTCACCTTGGACATTGTCCGAGGGTCTATTACGCTTCCGCGACCTGTTATATGTTCCAGCAGGCCCACTCCGTGGTCTCATTCTGACTCAATGCCATGATAACCCTGCGGCGGGTCATTTTGGTCTCTTTAAGACTCTCCACTTAGTGTCTCGGACTTTTTGGTGGCCCAGACTTCGCCATGATGTTCATTCTTATGTGAAGTCCTGTGTATGGTGCCGTCAGGCAAAACATACCACAGGAGCCCCTCCGGGATTGTTACAGCCGTTGCCCACGCCGGAGAGACCCTGGGGAACTATTTCCATGGACTTCTTGACTTGTCTACCTGTTTCTGCCGGCTACACCGTTGTCTTTGTAGTGGTGGACATGCTGACCAAGATGGCACATTTCATTCCTTGCCGAAGAATACCAACAGCCAAGGTCACTGCTCAGCTGTTCATTCAACATATCTTCCGGCTACACGGTTTGCCTGACAAAATAGTGTCCGACCGAGGCACCCAGTTCACCTCGGCGTTCTGGAGAGAACTCATGTCTGTGCTTCAAGTCCAGGTTAATCTAGCCTCCACGCATCACCCAGAGACTGATGGGGGTACAGAGAAAGTGATTGGCATCCTGGAGCAGTATTTGCGTTGTTTCATCAACGACCAACAGAACGATTGGTCCAAATATCTCTCCGTGGCCGAATTCGCTTTCAACAACTCTCAGCACACTTCCACTCAGACCACTCCGTTTTTTGCCAACTACGACTACCATCCCAGATTTTTCCCGCTCATGCTCCTTGATTCTCCGGTTCCAGTTGCAGAGGACTATTTATCCGAGCTCCAGTCAGTCCAAGAGATGGTTAAGCAGCACTTGACTAAGGCCAAGGAAGACTACAAGAGGGTTGCAGACCGCTCTCGTCGCGACACGCCGCCGTTAGCTGTTGGAGATCGGGTTTGGCTCTCCACCAAGTATTTGTTTCCAGGGAGAATTCACCGCAAGCTTGACCAATGTTTCCTGGGTCCTTTTCCTGTGGAGACGGTCATCAATCCGGTGACCTATCGTTTGACTTTGCCTAGGTCTCTTCGTGTACATCCCGTGTTTCATCGCTCCTTGCTTGTTCCTGTCTACCCTGATTCTCCCCTTTGACCTCCTGATCCGGGCCCGCCAGCTCGCCGTGCTCAAGTTCCTGTTTCCCGGTTGGAGGTGTCCGGCATCCGAGATTCCCGATGGCTCAACGATTGCTTCCAATATTTGGTTGATTGGACCAGGGGTGGGCCAGACGCTTGCTGTTGGGTAGATGCTCATGATATTGAGGCTCCTGGGTTAATTTGGAATTTTCATGCTGCGTTTCCCTACAAACCACATCCCCTGCGACGGACCCGGGGGGAGGGGCCTGCGGGGGGGATAGTGTTGTGGGTGTCTCTAGACCAGCTGGGGAAATGTCAGAGGATGAGGAGGAGCAACCAGGCCCCTCTGGGTGCTTTCCCCTCCCGGCAGGAGAGACAGAGAGGGAGGAGATTTGCATGCAGTCTGAGTCAGACTCTCAAAGCGGAGACTCAGATTTGGAACAGGAAAATTTATGGCTTGATCCGAGATTCCGAAGGTTTGATAGGCGGAGGTCTCAGTTACGTGGAAAAAGGAAGCCATGGGGGAAGTGACGTATCGGAAACTATATTAGAAGATAAAGGAGGGACTAATTCTTTGTCACGAGCAACGTTAATATCAAGGAGTAGCTTGATGCCTTGCGCAGTTCGTTTGAACTCAGTTTTCTGGTGTTTTTGGACTCTACGGAAGATTAATGAGCTCTTGGACAACCTGAGAGATAAAGAGTGAGTTAATTGGAAGGGAGGGAGAGCATGATTAAGCTGAATGTAAATAAATCAGACTTGGTCGTTCCGGCCAACAAAATGCCAGCAGCTTGCTTTGCAATGAATCTCTTGAAATGTGTTAAATAAAACTCTTAAAGAAATATTCCTGTGGATTTTACTAAGCTGAGAAGGGCCAGACATAACACTCTGTATCACTCCTAATTCATCCCATGTGTATATGTTTGCTCCTAACAACAGATCCAATTGCTCTGCTACCCCTATTGGATCTTCTATCATGGTTTTCATTTCTTTCTTAAAGGCACGTAATTCAGATGCCTGTAAAGGCTCATGTACAAAACTGATACGGGCCTGTCCTTGGCCATCTACTCTGTTGGGTACCTCCCTTAAAGGAAAAGTCTGCAGTGGTTTATCCTTGAAAGGAAAATTCTTTATATCTTTCTTCAATTGCTCTAATTCTTTCACTAATCCCTTATAGGGTCCACCTCCCACAGCTCCCTCGGCTTGTGTTACAGGAGCTGGTAGGCGTGGTGGAATAGGTATCTCTACATTTGTTGGTTGTGGTGGATTAGGATTATAGGGTGGGGGTAAATATTTCATGGATTTTTCATCATCCTGCTCTTCCTCTGTTTCATTTTTCTTCTCCTCTTGTAAATATATAGAGGTTGTTTTATGAGGGCTAGGGCCACTCATAGTCAAGGTGAGCCATTTATCTGGGTTCCAAATTAAAGCGTAATCTAACTCATTGGCTAATGATCTACATGTTTTCCTTGACACATACTCATATAAGTTCTGACAAGCAAAATAGTCATTTGTTCCTAATCTAGGCCACTCTACTTTTTCATCTTCCCACCAGACATAACAACACAAATTAACCATATCTTCCTTGGTTATGTCTAGTTTACTAATTATTTCATTATACAGAGGTTTTCCCCAATTACTCAATAAAATGCCTAATGGACTTTCTTTATCTATATTTAGTTTGGGGTTCCTCCTTATTTTTCTAAAGCATTTCTTTTCTAGAGTACTCCCTTTGTTGCCCATACTGGTTTACCGCCCCATGTATTCTAATTGAGACTTCACGTATATTCCTTAATTCACTTCCCCCTGACCCCCTAGATATGCACTCGCGTGAATCTAGAGTTATCAGAGGTCCACTTTCGCTTCATCTTGCTATCCACTAAGCAGATACTTGGGACGTCTCACACACTCTCAATCTGTCTCAAATTCACACAGGTCTACCCAGTCTTCCCACCGACCGCCTAGGCAGTGTATACTGGCCACCCCAGAACACTCACCTAGGTCCATGCACGGAGTTGCCCAGTTCCCGGAAGTCAGGAACACACCGGTTCAAGTTGTATCTCTGTCCAATATCAACTCTATGGGTTCGCCGAGGAAAGCGCTGCCGCTCCTTTACCAAGATGAGATAGACTGTCAAAATCGACAGGGCATGCCGTCCATGTCACCTTCCAGATCCGGTGCAGATGAACGATCCTGGTCTTGAGCCCCACGTTGGGCGCCAGAACTGTTGGCAGAAATTCTAGCTCGCTGAATAACACCAAACAGCAAGTTGAAATTAAACAGAGATTTATTGGATACAACAGTTTGCAAAGCGTGGTGGACACCAAATAAATATTTGAGCCACACCTTTTCACAGTAAAAGCACACATTTTATACATTCTATCCCAACGCCTTGGTCCCTCCCCTATGGCCTCATTGGCTGGGCTTTAGAGGTTACAATCTTATCAGGATCGCATAAACAAAATACATTATCCCTGCCCCTGCTATTTTGCTTCACCTATTCCCTTATATGTACTTCAGCACAAACCAGGAAATCCTACACCTTAGTGTGGAAATCCTATAGCTTATGTGTAGAAATCTTACAGCCTACGTGTGGAAATCTTATAGCCTACGTGTCACTTAACTTCACTCATTTTCTAAAATTTTATTCTTCACACTCATATTATCATTGTTTCTTTTACTTGTTCATCTTCCATTTTCAAATTCAATAAAAAGTTATGCATTTTCTTAATTAGTTTTCCATCAGAGGTTAATAATATCTGATCAAAAAAATCTGCTCTCTGTAAAATCCATACAATTTAACATCTTTATCATATCTCACTTGTATTTGTAAATATGACCACCATGATACATCAATACCCTGATTTTCCAACTCTTGTTTAGATTTTATGTTCCCTTCAGAATTTAGAGTATCTTTATATGTCCATATTTTCCCAAGACTGACTAAATTTGGATGTACAAATGCTTCCATTGGTGAAATCCATCCTGGAATTTTCAAGTATATTTTACATTTTATTTTTTCCCATGTTAGTAATAATGCATTTCTAATACAGTGGTTTTGAAAATATTTATGAATTTTATTTTTTCCATACCATAAGAAAGTGTGCTAACCGAGTTGTAAGTCATGTCTCTCCAAATACAACAATCTTTTATTTCTAAGAATTATCCATTCTTTTACCCATGTTAATACTGATACTTGATAATATAAGACCCACTCTGGGAAGCCAAAACCTCCATTTCCCTTAGCTTCTTGTAACATTTTCAATTTAATTCTAGCTTTCTTTCTTTGCCAAATAAATTTTGAAGTTAGGGAATTTAAGTCCTCAAAGAATTTTTTCTCCAGTTTTATAGTTATTGTTTGAAATAAAACCAATATTTTTGGTAATATATTCTTTTTCACCATAGCAATTCTTCCTAACATGGACAGTTGCAGATTTTTCCATTTTTCCAAGTTAAGTTTTATTTGGTTCAGTAATTTTATATAGTTGTCTTCTTTTATCGTTGAACATCTTGCTGTCAAATATATTCCCAAGTATTTAACTTTCTAAACTGTTATGTGCTCCTGGCTACTTTCCTTCATGACTAGAGGCAAGCTCGCCTGACCAATAACCAGCCAAGACACAGTGAAGGCCTTTTGTTTTGTTTATTGCAATAAGCGGGGAAAGAAGCTATCAAAGCTTGGTTCTCTCCAAGGTTTTAACCCAAAATATTTCCTTCTTTATACATCCCTTGTCCCGGCTGCCACATCCCTCCTCTTTCCCCATTGGCTGAGGTACTATGAGGTTACAATCTTTCCGACTGCCTCCTACATATTTCCTGCTACATACTAATTCATACATCACATGTACATTAAAATTAGGAGATAATTTATGCAAGGTGTGTCAGTTAATATTAATCAATTAATTGCGCATGCTCAGATGCCTGAGTTCTGGTCCTCTTTTTTATGACTTCTTAGAAAAATAGGTTCTTTCCTGTTTATCTTCTATTATAGATGTTTTCTTCTTCCTTTTCCCATTCTTAAGACCCAGCTATTTTTGCCTACATATTTCCTTTACATCAGCGGTTCTCAACCTGTGGGTCGCCACCCCTTTGGGGGGTCGAACGACCCTCTCACAGGGTTCGCCTAAGACCATCGGAAAACACATATTTCTGATGGTCTTAGGAACCGAGACATTGCTCCTCTATCCATCTCCAGGCGGCGCGTCCATCCATGCTGTCGCTGAGGCTGGGGTCCGGCGGGATCGGGCGGCGAGGCCAGGTGCTGGTGGAGGAGGAGGGGTGGGCTGTGTGGAGCGAGGCACGGGTCAGGAGGGCGGCAAGGAGGCGGGCGCTGCGGCTCCTGCTGCTGCTGCTTCTGAGGTGGCCAATCATGACGCAGAAGCACCATGGAATGGAGCGGCGCGCCCGCGGGCGGGCGGGCAGGCTGAGGGGGAGGCGCAGCCCTCCGCATGATGAAATCGCAGGTGGCTGCGCCTCGCCAGCTCCACTTCGGCCGGCGCAGGGGGTGGCGCCACGCATGCGCAGCACTCCCGGGCCAAGGCAGTTGCTGGGTGACGGCCCGTGTGCGCCCTCAGCCTGCCCAGCACGCACTCCAGCTGCAGGAGAGGAGGTGGAGTGCACACGCCAGAGAGAGAAAAAGAAAAAGTGAGAGAGAGAGAAAGAATGAGAGTGAGCAAACCCCGCCCCTCCTGCCCCCGCCTGCAGGGGTCACGGTATTAGGAAGGTTGAGAACCACTGCTTTACATCCTTTCTTTATGTTAACTTTTCCTCTTTCCCACCATAGCTTCTCTACTCAGTAAATTTCCACTGCAGCAAATTCAATTTTAAATTTCTCTTTCAATATTAAATTTTGAAGACCTTTCTTTTACTTCTATCATAAACTATTTGTAATTCTATTTTTTCTCACATTTGCTTTTTTTGTTGTTGAACTGTGAGATTTTTAACTATCACTTTGGTTTTTTCTCTGTTTATCTTCAGTCCTGCTATCTCTCCAAACTATTCTCTTTTCCAATAATTTAGGAATCATTTCTAAAGGTTCCTCTAGGATGAATACCAAGTTGTCTGCAAATGCTTGCAATTTATAAGTTTCACCTTTTATTTCTAGTCCTTTAATTTCTGGGTCTTGTCTAATATTTCTATTTAAAACTTCCAAAGTTAAAATAAATAAGAATGTAGATAGTGGACATCCTTGTCTTGTACCTTTTCTTATGTTGAAATTCTCTGTATAATCTCCATTTACAATCACTTTTGCTGTTTGTTTGTGATATATTGTTGTAATTATTGTGTAGTGGGCTTCAATAGTCAAGGAGCAAGCCTGCATAGTTACAATGTTATTTATTGACTCAAACTAGAACTGGAGAACTGCAGGCAATTGCCTGTAATTTATACTCTAAGCCCACAGGGCCTTAACCAATCACAATACTTGAAAAACCCGCCCAAATATGAATGTTCAAAGTTTCCTTCCAAAACAGTTGGAGTTAACAGTCAGGGTCATCTAAAGGTTAGTTTCATTTTAGCTTCACAAGCAGTTGGAGTTAAGTTAGTTTCACTTTAGCAGGGATTAACACAACTTTATATATATTCAATACATAAAAGTAATCATATTTATAAAGTTTTATCCAAAGTCCATTGTTTTTACTTGTTGAGTCATAAATTGCCAGGAAACATTATCAAATGCCTTTTGAGCATCTAGAACAGTGGTTCTCAACCTTTTTCAGGTTGAGACCCCACTTGCGCCGCCCATGCGCGCCGCGACCCCGACGGGCTGATCTGTGCATGCGCGGCGCGCACGCGACGAAAAAAATATATATAAAAAAATCAAAACAAAATAAAAAAACAAAATGGCGGACCGCGACGGCCCGATCTGTGCATGCGCGGCACGCGCAATGAAAAAAAACAAAAAAAACCGAAAATTTTTTAAAGAAAAACAAAAAAAAATGGCAGACAGCGACGGGCCGATCAGCGCATGCGTGGCGCGCGCGCAACGAAAAAAAAGAAAAAAAAAGAAAAAAAAGAAAAAAAAATGGCGGACCGCGGTGTCCGGTGAACCCCGCGAAACGGTCGTTCGACCCCAAATGGGGTCGCGACCCATAGGTTGAGAACCGCTGATCTAGAAATACTAATGCCAATTGTTTCCCTGGATGCATTTCATAATATTCCAATATGTACATTATAACTCTTAAATTATTTTTTTGTCTCTTTAGTAGAAATCCATTTTGATCTGGATGTATAAATTCAGTTAGAAATCTTTTCAGTCTCTCAGCTATTACTGAAGTAAAGATTTTATAGTCCACATTTAGTAATGATATTGGTCTGTAATTTTTTATCTGTGTCAGGTCTGAGTCCTCTTCTGGTATCAAAGTAATTGCTTCTATCCATGTGTTTGGGAGTTTAGCCTCCAATAAAATTTCATTACACACATCTTTCAACAGTGCATTTAGTGTATCTTGTAGACATTTGTACAACTCTGCCGGGAGCCCATCTGGTCCCAGTGTTTTTTCATTTTTTTGTCTTCTTATCACCTCTGTCAGTTCAATCATTGTTATTTTCTCATTTAACATGGTTTTAAAGTTTTCTGGAATTTTTGGTAAGTTATTTTTTTCCATATATTGAATTGTTTTCTCCCATGAAGTTTCTTCCATATCGTACAGTTTCTCATAATATTAATTAATTAACTTTTTATTGCTTAATTTATAAATTGTAGACAGCCTTTTTCATCTACTAAGTTGTTTATCAATTTTTTTCCTTCTGTTTTTTTTTAAAAATATATTTTATTGGTTTTTTTTATTTTTACAGAAAAAAGAAACTACTCAAATCAAATCATAGTGTTAAAATAAACAATCATCCATAAACAAAACATAAATACATTTTTCAATACATCAAATACCAATAGCTCAACTGAAAATAATCATACCAAACAATTAACATTACTGCCCGGTACCCCCCCCAGCACATCCCCCTAACCCTATCCTTCCCCCCTCACTTACCAACTAGCTACCTACTTTCCCCTCCTTCTCTACTTCTCTATACCCACCTATCCCTACTCATCCCCCCTCTTGCCATCCTTCTTTCTACTTCCTTTCTACTTCCCTCCATCCTTCTCTATCTCCATCCTACTCTTCCCCCTTCTTATCAACTTCCACTTACATCAGCCTTCACTCCTCCTTCCTCTTTCCATCAGATGTGGTGCCCAGAGGCCACCCGAGCAACCCCTTAATGACAGTAATTACATATTCTTACATCAACCCCAATTACAGTTGAGAAAACATCATATATAAAATTATAAACCCTCCCTAACCCTCCCCCCCGACTTCCCAGAGTGAGTACAGGGTAAAACAAAAGAAAACCCACTACATCAAACAAAATTATTATATAATCCTAACAAGAATTTTAAACTATATACTATATGCAATCTCTAAATCAATTCAATCCATTAGACAAAACAAACAAATCATCTCGTTAAGAATAATAATTTTCATTTACATATCTAAACCATCAATCTAAGTCAAACCTTAAATCACTTCAATCCATTGAGAGGTTATATAAAATCACCCAAACAATCAAGTTTTATATACATCTTCCAGTAATCAACCTCTTTCAAACCATTAAACATCAAAAAAAATCATCTTTTTAGAAAAATAAACAAATAATATCAATAAACCCCTCAATTCAAACAAAAAAAAAGAAATTTTTTTTTATTCTTAATCAATTTAATATATCTTCCATTAGACATCCTCTCTTACATCTTACTTATAAAATTGGTCTTTGATTCAGCCAATAGTCTTAGATTAGCCTTAATTCCTTTCATTTAATTATAAATTTCATTTCTTCAATCGACTTCAGGGCTTTCTCATCTGTCAAATAAACCTCCATAACCAATACAATCTATTTATTCCATTTCTAACTTACATTCCTTCAACTTTATCCAATCAGATAATGCTTATCTATCCCATCAATCAATCAATCTAATATCAAACCTAGATCATTTCAAAGCAAATACATTCTTCATCAATTTAATTATATCCATTAATCATCTTCTCTTACATCTTACTCATAATCTTGGTCCTTAATTCAGTCCATAATTTTAAATTACCCATAGCTCCTTACATACAATTTTAAATTTCATTCCTTCAATCGAATTCTAGGTTTTTTTTTCAACCAGGTAAACCTCCATAACGAGGCCTCCCTTCCAAATAATAAGTCTCTCTTCTTTACTTCTTCAGCCCCATAAGTAAGTTGCTTCTTAAACTGAATCAATGTCTCTTTTTTCTCAATTAAATCCTCTTCTTGCTGCTTATCTAAAAGGAATAGCCATCCCTTCCTTTCTTGAAACAAATCCTCTTCCTCTCCATAGATGAACTGTTTATCAAGCAAGATCCATTTCCCTTTATTCTCTTTATTCTCAGTACTATCTTCTTCTTTTTCTTGTTCTTCTTCTAATTTAGATTGTATTATAAAATGTTCATCAGTCGATTGTAAATCAATTTCCTTTGGAAGAAAGAATCTAGTTAATTGTTCTTGTTCTTCTTCTTTAGATTGTATTATAAAATGTTCAGCAGTCGATTGTAAATCAATTTCATTTGGAAAAAAGAATCTGGTTAATATTTCTGTAATAGTCTCTTTCAATATTGCTTTAAACTCTTGCTTAAAACTCTTCACTATTTCAAGCCTTTCTTCATGAAATTTATCAATACAGTCCAAAATAGGTTTAACATTTGAATGTAAATTCCACTCCATTTTAAATTTAAAACAATCAGTCTGGCTGTAAATCAATTCCTACAGCCATCTCTCTGGCTTCGCTTACGAGAACAAGAAGAGAGAAAAAAGTAAAGCATTCACTTTCACTTTCCAGCACTTTCCTCTAACAATGAAAGCAGTGAAAGCTATACGCCATTTTGAAAGCATTATGTTGATTGTAGAAGTTAGCCACTTCCGGTGGCTCCGCCGGCGCCGCTAGAGTCTCCTCTGTGAGGCTCCGCCGGCGCCGCTAGAGTCTCCTCTGTGAGGCTCCGTTCTCTGGGCTTGTAAAGCCGCAAAAAACAGCGCACACCAGCTGTTTTTTGCGGTGAAAAATCCCCTCTTCGGGCAAAGGAGAGGTGTAGAGCATCGGGAGCAGGGTTGAGCTCCTCTTAAATCCCTGAAAAAAAAGTTTTCAGGGATCAAGAGTGTGAGCTCCCTAAAGCTCCGGAGGACGCTCCTGCCCAGAGACGCTTCTGTCATCAGACAGAGAAAGACGCCGCGACCGCTTCTGCTTATAAAAATTACAACGCAGGAGAGACTGTAAGCAGACTGAGTGAATACAGGAGTTCTTAATGGATTGCAAGTATTTTTTTATTGTTTTTCTGGCTATATATTTCCTTCTGTTTTTTAAGTTTATAAACTAACCATCTTCCTGGTTTATTTGCATTTTCAAAAAAAATTCTTTTGCTCTTTTAATTTGCTGCGCCAATTTTTCTGATTCTATTAAATTTAATTTATGTCTTATTATTTCCATTTGTCTTTTCAGTGTTTTCTTTTGTGGATTTATTTGTAGTTCTAATTCTATTTTTTTTAATTCTTCTTTTAACAGTACATATTGTTATCTTTTTTCTTTTTGCCATGTATGTTATATAGCTACACCTCTAGGGGGGAGGAGCCAAGATGGTGTACAGGCAGGAAAGGCTGTAAAGAGCTCCTCCAAAAGTAAAGCTTTCTTTTTTATTATTTTATTTTTATTTTAACTTTTTAACTCCTTTTAACACTGCATTTTTAACCTACCAATTTTTAACCTATTTTATCCTATTTTTAACCCATTTTTAACCTTTTTATAATAGTCAAAGACTTTTTATAAAGGATATATACTGGAGAGGCTACCATTGTTTTACCTACATTTTAACAACTCTACAAGCCAGGATTACCAAGAATGAGGAAAAGGAGAAAGAGACAGCATGTTCACTTGGCAGCACAGAATTCTTCCAAGCCACTGAAGCAACAGAAAATGGAAGATTTCGCTGCAAATAGACAGCCTGCTCCAGTAAGTAACTCATCTGTATGTGACTCATTGGAATGGGATTTACAAACTGAACTTGAAAGCAAATAGCATATAGAACTTTCTGTTTCTCTCACAGAAAATAGCTCCCCTCCCTGGAATTCAGCACCCACTTTTCCTGCACAGGATGGGATAGTAACAAACTTAGTAAGGGAGAATGAAACAGATCTTCTTTCCAGACAATGTTTGCTCACAGCTCAAACCGTAAATTCAATCTAAGAACTTTTATCAATTGTCACAAATAAGGTTGACTGCTTGAAAGAGTCCTTTGCAAAGTTTATCAGCAGTCAAACATTGCAGAAGGACCCAGGAGAACACATAATGATAGACATGGGATGGCAAATGCAGAAATGGAAACTAGAATAGGCCCCTTTCTCCCTTCTATAAATGAGAGAGTAAAGAATATCCACAAAGAAAACAACACTCAATCAGATAGTTCTAGAGGTGACCATTATAACCACAGTTTATAGACCAACCAGGTTACCTTGTAAATACATGATAACAGAAGGAATAGAGGACATTGGAGTGATAGAAAAGCTGTTAGGCAGTCTCTGAGCCAGCTGCTCCACTGTGAGTACACGCAGATTGATTTATTACATGCAGAGTGGCTGCCCACAAGAAGGCAATGTATGCGAATTTTGCTATCCTTCAAGCAGTCCATAATTTCCTCAATGCTTCTTAGAATGAAGCACTTCCTGAGCACTTTTTCAATATTTCCAATTCGTGTTTTTCGCTCAGGGAACCTGCGCCCACTCCTGGTTCAGTCTCTCCATGAGGAAACTATTGCTTTAAATCCAAGCGGCAACAGACCTCATACTGATAAGTTTGAAACAGGGGCAGCTGAATCAACCTTGAGAAAACAGAGAAGTGATCCACAAACAGAGTTACCCACAGTCACTGATTTTGCTGAGGGCGTGCCAGAAGAAATGTTGATAGACTTTAACGATATATTGCCAGATCCTGAGCAAGCTAATTATACACAGAGACTGGATGATTTAGAAGAAGCATTGACAATAACTACTCAATCTAATGCATCAAATGACAATTGTCATAACTGTCCTCCAACGGGTGCCCCTGTGGAGAACTTGAACTGACTATATGAAGGCCAGTGCAAGAAAAACACTTTAAACATCATGTCATGGAATGTAGCCAGGTGGTATCGTTTCAGAGGCCTTAATCACTCTGATCCTCTGAAAGGTAAGGATATTATATTGGTGCAAGAGACTTGGACTGTTGATGATCTCCTGCTTAATGGCTATTATTCATATAAGCTCGAAGCAAGGCCAGGCAGAGGCCCAGGGAGACTGAAAGGAGGGCTGGGTATATTTATTTCTACCAACTTGAGAGCAGAGTCCACACTTATTACCCCTTTAAACCATTCAGCTATGGCCCTTCTCCTCAAGTGGGACTCAGTCCTGTTCTTGATCATTAATGTTTATCTCCCTCCTTCACTAAGAATAGCTGAAACCACTGCTGTATGGCTGGAGTTGGAACACTATGTTAATAAACAACTCATGGAACACCCAAATGCCAGGGTCCTACTAGGGGGAGACTTTAATGCCAGATTGGGACCAGATGATTATACATTATTCATGAAACATCATCAATACCCACCATCGGAGGTCCCTATACAAACCAACGCCCCCCTCATACGAGTCTCTAAAGACATTAGAGCTAACTATGCTGGCCTCTGTCTTGCCAAGTTGGCAAATAAATTTAACTTCTTCATATCTAACGGCTCATGGCCTGGTGACTATCCTGGTGAGTTTACATTCAGGGCAGGGTCCAAAACTAGCACCATTGACTACATTTTAACTTCTATGGACTTAGTACATTATATAGAAAATTTTGAAGTCCTGCCTTACCTAGAAAGTGATCATCTTCCTTTGTGTATATACATGAAGCCCTTTATCAGGCAGATACCCTCCAAGGACCATTTTATCCCTGCAATCTCTACAGCCGGCCTAATAAGATGTCGGGTCAAATGGACCCAACAACTTGATCAGAAGGTAAGGAGAGCCCTAACACAGGATAATTTTCAAAAAATCCACACAGCCTTTATATCAGACAACCCAACTCAAGATTTATTAGAACTATATAAAAGTTTAGTTTATGAGCTGCAACCATTATTAGATAGATGATACATAGATAAAGATAGAGAGACAGGCAGACAGAGATAGATAGATAGATAGATAGATAGATAGATAGATAGATAGATAGATAGATAGATAGATAGATAGATAGATAGATGATACATAGATAAAGATATAGAGACAGGCAGACAGAGATAGACAGACAGGCAGGCAGGTAGGCAGGCATACAGAGATAGATAGATAGATAGATATGTGAGATGTAAAAAACCCCAATTTTTGATACAATACGAAGATAAGTCTGGTTAACAAAAACAAAGGTTTATTGGAGAAAAACATAAAAAATAATAGTAGGAAAGAAAAGAAAAGTGTTTGCAAACAGGCCTCCTGAACTCTTCCCAAGATGGATTGAGTTCCAAGAGCGCAACAAGCAGTTTCCAAGCTATACTTTTTATACCTTTTACAATGCAGTCATGCCTAAGAAACCCTCCCAACTTCCCTTCTCTATATTCTTTGAAGTTGCTTTACATTTAAAGGTCATCCTGGCAATTTCCTTCCATCCACTGTGGTCTTATCTTTGTTTATTTGTAATTTCCACTCAAGTTGGTAATAATTAATTATCTTTGCTAATTACTTTTTGTGGTCACTTCACATGGACAGGAAACAGTAAACATTCCTTCTCATACATTGTCATTGCATTGTTACATTTACATTACATTAATACATTTGTGCTAAACATACAGTCTCATACATTGTTACATTAGAACTTTATTGTTATATTTTATAAAAGAATAACTTTTATTTCCTTCAATCCCTCCTTTTTCTCTTCCACCTGAATTTATTCTTTTATACTTTTAATAGTTCATAACTCCCTATATTTTCTTTAGATTCCTGTGGAAGCAAGTTTTTACATTCTGAATCTACTTCTTCCAACCCCTGTTTTCCTAGTTTCATTACCAACATTGTTTCTTTCTTCCCACTCTCTATTGAAGTTGTTATTAAAGTCATGCTTTTCATTGTTTGTTTTATTAACATTTGTATGAGAGGAATCAAACATGGTAAAAACATAATAGCCAAGAAGCCTAATATTGCAAACTTTGCTAGTTCCTTTCAGTCTGCAAACCATCCCCCAAACCAATTATTTACTCCATCCAAAGTCAATCCCTTCCAAGTTTGGACTGGGACATGAGCTAATTTTATCATTTTGTCGGTAATTTCTTTTACTACTTTTCCACTTTCATCTACTTCAATGCAGCAGTTACTCAAATTAAATTTTCCACACACACCTCCTTCTTGGGCTAATAAGTAGTCTAAGGCTAACCAATTTTGCATGATGTAAGTTCGAGATTTTACGCTTTCCTTAGCTAAATGTGTCAGAGTATTTATAGTGTCATTAGTAATTATTTCAAGCACTGCTTGCAGCCGAATCACCCTGTTTAAGATATAGATGGGCTCTCTGGCACCTAAAGTACCATCTTCCGCCCAAGTAGCAGGTCCATAATATTTGATGATATCCTCTGGAGTCCACTTATCATCCTTCCAACTTCCAATTTTTTATATCGCTTGGCTGTATAACTCTTTTTGCTTGGACTTTATCTGATAAATTATCATATACAGTTAGTCCCAGCAATTGTTTCTGTTCGATGGGGAGGAGGAAAATACTTGGCTTTATTATTCCTAAGATGCAAGATCCATACCACCCCTTGGGTAGGTACCCATAGGCATATTTTCCACATATCCAATACATACCTTCCAGGGCTACCCAGTGAAGGGTGTCATTTTCAGGATCTTTTAAATAAGCCATCTCAGTTATTTCACTTAATGTCTCCTTCTTTGGTATTCCACTTCCTCCCCACCAACTGCCATTATTCCATATAGTCAAGCAAATCATGTCTCCTACTGCAATTTTCCTATTCTTCTTTTTCCTTTCATAACATATTTTTCCCACTAAATTTGTGGTTAATGCCCAAGTTCCCTCTTTTCCTTTTGTAAATTTGAGAGTTTTATTTTTCCACATTTCTACCACAATCTCATGTTTTAATTCCTGAGCTTCTCATGGCCACTGTTCTCCCATATTTGTTCCTCCACACACAAAACAATTGCTCACTGTTAGAGTCTTAGCAATTTCTTCAGCCATTTGCACAAACATATTTAACTGATTTCTTAGGAAATTCAGGTAATTCTAATTTTTTGAATTCCTGGTAATATGACCAAAATATACTTTTGCGTATTGGTTTTACCTTAGTTGTTTCTATTTTTAATACTAGCCATCCCCATGGGTCCTTTCCAATTCCGTCTATTCCTATTCCAAATTCTCTATATTGGATTCCTTTTTCCAGTGACTGATTTGTGTATATACAAATGGGGTTACATTTTCCTTGAATGCAATCAGTCCTGGTATTTCCCATACTGATATTCATTTCCTTTGGTCCTCTACTCCTTTCATTTGGGTTTATAGTAGTATACCAGTAATCATAGCTTGGAGCAAAAGCAACATGTCCCATGCTTAAGGTAGATGCTTTGTGAAATAAGTATTTCCTTTCCTTCATATAACTTCTTTCCCACTCTTAAGTTTTCACATTTTACCCCAAATGAGTTGTCGGATCCTTGCCCGTTATTAATAGCTTGGCAGGCATCAAAACACACACCCACACTAGTTTCACCCTAGTTTCATTGTGAGCTATATAACCTTGTCTGATTTGACTTAATGAGAACATCTGAGATGTATTTCCCCCTCCTTTATAAGCATATATCCACATTTTTGCAGTTACTGGTCCTATTGCTTTTGGGTCATAACATTCTACCCCTGTGCTAGTGTTGCAGAGTTTGTATTATGTTTCATTCTGAATGCAGTCTGTCAAGTCAGTCTGTAAACATTCAGGAATCATAGAGTGGTATATCATTGTGTTTTCAATTTTCCCCTCTCTCTTTGTCATTTTTACACATTGCGTACATGACTCTAATGGTTGGGCAGGTTTTAAGAGTATAATAAGAAACCCACCCCAGACATACCACCTTGTAACGTTCCAATACATCTTCTAAGACTTAATATCACACTCTATCTCACACCCTGTGCACTGAACACAATCAATACAGTGAGAGCAGCAACAACACCCACAAAGATACCCACAAAATCAGCACATGTGGGAGGTCTTGGTTTTCATTTGGTTCTAGATCAGTGGTTCTCAACCTTCCTAATGCTGCGACCCTTTAATACAGTTCCTCATGTTGTGGTGACCCCCAACCATAAAATTATTTTCATTGCTACTTCATAACTGTAATTTTGCTACTGTTATGAATCGTAATGTAAATATCTGATATTCAGGATGTATTTTCATTGTTACAAATTGAACATAATTAAAGCATAGTGATTAATCACAAAAACAATATGTAATTATATATTGTGAAATATTTTTTTCTAATTACAAATAAATGAAATTTTGTCTTGAAGCATGGTGTAGCATGGGTAACAGTCTTAATATAACAACAGTAATCTACATTGCTACATTTTGCGACAGTATGCGTAAAAAGCCAACATCAGTGTGAAGGTTGAGATTGCTTCTTTCTCACCAGATCAGAAATTCTCGGGGCAGTCTTTGCAAGAGCACAACGAAGATCATCTTCCACAACAAGTCTACTTCTGTATTTAGACGTGATAACCAACAAGCTGGAAAACCCTGTTTCACAAAGATATGTTGTTGGAAATGGAAGAAGAAGGCGCAACACAGTCTCAGAACAGGATATGACTGCAAACACTTGATTCAGAATTTTGTAACTGGCATTGTAAAGAAATCAGTTCTCGCTGCATCGCTGTTAATAAGTTCAATGAACTCCTCTTGTGCTGTCTCAGGAACATTTTCAACTTTGTGAATGGGCTTCTGGCAAGTGCAAATGGGGTGTCAGGTAGATTTGGAAAGTACGATGAAATTTCGTCTGCAAGCATGTGCAAGTGTTCTTTTACAGAAATTATCATCATAATCCTTTTGTCTGGTTCAATGTCATGTTCCTCAAAGAAAGCAGATAAGGTAGGCAACATGTAAATTTTATTTTCATCCATTTTTTTTTGCCAAAGCTGCAGTTTCATTTGGAATGATCGGATCTTTTCAGACAAATTGAGGCACGTTGCATTTGGTCCTTGCAGTGATAAATGTAACTCATTCAAGGTGGCAAAGATGTCAACCAAGTAAGCTATTTTCTACAGTTCACTTTTATCGCTGAAAAGTGCTTCGAACTGCGGTCTTGCTTTCTGATTAAAAAACATTTTGAGTTCATCACGAAGCTCAAAAACACGTTTTAAAACTTTTCCTCTCAACAACCATCTCACTTCAGTGTGAAATAGCAGAGCATTGTTCAGCGCATCCAACTCGTTGCACAGTTGCGAAAACAGTTGACTGTTTAAACTGCTCGCCTTTACAAAATTGACAGAACTTATGACACTTTTCATTACTTGTAACTCTTGTGGCTGCATCTTTGTTGCTAATATTTGCCGATGAATCATACAGTGAGTTCCGATGACTTTTGGTGACTCATTCAGTACCAAACATTGAAATCCAGATCGACATCCTAGCATAGCTGGAGCACCATCTGTGCCAACACCACAAACCTTTCCCCAAGAGATCTTATGCTCTTTCAGAAATGAACCGTGTCAAATACATCACGTGCAGTAGTTGTCGTTTCAAGAGGTTTGCAAAAAAGAAACTCATCTTTAAAGTCACCATCATTAATATACCTCACGTAAACCAGTAACTGTGAACAGTTTGCAACGTCTGTAGATTCATCAAGCTGGATACTAAATATTGGAAGTGGAGCAGATTTAATTTCTTGGATTACCTGATCAAGAATATCAGCAGATGTGTCATCTATTCTTCTGCGGACAGTGTCGTTAGATAAGGAAATTGCACTAAATTTTGTAACAAATTTGTCTCCAATCATAACTCAAACAATGGTGTGAGGTTTCATAGCTCTGGCAATTCTGAGTACCACCAAATATGAAGCTTCAACGGCTGCTACGTTTTGTTTGTGGTACTTTCCACCAGTGTCAAGTCTGGCTTTCTTGAGTCCATCAGCTTTGCTTCTAAAATAGTTGGTATCCTTGCCGGCAAAGCTCGGATGCTTGCTATCAAAATGGTGTTTTAGTTTGTTCGGCTTCATAGATTCGGCTGATAGAACTTCACAACAAATAACACATTGCGGTTTCTCAATTCCTGCTGTAATTATTGAGGTAAAACCATACTGTAAAAAATCCTCACTATATTTTCTTTTCTTAACGTTCTTCTCTAAACGATCCATTGTCATGGGATGGTTTGCTAATGAAAATAATATATAACAATAGCTTTAATAATACAAAAGATGATACATGGCATAGTTCAGTCAATACAGTTCATTAAAGTTTCCTATGGTTTACCATTCTGTGTTGTTGTTTTTTACATACCTGTTACTATCACAAGGGGGCAGTATTCACATCAACCACAGCTGAATATAAAAAGACGGATCAGCATCCAGATTAAGTTCCCATGGTACAGATATTTTTTTTGCACTAGTTGATGATTTTACAGTACATGATTTTACATTTACCCAGTAAATATAATTCATGAAGTGTCGTTTTACCTCCAATACTGCTGCTTTCAACACAGTAGCTGCTTTTAACAGAGTGTCTGCTTTCAACACAGCAGCTGCTTCCTACACAGTAGCTGCTCTCTACACGTGTGAGTGGTCTGCATAAGTACATTATGGCACCAACCCTGTCACATACACCTGTATTTGTACGACATGTATGTGATGGGGTTGGCGCGATGATGTCATCACACCGGGTACTCGTATGTGAGAGTATCTACATGTGGGCGGACCCGCCTGGAGACGCATAGAAGAGCGGTGTCTCGGTTCCTAAGACCATCGGAAATATGTGTTTTCCGATGGTCTTAGGCGACCCCTGTGAAAGGGTCGTTCGACCCCCAAAGGGGTCGCGACCCACAGGTTGAGAACCGCTGCTCTAGAAAGAGTACAGAGAAGAGCAACAAAGATGATTAGGGGACTGGAGGCTAAAACATATAAGGAACGGTTGCTGGAATTGGGTATATCTAGTTTAACGAAGAGATGGACGAGGGGGGACATGATAGCAGTGTTCCAGTATCTCAGGGGCTGCCACAAAGAAGAGGGAGTCAAGCTATTTTCCAAAGCGCCTGAAGGCAGGACAAGAAGCAACGGGTGGAAACTAACCAAGGAGAGAAGCAACCTAGAACTAAGGAGAAACTTCCTGACAGTTAGAACAATTAACCAGTGGAACAACCTGCCTCCAGAAGCAGTGAATGCGCCAACATTGGAAGTTTTTAAGAAGAAACTGGACAGCCATTTGTCTGAAATGGTATAGGGCTTCCTGCCTGAGCAGGGGGTTGGACTAGATGACCTCCAAGGTCCCTTCCAACTTTATTATTATTATTATTATTACTATTACTATTATTATTATTATTATTATTAACCCATCTTTCTGAGAGTTTCCCTGATTATGGTTCCCTGAGGTTCTCGATTTGACGGCTACTCAAAACTCTTAACACCAGTTCACGTCCCTTCAGGCTGGCCTTCCCCCTCTCGGGAGTAAGGGACCTCAACCTTTCAGGTCCAAACTCCTCTGGACGTACCAGTGTTCTCAGAACATAGCCCATCACATTCACACAGCTGTTATCGCAGAAAACCTCCCACAATCGCTCTCCTGACCACCCAGGTACAATTGCATGGTTCCCTTCTTCGGGGCAAAAGTGTCTTACCTGGGCCAGTGCACCGGGTTACCTGGTCTGGGCTTCAGTTGTTGACTTTCTTCCTTTTCCTGTTCTTTGATTTTTGTAAACCAGAGTTGTCAATTTAGTTTGGCTTGGAGCCTGCAAGGGAAAACTAGATCTCAGATAACTCCAGGCAGTTGAAATCAACAGGCGCGCTCCTGGATTTTACTGAGAGCAGTGTCCCCTAGAGGGTCTTAAATGCCCGCATTCTCCACCAAGATTGTGAGATGTAAAAAAACCCAATTTTTAATACTCACAATATGAAGACAAGTCTGGTTAACAAAAACAAAGGTTTACTGGAGAAAAACATAAAAAATAATAGTAGGAAAGAAAAGAAAAGCATTTGCAAATGGGCCTCCTGAACGCTTCCCAAGATGGATTGAGTTCCAAGAGCGCAACAAGCAGTTTCCAAGCTATACTTTTTATACCTTTTACAATGCAGTCATGCCTAAGAAACCCTCCCAACTTCCCTTCTCTATATTCTTTGAAGTTGCTTTACATTTAAAGGTCATCCTGACAATTTCCTTCCATCTGCTGTGGTCTTATCTTTGTTTATTTCTAATTTCCACTCTGTGATCTTATCTTTGTTTATTTGTAATTTCCACTCAAGTTGGTCATAATTAATTATCTGTCAAGACTGCTAACATCGGATGTTCTTGCTTGACATATATGAAGAAGCAAACATGTTTTATTTAATCTGTGTATCACTTCTAGAGTTAAAGTCAGACAATGTTAGAATAGCAGGTGGGAAAGTATGTACTTGGGGCATAGTTAGCCACAACAATATTTCAGTACAGTATTTCCAAGGTCAGTTGTAACCAGAAGAATTATGGGAGGGAAAGTTCACACTTCAAACTAATTGGAGAACGTGATTGATGACTGTAAAATGAAGGAGTGAGTTATGCTTTGTTAAGGGTGATTGAGGGAGGAAGGATTCAGTTTTTGGCTTCATTATGTACGTGCCAAAGCTATGTAGCAATAAAAGGATTCTTTAAGGTAAACAAAGCCTCAAAGTTCTTTGAAAAGCTTCTTCTTTCGGATCCATGACATCAAGCCAAAAACCACAAATTTTTAAAACCATTTAGGGGTCCCTTACCCCAGTCACTATCCCTAAACTAAAGGGGATAGTTTGACAAAGATTTGGGGAAGATCTCATCATGGAAGAGGAAGAAATGCCTGAGGCCAGCACCCCCGCAGCCACAGCTTCCCCAGGGGGGGAAGCGACAGCAGCAGCAGCTTCTCCAGGGGTGGGGGAGCGACAGCTAGCCAGCCGGTGGAGAAGAAATTCTTGCAGATCCCCCAGCTGGGAACAAAGCCAAAACTATCAGGAGAGCTGATTTGGTCATCAGACTGGGATAAGCCGAGTGGAGGCTCTGGAGGCTTCCATACAGCCCTGCCAGCAGATGAGCGTGAGTCACAACAAAGGGATTCTTACATATTGCATCCCCCACACCAGTGGAGAGCTGCCCAGCTGTCTGTCACCGAAGACTCGGGTGAGTGGAAATACCCACCTGAAGCTCACAGTGGGTCAGTAGAATACTTGGCAGAAAGATTTGAAGAATTAGAAGTGAGAAGCGAAGAGCAGCTGCCGTTGAGAGAGGCCTCCAGCCCCTCCCTCACAGATCAAACAGCCTTTCAAATGCCTTTCTTCTCTTTTCTTATTATTATTTTTATGTTTTTCTCCAATAAAACTTTGTTTTGTTAACCAGACTTGTCTTCGTATTGTATCAAAATTTGGGGTTTTTACATCTCACACCTTTTTGAATGAGAAGAATCCCTTTTGTCTGAATATTCTGATAAATTGTAATAAAATGATCTTCCTGTCTTGGTTTGTCTCATTGGAAAATATGCATGCCAAGGCACGAGCCTAAAAGAGCCATATTTGGCCTTCAGGATACATAAGGGAATTTGAAGGTGAGTGACAATGGTGGTTATTCTTTAGAGCAGTAGTTCTCAACCTTTTCTTCACCACAAACCCCTTTAAATACCTTTTGTGGTCAAAGACACCCCCCCCAAGACTTAACTCAAGATTTAAATCATAACATTTCTTCAAGACTTCGTGGACCCCCCATGATATTACAGCCCCCCAGGGGTCTGTGGAGCACAGGTTGAGAACCACTGCTTTAGAGATATTAAACCCATCCTTATATTCTTTCCTAGAGTGGTCAGATCTTATCATGCACAAGTTTTGACTTCTGGTTCCGGTTCGTGACGACTCCGTTCATGTGCACAGACTTGTCTCTCCACTGGCTGTGTTTTCTTCGCCAGTAGACCCCCTAGTGGATCAAAAGTCATCCTGGAGGGGTGACCACCGAGGAGGAGGCTTGCTGGTGACTGTGCGAGGGCAGCAGCTTCTTCCGCAGCTCCAGCTAACTCCTTAGGGCCGACGGAGCAGAGATCATCCTGCAAGATGGCCGATTCCTTAGCTGCACCAGCCGAAAGTCACAGGTACATCTAAGCATGAAAGACCCACCGCGGATGATCCGGGTGAGACCTCTCCTTCTCCTCTCTTCACCCTATTACAGCCCCACAGGGGTCTGTGGAGCACAGGTTGAGAACCACTGCTTTAGAGATATTAAACCCATCCTTATATTCTTTCCTAAAGTGGTCAGATCTTATCATGCACAATACTTAAGAGAGCTTTCTTACTCTCTTCTCTGACATGGACAAATACTGAGTAAGTAGACTGAGCCTTGTCCGATACAGTGACTATAAATATTTTCTCCCCTTTTTCCTGATTCTTAGTAGGTTATCAGTTCAAGCCTTGAAACTCTAGCTTCCAAAATCTGCTTGCAGGCTGAACCCTTGGAAATATGTGGCCTAGCAAAATAGACTAGTCTTCTCTAACCTGGTGCCCTTCAGATTTGTTGGACTTCGGTTCTCATAGTCCCTTCTTCCAGGTGTGGAAGATTGGACTAGGTAACAGAAAATCAGAGGGGGACCAACAGTTTGAGTTAGCAAGAAGCATCATTTTTTTGACATGATTTGTTGCTGAGTTCAATTGTAAGATGGAATATGACTTTTAGTTTAGAAAGTTTGCCACATTATATAGTATTAACTAGTTATTTAATTGCTCTCCAAACACTAATGAAATTAGTTTCGCACTCTACACTTAACATTTCTTAATGTTAGGAAATACATGTTTAAAAATAAAATGATTCTTCAAACCCATTCCCATCCTATGTCTCCCAGAGGGGAAGGGGGGGAGAATGTGCCTGCTTCCTCCATTTGCTTGTTTATTGCCTTTGTTTATTGCATATCTTAACAAGACAAAAGGGAAATGGCCAGGGGAAGTTTTGAAATGGATGTAATCAAAGGGGGAGTGATGTATTTTGGTTAGGCATCTTGGATAAGATTGTAAACCTTTGAAGTCCTATCAACAGGGACTGAAGGGGAGGGGAGAGAGCGTCGTAATAGGGATGTATATAATGCTTTGATTTTGAACAATTGGGTGTGGTCTCTAATTTAGAACTTCGTGTTGGAAGTGTCTCTTAGAGATCCACCGCACTTTGCAAACTGCCTTTTCTATTTTCTGCAGAATAAACTCTTTTCTTACCAATCCAATTTTGTTAGTGTTTTAATCACGTTTCTAAGATTAAGACACTAATAAAATTTAGTGACTTTTCCCCTCCCCTAAACAATAGCAGAGTTGTGCAAATACACAGCCTGACAGACCGGACATTTTATTATAGTGGCACCAATCCTATTTCTGGCATGTCTAAAGCTGCATTTTAAAATGTTGCTGCTGTTAAAATAAAAACACGTTAATGCCATGACGTTAACTATTGGCCTGAATGTTTCCTTCCCCCCCCCCCAGAGGAAAAGATCATTGCCTGGAAAATCGAAGGACGGGACGTTCCCCGCTCCCCAGATTTCCATGCAAATAGTGTATTTGGTGCACGTTTAAAGGTTGTCATTTATATTTGGAGCCTGGTGAGAGGGAGGAAAGAGGTTCCCCTCATTGTTCTCCCTTCAGCTTCTATTTGGCAAGAGCGGGCACCCTCCCACACATACACACCCCACACCAAAAGCCTAAGTTCATGCGTAGAAATCCCAGAAGAGCCATCCCCAGTCGTTTTTACAAATGGGTGACCAAGTCGGCGTCCATTCAAGTTTAGTGCGCAGGAGAAGGCGTTCAGAGGCGCTCCAAACCGCGTCAGCCAATGGTTATCAGCAAACTGGCGAGAAGGCATAGCTATAGCAACTGGTTGGGCCGGCCATGTGCTTCACCGCCGCCAGCAATGGTTGAGCGCGGGTGAATATAAAGGCGGAGAAGAGCACAGCGCAGGCGTTTGGGATGAATGGGCGTTTGTTGTCGTTGCTTTCCCTCTTCCCGTTTCCGCGAACGCGGGCCTTCTCGCCTCGCGATGGACAGCTTCTCCGCTGAGGCGGCTGTCTGGGGCTTCTGAGTCTACTTACTTTCACATATGGTGGACATGCAGAAAAATCAAAGCATTCTGAAGGAAGATATGGTGGACACTCCAAACTATTTTCAAAAAGCGTATAGAATTTCTACCTCAGGCTTTTCTGTTAGGGATCACAAAGGATTTCACTACCTCAGAGACAAATTTATTTTTGAACTTAATTACAGCAGCAAGATTGTTGGTGGGACAATACTGGAAGAATCCGGAAATACCGCCTATTGAAGAATGGACTGTGAAAGTAACAAATTTGGCGGAAATGGCGAAAATATCAGCATACTTGAAAAATCGCTCCAATGAACAATTTTTGACGGACTGGAAACAGTGGATAGACTATATCCAAGAGAGACACCAATCAAACAGAATGCAGCTGGCGTTTAGCTGAGGCTCGATGGGAGGAGGGAAGAAGGGTTAACAAATCAAATGTTTACAAAAACTAACACCCAATGTTGAATGTATATGTTCTATAACTAATGCCTCTTAACACAACCTTATGACTAATGTTGTTTGCTTTAATACTGTTAAAGCGGACTGAATCTCTACCTCAGGATATGAAACTTTTACCTCAGGATCTCTGGTTAGGGACTATAAAAGATTGCACTAGTACTGGGATGAAGTCAATTCAGAAGCGCAAACGAACAATATGCAATAGACTAGATACAGCAGATAGACCATATATAAGAGAAACACCAACCAAACAAAAGGTACTCGGAGTATACTTGAAGAGGGAAGGGAGGAGGGAAGAACGTTTACTAAAACAGATGTTTACAAAGATTAATATCTAATGTTGTATGCTATGTTCTAGGATGATTGTTTAGCAATTGGATCCTTGGTTTAATGTTGATCACATTAATATGGAACCAGATAAGAGAAACACCAATCAAACAAAGTGTAACAGGAGTATAGTTGAGGCTAGACGCGAGGGGTGGGAAAAAGGCTTACTAATTCAGACGTTTTCAATGACTAATACTTAGTATTGTATATCAGGTGCCATGATGACTGCTGCACAATATGTTTTTATGTTCAATGTTGATTGTTTTAATAAAAGAATTTTATATATTAAAAAAAAAAGACTGCAAAGGCAGTTGTCGCCTCCGGCCCAGAGGACCCGCGTAGGGCTTGGAGAGCTTGTCAGCACCGCCTCCCGCCTTTGTGTGGCCTGGCGACGTCGAAAGGCGAAGTGCTCGAGGGCGTTGAGGGGAACTCGGGCACGGCGTGGCGGAGGACGGCGATGAGGACGACTTCTGGAGCAGCTGCCTCTGGGGATGAGGAACCACTCGGAAAGGCGAGACATAGCGGCAGGTAAGGAATCGCCTCCTCTGGCGCTCCTCTCCGGTCTCCGCCAGCCCTGCCCTCTTGGCGAGCGCCCTGAAGTAAAGTCTCGTGCACATGCTCAGAGGTCTGGTCACGCCAACCAATTGGGACCCTGGCTGGGGAGGAAGGAGCTCGGCCCGGCCTGACACTGAGTTTGCCCCTTTATTCCTTCTCGACGGCTTGATGAGCGCTGATGCGTCCTCCAAAAACACGTAGCTAGCCTCTTCTGCCTTCTGCTTGTCTCAGTCAGAATCACTCCATTGGTTTTAGAAGTGGCAGTAGGTATTGTTAAGCAATCAGGATATTGAAAAGATGACAGAAAACAATGAAAGTATGTCAGTAATCAGTTCTGTAAGAATGTGTAATATCTGTAAAGGAACAGCAAATAGTGTATATACCTTAACACAAATTAAAGCACATGAAATCTATGCACATAAGTGTTTATTTAAACAAGTAGTTGTATACACTGAAATGTATGTGGTCAGACTAAACAAGAAGATGCCAATACTTCAACAGATTTGATCCCGTTGAAATCCATTACATGTCATGAAATTCAGGTCTTTAAAAAAAATCATCTGTTTTTCACATACCAAACATTTTCTTTTTTTTTCTTCTGCTTGGTGTAGGAGATGGCTAGAAAAAAAAAAGATGAGCTCTGAATTTTACACATAATCGTACATCCTGCCTCAAATTTCCTGTAAACTTTTGGATGTTATATCCTAACATCCTACCTAACATAACAAAATTCAGTACCCTGAAAAATGGGGGTAATAAAGAATTATAGCTGCATTCTATTTTACTTTGTTTTCTCTTGCTAATGAGAAAACAACACATCTTTTTTTAAAAAGATGCCATGATGGCATCTTTGAAAATTTGCTGAATCTAATAGGTTCCCTCTTTGTGTGTGTGTGTGTGTACATTAATCCTTCTTAAATGTATAAAGTACCTCCCTCCCCAGTTCTTTGTGGGGTTGAAGGTTGAGGAAGGATCATTGTGCCCCTTCAGATGGTTCATGGCATGACCTTTCTAAATGAGTTGAATAAGCTGGAGTTCCCAGAAATCCATCTGCTTTTTGTATATGCCAATTTTGTCTAATCTTTCCAACCTCTTGATAGAGTCTCAAAGGAGAAGGAAAAGTACCTTCTTCTTTGACTGCAGCTGTCTCCATCTTCCATCTTCATGAAAGCATTCATTTGACCTTGTTTCAGATGATATATCAAATGTACAGTTGATAGGATGTTATGGCACTGTGGTGGGAAGTATGATTTTTTTGTGGGATTGTTTTATGAATGTTGCTGTGAGCTGTTTAGAATTATCATCTATAGGTAGGCAGCCATATATATTTTTCAAAATGAGCAAATAAAAATATAACTTGTCCCCTTGCTATACAACTATTGAGTCCCTGCTCCCCTACTCGTTATCCCAGCCTCCAATTCTACATTTTAAATGACAGATACATGTCAAATTCTCAGATAATTAAATAGTTTTTATGCTTAGATGGGGCATTTGCCCCATTAATATTCCATGTAATAGACTTAATCTTCATCTTTAGATGAAGTAGCAGGTTCCTGTACAGATATCTCAGCTGTATCTTCTTCTTCAATACCACCTTTTTGAGGTCTAATTCCATATCAATAATTTTTTCTTCCCAATTAATCAACTGAGCCAAAGCTTTAACCATCCTTAATCTAATATCTTCTCCTGACTGTTCAGGAATTGCTCAAAATCTTAATTGAAATTCTTTAATATGAGATTCCAAAATTGCCCTCTCATCCAAGTTAGCTTCATACAAAATATTTGTCTTCTCCATTTTATGTTCTATAAGGTCCACTCTATCCTCCACCTGCTTGATATCTCCAGTCAAGTATTGGATTTTCCCAGGGAGTTCTTTGCAAGAGCATCAAATTTGGCTTCAAGCTGTTCCCATTGCCTGAATTAGTTCATGTGTTTTAGCTGTATATTCATCCAAAAAAGGCCTTAAAAAATCTATAACTCCTGAAAATCTTTCTGTTTTTTCCATCCTCTTACGGGTGGCCATCCTTTTAATATATGGCTAAAACTTAGATTTTAGAGTTAAAAGCTTTAAAGTTATAGATTATAGCATAAAATCCAATGGGTTTGGTAATGCTAGTAGAAAACTATTCTGTGTAAAAATAACACAGACCGTATAGACTCTCCTTCTGATGCAGCCAGAAGCAAGTCAGAAACAGCCAACAGCAGAAGTGTTTTACAAAGACTTGGCCTTCCTTCGTTGTTAAACAGACAACCAGATCCCATGTGTGCAAAGCCTTCTTATATGGCAATGACATCTGCTGCTACAAGAAAAAGGACGTTATTAAGCTCTGCATCCAGCAATGGATTAACAAACCAACACGATCAGGTGACTGCCAAACGCCTAAGACAAGATGTTACATCAAGTAATAAAGCAGTGAGAGTACCTATAACCTCTGGAATTAGAACAAGAACCTGGAAACGTAAAACGTAAAAGCAGTTAAAATCAAAACTGTTTCACCCTCTCCTCATGGCAAACTCAAAACCCTATTTGAGCTGTCCTTTGTTTTAAAAAAAACAAAAGGGATTCCGCAGAGTCGATTAGCAGTATAAAATCCTCTAGAAAATTTAAGTCTAAACATTTCAAAAGTAGTTTCCACAGTGATTTCCAGCTTCTTTAATTTGGCTCGGATAAACCAACTCCTCCCTTCTTCACCATCTTAAAGTCACAGAGCTTCAGAAATGACGATAGTTCCGCAAAAAGGAAATGGCAGGCTGCAGCCAGAGGAAGCCTCTTTTAGCATAAAAGGTAAACATGCAGAAAAATTAATGTCTAAGAACCAGTGGCACCCTTTATTGTCTATTTTTAACGGCTGGTTCTTCCACAGTGAACTTGCATGGTTGCCCCGCCCCAGCCAGGGACTTACCCGATTACTTCTTCAAGAAGCAGTCTGAGAAGGTCCGGCTACTCAGAGGAGCAAAAAGGTTGATTTCCAAAGCTTCCCCTTTCCCAGTGAAGTTTCTTCTGGCTTCTAAGCCTAAAACTGGAGAATCTGTAGCAGATCAAGAAAAGTGTGCTACAGCCCAGGGGCCTCTTCTGGAAACTCAAAATGAACTAAGGCTTGCGACCAAAGTCAAAAATAACAAAAAAAGCTTCTTTCAACATGTAAAAAACAAGAAAAAAGTGAAGGAAATGATTGGTCCATTAGTGGGTGAAAGTGGCAAGAAGGTGACAAGCAACAGGGAGAAAGCAGAACTATTTAACTCGTTTTTCGCATCTGTCTTTACACAAAGGGAAAAAACAGACCAACCTATCAAAAATAGTGCCATAAAAAACAGAATAGAAACACAAGTTAAGATAGGCAAGAAAATGGTAAGTGACCACCTGTCCAGCCTAGACGAGTTCAAATTGCCAGGACCAGATGGATTACACCCCAAGGTTCTCAAGGAACTGGCAGATGTGATCTCAGAACCACTGAACTATATTTTTCAAAGATCCTGGAGCACTGGGGAACTACCAGAGGACTGGAAAAGAGCTGATGTAGTTCCCATCTTCAAAAAAGGAAAAAAATGGACCCAGGAAATTACAAACCTATCAGCCTGACCTCAATACCTGGGAAGATCCTGGAAAAGATAATCAAACAACGAATCAACGAACACCTAGAGGCAAACAAAGTCATTACTAAAAGCCAACATGGGTTTGTCAAAAATAGATCATGCCAGACAATTCTTATTGCATTCTTTGACCAAGTGACAAAATTAGTGGATCAGAGGAATGCTATGGATATAATTTACTTGGACTTCAGTAAGGCATTTGATAAAGTAGATCACAACCTACTACTTGACAAGATAGAAAAATGTGGGGTAGACAGCATCACCACCAGATGGATCCGTAGCTGGCTGACCGGCCATACTCAGCGTGTGGTCCTCAATGGAACCACATCTACATGGAGGAAAGTGTGTAGTGGGGTGCCCCAGGGCTCTGTTCTGGGCCCAGTGCTCTTCAAAATCTTCATCAACGATTTGGATGAGGGGATAGATGGGGAAATCATCAAATTTGCAGATGACACCAAGCTGGCAGGAATAGCCAACACTCCAGAAGACAGGCTTAAGATACAGAAGGATCTGGACAGACTTGAACACTGGGCACTAACAAAATGAAATTCATTGGTGAAAAAAGCAAGGTTCTACATTTAGGCAAGAAAAACCAAATGCACAGGTATAGTATAGGGGGTACCTTGCTCAATAGTAACTGTGAGAGGGACCTTGGAGTCCTAGTGGACAATCACCTAAATATGAGCCAGCAGTGTGCTGCAGCTGCCAAAAAGGCCAACATTGTGCTAGGCTGCATTAAGAGAGGGATAGAATCAAGATCACGTGAAGTGTTAATACCACTTTACAATGCCTTGGTAAGGCCACACTTGGAATACTGCATCCAGTTTTGGTCACCACGATGTAAAAAAGATGTTGAGACTCTAGAAAGAGTACAGAGAAGAGCAACAAAGATGATTAGGGGACTGGAGGCTAAAGCATATAAGGAACGGCTGCTGGAATTGGGTATGTCTAGTTTAATGAAGAGAAGGACGAGGGGGGACATGATAGCAGTGTTCCAATATCTCAGGGGCTGCCACAAAGAAGAGGGAGTCAAGCTATTTTCCAAAGTGCCTGAAGGCAGGACAAGAAACAACGGGTGGAAACTAATCAAGGAGAGAAGCAACCTAGAACTAAGGAGAAACTTCCTGACAGTTTGAACAATTAACCAGTGGAACAACCTGCCTCCAGAAGCAGTGAATGCTCCAACACTGGAAGTTTTTAAGAAGAGACTGGACAGCCATTTGTCCAAAATGGTATAGAGTTACCTGCCTGAGCAGGGGGTTGGACTAGATGACCTCCAAGGTCCCTTCCAACTTTATTATTATTATTATTATTATTATTATTATTATTATTATTATTATACTCAATGTTGATATAATCTGCCTTCAAGAAACACATATCAAGAAACAAGATACGAAATACTTAACAAATAAACAACTAGGGGAGGAATTTATATCCTCTGGTTCAAAAAAGATTAATGGAGTTGTCCTATATATAAAACCCTAACTTAAATGGAGGCATTTATACATCCGAACTTGGTAGACTTTGAAAAAATATGGACACATAAAGATATTCTAGATATTGATGGGAAATTAAAATCTAAACAAGAATTGGAAAATCAGGGAATTAACCTGTCCTGGTGGGGCACATTTACAGATACAAAGTAGATATGAAAAAGATGTAAAAATGTATGGATTTTACAAGGATCAAACTGTGTTTGATAAGATTTTGTTAACCTCAGATGAAAAATTAATCTAGAAAATGTATAACTTTTTGTTAATTTTAGATATGGAAAGTGAACAAGTGAAAGAAACAATGACAAGATGGGCAATTTTTTTTGCTATAATATAGAATTAGAAAAATGGCAAATGTTATGGGAGAGAAACTATAAATTAACAATGTCAACTTCATGCAAAGAAAATCTGTATAAAATGTTTTATAGATGGCACCTACCGCCAGCAAGATTAGCAAAAATGTTTAAAAATATGTCAGATAGATGTTGGAAATGTAAACATAACGTAGGCACGTATTATCACATTTGGTGGACATGTGGTAAGGCAAAGGCTTATTGGAGAAAGATACATATGTGGTTAGAAAAAATATTGGGTGAACAAGTGGATTTTAAACCTGAACTTTTTTTACTAGGTATTATGCCTGAAAAGACTAATAAGCAGAAATTATATTTAATCTTACACATCACTACAGCAGCGAGAATAATTTTTGCACAATACTGGAAGAATGAAGGACTGCCATCAGAGGAAGAAATAATCAGGAAAATATTGGAATGTGCAGAGATGGACAGATTAACTATGAGGTTGAAAGATAAAGAAGATACAGACTACTGTCAAATTTGGAACTTATTTTATTCTTGGCTAGAGAAAAGAATGAAGGATTAGGAATTGAACATGTATTAGCATAGCAATCTCCAGACAACTTGTTGATTGGAAAAATTAACATATGCTGATAAAAAAACAATATTTTTTTTATAAAAAAATAAAATAAAACCCTAACTTAAACCTAAGTTACTCTTACAAGATGTACATGGTAAATTTGTAGTGGTGGAAATTGAACTTAATGGAATAAAATCAATAGTGGGCCTATACAGTCCAAATGATGATAAAAGTAATTTTTAAAAATGTCTTATGTATCAATTAATACCCTTTTGGTATGAAAATTGTTTTATGTTGGGGGACTGGAATGGAGTGACTACCAGCTTTGGATAGCTCATCTACCAAGGGGATTAAACCCTCCCAGGGTAAATTACCAAAGACCTTCTTTGAGATGATGGACAACTTAGAACTAATAGACTTGTGCAGACACAAAAATGGTTCCGCTAGAGAATATACTTTTTTTTTCAGAAAGACACAAATCTTTTTCAAGGATTGATATGATATGGATTTCTAAAAATCTTGCAAATAAAATTTTAAAAGTTGACATTTTATCTAAATCTTTCTCTGACCAGAACCCAGTTCTTTTGGTACTTAGAGGAAAGAGTTTGAGCTATAGATGGAGATTAAATCGATTTATTTTGCAAAAGTAGGCGATTGTAAAAGATTGCAAAAAGAAATTAAATGAGTATTTTGATAATAATTTAGGTAAAGGGACAACCTTAAGGACTGTGTGGGATGCTAGTAAAGCTGTTATGAGGGGTTAGTTTATACAGTACAATCGCTTAGAGCAGGGCTTTTCAACCTTTTCATCGATTGTACCACTTTTAGGATATTCGAGTACCACCAGTTGCCTAGCAAGGTGTAAAAAACTTGACGAAAAAAAAAGGAAAAAAGTGATAAAGTACAGGTAGTCCTTGACTTACAACAGTTTGCTTAGTGACTGTTTGAAGTTACAACGGCACTGAAAAAAGTGACTTATGACCATTTTTCACACTTATGACTGTTGCAGCATCCCCAGGGTCATGTGATTTATATTCGGATGCTTGGCAACTGATTCATATTTATGATGGTCACAGTGTCCCATGGTCATGTGATCCCCTTTTGCAACCTTCTGACAAGCAAAGTCAATGGGAAAACCAGATTCACTTAACAACCGTGTTACTAGCTTAACAGCTGCAGTGATTCACTTAACAAATGTGGCAAGAAAAGTCATAAAATGGGGCAAAACTCATTTAACAAATTTCTCACCTCTCCTCCTTTTATATCCTCTCCTCTCTCCCCCCTCCTTTTATATCGGGGATGTCAAACTTGATTTGGGGGTCGCATCAGCATTGTGGTTACCGTCGGGGGCGTGGCTGGCTCAACGTCGCTCAGGTCAGGGGGTGCCTGGAGGGGCAGGCGGGGCTGTGGGGGGGATCCGGGGGTCTCCGGTGGAAGGGGGTGGGACTGGGGTGGACACTGGAGCATGGTCCACCGGAGGAGCCTTGCCATCCCTCTTGGGCTACACGGGGGACTCCCGGATGGTGGCGCAGGCTGCCCAGAGCCCAGGGCAGTGGAGGGCAAGCACCCAGCCCGGCCCTCGAGCTCTCGGGGTACCAGAACCCTGCAGCCCAGCCCAGTCCCACTTTGCCAAGGGGGCGCCTGGCTGCACTTGAGGCTGCTGCTGTGTTCGCTGTCCTTGGCCAGGTTGCTCATGGTGGGTGCAGGAGGGCAGAGTGCCTGGGTCAAAGGGAGGTCCACTCCCTCTCCATGCGAGGAGACCAGGCTTTGTAACCAAAGCATCCTCAGCGATAGGATGGGAGACTACCAGGAGAGGCCTGGAGGAGGGGGCAAGGGCAGCAGGGCTGCTGGTGGTCAAATGCTAAGGCAGGACTTCCCTCAGACCCTCCCTCCCTCTCATTCCAATCTCCCTGTTTCCTGTCCTTCCTCCCTCCCTCCCCTCCTTCCTTCCCTGCCTCCCTCTTTCCCATCTCCTTCCTTCCTTCCTTCCTATTTCCCTCCCTCCTTCCCTGCCTCCCTGCTTCTCATTCCCATCTCCTTCCTTCCCCCTCCCCACCTTCCTTCCCTGCCTCCCTCCTCATTCCCATCTCCTTCCTTCCCTGTTTCCCTCCCTCCCCTGCCTCCCTCCTTCTCATTCCCATCTCCTTCCTTTCCTTCCTTCTTTCCTTCCTTCTTTCCTTCCTTCTTTCCTTCCTTCTTTCCTTCCTTCTTTCCTTCCTTCCTTCCTTCCTTTTCCCTCCCTCCTTGCTTCTCATTCCCATCTCCTTCTTTCCCTGTTTCCCTCCCTCCTTCCCTGCCTCCCTCTTTCTCATTCCCATCTCCTTCCTTCCCTTCCTTCCTTCCTGTTTCTCGCCACCCGCCACAGGTGGGTAATCTGAATGTAAGGCCAAGCCGAGGAGAGCCGGTATGAGCTTACTGAGAGGGTAGGTTAGTGAAGAGAAGCAACGTCTCCTCTGAAAGCACCAGGAAGCCACCAAAAAGAAGGCAAGAGAGGGATTTAGCAAAGAGTAATGATGTCCCCAGAGTGACTCTGGAAAACAATGTGCACAGTCTTGAAAGGCCAATGTAAATTTCTGGACGAGCTGCACAGCCTTAAGAGCAGAGTGGCGGGAAGATATTTGCGATGAGGGAGGGAGAAAAACAGGCAAGAAACGCAGCTGGGGAGGGGTCACCCTCCGTGAGGAATGAAGAAAGGCACCATCATCTGGAGGTGACTAGCAATTGGCCCTCGCCCACTTCACACACCCAGCTCTGGGGGAGGGGACACCGCAAGTGGAGTGACAGTCCACATTACCTGCACAATGCCGCCCAGCCCCCAGCCTGCCCCCAGGGTTCGGCAGGCAGCAGTGCGCTCGCCTCACAGCACAGAGATGCCGGGCTGGGCAAGGTGCAGCTGACAAGCTGAACCTGCCTGGGCACCCGCACAGGAGGCGACAAGCGCGCAGGGCCTGGCGTCCCAAGTAACCATCTTGCCCCACAGGCTGACCGGATCCTAAGTGGAAAGGGAAGCACTCAGAACATGGTCAGCCTGCAGGGCAAGACAGTCACCCAGTCCTGTGCGCTCGCTGCCTCCTGTGCGGGTGCCCAGGCAGGTTCATCTTCTCATCAGCTTCGCCTCTCCTGGCCCAGCCTCTTCACTGTGAGGAGAGCGCACTGCTGCCTGCCGAAATCAGGCAGGTTGGGGGATGGGTGGCATCATGCAGGTAATGTGGACTCTCCGCTCGCTGCGTTTCTTGCCTGTTTTTTGCTGCCACCTGTGCATGCGCCCAGGGGGTGGGGTTGAGGCAGCGGGGGTGGCCCCTCGCTGTCTTCAGGATGGCCCAGCGGGCCACGTGTTTAACATGTCTGTTTTATATCCTCCTCTCTCACCCCTCCTCCTTTTCTGGATTCACCGGAAATGTTGATCCTGGGGCCTCTGTCTGGCCCCTGCAGCCCTGCAGAAGTGCGCGCCGATCCTGGGGCTTCTGCCCTCCCCTGCTGCACTTGTCTAGGACAGTCGCATATCACCTGCCAGGTGCCAAAGTACCACCAGTGGCACCAGTTGAGAAGCCCTGGCTTAGAGAAGAAAAAGTCTCAGGAAAAGACGCAAAAGATATTGGACGAATTAAACACAAAGAAATCGAACTGCAAAAGACACCTACGGATCCTAAAATTTCACATCAAATTAAAACAGGCAACAATTGTCTGTGTTAATAGTTCAATTAATAGAAACAAAATTGAAGTATGTGAAACAAAGACACTTTGAGTTTGCAAATAAAACAGGAAGATGGTTGGCATACAAACTAAGTAAGGAAAGGAAAAAGAGAATGATTGAGAAAATTTGCGAAGGTAATAAGGTAATAATAGATGAGGTTGTTAAAAAGTCTTTTCATAATTTTTCCTCCAATTTGTATAAAAAACAGGAGTTAGATATGTCTAAAATAGATGAATATCTTTTAAGACAACGGTTGCCTAAGCCAGGGCTTTTCAACTGGTGGTACGCGTACCACCAGTAGTACTTTGGCACCTGGCAGGTGGTATGCGACCCTCCTAGACAAGTGTAGTGGGGGAGGGGAATGAGCTGAAGCGACACAAGCCTGAGGGAGAGACAGCTGGAGCTGAAGGACTCTCGAGGCTCGGCAAAAGCCCCAGGATCGCCACAGGGCTCCAGCTGATTGGCGCTTCTGGAAGCAGCACATAGCTGGAGGTGAACTGAAGAGAAAAGGGGGGGAGAGAGGAGAGGATATAAAAGGAGGTAGTTTTGGCGGGAAAGGGAAAAAAAAGACAACAGGGAAAGAGAAGGGGATGAAGAAGAAGCTGTGGAAGGAGAGCCCAGCAGGCAGGGAGGAAAAAGAGACAGGGAAGAAGAAGCTGTTGCTGGAAGAAAAGGTCCCCTGGTTCGTTTTCTCCAGCCAGGAGAATGCAATCAGCACTGATGAAATGAAAAGCCGGGAGATGAGCATATCGTAAAGGAGGTTGTTTTATTTTGGAAGCCAATGGGTTCTGGGTCAGCTGGCAGCTTGAATGGATTACCATAAGGATTTCTATACAGTTTTTACAGCGTTTTGTAATTCAGAGGCTTGGTTTGTGTGCTTTTGTTATTGGAATATTTTAGTCTGTTTCACAAAGGCTAGCAATGAGTCCAAAATGTTGGTTTAAACAAATGTAATTAGTTTTACCCCCTTATCTTGAGTGTGTCTATGGCTTTTAGCAAATTTTCTTTGTAGGTAAACAGGCTTAATTTAAGGTTATCACTTTTCTCAATTGCTGGAGCTTTTCAGGCTCTGGTTGCAACATTGCTTAAACTGAGGAATGCCTGAGGCTATTATTTGACAGCTTGAAGAGAAAAAAAAACCTAGTTAGTGCAAAGGGAAAGTTATTCAGCAAAGGAACTGCCACGGAAGAAATTAAAACCGGTACTTTTTCCCTTTTTTTTACACTTTGTAACATTTTATTAGATTATAGAATAAAATACAAAAATACAAAAGCAAATAGGACACAGTGGGGAGGAAAAGCAGGAAAAATGTGAGGGGGAGAAGGGAAAAACAAAAGAAAAGGCTTTGACTTCTGACTTCCTCTTTTGCAGTAGAAGGAAGCATTAACATTGAACTTCAACTTTTTACTTTTCCATAATATTATAAACTAGCCATTTCTATAACAAGTGAATCTAATCAGTAAAACCCCCAATCCCCCCTTTTTTAGTCATCAAGTTTTTGACACCTTGCTAAATACTGGTGGTACTCGAATATTGTCATGTCCTAAATGTGGTACAATCTGTGAAAAGGTTGAAAAGCCCTGGCCTAAGCTATCACAAACTCAGAGGCAATAACTGCCTTTGAAATATCAGAAACTATTAAAAAAATAAAATCAGGCAAAGCTCCAGGACCAGATGGTCTTACAAGCCAATATTATAAGTGCTTTGATTGAAGAGGAACTTCTTCAGCCACTAAAGGAAATAATGAATGATATATTACAGGAGGGAAGAATACCTCAAACATGGAAAGAAGCCAATATTGTGTTATTACCGAAGGAGGGTCAAGATCCTACAAAGAAAAAGAATTATAGACCAATTTCATTATTAAACCAAGACTATAAACTCTTTGCTGCAATTTTGGCAGAAATATCTTACAGGCATATATTCATGAAGACCAATCTGGCTTTCTGCCAAAAAGACAGCTAAGGGTGAGGACTGTTTTGAATATCATTGAATATTTACAATACCATAATGAGAAACAGGCAGCTCTAATATTTTTAGATGCAGAGAAGCTTTTTGACGATCTAAATTGGGCTTTTATGTTTAAAGTCCTGGAAGAAATGGATTTTGGAGAGAATTTTATTCAAGGAGTTAAAGCTATTTATACTCACAGCAAGCAAAAATTGTTATTATTGGTGATTTAACTAATTCATGTGAAATTCAAAAGGGTACGAGACAAGGATGCCCATTGTCTCCTGTTTATTTTGGTGCTGTCAGGTCTCCAAAGAAATGTATTGTTTCCCTTCTTATAGTATACTTGCTTTTGTAACCATTTTTTGGGGCCTGCCATTCTGTTGGGAGAGGGGATACTTTGGAGATGCTTTTCACTGTCTTGCCACTATGCCCTTCCCCCAGGAGAAGGAATGCATCACCCTTATCTAGGAGACGGTTTGCGCTTGGAGCCAGAAGGAAACGAAAGCGAGAGATCTTGAAGAGCGAGGCAACAGAGCCAGTTACCAAAACACTATGCCACCTGTGGATTGGCTGGAATTCAAACAAACACCAGGACCCTGGGGGGAAGAGTAAGGATATTGCTTTTAATATACTGCTTGCATGGGTTTTTCCTCAGATCTCGCCTTGTTTTCCCTATCACTAGCCCCTAATAAAAGTTCCTTTTGAGACAATGCCTGTTTCAAGAGTTCTGCTTTCTTGGGAGGCTTAGATGAGGTAGGTCCTTACAGGTGCTGGAAGTTTCGAACAGAGATATTAGGCAAGATGAGAGAATAACGGGTATAAGTATCAAGAAAGAAGTTTATAAATTGAGGGCATTTGCTGATGATTTGGTTATATTCTTGCAAGACCCAAAAAACAAGATAGAATATTTGATGAGGAAATTAAATGAGTTTGGGGCTTTAGCGGGTTTTAAAATAAACAGAAAACAACATTGTTGATTAAGAATACTGTATGTCCTCTCAGGATTGTGATATAGAGATTAAAAAGTCTGGTTTTAAGGTCGAGAAAAAGGTGAAATATTTGGGGGTTATGTTGACAAACACAAATACAAAATTGTTTTAAAATAATTATGTACCTCTCTGGAATGATATTAAAAAGGATTTACAAAGATGGGACAAATTACATTTATCACTACTGGGCAGAATTTCTGTAATGTTTTGCCAAAGATGCTCTTTCTGTTTCAGACAATACCAACACTTGCAACTGATATTCCATTTAAACAATGGCAGAGGGATATTTCCAAGTTTACAGTGAGGGAAAAAATTATTTGATCCCCTGCTGATTTTGTACATTTGCCCACTGACAAAGAAATAATCAGTCTATAATTTGAATGGTAGGTTTATTTTAACAGTGAGAGACAGAATAACAACAAAAAATCCAGAAAAACACATTTCAAAAATGTTATAAATTGATTTGCATTTTAATGGGTGAAATAAGTATTTGATTCCCTATCAATCAGCAAGATTTCTGGCTCCCAGGTGTCTTTTATACAGGTAATGAGCTGAGATTAGGAGCACTCTCTTAAAGGGAGTGCTCCTAATCTCAGCTTGTTACCTGTATAAAAGACACCTGTCCACAGAAGCAATCAGTCAATCAGATTCCAAACTCTCCACCATGGCCAAGACCAAAGAACTGTCCAAGGATGTCAGGGACAAGATTGTAGACCTACACAAGGCTGGAATGAGCTACAAGACTATTGCCAAGCAGCTTGGTGAGAAGGTGAGAACAGTTCGTGTGATTATTCGCAAATGGAAACAACACAAAATAACTCAGTCTCCCTTGGTCTGGTGCTACATGCAAGATCTCACCTTGTGGAGTTTCAATGATCATGAGAACAGTGATGAATCAGCCCAGAACTAAACAGGAGGATCTTGTCAATGATCTCAAGGCAGCTGGGACAATTGGTAACACACTATGTGTTATGTCTGGCCTCTCGCAGCTCATTAAAATCCACGTAAATATGTATTTAAGAGGTTTATTTAATACATTTCAAAAGGATTCATTTCAAAGCAAGCTGCTGGCATTATGTTGGCCTGAACGGCCAAATCAGATCTATTTACATTTAGATAAACAGGCTCTCCTCCTCCTACATCCCAATTAACTTACTCTTTCTTCATCACATTGTCCAAGATCTCATTATTCTTCGATAGGTTTTCAAAACACCAGAAAACTGAGTTCCAAAACACTGCCAAAGTTTTCAGCCCACTCCTTGATTAACGTTGCTCGTGACAAAAGCGTAGTCTTTCTTTCCCCTTCTAATATAGTGTCCGATACGTCACTTCCCCAATTACTTCCTTTTTCCAGTTAACTGACACCTTCGCTTATCAAACCTTCGGAACCTCGGATTAATCCATTTATCTTCTTGTTCTAAATCTGACTCATCATTTTGAGAATCTGATTCAGAATGCATACAAAGCTCTTCATTGTCTATCTCAGCTGCCGGGAGGGGAAACCACCCAGAGGGGCCTGGCTGCTGATCCTCGGCTGCCGGGAGGGGAAAACACCCAGAGGGGCCTGGCTGCTGATCCTCGGCTGCCGGGAGGGAAAAACACCCAGAGGGACCTGGCTGCTGATCCTCATCCTCTGATACTTCCCAAGCTGGTTCAGGGACACTCATAACACTATGCCGTGAAGGACTGAAATCCTGCAGTGCTCACAAGGTCCCCCTGCTCAAGAAAGCACATGTACAGGGCCGTCTGAAGTTTTCCAATGAACATCTGAATGATTCAGAGGAGAACTGGGTGAAAGTGTTGTGGTCAGATGAGACCAAAATCGAGTTCTTTGGCATCAACTCAACTCACCGTGTTTGGAGGAGGAGGAATGCTGCCTGTGACCTCAAGAATACCATCCCCACCGTCAAACTTGGAGGTGGAAACATTATGTTTTGGGGGTGTTTTTCTGCTAAGGGGACAGGACAACTTCACTGCATCAAAGGGATGGACAGGGCCATGTACCGTTAAATCTTGGGTGAGAACCTCCTTCCCTCAGCCAGGGCATTGAAAATGGGTCATGGATGGGTATTCCAGCATGGCAATGACCCAAAACACATGGCCAAGGCAACAAAAGAGTGACTCAAGAATAATCACATTAAGGTCCTGGAGTGGCCTAGCCAGTCTCCAAACCTTAATCCCATAGAAAATCTGTGGAGGGAGCTGAAGGTTCAAGCTGCCAAACGACAGCCTCGAAACCTTAATGACTTGGAGAGGATCTGCAAAGAGGAATGGGACAAAATCCCTCCTGAGATGTGTGCAAATCTGGTGGCCAACTACAAGAAACATCTGACCTCTGTGATTGCCAACAAGGGTTTTGCCACCAAGTACTAAGTCATGTTTTGTGAAGGGGTCAAATACTTATAAATTGAAGTTATAAATTGATTTGCATTTTAATGAGTGAAATAAGTATTTGACCCCTTTGCAAAACATGACTTGGTACTTGTACTAAGTACTTAGTACTTAGATCTTGCATGGAGCACCAGACCCGAGGGAAATTGACAGTTATTTTGTGTTTCTTCCATTTGCGAATAATCACACCAACTGTTGTCACCTTCTCACCAAGCTGCTTGGCAATAGTCTTGTAGCCCATTCCAGCCTTGCATAGGTCTACAATCTTGTCCCTGACATCCTTGGACAGCTCTTTGGTCTTGGCCATGGTGGAGAGTTTGGAATCTGATTGATTGATTGATTGCTTCTGTGGACAGGTGTCTTTTATACAGGTAATGAGCTGAGATTAGGAGTACTCTCTATAAAAGACACCTGGGAGCCAGAAATCTTGCTGATTGATAGGGGATCAAATACTTATTTCACTCATTAAAATGCAAATCAATTTATAACTTTTTTGAAATGCGTTTTTCTGGATTTTTTGTTGTTATTCTGTCTCTCACTGTTAAAATAAACCTACCATTCAAATTATAGACTGATCATTTCTTTGTCAGTGGGCAAACGTACAAAATCAGCAGGGATCAAATAATTTTTCCCTCACTGTATAATGTGATGCTTGAACAATGGGAGAAGATGTGGACGAAAGGCTTAAAATTCACACTACATTATAATTTAAAAGAAAACTTTTATAAGATGATGTATCACTTGTATTTAACACCAGATAAGTTATCTAGAATGTATAAAGGTATCTCGAATGTTGGAAATGTAAATGTAAAGAAGGGACCTTTTATCATTTATGGTGGACATGCGATAAAGCAAAGAAATATTGGAGTAGGAGTCATATTCTAATGCAGAAAATTCTTAAAATGAATATAAAGATAAAACCTGAAACTTCTGGGTCTAATGGAAAAAGACTTGGAAAAAAATTTGGAACTCTGATTTTATATATGTTGACGGCAGTAAGACTACTCTACGCACACAAATGGAAGGATGTTTCGATTCCCACCATGGATGAATAATAATAATAACAACAATAAAAAACCCCAAAAGTTTATGGAGTTAGCAGAGATGGCTAAATTGACTGTTTTGATAAAAGAAAAGAATATAAGTGCTTTTGTTTCTACTTGGAAACTGCTTCTGGACTTTGTGCTTGATGTGGAAAAAAATGATACTTTGATTTTCGGTTTACTGATTAGATTGATTTGTTGATATAGAAATGGCTAGTTCATACTACCATAGAAATGTAAAAAGTTGAGGTGCGATGCTAATGCCTTATTTTACTGCAACAGAGGGAGTCAACACTTTTTTTCTTTTCCCCCTCTTTTCCACACTTCTCCTTTTCCCTTCCCCTTACCTTTGTTCCCTACTATTTGCTTTTGTATTTTCTTATTTTATAAGTTAATAAAAAATTAAAAAGTTTTAAAAAACAGGTCAAATTCATACATATTTTTAAAATATGTCTCTTCCCCTTCTTCCAATTTCAAATGAGACTAATGGGACACCTCTAATTAATCCTGGATTCAGTTCTTGGCTGAACCTGATGGTTGGATTCAAGAGGAGAGATTGCTGAATATTACTAGCAGTGCCTGGGAGAGGAGACTTTGAGATGGATGCTGGGCTGGGCATGGAAGCCAGTCTTTCAGAAAACCAGCTTTCCTCTCTCTCTTCTTTTTCTTGCCTTTTAAAAGCACACATTACACCTAGGAGGGACACAGCCATGGGATTCACAATAATGTTTCTAAGTATTTTTCCCAAGAATAAGGTGGGGGAACAAAAGTTTATATTCTGTGTTGTGTCATCTGGAGAGGATCATTGCTAGAAGAGTTACTGGTATAACTTCCTCCAGATAAATGTCAGCTAGTTTGCTTTTGGATTTTCTTGGGCTTCTCATCCAAAGACAAAGTTTGCTTCAAGCCTCTTGTCCATGACCTTTGATTTTCATTCGCAGCTTTATCTGACCCATTTGCATCTCAATCTGACCTGGTGAGGGTAAAGAATGTTACAGGGTTATTTGGTTAAAATTAAAATCCCTATCATTTTCTGGTAATAAAGCCCCTTTACTGCAAACTTACTAGGTTTTGTGCCACTCTTTCTGCAGGAACATATATTTATCCTTATCCAGAGGCTGCAGATGCCGCAGGACTCTGATATATATTCATTTTGTTTTAGGTATTTTTCCCGCTATTATTCTTATAAATAACTCGAGGTGGTAAACATAAAGTGCCTAATATGGCTTCCTCCTTGGAGCAACAACAACCCTGTGAGGTGGGTTGGGCTGAGAGTCACCCAGCTGGGTTTCTTGGGATAAGAACTCCTCCTTGTGGCAGCCTCTCAAATACTCGAATACTGCTATCATCTCTCCCCTAGTCCTTCTTTTCTCTAGACTGGCCATACCCAAATCCTGCAACCATTCTTCATATGTTTTAGTCTCCAGGCCTTTAATCATCTTAGTTGCTCTTCTCTGAACTTTTTCCAAAGTCTCAACATCTTTTTTGCAGTATGGTGACTAAAACTGGATGCCTTACTAAGGCATTATAAAGTGGTACTAATACTTCACGTGATTTTGATTCTATGCCTCTGTTTATGCAACCAAGGATTGTATTAGCTTTTTTGGTTGCTGCCACACACTGCTGGCTCATGTTTAAGTGATTGTCCACTAGGACTCCAAGGTCCCTCTCACAGTTACTGTTTTTGAGCCAGGTTTCACCTAATCTGTACTCGTACCTTTGGTTTTTCCTGCCTAGGTGTAAAACCTTGCTTTTCTCCACATTAAATATCATTTTGGTGGATAGGGCCCATTGTTCAAGTCTGTCAAGATCTTTTTGGATTCTGAACTTGTTTTCTGGGGTGTTGGCTATTCCTGCCAGCTTAGTGTCATCTGCAAATTTGATGAGTTCCCCTTCTATTCCCTCATCTAAGTAATTTATGAACATATAGAAGAGTACCGGGCCTAAGACAGAACCTTGTGGTACCCCACTGCTTACTTCCCTCCATGTAGATGTAGTACCATTAAGGACTACCCGTTGAGTACGGTTTGTCAGCCAGTTACAAATCCATCTAGTGGTGATGCTGTCTATCCCACATTTTTCTAGCTTACCAAGAAGTAGGTTGTGGTCTACTTTGTCAAATGCCTTGCTGAAGTCTAAATATACTATGTCCACAACATTTCACTGGTCTACTAATTTAGTCACTTTGTCAAAGAATGAAATAAGATTGGTTTGGCATGATCTGTTTTTAATAAACCCGTGCTGGCTACTAGTTATAACTTTATTTGTTTCTAGATGTTCACAGATCTGGGTTTTTTTAATCATTTTTTCCAGTATGCTCCCAGGTATTGATGTTAGGCTGATTGGTCTGTAGTTTCCTGGGTCTGGTTTTTTTTTTTTTTTTTTTTTTTTGAAGATGGGAACCACATCTGCTCTTTTCCAATCCTCTGGTAGTTCCTCAGTGCTCCAAGATTTTTTAAAGATATGATACAATGGTTCTGAGATAACATCTGCCAGCTCCTTTAGAACTCTGGGATGTAATCCATCAGGTCCCGGTGATTTATGTTCAACAAGGTCAGACAGGTATTCTCTTACCATTATTTTAATTTTAATTTTTAGTCTGTTTTTTATAGTTATGTTTTTGGTAGGTTGGGCTATAGTTTCTTTTTGTGTGAAGACTGATGCAAAGAATGAGTTCAGCAGCTCTGCTTTCTCTCTACTGCCTGTTACTTCCTTGCCATCTTCTCTCTTTAGTGGACTGACTGTTTCCTTGCCTTTTTTTTGTTATGTATATGTTGAAAGAAATTTTTTTATTATCTTTGACTTTTGTTGCAAGTCTTTGTTCATTCTGAGCCTTTGCTTTCCTGATTTCATCTTTGCAGATTCGGTCTATCTGCTGATATTCTACTTTAGTTATGTGTCCCTCTTTCCATTTTTTGTACTTATACTTTTTCTCTTTCAGTTTATCAGAGAGATCTTTGTGCAACCATACTGGTTTCTTCTTGGATTTCTTGTTTTTCTTTTTTAGTGGTATTGTGTTGGACTGGGCTTTTATGATTGTATCGTTCAGTGTTTTGTGGCAAGACAGCAGGCGGGTGGGCAGAGATTCGTGGTGCTTCTGAAAGGGAGAGATTGGTTAATAATAAGAGTCCTTCCAAGCACATCCAGAAATCAGAAATTTGTTTCAGGTTCAAGACCAGGCTTCCTGCATTCTGAAGAAAATGTCAAAAAACTTTGCATAACAAAGCCCCCAAGGAAGAGGCATGATAAATGTGAAGGACCCCTCTCAGAAAAGGAACTGTCAACAGTGCCCCGAAGGCTTATCCAACTGAACATGTTCTCTGTAGTTGTAGTCAGTGAAAATAAAATGAAAACATTAAAGAAAGTCATTTTCTCAGAGAAAGAGAAAGAAGTGGGGGGGGGGAATCTCAATCCCCACAGCACCCCACACAGGTAGAACTGGATGAAATGACATTATGCTCATGAAAATGTCCGGAAAGATGTTTGTAACAAATGTTGCAATTCCAAAAAGGGAATCCATTAGCCTCTTTAAAAGAAAGATGTTTTCTTGTAATAGAAGTATAAGTCACTAATCTTGACCTGTCATATAATTATTCTCCCAATCAACACATTTTCTTTGATCTTTGATCTTACAGGGATCCACGGGGCTCCCTGCAACAGCATGGAAGGCAGCAGCTTGCCAGGATCTGCTGAATCACTCCTCTGGTTTGCTTTCTCCCATCCTACCTGCCGTGCCCATCCCAGCCCCCTGCATGCATGCAAAGCACAGTGGGTCGTATTATTCTGCTTCTTGCCAGGGAAAACAACATGTTTGCCTCCACCACTGTTCCAGTTTCCACTTCAGGAAGCTGAGCCAGCAGGTTTGCGTCCAATGGGAAGGCAAAGCCGGGATGCGCAACTACTTGTCCCACTGTGTGAATCGGCTGGGGACAAGTGTCCCTTGGCAAACTGCCTGGGCCAAGGGTGTGGGGGAGGAGTGCCAGTGGACCATTGGCAGGGGAGGAGGGCTGGCAGGAGGCCAGCCAAGGATAAATGCCCATGATGGGTCGGCTGCAGCAGTAGCCCGTGCTGCCTGCAGTTAATTGTCCTAGACCCCCAGCCTGTGCTGCCCCTTGCCCCAAATTTCCGGTGATGATCTAACCTGCTAGCCAGCCTTGGAGGCCATGATCCGGCTGTTGGTCAAAGCATGAAGTGTTGTTACTTGGGATTGGCTACACACTCCCCCCACCAAAAGTTTTTGGTGCCCCAAAGAGCAACAAACAATTTATCAAGGGCTTAGGCATTTGTTAAATGTTCCATGCTGGTGCGGTCAGACTAATTCTATAGCACTTCCTACCAACAGGGGCAGTTGAACAATGCTTCCACCAAGGTGTGTTGGGGCATGGGCTGGGGTCTTCTCCACTGATGTCTCAATGGACTGTAGTTGAGCTTCAGAGGATCTTTGAGCAGTTAGTACCGCCTCTTCTGTCCTGTGGCCTAGGGAGTCATAAGTCAATCTCTGAGCGGGGCGTATATTCTGTGTTCTTTGGGCTCTGCCAGGATGGAAAGGTCTTCTTGGAGGTTTAGTAGACTCAGGAGTCCCTGAGGTTGAGGGTTCATTCTTGGGTTCTGGCTGTTGTGGGAGGGACCCACCAGCCTCACTTTAAGGCTTTATGGGGCCTTTTTCCTGCTCTCAGGCATGAGACACAAACTCAGGGTGTGTGTCATGTATGTGTTTCACTTTGAGAGCGGGCAACTAAATTTCATTTTTGATGTGTGCCGTTGTGCCCACAGTAAAAAAAATTACAATAAAAGTTATCTTATCTTACCAGCCTCAGCGTCCCTGACCAAACATTTGTGATGGATGTGGGTGGAGTGGCCTCGACAGGCTCAGATGACCACAACCAATTCATACAGCCTCCCTCTTCATCACTGCTCTCCTTTTCCTCTTCCACTGGCCAGTGAAGCTTTGCTCAGGTCACAGGGCCCTTCCTTGTCAGGTGAGAGTTAACCAGCTGTGGCTCAGACTGCTGGGGCACTCCTACTCATGAAGAGGCAAGAGGTGGTTTTGGTGCCAAGCCTTCAGGGGCCCTGTGCTTCCCTCGGGGCAAATCCAGTACACTGGCAACCCAGACAACTTCACATGTATAACATAAGGCTAGGAACTCCAGCAATCAGCCAGTTTATGCTTCCAAGGAATGCCCAAATTCCACAGCAGCACTTGGTCGCCAGGCTGCAAGTCCTGAATTCTCACTTTCAGGTCATAATTATTATTTCTCTGGCCTCGAGCCCCTGAATTGGCTTGAGCCCTCTCATATGCAGTCTTCAGGTTCTTCCTCAACCAGTCCACATAGCCCCTGTGTGAAGCAAGTGACGTCTGGTCTAAGGAAACACCAAATGCTAGATCCACAGGCAATTGGGCTTCCCTCCCAAACATCAGTTGGTATGGGGAGTACCCAGCAGCATCATTTTCTGTACTTTTGTATGCATGCACAACTGCAGAAATGTATCGGGTCCACTGCTGTTTATTTTCTGTGGTCAACATCCCCAACATATCAAGAAGGATGAGATTGAACCTCTCAGGCAGTGGATTCCCTTATGGGTGGTAGGGAATGGTTTGTGACTTCTGAATGCCCATCAGATCAAGCAATAGTGTGATGGGCTTGCTCTCAAAGTCTTTACCTTGAACAGAATGTTTTCACTGGGGCAGCCTATAGTGGACAAAGAACTTATCCAGTAGGACCTTGGCTACCATAGCAGCCCATTTGTTATGACCTAGATTGCCTAGGCAAAGACAGGCCATGAAAGAGTCCTTTATTGCCCTGTTAGCTGCCACAACAAACGGCCCTACAATGGCAAATAAGGCTCCACCATTTCTCCTCAAGACCATCTGAGGGGCCTCTCCAGTATACTACCTCCCCACAGAGCTGTAATCTGTCCCATTCTTTGTGCAACGGTCAGGCTTCCATCAGGGAATCGGTCAATAGGGCCTCTCACTGGCCACTCTCTAGGGCCTTCACAGCCAGGCTGCAGAGAGGGTCTTCCACCAGATCCCTCAAGTCCTTCTTAGTAAGGACAGGCAAACCTCAACCTCTCACCTGTGTCGGGTTGCAATAGAATTTAGGGACACTCACAGCAGTGACTCCAACAGCCTTTGCCCCTATTGCTCTTCTAGCCCGGTGTTTGACCCCTTGGTACAGAGCGTGTATACTGTCTGGGGTCAACTGAGTCCATTGCTTGACAGTAGCCACAAAGTCATAGGGCCTTCTCAACAGGGCGTCTACATCCCTGTTCCCCACTCCTGGCAGGTATTTTAGGCTGAAGCAGAATCCAGAGAGGACAGCTGTCAACCATCTGACTAGCAAACTCAAAATCAAGGAATCTTCAAGGCTTTGGAATACCATAAAAGATAAAACTTTATTGAGTACACATCTCAGAACTGAAGAAGCAAAAGCAGCTCTGATTTTCCCATGCAAAAATCTGCCTAGTTAACAATAGCTTTTCATAACCCTCACCCACCAAGTGTTCATGTTGTCCAATCATACATCTTTGGTTTGTTATGAGAACGGTCCACTTCTCCGTCAGACACCTGTGTTAGTGACTTTGGTATTCTTGTAGGCTCTCACGGTCCGTGGATGGCTTCTTAGACTCCTGCTTCCTACCCCTCCCCCCGTTTCTATGGCAAGTTGAGTAGCGATAGAAGTTAGCAGGCATCTTAGTGATTCAACCTTGACAGCAGCCAATCACTGATGCCCAGTGGCATCAAGCCTGGCTGTTGTGAGGAGATATGGAAGCAGGTTGTCGTTGGTCTTGACTTTAAACTCTGCCTCATAGTTTTTTAACTTGTCCACCACCGCCTACTTCAACACCAGAAATTTCAGCTTTTGAGTGGGGTAGTTCTCTGCTGTAATGAGGCTCCTGCTAACATAGGCAATAGGCCTCAAATGTCCATCATGTTCCTGATACAGTACCCCACCAAGGCCATTCCTGCTGGCATCAACATGTAGCTTATAAGGTCAGGTTGGATCTGTGTAGGCCAGAACGGGAGTGTTGGTCAGGCTTCTTTTCAGTTGGTAAAAAGCCTACTTGCACTGCTTGGTCCATTCTCCTTTTATTGACTCTCAGGACTTTCTGGGTCCCTTATTTTGGTGAAACTGACCCAAAGGGCCAGGTCCATCTTTGGCTTCCTCGTTCTTCAACAGGTCATTGAGAGGTGGGGCTATCTTAGCAAACCCCTCGACTAACCTTCGATAGTAGGAACAGAACCCTAGGAATCATTGCAGCTCAGCTATGCTTTGGGGTCTGGGCCAGGAGGTGACAGCTTCAAGCTTTGCAGAATCGGTCAATATACCTTCTGCAGAAACATGCCCAAGGTAAGTGACAGATGGCTGATAAAACTGACACTTCTCCAGGGACAGCTTCAACCCTTTGTTGTGGAGTCGTGCTAGGACCTTTTCCAGGCACTCCTCATGCTTTTCTAGAGTCTCACCAAAGATGATGATATTGTCTAAATACACCAACACCTCAATCAGGTTCATGTCTCCTACTGTCCATTCCATCAGTCTCTGAAAAGTCGCTGGGGCCAATAGACCCTGGGGCATTCAATTGTACTCATAAAACCCCAGCAGTCTCAATTGTCTGGATACATGGGAATTTGATGGTATCCACTTCTCAGATCCAACACACTGAACCACTTAGCCCCCGAAAGGCAATGCAGAGTGTCTTCAATCTGTGGGGTAGTGTATTGATCTGAGATGGTCCTCCAGTTGACAATGCGGTAATCTATGCACATCCTCAGGGACCCATTCTTCTTCTGAACCACCACAATGGTAGAGGCATAGGGACTCTGAGACTCTTGGATGATCCCTGTCCTCTTCAGCTCTGCCAGATGCTCTCTGAGATCATCCAAGTCACCTAGGGGAATCTGCCCCCTGAAAGTGCTGCTAGGGAATCTGCCCCCTCAAAAGGGCCACTAAAATACAGATCCCTCTGTCCCCTTCTCCAGGCACTTGGCTCTCACACACCCTCAGTCCCATCCTCTGCCATCTAATCCAGCTTCCCACTGGCTGCTTGCCTGCTCACTCGGCTCACCTCTCCCATCTGCTGGTTTGTCTGGCTCCCCCTGGTCGCTCGCCTGGTCATACTTGCTTGCTCCACTCACCTCTGCTGCCTCCTGTCTTGCTGGCTGTTCACCTCTGCTGTCTTCTGGTTCACTGGCTGATTGCCTGGTTGCCCTTGCTTGCTCCACTCATCTCCATTGCCTCTCAATTCACTGGCTGCTTGCCTGGTCACTCTCACTTAACTTGGCTCACCTTCACTGCAGCCCCTTCCAGCATGGATCATGTGGTGATGGTGGTGACAGGATGGGCCGGTATGAATCTCTCTTTCTCTCTAGTGTCCTTCTAAATCTCCCCCTCTCTCTTCCTTCTTCTTCAGTCCTGTCCTGTCCCCAATCTCTCTCTCTCTCTCTCTCTTTGTCTGTCTTCTGCTCACAGCTCAGCCACTATTTCCCCCTCCACCACTGCTCTTTCTCTCTGTTTTCTTTTTCTCACTTTTGTTTTTCCTTCCTCCTCCTTCCTCCTTTTTCCCATTTCCTGCTAAACTCTGCCCTTTTAAATGCCCCACCCAGCCTGTGCCACCTCTTCCCCCAAAATTTCTGGTGATCTCCCAACCCACTAGCCAGCCCGGGACGCTGTGATCCAGCTTCTGGCCAAAACCCAGAGTACTTTTACTTGGGGTTGGTTACATGTACAAAGCAATGTCATTTCATACAAATTTAGTTCTTCCAGATACCAGTAAAATGTATAAATAAAGCTGTGAATATTTAGTATTGTTTTAATAAAATATATACATATGTAGACAAAAAGTGAGAAGGAATTGACTAGGAAAGAATGATTAATAATACAAACCAACCTTTGTTTCATTCAGTAAAAGGAAATCACCATGCAAACCATAAGCAAGCAAAGGTCAACAGTCCTTAAAGGCTAAGAAAAGGGATTTTTCATAATGTCCCTGCAGCACTCACAGTTTCCAATGATCACTTTTGTAACTATGCAACTTGGCTTATATTACTAGCTGCAACATCACAAAAATGACACTGGCAACTGCTAATTAGCTGGCAAAATAATAATTTGACCATTTTAAAACTGATCGGTATTAGTAAATGCCATTGCACACAGCAAGCAGTTATAGCATAATATATATTTTAAGCAAAGCCCTCATGTGTGATGCTAATTATCGTTTAGCTTAGCAGTGTCTCTTTAAAGTGTAAATACACTCCCTCTGGGCTCAAGAAATATTTAATTACGTACTATCAGTTCATGACTAACAAGCTGGTCCAGAGTTAAAAAGCTTAGTCTATTGTTCAAAATGAAATTAGGATTCTGCAATCATTAAAACTGTCCAGTATTTTGAGAAGGAACAGCTTTGTGCTTCAAACACTGCATTCTGCCTGGATATTTTAAGCTTACTGAGGGAAGAAAAATCTTCATCAATATCTGAGTACACAATATTTCAAATAGTGAAGAGCTTTTTATCCCCTAGCTTTAATTCATCTATTCAACATATTTTAGTATCACCTACTCAACCAATACTCTCTAACAAGTAGAACAAAAGAAGCACAAAGTAGTTGTTTTCACAGTCCAACAAAATCTGCTTTATTAAAATAAAATCAAAATACTTCAGAAAACTCTGGGGCAAATTTTGGGAAACCAATTGTTGAAAGAAAAACCATCAGGTCCAGTCCAAGCTGGGAATAAATAAAATGGAGGCTGTTTGGAAAGAAGGTTCTTGTTTATTTAGTTGCCAGAAACTTCAGTGACGCAACATGTTTCTGGGGTGGCTGACAAAATGGAGCTGGGAGTGGGTGGGTTTTTATACCTTCTTGGGGTTCTGCAACTTTTTGTTTTTTAAGATTTTATTGATTTTTTTTTTACATATATTTTTTCAACCAATGTGCTATCTGGGTTTAAAAAACGCTAATACATATTTAATCCCTAATCCTTCATTCTTTCCTCTAGCCATTGATAAAATAAGTCCCAGGTTTGATAATATTCTGTTTCTTCTTTTTCTTTCAATCTCATAGTCAATCTGTCCATCTCTGCACATTCCAGTATTTTTTTAATTATTTCTTCCTCTGGTGGTAATCCTTCATTTTTCCAATATTGCACAAATATTATTCTTGCAGCTGTTGTGACATGTAAAATCAAATATAGGCTTTTCTAACCAAGTATGTATCATTTTCCAATAGCTCTTTGCTTTATCACATGTCCACCAAACATGATAATACGTGCCTGAATTATTTTTACATTTCCAACATCTATCTGACATATTTTAAAACATTTTTGCTAGTCTTGCTGGTGGCAAGTGTGAGGCACCGCACTGTGCCTCAACCCGTGGTGGGTCAATCACGATAGCCTAATACAGGAACATATGCGGGCATGCAGATTTCCTTGGGGTGAAGCGACCCAGACAAAAGGCTGCCTCCCCCTTTTATTACCTTTCACAGTGGGTGGTTACACAAGGCATCGAATACACATTTAGCCAATAGCATAGTTACACTTGTAGCCAATAGTTTCAAACCGTGCCACAACTTTCCTCCACCTATCATCCTTTCTCTCTCTTATCTTGTTGCCCCCCTCTTCCTGTTGCTTCCAAAACTCCATCGTCCTTTGTTTCAAGACTGATTCCTCAGACTCCTCATGGCAATTTCCTTTTTCCACCTACGCTCCGTTCAGCTTGTACACGATCCTAGGGCGTAAGCCATCATATCAACATCTCCTCCTTTTTTCTTTTAAAAGGAGTCCAAGTCTCTGTCATCCGAGAAAACGGGACATGGTTTTGTCTTCTGCCATTGTATTTGCTCAGTCATCAGAGGCTGTAGTTGGTGCTTATCCAGGAGGTGGACAGAAGCGGGAGACTTACACATGTTCAATAGGTGAGGAATACATTGTACATAGCAACAGATTGTTACACAAAATATTACAAGCACTATTATAGCAGTAACCAATTTTTTAAGCCACCCAGCATTAGGTAGCCAGGAAAACAAACTGTCCCAATCAATCAGGGCACCAGTTCCTTGTGAAAAGGGATTGTTTTGTACCATACTTTCCATATGAGCAACAGTGGCAGAAATATTGGGTGAGTTGTCAGAAATATACATACAGCAATGACTTTGAATAAGAGCACACACGCCTCCTTTTGCAGCAAGAAGAACATCCAATGCATAACGATTCTGTAGGGTAACTTCTCTTATTTGCTGCTGCTCCTTATTTAACCATTTTATTGAACGAATAGTATCATTAAACATTGCAACGGTCCAATTATTTAATATATGCAAATCCCTATAATTCATGGCAACACCCATTGCAGGAATTAACGCTCTAGCAGTTTGAACAGACCAACTGCCCCCCAAAGTAAGCTCATTGGAAGCTTCAACAGCACGTCTATTGCGCAAGCGGAAAGAGGGTAGTTTATTAAGTTTATATAAAACAGGAATAACAGCTCCATATGTACATATGCCAGACCAATTCTGGGGTATTGACCGATATGCATTTTTCCCACATAAGATCCAATCCTTATCAGACATGACTACTTTGTATTTAGAGAAGTTATACAAGGTCTCAAAAATCTCACTGAAATCAAACAAAGGAACACAACCAGCACATGCTCTCCTGATACCATTTTTTGTCTCATTATAATATTTAGTTTTATAGTCTAGCTGCCAGGGGATAGTTATATTACAAAATTGCATAATACCTAAAAAGGTATTATTACTGTCTGATGAAGCTGTGTGATTAATGCACACTTGAGCAGGGTGGCGCAAAGAAAGAGAGACCCGTAAGGAAGGATTCAAAGTGAAAGAGAGAGAGATACCGTTCATCCATGGGAACGTATTAAGAGGAGAATTGCGAGGCAAGGCAGACACATAAGGCACTCCATGAAGGGGAAAAGCACGCTTGCTCTATGCTGGCATGTGCATACAAATCCAACAATTGGATGCATTCAGCAACCGAGCATAGTGAGAAACATCTTTCATATATGCATTATTATCCCAATAGTCTGGTCCCAAGTCACCCGTATGGGTAACCAGGGACCGACGAATTCTTGATGAACCTGAAAAAGAGCAAGTAAAATACAGAACAGCAAAAGTTCTCATAAAAATGGTCAAGAAGGCTAAAAAACTTAGATTAAAAAACATCCAGGAATGAGGCACAGAAAGGGCTGGGGATTGAGGCTTTAGGGCCGCGGAACGGGGAACAGGAGGAGGGGAAAAGGGGGGCAAAAACACCGAGGCATATGCAGGTGGAGGTTCAATTTCCGTCATCTTTCCGTTTGTCTTCAGCCGGTAATGGAACTAGATAAGGCCTCATGTGGCGACCAGGAACCCACAAAACCTTATCGTCCAATTGAATTGCGGCGTATCCACGACCCCACGTAAGTAAAGATGCAGGGCCTTGCCAAGTCAAATCCGGCAACCGGCGATAATACACCTGCGGTTTTGGAGCAGAAGAAGAGGGGGAAAAGAAAAATGGCGCTCTGCTGCAGACGTCTCAGGGGAGCCTGTCAAGTTAAGAAAGTTAACAGTGAACAGGGCTTTATTAAGACGGTTTTGAATCGATGGGAGGCCAGGAGGTATTTTCTCCTTTTCCAATTTTTGTAAAGCATGTTTTAATGTTTGATTAGCCCTTTCCACTATAGCTTGGCCCTGAGAATTATAAGGAATGCCAAATTTATGCAAAATGGACCATGTATTACAAAATTCAGCAAAGGATGTGCTAGTATATGCTGGCCCGTTATCAGTTTTCAATTCGAGCGGACGTCCCATTGAAGCAAAGGTATGAATGCAATGGTTAATAACATGCTTTACAGTTTCACCCCATTGAGGGGAGGCCATAATAAATCCAGAATACGTATCTACGGTAACATGGAGAAATTTCCATGGGGCAAATGGGGCAAAGTGGGTAACATCCATTTGCCAAACAGAAGCTCGTGCCATTCCTCTAGGATTAACACCCATGGGGAGAGATGAGCCCTGCTTACTACAAGTAGGGCATTGTTGAATAATAGCAGAAGCTGCAGTGGAAGAAAGTGAAAATTGCTTCCTCAAGGCTTTTGCATTTTGATGAAAATAAGAATGACTGTCCCAGGGGGTAAGAGGAGAGAGGGCTAACACACTTTTACTAGCATCATCAGCTAAGGCATTGCCTTCCGATATGGGTCCAGGAAAAGGCTGATGACTTCGAATATGGGCAATAAAATAAGGATGCATACGATGTTCCACACAATGCTGCAAGGAAGAAAACAGTGACAGCAAGTGCGGCTCCACTGCAGGAGAAAGATAGGAATCAAAAATATTTGTGACAATTTGAGTAACATAGAGAGAGTCAGAAATGAGATTAAAAGGGACATCCTGTAATTTGGTGAATGCTAAGATAACAGCAGCAAGTTCAGAATGTTGTGCAGAGGTTTGAGGAGAAGTGTGATAAACAACCCATTCTCCATTAATTTGATAAGCACAAGAACCATGATTTTTGGAGCCATCAGTAAAAACTGTAGTGGCGCCCTGTAGAGGGTGAGTAGATTGCATTTGATTCCAACGGACCAGGATGGTTTGTAATAAAACAAATCGATAGTCAGGAGGACAATGACAAGAAATAGCACCAGGCCAATCAATCAAAGCCATCTGCAAGTCATGGGATAGTTGGAACAAATTTTCCCAAACTTGCAAGGGCACAGGGACATACAATATGGATGGCTCTGCGCCCATCAACGACTTTGCACGTTTGCGACCTTTATGAATTAAAAGAGACCACAAAAAATATCTACTACTAAGAGTTGCACGAGGGGTATGTGGTAAATGAAGCCATTCAACAATTAGTAATTTATTATCTGTTGTCTGCGCTAACGCAGCAGTAGGAAGAGAAGGAGTATTTAAAAGAATCATCGAAAGGGGAAGATCAGACACGCATCTATTGACCCAGGTGAGAGATAGCGCGTGATTCACAAGAGAAAGAACTGATTGCTGCTTGGGTGTCAAAGAAATAGGATCCGAAGGGGTTTTTCCTCCTGCAAGGGCAGAAAAAAGTGGGGCAAGTTGTTGGGTGGTTAAACCCATATAAGGGCGTGCCCAATTAATAGTTTCAAGATATTGTTGAAGTTGCACAAGAGTGGTTTTTGCTGGGAGAACTAATTGTGGCAATATCGGAACAGCCCTAGCGGCCATAATTTTAAAACCCAAATATGAATAGGGTAGCACCTTTTGAATTTTTTCCGGAGCTACAGATAGTCCGTATGAGGCCAAATGAGCAATAAGAGAGTCTAAAACTCGTTGTACGTGAGAATGAGGTAGAGAAGAAGAAAGTAAAATATCATCCATATAATGTAAACAAAGAAAATCGGGATATTGAATGCGAAAAGGAGTCAAGACACAATGAATATAATGCTGACACATAGTTGGACTATTCAACATCCCCTGAGGGAGAACTGTCCATTGATAACGAGAAGCAGGAGAGTAAGATTTCAAAACAGGGATAGTAAACGCAAACAATTTACGATCCTTTTGTACTAAAGGAATGGGAAAAAAGGCATCTTGCAAATCTATAACAAATAAGGTGTGATCTCTTGGGATAAGATTTGGGTTAGGTAGACCACATTGCAAAGGACCCATTGGTTCAATAATAGCATTCACAGTTCTCAAATCTTGTAATAATCTCCATTTACCAGATTTTTTCTTAATCACAAACACAGGGGTATTATACGCACTGGTAGAAGATTCTATGCAACCTTTGAGGAGTAGATCCTGCACTAATTGTTGTAAAGCAAATGGATGTTACCCACTTTGCCCCATTTGAAAGAGGCCATTGATCTATCCAAACAGGGGTAGAATTTGTGAGAGAAAGCGAAAGCGTGGGGATAGACATAACTAAAAGGATAGAACAGCCTGAAGTTGAGATAACAAGTCACGGCCCCACAAATTAGTATTAAGAGGAAGGACAACTGGACGTATACGTGCCGTAACAGATGACTCAGAAGTGGAGACAAGCAACCATGCAGAACTTTGTTTAGCACATTGAATGCCACCAACTCCCCTAACGGCTGGAGCGGAGGAAAGTGGCCATTGTGAGGGCCATTCAGACTCTTTGATAACCGAAATGTCTGCTCCCATATCTAAAAGACCAGAAAAAGAAACACCATCAAGGAAAATAGTAAGCATAGGTTTAGACAAAGAAACATGAGTAGTGAAAAACATGTCAGGAGAGGCAGAAACACAATCTGAAGAAAAATTGTGAGAAACAGTGAAAAGAGAAGCCACATCCTCTCCCACTTTTATTGTTAAGCTATGGTCCGGAACACAAACCAGAGCAAGAGAAGAGAGGTCTTGTGATGTAACAAGAGAAGGAGAAGCAAGTACGCCTCGAGAAATAAGATCCCGATGAGGAAATAAAAGTAACGGAAGAGTAGAAGAAACTGAACAGCAAGAGAAATCAAGGGGTAAGAAATAAGTGAGACCAGGAATCTCTAAGAAAACATCCTGAGCAGCTCGCACCGCAGTAACAGCAGAAAAGGGAGTTGATGGTGAAAGGGGTGTGACCTTACAAAAGGGGCTGGTCACTTGCCCCCCCCATTAGTTTCCCGAAGGGGTGACGGGCTGATTTAGGGGGCACAGGATTAGATCGACACTCACACGCCCAATGGAATCCTTTCCCACATCGTGGACAGACTGTTTTTGGATGAGTTGGGGCTGGATTAGTGATCCTTGTATGGGAACGAGGAGCACGACATTGAGCGCGAAAGTGGCCCGGCTTACCGCAATTAAAACAATTACCATTACGAGGTGTCTGGGATGCCACCAGAGTGGTGGCTAATTGCTGCATTTGAAAGGTAGTAGTTCCAACAGTGCGACAAGCCTGCAAATAATCCACCAAACCAGCCTCGGGGCGAGTACGCACAGGGCTAAAGCCTGCTTGCAATCCACATTAGCATTTTCAAAGGCTAACTTCAACAAAACCTCTTTTCGTGCAACTGGGTTAGTAATTTCCTTAAACAAGGCAGATTGCAGCTTTTCAATGAAAGAATCATAGGATTCTGAAGGGCCTTGACGAATGGCCACAAAAGAAGAGCGAGAAAGAGTGGAAGGGTCATCCAATTTAGTAAACGCAGACAATGCACATTCACTGGATGCTGTTAACACAGGAAGTTGGAGGGCAATTTGCGCTGCTGCTGTAGAAAAATTTCCCTGGCCAATTAAGTGATCTAATGTGGCAGCCAAGGTAGCCGGCAAAAGAGGCAGTTTAAGAACAGCTGCTCTACGAAATTCAGCCTCCCAAACAACAAATTGAGTAGTACTCAATACGATCTTAGCGATCGTATTCCAATCACAAGGAATCATAGTATAAGTAGCGGAAAGGGAGGCAAGAAGTTCCTGGACATATGGACTACTAAGACCATAAGTAGAAACGGCAGACTTAAGATGTTTTAACAAATTAAAAGGTAAGGGAGTAAAGACTGGATTAGCACCAGTAAGGTCAACCGGATAGGCAGAAGCAGTTATTAAGTCTTCAGCAGAAGTAAGAGCTCCCTGTATACGAGCCTGAAGAATTCCCTGATGTACAGGAGACAGGGCAGAAGGAACAGATGAAGAGTCCTGATAATAAACAACTCAGGTATCAGAGGGGGCATCGGAAGAACAAGAATTGCAGGGAGCAGAAGAAACCATAGGAGTTGCATAGGGAGGAGGCAACGTCAGAAGAGAATGACTATGTTCTGAAACAATAGCTGCAGAAGAAGAAGAAGGCAAATCTTGAAAATGGACCCGCAAACAAGCGAGAACCGTCTTCCACGTAAGGAGAATTTGGGAAGGAGCACGAAGCTCCTCATGAAGATATGCGCCAATTTTTATCCAATGAGCAATTTTTAATGACCCCTTTAAGGGGTAAGAAGGACAATGAGCCCAAATAAATATTAACAATTTTTTAAACTCCTTACGTGAAGGCAATTTATGAGTCGTGTTTAATTGCTTAATTGAGGCCTTGACAATTACTCCAAGCTCCTGCAGATGTGCTATCTGCTCTTTGGAGAATTCACCCCCCATACTCACAGGAAGACGATCCTAGGAAAAGGAGTCGCGATGCGCAAGATGAATATGGGGGTGTCAGGGATGTCGTAGTCATACGACACCGACCCGAATCACGTCAGGGTCACCACTTGAGGCACCGCACTGTGCCTCAACCCGTGGTGGGTCGATCACGATAGCCTAATACAGGAACATATGCAGGCATGCAGATTTCCTTGGGGTGAAGCGACCCAGACAAAAGGCTGCCTCCCCCTTTTATTACCTTTCACAGTGGGTGGTTACACAAGGCATCGAATACACATTTAGCCAATAACATAGTTACACTTGTAGCCAATAGTTTCAAACCGTGCCACAACTTTCCTCCACCTATCATCCTTTCTCTCTCTTATCTTGTTGCCCCCCTCTTCCTGTTGCTTCCAAAACTCCATCGTCCTTTGTTTCAAGACTGATTCCTCAGACTCCTCATGGCAATTTCCTTTTTCCACCTACGCTCCGTTCAGCTCGTACACGATCCTAGGGCGTAAGCCATCATATCAACACAAGTGCCATCCTGTAAAACATTTTATATAAATTTTCCTTATATGAAATTGACATTGTCAATTTATAATTTCTATCCTATAACTTTTGCCATTTTTCTAGTTCTATATTATACCCAAAAATTTTCGCCCATCTTATCATTGTTTCTTTAACTTGTTCACTTTCCATTTCCAGAATTAACAAAAAATTATACATTTTCTTAATTAATTTCTCATCTGAAGTTAACAAAATGTTATTAAATACAGTTTGTTCTTTGTAAAAGCCAAATAATTTGACGTCTTTTTCATATCTACTTTGCATTTGTAAATGTGCCCACCATGACAAGTTGGTACCGATTTTCCAGTTCTTGTTTAGATTTTAAATTCCCTTCAGAATTTAGAATATCTCTATATGTCCAAGTTTTTTCAAAATCTATCAAGTTTGGATGTACAAATGCTTCCATAGTTGACAACCACCCTGGAATTTTCATGTATATTTTACTTTTAATTTTTCCCCATACTGTTAACAATGCAATCCTTATATAGTGATTTTGGAAATACTTATGAACTCTATTTTCCCCATACCATAAAAAAGCGTGCCACCCCAATTGTAAATCATGACCCTCCAAATATAACCTTTTGTTTCTGAGAGTTATCCATTCTTTCACCTGTTAAAACAGATGCTTGATAATACAGAACCCACTCTGGTAACCCAAAACCTACATTTTCCTTAGCATCTTGTAATGTTTTCATCCTAATTCTAGCTTTCTTTCCTTGCCAAATTTTAAAATTAATGAATTTAAATCTTGAAAGATTGGGCATCTAGAAATATTAGTGCCAATTGTTTCCCTAGATGTAATTCATAATATTCTAATATGCCCATCTTAAGTTGTCTCTTTGGTAAAAAGCCATTTTGGTCTGGATGTATGAATTCAACTAAGTATTTTTTCAATCTCTCTGCCATTATTGAAGTAAAAATTTTGTAATCCACATGAAGCAGCGAAATCGGTCTATAGTTTTTAATCCATGACAAATCTGAATCTTCTTTTGGTATTAGAGTAATATTTGCTTCCATCCACGTGGCTGGAAGTTTAGCTTCTAACAAAAGTCCATTACAAACATCTTTCAATGGTTCACTTAGTATATCCTGTAAGTGTTTATATAGCTCTGCCGGTAACCCATCTGGACCCGGTGTTTTCTCATTTTTTTGTCTTTTTATGGCCTCTAATATTTCCATCATTGTAATTCTTCCCTCTAACATGGTTTTAAATGTCTCTGGGATTTTTGGAAGATTATTTCCTTCTAAGTATTGAACAATTCTCTCTCTTGAAGTTTCCTATTTATCATAAAATTCCTTGTAGTATTCCTTAATTATCTTTATTTTTTCATTTTTAAATTGTAGAGAGCCTTTTCCATCTACCAAGTTATATATCTGTCAACGCTGCAAATACTGTATATTCTTGCTTTGACAATATGCAGAACTGTCTGGTATTTTTAGAGTTAATGCAGAGCAGAAGAGGGTGGGGGGAAAAGCCCGGGAAAGAGAGAGGAAGGAAACCTTTGACCTTCACACTGATTGGATAACGTGATATATGACTGCTAATTTAGGGAGGGAACATGCTGATAATTTAATTGCTCGGGGGAGGAGAATTTAGATCTTGGCATACCTCCGTTATGCCTGTGCCGACATTTTGTAACAATAAATGACTTTTAGGAAAATCAATGCCTGGAAGTTCTTTGAAGTGTTTCATTAGCCGGAACCATAACATCATGCCAAGATCTCAAATACTTTCCAAACGACCTGGGGTCCTGAACTCCGTCCAATGCCTCTAACCTTGAGAGGAGCTGGTAAAGATTCAGGGGAAGAAAATCTATCATGAGAAAAGGGAGTTTGCTTGAAGACCCAGCGGCTACTGATAACCCAGAGTGGGAAGATGAATTCTGGCAGACATCCCAGCTGGGAGCAAAGACTTCAAAAGCAGATTGGTACGGAGCTAACAAATAGCCTGCTACTCAAACTTTGGGTGAGTCACTGGAAAGATTTCAAACCTCAGATGTGAAAAGCAGAAACCAATTCCTGCAGAGAGAAGCCTACAGCCCCTCCCTCGTAGATCAGACCCTGGATTCCCCAACCAGGGACTGCAGTCCTGAAGACAGAGGGAATCCCAGACTGAGGCCTCTGCAGCAATGGGCAGATTGGCACCCCCCAAAAGATAGATGATCAGCAGCAACTGAGCTTGCCACAACTAATAGAGGCCTTGCAACAGCTTGGGGTGGTGCAGAAACCAGGAGATCAGCAGCTGGTGGGAGACCGACCACAGCAGGGAGATTGGCCACAGCCCCTGAATGTGCAACCCCTGGGCATAAATCTGCAGCCAGAATGGGGCCAGCAGCAACAGCCTGTAATTGCACCACCTTTCAAAGCAACCTCTGATGGGGACCCAGAGAAGCTGATTTTTTTTCCTCAACCAAGTGCGTTCTCACTTGAATCGCTGGGCCTATCTCTATCCAGAACCAGGTGCCATGGTCGATGTCTTTGCATCCAACCTAGAGGGAGAAGCATCTGAATGGCTGAACAATCTATATAATGAGCAAGCCCCCGAACTGGGAGATCCCCACCTTTTCCTCCTAGGACTGAGAGAAAGATTTGAGGACCCATCCATAGGCCTCAAAGCAGCAGAACAGATCCACAAAATAAAACAAGCCGGCAGGCCTGCCCTGGAGTACGTGCAAGAGTTCTGCAAGATAGCAGGCTGAATAGAGGGGTGGCCTGAACTTCATTGAAGGATTAGACAATCACCTCTCCCAGGCATGCATCTATTGAGAAGTACCTGATCGGCTACAAGAGTGGTACCAGACAGCAGTGAAGCTAGACGTTCGGCTCGCCCGCTATAAGAAACCTCCCCCACACGAACCCGAGCAGCAACCAGAGCTACCGGACAGCAATCACCCCCACGAAAGCCTTCAAACACGGCAATGGCAGAGAGACCCAGGCCACCTACAGGCCCATCATTTAAGTGTTTTCGGTGTGGACAAAAAGGACATCGAGTGGCCACCTGTCCAGTCCCCTACCCCCGACTACAGAGCAGACCAGAACCAGCAATGAGAAAGAAACATGCTCAGCAAAAATCCAACTGGCTCATGCAGGAACCTGTTGCCCAGATTATACCCCCCACACGGGAGAACGCTGAGACTCCGGGTGGACCTGCCCCTGCTCTACCCTTCTTTGACAGTGATGATGAAGGAGAGAACGACCCGACGGTGAGTCGACAAATCCTGCCCATTTCACTGGCCGCCAAACTTACAATCCCTAAGTCTGGGGCACACATGGACTTAAACGTGCTAATTGATTCTGGATACACCCGCTACATTATTAGTCTGCCATTTGCCATGAAAATGGGCATACGGGCAAAACAGCTTTCCAAACCTGTGAGGTTTGAGCAAGCCGATGGCGGCCTGATGGGAGGGACTCTTGTCACACAATTAACCGAGCCCTTACGCCTAGAAATAGGTGCACACTGGGAGTTTATTCGCTTCCTGGTGGCTCCGAAAATGACTGAGGCGGTGATCCTAGGGCTAGCCTGGTTAGACAAATGGAAGCCATTTATCTGGTGGGAGAAAGGAATGACAACTGTGAGACTACCTATAGGGCCTAATCCCCCCCCATTGATTCAACAGATGTTGCAGGGCATCTTAGGCCACCCAATGAGCGAGCGCACATGGCCGCCTCACCGCCTCCAGGCAAACCAGTCATCCCCAATGAATACCTGGACCTGGCAGAGGCATTTAGTGAAAAAGAATGTGATGCCCTACCCCCTCACAGACCCAATGACTGCTCCATCGAAATGGTGCCAGGAGCCAAACTCCCATGACCAAGAATGTATGCCATGTCCCCACTCGAAATGGAGGAGATGCAGCGATATGTGAACAAAAACCTAGCGAGGGGGTTTATCGAATGGACCAAATCTACCGTGGAAGCCCCTGTGTTGTTCAAAGAGAAAAAAGATGGGTCTCTTCATCTCTGCGTAGACTATAAGGGTCTCAACGCTGTGAGTGTGGAAAATAAATACCCCCTCCCCCTCCTAAAGGATTTATTAACCCATCTGGCTAAGGGGAGTGTCTTCACTAAATTAGACCTAAGAGAGGCATATTACCGGGTGAGAATAAAAGAGGGAGATGAGTGGAAAACTGCCTTCAACTGTCCTATGGGGAGCTATCAGTTCAAAGTCATGCCATTTGGACTACAGGGGGCCCCAGACGTATTTATGCAGTTGATTAATGAGGTCCTACATGATCACTTGTACAAAGGGGTTTTGGTGTATCTTGATGATATCCTGATATACAGCACGAATATGACTGATCACATAAAGCTGGTGAGAGAAATGTTAACGAAACTATTGAATGCCAAGCTTTATGCCAAATTGTCGAAATGTGAATTTCAACAAACCCGATTAGACTATCTTGGCTACAGAATTTCCAATGAGGGTATTGAAATGGATCCAGCCAAGGTGAAAGCTATAATCGAATGGCAGCCCCCAAAGACTCACAAACAGCTCCAGAGCTTTCTGGGTTTTGCCAACTTTTATCGTCAATTCATTCCCTCTTTTGCCGAGATTGCCCTACCCCTTACAGAACCACTCAAAACAGGCAAAGGAGGAGGGAAGCCACAACCGGGCCAACCACTAGTATGGACAATGGACTGTCAAACAGCTTTTAAGAAATTGAACTGGTCCTAAAGCACCCCTGCCCAGGGGAACCCTTTGTGATTCAAGCCGATGCCAGTGATGTGGCAGTTGGAGCTGTGTTACTGCAAAAGAACATGAGTGGGATCCTGCAACCCTGCACCTACACCTCTAAGAAATTTACTGAGAGCGAGCGGAGATGGGCAATTTGGGAGAAAGAGGCCTTTGTAATTAGATGGGCGCTATTAAACTGGCAACACTATCTAGAGGGGAGCAAGGTGCCATTTGAGGTATGGACAGATCAGAAAAATCTAGAAGCACTGAAAACTCCCCAAAAATTGCCCCCAAAGCAAGTACAGTGGGCACAGTACTTTAACCACTTCAACTTCACTCTAAAGTACATACCAGGAGGAAAGAACTTCCTAGCTGATGCGCTATCCTGGTTACCCCAATACAAAAGCGAACGGGCGGATGTTAACGAGGCAATTATCCCCAATCCACAAACTGCCGCTCAACTTACACCTCGCAGGGTCCCCAGTCCTGATGACCCTGGAGTAAAGAACATAAAACGAGAGCTCCTCACCGACCAATGGTTCAAAGATAATCACACCTCCCTAACGTACCGGGATGGCTTGGCTTACAAAGGGGGGAAACTATATTTGCCCGAAGCCCTCCGTCTTAATGCTCTCAAACACAGCCATGATGTAAAACAGGCTGGACACTTTGGATATTTGAAAACCCTACACCTCACCCGCCAGCAATTTTGGTGGCCGGGGCTGAAAAGGGATGTGGAAAACTGTGTAAAATGTTGTACTGTATGTGCCACAATGAAAAGAATCCCAGGGAAAACCCCTGGGTTACTGCAACCCGTGGCAGACCCTTCTCAACCATGGGAAGAAATAGCCATGGACTTTATAATAGACCAACCTGAAAGTAGTGGAAATACTGTCATCTGGACTGTAATAGACCTGTTCTCAAAGCAGGCTCATTTCATCGCCTGCAAAGGACTCCCATCTGCCCAACAACTAACCAAATTGTTCCTGAAACATATCTACTGGCTGCATGGCGCCCCTAAGCGAATAATTTCGGACAGGAGGTGCAGTTCACAGCGAAGTTTTGGAGAAGTTTCCTTACATTAATTGGATCATCTGAAGGTTTAACATCTGCTTTTCATCCTGCCACCAATAGGGCCACAGAAGCTGCTAACAAAATGGTGGAGTAATATCTTAGATGCTACGTTTCTTACCAAAAGACGAACTGGACTGATCTCCTCCCTTTTGCGGAGGTGGTGTACAATCATTCTGTGCATAGCAGCACCGGCTACACGCCTTTCAGAGTGGCCACAGGAAAAGAGTTCAGTCCAATACCTGAATATCCTCAGTTGCCCTCTGCTTCCCAGACACTTGACCAGTGGGTGACGGGGTGGGAAGAAGTTTGGAGAAACACAAAAACTGCTTTAAAAAAGACTTTTGAAACCTATAAAAAGCAGGCTGATAAAAAGAGGGCTCCCCAAAGAACATTCCAAGTTTATTTGTCAACTAAATATCTACGCCTCAAATTGCTGTTGTGGGTGTCTCTAGACCAGCTTGGGAAATGTCAGAGGATGAGGAGGAGCAGCCAGGCCCCTCTGGGTGTTTTCCCCTCCCAGCAGCCGAGACAGACAGTGAGGAGATTTGCATGCAGTCTGGGTCAGAATCTCAAAGCGGGGAGTCAGACTTGGAACAGGAAAATATATGGCTTGATCCGAGATTCCGAAGGTTTGATAGGCGGAGGTTTCAGTTACGTGGAAAAAGGAAGCCATGGGGGAAGTGACGTATCGAAAACTATATTAGAAGGTGAAGGAGGGACTAATTCTTTGTCACGAGCAACGTTAATATCAAGTAGTAGCCTGATACCTCGAGGAGTTAGTTTGAACTCAGTTTTCTGGTGTTTTTGGAATCTACGGAAGATTTATGAGGTCTTGGACAACCTGAGAGATAAAGAGTGAGTTATTGGAAGGGGGGAGAGCATGTTTAAGCTGAATGTAAATAAGTCAGACTCGGCCGTTCCGCAAACGAACTGCCAGCATCTTGCTTTGAAGTGAATCTCTTGAACTGTGTTAAATAAAACTCTTAAAGAAATATTCCTGTGGATTTTACTAAGCTGAGAAGGGCCAGATACAACAGATTGCTCGTGACCAAGAAACAAAAAACAAAACCATAGTCCGAGCTTTCAGTACTGCGCAAGTCCAGTGACGTCATGGAGCAGCTTCTAGCTGATAATCCTGCTCTGTATCAACTAGTTCAAGGTCTCCAGCTGCAAATTAGCAATTTGCAGCAGCAGATTCAGCAAGTTGCAGTAGCCCCAACCCCAGCTCCAGCCCCCCCCTCCCAGAAGAAGCAGGTGTTATTTAGCATTGCCTGATAAGTTTACTGGAGAGCGTAGTAAATTTCCAGCTTTTTTAAACCAATGCAGAACATTCATTGCTTCAACTCCAGCAGATTTCCAGCTTGATGAGACTAAAGTGGCTTTCATTTTAAGTTTGCTCTCTGGTCCAGCTGCTGATTGGTCATCTCCTCTGATAGACAGACAAGATCCTGTCCTGCGCAATTATGCAGGATTCTGCCAGCTGATGGAAAGAGAATTTGCTGACCCCCTTCGTAGACAAAATGCCACCAGGCGGATACGAGAGCTACGTCAAGGATCGCGCTGCGTAGCGGAATATATATCAGATTTTCGCCGCCTAGCTCAAGAAATTAATTGGAATGAAGAGGCTCTCATGGAAATCTTTCAAGATGGCCTGTCTTCCCAGATCTTGAATGAATTTAGACATACTGTAATGCCCACGACCCTGGATGCCTTATATCAACATTGTTTGGCTATTGAGGCGCAAACGCAAGCCACGGATGCCCGCCTGGTCAAACAGATGGTTCCAGTCACCGGAAGTGCCAAGCCAGTTCCTACACCACGCAGAGGATTCCAGACCCTACCTATCACTCCACCCATCCCGGCACCCAGACGTATTTTCCAACCACTGCCGGCTTACACTGAGAGGCGTCCTGTACCCATGGCCAGAGATGAGCCCATGGATCTTGGTGCAGCCAGATCTCGCTTGACCGAGGCTGAGAAGGCAAGACGGAGAGCTGAGGGATTGTGCCTGTACTGTGGAGAGATGGGGCACTTCGTCATGGCCTGCCCCCAGAAACGACGTGGTACGGCAGGTCCTACTCCTGTTCCAGCTCGGCCTCCCACTCAGCAGTTTCAAGCCACCTTGCCGGGAAACGGCCAGAGCCCGGCCTAATGGAAACGTTGGGTCGGGCAGGCGCCAAACCCAGTTCCAGTTCCGCAGACGAAGACCCCGGTCCTCCGAGACATTTGATCCTAGCAACCAATATACTTCTGGGAAACCATGCCCAGGGCATTCCAGCACACGCCTTGTTGGATTCTGGAGCCACCACTAATTTCATGGATGAAGCTTTCGCTCGTCAGCATGCCATACCTTTGTGCTCCGTTAAGCCGCCTATGTTGGTTGAGACAATCGATGGTCGTGAGTTGTTGTCTGGACCGATCAAGTTCATGACCCAGCCCATACGCCTGGTCATAGGACAACATGAAGAAGCCATCCAATTATATGTTACCAAGGGACTTCATTTCCCCTTAGTTCTCGGCCTAGTCTGGTTGAGAACCCATGATCCTTGTGTGGTGTGGTCCCAGAACTTTGTTTCATTTCCCAGTTTGCAATGCGTAGACCACGTACGCCAATTTTGCGCAGCCCAGCTACCATCCCACCCTGACATCACCTTGCCGGCCGACCTAGCGGACTTTGCAGATATATTCAGTGAGAAAGAGGCAGACCAATTGCCTCCGCATAGACCATATGACTGTGCCATTGATTTGCTGCCAAATGCCAAGCTTCCAAGGGGACGCCTTTACTCCATGTCAGAACCCGAGTTGGCCGCATTAAAAGACTTTGTGGACAAAAACTTGGCCAGGGGTTTCATTCGTCCCTCTTCCTCGCCTCTGTCAGCTCCTGTGTTATTCGTGAAGAAGAAAACCGGAGATTTACGCCTATGCTGTGACTATCGCAAGCTCAATGCCATCACGGTGCGCAACCGGTACCCTCTGCCTTTGATTCCTGATCTCATGGACCGTCTCCGATCAGCGGCCATCTTCACCAAGATAGATCTACGGGGTGCTTACAACCTGGTTCGCATCCGAGAGGGGGACGAGTGGAAGACCGCGTTTGGGACCAGGTATGGTCATTTTGAGTATACAGTCATGCCCTTTGGACTCACCAATGCTCCGGCCGTCTTTCAACATTTCATGAATGACATCTTCCGGGATTTATTAGATCAATTCGTGGTGGTTTACCTCGATGACATCCTGATCTACTCCCCGTCACGAGCAACTCATCTCCAGCATCTCCGGCAAGTTCTGCAACGCTTGAGAGAGCATCACCTTTACGCCAAGTTAGAGAAATGTCAATTCTATCAAACCACCATTGAGTTTCTGGGACATGTGATTTCTCCACAAGGCATCGCCATGGATCCTGGCAAGGTTGAGGCCTTGCAAACCTGGCAACCACCATGTAAAGCAAAAGATGTCCAAAGACTTTTGGGATTTGCGAACTATTACCGGATATTCATTCCAAGGTTTTCTGCCTTGACTGCGCCCCTTACTCGACTGTTACAGAAAGGCATTAAGTTCCAGTGGGGCGATGCCGAGCAACAGGCGTTTCAGACCCTCAAAAAGGCTTTTGTTCAGGAACCCATTCTCAAGTATCCAGATCCTTGTCGTCCCTTTGTAGTGGAGGCCGACGCCTCAGATGTTGCTGTAGGGGCCGTGCTTCTTCAAACACGCCAAGATGGCGGCCCCCTGTTCCCGTGTGCTTATTACTCCAGGAAACTGAGTCCCTCCGAACGCCATTATACCATTTGGGAGAAGGAGCTATTGGCCATCAAGACTGCTTTTGAGACCTGGAGACACCACCTGGAAGGAGCCCGCTACCAAGTTGAAGTTCGGACTGACCATAAAAACTTGGAATTTCTGCAATCTGCCAGGAAATTGAATCAACGTCAGATCCGTTGGTCTTTGTTCTTCGCTCGATTCAACTTCAAAGTCACCTACATTCCGAAAGGGTACAACAAAAGAGCAGATGCCTTGTCCCATAAACCTGAGTATCTACAGATCAAGGACCCCTTGCCGCTTCGAACCATTCTGCCTGTCAAATCGATCGCAGCCGTGCACGATCCGGTAGATCTACGACGACAGATTCGGGAAGCGCAACAACTAGATGACTTTGTGACACAGAGGAAGCAAGAGGTGGGTCCCGGCTCACCTTGGACATTGTCCGAGGGTCTATTACGCTTCCGCGACCTGTTATATGTTCCAGCAGGCCCACTCCGTGGTCTCATTCTGACTCAATGCCATGATAACCCTGCGGCGGGTCATTTTGGTCTCTTTAAGACTCTCCACTTAGTGTCTCAGACTTTTTGGTGGCCCAGACTTCGCCATGATGTTTATTCTTATGTGAATTCCTGTGTACGGTGCCGTCAGGCAAAACATGCCACAGGAGCCCCTCCGGGATTGTTACAGCCGTTGCCCACGCCGGAGAGACCCTGGGGGGCTATTTCCATGGACTTCTTGACTTGTCTACCTGTTTCTGCCGGCTACACCGTTGTCTTTGTAGTGGTGGACATGCTGACCAAGATGGCACATTTCATTCCTTGCCGAAGAATACCGACAGCCAAGGTCACTGCTCAGCTGTTCATTCAACATTTCTTCCGGCTACACGGTTTGCCTGACAAAATAGTGTCCGACCGAGGAACCCAGTTCACCTCGGAGTTCTGGAGAGAACTCATGTCTGCGCTTCAAGTCCAAGTTAATCTAGCCTCCACGCATCACCCAGAGACTGATGGGGGTACAGAGAAAGTGATTGGCAGCCTGGAGCAGTATTTGCGTTGTTTCATCAACGACCAACAGAACGATTGGTCCAAATATCTCTCTGTGGCCGAATTCGCTTTCAACAACTCTCAGCACACTTCCACTCAGACCACTCCGTTTTTTGCCAACTACGGCTATCATCCCAGATTTTTCCCGCTCACGCTCCTTGATTCTCCAGTTCCAGTTGCAGAGGACTATTTATCCGAGCTCCAGTCAGTCCACGAGATGGTTAAGCAGCACTTGACTAAGGCCAAGGAAGACTACAAGAGGGTTGCAGACCGCTCTCGTCGCGACACGCCGCCGTTAGCTGTTGGAGATCGGGTTTGGCTCTCCACCAAGTACTTGTTTCCAGGGAGAATTCACCGCAAGCTTGACCAACGTTTCCTGGGTCCTTTTCCTGTGGAGACGGTCATCAATCCGGTGACCTATCGTTTGACTTTGCCTAGGTCTCTTCGTGTACATCCCGTGTTTCATCGCTCCTTGCTTGTTCCTGTCTACCCTGATTCTCTGCTTCGACCTCCTGATCTGGGCCCGACGGCTCGCCGTGCTCAAGTTCCTGTTTCCCGGTTGGAGGTGTCCAGCATCCGAGATTCCTGATGGCTCAACGACCGCTTCCAATATTTGGTTGATTGGACCGGGGGTGGGCCAGACGCTTGCTGTTGGGTAGATGCTCATGCTATTGAGGCTCCTGGGTTAATTTGGGATTTTCATGCTGCGTTTCCCTACAAACCACATCCCCTGCGACGGACCCGGGGGACGGGGCCTGCGGGGGGGATAGTGTTGTGGGTGTCTCTAGACCAGCTTGGGAAATGTCAGAGGATGAGGAGGAGCAGCCAGGCCCCTCTGGGTGTTTTCCCCTCCCGGCAGCCGAGACAGACAGTGAGGAGATTTGCATGCAGTCTGGGTCAGAATCTCAAAGCGGGGAGTCAGACTTGGAACAGGAAAATATATGGCTTGATCCGAGATTCCGAAGGTTTGATAGGCGGAGGTTTCAGTTACGTGGAAAAAGGAAGCCATGGGGGAAGTGATGTATCAAAAACTATATTAGAAGGTGAAGGAGGGACTAATTCTTTGTCACGAGCAACGTTAACATCAAGTAGTAGCCTGATACCTCGAGGAGTTAGTTTGAACTCAGTTTTCTGGTGTTTTTGGAATCTACGGAAGATTTATGAGGTCTTGGACAACCTGAGAGATAAAGAGTGAGTTATTGGAAGGGGGGAGAGCATGTTTAAGCTGAATGTAAATAAGTCAGACTCGGCCGTTCCGCAAACGAACTGCCAGCATCTTGCTTTGAAGTGAATCTCTTGAACTGTGTTAAATAAAACTCTTAAAGAAATATTCCTGTGGATTTTACTAAGCTGAGAAGGGCCAGATACAACAATTGCCCAGCAAGAAATTGGGACCAAAATTCTTGGGGCCTTTCCCCATAGTAAGGATCATTAACCCGGTCACCATAGAACTAAAACTCCCTAGACTTTTAGGGAAAATTCACCCAGTCTTCCATTGCAGCTTGTTGAAACCTTATCGGGGCTCCACTTTAAGACCTCCCCCGAAGAAGGCACCTGGGCCCCTCGTAGTTGTGGGACAGACCCACTATGAAGTGAAACATATTCTTGACTCTAGAATTTTTAAAGGGAAGTTGCAGTACCTAGTACAATGGAAGGGATACCCGTTATCTGAAGCCACCTGGGTGAAATCCAGTGAAGTGAAAGCTGACAGATTGGTCAAAAGGTTTCATGTGAAACACCCCAACAAATCGAAAAATAACCCTTAACATATGCTTTTGTTTACTTTACAAGATCTGTCCTTCTTGTAAGGGGGGCCGGATGTCAACGCTGCAAATACTGTATATTCTTGCTTTGACAATATGCAGAACTGTCTGGTATTTTTAGAGTTAATGCAGAGCAGAAGAGGGTGGGGGGAAAAGCCCGGGAAAGAGAGAGGAAGGAAACCTTTGACCTTCACACTGATTGGATAACATGATATATGACTGCTAATTTAGGGAGGGAACATGCTGATAATTTAATTGCTCGGGGGAGGAGAATTTAGATCTTGGCATACCTCCGTTATGCCTGTGCCGACATTTTGTAACAATAAATGACTTTAAGGAAAATCAATGCCTGGAAGTTCTTTGAAGTGTTTCATTAGCCGGAACCATAACAATATCATTGTCTTTTCTTTCTGTTTTTTAAGTTTGTAAGCTAACCATCTTCCTGGCTTGTTTGCATTTTAAAAAAAAATCTGTTTTGCTCTCTTTATCTGCTCTGCCACTTTTTCTGAGTCCAACAAATTTAGTTTATGTTTTATAATTTCCATTTCTCTTTTCAAAGTCTTTTTCTGCAGATTTTTCTGTAGTTCTGATTCTAATTTTCCAAATTTTTATTTTAATACGTATTGCTGTCTTCTCTGTTTATTTTTCTTTGCCGTATATGTTATAGCTATACCTCTAAAATATGCTTTAGCTGTATCCCATATATTTTGTAATGTTGTATCTTCCTCTTTATTTTCTTTAAAGAAGAACTCCATTTCTTTTCTCGCTAGTTCTATAAATTCTTTTTCTTTTAATATAGATTGATTTAAAGTCCATCTTGGTCTTTTTTGTGTTCCTTTCCATATCACTTTTAACGGATTATGATCTGCCCATGTACCTATTTCTATCTCAATTTCCTGTATATTCATCCTCAATTCAGGCATCATCCAAATCATGTCGATTCTTGACCAGGATTTTTGGCTGTTTGAATAAAAAGTATATTGCAGTTTTTCGAGATTAATTTCCCTCCAGATGTCTTGTATTCCAATTTCGTCTGTCATCTCAAAAAATGTCCTAGGACTAGACCATACTGGCTCTGTAAACTTTTATAGTTCACCTTTCTATCATCTCAGAATGATCAAACCTCTAAAAACAAAAATACATTAGAAAAATAAGGTGATAGTACAATAGAAAATTTTTCGTATATGCACTACACATGTATTCTGCCTTTTAAATAGTGGCCCTTTTGGCAAAGATGTGTATTTTTCTGCATTCAAACCTCAATCCTGCGCAGATTTCCGACTGCCATCTTCAAATAGCCCCATGCCTAGCAGAAAAATAGCGTGCTTCCCTTTCTGTATGTGTAACTTAAGTAGTTACACATACTACTTAAGTAGTATCCCCAGCCCAATCACCAATGCTGCTCTGAAGGGCTGATTAACTTGAAAGGAAAACAATCATTTTATTTGGAAGGCAAAAGCTAGGCAGGACACTTCTGGCTTGAACATCTTTTCGAAGTTTCTTTACAGGATTTGGTGTGGGAGATGAGCTTAACACCCAGGGCCTGCTAAAATGGCACCCAGTATCTTCATTTTCAACAATGAAGAACCAATTTGTAAAGCAATCTGAATGACAGTCTGGTTTTGGCAAGGGGGATTTCGTTATGCAAATGACAACTACTAAAGTTAAATCCATAGCAAACTTTAATGTACAGTACTGAAAACGAAGAAATGCTTACGTTCTTCTCTTTACCTGCTTAATACTTGCTGTCATTATGAAGATATTCCTAATTGGAATCTCTAAAGTTAAAGATTTTCTCATAGAGGTGATCTCCAAGCCAAAATATATCCCGCTTATTTAAATTTAAGGATACTTACCATATTCTCAGATGTTCGTGTGGAGACTCTGCATTCCTATCACTTACCATACCTTGTGAAATATGCCTATTGGTCCCATTTTATAGATAGGAAATTGAAGCTGGGAGAGTGTCCATTATAAAGTAAAATTTAAAACTAGATCAGTTTTTCTTTCTGAGGCTATAGTATTTGAATATATATCTGCACTTATGACACAGTATTTCAAATAAACCTATCTACCCACAGAGAAATTTCTTCTAAACACTTTATGGATTATTACCTGTGACATAGGCTACCATCTCCTGAGTGTATCAATCTGTCTGATTCTAGGCATATTTAATCTGCAATCCTAAATACACATGACTGGGAGTAAAAAACACTTAACTTCCTGGGATTTCGTTTATTCTTCTGCATAAACATGGGTAAAATCTTTCATTTGATTCTGTGCAGATAACTGTTACTTCAGAGTAACAACGCTTAGGAATTGTTCGACTTGCAGATGCAGGCCATCTTATCCATAGCTACTACAAAGGCTTGCGGCACTCGGTGGGCTTCCCTTACCTATTGTGTGCTTGCGAGTGAAATCTTAAAAAGGTCAGTAGCGAGGAAAACTAATTACAGGGTAATCGTACACCCTGCTACTGAGGAGCCAGTTTTGCAGAACCAGCAGAGTATCCACCTTCCACAAGATGTGCGGGCTTAGGATCCGAATCTTAGAGACCCTCGTGAGAGAATCAGATGCAAACGTAAAGCTTCCCTTAGCAACCGTCACTGGTGTGTTGGTGCGCGCACTAGAGAAAAAGGGTAGTGTGGAGACAATAGGGGCGCACATAGTTCCTCCCCGTCTATCAACTGTTGAACCGCACTTAAGGGGGGCATGCTCGATAGTGTAACAGGTGGCTTCTGTCCAAAGTGGGGTTTGCGTATGAATTCTTCTGATGTGGGGTAAATTCCCCCATGCTCAGTAAATATATAGTAGACCCGGGCCATGCATCAAATTCTGGAGAAGGGTTGGGAGGCTTTTCCCTCTGCTTTGCTGTGGATGCACAGCTGCTGAGGAAACAGTGGGATGCCTTCGAAGCAGCTGGATCAGCCGCTCCAGAAAGTGGAAGGACCCTTTGTGCAGCACTGTCCAGCCTGAAGGATAGAGAGGGAGCGAATCTGGCCAATTTTTGGATGCTCCTATTTAGATGCAAATGGCGACCTCTTTCTGCTCCAGGAGACTGGAGGCCATTCAGCGCAAATCCTGAAGGTAAAGCCCAAAGCCAGGTCTTGAGCTCTAGGCTGCAGCCCCGGGGGCTTGTTTGTCTCCAGAGAGCAAACGCTACAGGAGGAGGAGGAGGCCTGCCTAAGATAGAGGACCTCGCTTTCTACGGAAAGCAAACACGGAGTGAGTAAGAGAATTTAGCTTAAGGGCTTTGAGAAGTTGAAAATACCTTTTACCATGGAGAAGTAGGGTGGTGTAATGTATTGGCCACTACTGTTTTAAATCACTTGCTTAATGTCTGACCTACATTGCTATATTGTTTAACAGTTGTTGTTACTGAAAGCCAGACTGGCTGTCTCCAAGCTGATAATGAGGTTTGGGGCAGGAAACTGTTACTTTAAACCAGACATGTTAAACACAAGGCCTATGGGCCAGATGCGGCCCGCCAAGGGCCTAAATTTGGCCCCTGGAGCTGTTCCAGAAATAGCAAGGGACCGGCCCCCGCCCTGGCCCACCCCAACCCGGCTGGATGCCTCCCGGCGCACGCACAGGAAATAGTGAGCGCTGGAGGCTGGTGGTGCGCAGGAGCAGCTGCAGCTCGTTTGCCTCACCCCACCCCACCTGTCCTGGCCTCACCCCACCCCTCCCGGCCTCGCCCGTCACGCCCGGCCATGCCCCGTTATACTGGGTCTCTCCTTGTCCGGCTCTGCTTTGCCAGGCCTCATCTCACCATGCCTGGCTCCACTTTGCTGGGTCAGGCACCAAAGTGCCGCTAAAAACAGCAGAGTCTGTGTGTGCGCCTGCCTTGCCCAGGTCAGCCAAGCTCTCCACGGTGCGCTACAGCTGATCTGAGGCATGGAAAGCAAAGGCTGATGGGTGAGCTTGTAGCAGGCGAACACACAGACTCTGCTCTTTTTGGAAGCCCTTCTTGCTGCTGGGGCTGCTGCTCACCTTCCTCTGCACTAGCGCCTCCATGTCCCACTCACCAGCCTGGTCTCACAGCCTGCAAGGCTTTTCTTTCACTGGGATCACCCCACCCCCGAGTGGGAAAGCCACGGCCAGCAGCTTCCTTCCTGAGCGTGGAGGAGACAAAATGGGAGCTTTAGGCTTCTGCCTGCCAGTGTGCAATAGGAGATCGCAGGGGCTGTCAGGTGGGGGGACACGGCAGGTGAACAGCAGCGGCTTGCAGTTTCTGGCGTGAGGGGGGGTTGGAAGCAAAACTGCCCTTTCGGCAGGCATAGAGTCAATCCCGGCATGGAGGCAATGGAGGGGAGGGTGAACTAAAAGGGAAGGCACTGCTCCACACATTTCTTTTAAGCTGCCAGAGGCTCCAGACAGAGGTTTCCCATTTTGCCCCCTTCCCCTATCGTTTCCTCTTGCTCCATGGCTCTCAGCTCACCTCTCCCAGAACCTGCACACATGTTTGTGTAGGTGTGTGTGTGCACATGGGGGAGAGGGTCTCACCTCCTGCAGCCCCACGCTGTGACATTGGGGAGGAAAAGAACGGGAGAGGTGAGAGAAGCTGTGATGGGAGCTTCTTGCAGCCTTCCACAGGGCTGGGGGCAGGAGCTGAGGGGGGCAGAGCGCGATGCAATTGGCAGCACGTTGAGAAAAAGAAACACGTACTCCAAAAAACCAGCTTTCATTAGTTTGCAGCCTGCCATCGCAGAAGGTCTCTGTTGAGGGTGCGGGGCTGCAAGGGGTGAGAGGCACACACCTTTGTGTGTGCTCACACACACACACACAAACACACACAAACACACAAACACTGTGTGGGTCTGGGAGAGGTGAGCTAAGCCATGCAGAGGCAATGACGGTGGGGGGAGCCTTTGCCCACCGCTGGCTGCCTGTTGCCACCTCTGCCTGGAGCCTCTGGCAGCTTAAAAAAAAACAAGAAGAGAAGGAAGGAAGGAAGGAAGGAAGGAAGGAAGGAAGGAAGGAAGGAAGGAAGGAAGGAGTCAGGGACGGAGGGAGGGAGAGGCAATTCGGTTGGAAATGCCCCAGTTCAAAGGAGAAAGCAATTTTGTGTTCTGTTTTGTCACAGACAGAACTTTGTTGGCAATCCAAGTTAACATTGGTATTCTTGAATTGTGAGCTCTTAGGAAAGTATCCCCTCCTTATATGTTGCAAACAGCCATTTCCAGTGGGGAAAGCAGGACAAAGCAGAGTGGGGAAAATATTTTCCTTTGGTATATTTCCAGTCTGAATTAGACCAAGGCAGGGTCCCTACAAGAGAGCCCTTTTAAGGATTATGTATTAATAGAAAAACAACTAACCTACCTCTGCTCATAAAAGATAAAGCTGTTCCACATAAAAACAGAGGAGCTCTTACGGTATTAACTATCACAGCCACCATTTTGACAGTTTTGCTGTACTGTTGTCTGCGGACACCCCCACTAAAAGAAAGCACGGGATAAACTGAGCCTGGTTTGTTCTCAGTCTTTTAAGTGGCCACAAACTACTAGCAAAAGTGGCATTTGATCACAAGGCAAGAAGGCATGGAGAAATGTTTCCCCTTTTGCATTTGAGCATCCAAGAAGGGACAGGAAAGGAGAAAGGGAGAGAGGAAAGACAAAGAAAAAAGAAGTTAAGAGGGGAAGGAAGGAAGGAAGGAAGGAAGGAAGGAAGGAAGGAAGGAAGGAAGGAAGGAAGGGGATTACAATGAGAGAGAGAGGGTCTGAGGGAAGTGCTGCCTTAGCACTTGGCCACCAGCAGCCTTGCAGCCCTTTTGCCATCTCCTTGTCTCCTCCTCCTGATCTCTCCTGGTGGTCTCCCATTCTATTGCTGAGGATACTTTTAGTTACAAAGCCAGGTTTCCTCACATGGAGAGGGAGTGGGCCTCCCTCTGACCCACATACTTTGCCCTCCCACACACATTATGAGCAATTTGGCCAAGGAGAGCAAGAACAGCAGCAGCAGCTTCGAGGAGGAGGAGGTAAGCACAACAGGACATCCCCTTGGGACAGCAGGGCAGGGCAGGGCTGGGCTGGGCTGGGCTGTGACGTCCCGGTGCCCTGGGAGCTTGACCAGGCTGGATCCCCCCAGCCCCGCCCGGACCACACAGGTGCCCAACACAAGCGATGTCAAGCTGGCCATGCCCACCTCAACCACGCCCACCCCGACCACACCACACCCGCCCCCCCAAGGTCAACCACAACCCTGATGTGGCCCTCAGTGAAATTGAGTTTGACACCCCTGCTTTAAACCTATTGGTTGCCACCTAGAGGCTAACTGTATAAATAGCTGTGCAGCAGCCTTTAGGGCTGCTTCTGTTCTGAATTAATAAACTTGTTTGCTGTTTCAACACTCTGCCTCATTCAATGGCTAAAGAACTGAAGATATAACAGTGGCAACGAAGGTGGGATGTGCTGCTTCATTGAGAGAGCTTGAAGTCACTAGGGGGTGAGGTCAGCACAGAGCCTGACAGGAACTACGTTCCCCCCCCTCGGTCTGCCAGCAAGCCACGCTGGAGACCACCATGCCCTAAGGATCCGTCCTACGGCCTACACAGAAACCAGCAGTGCAAGGCATTGAACGAAGAAACAAACCACCATGGCGAAGGTCAGGAAACTCGAAGAATTCGACGTAACTCACCCAGAGAGATGGGCGTCCTACATCTCCTGTGTTGAAAATTACCTCTGCGCCAACCAGGTCGCTGAAGATGGATTGAAGGCCGTGACACTCCTCTGCGTGTGCGGCCCTGCCACCTTTGACATTGCAGAGGACCTGGTCGCCCCGGTGCCGCTCGAGTCGGTGACCTACGCAGACTTGAAAAAAAAGCTCCGAGACCACTTTGAGCCCAAGTTATCCGTTATAGCGTGGAGGCACGCTTTTGAGCAGCGGGAGCAACAACCCGGCAAGTCTGCAACAGAATTCATTGCCGCTCTTCGTCAAGCGTCCCGACTCTGTAATTTCGTGGATTTGGAGGAGAGATGACGAGACCGCTTAGTCTGCGGACTCCGGAATCGAGAGCTCCAACAAAAATTTTGCTAAGGAGACTCTCTCGCTACAGGAGGCCTTGAAGGAGGTCATGGTGGACGAAGCCACCAAAGGGGCCATTAAAGCGCTGCGGCCCTCCAAAAGTGTGCCAAGCACCGAAGCCATCCACATCGCCGCCATCTGCTGAGGTTGTCAGAGGAATCGCCCGAAAGAAGACACATTCAGGAGAGGTACCGGGGCCCCAGGTCAACACCAAGTAGGGTTCTGCTCTAGCTGAAGGAGCATATGCCGCACTTGTGCCCATCGCCCCCTAAAGCAGAAGCTTAGACTACAGGTCAAACTTCAGGGAGTTCCATGCAAGATGGAACTGGACACAAGCTCAGCCATGTCCATCATTTCAAGAGGAACATTCAGGCACCTATGCCATCATAGCAACAGATAGGCCAAGCTCCGGCTTTCTAATCTACTACTCACAGACTTCCAAAACTCCCGAGTGGTGGTCAAAGGCGAAGCCACAATTCTGGTGGAATTCAAGGGGATCAAAGGGCCACTAGATGTTGTAGTGGTGGAAGACCAACCCACGAGCCTCATAGGGCTCAATTGGTTTGATGCATTGGGCATTCAAGTAACCGGCATTCACCGAACACAAGCGGCAGATCTGTCTGCAGTCTGCCAAGAGTACGCGGATGTTTTCAGTTCTAGTCTAGGGGAGTACAAGGGTCCTCTGATCACCCTCAAGCTTGATCCTATGGTAACTCCAATACGGATCAAGCCTCGTAGAGTGCCTTTCACGTTAAAACCCAAAATCGATGCAGAGCTGGATAAGCTAGTGGAACCAGGGGTATTACAGCCCATAGACAGTGGGGTGTGGGAGACCCCCATAGTAACGCCATTAAAGGCCAACAGGGAAGTGCGAATATGCGCTGACTATAAGTGCACCCTCAACAGGGCACTTCAACAGCACGCGTACCCTGTGCCAGTTGTCAGCCATATTTTTGCATCATTGCAAGGAGGCCGTGTGTTCGCCAAATTAGATTTGGCACAGGCCTATCAACAACTGCCCATGGACGAGGCCATGGCGGTAGCCCAGACAATTGTCACCCATAGGGGGGCTTTTAAGGTTAAGCGCCTACAGTTCGAGGTGAGTGTAGCCCCAGGGCTGTTCCAGGGAGTGATGGAGCGCACGCTCAAGGGAATTCCAGGGGTTTGCCCATACTTCGATGATGTCCTCATTACTGGGGGATTGGTTGAGATTCTGGCTGAATGGCTTAAGGCCATCCTTCAGCGGTTCCGCGACATGGGACTTAAACTAAAAAAAGAAAAGTGCAAGATTGGGGTAGAGTCAACTGAGTTCCTTGGTTTCCGCATTGATGCCGAAGGCATTCATCCGGCGGAATCCAAATTAAAAGCAATCCAGCAGGCCCCAAGGCCAAAGTCAAAGGAAGAGCTTCAGGCTTTCCTAGGCCTTTTGAATTTTTACCATTTCTTCCTCCCAAACAAGGCCGCAGTGGCAGAGCCGTTACACCGGCTCTTGGATAGACAAGCTCAGTGGCAGTGGACCAGTGTCCATGAGAGTAGCTTCCAAGCAGTCAAATCACTGCTGTCGTCGAACTCAGTTCTCACTCATTTCAATGAGCAGCTGCCTGTCTGCATTGTGTGTGATGCATCCCCGTATGGGGTTGGGGCTGTGTTAAGCCACTTAATGGCTGATGGGAGGCAGAAGCCCATCGTGTATTACTCCAGGACCCTATCGTCCGCAGAGTGCAACTACGTGCAAATTGACTACTTGTATGGCCGCCAGTTCACGGTCTTCACAGACCACAAGACACTCCTAGGGTTGTTCACCACAAACAGACACCTCAGATTCTGTCTTCTCAAATGCTGAGGTGGTCTATCTTCCTGTCAGCCTACAGCTACAGGATGATTCACAAACCGGGCAAGGAAATGCAGACAGCCTGAGCAGGTTGCCCCTGCCACATGTAGAGCCAGCTCCAGCTGCATGCATCCTTGCTATCCAGGATTTGCCGGAATCTCCCCTTCACGCTGGGGACATAGCTGCTGAGACAGCAGCTGACAAAACGCTGAGTCATGTGCTAAACTGGGTACGCGCAGGCGCGGCGCAGGCCGGGGTCGCACCGCGCATACGCGGTGCAGGGCGGGGTCTCGGCCTGAAAAAGGTTGAGAACCGCTGCCCTAGACGTTCATAGCAGTCAAGAAGGCTACCTAAATATCTGCAGGACTATGTCCAGCAATTGAGAGTTGAGCCATCTACGGAGAAGGGGTGTAATGTATTGGCCACTACTGTTTTAAATCACTTGCTTAATGTCTGACCTACATTGCTGTATTGTTTAACAGTTGTTGTTACTGAAAGCCAGACTAGCTGTCTCCAAGCTGATAATGAGGTGCTGCCCCCTGCGCTGGCTGAAAAAATGGAAAAAATGGCGGAAAAAATATGGCGGACTGCGGCATTTGGCGACCCCCGTGAAATGGTCGTTCGACCCCAAATGGGGTCGCGACCCATAGGTTGAGAACCGCTGGTCTAGGGGTTGCAGGGGTCTCCCGGTCTACCCGCTTCCCCACTGCCATGAATCCGGCGAGGATGCGCGCCTCTGGCTTATCAACTTATATTTGATTTTGTGGCCAATAAGCAAAAGAAAAAGAGATGGAGTTTGCTCTTTCCACGTGAAATTTCTTCTCCATAAATAAAATTAAAGTGCTAAATGTTTAGTATTTTTTTTAGAAATAATTTGAACAGATACTGGGGTGATGAGTTAAACGGAAGAAATCTACTTCCCACTTGTATATCATGAGGAGAGCTGTCTATAAGATATATTAAGCTTATTGTTGGAATGTTTCTATAACCAATTCTACACAATCCAATAAATGATTGAATTAATTTTTAAAAAATTCACGAACAATGCAGTGAGGTATGTCTTGTTATCTTTTTAACTTGAAAGGCAGAAGAGGTTATTCTTTGGGGCAGTTAATTTGACTTTATGTTTACATTCATTTTAGTTCATTTTAGTTTGCTTTTTTGTATTGTTTAAAGTTACAGACATGTAGGATTTACAGTCTCTCCAAACTTCACTATTCTTCTTTTAGAGCAGCGGTTCTCAACCTTTTTCATGCCGAGACCCCGCCCTGCGCCGCGCATGCATGGTGTGCGCGCACCGACCCGAACCGCGCATGCGTGGTGCGCGCGCGCTTCCCCGAACCGCGCATGCGTGGCGCAACGGTCCGAAGCGCGCATGCGCGGTGCGCGTGCGATGGCACGAACCGCGCATGCATGGCGCGACGGCACGAACCGCGCATGCGCAGCGCGGCGGCACAAACCGCGCATGCGCAGCGTGACAGCCTGAACTGTGCATGCGTGGCGCGACGGTCCGCATCATGCATGTTACTGAAAGCCAGACTAGCTGTCTCCAAGCTGATAATGAGGTGCTGCCCCCTGTGCTGGCCGAAAAAAATGGGAAAAAATTGGCGGAAAAAAAATGGCGGACTGCGGCGTTTGGCGACCCCCGTGAAATGGTCGTTCGACCCCAAATAGGGTCGCGACCCATAGGTTGAGAACCGCTGCTCTAATAAATGAGCTCAATCTGGTTCGATCAGATCCGGACTTACTTCGTCTCCATCGCTTCTCTAGACGTCTCTTATGGCGCTTCATCCCCCTGAGCTCCTCGGTGAACCAAGGAGACCTCCTGGGGCCAGCACCACGGAGAGGTCGCAAAGGCGCAATCCGGTCAATAGCCCCCTTCACGGCCGTATTCCATGCCGCTACCAGGGACTCTGCCGAATTGTGAATGAACGAGCTCGGTAATTCCCCAAGCGCCGTCTGAAAGCCAATTGGATCCATCAGGCATCTGTGGCGGAACCACCTAATCGGTTCCGCCTCCCTGCGGGGAAGGATTGGGGCCGTAAAATTCAGTCAAAGCAGGAAATGATCGGTCCATGACAAAGGCAAAATATCTAAGCCCCTTAAAACCAGATCATTACCCAACTGCTCCGAAAGGAAAATCATATCCGGGGCGTGCCCACCCTCATGCGTCGGACCCTGCACTACTTGGGTCAGGTCCATGGTTGTCATGGCGACCATGAACTCCTATGCCAACCCCGAGGATTCGCCAAGCGATGGCAGATTAAAGTCCCCCAAGACCATAAGGCTGGGGAACTCCACCGCCAGCCCAGCAACCTCCTCGAGTAGCACAGGCAGGGCTGATGTCACGCAGCTGGGAGGCAGGTATGCAAGCAATAAGCCCACCTGAACCCCTAGGTCCAGCATCATAAAGATGGACTCGCAACCCGGAATTTTGGAAACAGTGAGCCTGCGTAGACTGAGGTTCTCCCGGGCCAAAACAGCCACTCCTCCCCCCCTTCCCTGGGGTCACGGCTGGTGCCATACCTGATAACCTGGTGGGCACATACCCGAGAGGGGAACTCCCCCCTCAGGGCCCAGCCAGGTCTCAGTCACACACGCCAAGTCGGTCTTCTCATCCATGAAAAGATCATGAATGAGGGGGGGCTTATTATTAACCGACCTGGTGTTGAGCAGCAACAGTCTGAGCCCAGGGCCCGAGCTACGCCCATCACCAGGATCATGGGGTGAGCTAGATTTTTCAGAAGGGCCAGAACAAGGAACTGCTACGAGACAGCAGGACCGAGTTCCCCGAGTGCGGCCTACCCTCCTGCTCCCGCCATATCTGCCTCTTCCCTAAATGACCAGTATACTCCAACCCTCAGTGACTCCAGAGTCCGCATCCCCCAGTCCCCGGCCTCCCTCAAGCTCAGCAGGCCTGTCCATTCATCTGTCATACATTCCTCAAACATATCCCCATCCCATGCATACATCTCTCACCCACCCAATTTAATAAAAATTAAAAAATTTAAATTTAAAAAAATTAAAAACAAGACATATAAACATATTAACTAAAGAAGCCACAAGCAGAGGTGCGAGAGATAAACCAGTCGCCTCCTACCAAGTGCTTCATCAGGGGCACAAAGTGAGCCTCAAAGTCAGTTGAAAAATCATGTCATGTAAAGAAAGTACTGGCATGGGTACTCATTTTCTCATATTGCCTGGGGGCTTTGAAGAGGGAAAAGCTTGTTAGTCTTGAGATAGCAGGAAAATGCCATAGAAGCAATCCTTTAAAAAGAAATTCATTTTTTTACTAGCAGCTTTTACTGGCTGATCCTTAGTTTATCAAGAATCAGCCCTATTGAACTAAGAGTCATTTACCTCTGAAAAAAAATGCTTAGGACAGTTCTGTATACAATATTTAAAACACTTGCTCTTTTGTTCTCTCCCACTAATGTACTGATTTAATGGAAGTTCAGCTGAATCTTTCATACATTTTTTTCTATATGATGAAAATCAAGTAGAAGATAAACTGGATGTATTTAACTGTCAAGAATAGTTGTAGTGACTCTCATTCAGATACATTCCCAAATATTATGCTGTTCAATTAAAGAAACCACCACCTATTTTCATTTTTAAAAAGTAAGTCTTCACTCAGAGAATAATTCACACAAGAATATACAACAAAATTGAAGAGCGTCTAGGTAACACACAATTTGGTTTCAGAAACAATCTTGGTACATGAGATGCGCTGTTCAGCATTCAGGTTCTTGTACAGCATTGTAGAGATGTCAATCACAGTGTTTACATGTGCTTCATTGATTTCGAAAAAGCTTTTGATAAAATAAGACACAGCAAACTATTAGAAATCCTGAAACAAGGGGGACTAGATGATAAAGACATCCAAATAATAAAGAATCTGTATTGGCATCAGGTAGCAAATGTGAGACTAGGCCAAAAATACTCAGCTGATGCAGAAATAAGAAGAGGGGTCAGACAGGGATGTATTCTGTCTCCACTGTTGTTCAATATCTACTCTGAGTCAATCTTCAATGAGGCACTGGAGAACATCGATGCTGGCATCAAAGTAAACGGTGTTTGGATCAACAACTTAAGATATGCTGATGATACAGTTCTGCATGCCAGTAAGCATGAAGACCTTCAGCTCCTCATCAACAGAGTCACAGAAATATCTGAAAAATACGGCTTGAAGCTTAACACTTCAAAAACCAAGATCATGGTCATCAGCAAACAACCTGTTAATTTACCACCAATAAATTCAGAAGGAATACCACTAGAAAAAGTTGAAAGGATCACACACCTCGGTTCCAATTTACATGAAAGCTGGGACATGACCATTGAAGTAAAGACAAGGATAGAAAAAGCCCGAACAGCATTCTTCAAAATGAAAAAGGTCTTCTGCAGTCACGACATAAGCCTAAGACTGAAAATCAGGCTTGTCAGATGCTACATTTTTTCTATCCTGCTTTATGGAGTAGAGAGTTGGTCTCTGACAGAAGGCCACCTGAAGAGACTAGAAGCATTTGAAATGTGGATTTACAGGCGGCTGTTACACATAAGCTGGGTTGACAAGATCAGAAATGAGGAGGTGATAAGCCGCCTGGGAAAGCCAAGGGAAATCATCAAAACAATTAAAAAACGAAAATTAGAATATTTCGGACATGTGATGCAACACCCAGAAAAATACGGCATACTCCATTTAATCCTCCAGGGAAAGATTGAAGGCAAATGAGGTCCAGGCAGAAGAAGAACATCATGGCTTCAAAATCTAAGGGATTGGTTTAGACAAAACTCAGCAGCACTTTTTCGTGCGGCTGCTGATAAAAACAGGATCGCCAATGTCCGATAACGGATATGGCACAAGAAGAAGAAGGCTTCCGGTGGCTCCGCCGGCGTCGCTGGAGTCTCTAACGTGAGGCTCCGATCTCTGAGTCAGTATAGCCGTCAACAACAGCGTTCACCAGCTGTTTGTTGCGGCGAAAAAACTCCTCTTCGGGCAAAGAAGGGGAGTAGAGCTTCAAGAGCCGGGTTGAGCCCTTCCAAGACCCCTGGAACAAGTTTTCAGGGGCAGAGAAGGTGTGCTCCCCAGGCACTTGAAACGCAAATGAGTTTGTACCACAGCTATTTTTGTTGGGTATAACAAAGGACTGTTCCACCATAGAGACTAAGTTGATTTTGAACTTGACTACGGCTGCAAGACTGTTGGTGGGACAATATTGGAAGTCATCTGAAATACCATCTATTGAAGAATGGACATTAAAAGTTACCCATCTTGTGGAGATGGCTAAGATATCGGCGTACTTGAAGAACCATTCAAATGAAACATTTTTGATGGATTGGAAAAAATGGATTGATTATATGCAAAAGAAATATCAATTGAAAGAATTAGATTTGATATATAGATAAATAGCTACTAAATAGTAGATTAGCGGGGTTTCTTGCGTTTTTACTCTGTATTCACTCTGGGAAGCCCGGGGGGGTGGGGGGAGGGAGATAATAAGTATTAGAATATGTTTCTCAACTGTAGTTGGGGGTAATTAGGGATTATATAATTTTTTCAGGGTGCTCGGGAGAACTCTAGTCACCGCATTGGAGGGGAGGAAGGTGGAAGGAAAGGTATGTCTAGAGGGTTAGAGGGTGGAGAAGGAGTAGAGGAGGATGGAGGGAAGAGGTATAGAAAGACGAAAGTATGTAGATAGAAGGATAGAAGAGGGGAGGAAGGTGGAAGGAGGTATGTCTAGAGGGTTAGAGGGTGGAGAAGGAATAGAGGAGGATGGAGGGGAGAGGTACAGAAAGGCGAAAGTATGTAGTTAGAAGGATAGAAGAGGGGGTTAGGAAGTAGGAGGATGTGGGGGGGTTCCGAGCAGCTATTTGTACTGTTTGTTCAATATGTTAATTGTTTGTTATCAGTTGAGTTATTATATTTCTGTGTTAAAATTTGTTAAAAGTTTAAAAAATTTAATAAAAAATAATTAAAAAAAAAAAAGAAGAAGAAGAAGAAGAAGTCTTCACTATCTTCGGTCTTCATAATGCAACCATAGGACTTTAGTTAGAAATGATCCCTTGGCAATAGTTGGAAGATATGATCCTACTTGAATTATTGTGCTACTGATAAGAGAAAAGGGAGGATGAACTACTGTAAATTGTTTTACCAGTAAGAGAATATTTGTATGACACCTAATTCAATATTTTAGGATGAAATCGGTGAAACATCAACTCACGTTAATGTGCATGAGCTCATGAAAGTGCTTTGTAATAATTGTGCAGCTCACATTGACCATAGGTATGTTGAAACATAACACATATGATGAAACATAAGTCTATGTTGCAGCAATCAGTTATTTCCAGCACAAATATTTATACATGTATAAATGGTAATGGTAATGGTATCCAAATGCTTTGGTAATAGGATCCAAATCATTAGGACATTGTTAATAATAAATTAAACAACACAAATCTGTCAGTTGTGGAAGAACTTTTTGGCTTTACACACATTAAAATATCAAGTAAGCTAAATTACCAATTGCTTTGAATTGTCACATATACTCAGTTTATTATTAATCTTTTTTGCTTTATATATTTATTAAATCAGTGATTGCTTGACATTGAACACCATAGTGTTTTACAGGGCTAATGACTACAGGTAGTCCTCAGCTTATTACCACATCTGAGCCCAACTTTTCTGTTGCTAAGCAAGACAGTTAAGTGAGTTGCACCCCATTTTATGACCTTTTGCCATGGTTGTTAAGTGAATAACTGCAGTTGTTAAGTAAATCATGTCATTAAGCAAATCTGGCATCCCCTATTGACTTTGCTTGTCAGAAGTTGGCTGGGAAGGTCACAAATGGTGATCATATAACCCTAGGACAGTGCAACCATCATAAATACAGGTTAGTTGCCAAGTACCAGAATTTTGATCACGTGACCATAGGGATGCTGCAATGGTCTTAAGTGTGAGAACCAGTCATAAGTCACTTTTTTCAGTGCTGTTGTAACTTTGAATGGTCACTGAATGGTTGTAATTTGAGGACTATCTATAATGTCATAAGAAAAATAATAGGACTATAAACTGAAAGACTGTTAAGGTAGTATTCATGGCTTTCCAAGATTTTGCTCTTAAAAATATCCCTGGAATTTGCAGGAATGTTTATATTCATGAAATAACCTTTTCTAATTTAGACATTTGTATTTCACTTACCTTTTGATGACAGGAGGGGAAAGCAGCTGCTGCTAGAGATTTTGGCACTTTATGCTTGACATTATGTTTGCTTTTTAGATGATATATCTGTGCTTAAGTTCATCTAAGTTTCTAGCTCAATCTTTCTTTTTTAAAAAAAAATATTTTATTAAGTTTATATAAATGAGGAAAGAGTAGGAACAATACAGGTATGGGGAGGGAAGGGGGTGGGAAATTTAGGATGGGATAAGGGTATGTACAATAATCTCATACTTTAACAAACAAGCTACCATCTGGATCATAATAGTGAATGAATATAATTTGTATCATACTCAGCCATTTTAAAATAAGATTAACTATAACCATATTACTAACAATTAATAGACAGATAAAATTCATCTATGTAAATAAACGTAAGTAGTAAAATCTCAACTAATCATAATTGTCAACATTAACGGTTAAGAATCACTGAAAATAAAGATGTTATCAACCTATGAACTATAACTCAGTTAAAAATCCATCATCTATAATATTAGATTCTTTTCAGATTCTAACGCGTCTCTAACCATTGATAAAATCTTTCCCAAGTTTTAAAATAAACTGAATCATCTTTCTCTTTCATCTCCAATGTTAATCTATCCATTTCTGCACAATCTAAAATTTTAGTAATTATAGCCTGGTCAGATGGTAGATTTTCATTTTTCCAAAATTGGGCAAATACTATCCTTGCCGCTGTTAGAACATGTAATATCAAATAGTCATTCTCTTTACCATAATTAGGTCTTAATATTCCTAGCAAAAACAATTCCGGTTTAAATTCTATCTGTATTTTCATCATCTTTTCCAACCATCTATGAATCTTAAACCAATATTTCTTAGCATTAGGGCATACCCACCAGGCATGGTAGTAAGTACCTAGCTGTTGTTTACATTTCCAACAAGTATTCGATACATTTTTAAACATTTTCACTAAGCGAACTGGTGTCATGTGTCATCTATAAAACATCTTATATACATTTTCTTTATATGCTGCTGCTTTTGTAAGCTTAATATTTTTATCCGAAGGTTTTTGCCAGTCTTATAAATCTATAGAATATCCAAAGTTCTTTGCCCATACTATCATTGTCTCTTTCACTTGTTCTTCTTCCATCTTCCAATTTAGAAGAAATTTATAGAGTTTCTTAATCAAATTCTCATCCGTTTTTAACAGAATTTTATCTAATGAAGTCTGTTCTTTGTAAAATCCTGTTGATTTTATATCTTCTTCGTATCTTGTTTGAATTTGCAAATAGGACCACCATGTTAAGTCAATACCTTGTTGTTGAAGAGTTTGCCTGTCCTTAAGTTTTCCATCTTTATCCAAACTATCTTTATAACTAACCAGTTTGTCATAGTTAATCAGGTTTGGATAAGCGAATGCTTCCATTGTTGAGAGCCACTCAGGTATTTTCATATACATTTTATGTCTGATTTTCTCCCATTCTGAAAGTAATACGTTTCTTATGGCGTGATTTTGAAAATATTTATGCGCTTTAGTTTTCTCATACCATATAAAAATGTAGCGGGGCTGTCTGAGAGTGTTTGCAGGAGCTTGGTTGGGAAGGGAGAGATTGGGACAGCTGCTGCTGGCTTTGGGTGTGGCCGGCATGGGCGGAAGAAAAGATAGAAAAGGGAAGGAAAGGAAAGGGCCGGGGGCTGTTGCTGTTGCAGTTCATCAGGTGAAGGTAAAGGGACTGGAAGTTTTATTTGTTTTTCTTCGTAACGAGGATATTTTAAACAGAGGCTAGAGAGAGGGAGAGAGTGGAGTTTTATTGCTTCCTTCATAAGGAGGATATCTCAAACAGAGGTAAGAGAGAGAGTGTGTAGAAAGGAGTTGGCTGAGGCTCCTAGCCTCAGATTTTAACAATAAAGATAAAGGGGGGGAGGGCTTTGATGCTGAAACCTGACTGAAGAAGAAGCAACAGAAGGAGAGGAGAGACTGGTGGTGGCTATTGTTGCTGCGAAGCCTGGAGGCTATTTGGACTGTGACTATTGCTGCTGGTACAGGTTTTAAGACATTGTGGGGGAGTTGCCCTGGGGGACGAGCTATTGCTACAGCACACTGACTGTTATTGTTTCTACTACTGTCTGGATCCGGGGTTTTCCTCCGTCCCACTTGACTCTGAATGATCGCTGAGGAATCTTTTATTCCTGCTGCTATACCGGCCTTGGGCTGTTGGATATCATCATAGCATTGACTATCGTGACTGGTTATTTTTGTTCCTGAAAACCCCTCCTTGACGACAAGAGCCTGCTACCTACTAATTCTGCATGGGCTCCGGCTGGAAGAGACATCTTATCAACCCCTAGAGAACACTACTGCAGGGCTTGACAAAGGGAGACGGGGCTGGGAGGGCCTGGTTTTTGGCGGCCTCTGAGGAGGTAACACTACAAAAGCATGCCAACCTAGTTGAAGATCGTGTCCCTCTAAATAAAGCAATCTTTTATTTCTCAATACAATCCATTCTTTGAGCCAAAGCAGAATAGCTGCTTGATAGTAAAGTCTCCAATCTGGAAGTCTGAAGCCCCCTCTATCTTTAGCTTCTTGTAACAGTTTACATTTGATTCTAGCTTTCTTTCTTTGCCATATAAATCTTAACATTATTGCATTTAGATCATCAAAAAATTTCTTACTCAGTTTAACAGGAACTGTTTGAATTAGAAAAATTAGCTTTGGTAAAATATTCATCTTAACAGTCGCTATTCTTCCTAGCAGTGATAATTGAAGATTTTCCCACTTTTCCAAGTCTATTTTGTTTCATTAATCTCTCATAATTGTCTTCTTTTAATGTAGTATATTTTGCAGTTAAATAAATGCCCAAATATTTAACTTTTTTAACTATTTGAAGGTTTGTCATTTTAGCAAGTTGGATTTTCTGTTTATCTGTTAGGTTTTTTGTTAATATTTTAGTCTTTTCCCTATTTATTTTCAGTCCAGCCACTTCTCCGAATTTCTCAATTTTCTGCAAGAGTTTATCGGCTGTTTCCAGTGGCTCCTCTAAAATAAAAACCAAGTCATCCGCAAAAGCCTGTAGTTTATATTTCTGGTCTTTAATCTCCAGTCCTTTAATTTCCGTATCTTGTCTAATATTTCTAGCCAATACCTCTAGTATAAGAATGAATAACAAGGGAGACAGTGGACATCCCTGTCTAGTACCTTTTTAAATATCAAATCCATCTGTATAATCTCCATTTAAGAGTATTCTTGCTGTTTGTTTCTTATAAATTTCTTGAATTCTAGCTCAATCTTTCTGACACAAATGGCTAATTGCCTACCTGTCTGCATAAATGTTTGAGGATCTGTATTACCAAATGATGGGAATTTTGCACAGAGCAAAACAGTTGGGGTCGGTATGTATGTAACACCTATTGCAAGTGACTCAAAAATTTGAATCACTGCTGTGTAGTCTGAACTTGCGTATTGCTACAATGAATACCTCAGGCATGTACATTGAATGCTGTATATTCTCACCTTCCTCAAAGTTTTCTTTCTCTGGCTCCCAGTGCCTTTTGCTTCTCTTCTAGTTTCCCAGTACATTCTTTCTACATAACATGAGAAACCTGAAGTGCATGTTTTCATGGGAAAAGATTTTATGGACAGTGAAGGCTTGAAGCGGTATGTATTGTAGGCTTCTTTACCTATTAAATACATAGCAATAATAGCTTACTTTATGGGCATGGGCATCAGGTTTTTTTTTATATATGTATGCTATAATATGTGATGATGTTACTCTATTTCCCCTCGCCAATTGTTTCTGGGTCCCATTGCTAAGATATCCACTGACACATCACCCAGAAAAGCTGTTCTGGGGTTCCTACATTTAGCACTCTGAGCTCTTATAAGTCAGCTGTACCCTCCTGGCACATCTCTATCTATAAGGACTTGAGGTAGCCTAAGGGTGTTTCTACCTGATTTTGGTTACAAAACACCACAGGAATTCCTCCAGGAAAAGTAAATCAAACACCCTCTATTGAAGCCTTGCCCTGCGTAGGCAACTTCAGTTCTCCAGGTGGGTCAGTCACGAAGAGCCGAATGTTAGAGATGAAGACATGAGGCAAGTCAAGTTTCTCTCTGAGGTGTCTGACATCGAATGAAATCAGCCATCTCTTTTTATTGGGTTTACATCAAATAGCATGAATAAATCACATACAAAAAGGTTTAGTCCGGCAGTTTAACAATACATAATATACTTCTTTTCATCAACGGTTACATCCTCAAATTGTTTACTTTTACTTTTCCTGCTTAGTCAAGAGGTCAGGAGATTCTCATAATTACAGGATAATATGTTTCCTACATATAACTATAAACTAACACTATTCCTTTTAACTGTCTCACTTACGCTTTTCGCCTGTCAAAGGTCTGTAAGTTCTTTGCAATGTTATCTCAGGCTAATTTATTGTCTGTTTCAGATCGTTTCCGACCCTGCTATCTAACTGCATAGCCTGAGAAGGGTTTGTTTGCTTATGTGTAAGCCAGCAATTAAGGAACATCTAAACAAATGCCTTCTTTATAGCCTGAAGGCTTCTAAGTCAGCCGGTAATTAGCACAGCCAAAAGGTTCCTGTGTTAGAAGCTTTCCGATGTGAATACACAAGAATGGCAAAATGCTTACGGCTCATTACAATTGGGGTGCGTTACAACACTCTATTTGCTTGGATATCTCTACCAAATTTAGCTCTAAGATATTCATAACAATATCTTTTGTTTGATCACATGATACACACATAGCTCATCCAATAATCGATTCCCCTGCCTCTTGGTATGGCCATGCCACAACATTCAAGCACATCCTTTTATGTTTTTAAGTCAGATGCATGCATAAGATTTAGTAAATAGACCAGGTTTAGCTTTTTAGTGTCTTTTACTTAAAGATTAATACATGCTTATAAAGCATCTACTCTCCAAACTCTTCAGCTCATCACCCTCTTTATGAAGTTTCAGATTGTTCATCAACCCACAAACATTTATTAAATAATTTAATAAGCACTATTAGTATCATGAATAATAACAGCAATAATAGATAGTCCCATTGACCCTTGGGGGTTGATATTGACCACTTTGATGAACCCTGATCCAAATAGTTCCCCACATAGTACTATTTTTATACTCTACTTTGTTACAATACCAGTGCCTATTTAAGAAACCTCTCTTCCAACTCTGCTTGCACATCCCAGTCAGTTCTTTCCCCAAGGAAACACAGTTTTTCTTTTTTCTCCAATGTTCCTATCACCCCTAAGACCAAACAATCAGCAGCACACTTCTCCTAATCTTAAGAAAAGAGAAAGGAACATGGGGTGTGGAAGAGCATTATCTTTAAAGATATTTTAAAGATGGAACATCTTCCTTTCTGCATGCTGCTGATCTCAACATTTGTTGGACTTTATTGGTCTCTCAGATGAAGGGACAAATGGAGAATGGGTTCTGAGGAAAGCAAGAACAAATGGGGCTGATTTGGTCAGGGAGGCCAGATGTTGTCTCCATCTTTCCTATTTCAAGAGTGTTCTCCTTTGTAATTTAGGGTACCAGTGTTTCATTTCAAATTCATTCCTTTCATTGGTTCTCTATCCCTATTCCCCATGTATGAAGTCTCCTTTTATATTTTTCTTTCAAAGTTCTGTCCTTTTATCTGTGCAAGTTATCTTTTTCTATCAGGTCAAGCATTTGTCTGCTTGTATCTGCTTGACATTAGATACCAACTTAGTGTATTTTGCTTCTTTTGACAACTCAGTGTCTAAAATCAGCTTTCCTTATAAAATCTAAAAAAGGTAGTAGAGAGAAAGTCAAGTAAAATAGATCAGGGACCCTTAGCATTTTTGCAAATCTATATCAAAGCCAGGCAAAAATCAGCATTTGTAATGTGTCTTCTTTCATTGTGTATGTATATATATGAAGGCATGTGTATGTATACCAGTGGGTTGTACAAAATAAAAGATGTACAGGAAGGCATTGCCTTTACTGTATGTACTTCTTCATTTGAAAAAAAGTCTGTGTGTCGTGTGTGTGTCTACACACACATATTAGAATTGAGATATATGCCATTTCCCTGAAATTTGAATAAATGCTTCTTCATTGCTTCTAGAATATACAGAAATGGTTAAGCAACTCTCCAGCTTGTTGTATTTTTAGTGGCTGCACTTTTGCATTAAAACTAGATCACAGACAAGAAACTTAACTGGAAACAACATACAGTAGTGGTGATTACTTGGGTGTCTTGGCTCAAGTTGCCTAAACAAGTTTCTACCAAACATGGTTGTAGTTATGTGATGCAGGGCTGTGTGATGCCTGACATTTATTTATTAAATTTATGTGCCACCCATCTCACTATCCAAAGCATTATAGTTTATAGGTGAAGGAAACATGTGAGACAAAGTCCTATCTAGCTTTTAAAAGTCTAGAGGGGATAATTAATCCTGCCTACAGTATGTGTGAAATATTTTAATTGGAGCTCAGTTTATTGTATCAAGAATGTTAAGAGAGGAGGTGAACATGGTGAAGAACACAGAATGTTGGCACTTTTCTTGCTTATTGTACTGAAGGAAATAAAAGTTATTCTTTTATAAAATTGTAGAAATATAATTATAGAAATGTAATGCCAATATTTCTGTCTCTTTAGTACAGATGTAACACTGTAATGCAAATGTAGTAATGCACTGCCAAATGTGTGAGAAGGTTTGTTCAATGTTTACTGCCTAAAATTCCTCCGGACACAGGAACTTACACTTTGAGTAGAAATCCTACTATCAAAGAGGGGGATTTTGACCCTAGGTGAAAATTACAAATAAACAAGATAACAGCAGATGGGTGGAAGAGGTCAGGATGACTTTAAGTACAACTTCAAAGTACATTTATAAAAATGAAAGAGCTTCTTAGATGTGACATGCATTGTAGGGGTATAAAATGCAGATCTTGAAACCAGGCCGGTGCGCTCCTGGAAACCAATGCATAGGGAAGGATCCAGGAGGCCGCGTTTGTAAACGCCTCTTTTCTATTCTCTTCTCTTTCCTTTTTATTCTTTTTATGTTATTCTCCAATAAACCTTTGTTTTGTTAACCAGACTTGTCTTCATATTGTGAGTATCAAAATTTGGGGTTTTTACATCTCACAGTCTTGGTGGAGAATGCAAAAAAGCTTCTAGGGGACACTGTTCTCAGTAAAATCCAGTAGCGCCTGTTGATTCCAACTGCCTGGAATTATCTGAGATCTAGTTTCCCTTTGCAGGCTCCGAGCCAAACTAAATTGACAACTCTGGTTTACAAAAATCAAAGAACAGGAAAAGGAAGAAAATCAACAACTGAAGCCCAGACCAGGTAACCCAGTGCACTGGCCCAGGTAAGACACTTTTGCCCCGAAGTAGGGAGCTATGCAATTGTACCTGGGTTGTCAGGAGAGCGATTGTGGGAGGATTTCTGTGATAACAGCTGTGTTAGTGTGATGGACTGTGTTCTGGGAACACTGGTAAGTCCAGAGCGAGTGTGGACCTGAAAGGGTGAGGTCCCTTACTCCCGTGAGGGGGAAGGCCAGCCTGAAGGGAAGCAAACTGGTGTTAAGAGTTTTGAGTGGCCGTCAAATCGAGAACCTCAGGGAACCATAATCAGGGAAACTCTCAAGAAGATGGGTTGTTGTTGTAAGTCGTTGTTGTAAACCTAAAGAAAAAAATAACTGTAAAATTGAGTAGCTTCAAACAGGAAAACCCATCTTGCTAGCAGCAGACGCCCTGTGTCTGTGAATGGGTTTCCCAAGCTCTGCCCATGTGGAGCTAGGGTAGAAAAGAAAGTTTTGGGAAAGAAGGGGAATGAGAGAAATGTGTGCATGTCTCTGTGTGTGAGTGAGAAGACCTTTTTCCCAATCAGTTTTCTGTTCTCTTTTCCTTGTCTTGGTATGTATATGTGTGTCAGAGTCTTTGTGTGTGAAGTAAATATGACTGTTACTAACCTTAAGAGAAAAGAAGATACCAAAAGAAACATCCTCACTCTGTTTGTCTGGCCAACAAACAAAGTGAAGAAAGATGTGTTTGTTTGTTTGTTTGTTTGTTTGTTTTTCTCCCTCTTAAGAACAGCCCAAAGTTACCTGCTCAGGCAGGAAATCCTATACCATTTTCTTGCCTATTCTGCTCTCTCCCTTTTGCAAATGTTATTCAGAAGTGTGTTAATGCCTTTTCAAACTCTATCTGTAGACACAACCCCCCTCCCCCCTGCTTTTTTTTTCTGGCTGTGTTGCTTTGAGAGGGAGAGCGAGAGAGAAAGGAGAAGGGGGGGGTCGATCTTTTTAACTTTTTCTCTGCTTAGAATTTTAGAATTCAGGTTTGAGAAAGGTGGGGTGGCTATGAAAATTTAATACCCACTTTTGCAGTCTCAGCTTGCAATGTTTACTCAAAAGAGGGGTCAGTAATTGTTGGACAATTTTTTTTTGGAAATTTTTGAGTTTAAATTGTTTAAATTCTTTAGTTAGAGTTAGACCTATCAACCAAAAGAAATGACTCTAAATTGTTTTGCTTAGATTTATAAATGTTTCCCTATTTAATGGAAATTTGTTTCTATCTGAATGGAATTTGATTAAATTGGAATTTGACTAACTTTATATTAAAAGCAATACTAGAGTTTGATAAAAAACTATTTCAGTAACTCAGAATATCTTATTAAACTTGTTTATTTTTTTGTGAAGTTAAAACAAAGAAGTTGAGAAAAATTTTGAGATTATAAATAGCTATGCTGTTTTGATTAAAGATTTGTATGCAAAACTGTTAGAAAAAGAGCTTGTGTTAACAAATGCAAACAGAGTTTGGTGAGCTCTCCTTTGTTGGCTCTTCACTAGGTAATTTATTTATAAACAAGGACAAAGGTTGGAGGAGGTTTCGACCCAGAAGTGGTGGGAAAGAGGCAGCCAGTGGCATTTTTGTCTAAAATTGACATTTGGGGACGTCTTGGTGGTTAGCATTTCTTATCAAGTGTGGGCAATTTTAATCAGGAAGCCTAAAGGAGGTATACACTTGTTCATAGCAAAATAGTTGGAAAAAAGAAAGAAAAGAACAAGAAAAAAGAGACATAATGAAGATACGATAGTAGACGGGGAAGGAGGGATTACCAAGAATTGAATTAAAAGATAAAATAATTAGAAAATATGTACTCAAACTGTCAAGATGTTTTTCTCTCCTGCGACAGAAAGGCATTCTTACCCAAACTCCACCCTTGGACTTTGCAGTACACCAATACAAAGCAGGACAGTGGGTGTACTAACTCCAACCTGGGAAGGACCTTACATCTGTCTTGTTAACCACTGAGACAGCTATCCGGATAGCTGAAAAAGGTTGGACCCATTACTCCCGAGTAAAAGGGCCCGTGCCAGCCCCAGAGGAGTGGAAGGTGGAATCTCACCAAGGAGATCCACTGAAGCTAAAGTTCCAAAGGACTTAATGGACTAATAGTCAATCTTCCTGACAGAAGGAGGGGTAATAGAGGAAAAAGGACTAAACTTTATATTTCTTTTTCCATCTAGAACCAAATGAAAACCAAGACCTCCCGCATGTGCTGATTTTCTGGGTATCTTTGTGGGTGTTGTTGCTGCTCTCACTGTATTAATTGTGTTCAGTGCACAGGGTGTGAGATAGAGTGTGATATTAAGTCTTAGAAGATGTATTGGAACATTAGGAGGTGGTATGTCTGGGGGGTTTTCTTATTATACTCTTAAAACCTGCCCAACCATTAGAGTCATGTAAGTAAGCAATGTGTAAAAATGACAAAGGGAGAAGGAGAAAATATACACTGACTCAAAGTATGTTTATGGAGTCTTGAATATTGGTGGAAGAAGAAAAGAAAGAAGTTATGCTAGAGTGGCAGAAGGGAAGGAAGGAATGGATAATAGAAGAAAGAAAGGAAAGTCGTTTTAAGTTGGTTTGCACAGATTTGTGAATTGCATGCATTAAGCAGGGAGACTGCCATTAATGTGGTCAGCCCAAATGTGTGAATTGTATGCCTTAACACAAGCCTTAGAATGTTGAAGGAACAAGAATGTACTAACGATGGGAGGTGGATGTTGCAAGATGGGAGAGGGATGTTGAAAAGAAAAAACAACAACAAAACAATGGCTAGAACACAGAAGCAGCCACTGAAGGGGGGTTGTAAGGGATGATTAATATTTTCTAAAACAGGATGGTTGTATTTATACTTTAGTTAAACAAATATGTGATAAATTCAAGTTTAAAAAAAAGCTTTACAACATTTAATGGTGAGGCCATGTCAATATAGGCCTCAACTGGAAAGTTGTTTTTGTTTCTTTGAAATGATGTATGGGAGGCTTTTGTTACATGAAGGTTCAAGAATGTCAATGAAGAAGAGAAGAAAGTTACTCAGTATTTGCATAATGTGGCGAAGGTTTTGTCTTCTATCTCAGTACAGGCCCAGGCTGCCTTACCACCTGTCTCTGGCTATTGTTCCTGGAGAGTGGATTCAGGTGAAAAGAACTGTCACCTAGAAATACCAGTCCTGAGTGGTCTCAACCATGCCAAGTCCTCCTGATTTAAGGAATCAAGGTGTGAGTCCATGGAAAGTCCCATCATATCCTCTCCCGTGACAAACTCCGCAGCTGGACGGCCTGAAAATGAAATTTCAACCTGCCTCACCTGTTGAACTGTTTCCATCTAAGTAGGAGAAAAACTTCAATGGATTGGACTACCCTGGAACCTGGGCTTCCTAGAACCTGGACTATGTGTTGCAAAATTTTTCTTCTGCTACTGTTGTTTCCTTCGTACCTTCTTTGGTAGAAGGAAGGACCATGGGCCCAATACTTTAAGGAACATTGGGGAAAGAAGACTCAGAATATGAAAACTTGCTTGCACAGGAATTTAAAGAAAATATAAGGAGTTATGAACTATTAAAAGTATAAAAGAATAAATTCAGGTGGAAGAGAAAAAGGGGGGATTGAAGGAAATAAAAGTTATTCTTTTATAAAATTGTAGAAATATAATTGTAGAAATGTAATGCCAATATATGAAACTGTCTCTTTAGTACAAATGTAACACTGTAATGCAAATGTAGTAATGTACTGCCAAATGTGTGAGAAGGTTTGTTCAATGTTTACTGCCTAAAAATCCTCCGGACACAGGAACTTACACTTTGAGTAGAAATCCTACTTTCAAAGAGGGGGATTTTGACCCTAGGTGAAAATTACAAATAAACAAGATAACAGCAGATGAGCTTCTTAGATGTGACATGCATTGTAGGGGTATAAAATGCAGATCTTGAAACCAGGCGCTCCTGAAAACCAATCCATAGGGAAGGATCCAGGAGGCCGCGTTTGCAAACGCCTCTTTTCTATTCTCTTCTTTTTCCTTTTTATTCTTTTTATATTATTCTCCAATAAACCTTTGTTTTGTTAACCAGACTTGTCTTCGTATTGTGAGTATCAAAATTTGGGGTTTTTACATCTCACAGTACCATAAAAATGGCTGTCACTTAAAAAAAAAATCTGATGTTCCTCATTATAGGAAAAAAAATCCTTTTGAAGCTGACTCGTCTGGTTACTCCAGCACCAGTTTTACTCTGGAACATGTATATTTTTTTTGCTTTTTTATTAATCTCAACTTCCAAACCCAGTATGGACCTTGATTCTGAAAGAGAAATGCACATATGTGCACCTTGGTACTCACCAACTTGGCCTTTTCCTTTTATACCTTCACAGGCGATAGGTTGGAGGGAGGAAATTGCCATTCAGCTTCTTTTCCCACACCTTACCTGGACTATACCAAATACTGTGTTCAAAGACAAGTCCTTTTTTTCCTTAAACAGATTATTTTTTAGAATGTTTACAGAAAAACGTGTGCATAGATATTTATGCTGAGATTTTGTGAGAATCTGAACAAGAAAAATCAAGTTTCTTTTATTTTAGCTGATATCCTTCACAGAAGGGGTTGGACGTTTCTTGTACTCTTTGAATACTAGAAATTAGAATGACTTTCTGATATTAATTGGCTATAATTCTAGATAATCATGGTGTCTACTGTTTCACACACTGAATTATGGAATTCATTACCTCAAATAGTACTGTTGGTTTTTACCTGAGGTGTATTTTTATAATTATTAGATGACTTCAGTGATTATGGATATTATCTGGGAAGGCAGGGGAAAACATAGAATAATAGAATTTACTTTAGAACAGTGGAGTTGGAACATCTAGCATCAAGGAATATCTAATCCAACCCTCCACGGTTTGCAGAAAAAGCATCTTTGAGAGTGGCTGTCCAGCCTCTTCAAAAAACCCCACCAGTGATGAAGAAGCCCTACACTTCATAAATAGACTGTTCCACTGTTGTACAAATCCACTGTTGTACAAATCATATAATCAAAACAAAATCTGTTTAGCACCAACTTATATCCATTATTTCTAATCCTATTTTTTGTGTCAGTGGAAAATAATTCCTTACCATCTGTGTTACACTTTTATGTATTTGAACATTAATTCCATGACTCTGCTCAGTCTTTTTTTTTTCGCAAAATGAGCAAGCTCCTGCTTGTCCTCATAGAGCATGTCCTCACTCTCAATTATTATTATTATTATTATTATTATTTATTTAATTTCTATGCCGCCCTATTCCAAAGAACTCAATACCCTGAATCATACATGGTACTCCAAATAGGGTCTTCAGGGCAATAAGGGCTATGGTGTTACTTTTATTGCATTCCAAAACTGCATTAGCCCTTGTAGCACCTGTTTCACACCATTGTCTCATGCTCAGCTACCCAGATTAGATTTCAATTTTGTTCGTCATCCTGGGTGGTCGCTAGACCTCCCAATTTTGTGTCATCTACAAATTTTATAACTAGGCCATCAATCCCATTGTTGTCCAGGTCATTAATAAAGACAATAATACTGGACTTGAAAAATCCCTGAGGGACTCCGTTGGTCACTTCTAGTTATAAACCCACCATGATATATGTCATCTAAACCAGTGGTTCTTTTTTATTGGTTTTTATTGGTTCCCCCCCCCATAAATGCAATTTTTTCCAATCAACAAGTTGTCTGGAATTTGCTAAACTAATACATATTCAATTCCTAATCCTTGCTTCTTTTTTCTAACCAAATATAGAATAAGTTCCAAGTTTGATAATGGTCTGTATCTTCTTTGACTTTTAGCCTCATGGTTAATCTGTCCATTTCTGCACAGTCCAAAATCTTCCTGATTATTTCTTCTTCTTGTGGCAAAGCTTCATTTTTCCAATATTGTGCAAAGATTATTCTTGCTGCTGTAGTAATATGTAAAATTAAATATAATTTCTGCTTGTTAATCTTTTCAGGCATAATGCCTAATAAAAGAGTTCAGGTTTAAAATTTACCTGTTCATCCAATATTTTTTCTAACCACATATGAATATTTTTCCAATAAACCTTTGCCTTCCCACATGTCCAACAAATACGATAATACGAGCCTATTTTATGTTTACATTTCCAACATTTATCTGACATATTTTTAAACATTCTTGCTAGTCTTACTGGTGGGAGATGCCATCTATAAAACATTTTGTACAAGTTTTCTTTATATGAAGTAGACATTGTCAGTTTATAATTTCTCTCCCATAACATTTGCCATTTTTCTAGTTCTATGTTATAACCAAAAATTTTTGCCCATCTTATCATTGTTTCTTTCACTTGTTCACTTTCCATGTCTAGAATTAACAAAAAGTTATACATTTTCTTAATCAATTTCTCATCTGAGGTCAACAAAATCTTATCAAACGAATTTTGATCTTTATAAAATCCATACATTTTTACATCTTTTTCATATCTATTTAATATCTGTAAATGTGCCCACCAAGATAACTTAATTCCTAAGTTTTTCAATTCTTGTTTGGGTTTTAATATTCCATGAGTATCTAAAATATCTTTATATGTCCATATTTTCTCAAAGTCCACTAAATTTGGATGTATAAATGCCTCCATTGTTGACAACCACCCTGGAATTTTAGTATATATTTTAGCTTTAATTTTTTCCCAGACTAATAGTAAAGCATTTCTTACAACATGATTTTGAAAGTATTTATGAATTCTATTTTTCCCATACCATAAAAAAGCATGCCACCCCAATTGTAAATCATGTCCTTCTAAGTACAGTAACCTTTTATTTCTAAGTGTTATCTACTCTTTTACCCAAGTTAACACCGAGGCTTAATAATACAATGACCATTCTGGCAATCCAAAACCTCCATTCTCCTTAGCATCTTGTAACGTTTTCATCTTAATTCTAGCTTTTCCCCCCTGCCAAATAAAGTTCGAAACCAATGAATTTAAATTTTGAAAAAAAAAATTTCTCAAGTTTTATCGGAATTGTTTGAAATAAAAATAAAACCTTTGGTAGCACATTCATCTTTACTGTAGCTATTCTTCCTAATATTGATAATTGGAGATTTTTCCATCTTTCTAAATCCAATTTTATTTGTTTCAATAATCTTGTATAGTTATCTTCTTTAATTGACGAACATCTAGCTGAAAGGTAAATATCTAAATATTTAACTTTTTTCACTATCTGTACCTCTGTTTTCTCTAATATTTGTCTTTTTTGTTTATCTGTTAGATTCTTTACTATTACCTTAGTTTTATCTTTATTTATTTTTAATCCTGCCACTTCTCCATATTCTTCTATCTTTCCCCATAGTTTAGGAATCATCTCTAACGGTTCTTCCAGAATGAATACCAAGTCATCAGCAAATGCTTGTAGTTTATATATTTCATCTTTTACTTCCAATCCTTTAATTTCTATGTCTTGCCTTATCCTTCTATTTAATACTTCCAAAGTAAAAATGAATAATAAAGGAGATAATGGACATCCTTGTCTCGTACCTTTTTTTATCTCAAAACTCTCAGTGTAATCTCCATTTACTATCACTTTTGCTGTCTGTTTACTATAAATTGTTTTTATCATATTTATAAAATTTTTCCCAAAATCCATTATTTGTAATTGTTGAACCATGAATTGCCAAGAAACATTATCAAATGCTTTTTGAGCATCCAAAAAGACTAATGCTAATTGTTTCCCTGGGTGCAGTTCGTAATATTCTAATACATCCATTATCACCCTTAAGTTATTTTTAATCTGTCTCTTCGGTAAGAAACCATTTTGATCTTGATGAATAAACTCAACCAAATATTTCTTCAGTCTCTCCGCCATTATTGAAGTAAAAATTTTGTAATCCACATTAAGTAATGAAATTGGTCTATAATTTTTGATATATGTCAAATCTGTATCTTCTTTAGGTATCAAAGTGATATTTGCTTCTATCCATGTATTTGGAAGTTTGGCCTCTAACAATAGTCCATTGCAAACCTTTTTCAATGGTTCGCTTAATATATCTTGTAAATTTTTGTAAAGTTCCGCCGATAGCCCATCTGGACCAGGTGTCTTCCCATTCTTTTGTCGCTTTATAGCTTCTAATATCTCCATCGTTGTTATTCTTTCTTCTAACATAGCTTTGAATGTCTCTGATATCCTTGGTAATTTGCTTTCTTCTAAATATTGAGCAATTCTCTCTTTCGTAGCCTCCTCTTTACCATATAATTCCATATAATAGTTCTTTATTATCTTTTTTATTTCTTCTTTTTTAAATTGTAAGCAACCTTTCCCGTCTATTAAGTTATGTATTATTTTCTTCTCTTTCTGCTTTTTAAGCTTATAGGCTAGCCATCTTCCTGGCTTGTTTGCATTTTCAAAAAAAATTTGTTTTGCTCTTTTTATTTGTTCGGCCAGTTTCTCTGAATCCAACAAATTAAGCTTATGTTTTATTATTTCCATTTCTCTTTTCACCGTTTTTTCCTGTGGATTTTTTTGTAACTCTATTTCAAGTTTCTTGAATTCTTCTTTTAATGTTAAATATTGTTGTTTTTTCTGTTTATTTTTCTTTGCCATATACATTGTAGCTATACCTCTAAAGTATGCTTTAGCTATGTCCCATACATTTTGTAATGATGTATCTTCTTCTTTGTTTTCATTAAAGAAAAATTCCATTTCTTTTTTAGCCAAATCTACAAATTCTTTATCTTTTAATATAGAATAATTTAAAATCCATCTTGGTTTTTTCCTTATTCCTTTCCATGTCACTTTTAAAGGATTATGATCTGCCCATGTACCAGATTCTATCTCAATTTCTTATATGTCCATCCTTAATTCAGGAGTCATCCAAATCATATCAATTCTTGACCAAGATTTGTGAGAATTTGAATAAAAAGTATATTGTCGGTTTTGAGGATTAAATTCTCTCCAGACATCTTGAATTCCAATTTCTTCAGCCATGTCAAAAAATGCCTTAGGTAATTTTCTCCTTCCCAGTTTTCCTGCTTTGCTGGTCTTTTTTTTTTAAAGTATTTTTATTAATTTTAATAAAATTTTTAACAAAAGATGAAATAACAATTCAACTGTGAACAATTATGTACATATACAATTACCAAACAATCAAACAAAACTGCTCGGTACCCCCTCCCCACCACATCCTCCTAAAACAAAACTAACCCCCTCTTCTTCCCCTCTAACAACCTACTTATACCTTTCTCTACTTCCATCCTCTCCTCCCACCTCCATCCTTCTCCCTCATACCTTCTTCCTACTTGCCTAACCTTCACTCCTCCTCCTTCTTCCAACCAATGTGGTGCCCAGAGGCCACCCGAGCAACCCCTTGCCACCTAAAAAGAAAAAAGAAAATCCCCAAAACAGTTGAAAAAACATAAGATAACTATTATTAAAACCCTCCCCCCTCCCCCCCAGGCTTCCCAGAGTGAATACAGGGTAAAAACGCAAGAAACCCCGCTAAACTACTTATACATAATTATTTAACTATAAAACAAATATAATTCCTTCAATTGATATTTCTTCTGTATATAATCTATCCATTTTTTCCACTCCATCAAAAATTGTTCATTTGAGTGGTTTTTCAAATATGCAGATATCTTAGCCATTTCAGCCAAGTTCACGACTTTTAACGTCCATTCTTCAATAGATGGTGTTTCAGATGTCTTCCAATATTGTCCCACCAACAGTCTTGCCGCCGTAATCAGATTCAGAATCAACTTAGTCTCTATGGTGGTACAGTCTTTTATAATACCTAACAAAAATAGCTGTGGTGAAAATTCAATACGCTTTTTCAATATATTTTGAAGAATCCACCATATTTTTATCCAAAAAGCCTTAATTTTTTTACAAGTCCACCAAATGTGAAAGTAAGTAGCGTCCATAGAATCACATCTCCAACATTTGGGTTGCATATTTGGATACATAAGTGATAATTTTTTTGGGTCTAAATGCCATCTATAAAACATTTTATAAAAATTTTCTCTTAAATGCTGAGCTTGTGTAAATTTTACATTTTTCACCCATATCCTTTTCCAAGTTTCCATCATAATTGGATGTCCAAAGTTACCTTCCCATTTAATCATACAATCTTTAACTAGTTCATTTCCAGAATCAATTTCAATTAAAACATCGTATAATCTTTTAATATGCATAATTCTTTGATCTCTAAATTGTTGGATTAATTTTCCATCCTTTAAAGAAAAACCCATTTTAACATCTTTTTGCCATCTAGCCTGAAATTGCATATGTGAGTACCAATTATGGGCTATTCCTTCTTCCCTTAACCTATCTAGTGATTTCAGTTCTAAACTATTCCCCTCTTTAATTAAAAGCTTCTCATAGGGCACCACATCCTGGATTTGTTGTCTATTCATACTCTCTATTGCATGCCTGGGAACTGTCCATAAAGGAATTTTACCATTTAACTTATAAGAATACTTTTTCCAGACACGCAACAGTGAATTTCTCAATAAATGTTCTTTAAAACCCCTATCCAACTTTTTATCATAAACTAAATACGTATGAAACCCATACAATAGTCCGTACCCTTCTATGTTCAATATTCTTTCATTAGTTAAATTAATCCAATCACTTATTGCTACTAGGACTGCTGCATAGTAATATAGCTTAAAGTTAGGCACTTTCAAACCACCTCTCTCTCTTATATCTTGAATAATTTTTAATTTAACCCTTGGTTTCTTGCCATTCCAAATAAATCTATTAATACCTTTCTGCCACTCCTCCAAATTCCCATCCTTTTTAAGTATTGGTAACATTTGAAATAGAAATAAAAATTTCAGTAATACATTCATTTTGACTGCAGCTATCCTTCCCAACATTGATAATTGTAATTTTTTTCCAATTCTCCAACTCTAATTGTACTTTGTTCCATAAAAGTTCATAATTATTCTTATACAATTTCCCATTTGACGCTTCTATATAAATTCCTAAATATTTAACTTTCTTAACTATCTCACACCCTGTTATTCTTTCCAAATCCTGTTTTAATTTATCACCTAGATTTTTAACCAACATTTTTGTCTTGGATATATTTAATTTAAAACCTGATACTCTTCCATAGTTTTGAATAATCTCCATCAACCTCTGAGCTGACTGTATTGGTTGCGTTAATGTCACAAGTAAATCATCTGCAAAAGCGCATAATCTATAATCATGTTGCCTAATCTGAACTCCTTTTAAGTCATCTGAAGCTCTGATCTTGTTCAGTAGAACCTCTAAAGTTAACACAAACAGTAAAGGGGATAGAGGACAACCCTGCCTGGTACCTTTCTCTATATTAAATGAATCTGTTAGTTGACCATTCACAATAATCTGCCCTGTTTGTTTCTGATATACTGCTGATATGGAGTTGATAAACTGGTCCCCCATTCCCATCTTGACTACAAGTCTTTTCAGAAATAACCAGTTCAATCTATCAAAGGCTTTTTCCGCATCCAGAAACATAAGAACTGCCGGCACCTGAATATGTTTATCCAGATGTTCTAGTATATTGACAAGTTGTCTAACATTAGTTTTCATCTGTCGCCCTTGTAAAAAACCAGTTTGGTCCGGATGAATTATTTGAGTTAAAACTGTCATTAATCTATTAGCCAAAATTTTTGCAAAAATCTTATAGTCAGTATTCAACAGCGAAATAGGTCTAAAGTTTTCCACTTGAACATTGTCTTTACCCTCTTTAGGAATCAAGGAGACATAAGCCGTTTTCCATGAAGGTGGTACCCGACCCCCCCCCTCTTGGATATTTACAAATAACTCTCTCATAGGTTTAACCATTTCTTCCTGTAAAGACTTATAATAAATCGCTGTAAAACCGTCAGTTCCAGGAGATTTTCCCATTTTCAATTGCTTAATTGCAGCAATAATTTCTTCTGATGTAATCAGTGCATTTAATCTGTCTCTTTGTTCCAGTGTAACTTTCAAAACATTTTGATTTTCTAAAAAGGCATCTATCTCTTTCTCTTGAACCTTCTCTTCAGAGTATAATTTGGTGTAGAACTCTAGGAAAGCTTTTTTGATAATTTCTTGTTGAAATATTGTTGTTTTTTCTGTTTATTTTTCTTTGCCATATACATTGTAGCTATACCTCTAAAGTATGCTTTAGCTGTGTCCCATACATTTTGTAATGATGTATCTTCTTCTTTGTTTTCATTAAAGAAAAATTCCATTTCTTTTTTAGCCAAATCTACAAATTCTTTATCTTTTAATATAGAATAATTTAAAATCCATCTTGGTTTTTTCCTTATTCCTTTCCATGTCACTTTTAAAGGTTTATGATCTGCCCATGTACCAGATTCTATCTCAATTTCTTATATGTCCATCCTTAATTCAGGAGTCATCCAAATCATATCAATTCTTGACCAAGATTTGTGAGAATTTGAATAAAAAGTATATTGTCGGTTTTGAGGATTAAATTCTCTCCAGACATCTTGAATTCCAATTTCTTCAGCCATGTCAAAAAATGCCTTAGGTAATTTTCTCCTTCCCAGTTTTCCTGCTTTGCTGGTCTTATAGTCCATTATTTCATCTACTATCGCATTAAAATCACCTATTAAACAGATATTCTGGTGTTCCATTTCTAAGAATTTTTTGTGTAGTCTTTGGTAAAATAACATCGCAGATGTTATTTTAGTTTCTCTTTCAGCCATTCTGTAATCAATCCACTTTTTATAAAAGCTCTCAAAAAATTGCTTTTAAATAAAAAATATATATTGCCAAAATTTTTCCCTCCTCTTCTTTTCCTTATCTTCTTTCAAATCCTAAATTTTTAATTAAAATTTGTTGAATTTTAAACTTTATGTCTGAGCGATCGCTAAGCCTTTGTTCTAGAAAGTCACTTTCACTTCTGTTAGAAAGCGATCACCATCTTAAGTCATTATGTTGATTGTAAGAATAGCTGTGGTCAGAAGTAAAATATAAAAAGTTACTTTCAATGTTGATCTCCTGCATTCACTCCGCCTGCATATAGATCACTCTTAGATACTTATCTTCCACAGGGGTGGTCGCGGCATCTTTTTCTGTCTACTGACAGAAGCGTCCCGGGCTGGAGTGTCTTCGAGTGCCTGGGGAGCTCTCACTCTTTCCCCCTGAAAACTTTTTCAGGGGTTTTTTAGAGGAGCTCAACCCATGCCCGATGCTCTTCACCCCTTCTTCTCCCGAAGGGGGGATTTTCCACCGCAAAAAACAGCTGATGATCGCTGTTTTGCGGCTTGACAGATCCCGGGAGAACGGAGCCTCCGAAGGAGGCTATGGCGACGCCAACGGACCCACCGGAAGTTTCTCATATTGTTTCTCCCGACTGCTGGCAACTTGGATTGCTTCAGGCTTCTCCTGCAATCTTTCCCTTGCCCCTTTAGAGGGGATATTCAGTACACTTGGATTGGTCGCCACCAAATCCAAGCTCTTGAAAAGTCCCTCTTTCTTTTTTTTTTTGTAAATATTTTATTAGTTTTATAATTATAAATTATAAATCAAATTAAATACAACTCAACTTAATACAATCTTTTTCAACTTTCTCCCACACAAAACAAAACATACATTCTTATAAAAACTTACGTAAAATAGAATAACTATGGGTGTTGCTCGGCAGCACCCCCTCCACCACATCCCCCTCTTCCTTCCTCCCTATCTCATACTTCCCTCCCCCTCCCCTCTCTCCCTCCCTCACTCTCCACCCTCCTCTCCTACAACCTTCCTACTTCCCTCCACTCCTTCACTCCTCACTCTCACCCCCTCCAATTGTGGTCCAGATGTGGTCCAGAGGTACTGCCCGAGCAACTCCAATAAATAGATCATTCTTATATAATGCAAGTATTACAGTTGAGTACATTATTACACCCCCCCAGCCCACCCCCACCCCCCGACTTCCCAAAGTGAATACAGGGTAAAACAAAAGAAAACCCACTAGATTAAACAAAATTATTATATAAATCCTAATAAAAATTTAACTATATGCTAAATACAGTTTCTTAGATTGATATTTCCCTTGAATATAGTCTATCCATTTTTTCCAGTCCAACATATATTTTCCATTTGAATGATCTTTCAAATATGCAGATACTTTAGCCATTTCCGCCAAATTTATGACTTTCAAAGTCCATTCCTCGATGGATGGTAATTCTGCCTTCTTCCAATATTGTCCAACCAACAGTCTCGCTGCTGTAATCAAGTTCAGAATTAAATTCGTTTCTATGGTGGTGCAATCTTTTATAATACCTAATAAAAACAACTGTGGTGAAAATTCAATACGTTTTTTCAAAATATTTTGAAGTATCCACTATATTCTTATCCCAAAAGCCTTGATTTTTCTACAAGTCCACCATACATGGAAATAAGTAGCATCCATACATTCACATCTCCAACAGTTAGGTTTTAAATTAGGGTACATACATGATAGTTTCTTCGGATCCAAATGCCATCTATAAAACATTTTATAAAAATTTTCTCTTAAATGTTGCGCTTGTGTAAATTTTACGTTTTTCACCCAGATCCTCTCCCAAGTTTCCATCATAATTGGTTGTCCGAAATTTTGTCCCCACTTTATCATACAGTCCTTAACTAATTCAGTTTCCGAATCAATTTCTATCAATACGTTATACAATCTTTTAATATGCATTGGCCTTTGGTCTCTAATTTGTATAATTAAATTTTCATCTATTTGGGATAAACCCATCTTCAAATCTTTTTCCCATCTAGTCTGCAATTGTAAATATTGAAACCAAGTAAGGGTTATTTCTTCCTCTCTTAAAATATCCAAGGACTTCAATAATAAAATATTCCCTTCTTTAATTAGGAGTTTCTCATAGGGCACCACATCTTGTAATTGTACTCTATTTATATTCTCTATTGCGTGTCTGAGAACCGTCCAAACAGGAATCTTTTCATTTAATTTATACTGATATTTTTTCCAAACCCGCAGCAGAGCATTTCTCAATAGGTGCTCTTTGAAACTCCTATCCACCTTTTTATCATAAACTAGATATGCATGCCAACCATATAATAAACCGTACCCTTCAATATTCAATATTCTATCATTAGTTAAATTAACCCAATCACTTATCACTACTAAAACAGCAGCGTGATAATATAACTTAAAATTAGGCATTTTCAAGCCACCTCTTTCCCTTGTATCCTGAATAATTTTTAGTTTGACCCTCGGTTTCTTACCATTCCAAATAAATCTATTAATACCCTTCTGCCACTCCTCCAAGTTCGCATCCTTTTTAAGTATAGGTAACATTTGAAAAAGAAATAAAAATTTAGGCAATACATTCATTTTAACTGCTGCTATCCTACCCAACATAGATAATTGTAATTTCTTCCATTTCTCCAACTCTATTTGTGTCTTATTCCACAAAACTTCATAATTATTTTTATACAACTTCCCATTAGAGGCTTCAATGTCAATTCCTAAATATTTAATTTTCTTAACTATCTCACATCCCGTTATTGTTTCAAATTCCTGTTTTAAATTAGTATTTAAATTTTTAACTAACATCTTTGTCTTAGATATATTTAATTTAAACCCTGATACCCTACCATAATTTTTAATTATCTCCATCAATCTTTTGGCTGACTGTATTGGTTGAGTCAATGTCACAACCAAATCATCAGCAAAAGCACGTAATCTATAATCTTGTTGTCTAATCTTTATACCTTTTAAATCATCTGCTCTTCTTATCCTATTCAATAAAACTTCTAAAGTTAAAACAAACAACAGAGGGGATAATGGACATCCCTGTCTGGTACCTTTCTCTATATTAAATGAATCTGTTAAATCCCCATTCACAATAATCTGTCCTGTTTGTTTCTGATAAATCGCCATTATAGAATTTTTTATTTTTTTTTAGTTGCAAATCTTTTTTTTTTTAAATTCTTTTATTAAAACAATCAACATTGAGCATAAAAACCTATTATGCAGCAATCATCATGACACCTGGTATACAATACTAAGTATTAGTCTTTGAAAACGTCTGAGTTAGTAAGCCTTTTTCCCCACTCCTCGCGTCTAGCCTCAACTATACTCCTGTTACATTTTATTTTGATTGGTGTTTCCCCTATCCGTTTCAATATTAATGTGATCAACATTAAACATAAGATCCTATTGCTAAGCAATCATCCTAGAACATAGCATACAACATTAGGTATTAATCTTTGTAAACATCTGTTTTAGTAAACGTTCTTCCCTCCTCCCTTACATCTTCAAGTATACTCCGAATACATTTTGTTTGATTGGTGTTTCTCTTATATATGGTCTATCTACTGTATCTAGTCTATCGCATATTGTGCGTTTGCGCTTCTGAGTTGACTTCATCCCATTACTAGTGCAATCTTTTATGGTCCCCAACCCGAGATCCTGAGGTAAAAGTTTCATATCCTGAGGTAGAGATTCAGTCTACTTTAACAATATTAAAGCAAACAACGTTAGTCATAAGGTTATGTTAAGAGGCATTAGTTATAGAACATATACATTCAACGTTGGGTGTTAGTTTTTGTAAACATTTGATTTGTTAGCCCTTCATCCCTCCTCCCATCGATCCTTAGCTGAACGCCAGCTGCATTCTGTTTGATTGGTGTCTCTCTTGGATATAGTCTATCCACTGTTTCCAGTCAGTCACAAATTGTTCATTGGAGCGGTTTTTCAAGTATGCTGATATTTTTGCCATTTCCGCCAAATTTGTTACTTTCACAGTCCATTCTTCAATAGGCGGTATTTCCGGATTCTTCCAGTACTGTCCCACCAACAATCTTGCTGCTGTAATTAAGTTCAAAAATAAATTTGTCTCTGAGGTAGTGATATCCTTTGTGATCCCTAACAGAAAAGCCTGAGGTAGAAATTCTATACGCTTTTTGAAAATAGTTTGGAGTGTCCACCATATCTTCCTCCAGAATGCTTTGATTTTTCTGCATGTCCACCATATATGAAAGTAAGTAGCCTCCCCGTCCCCGCACCTCCAGCATTTGGGCTGGGAGTCCGGGTAGATGAGTGATATTTTTTTCGGGTCTAGGTGCCATCTATAGAACATCTTGTAGAAGTTTTCCCTTAAGTGTTGCGATTTCGTGAATTCTACATTCCTCACCCAGATTGTCTCCCACGTGTCCATGGTGATAGGGTGTCCGAAGTCTTGTGCCCACTTTATCATACAGTTCTTGACTAGCTCGGTTTCAGAGTCCATTTCTATCAGAATGCTGTACACTCGTTTGATGTGCATAACCCCCTGTTCTCTAATCTGTTTAATTAGATTCTCGTCGGTCTGGGAGAAGCCCTTCTTCTTGTCTTTACGCCACCTTGATTGTAGTTGTATATATGATAGCCAGTTACTTCCTATTTCCCTGTTTGCTAGCGTTGCTTGAGATTTCAAGAGGAACCCGTTTTCTTCTCCCAGTACAAGTTCACTGTAGGGCACCACTTCTTGCCCTTGGGATGTGTTCATATCCCCTGTTGCGTGTCCAGGGATCGTCCAGATGGGAATCTTGTCGTGTAGGAGGTGCTTATATTTCTTCCAGACCCATAGCAATGGGATTCGTAGTGGGTTCTCCTTGAAGTTCCTATCTGCCTTTTTGTCGTATACTAGGTATGCGTGCCAGCCGAATCGTAGACCATGCCCCTCAACATTCAGAACTCTATCATTTGTCATGTTGATCCAGTCACTAACCGCCACCAACGTTGCTGCATAGTAATATAGCTTTAGATTAGGCATTTTGAGTCCCCCTCTCTCCCTTGCGTCTTGGATGATTTTTAGTTTCACCCTCGGTCTCTTGTCGTCCCAAATAAATCTGTTGATGCCTTTCTGCCAATTGTCTAAGTCCGCATCCTTCTTGAGTATGGGTAGCATTTGGAAGAGAAATAAAAATCTGGGTAATACATTCATCTTTACTGTCGCTATCCTGCCGAGCAGGGACAGACGTAGTGATTTCCACCTTTCCAGGTCTGCTTGTATCTTATTCCACAGGACCTCGTAGTTATTCTTGTATAATCTCGCATTTGTTGATTCTATCTCCACTCCTAAGTATTTGACTTTCTTGACTATTTCACAACCCGTTATTCTTTCCAGGTTCCGTTTTGCATTGTTGTCTAGGTTTTTGACTACCATCTTTGTTTTTGATATATTTACTCTGAAGCCTGACACCCTACCATAGTCCTCCATTATCTCCATCAATTTCCTTGCTGATTGTGCTGGTTGCGACATTGTCACCAGCAGGTCATCCGCAAAGGCACATAGTTTGTATTCTTGCTGTTTAATCTGTATGCCCTGTACATCCTCTGCCGCTCTTATTCTGTTCAGTAAAATTTCCAGTGTTAGGACAAATAGCAGGGGGGACAGCGGGCAGCCCTGTCTCGTGCCTCTCTCTATATTAAATGAGTCCGTTAAGTCTCCATTGACAATGATCTGACCTGTTTGTTTCTGGTAAATTGCCGTTATGGAGTTGAGAAACTGTACTCCCATTTTCATCTTCCGGACCAAGTTCGTCAGGAACGGCCAGTGCAGTCTGTCGAAAGCTTTTTCTGCATCCACAAACATAAGAGCGGCGGGTATCTGGTTGTGCTTTTGCAGGTATTCTATTATGTTCAGCAGCTGTCTCACGTTGGTTTTCATCTGGCGTCCTTGTATAAATCCCCTTTGGTCCGGGTGTATTGTTTTTTGTAGTACAGTCATTAGTCTATTGGCCAAAATTTTTGTGAAGATTTTGTAGTCTGTGTTTAGTAGTGAGATGGGCCTGTAGTTTGCGGGCTGTGTGTTGTCTTTCCCCTCCTTTGGGATTAATGAGATGTAGGCTGTTTTCCAGGATGGTGGGACCTGGCCTCCTTCTTGAATGTTGGCAAATAGTTTTCTGAGGGGTTCTAGCATCTCCTCTTGGAGGTGTTTGTAGTAGGTCGCTGTTATCCCATCCGTCCCGGGCGATTTTCCTGCTTTCAGTTGTGTGATCGCTGAGTGTATTTCCTCTTTTGTGATTAAGGCATTCAGGGCTTCTCTTTGTGTGTCGGTAATCGCCTGTATCTTTTCGTTTTGTAGGAACTCATCTATCTCTTTGTCTTGTATCTTATCCTCGGCATATAGTTTCGAGTAGAACTCCGTGAAGGCTTTCTTGATGGTTTTTTGTCGGAATTCTTCCTTGCCTTTGTATTCTATCTTTTCAATTATGCGGGATTTCTGTTTCTTTCTTATAGTGTAGGCTAGCCAGCGGCCCGGTTTGTTGGCCTTGCAGAATGTCTTATGTTTTGCATATTGTATATTCCTTGCAGCTTGGTCAGCCATCAACATGTCAAATTGCTTTCTTAAGATCTTGAGTCCTTCTTTGGTGACTTTGTCCTCTGGCCTTTTTATTAGCAGCCGCTCCCTTTTACTTATCTCATTTTCTAACTCTTTTCTTTTTTGTTCTTGTTTGCGACGGTGCCTGCTATTCATGGCTATGAGGATCCCGCACATGTACACCTTGCTGCCTTCCCAGATCGTTTCTATCGGTGTTTCGTTGTTCATATTTGTGTCGAAGAATTCCTTCATAGCTTTTTTGCATTCCGCCACATTGTTTTCATGTCTAAACAAGTTTTCATTGATTCTCCAGGACCTCCTCTGTTTCGGGCCATGTCTTAATTCCATCCTCACAGGGTTGTGGTCTGTCAGTGTCTTGGGTAGGATTTTCACCGCGTTTAGACAAGTTAGCAAGTCACTAGAAGTTAATATAAAGTCGATTCTGGAGAATGATTGATGTCTGCCAGAGAAGAAGGTGAATTCTTGTTCTTTGCCGTGCCTTTTCCGCCATACGTCTGTCAGTTCGAGGTCCTCCTTCATGTCGAAGAAGGATTTAGGCAACTTGGAGTGTTTTTGCGGGTTCGGTGCAGTTCTTTTTTTGTCTAGAGCAGTCTCTATGACCCCGTTCCAGTCGCCCATGATGATGTAAGATCTGTAGTTAAGTTGTGTTATTTTCTTGTGTAGCTTTTTGTAGAATTTGCCTTGTTGCTGATGTGGTGCATATACGCCCATTACTAGAATCTTCTTGTCTTCTTGTGTTATTTCAATTGCCAGGTATCTACCTTGGGGGTCAGACTCTATTAGCTTAGCCATTACATGTTTCTTTACGTATATAACAATCCCATTCTTTTTTCTTGGCGCCGCTGCCACAAAGTGCGCGCCTAGTTTGTAGTTGATCAGATATTTCTGGTCTGCTGCCCTGATGTGTGTTTCTTGTAGGCAGATTATATCGCTTTTACCTTGGTTTAGGTAGTGGAGAATTTTTCTTCTTTTCTGGGGGGAGTTCAGTCCGTTCACATTCCAAGTCAAATAATTAGTAGCCATCATCTGTTGCAGGATATTTTTGCGAGACCATTTCTGTTGTTTCTCCTGTTGTCTCCTTTGGTCTCGTTCCCACGATATCCGGATTGGTGCTCATTTTGGTTTGTGAGGTCTTGCCTTACTGGTCTGTTCGTTTGGTAGTGAAGCCTGGTAGCCTGCCCTCTGTAGACTGTCCTGCCTCCTTGTTTTTGTTGCTCTCTGCTCTCTGCGCCCTCGCCCCTAGAGGTAGTCCATTCATTTCCTCTGCCACTGCCCCAATCTGTGCTTCTGCGCGGCTTGCTCATTGGCCTTGATCCCTCCCGCTTTCCCTTGGTCTATCTGCATCTTCTCCCGCGGTGGGTTGAGGGCCTCCCGACTTCAGTTCCATTTCGAGGAAGTCTTTGGCTTTCTGGACCGAGGTCAAGTAATGTCTCTTGTTTTTATAAGAAAGTGACACTCCTGTTGGGGTTTCCCACCGGTATTGCAGTGCACGCGATCTCAGTTCTGTGGTCAGGAATTTGTAGTTCTTTCTGTCTCTCAGCATCGCCTGGGGGATCTCTTTCAGAACCTTCACCTCCTGCTCCTCTATGTAGAATGCCTTGTTATAGGAAGTGGCAGAGACGTGGTTCCGGAACCTCTGTGTTGTGAAGTGGATGACCACATCCCTTGGTTGGTGTTTGTTCACTTCCCTCCAGGCGCCCACTCTCTGGATTTTTTCGACATGCCACTCAATCTCATTGGCGCTCGTGCCCAGGAATGTTGCCAGGGCTTCTACAAAGGTCCTGCGCAGTCTTCCCTGGGGTTCATATATTGTCTCGTTCCACCCTCTGATCCTGATTGCAAATGCCATTTGCCAGAATTGTATCATGGTGGACTGGTCTTGAACCTCTCTTTTCACCTCTGCAAGCTGACCCTCTACGCGGTTTTCCACTTCCTTCATCATCTTTTCCGTATTCTCCCTTGTTTCTTGGAGGTTTTTGTAATGTGTTTGCAATGCCTCCTTTATCTGTTCCAAATCAGTGGCCGTCGCTTTGCGCTGTTCTTCCCACTTTTTCTCCAGGTCTCCACCTTGGTCCGCCAGCATCCTCTTCATGTCTTTGTATCTTTCCTCCGTCTTCCGTTCTGTTTCTAGGCGTGCTTTCTCCGTCTTCGCGCCCATTTCTGCCAATTTTCTATCCATGCCATCCATCCGTACCACCATCGTCGCTATCGTCTCATTTAGTGTCTCAATCGTCTCTTTTAGTTCTTGGATCATGCGTGCTGTTGCGGAGTCGTGGGTTGGCGTGTGGGTCTGAGGGCATGCAGTTGGGTGGGGGTGTGTGTGGTTGGGTGGGGTGTTCTCTAGCAGATTAGAGGGCTGGGCCGGGGAGGGTGCAGCTCCCTTCAGGTCTCGCAGTTTGATTTGTTTTGTCCGTCTGGCAGCCATTTTGAGCTTCTCCTCCTGTTGGCCTGTCCACCCTTAAAGCCACCCCTTGATGCAAAGAATTGTGGGGGAGTTGTTCCTGTGCAAGATTATCAAGTTGCTAGGATGGGTTGGATCAAATTCTTCTGATACAAGTTAGCAAGTGTTCATGTCTCACAGTTAGTATTTTAACATTAAAGTGGTAGTTCACTAGGGGGTGTAGCTTGTTTTCAATTAAGCTTTTCTGTACTGGCAGGGGTGATACAAAGATGGGAGGATCTGTGGCTTGGGGTTTTTGAAGATGGCCTTTTTCTCAAGATGCAGTACTACACTAGGTTGTGGTCTGGTGATGATCCAGAAATCTGGTCCTTCCAAAAGGGGAGGGGGTGCCTTCAGGGTTTAGGCAGTGTAGGGGTAGGAGCCTGTATTCTGGCAGCTCTATGTTCAGGGAGCCAGTTCAGTACCTTTGCCTTGGGTTCCTCTTCACTCCCCTCTGCCAGCCTGTTTCTTCTCTTTGCTCTTTTCTGGCTCCTTCTTGCCCCTCTTTCTCTGCCTTCTTGCCCAGGTCACTTCCTCCTGTCTTCTGTCCCCCTGTGTTTACAGACCCTCTCTGCCTTTCCCTTATTGCGTTCCAGGGTGCTTTCCAGCTTTCTTCTTCCTCCCACCTTCTTCCCTGGTAGGTTCTGCCCTCTGTTGAGTCTCTGGGGCTCCCTTTCTGGTGGGTCTGGGGCGCTGCGCGTGGGGTAACACTCACCAGTCCCTCTGCTTGAGTCTTCCCCCGCTGTCTGCTTCTTAATTGCCTCCTTCTTTTCGATACTGCTCTCCGCCAGCTGTACTTGCCTCCTCCTTTGTTCTCCGGATCTGGCCCTCTCTTCCGCTCTTCAGGCTTTCTTCTGCCTGCGTCTCTGCGTCTCTGTAGTGCGTGCCAGGCTCCCTGCGATCTTCCCTCGGCCCTCTTCTCCTTAAACGATTCGTCGGAGGGTCCTCTCTTCCACCCGGTAGGCCCTCCCGGCGGCCCTCTCTCCTCGTTCGGGTATTTTTCTCCCCTCCGTTGCTCACGCCGCTCGACTCCGCTCTCACCAACTTCCTTTCTTCCCGTCCTCAGGCCAGTTGACCAGCCGGCAGCCGCCGGCTTCTTCGGCCCCGCCTGGGGCTCCCTTGGACTTTCCCGCGGCTTTTTTCGGCTTCTTGGGTAAGTCCGGGGGCCCCCTTCCAGCTTGCCACTTCTCCCAGCAGCTCACGCTCCAGGGGATCCGGAAAATCGACGGTAAACCGGACCCCATCCCGGAGCCCTCTAAAAGCTGCTCCGGTCCGCGTGACCGGAACCGGAACTCCTCTTCCATTATAGAATTAATAAACTGATCCCCCATTTCCATCCGAACAATCAATTTTTCCAAAAACAACCAATTCAATCTATCAAATGCTTTTTCCGCATCCAAAAACATAAGAACTGCGGGCACCTGAATATGCTTCTCCAAATATTCTATTATATTAATAAGTTGTCTAACATTAGCTTTCATCTGCCTCCCTTGTAAAAAACCGGTTTGATCAGAATGAATTGTTTGTTGTAAAACTGTCATTAATCTATTAGCCATCACTTTTGCAAAAATCTTGTAGTCCGTATTCAACAATGAAATAGGTCTAAAATTTTCTGGTTGAACATTATCTCTTCCCTCTTTAGGAATTAAAGAAACATAGGCTGTTTTCCATGAAGGTGGAACCTGACCACCCTCTTGTATATTAACAAATAGCTCTCTAAGAGGTTCCACCATTTCCATTTGAAGCTGCTTATAATAAATTGCCGTTAACCCATCCGTCCCAGGAATTTTTCCCATTTTCAATTGTTTAATCACTGGAAAAGTCCCTCTTTCTTCGTTGCCCCTCCAGGGCAACTTTCCGTCTCATTAAGAGACGCTAGACGAAGTGAAACCAGAGTGGAGGGCTGGAGCCCCAGCCTTCCATGTCTGAGTCGTTGCTGGCCGGAAGTGGAAGTCTAAACCAGTGGTTCTTAACCTGGGTGATATCGCCCCCCAGGGGGCGATTTTTTTTTTCAGGGGGTTGATGGAACGAAAAGGGGCGACGCAGGGGCAAAGGAATGAAAAGGGCGATATGGGGGCGATGGAGTGAGAAGTTTTGGGGACACTTTTGAGACTTTTTCGTACAGTGAATCGCTGTATATCTGTCGTACAGAAACATCAGATCGCTCGCTATTAGTGGATTGAATAGTGTTTTCAAGTGTTCCTCCAGCTAGCTTCAGTACAGAACGCCATACATATTTGAATCGCTTATCTTCATGCGCGTTGAGCAGCAGCCTCTACCCATACAGTGGGGCACCATTGGCCAGAATGGGCAGTGATGGAGGGGGGGAGCGCTTCTTTTGAAACATCGCATGCTGAGTGGCTGTCCCCTGTGACGTCAGCTGTAATGTCAGCTGTAATGTTGAAGATGTCTTAGCGCAGTGATTTAAGAATGCGATTAACAAAAATGGTTCCAGATATCAAGAAATTGGCATCAGCTCACCAAGCACAAGTCAGCCATTGATGGGGTTTTTTTTGCTTTTTGTGTACATACATTTTTTTTGTTAATAATTGTCTGAGCTTTTATCATTGTATTTGCTTGCATTGGATTTCACGTTCCAGTTTCAGTTTTTGGCTTCGTTTTCGAATTTTTGTTGTGCTCTGTAAAACATTTTGTGTGTCTCTTTGTATTGTACTTTTTTAGCGTGCACTCCAGTTCGATATTATATTTTCTTTGTGTCTTTTTAATCCTTTTTACAGTGTGCATGACTATATATACTTTCCTCGAATCTTAATTTAGTTTCAGAGTTTTCGTCTTGAAATTCTTAGTTCCTGCATTGCGGTTTGTTCTTATGCCCTTTTTATATTTCTTTTTGCGTCTTAAATTTCACTTGTAATTCAATCATTAAATGTGATGGGTGGCACCAAAATTTTTCACACAGTTGAGATATGGGAAAAAGACTAGAAATAAATTATTTGCATCGATATGTCCTGATGACAATTTTAAAGAAAACCAAAAAAATGTTTGCATAAATTGAAGACTTATTTCCTGTGTTGTGATTGAGAAGTTATGTTGGGGGAGGGGGGCGATGACAACTTCCTCATTGGCTCAAGGGGGCGATTTGTTCAAAAGGTTAAGAACCACTGATCTAAACCATATTTCTAACAGCTTGGCAGTGAGAGTGCCATGTGGAATCTTCTCAAAAGCTTTGTTGAAATCAAGGTTGATTATATCCACAGCATTCCCCTTGTCCACCAAAGTACAAGGGCAATTTGGAAATAAACCTGTTTCGTTATCAATGACAGACACTCGCAGATACAGAACTTGTATTATACACATTAGAAAACTACAACATTACATTACTTTTTGACATAATCGCCATTCAAATTCAGGCACTTGTCATAACGTCTTACAAGGTTTGAAATTCCTTAGTAGTCACTCAGCGCCAAATCTGGGCTATAGGGGGTGATCAAAAACATCCCAACAGAACTGCTTCAAAAGTTCTTGGGTGCATCTAGCGGTGTGCAGGCGAGCATTATCATGAACCAACACCACATGGGAAGTCAGCATGTCCCGACACTTGTTACGTATGGATGGCTCGTCTGAGTTTTCATAACATTTCACAGTAGACTTCGGAACTGATGGTCAAACCACACTCCATGAACTTCACTAGCAGTACTCCTTTGGCATCTTCACATTTGGCGGGATTTTCTATGGCACCCCCACCATAACCCAGATTTGGCGACTACTACTAAGGAATTTCAAACCTTGTAAGACGTTATGACACGTGCCTCAATTTGAATGGCGATTATGTCAAAAAGTAATGTAATGTTGTAGTTTTCTAATGTGTATAATAAAAGTCCTGTATCTGTGAGTTTCCGGTGACGTCGTTGCAACATGGGCACTGGAGAATGAAACTCTGTTCCCCAAGCCTGATTTCTACCAGCTGGGGAGTCCAATAGGACCAAAAGTCGCCCCTTAGAGGCGACTGGCCAAAGGATGAAACTTTGCAGATTGCGGGCCAGCGGTAGCTTACCCGCTTGATCCAAAGCAGCTCTCGGGACCTGCAGAAAGAAAGGCTGACCTCACCCATGTGATCAGCCAGAAGCAGCTGATCGTCGGAGACAACGAATTCTAACAAGCGGAAAGCAAAACAGCTGAACCGGGTGCGACTACTTTCCTTATCTCTCTACAAGCGAAAATACCGGTTCTGGGAAAAAGCATTCAAAAGCAAGAAATCCCCAAGCTTCAGGGAGGGGGGGCTTTTTTCTTTACCCCTCCCTCCTGAACTATAAGCGGTGGTTTAAGCTTTGGGGAAATTAAAACTGACTTATAACAATACTGTGAAGATAACTGGGGGATAAAACAAGGATAATTTGGGAAACTCTTGGATTTATAAATCTTTTTTTTCTTTATTGTTTGGAAACCATCGGGTTTTAACTTTTTAACTTTTTAAAAGTATGGTGAGAATGGATATCTAATGACATCTAGTGGCAAAACTGAGAACTACATGCAGTCTTACTTTTTCCTTTATCTTACTGAGTTGTTTTGATTGGAGTTTTTAAAACTTGGCTGGATGTCCAGACACAGCTTATAGTTTAAACATTTTGGTGTCCTTGGAATTTATAGTCCTGAAGATTGTAGCTGAAAAAGAAAAGACTCTTTTTGGATTGCCCTTTTCTACAGGATGGATTAAAATTATAAATAAAAAATGTTTTTGAAGTAATCTGACTTCCCTGGATTACAAACCAGTAGTTTGCCGCCTCCTGTCCAATGCCGCTGCCATGAGGCCACGGAACAAGCTGGGCGGAGGTAAGGAACCTGGTTGGGGCTCTGCGAGGGTTGGGTCAGGGCGGCAGGAGAACGGCCAGGAGCCAGCCAGCCAGCGAGAGCAGGGTTGGGTGGGGGGATCGGGATCTGGCCCCTTTTATCTCATCCAGGGGCCGGGGAGAAGTTGCCTGCCAAGCCTTGTGGGCAGTAGTGGTGGCACGGGGGGCAGGGGGCAGAGGATGCTTGTGTTTGCACTTTGGAGGAAGCAGGTGGGATGCTGCATCCATTTGTGCTTTGCAGAAGCTCACGGGGGGAGGAGGACGTGCATGTTTGCACTTTGGAGGAAGCAGGTGGGATGCTATATTCATTTGTGCTTTGCAGAAGCTCACGGGGGGGAGGAGGACGCATGTGTTTGCACTTTGGAGGAAGCAGGTGGGACGCTGCATCCATTTGTGCTTTGCAGAAGCTTGCGGGGGCGTGGGGAGGAGGACGTTTGTGTTTGCACTTTGGAGGAAGCAGGTGGGATGCTGCATCCATTTGTGCTTTGCAGAAGCTTGCAGGGGGCAGGGGGAGGAGGACATGCGTGTTTGCACTTTGGAGGAAGCAGGTGGGATGCTGCATCCATTTGAGCTTTGCAGAAGCTTGCGGGGGGGGTGGAGGACGCATGTGTTTGCAGTTTGGAGAGAGGGAGAGAGAGGAAGGAAGGGGAGGGAGAATGAATGAATGAATGAATGAATGAATGAAGGAAGGAAGGAAGGAAGGAAGGAAGGAAGGAAGGAAGGAAGGAGATGGGAATGAGAAGGAGGAAGGCACATGACCCTGGGGATGCTGCAACGGTCATAAGTGAAAAATGGTCATAAGCCACTTTATTCAGTGCCTTTGTAACTTCAAACAGTCATTAAGTTAACTGTTGTAAGTCGAGGACTACTGTACTTTATCACTTTTTTCCTTTTTAGGAGGGGGGTGTCATCAAGTTTTTGACACCTTGCTAGGTGACTGGAAAAGCCCTGAGTAAGAGTACTCGGATTGCAGCTGCTTTCTTGCAGGTATGTGGAATGGCGTGGGACCCACAGGTTTTGCAAAGTTAAGTGAGGAAGTTGGTTACAGCTTATTAGGAAAGATAAAATAGACAACCAAGAATGCTTTATTGACCATTCTTTGTCCAGATTTTATATCAGTTGCATCTGCTAGTACATGCATTCTGCTTCAGATTTCTGTTATTTTCAGCATCTGGCAAAATGAATGAGTACTTTTCCAACAACCTGTAAAATCCAAGACACTGTGCTTTCATTGTTTAATTCCCCCCTCATACAGTAGTGGCCAAAATTGTGGAAACATTTTGGGAAAAGTGTACAGTAGAAATGCCACCTTTGGTTATTATTATTATTATTATTTACAATTTTTATACCGCCCCCCTCCCGAAGGACTCGGGGCGGTGTACAGCCCAATTAAAACAACAACACACAAAAATTAAAATTATTAAAAATAAATTAAACAATTTGGCCTAATATTTAAAAACCCAACTAAAAACACAATCCCCTAAAAACAGTTATGGCCATTGTTGGAGCTGGAGCTATCATCCCAGGCCGGCTTGTCGGAATAAGTATGTTTTTAATTCTCGACGGAAGGAACGCAATTCCGTCATCGTACGGAGTTCGGGGGGGAGCTCGTTCCAAAGCGTTGGAGCTCCCACAGAGAAGGCCCTCCCCCTGGGGGTCGCCAGCCGACATTGTTTGGCCGACGGCACCCCGAGGAGACCCTCTCTGTGGGAGCGTACCGGACGGCGGGAGGTATTTGCTGGCAGAAGGCGGTCCTGTAGATATCCGGGTCCGATGCCATGGAGCGTTTTAAAAATGGTCACTAACACCTTGAAACGCACCTGAAAGGCCACCGGCAACCAGTGCAGCTCACGCAGGAGCGATGTTACATGGGAACGCCATGGCGCCCCGGTCACTACCCGTGTGGCCGCATTCTGGGCCAGCTGAAGCCTCCGGGTGCACCTCAAGGGGAGCCCCATGTAGAGAGCATTACAGTACTCCAGCCTGGAAGTGACGAAGGCATGAGTAACTGTGCATAGCGAGTCCCGGTCTAGGAAGGGACGCAACTGGCGTACCAGGCGAACCTGATAGAACATCCTCCCAGCCACGGCCGTCAAATGGTCCTCTAAAGACAGCCGTGAATCCAGGAGGACTCCCAAATTGCGAACCCTTTCCACGGGGGCCACTGTTTCCACCAAACCCTTTCCACAGGGGCCGTTAAGTTTCCACCAAATTTTCTTCTAATTTCTTTATAACTGTAGCCTTGTTCACTTAATAATACTATTTTACATTGTTTTCTGGGCAACCAGTCAACTCTTTGCACCATTACTTTAATTTTATTATGTTTTACTAGCTCACTAAATGAAAGAACGCAAAAAACCCCAACCAACTTGATAGCGATCACATAACACACTGACAAATGTCCTCCTCTCAGTTTCAATACATGACATCAATAACTGAATCCTACTGTGATCTGATTGGCTCATTGCCAAAACAAGAAGACGAGCCTCCTGCCCACTGCCCCACCTGCCAGAGACCCCCTGGATCTCCCCCTGCCCGGCCCCCACAGGCATCCCTCCTCAGGAGCAACATCGAGGTGGCCACACCCACCCACATTACCATGACTACCGTAGCCATGCCCACACAGTGGGCCACGCCCACAATGCTGCCATGACTACCATAGCCATGCCCACACAGTGGGCCACGCCCACCTGGCACCCGGCGATACATAACTGGGTTTTGGGTTGCAGTTTGGACACTCAGTCTCTAAAAGGTTTGCCACCACTGATATAGACTGAAAACAGAAAAAGAGAAAAAAATGATAAAACAAGCTGCAAGATCCAAAAGGTGAATTACAGTTTCAAAATTATACAATTAAAAAAATTATCAAAGATGAGTTTCCGGTAACGTCGCTGCAAGATGGGTGCTGGGGAATGAATCTTCCTTCCCCAAGTCCAATTTCTACCAGCTGGGGAGTCCTATAGGACCGAAGGTCGCCCCGTAGAGGCGACTGGCCAAAGGGTGAAACTTTTAAGATTGTGGACCAGCAGTAGCTGGCCCGCTTGATCCAAAGGAGCCCTCGGAACTGGCAGGAAGAAAGGCTGACCGCACCCATGCGGTCTTCCATAAGCAGCTGAAACAAAGAAACAAGAAGAAATAGCAGTAGAAGGAGCAGTCAAACAAAGAGAGGAGGAAGAAATTAAAAACACACATACAGAAGAAGGAGCAAGACCAAGAGATCAGAAACAGATAAGATCGACTAGAAGATTAAGACCTAGAGGAGTGTGGCAGTTTGTCAATAAATATAAATGGACTAAATTCTCCTTCAAAAAGGAGAAGAATCTTTACATGACTACAAAAATAAAAAATGGACATAATTTGTCTTCAAGAAACACACATTAAGAGACAACATTATAAATTGTTAGAACAACCGAAAATTGGTAAGCTTTACTTTGCATTAGCACTTCAAAAGAAAAGAGGAATAGCTCTATACATTAAAGAAACGAACCCCAAACAAATCTACGCAGATGAAGAGGGGAGAATATTAATGGTGGAAATAATGATGGATCAAAACCAGATACTGATGGTAGCAATATACGCACCAAATGATAAACAAGAACAATTTTACCAAAAACTATACAAAAGAATACTAGATTTAAACTATCAAAATCTTAATATAATGGGAGACTTTAATGCAATAGCAGATAGAACTTTGGACTATAAAAGTGCTAAACAAGGAAGAAAAGGAGGAAATATATTACCTAAAGCGTTTTTAAAAATGACAGAAGAACTCTGCATTCAGGATATATGGAGAGAAAAAGATCCAAAGAAATCGCAATATACTTTTTATTCAGATAGAATTGACATGATATGGACATCTTTGAAACTTAAAACAATGATACAAGAAGTTGAGATAGAAACTAATGTTTGGGCAGACCATAACCCAATAAAGATGACTTGGAGAGTATCTAAGAAAAAATTAAGATGGTCCTTGAATAAATCAATATTGAAAGAAAAAGAATTCCTACAACTAGCATCAAAGGAAATGGATTTTTTCTTTAAAATAAACAAGTAAGAAGAAACATTGCTCCAAAATGTGTGGGATATGGCTAAAGCATATTTCAGAGGGTTGGCTATAACTTATATTGCTAAAAAGAATAAAGAAAAGAAACAACTACAGTTAAAGTTGAAGGAAGAACTTAGAAAGTTAGAATCAGAATTACAAACATCCACAAAAGAAAATACTTAAGAAACAAATGGAGATAATAAAACACAAATTAAATTTAGCCAAGATGGAAATAATTGCTCAACAGATTAAAAGGGCTAAACAGAATTCCTTTGAAAAGGCCAACAAGCCAGGGAGATGGTTAGCATATAGACTGAAAAAGGAAAAAGAGAAAAAACTGATAAACAAGCTGCAAGATTCAAAAGGTGAATTACAGTTTCAAAATGATACAATCAAAAAAATCATTAAAGATTACTGTGAGATGCTTTATGTTATGTGCTCCTGGCTACTTTCCTTTGTGACCAGAGGCAAGCTCGCCTGACCAATAACCAGCCAAGACACAGTGAAGGCCTTTTGTTTTGTTTATTGCACTAAGTGGGGAGAGAAGCTATCAAAGCTTGGTTCTCTCCAAACTTTTAACCCAAAATATTTCCTTCTTTATACATCCCTTGTCCCAGCCGCCACATCCCTCCTCTTTCCCCATTGGCTGAGGTACTATGAGGTTTTACTCTTTCTGACCGCCTCCTACATATTTCCTGCTACATACTAAACCATACATCACATGTACATTAAAATTAGGAGATAATTTATGCAAGGTGTGTCAGTTAATATTAATAAATTAATTGTGCATGCTCAGTTGCCTGAGTTCTGGCCCTCTTTTTTATGACTTCTTAGAAAAATAGGTTCTTTCCTGTTTTGCTAGTTATCTTCTATTACAGATGTTTTCTTCTTCCTTTCCCACTCTAAGACCCAGCTATTTTTGCCTACATATTTCCTTTACATCCTTTCTTTATGTTAACCTTTCCTGTTTCCCATCATAGCTTCTCCACTCAGTAAATTTCCACTGCAGCAAATTCAATTTTAAATTTCTCTTTCAATATTAAATTTTGAAGACCTTTCTTTTACTTCAATCACTTTATAAGGCAGAGGAAATTCGAAAAGAAAAAATACAGCAGTACTTAAAAAAGCAGACTTACCAAAAATCCCGGAGAACATCCGAAACATATTAAATGGAAAAATATCAGTGATGGAGATTATGGAAGCTATAAAAAGGCAAAAAAAAGGATAAGACTCCTTGCCCAGATGGATTACCTGCAGAGTTTTATACATCATTACAAGATGTATTAAACCCGATTTTGAAAGAACTGTGTAACGAAATTCTCCTGGAGGCTAAAATACCAAATACATGGACTGAAGCCAATATTTCTTTAATACCTAAAGAAGACTCTGATTTAACGCAAATAAAAAATTATAGACCAACATCATTATTAAATGTAGATTACAAAATCTTTGCTTCAATAATGGCAGAAAGACTAAAGAAATTTTTGATTGAATTTACACACAGAGATCAAAATGGTTTCTTACCTATGTTAGAAGTAAGTCTTCATCCTGGTTCATCCAAGCCGGGATAAATAAGCAAAATTGTGACTGCTTTGGGAAGAAGGTTACAGTTTATTGAAGAAGCAGAAAGATGGTCCTTGCAAGGAGCAGAGAGGAAAGAGACCTTGAGCACACGGGCAGTAGGTTTTTATCCCCCCTCTAGCCTTTTGGAATAGTTTCCTGTTCCTGTGGCATGAACCTTGAGGCTATTTCTGAGTGTTTTTCTAGGACTTGATATCTGTGGTTTAATCCTATTATCATATCCTGCTTGCCAGGTGATGGGGTTAATGACTCCTAGAGTTTGGGTGGGGCATGCAGATCTTCTCTTTGTCTTCTTGAGTGCCCTGGCTTCAGTTTTCTGATGGTTCTACATCTGCATTTGTATGGGGCTAGCTCTTGCTTGGGGCAGAGAGATAGATTTGGGGCCAGGTTTGGTTTAAAAAAAATCCTTTTGAGGAAAAATATATTTTTCTGCCTTTTTAATATTTCCTTCTCTGGGCTAACCTCCTTCACCTAAAAGACAGATAAAAAAATAATCTAAGAATGATTCTTGATGTGTTAGAGTATTATGAAATTTATTCAGGGAAACAGATGGGTTTAATATTTTTTGATGCACAGAAAGCATTTGACAACGTAAACTGGCAATTTATGTTTCAGCAGTTTGCAGAAATGGATTTTCGAAAAAAACTTTATAAATGTAATCAAAACAATTTATTGTAAACAAACTGCTAAAATAATTGGAAATGGAGATCATACACAAAACATCTATATTAAAAATGGCACAAGACAGGGATGCCCATTATCTCCATTATTATTTATACTAACTCTGGAAGTACTGAATAGAAACATCAGACAAGATACAGAAATTAAAGGACTGGAGATAAAAGATGAGAAATACAAATTACAAGCATTTGCAGATGACTTGGTTTTTATACTGGAAGATCCCTAGGAAACAAGCACTAAACTTCTGGAGAAAATAGAAAAATTTGGAGAAGTGGCAGGGCTGACAATAAACAGAGGAAAGACCAAAGAATTTAACAGAAAAACAAAAAAAATCAACTAACAACAACAACAACAAAAATCTTCAAATAGTTAAAAAAAGTTAAGTACTTGGGAATCTACCTAACAGCAAGATGTGTAACAGTAAAAGAAGATAATTATGTAAGACTGCTAAAAGAAATAAAATTGGATCTGGAAAAGTGGAAAAACCTACAACTTTCAATGTTGGGGAGAATAGCAACAGTGAAAATGAATATCTTACCAAAAGATACTCTTTTTATTTCAAACAATCCCTGTAAGGCTGGGAAAAGCCTCCTTTGATGAACTGAATACAATAATACTGAAATTCATCTGGCAAGGAAAAAAAGCTAGAATTAAAGTGAAAATGCTACAAGAAGCAAAAGAGAGTGGAGGATTTGGACTGCCAGACTGGAGGTTATACTATCAAGCAATTATTCTAACATGGCTTAAAGAATGGATAATGCTTAGAGATAAAAGACTATTGTACCTAGAGGGGCATGACCTACAAATTGGTTGGCATGCCTTTCTGTGGTATGGAAAGAATAAAATACATAGATACTTTCAAAACCATCTTATAGGGAATGCACTCTTTTCAGAATGGGAAAAAATAAAAGAAAAAATTTATATTAAGATACCTGAATAGCTTTCAACAATGGAAGCTTTTGCTTACCCAAATTTAATTAAGTACAATTGTCAAGCCCTACGGGGCTTGCCAATCACTGGTGGGGGGAATCCGGAAAACAGCCTACCGCCGCCACACACAGCTGCAACCTGCCCCCTCGCACCAGCCGGCACCAGAAAAACCCAAGCCTCATCGCCCCGCTGACCAGCTGGTTGTCAGAAACCAGCGGGGCATCACTGAACCTGGCCGGCCGGCACCTGAAGACCCCAAGCCTCGCCGCCCCGCCACCCAGCTGATCGTCGGATGACAACGGGGCGTTGCAAAGCCCGGCCGACATGCGGAAGCCAGCAAAAGGCTGGAACCGGGCAATAAGTGGGCCCTCCCACCGCTGCAAATGCCCCAAGCAAGGTCTGAATGAAGGGGCTGGAGAACCAGCTGGGAAGCGGGACCGGGGGCTGCGCAGCACAGAATGCTGCGAGGCACAAATGAACTCACTGTCACTAGGAGGAATGCTGGTAGTGAGTCACAAGGGCTCAGAGGAGCCTGGAAGCAGCTGGCAGAAGGCTCCATCTCGGAGAAACAGGAAGCAGGACAGCGGGGTGGGGCTCGGCTGAGGGGAGGGCAGGGCCAGACAAATGGACTTTTAAACATAAGAACATACATAAGAAGAGCCATGATGAATCAGCGGATGGTAGTTAGTGGTTGGAGGGTGGGGTTTTGGGTGTGGCACTGTTATATGAAGCACTGGGAGCAAACCACTCCCAGTGCTGACTTTTTTTGTTAGGGATTAAAGACCTGACTTGCACCTCGCACCTGCGTTCCTGGATTTCTTTCATCTGGACAACGACGGACGGCGTGATAGTAAGTCAGCACTCCTAATATGTTTGCTGCTCCTTGCCTTTACCCCAAACCGAGGGAATGGCGGAGGGCAAACAGGATGCTCCCCAGGTGGAGGAGGCTGCACCAGCTGAAGCAGCAGGCCCTGCTGCTGCACCCGATACCCAGGGGATGCAGCTGGTAGTGAGACCAAAGGCCGCCCAGGCCACTGCTCCCTTGGGTGAGCCCCAGGAAGCCCCAGCCACAAAGGTAGGGGGGAGTGGTGGCAGAGCCCTGCTTTGACGTCCCTGGATACCAGCCGGGCCCGCACAACCCCAGCCAGGCCGCCTCTCACGGGATGGAGGGAGAGGCGAGTGACCGGGGATGAGGACGATGAATGGAGATACTCAACTGCTCCGGGCGAGTACACCATGGATGTGCTACGAGATCACTTTGGTGAGGCCAGGTACCATGGGGCATATTCGTGGCAGCAGATAGATGAGTCTTCCGGACACACCGAGTCATCCCGTTTCCGGCTCAGCAGTCCAAGGCTTTGATTGCCACCGTCGGTGAGCATTTCCACAACCGGGGCCTCTGGGACTGGACCAACAGGTACGCAGCCCCAAGCAGTGTGGCTAGGTGGTTCAGGGGGTGACGTCTGGGGACCACCCTCGGGCAGAACACCACGGCCCCAGGGTGCTGGCCACGGACCAAGAGGCTCAACAACTCCAGATGCGGTTGGCAGCATGGTGCAACCTGTGGCCCAATGGGGGCCGGGACATACATATATATTATATTATATTTATATTTATTCAATTTCTATACCGCCCCTCTCCCGTAGGACTCGGGGCGGTTTACAACCCAATAAAAACATATAAAACAATAAATATTTAAAATTAAATTAAATTAAATAAATACAAGGCTGTTACTAAAAACCTGTTAAAAAACCCAATTCTAAAACCCGAACAGCCTTGTTTAAAAATTTAAAACCCGAAGATAAAGAATTTTTTGATAAATTAAACAAAACAATACATAAATTTATATGGGCTAAAAAGAAAGCAAGAATTAAGCTTAAACACCTACAAGATCATAAATCAAGAGGTGGAATGGGGCTTCCGAATTGGAAATTATATTATACAGCAGCTGCACTGGTCTGGATTAAAGATTGGATACAACTTAAAAACAGAAGAATACTAATTTTAGAAGGTTTTAATCTTGAATTCGGCTGGCACTCCTTTCTATTTGGAACAAAAAACAAATCATATATACAATTTAAACAACACTTCATAAGGAAAAATCTATTAGAAATTTGGTTCCAAATTAAAAGACAATTTTATATTAAACTACCAAGATGGCTTTCCCCAAATGAATCCATAACATATCCTAACTTATTAAACCCCAACACAATAATAACATATCACCAAATTCTAACAGAAGATAATCAATTAATTACAATTCAAATCTTAAAAGAAAAAGGAATCACTTTAGACTGGATGCAATATTTTCAAATTAATTCAAAATATATGGAAGACCAAAAGCATGGATTTCAAAAAACGAACAAGTTAGATAAAATATTATTAGGAGCGGACCAAAAACTTATTTCTAGATTATATAAAGTTTTATTATATGATGAAATGTGTGAAGAAGAAGTTAAAGGTAACATGATTGCATGGGCAAAAAATATAGGAAACACAATTTATTTGGCAGAATGGGAAAAAATTTGGAACACTAACTATAAACTCACCATTTCATCCGCCTACAAAGAGAATATACTTAAAATGTTCTATCGCTGGCACCTCCCTCCAGATAGATTGGCAAAAATGTTTCCCAATACATCCCCTAAGTGCTGGAAGTGTAAAGTTAAAATTGGGACATACTACCACCTCTGGTGGACTTGCACATTGGCCAAAAATTTTTGGAAAAAAATTAAAAAATATCTCGAACAAATGACTACTCAAATAATTCCAATGAATCCCGAACTATTTTTATTAGGAATAATAAGATATAAGACAACTAAAGAAGACAGATATTTAACAATACACATAATTACAGCTGCCAGATTAGTCTACGCCCAAAATTGGAAACTTGAAAAAACTCCATCAACTCTGAATTTGATCAACAAAATAAATGAAGTAGCCGAGATGAATAAACTAACTCTCAAAATACAAAATAAAGAAGACACAATTTTTTATAAGACCTGGAATAAATGGTACGAATGGCTAGAAGCAAAAAAAATATTTGGATCCCTAAAAATATAAACAAAATGCAATACTAATAAATAAGATATAGATGATGGTCTTATTCATCCTCTGACCTAAACATATTTTTTAAAAAAAAACAAAAAACCCTATCGACATATTTCGATAAGAATCCCGAAAATTATGATATATCACCTAAATTGAAATATGTGATAATCTCTCTTAGATAATTAAAGATAGAATAAATATATATGTATATATCTATATATATACATCAATTATGTATATCTAATTAGTTTATAAGATATAAATATATTTTGTATAGACTGCACATAAATAAGAATCAACTAAATAGTTGATATTATTGTTAAATGTTTGTATATAGCTATAGATATTAATTTATACAACTATGTTCTATGTCTCCGTTTAATGTATTGTACATTTGTACTTTTTAAAGTTTGTATACATATATTTAATAAAGTTATTAAATTTGAAAAAAAAATAAAAAAAAAAAATTTAAAACCCGAGGAGATCTAGGCCAGGCCAGCTTGATTGAAGAGATGAGTCTTCAACTCTCTTCTGAAGGTGCGGAGATCATGACACGTCCGGAGTTCAGGGGGGAGCTCGTTCCACATCGTCGGTGCCCCCACAGAAAAGGCTCTCCCCCTGGGCGCCACCAGCCGACACTGCTTAGCCGATGGCACCCTGAGGAGGCCCTCTCTGTGGGAGCGAACTGGTCGATGGGAGGTATTTACTGGCAGAAGGCGGTCTTGTAAATAACTGGGTCCTATGCCATGGAGCGCTTTAAAAGTGGTAACCAGTACCTTGAAGCGCACCCGGAAAGCCACCGGCAACCAGTGCAGCTCGCGCAGGGTGGGGGCCATTCGTGCCCGCCAGGGTGCCCCCACTACCACCCGCGCAGCCGCATTCTGTGCCAGTTGAAGCCTTCGCGTGCACTTCAAGGGGAGCCCCATGTAGAGAGCATTACAATAGTCCAGTCTGGAAGTGACGAAGGCATGGGTGACCGTGCGTAGCGCGTCCTTATCTAGGAAGGGGCGCAACTGGCGTACCAGACGAATCTGGTAAAACATCCTCCCAGCCACGGATGTCAGATGGTCCTCAAGGGACAGCCGTGAATCTAGGAGGACTCCCAAGTTGCGAGCCCTTCCCGTGGGGGCCACTGACTCGCCCCCAATAGACAGCGATGGAGTCAGCTGGTTGTACCGGGACGACGGTAACCACAGCCACTCGGTCTTGGAGGGGTTGAGCTTGAGACCGTTCTTCCCCATCCAGATCCGCACGGCCTCCAGGCACTGGGTCAGCACGTCAAGAGCTTCATTTGGGTGGTTCGGGGTGGAAATGTACAGCTGAGTATCATCAGCGTACTGATGGAATTCCACCCCAAAACCTCGGATGATCTCACCCAGCGGCTTCACATAAATGTTGAACAACAAGGGCGAGAGGACGGACCCCTGAGGTACCCCACAATCAAGGGGCCTCGGGGTCGACCTCTGACCCCCTGTCAACACAAACTGCGTCCGGCCAGAGAGGAAGGAAGAGAACCACCGAAACACGGTGCCCCCTATACCCAGCCCCGCCAGCCGGCGCAGCATGATACCATGGTCGACGGTATCAAAAGCCGCTGAGAGGTCCAATAGCACCAGGATAGAGGAACAACCCCTGTCCCGGGCCCACCAGAGATCATCCACCAATGCGACCAAAGCTGTTTCTGTGCTGTAACCTGGCCTGAAGCCCGACTGGAACGGGTCCAGGTACGACGATTCCTCCAGGTGCTGAGGGAACTGTCGAGCAACCACACTCTCAACAACCTTCGCAACAAAGCGAAGGTTGGAGACAGGACGGTAATTAGATAGAACAGCCGGGTCCAAGGCGGGCTTCTTGAGGAGGGGTCGCACCATCGCCTCTTTCAAGGCGGCGGGGAAGACACCCTCACTCAACGAGGCGTTGATAATTGCCTGGAGCCAGCCTCGCGTCACCTCACTGGAGGCCAGTACCAACCAGGAGGGACACGGGTCCAATAAACATGTGGTTGCTCTAAGACCTCCCAGCAACCTATCCACGTCATCAGGTGTCACGTAGTCAAACTCAGCCCAGATAGCAGTCTCAAGACCGGCCTCAGCCACTTCTGCTGGACCACCTTCGTTGAAGTTAAAGCCTTCCCGAATCTGAGCGATTTTGTCATGCAGGTATTGCACAAAATCCTCAGCTCTTCCCTCCAAGGGGTCCCCCCTCACCTCCCGATGAAGGAGGGAGCGGGTTACCCTAAACAGGGAGGCTGGGCGGTTATCTGATGACGCAATAAGGGCAGTGACATAAGAACACTTCTCTGCCCTTATTGCCACTAAGTAAGTCCTAATATGGTCTCTTACTCGTGTTCGGTCAGACTCAGAGCGACTCGCCCTCCAACTGCTCTCTAGGCGTCTTTTCCGGCGCTTCATCTCCCTCAGCTCCCTGTTAAACCAGGGAGCCGATCGAGAACCACGCCGGTTCAGAGGCCGCAAAGGCACAACCCTATCCAAGGCATCAGCAGCTGCCCTATCCCAGGCAGCTACCAGTGCCCCGACTGAGTTGTGTGTTATATGTGTTAGAGCCTCTCGGGTTCCATCAGTCGCATGGGGCAGTACCAAACAATTGGTCCCGCCTCCCTGCAGTGGGGTGTAGCGGTCCGAAAGTCCAAGCGTAGGAGAGAGTGATCTGACCATGACAAAGGTGTAATAACTATATTTCTCGTATCCAGATCACTCAGACACTGACCAGAGACAAAAACCAGGTCAAGCGTGTTTCCCCCCATGTGTGGGGGACCTTGAATTACCTGGGTCAGGTCCATGGCTGTCATGGAAGCCATGAACTCCCGAACCTCCCCAGATGCCTCGCCCGCAGACGGCAGATTGAAGTCGCCCATGACTACTAGCCTGGGGACCTCAACCGCCACCACAGCGATGACGCCCAAGAGTTTGGGCAGGGCGGTTGGCACGTGGCAGGGAGCCAGGTACGTGAGCAACACAGCCCTCGGACCCCCAAGGTCCCACCTCACAAGGAGGGATTCACAGCCTGCCGTCTGAGGAACAGTGACTTCCCTTGGCCTGAACCTTCCCTAATCACAACCGCCACTCCCCCACTCCTGCCCTGAGTTCTCGGCTGGTGAAATGCAAGGAAGCCTGGAGGGCACATTTCCACCAGAGGGACACCACCCTCTGGTCCCAACCAGGTCTCCGTAATACCCGCCAGGTCTACAGCCCCCTCTGTAATTAAATCTTGTATCGGGGGGCCTTATTAACCACAGACCTGGCATTGCACAGCATCAGCCTACAACCCGGGCCCTTTGGCTCTAAACAACCCAGATCACAAGTAGAGCCGTGGGAGTCGGAGCGCGGCTCTGCTCGAAGATAGCGGGGGGGCGCTCCCATAAATTGATGTGGCCCCCTACTCCCGCCATATCTGCCCCTCCCACTTACAAAACCGATGGGAACTAAATCACCTCTGCCCCCTTCCTGATCCGCACCCTCGTGGTTCCGGTCCCACCCGTTGCCTGGCCCATGTTTCTCCTCCTCCTTATTCCCACCCCCTAACCCTCCCTTATCTCGTAGACCTCCCCCCCAGGCCTACACCATTACTATTATTAATCTTCCCACCCCCCACCCCAGAACCCCTTAAAACATTTAAAACCCCTACTTAAAAACCTCCATAACCCCTTTTTTTGAGCATGCCATCTCTCAGGATTCCAAAATCCGTCATCAAGGTAGGCATTCGAAAGACATACAGGCCATTTCTGCGAGAGGGAGGCATCTCGCAGTGCAAGAAGGCTCGCCTTATCCTGCATCCAATAATCATAGCTTGGGTAAAAAACACAGAGATGAGGATTTGTCCATAAATTCCATATGGTCTTGGGGTGGGGTGGGGCCGTGAGGCACCAGCATGTCCTCACCTCACCACGCCCTCAGCTGTCATTGAGGGGGGGAGGAGGAAGGAGGAAGCTCATCACCATAGGGGGTTCCCCTCATCTCTCCAGATCCTGGGTTATCGATCAATTTCCATGTGTGATGCCTCTTGTGCTGGCCTGGCAAGCTGGAAGCATAATAGTTCTTGCTGGATTTCTCACGATTAGCAATTTGCAACACTGTCATTGAGCAATACAGGGGAGGCTCCTCAGCTATCATTGAGGGAAGGGGGAGGCCAGCCTGCTCTCTCCCACGAAGCTCTCACCCTCGTCACTCCACTACTCCAGGCTCTCCTCCTCTCAGAAGGGGGAGGAAAGAGGCCAGTTGCGAGGCTCCAGCATGTCCAGCATGACCTCACCTCACTGCATCCTCAGCCATCATTGAGGAAGGGGAGGGGGCCAGCTCTCTCCCTGCGGGGCTCCTCAGCTATCAGTAAAAAACCAGCTGGCTCTTCCCCAGGGAGCTCTTAACCCACCGCAGGTCCGCTACTCCAGATCTTTTACAGCTACGCCGGCTCTCGGCTCCAATCCACATCATCCTCCGAGGCCTCAGCATTTCCAAAGACGCCGCGCGTAGCTGCCGATGCCTCTGCTCGCCCCAGCTCAGTCCGGACTCCTGAAGCCCCGTTACAGCGCCTGGTGGTCGGCAGCATTTTCCGGTAACCACCCAGGGGTGTTTGATGGAAATATACCCCCTGGGTGGGCTCCCCAAACCTCATCTCCTAGACCCAAGCATTGGGCACTCAGGCATAAACGTCCATCTTGCGCATGCTCTCTTCTTCCACCGCCCATACCCATCTCTTTTGATGGGAACCCCGACAAACTGGCCATGTTCCTGAGCCATGTAATCAGTCACCTAGATCGTTACGCCCACATGTATTCATCCCAATGGGCGATGGTGGTGGCGGTTACAGTGGGGTTACAGGGGGAGGCAGCAGTGTGGGCTGCCGACCTCTACAGTGACCATGCCTGGGAATTGGGTAATGTGGGCCTGTTCTTGGAAGCACTGCATGCTCGGTTCGAGGATGTGTCCCGTCTCCAGCGGGCAGAGGTGGAACTTCTGTCACTGAAGCAGCAGGGTCGGACCGTAGCAGAATGTGTCCGCGATTTCCGTAGGCTGGCGGGCCGGCTCAGCTCGTCGTGGCCAGAACAGTTGTTGGTCCATCAGTTCCGGGTGGGGCTCGACCAGGAGCTATGCCAGGCCTACATCTATAGGGGTGTGCCAAACCGTCTTCGAGAGTGGTTCCGTGTGGCAGTAGATCTGGACACTGGGCTCAGGGAGTTCCAGAAAGGATAGGACACCAGCCATCCTCAGCAACGAGTGGGGAGGCCACGTGAGGGTGGACAGAGTCAGCCGGTCAGCTACCCCAGGGTTTTCGGTCCTCCTGGTGGGCCCTCCTTCCGCTGCTTCCAGTGCAATCAACCAGGCCACCGGGCAGCCAAGTGCCCAGCTCCTACTCCACGGAGCTCCGGGACACCCGGAGGAGCCACTCCAACACCGAAAAAAGGGTCAGAGTCATCAAGGGTGGTGAAGCAACCGATGACTCTGGCATTTCAGCGAGTATTTCCTGTAGACGAGGATGCCATGGCAGTGGCACGTTATCATCTGGCCGCCGCCGACAGTGAGGACGATGCAGCGGATGACCCGATGGTGAGTGAGCCTGTGGCCCCCTTCGTCCTACCTTTAGTGTTGACATGTCCACAGACTGGCACATGGAGGGAATGCCATGCCCTCATAGACACCGGTTGTACCCGGTGCCTGATAAGCAGGGCCATAGCAATGGACAGTGGTATTAGGTTGCATAGATTGGCCCAACCCGTTCGCTTTGAGCAGGTAGATGGGTCCTTATTGGCAGGGGCCCTGGCTACCCACATCACGGAACCAGTCCAGCTGGAGCTTGGAGCCCATTGGGAGGTCCTCTGCTTTATTGTCGCTCCAGCTATGACTGAGGTGGTGATCCTTGGCCTAGCCTGGTTGGATAAGTGGGAACCCACCATCTGGTGGGAGGGTGGTTACCGTAGAGTATGCCTTGGGGTTGGGCCCCAACCACCTGGGTCAAGCCGCATGAAGCAAGCCCCAGTGTGTGCGGTCACAGAGGGGGGGAGGCCCCTTTCCCAGAAGTATACAGTGACCTGGCTGAGGTGTTTAGTGAGAAGGAGTGCAATCAGTTACCACCTCACCATGAGATGGACTGTGCAATTGAAATCGAACCGGGAGCCAAACTACCAAAGCCCCAAATGTACGCCATGGCACCCAAGGAGCTCGAGGAACTACGGCGGTTTATCGATCTGAACCTGGCAAGAGGGTTCATTCAACCGGCCCGTTCCCGGGTCGCTGCCCCGGTCTTATTTCGGGAAAAGAAAAACGGGTCACTTCGTCTGTGTGTCGACTTCCAAGGCCTTAATGCAGTCTGTGTCAAACATCAATACCCCCTCCCGCTTATGAAGGATCTACTGGCCCAGTTGGGAAAAGGGCGGGTATTCACCAAACTGGACCTCTGGGAGGCGTACTACAGGGTGCGGATACGGCACGGAGACGAGTGGAAGACAGCATTTAACTGCCCACTTGGCAGTTTCCCATACCGGGTGATGCCATTTGGGTTACAAGGAGCCCCTGCGGTGTTCATGCAATTAATTAACCAGGTGTTGCATGAACACCTCTACTGAGGGGTCCTGGTTTATCTCGACGACATTCTCATTTATACTGCCACCCTGGGGGAACATATTTGCTTAGTACGACAGGTGTTACAGAAGCTCCTTGCTGCCAGGTTGTACGTGAAGCTGTTGAAATGTGAATTTCACCGGGACTGCCTGGACTACCTTGGATACTGGATTTCAGGAGATGGGGTGGAAATGGACCCTCACAAGGTACAGGCGGTCTTGGACTGGCAGGCACCCAGAACCCATCGACAGCTACAAAGCTTTTTGGGGTTCGCTATCGGCGGTTTATCCCATCGTTTGCCACTGTAGCCCACCCACTGACAGAGTTGTTGTGGACAAAACACCTGTCTAGCAAACCATGACCCGGCCAAACAGTGGGATGGACCATGGTCTGCCAGAGGGCTTTCGAGGATCTCAAAGCTCTCTTTGCCAAGGAACCTGTGTTGCTCCACCCAAACCCCAACGCCCCTTTTGTGGTACAAGCTGATGCCAGCGACGTGGCTGTTGGGGCTGTATTGCTACAGCAGAATCATCAAGGGACATTGCAACTTTGTGCATACACATCCTGGAAATTCACCACAACGGAAAGGGGGTGGGCTATTTGGGAAAAGGAGGCCTTTGCTGTGAAATGGGCACTTGCGACGTGGCGGCATTTGCTGGAGGGCGCTACGCAGCCATTTGAGGTATGGACCGACCACTGGAACCTCGAGGCATTACAAAAACCACGGCGCCTGTTGCCTAAACATGTTAGGTGGGCTCAGTGCTTCGCTCGAGTTCGCTTACTCTGAAGTACGTGCTGGGGGGCAAGAATTTTCTCGCAGATGCCCTGTCTCACCTGCCACAATACCACAGTAAGAGGGAGGAGGTGGTGCAGGCGATTATACCCCCCTATACCCAAAGGGTAGCCTGCCTAACAACTGGTATGTTGACAAATGTAGCACTTCTGGAGCTATGGACTGCCGTAGCAGACGACGTGTGGCTGCGGGATCATCCGGGCCTGTTAACACAGAGGGAGGGACTGGCCTGGAAGGGTGATAAACTCTATGTTCCCGAAGGCCTACGGCGGACCGTCCTCCAGTGGTGCCATGACGCTAAATAAGCCGGACATTATAAGTTGTGACTTATAAAGATATTTTGGATAAGGAAGGAAAATTGAAAGATAGACAAGATTTACAAGAATGAGGTATTGATTTAGCATGGTGGCCATATCTGCAAATTCAAATGAGATATGAAAAAGATGTGAAAACAACGGGATTTTATAAAGAACAGAATTTGATCAGACACTGTTAAAAACAGACAAAAAGTTGATCAAGAAACTATCGATTTCTGTTAAACTTAAAGATGGAGGAAGAAAAAGTAAAAGAAACAATGATAATATGGGCAAAGAATTTTGGATATAATATAGAATTAGAAGATTGGCAAAAGTTATGGGAAAGAAATATTAAATTAACTAAAGAAGTGCTGTATAAAGAAAACGTATATAAAATGTTTTACAGATGGCATATGACACCAGTGAGATTAGCAAAAATGTTTAAAAATACTTCAGACAACTGTTGGAAATGTAAACAGAGACCAGGTACTTATCACATCTGGTGGATATGCCCTAAAGCAAAAAGATTTTGGGTTAAAATACATTTATGGTTGGAGAAGGTGACTAAAAAACAAATAGACTTTAAACCAGAATTATTTCTGTTAGGAATAATAAGAGCCAACTATGAGAAAGATTGTAGATATCTAATAGTACATATATTAACAGCAGCAAGAATTGTATTTGCCCAACATTGGAAAAATGAAAACTTACCAACTGAAGAATTACTAATTAAGAAAATTCTAGAATGTGCAGAAATGGATAGATTGACTTTAAAGATTAAAGAGAAAGAAGATTCAGTGTATTTTAGAACATGGGATAATTTCTATCAATGGCTAGAAAAACGAGTCAGAAAGAGGAATGTGATATATAAGTTTGAATCTATATTAGTAAGAAGAAGACTATTGAGTGATGAATTAACATATTATTTATGATAATTAACTGTATCTATTATTGTTAGTTAAATACATGTACCCAGACAGTATGCTATTTGCTAAATATTGAAAATGTTACTTGGAAAAACCCTAACCCTAATCCAAATCCCAATCCTAATCCTGACACCACCCTATCCCTAACCCTATAAAAACTAATAAAATCTATCTATATATAAAAAAATATCAAAGATTATTATGAGATACTTTACAAATCAGAGGAAATTCCAAAAGAAAAAATACAGCAGTATTAAAAAAAACAGACTTACCAAAAATTTCAGAGAATATTCCAAACATATTAAATGGAAAAATATCAATGATGGAGATTATAGAAGCTATAAAAAGGCAAAAAAAATGATAAGACTCCAGGTCCAGATGGATTACCTGCAGAGCTTTATAAATCATTACAAGATGTATTAAGCCCTACTTTGAAAGAACTGTGTAATGAAATACTCCTGGAGGCTAAAATACCAAATACATGGACTGAAGCCAACATTACTTTAATACCCAAAGAAGACTCTGATCTAACACAAATAAAAAACTATAGACCAATATCGCTATTAAATGTAGTCTATAAAATTTTCGCCTCAATAATAGTAGAAAGACTAAAGAAATTTTTGATCGAATTTATACATACAAACCAAAATGGTTCTCTACCTAAAAGACAGATAAAAAATAATTTAAGAATGATTCTTGATGTGTTAGACTAGAGTACTATGAAATTCATCCAGGGAAACAGATGGCTTTAATATTCCTTGATGCACAGAAAGCGTTCGACAATGTAAACTGGCAATTCATGTTTCAGCAACTTGCAGAAAGTTGAAAAGCCCTGGTTTAGGTAACTTCACCCAATCTTGTCTGCTCTATAAGATAAATTCCTGACATACCTATTTTTATATAAAGGCATTGCTTTTATCTATGGTTTTTTTCTTTGTATACCTGATGTATTTTTTATTATTTTGAATATGCATTTATTGTATTCTGTTACATTGGGGCTGTAAATAGTTGTAAACTATATTGAGTGATGTGTAGGAACCTGGAGCAGGGGTGTCAAACTTTATAAATGTAATTAAAACAATTTATTGTAATCATCATCATCATCATCATCATCATCATCATCATTATTTCTTCATTATTTTCCAGTGCAACCTACAGTTTCCTGGTGGTCACCTACAACACAAAACCCTGCTGCTTACCTTTTCAGTATCATTAATGGTAGGCTGGGTGTTACTGTCTAACGGAGATATTTGTTTAGCAATATACTGCTTATTTATTTAAATAAGAGCACCATCTTATTCATTTCAGTGGTAGGACATTTTTTAAAATCTCTCAACCCATTTGAAAATATTCTTATCAGATGAAGCTTGGTTCTGTGTTTAGTGCTATAAAAACTGGGTATCATTTTTGGGCCCATATGAAAGGTGAGAATGATTTCCACAAAATCAGTATGTGTTTGTAATAATTATGTACTAGTTGTTTCTGATTCAGTTGGCTTTCTAAATTCATATAAATAAACAGCAGTTGTAGGAAAAAGATGTGTGAAATAAAAATGCCTCCCTGAGTCACTGTATCAAATTAAATCAAAATAAATTTCTGTGCTGCCCAGAGTCACTGTATCAGTGAGATGGGCAGCATAGAAATGTAATAAATAAAAATGGAGAAAAGATGTAGATAGGAGGCCTTATATGTTAATTAATTTTATAGATTGACAACATAGAAAAAATGTTTTGTGTAATTCTTGAAATGTCCATAGAGGAAAGGCAGCCTCAATGCAGAGTTACAAAAGTGATTATTGGTTTAATTTAACTTCATGACAAGTGGTTTGCTTCACCCATAGGATATAATGTCTGGATGGTATGTTGTGAGGCTATGTTTTAGGGCAAGGTATTTTGTGAGATTTCATGCATTTTTGTTCATCAATGAGAGCAATAGTGGTGTAGTGGTTAAGGTATTGAACTAGGATAAATTGGAACCTGTTAAATCCATTGTTAGTCTTTGAACTCTGTGCTGAGTGTTTCTCTTAGCTCCGCTTACTTCATATATGTGCTGGTATGAAGATAAAATGAAGGGCTGATTCTCCTGGATGCCAAGCTGGGCTATAAAACCAACAAAATAAATACATTTTCAGATTGATTATTTGGGGGAAAACAATCTGATTCAAAGTCTCCTGAATATGAAATGAAATTAAAAGCTAAAGGATATACAAAGAGGTATTTGTGAGCACGGATGACATATTTGAGTAAAGATAATTTTATGGCTATTTCAAGCAATTTCTTATGTTTCTAATTGCACAGAGAACTGTTGAATTAAAGGAAGTTTTGCCATTTTGGTTACAAAGTGGGAAGTTGCTTTTAAGGTTACGTCTACTACATTGGCTATTATTACTATATCAATCAGCAATGAGGAAAGTTATAGTTTAGAACAGCAATCTCTTCATTTTATAATCAGACTTATTTTACTCCAGTTCTTATAAGATCACTGGTTTTTTTTTGTTCATAATTACTTTTCACCCGGCTTATTCTGTTTTTTGTAGATTGCATTGCTCAAATACAAATTTTCTGTAATAGCATCTAATTGACACCATTTGTACATATCAGGGAAAGTGTTTTCCATTCAGTATCATTGCCAATAACATACTGAATGTTCTTGTTAAAATTTCCAGTCCAGTCCTGCATATACCACTGACTGCAAATTTTATGCTGAGACAACTTCAATATAGTGTTGCTTTTGTTTGTGGTCTATTGATAGTTTAATATCATCTCTTCCGTCACCCCCTTTTTTTTTTAAATATTTTTTATTAATTTTGACAAAAAAGAAAAAGAAAAAAGATACTCAAATCAATCATAATATTAAAATAAACAATCATCCATAAACACAACACAACATAGGTACATATTTCAATACAACTCAACTGAAAATAATCATAGACCAGCTTTACCAAACATTTAACATTGCTGCTCAGAACCCCCACCACCACATCCCCCCTAACCCTAACCTCCCCTCACTTACCAACTAACTACGTACTTCTCCCCCCTTCTCTATCTCCGTCCTACTAATCCACCCATCTATCCCTACCTTTCCCCCTTCTTATCTACTTACATCAGCCCTCACTCCTCCTTTCTCTTTCCATCAGATGTGGTGCCCAGAGGCCACCCAAGCAACCCCTTAATAACAATAATTAACTATTCCACCCCAATTACAGCTGAGAAAACATAAAATATAAAATATAAACTTATAAATCCTCCCTAACCCCCCCCCCGGACTTCCCAGAGTGAATACAGGGTATAATAAAGGAAAACCCGCTTCATCAAACAAAATTATAATATAATCCTAACAAGAATTAAAAAATATACTACATACAATCTCTACCTTACATTTCTCAATTCTAATACATATCTAATCCCAAACAGATCATCTTGTTAAGAATAACAAGTTTCATTTACGTATCTAGTCCATCAATCTAAGTCAAACTTTTAAAACACTTTAATTCATTAAGAGGTTATATAGAGTCACCGTAAACACGTAATATCAGTAAACCCCTCAATTCAAAAAGTATATTCTTAATCAATTTAATATATCATCCAATAAACATCCTCTCTTCGTTTAAATCTTCCCTTCAACTTCCTTTCATACCTTTTACTCATAAACTTAATATTAAAATCAACCCATAAACTTAGATTGCTTTAGTACCTTACATATAATTTAAATTTCACTTTTCAAGCGGTTTCTGGGCTTTCCCATCTATCAAATAAACCCCATAACAGATACAAACTAATTACACCATTTCCAGCTTGCATTCCTTCAGCCATCAAATCACATAATGCATATCCACCAATCTGTATTGTCAACCCTTAAATCATTTCAGTCCAAATACATTCTTCCATTACTCATCTTCTCTTGCACTTTGTTCAGAATCTTGAACCTTGAATCCATCCATACTTTTAACTTGTCCTTCAGTCGAATTCGGGGTTTTCTCCTTTGCCAGTCAAATCTCGAAAACAGAGCCTCCCTTCCAAGTAATAAGTCTCTCTTTTTTCCTTGCAGTATTTTTTGAATCCATAGAAACCATCTTAACCTAGGCATTAATCCTCTATTTCTCTTGACCATATAATTTCGTTGCAATAACATTTCAAATCTTTGTCCTTGTTTATCCTGTTCTTCTTGCTGCTCCCTATCTTGAAACAAATCCTCTTCCTCCCCAATACAATCAAACCATTTCCCTTTATCCTCTTTATTCTGAGTACTGTCCTCTTCTTGTATAGGTTGTTTTATAAAGTACTCAACAGTCAATTGCAAATCATTTTCATTTGGAGGAGAGAATCTGGTTAATATTCCTGTAGCAAATTCTTTCAGTACTGCATGCAGTTCCTCTTTAAATCCTCTAATTCTGACAGCAAACTGCATCTGGTGAAATTGTGTCATAATAACCTGGTCCTGTGCATCCTCACTTTGTTGCTCAACATTTTCCAATTTTTCTTCTTCATCAGCTCCAATAGTATAGTTCCATACTCCTTTCATGGCTTCAACTATATCTTCTCTCATCTCTAAATTACAAGCTTCTGACATAGCTTTAAAATCTTTTTTCTGTTCTGCCATCTTTTTCTCCAGTTTATCCTCCAGTTTCTCCAACCTATCATTAACTGAAAATAATGCAACATTTACTGAAGATAATGCAACAGTTAATGCAGACTGTAAATCTTTCATTGTAAGCATTTCTGGAGGAGGCTGTATAGGCTCTTGAGATACTAAAGGAGCAGATTGTGATTATTCAGAGACTTCCGGTGGCTTCGCCGGCGTCGCTGGAGTCTCTACTGTGAGGCTCCGTTCTCTGGGTTTGTAAAGCCGCTAACAACAGCGTTCATCAGCTGTTTGTTGCGGTGGAAAAACCCCTCTTCGGGTAAAGAAGAGGTGTAGAGCAAGGTTGAGCCCTTCTAAGATCCCTGGAAAAAATTTTCAGGGGCAGAGAAGGTGTGTTCCCTAGGCACTTGAAATGCTCCTACCCAGAGACGCTTCTGTCGGCTGACAGAAATAGACGTCGCGACCGCCTCTGCTTTTAAGAGAGAATAATAAGGATCTTATACAGACGGAGTGATTACAGGAGACCTTTGAGTATTGCAAGTATTTTGTTACTTTGTTTCTGCCTTTGTACTTATAACTTTTTTGAATCAACATAATCCCTTCAAAATGGCGATTGTTCTTTGTACTCAGTGAAAGTGAAGAAAATGAAAGTGATCAAAGCGCTGGAAAGTGAAACTGAATTTTCTCTTCTCTTTTTGAAGTGATGCTTGAGAGACTATTTAGACTTGAATTATTTACTAAACTATAATGCAAATTGGATTTTAAAAGAAATTGAGAAGGGAGGAATTGGCAATTTTTAAAAAATTTTCTTATTCTTTCCTTTTTTTTTTTAACTATGACTACGAGACAAAAGGCAGCAATTGCGAAGGCGGCTATGCCCTCTCCAGGGCAGCTTGTAAAATCTTCCGTCACCCCCTTTAATACCATCTCTTCCCTCACCCCCTTTAATATCCTCTTCTCACCCCCTTTAATATCCCTTCCCTCACCCCCTTTAATATCCTCTCTTCCCTCACCCCCTTTAATACCATCTCTTCCCTCACCCTCTTTAATATCATCTCTTCCCTCACCCCCTTTAATACCATCTCTTCCCTCACCCTCTTTAATATCATCTCTTCCCTCACCCCCTTTAATATCATCTCTTCCCTCACCCCCTTTAATATCATCTCTTCCCTCACCCCCTTAATATCATCTCTTCCCTCACCCCCTTTAATATCATCTCTTCCCTCACCCCCTTTAATATCTCTTCCCTCACCCCCTTTAATATCCCTTCCCTCACCCCCTTTAATATCATCTCTTCCCTCACCCCCTTTAATACCATCTCTTCTCTCACCCCTTTTAATATCATCTCTTCCCTCACCCCCTTTAATATCCTCTTCTCACCCCCTTTAATATCCTCTTCTCACCCCCTTTAATATCCTCTTCTCACCCCCTTTAATATCCTCTCTTCCCTCACCCCTCCAATCAGCTGGAGCTGCGCGCTTTGATCCTGGGCTCTCAGTAGGACCCAGGCAATGTGCAGTTCCAGCTGACTTTCTCACAAGCCTGTGTGATGCTGCTACCGCTTCACCTCATCCACTTTTACACTTTTTTCCATTTTTTTACAGTGCTGTTCAACTCATCGTACGCATACCACCTGCCAGGTGCCAATGTACCACTAGTGGTATGCGTACCACCGGTTGAAAAGCCCTGGTTTAGGTAACTTCACCCGATCATCTTGTCTGCTCTATAAGATAAATTCCTGACATACCTACTTTTTATATAAAGGCATTGCTTTTATCTATGGTTTTTTTCTTTGTATACCTGATGTATTTTTTATTGTTTTGAATATGCATTTATTGTATTCTGTTACATTGGGGCTATAAATAGTTGTAAACTATATTGAGTGATGTGTAGGAACCTGGAGCAGGGGTGTCAAACACAATTTCATTCAGGGCCGCATCAGCATTGCGGTTTTCCTCGGGGGGCCAGGTATGTGTGGCCAGGGTGGGCATGGCCTACTGGGTGGGCATGGCTGGAGTGGGTGTGGCCTACTGGGTGGGCATGGCCAGCTATACATCATTCGCGTCAAGGGTGCCTGTGGGGGCCTGGGCAGGAGTGGGACAGATCTGAGGGTCTCTGGCAGAAGGGGGTGGGACCAGGGCAAGCACCAAGGCATGATCCACTGGAAGAGCCTGCCAAAACCCCTCCCCCAGAGCCCATCAAGCCGGATATGTGAAGTAGGCGAGGGCCATTTGCTGGCCACTTACAGGCAATGGTGCATTTCTTCATTCCTTACAAAGGGTGACACCTCCCCAGTGCGCACCTAGGGGGTGCGGCCAACGTGGCAGGGGCTGGTCCCTCGCTGTTTCCAGATGGCCTTGTAGAGCTAAGACTGAATGCATTCCAGCATAGATGGTCACCACAAAATTGTACATTGGCTCCCAGGCAGCCAGGGCCGGGGCTATCAGGGGCCATTCCCACACTGTTTCCAGGATGGCTTCACAGGCCACATGAAACCACCTCGCGGGCCGCATCCGGCCCCCGGGCCTTGTGTTTGACATGTCTGACCTAGAGGTTAAAATGAAAATCTGCATGTCAAACTAAGTGTCAACGCTGCAAATACTGTATATTCTTCCTTTGACAATATGCAGAACTGTCTGGTATTTTTAGAGTTAATTTAGATGACGGAGAAAAGGGAGGGGAAATAACAAAAGCCCAGGAACAGAAGTGAATCTCTGCCCTCTGGGCTAATTGGAAGATGTGACTTGTGACTGCAAGATAAGGGAGGGGTTTAGCAAGAAAAGTTAGAAGCCAGCAAGAGGAATTCAGATTCTGGCATACACCTCCATGATGTGCCGTCAATTTGTAACACTGTTAATAAAGGCTTTAGGATAAACATGCCTGGAAGTTCTTTGAAGTGTTTCATTAGTCGGAACCATGACACTAAGTATATTCACAAAAGCCTATTTGTGTTTGAGGATCTATTTAGAGGAATGAAAAGAATGTGTGTTCTTGTAAATCTTCTCAAGAACTTGCATAGATATGCTATAGGATCAATTGAACCACTTTGGTTTGGAAGGTGGAGATAGGTTTGGATATTAAGTAAATATGTGTGGTTTTATACACGCATATGCACACACTTATTATCCCAAATCAGTTCACTTCATTTAATGTTATGGACCATATTTTCCTATGCTATAAAATAAAATTGTTTAGGCTTTACCTGTCATTGCCAATATATTAAACACAGAGTGAGTAATATGGCATTTATTCAGATAGTTATGACTATAGATGAGGACAAAATCATGGTCTCATTTGATGTCACAGCCCTGTTCACATCTATAGATCCAGAAGTAGCCAAAGAATTCATGACTGCATTGCTTCACAGTATACCTGGCTTAATTGAATGCACAAAGATCAAAACACCCAGGATCATGGATCTCATAAACCTCTGCTTAACTACATACTTCCAATTTGATGGCCAAATTTACCAACAAATTAAAAGGACACCTATGGGATCACCACTTTCAGGACTTATAGTGGAGGTTGTCATGCAACGTCTAAAAGCCATAGCACTTCCACAAATACAACTGAAAATATGGATCAGATATGTAGACACCTTCACCATAATAAAAGACTAATTAGAGAACACCCACAGAACCATCAGTAACATTTTTAAAGGAATCCAGTTTACTAGAGAAGAAGAAAACAACTCGCTACCTTTCCTGGACATCCTGATCAGCAGAGACTACAATGGCAAACTAGAAATACAAGTCTACAGAAAAATCGCCCACACTAACCAGGTGCTCCACTACCAAAGCAACAACCCAAACTCCCACAAGAGAAGCTGTGTAAGGACTTTATTTAAATGAGCCCAAACACACTGCAACCCAGAACAGCTGAAAAAGGAAATGGAGCATCTATTCAACACATTCCAACAAAATGGATACCCATGCAACTTTATCAAAAAGTCCTTGACCACTCGACTTCCGGTTCCGGATCGCGGCATCCCTAGTTGTACGAGGAGACTCGTCTCCTCGTCGGCTAGTTTTCCCTCCGCCAGTAGACCCTTATGTCCGAGCCACCTCTGAGGGCCGACGGAGAAGGAAGATCGGCCAGTAAAATGGCCGATCACCCAGCTGCTCCAAACTGCAAGTCAAAGACCATCTAAGCATTGAGAACCACCGTGGTGAATCTGGGTGAGACTTTTTTTTTTTGCTCCTCTCTCTACTCTATTTTGCTTCTTTTTTGCCTGTAAGAGCTTTGTTGGAACTATTTCCCTGTCTTGAAAAAGCAGTTTCTATATGTTTGGGAAGAAAGGCATTGAACAAAAGAATACAATAAAATTTTAGAGACTATATTTTATTTTCATCTGTTTTTGGGGTACAGAAAAAACTCTTTCTTAAGAGCTGTACTATTTTATGCTTGAAGATTATTTCTTTTTTCACATCATATTTTAAAAGATAGAAAAAAAGGGGGGAAATGGTGTCTGGAAAAGTTTTTTTTAAATCTATTGAGGACATCTACTGGTGAAAACCTAATATTGCAACCTCTGGTTATTCTTTGGAGATGGAATAGACCTGACCTTCAAATTTTCTCAAGGGAAAAGATAAACTGATGTAGCAGTGGGAATTGTGGGGGTGGATACTGCTCAACTTTTACTAATTACAGCCTCCATAACAAAGGAAAAAAGAGACTCTCTTCAATTACTATCAATATGGAGAAAGCTCAGTTACAATTAAACTGCAAACTTATATTGGAAAAGATTTATGAGGCTACTGCAGAAATATGTACTACAATAAAAGAGTTTTCTACAGAATTAAGAACCAGAAGTTCCACTTCAAACCTTCCAACTGATCTCCAGACTATATCTGAACATGCTACCAACCAAAACCTACTAGAAGAGGAAATAACTGAGATAAAAGAGACTTTATTTTATAAACATGTCATTTATAGTTTTGAGGACCAGAAGAACCAAAGATTAAGACTTGAAACTTTAAAGCAATGAAGCTTTAAGGATGAGAGAAACAGAGGCCTAATACAGAGGATGGGATTCCTATTGCTTCAAAGGGCACTGAAAGCAACAAAGAGAGATCTATTGGTTGAAAGGGAAGCTTGGTTATGGAAACCTGCTTGCCATAGAAAGAAGGCCAGAATAAGACTGAAAAGAGAAACTTAAAATGATGTGTAATGGATTAAAAGGCATTGTTGATTTATGGACTGTTTTAAGGACTAAGATTCAGACATAGAAATAAGAAAAAAATAGGGGGGTGACTATTAGAACAGATATCTTAAAATAGACTAATAATGTAATTGGAGGAATAATAGGTTTATTTTGATGAAAATTATTTATTTATTTATTTGTTTGTTTGTTTGTTTTGATTTCTAGGCCGCCCTATTCCGAAAACTCAGGGCGGCTTACAACATAATCAGTAGCATATAGAAATCAAATTATGTACTGGAAATTATGTACTGGAATGGAAAAAATGGTGGTTTTTTAGATCTGGATTGTTTCAATAATCAATTGAGTGTTTTAAATTAGTGGATGATGTTTTTGTATGATAATATAGATGTGATAAGGCATGATAATCAATGGGATGAAGTCTGAAATTTGTTTAATGAACTGAAATGATTTAAAGTTTAATATTGTTTTGTTACTTTAAGTATATTAAAGGTAATCTAGAATATTAAGAATGTATTTTTTAGAACGATAGGTTTATTTGTATGAAAATTATCATGTAATGGAATGAAGAAAATTGAAGAGATGTTTTAGATTTGGATTGAATTAATAATTAATTGAGTTAATTTAATAAGATGATGTGTTTGTTTGATGACAGGGATGTTAGTAGTTATGATAATTGGATGTAATTTCAAGTCTGTCTAATGGATTGAAATGATTTAAGGTCTGATATTCTGTCAGCTTAAAGAGTTTGATTAATTGATGGATTAGATATGTATAGGATAGATCAATATTTTATTTTAAATAGGGGATATTAGTGGAAGAAGAAATAAATAAGATTTATGTTAAAATTTAGGAATTAGAATATATTTGGAAGGGATACCTGAATTGATAATGTTTTTATTTAAAGTTAATTTGATTACGGTATTTTAAATTTATAAAGCTTTAAAACAGGTTCAGGTTGAATAAATTTAAGCTAGAATTGGATTGTTTTAAATATACTATCCTATTTGAGGGAAAAAGAGAGGGAATATTTGATGTATTGATTGAACTATGTATATATGTTTTGTTTTTGGATGTTTGTTGTTTACCCCAACACCACGGTGTGTCCTGAGTACTTTGTCCTAAGAATTAAAAAACCCAATAAAATGTTTTCCAAAAAAAAGTCCTTGACCACTCAACCCAATACAGCACAACCAACATAAACCCTAAAAAGAATTACACCGCCATACATCAATAATATCTCAGAAACTGCAAATAGACAAATAAACTACAACCAAAGGGAATCAACATAGCACACAAGCCAACTAAAGCCCTTCAAAACATCCAAAGCAAACCAAAAGACCCAGCAACTGCAGAAGAAAAAACAGGAGTCATCTACAACATACAGTGTAAGAACTGCAACAACCACTATATAGGACAAACAGACAGAAGACTGGCAGAACGCATCCATGAACACCAACTGGCAGTCAGAAGGCATGATGAAAATTCTTTAATTTCACAACATATAGACAATTTTAACCATAGTTTCAATTGGGAAAATGTGACAATCCTAGACCAGGCCAAATCCAAAAATGCCAGGGAATTTCTAGAAGCCTGGCACTCTGGCAAATCAGCCATCAACAGACACATGGACATTAACAACATCGATAGACTATGCAAAAGAGACAATCAACCAGCCCAAAAGAGAAAAAGACTCCAGCACCTCTTTACCAGTAATCAGCACTCAGATCAGCATAGATTAACTCCAAGGTCAACTTCAGACCAACAATCAGGTAAGCAATACCTCAATCAAGAAAGTGCCAAAGAGCCATTAGTAAACAGCCCAACCAAAGAATCCCTAAGACTGCCCCACCCACACAGACAGGCAAGACACCAGAATATAAACTGACAGCAAACAGCACTCCTTACTAGCACTGATGATGTTACCTAGTTAGGGTAATGAAATGTCTGCAAGAAAACAAGCAATCTCAGAGAGCACTAAAGACCCCTTATGGCTAAATTATAAATAATTAAAAATGTATTGTTTAATTTTTATATAAATTATAAACATGTCAATAAAAGGAAAAGTAGTAGGCTGCTCCGGTTTGCATCGTGGTGTCACAGGCGAGGGAAAAGTGGGGCTCCACTTCCCATGGCTGATTTCTCCCTGCCAGGGGCCCTAAAAGGGTCTAAAGTCCTCCTCGAGAGGTGATGAAGAAGGAGGGAACCCTCGTCGATCATGGAAAGACGGTGGTCAATCGGTTTGATCTGTGGAAAGCCCTTTAAACCAGCAGGGGAAAGATGAGCTGCATTCGTGTGGTGAGTCAGAAGCTACTGACAACCGAAGAAAGAAAGTGTTATTTAGCAAATTGTGAGCATCGTGTTTGGAATAATTTAAGAATTATTTTGGATACACTGGAGTATTATGAAATGCATCCAGGAAAACAAATGGCGCTAATTTTCTTAGACATGCAGAAAGCCTTTGATAATGTAAATTGGCAATTCATGACACAATTAAATTGTATGGACTTTGGAGAAAAATTTATAAATATAATTAAGACAATATACTACAGACAAACAGCAAAAATAATTATAAATGGGGACTTTACAGAAAATTTTAATATAAGAAAACGCACAAGACAAGGTTGTCCACTATCCCCTTTGTTATATATATTAACCTTGGAAGTGCTGAATAGAAACATTAGACAGGATCCAGAAATAAAAGGAATGGAGATAAAAGATGAAAAATATAAACTGCAAGCGTTTGCGGATGATTTGGTATTTATACTAGAGGAACCATTGGAGACAAGTCTCAAACTACTGAAAAGGATAGAAGAATTTGGAGAAGTAGCAGGATTGAAAATAAATAGAGAAAAAAACTAAAGTTATACTGAAGAATCTTACAGATAAACAAAAAAATCAACTGTCAGAAAAAATAGGTCTCCAGATAGTGAAGAAAGTTAAATACTTGGGAATATATCTAACAGCAAGATACGCAACAATAAAAGAAGACAACTGTACAAAATTATTAAAGTAAATAAAACTGGATTTGGAAAAATAGGAAAACTTACAATTATCATTGCTAGGAAGAATAGCTACTGTGAAAATGAATATTTTACCAAAACTACTTTTCCTATTTCAAACAGTACCTATAAAAATAGAGAATTTTTTTTGATGAGTTAAATACATTGATTTTGAAATTCATTTGCCAAGGGAAAAAAGCTAGAATCAGAGTGAAAATGTTACAAGAATCTAAAGAAAATGGAGGATTTGGACTACCAGACTGGGTTTTATATTACCAAGTATGTGCTTTAACATGGATAAAAGAATGGATAACTCTTAGGCATAAAAGATTATTATACTTAGAAGGGCATGACCTACAACTTGGATGGCATGCTTTTTTATGGTATGGGAAGAATACAATTCATAGATACTTCCATGCATTATTTTTAGTATGGGAAAAGATAAAAGCTAAAACCTACATGAAAATATCAGGATGGCTTTCAACAATGGAAGCTTTTGTTCACCGAAACCTAATTAACTTTGAGAAAATTATAACTTATAAAGATATTTTGAATACTGAAGGGAAACTAAAATCTAAACAAGAGTTGAAAGATCAGGGTATTGACTTATCATGGTGGCCTCTATTGCAAATACAAATGAGATATGAGAAAGATGCTAAAATACATGATTTCTATAAAGACCAGACAATGTTTCATCAGGTATTGTTGACAACAGATGAAAAACTGTTTAAGAAATTGTATAATTTTCTATTAAACCTAAAAATGGAAGATGAACAAGTGAAAGAAACATGATAATATGGGCAAAATATTTTGGGCACAATATAGAATTAGAAAAATGACAAAATCTATGGGAAAGAAACTATAAATTGACAATGACAATTGCTTATAAAGAAAACTTGTATAAAATGTTTTATAGATGGCATCTAACACCTGCAAGGTTAGCAAAAATGTTTAAAAACATGTCTAGTAACTGTTGTAAATGTAAGCAAAAACCGGGCACGTACTATCATATTTGGTGAACGTGCCCTAAAGCAAAAAATTTTTGGACAAAAATACATACTTGGTTAGAAAAGATATTAAGAAAACAATAGATCTTAAACCGGAATTATTTTTATTAGGTATAATATCAGAAAAATATGATAAAGAAAATATATATTTGATGTTGCAAAAAGAATTGTATTTTCCCAGCACTGGCAAAATGAAGAAATGCCACCTGAAGAAGAGATAATCAAGAAAATACTGGACTGTGCAGAAATGGACTGACTAACATTGAAAATTAAAGAAAAAATAATCAAGAATATTTTCAAATATGGGATGTATTTTATCAATGGCTGGAAAAACAGGGTAGAGACTAGGATTCTTAATGTGTATTATTAAGCAAATTGGACCCAGACAACACATTATTTACTAAGCACTTATGAATTGTAAATACAGAAAATTAATAAAAAATATTATTAAAAAAATAAAAGGTAAAGTAGTAGCCTAGAGCTTTACACTGAAGTACAGCAATTCTTTGTTCTTGCTGTTCTGGGAATCTATTTTTGGTTAATATTAAATTAAAGAGAGAAACTTAAAATATGGTTTATGAGGGTCATTGCTCTCTTTCCATTTTCTCCCCCAAGATTCTTTCTGTGTATTTCCTCTTTATATAGTTACTGGATTGATTATAAGCAGCTGCTCATCAAAAGATTTTAAGTAGCTGACATTTCACAAAATTTTACACACAAAAACAGCAAAGGAACAAAACATTTTGCTTTACTGTGTCAAGAAACCATATTAAAATTAAGGGGACTGGATGGGACTGGAGCATTTTATTTTTATTTATTATTAAACTTCTATGTTGCCCATCTCACCAAGGTGACACTAGGCGGCTTGCAATCATACAATTAAAATACCATTTAAAACATTAAAACAATAAATAACCGTACGTTTAAAATTCAGTTAAAATTCAGTTAAGATGGAAAGGAAGGGAGTAAAGTGCACATGGGTAAAGAGTGTAGGATGGAAGTGAAGCTTGTTCTGGATGGGGTCACAGAAATCCAGAAAGATTAGGTTAATTATAGGAAATGTTTTTTGATAGCGTGTTAAAGCGGCAAAATGGAGCAGTTGGTCCCTGGGCCTCAAGCTGGTGACCTAGTAGCAGCAGAGATACCAGAATGCAATACAGCTGTTGGAAACATGGCAGCCTGAAAAAACCCCCAAAGGCTGTGCAAACCACGTTAGCAAAGCATAACAGTGACAATGAGGGGGCAGACGACCCAGTGGTGAGTCAACCCATCCCATCTTTTACCATTTCCGCAAAAATCATAGTACCCAAGACAGGAGCCCAAATGGACTTAAGCGTCTTAATCGACTCGGGTTGCACCAGATGCATAATCAACCTCCCTACAGTGCTAAAGCTAGGAATTTGTGCTAAACTACTGCCCCTAGCCATGAGGTTCGAACAAGCAGATGGAACTTTCATCGGGGGAGCGCCTACCATGCATCTAACTGAACCAGTGCGTTAGAGATGGGGGAGCACTGGGAAATCATACGCTTTGTAGTGGTCCCAAAAATGACAGGCTGTCATTCTCGGGTTAGCTTGGCTCGATAAATGGCGCCCCTTGATTTGGTGGGAGGATGGAGTGAGGACATTAAGGTTAGCGACGGGGCCCCTTCCTCCTACCACACCCAGCGAAGTGTGAGGAGCTGTCACTACTGAAGACCAAGGACAGTCCCCTGAACTTTTGAGAGCTGCCATAGAACCCCTTCCAAGGACCCAACTTATACCAAGTGACTACCGAGATTTAGCAGAAGCTTTTAGTGAAAAGGAATGTGACATCCTCCCCCCCCACCGGGCAGTTGACTGTGCAATTGAAATCCTACTGAGGGCCAAACTCCCTAAGCCCGAAATGTATTCAATGATGCCCAGAGAGTTAAAAGAACTGAGGGAGTGCATTGACAAGAATCTAGCCAGAGGTTTCATCCAACCCACAAAGTCACACGTGGCTGTGCCCGTTCTGTTTAAGGAGAAAAAAGATGGATCGCTGAGATTGTGCATTGATTTTAAAGGGTTAAATGCGGTCAGTGTAGAAAATATCTACCCCCTCCCCTTGATGAAGAACATGTAGGCCCATCTGACGAAAGGGAAGTTTTTCACAAAATTGGACTTAAGAGAGGCTTATTACCAGGTGCGAATTAAAGAGGGAGATGAATGGAAAACAGCTTTCAACAGCCCTCTGGGGAGTTCAAGGTTATGCCTTTTGGCCTCCAGGGGGCCCCTGCTGTGTTCATGCAATTAATCAAGTGCTGCATGATCACCTGTATAAAGGGGTCCTAGTCTATCTTGATAACATCCTTATTTACACAGAAACCATGGTGGAGCATGTGAGATTAGTGCGCGAGGTGCTCAAAAAATTACTGAAAATGAAACTTTACACTAAACTCTCTAAATGTTAATTCCATCAAACATGCCTTGAGTACCTTGGATACAGGATTTCCAGTGAAGGAATAGAGATGGACCCAGCCAAAGTCAAAGCGGTGCTTGAATGGCAGTCCCCATGAACCTGCAAGCAGCTTCAAAGCTTTCTAGGGTTTGCGAAATTTTACCGGCAATTCATTCCTTCTTTTGCTAAGACAGCTTTACCAATTACTGAACTGCTAGAAACCAGAACAGGTGGGGGGAAGCCTCGACCAGCCCCTGCCATGGTCTATGGAATGCTAAGCGGCATTCAAAAGCCTAAAAAGACTATTTGCTGCTGAACCTGTTCTCAAATACCCTGATCCTGATGAGCAGTTCGTAATCCAAGCCGATGCAAGTGATGTCTCAGTGGGAGCAGTCCTTCTGCAGACAAATCAAAAGGGAGACCTACAACCCTGCGCCTACACCTCCAGGAAACTAACTGACACTGAAAGGCGATGGGCTGTATGGGAAAAGGAGGCTTTCGCGATGAGGTGGGCCCGACTAATGTGGCGCCATTTCCTTGAGAGAAGTAAAGTGCCTTTTGAGGTATGGACTGATCATAAAAACCTAGAGGCACTAAGAACCCTTCAAAAGTTGTCTTCCAAACAGGTCCGTTGGGTGCAGTACTTTAATCATTACAATTTCACTTTGAAGTATTTCCCTGGGGGAAAAGATTTCTTGGCTGATGCCTTGTCAAGGATGCCCCAGTACAAAAGCCACTCGGAGGACATTGTAAATTCTATTATTCCACTGCCACAATCAGCGTTACAAGTAACTACTAGGGGCCAGGCACACACTCAGTCTGCTGAGCCAGATAGCCCTTTTAGGAAAAAAACTTAGGGAAGAGTTAAAGACTGATGTTTGGTTCCAGGCAAATAAGACCCTACTGACCCAGTGGAGTGGTCTAGCCTGGAAGGGAACTAAATTGTACCTGCCTGAGACCCTCAGAATCCAGGCACTTCAGCGCAGTCACGACATCAAACTAGCCAGTCACTTTGGATTTCTAAAGACATTACATTTGGTCTGGAGGCAATTTTGGTGGTCGGGAATGAAAAAGGACATTGAAAGCTATGTGAAAAGCTGTGCCACCTGTGCTGCCATGAAAAAACGACCAGGAGAAACTGGACTTCCAGTTTGGCGCTGACGGGATGACTGGAAAAGCCGGCACTCCAGCTTTCCAGTCTGGTTTCTCTTCACCCAGCGACTCTCAAAGGGTCGGAAAGTTGCCCTGGAGGGGCAATGAAGAAGGAGGAGTCCAATCAGAGTGGACTGAAGACCCCTCTGAAAAGACGGAGGAAAGGCTGCCGGGTGAGCCAAGGCAGCCCAAGTCATCTCCAGCCGGAAGGGAAGCACTGCAAAACAGCTGATTGTCAACTGCGTGCCGAGGCTGGGTGAGCCAGAATTTTATTTCCTTCTCCTTAAGGATGATAAATGTTGAGCCCCTGATGGGAAAGAGCTGAAAAGTAAAGACCCCCAGAAGGACAAACTTAAAGGTGGCGGGCAATTAACAAAAGGGGGAGAGTGTTCTTTTTAAGAATATCGGACATTGATAAATAAGCTGAGGAGGACATCTAGTGGTAAAAGAAGAAACAACAGTACTAATAAATAGTGAAAAAGAAAAGAAAAGAAGGAAATGGAAAAAATGCTTTCATAACAGTGACCTTGAGGAGACACCTGCAACTAACAAAAGTGCCTTGTTGTGAGATTGCAAGGGAAAAGACTTTTTAAAGTTATTTCTGTTGACTTTGGCTAAACCCAAACAGATACTGTTTTGGTTTTAGACTGTAAAGTGTCAAAGATTACCAGACTTATGAAGAAAACCTCTTCTGCACCCTCTGTAGGACAATCTAGTCCAACAACACAGGGATCTATTGAAGCAATGCTGCAACGTGAGAAAATAAGCACTGCCCAAAGCGAAACACAGACCTCATTAAAACTGCTTCAAGAGATGATGCAAAGGAATCAAGAGATGATGCAAAGGAATCATGAAGAGACACAAAAGAACCATGAAGAGACACAAAGTAAACTTGAGAAAGTAAGTCAAGAAATCCTGGATATAAAGGCAAAATTTGAAGCTCAAAATCAAATGATAATTAAAAATGAACAAAGAATAGAGAAAGTTGAAGAAAAATCAGAGGACATTGATAAAAAGATGGAAATGTTATTACAATGAAAAATTAGAACAAACAAACCAAGACCTAGAGGGGGCAATTAAGATCCTAGAAATGGAAAAGGCAGAACATTATTTGAGATTTCAAAATATTCCTGAGGATAGAGAAGAAAACATAGCAGTGGTGATTATTGATATCCTGGAAGAGGTTTTAAAGGCAGATAGAGGAGAGATTCAATTAGAGGTCGATGAAATATTCCGCATGAACTCAAGCTATGCAAGAAGAAATAAACTGCCAAGAGAAGTACATGTAAGGTTCATAAAGGAGACAACAAGAGATGAAGTATTGCGGAAAGTTAGAGATGAGCTAATACAATACAAAAATAAAGAAATTGTGGTTTTAAAGCAGATACCTAAGAGAGTAAGAGATACTCGAAGACATTATCATTTCTTGACTACAAAGCTGATTGCCAAAGGCATAAACTTCAGATGGCTGATGCTGGAAGGCATCTTAATAAATTAGAACAATACAAGATATCGATTGGATTCAGTTTGGAAAGCAGAAGAATTTGAAGTAAGGAATAGAGCAATTATAGATGAAGGAGTGAAACAAAGACAAGGGGAGAGTTAGGAGCAGAAGCAAATGGAAGAGATGACTCAAGGAGCAACTGCACAAACAGGAGAACAGAAAGAGAAAGATGATCAGGAGGGCGAAGGTAAAGGACTTTCTCTTGCCAGAGAACAGAGGATTATCAGATCGACTAGACCTAAATATAAATAATGGAAATGGAAAATCAAATCTCCTGGATCCAGGAGATTGTCAACGCTTCTTTGAGGGAGGGGTCCTTCCCGGCTCCTTTAAAGGAGGCACTTGTGCTCCCCCTCCTCAAGAAGCCTTCCCTGGATCCAGCAATTCTCACTAACTATCGTCCGGTCTCTAACCTCCCCTTCGTGGGGAAGGTTATTGAGAAGGTGGTGGCACTTCAACTCCAGCGGTCTCTGGAGGAAGCCGATTATCTGGGGCCTCTGCAGTCCGGGTTCAGGCCCAGCTACAGCACCGAAACTGCTTTGGTCGCTCTGATGGATGATCTCTGGCGGGCCCGGGATGGAGGCCAGTCCTCTGTCCTGGTGCTTCTTGACCTCTCAGCGGCGTTCGATACCATCGACCATGGTATCCTTCTGCGACGGCTGGGGGGAATGGGAGTGGGGGGCACCGTGTTACGGTGGTTCTCCTCCTATCTCTCTGGTCAGTTGCAGTTGGTGTTAGTGGGGTGTCAGAGGTCTACCTCTAGGTCACTCCCTTGTGGGGTGCCTCAGGGGTTGGTTCTCTCCCCCCTACTTTTTAACATCTACATGAAACCACTGGGAGAGATCATTCATCGGCATGGAGTGAGATACCACCAGTATGCTGACGATACTCAGCTGTACATTTTCACTCCTGCCCAAATCAGTGAAGCGGTTGAGGTGATGTGCCGGTGTCTGGAGGCTGTGAGGGTCTGGATGGGTGCTAACAGATTGAGGCTCAACCCTGACAAGACAGAGTGGCTGTGGGTGATGCCTCCCACAGACATTTCAATCTGTCCCTCCATTACCCTGGGGGGTAAAGTTATAGACCCCTCGGAGAAGGTGCGCAACTTGGGAGTCCTACTCGATCCACGGCTGACATTGGAACATCATTTGTCGGCCGTGGCGAGGGGGGCATTTGCCCAGGTTCGCCTGGTTCACCAGTTGTGCCCTTATTTGGATCGGGAGTCTCTACTCACAGTCACACATGCCCTTGTCACCTCGAGGATCGACTACTGCAATGCTCTCTACATGGGGCTACCCTTGAAGAGTGTTCGGAGACTACAATTAGTGCAAAATGCAGCTGCGCGAGCGGTTGTGGGCCTGCCCTGTCGTGCTCACATTTCCTCAACTCTCCGCATGCTGCATTGGCTGCCTATTGGTCTCCGAGCGCAATTCAAAGTGTTGGTTATTACCTATAAAGCCCTTTATGGCATTGGACCAGGATACTTACAGGACTGTCTTCTGCCACATACTTCCCTTCGACCGGTGAGAGTGCACAGGGTCGGCCTCCTCCGGGTCCCGTCAGCGAAACAATGCCGTCTGGCAGGTCCTAGGGGGAGGGCCTTCTCTGTTGTGGCGCCCACCCTCTGGAACCAACTGCCCCCTGAAGTCCATGTTTCCCCCACTCTCCCGGCCTTCCGGAAGAATTTGAAAACTTATCTATGCCGGCAGGCCTGGGGATGATTGTGATTGTGTCTGTATGATGAATGTGTTTGGGGGGGTCTTTTACATGTTTTGTCGACTCGGTTTGTGGTTTTTAAATGCTGTGATGTTGTTTTTTGTTCATGTTGTTAGCCGCTCCGAGTCCTTTGGAGAGGAGCGGCATAAAAATCCAATTAATAAATAAATAATAAATAAATAAATGACTGCTGATGTGAGAATGAACATACAGGATATTGAGATAGAAATAGGCACATGGGCAAACCATAACCCTCTGAAAGTGACTTGGAAAGGAATACAAAAAAGACTAAGATGGACTTTAAATCAATCTATATTAAAAGAAAGAGAATTCATAGAGTTAACGAAAAAAGAAATGGAATTTTTCTTCAAAGAAAATAAAAAAGAAGATACAACATTACAAAACATATGGGACACAGCTAAAGCATATTTTAGAGGCATAGCTATAACATATATGGCAAAGAAAAACAAACAGAGAAGACAACAATATGCATTACTAAAAGAAAAATTTGGAAAGTTAGAATCAGAACTGCAAAAAAATCCACAAAAAAAGACTTTGAAAAGAGAAATGGACATAATAAAACAAAAATTAAATCTGTTGGACTCAGAAAAAGTGACAGAGCAGATAAAGAGAGCAAAACAGAACTTTTTTGAAAGTGCCAATAAACCAGGAAGATGGTTAGCTTATAAACTTAAAAAAACAAAGAGAAGAAAACGATACATAAACTACTAGATGGGAAAGGTCATCTGCAATATAAAAATGAAGAAATAAAAAAGATAATCAAAGAATACTACAAGGAACTGTACGATAAGGAGGAAACATCAAGAGAGAGAACTGTAAAATATCTGGAAGAAAATAATCTTCCAAAAATCTCAGAGACATTCAAAACTATGTTAGATGAAAGAGTCACAATGATGGAAATATCAGAGGCTATAAAAAGACAAAAAAAATGGGAAAACACCAGGTCCAGATGGGCTTCCGGCAGAGTTATATAAGAATCTCTAAGAGATACTAAGTGAACCGCTGAAAGATGTTTGTAATGGACTTTTATTAGAAGCTAGACTCCCATCTACATGGATGGAAGCAAATATTACTCTAATACCCAAAGAAGACTCTGATTTGACCCAGATTAAGAATTATAGACCAATTTCACTGCTTAAAGTGGATTATAAAATTTTTACTTCAATAATGGCTGAGAGACTGAAAAAATACTTAGCTGAATTTATACATCCAGTTCAAAATGGCTTCTTACCAAAGAGACACATTAAAAACAATTTAAGAGTGATAATAGACATATTAGAATATTGTGAGCTATACCCAGGGAAACAATTGGCACTAATATTCTTAGATGCCCAAAAGGCATTTGATAATGTCTCCTGGCAAGTTATGATTCAGCAACTACAAATAATGGATTTTGGACAGAATTTCATAAACGTGATAAAAACAATATATAATAAGTAGACAGCCAAAGTGATTGTGAATGGAGATTGTACTGAGAGCTTTGAAATAAAAAAAGGCACAAGGCAAGGATGCCCACTATCCCCCCTGTTATTCATCTTCACTTTGGAAGTTTTAAATAAAAATATTAGACAAGATACAGAAATTAAAGGGCTGGGGATAAAAGGTGAAATATATAAATTACAAGCATTTGCTGATGATTTAGTATTTATTTTGGAAGAACCTCTGGAGATGATCCCTAAATTGTGGGGAAAGATAGAACAGTATGGAGAAATGGCGGGATTAAAAATAAATAGAGAAAAAACTAAGGTAATAGTTAAGAATGTCAGAAACAATAGAGGTACAGATAGTGAAAAAGGTTAAATATTTGGGTATATACCTATCGGCCAAATGCTCAACAATAAAAGAAGACAACTATATAAGGCTATTGAAACAAATAAAATTAGACTTGGAAAAGCGGAAGAATTTGCAATTGTCAATGCTAGGAAGAATTGCTACAGTCAAAAAGAATATATTGCCGAAGATTTTATTTTTATTTCAAACAATTCCGATAAAACTTGAGAAAAATTCTTTCAAGACTTAAATTCATTAATTTTGAAGTTTGTTTGGCAGGGAAAGAAAGCTAGAATAAAGATGAAAACACTACAAGATGAGAAGGAAAATGGAGGTTTTGGGTTACCTGAGTGGGCTCTGTACTATCAAGCATCTGTATTAACATGGGTGAAGGAATGGAAGTCTTAGAAACAAAAGGTTGTTATATTTGGAGGGACATGATTTACAATTGGGGTGGCACACTTTTTTGTGTTATGGGAAAAATAAAATTCATAAGTATTTCCAAAATCACTATATAAGAAACGCTTTGTTAACAGTATGGGAAAAAATTAAAACTAAAATATATGTTAAAATTCCAGGGTGGCTATCAACAATGGAAGCTTTTCTACATCCAAACTTGGTAGACTTTGAAAAAAATTGGACATATAGAGATATTCTAAATACTGATGGGACTTTAAGATTGAGACAAGAACTGGAAAATCAGGGTATCAACCTGTCATGGTAGGCACATCTACAGATGCAAAATAGATATGAAAAAGATGTGAAACTGTATGGGTTTTATAAAGAACAAACTATTTGATAAGATGTTGTTAACTTCTAATGAGAAATTAATTAAGAAAATGTATATTTTTTTGGTTAACTTTGGAGATGGAAAGTGAACAAGTCAAAGAAACAATGACAAGATGGGTGGAAAATTTTGGTTATAATATAGAACTAGAAAAATGGCAAAAATTATGGGAAAGAAATTATAAATTGACAATGTCAACTTTGTATAAAGAAAATCTATATAAAATGTTTTATAGATGGCACTTGCCACCAGCAAGATTAGCAAAAATGTTTAAAAATATGTCAGATAGATGCTGGAAATGTAAACATAACTCAGGCACGTATTATCATATTTGGTGGACATGTGGTAAAGCAAAGGCGTATTGGAAAAAGATACATGTTTGGTTAGAAAAAGTGTTGGGAGAACATGTGGAATTTAAACCTGAACATTTTTTTATTAGGTATAATGCCAGAAAAGATTAATAAACAAAGTTTATATTTGGCTTTACACGTTATAACAGCAGCAAGAATAGTCTTCACGCAATACTGGAAAAATGAAGGAGTACCACCAGAGGAAGAGATAATTAAAAAAATATTGGAATGCGCAGAGATGGACAGATTAACTATGAGATTAAAAGATAAAGAAGAAACAGAATACTACCAAATCTGGGAGTCATTCTACAAATGGCTAGAGGAAAGAACCAAGGATTAGGAATTGATTATGTATTAGCGCTTTTTAATCCAGACAGCACGCTGGTTGAAAAATTAATACATGTATGTAAGAGAAAAACTAATAAAATCTTTATTTAAAAAAAGAATGAAAGAAAAAAGAAAAAAACGACCACGAAAGGGATTGCAGCAGTTAGCGGACCCCTATCAACCCTGGGAGGAGATAGCTATGGACTTTATTGTTGAACTACCAGAAAGTAGAGGAAATATGGTAATATGGATCTCTTTTGCAAGCAGGCTCATTTTATAGCCTGCTCAGGGCTCCCTTCTGCAAAGAAGTTAGCTAAAATGTTTCTGAAACATATATACCACCTCCATGGTGCCCCAAAGAGGATTATATCAGATAGGGGTGTTCAATTTACAGTGACGGTTTGGAGAGACTTTCTCAAGCTAGGATTAATGTAAAAAAAGCTCTAACACAAGCGGCAAAAACTTACAAGGAACAAGCCTATAAGAAGCGGTCCCCTCAGAGACCGTTCTGGGTGGGGGAAAAGGTCTATCTTTCAACTAAGTATTTAAGACTCAAACTGCCTAGTAAGAAATTGGGACCAAAATGTCTTGGTCCTTTTCCTATAGTTAGAATCAGTGGTGGGATTCAAATATGTGAACAACTGGTTCTCTGTGTGTAAGCTGCTTCCGGAAGTCCATTCTGGGCCTGGGCAACAAAAAATTAGCTACCGGTTCTGCCGAACTGCTGTGAACTGGCTGAATCCTACCACTGGTTAGAATCATAAACCATGTGATAGTTGATTTAACACTTCCTCGCTTACTGGGGTAAATTCACCCTGTGTTCCATTGCAGTTTACTAAAGCCTCTTAGAGAGTCATCATTGAGACCAATCCCTAAGAAGGTACCTGGTCCTCTTTTAGTTGAGCGGGAAACTCACTATGAAATTAAGCGAATCCTTTCTTTTTATCCATTTTATATTGCAACTCTCCATTTTCATCCTGTAGTTCCTGAATAAATCTTTTCTCCTTCTCTTTTTTTAATTTATAAGAGAGCCATCTCCCAGGCTTATTTGCGTGTTCAAAAAAATTTTGTTTTGCTGTTTTCAATTCCTTTGCTCTTTTTTTTTGATCTATCATATTTAGTTTATGTTTAGCCAAAACCATTTCCGTTTTAATCGATTCATCCTGGGGCTCTTTTTGTAATTTAGATTCCAATTTTTAATCTCCTCCTGGAGTGTATTTTGCGTTTGCCTTTTCACCTTTTTTTTTTGCTGTATAGGCTATTGCTATACCTCTCAAATATGGTTTCACAGTGTCCCAAATAATTTGTAATGATGTTTGTTGTTTTGTATTCTCTTTAAAAAAGAATTCCATTTCTCTTCTAATCCTTACAATAAATTCTTTTTCTTTCAAAATCTGAGAGTTCAATATCCATCTTCTTCTTACTTTTTTCTGCCCTTTCCAAACTATTTTCAGAGGGTTATGATCGGCCCATGTATTTCGCATTATTTCTATTATCTCTATGTCTTGCCCTACCTCTTCATTCATCCATGCCATGTCTATTCGAGACCAAGATTTATGCGGGTTCGAGAAAAAGGTATATTCTTTTTGGGGGGGGTTCCGTTTCCTCCACCGATCAGATAAGTTAAATTCATGTGTCAAATCAAAGAATGTCCTTGGTAGTGTTTTCCTTTTCTTTTTATTTTTCATATCACTAATATAGTCTTTTTTTACATTCACTACCGCATTATAGTCTCCTACTATACAAATATTTCCCTGTCCAATTTCTAAAAGTTTTTCATGTAGTTTGTAATAGAATTCTTTTTGATTCTCATTTGGTGCATATATTGTCACTAGCAGCCATGATTTCTGCTCAATTTTTAATTCTATTATTAATATTCTTCCATCTGTATCTTGGTACTTCAATTTAGCATTAATTTCTCTTCTAATATAAACCGCTATTCCTCTCTGTTTTTGTTCCGCTAGTGCTGTATATAATACTTCTAATTTTGGGAACTCCAAATATTTCCTGTGTTGTTCTTTAATGTGTACCTCTTGTAAACAAGCTATGTCTATATGTTGTTTTACTAATTTTGTTAGTATTTGTTTTCTTTTTGCGGGTGCATTTAATCCATTAACATTAATTGATATTAATCTAATCTCCTTTTCCATTTTCTTTTCTTTTTTTTCAATCTTTTTTATTAATTTTTTTCCCAATATATGTTAAGTTTTCCAATCAACAAGTTGTCTGAAATTTGCTAAACTAATACATGTTCAATTCCTAATCCTTGCTTCTTTTCTCTAACCAAGTATAAAATAAGTTCCAAATTTGATAATAGTCTGTGTCTTCTTTGTCTTTCAGCCTCATGGTTAATCTGTCCATCTCTGCACATTCCAAAATCTTCCTGATTATTTCTTCTTCTGATGGCAAAGCTTCATTCTTCCAATATTGTGCAAAAATTATTATTGCTGCTGTAGTAATATGTAGAATTCAGTATAATTTCTGCTTATTAGTCTTTTCAGGCGTGATGCCTACTAGAAAAAGTTCAGGTTTAAAATCCACCTGTTCCTCCAATATTTTTTCTAACCACATATGTATATTTTTCCAATAAGCCTTTGCCTTCCCGCATGTCCACCAAGTATGATAATACGTGCCTATATTATGTTTACATTTCCAACATCTATCTGACATATTTTTAAACATTTTTGCTAATCTTGCTGGTGGAAGGTGCCATATATAAAACATTTTATACAGATTTTCTTTATATGAAGTTGACATTGTCAGTTTATAGTTTCTCTCCCATAACATTTGCCATTTTTCTAGTTCTATGTTATAACCAAACTTTTTTGCCCATCTTATCATTGTTTCTTTCGCTTGTTCACTTTCCATATCTAAAATTAACAAAAAATTATACATTTTCTTAATCAATTTCTCATCTGTGGTCAACAAAATCTTATCAAACGCATTTTGATCCTTATAAAATCCATACATTTTTACATCTTTTTCGTATCTATTTAATATCTGTAAATGTGCCCACCAAGATAAATTAATTCCTAAATTTTCCAATTTTTGTTTGGATTTTAATTTCCCATGAACATCTAGAATATCTTTATATGGCCATATTTTCTCAAAGTCCACTAAATTCGGATGAATAAATGCCTCCATCGTTGACAACCACCCTGGAATTTTAAGATATATTTTAGCTTTAATTTTTCCCCATACTGTTAATAATGCATTTCTTACAACATGATTTTGAAAGTATTTATGAACTCTGTTTTTCCCATACCATAAAAAAGCATGCCACCCCAATTGTAAATCATGACCTTCTAAATACAATAACCTTTTATTTCTAAGTGTTATCCACTCTTTCACCCAAGTTAACACCGAGGCTTGATAATACAATGTCCATTCTGGTAGCCCAAAACTCCTTTTCCATTTTCTACTTGTGTGTTCTTCTTGTGTGTTTGTCTTGTTCTCAGACCTACTCCTCTTTCTTTCCTCTGTCCTTTTTCTTCCTTGCTTTCTGTCCCTCGTTCTATTTCCCTTGCTTCCTGCTGTTGGTCTTCCTGGCTTTTGGATTCCAATTCTTCCTTACTGCTATTCTCTTCCTCCACTCCTTCCAATTGTTCATAGAATTCTCGTGCCTTCTCTAAGCTGTCTATCTTAACCCTTCTCTCCCTCCATGATATCAACATCCCCTCCGGGATTAACCATCTGAATGGTATGCTTCTTTTAATTAAATACACACTGAGAAATCTATTCTCCCTTCTCTGTTCTCTTATTTTCTTTGGGACCTGTTTTAAAGTTTGTATTTCCACACCTTTATAAATCATTGGATCCTCTCTTGTAATTTTGTAAATTATATCTCTCACTTTTTTCCTAGCGAATCTTATATGTACTTCTCGTGGAAGTCTATTGAGTCTGGCATAATTTGTGTGAATTCTGTACACCTCATCTATCTCTATCAATATCTCTTGTTTGTCCCTTTGTAAAGCCTCAGCAATCAATTCCACCATGATAGCACTCAAACCCTCTTCCTTCTCCTCTACCACATTTTGAAATCGTAGGTAAAATGCTGCCTGGTCCATTTCCAAATGGATGATTGATTCCTCCATTTTTTTTATTAGTTGCCATCAGTTCTTTATCTAGTGTGTCAATTTTTTCCCCTACTTTATCCAACCCTACTTCTACTGTCTGTATTCTTTATTTTTCTCAATCATTTGTTGAATCATCTCAATTCTATTATCCAATTTATTCATATCCCCTCTCATTTCTATGTGATTCTTAGATATTGTCTCCTGCATTTTTAGCATCGTTTCTTGGATAGTAAGTAGTGTTGTCTGCATGGTCTGCATATTTACTATTACACTCTGTTTTTCTGTACCAAGCATTCCTTCTAATGTTCTTTGACCAGGTGGGGATGAAGGTGTCAGTGCTAGGCTTGACACCGTTTTTTTCCTGTCCTCAGTGTTGTCATATTTATCACTTGTTTCTCTAATACTTTCTATTTCTAAATGTCACTCTATTTAGCCAACAACTTACTTAACTTTGTTTTAACTCTAAACTTCTAATTCTTCGTTTCCCTTCCTCAACTCTTCTGAGACTACCTCCACTTCCACTATTCCCCAAATCTCTCCTTACCTTCTCCAACCCTCTTCACTTTCTTTCCTCTTTCTTACTTATCACACAGTCTTTCTAAAAGTCCAAATTTCTTCTCCAATCGTAGATTATCAATCATTAGTCCATTCTTATCGCCTTATCACGTCCTCTCGTCATCTCCTTTAACTTCCTCTCGCACTCATCACCATATCCTCCCCTTCAATCCTCTTCACTTTCTCTCTTCCCTCTTAACTAAAGGCACAGTCTCTGTAGAACTCTGGATTTTCCCTCCGATATCGTATCTCCCGCCGTCAATCTGTTCCTTTCACTTTCGTCTCCTTGTCATGTCCTCTCGCTGTCTCCTTCGCCTTCCAGATTTTCAATACGCTCCACTCTCTTTCGTCACTTAAACATGTCCTCTCGTTGTCTCCTTGGCTTTCCGAATCTTCTCCACATTCAGGTCTGTCTCCAACTTTCTTCTCCAACCACTTTCTCCAATATTCTCTAATATTCCACAGCGTATTCACTCCTCCGTTTCTCCTAAATCTCCATTTTCTCTTCCTTCCCAGCTCCTTGCTTATCGATCTTCTCCCTTCGCTTCTCTCATCCCACCGACTCCACCAACTCCGCTTTCGCCGCCATCTCTCAACCTCTTCTTCCTTAATCCTCCACCATCTTCCTCGTACTTGCGCTAAAACATTTACCACAAGGTCTTTCCTTCCTTTATGTCTCCCTCCTGTTAATCCTCTGGTTGTTAAATCTGCCAACTCATGGCTCTTCCTGCCGGATTACTGCTTACATTGAGGATTCCCTCACCAATTGAGCTTCCTTTCAACACCCACACTAATAGACAAGTAGATCTTTTTCGACTTTTCTATTATTCCTTAAAGATATTTTGAACTATTTTAACTCACTCATTAACACAGTCTGTTAAGTTTCTCTTTGCTTCTGCATCCTCTGTGGTTTGTCAGGGCCTCAGATCCGCCATCTGTTGATGGCAAATATTTCCACGCTGGATTTAGGGGGTTTCCTTCGTCGTAGCGGTTGATCGCCTCTCACCTCGCTACTCTTCCGGCATCACCCTTTTTCACGTGTAGCCCTCCAGGCTCTCTATGCCCCCGAAGGGTCTCCAATTGTAGAAAGATCAGAGTTAGGGGACAGAGACTGTCCTCTTGCCTCCGCACCGCCTTGACATCACCACCGGAAGTGGTGAATTATTTCGAGTTACTATATAAAAAAAGAGGAAATAGATGTGGAGAATATAAAACAATACTTAAAGGTTAACGGCTTGCCAGAATTAAAAGAAGGACAGAGAGAAATATTGAATAAGAAAATAACAGCCTTGGAATTAAAAAACGTGGTGCAAAAACAAAGAAATAATAAAACCAGATGGCCTTCCAGGGGAAGTATATAAGACTCTTTACGAGGACTTTGAAAAGATACTATTGGATGTGTATAATGATGTGTTGGAGAAAGCCAAATTACCAGACTCCTGGATAGAAGCCACTATATCCCTTATCCCAAAAGAAGGCACAGACCTCAAACAGATCAAAAATTATAGGCCAATCTCGTTGTTGAACACTGATTATAAAATTTTTACCACTATAATTGCAGAAAGATTGAAACTATTATTAAATGATATAATACATTCAGATCAAAATTGTTTTTTACCCACAAGACAAATTAGGAATAACACGAGAACGGTGTTAAATGTCTTAGAATACTATGAAGCACACCCTGGTAAACAGGTGGCACTAATTTTTTTAGATGCCCAGAAAGCATTTGACAATCTCAGTTGGCAATTTATGTTCCCACAGATCGAGGACATGAAATTTGGAGGGAAATTTGAGAACATGATAAAGGCAATATATAAAATACAAAAGGCCAGCATGATAATTAATGGAGATAATACAAAAAGCTTTGAAATAAATAAAGGAGTAAGACAGGAATGTCCAATGTCACCTCTACTTTTTATTTTGACTTTAGAAGTGCTATTAACTCAAATTAGAACTAACGAAGAGATAAAAGGGTTACAGGTTAAGACAGAAGAATACAAGACACACTAGAGAGAGGAAATATTTTAATGAACGAAATAGAAAAATATGGAATAGTGGCAGGATTAAAAATTAATAGAGAAAAGACCAAAATGTTAGTAAAAAACCTAACTGAAAAACAGAAAAGGAAACTAGAAGAGGATTTGGAATTGCAAAGTGTAAAAAAGATCAAATACCTAGAAATTTGGCTTACTACAAGATGTTCCTCAATAAAAGAGGACAACTATAAAAAATTGATATTACAAATGAAAAAAGATTTTGAGGCCTGGGGGAAATTACAATTATCATTATTAGGTAGGATTGTGCTGATTAAAATGAATATATTACCAAAACTATTATATTTATTTCAAACAGTCCCGATAAAATTAGAGAATTTTTTTTTTAAGAATTGGACAAAATAACAAACAAATTTATTTGGTTGGGCAAAAAAGCACGAATAAACATGAAAATGTTACAAGATAGTAGAAGTAGAGGTGGACTTGGGCTCCCAAAATGGGAAATTTACTACCAAGCAGCTGGATTACTCTGGATCAAGGACTGGATAAACCTAGACAACAAAAGGGTTTTGATGATTGAAGGGCATGACCTGCAGGCTGGCTGGCATGCCTTTTTATGGGGAAAATACAAGAAAACACACACATATTTCTATCAGCATCAGATAAGAGATGCGCTGATTCGGACGTGGGAAAAAGTTAAAAAGAGACACTATATGAAAATCTCAAATTGGACCTCACCGATGGAGGCAATGATTCACCCTAACACATTGGATAAAAAAAAGATGATTAGATATAAAAAAATTATTAGATAAACAAGGAAACCTCAAATCAAGAGAAGAATTAGAAGAACGGGGAATAATTATAGATTGGTGGCCATACTTACAGATTCAATCTAAACATAGTAAGGATATGGAAGAACACGGAATAAACCAGACACCACAGCAATTGGACAAAATTTTGACAGGTAAGGAAGGAAAATTTCATTCAAAAACCTATAAATATTTACTAGAGGTAGATTTGGAGGAAGAAATAGTGAAAGGGCCAATGATAGCATGGGCACGAAATGTGGGCCAAAATATAGAATTGGAAGAATGGGAAAGAGTATGGAACAGAAATTGTAAACTGACATTGTCAAGTGCATATAAGGGAAATCAATATAAAATGTTCTATAGATGGCATTTAACACCGGTGAGATTGGCTAAAATGTACAAAAATATGAATCCGGAGTGCTGGAAATGCAAAAATAAGGAGGGAACATTCTATCATATGTGGTGGCTGTGCCCTAAAGCAAAGATCTATTGGGAACGGATAAGGAGCTGGATACAGGAGATAATAAAGGTGCAAATTGAACTCAAACCTGAATTATTTCTTTTGGGTATAATAAATTTAAAGATGGAAAAAAACTCTAATACATCATTGTACATATATTAACAGCGGCTCGCATAATATATGCCCAGTGTTGGAAAGGTGAAAACATACCTACAAATGATATGATTATCTATAATATACTAGAATGCACGGAGATGAACAAGCTTACGCTAGAACTAAAAGAAAAGGAGGCAACAGAATTTTACGAGATATGGAACAAATGTTATGATTGGCTAGAACAGAGAAATAAAAAGATATGATTACTAATGTAAATAATTGTAAATAACATATATGAGATGTATAACACAGTACTGTTAAGGAAAAAATGTATTTTGTATTTTGTTTTTGTTGTATAGTGAAAAAGGAATAAATAAAATTTTAAAAAAAGAAATTAAGCGAATCCTTGACTTTAGGTTATACAATGGAAAATTACAGTACCTAGTGCAGTGGAAGGGATATTCTTTGTCAGAGACCACTTGGGTGAAAAGTACAGACAACAAAGCAGACCGGTTGATAAAAAAGTTTTACAATAAACATCCTCAAAAACCCTGGGGAGACTCCTAACTTCACCTTTCGTTTTTCTACAGGATCTGTTTTCTCTTTAAGTGGGTCCAACTGTCAACTCTGCAACAACCCTGGCTGAAGCCATCTTGCTCATTTTCGGTTGCCACAGGAGTGGGGGGAGGAATGGGGAGTTTTATGCTAGTCTAAACATTTCTCTGTCCTGTGGGAACCAAGGTCATTTCTGTTTGTTAGACTGGGGGTTGAGCTTAATGTTAGAAAGCCTGCCAAACCATTCTATTGGGAAATGAGCCCAGATTTCTAACAATTGGCAACCATGAAGGGACTCCCAGCTAACTTAATCTTTTTTTTCAAATTTTATTTATGATACAGTTAAAAACAAACAAACATTGGATTTGACGTGACATTCCAGTATATACATTCTTATCCGATTGTTCCACTTTTTACAATAACTTCTTCATCTCTACATATACATCTAAGATTTATATACAGTACTTATTCTAAAATAAAATAACATATATTTCTATCTTAACCTTCATCCTTAATCCCAACCATCCTCTTCAAATTCCTCCAGCGGTAAAGTTTATCCCAGGTTTCGTAATAAACTGATCCACATTTATCTTTTAATATCATTGTGAGCCTGTCCATTTCTGCACATGCTAATATTTTATGTATTAACTCTTCCTCTGTGAGAATTTCCTTGCTCTTCCATCTTTGTGCAAAAGCAAGCCTAGCTGCAGTCAGGATGTGTAGCAGCAGGTGGATATTCCCAACAAGAAGAGTTCTGGTTTTAACTCTAACTCCAGTGATAATATATCCCTCAACCAGTTTCGTGTCCTGTGCCAATACTCACGAGTCTTTGGGCATTCCCACCACATATGGTAATATGATCCTATTGCTGTTTTACATTTCCAGCATAAGGATGAGATGTTTGAACCCATTTTGGCTAGCCTTGCGGGTGGAAAATGCCATCTATAGAACATCTTGTAAAGATTTTCCTTATATGAGGTAGCTAAGGTGAGTTTCCTATTTCTTTCCCACAGTTCTTGCCAAATATGTAGGTCGATACTGAAACCAAAATCCCTACTCCAAATTAACATGGTCTCCTTAACTGTTCTTCATACATTGTCTGATCTAAAAGAAAATAATATTTTTTAATCATTTTATCCTCGTGACCTAACAAAATTTTATCTAGTTCTGTCGGTTCTATCTTTATACCCCACTCTTTTTTTATCTTGCCTATATCTTGCTTGTGGTTGGAGGTATGCCCACCATTCTAATTCTATCCCTGCATCTTGGAGATTCTTCCTCGATTTTAATTCTCCTCTCTCATCTGGTATAATTTTATAGATTATTACTTTCCCTAACTGAATGAACCTTGGGTGTATGTACATTTCTAGTGTTGAAATCCAATTGGGGACTTGCCTATAGTTCTGTCGTCGGATTTTGATCCATACATCTATTAGCGCCCGTCTAACATAGTGCCTCCGGAAGTACTGGTGAACTTTATGCTTCTCATCCCATAACATGGCATGCCATCCAATCTACATGTCATGACCTTCCAGTTTTAATAATCTCCGATTTTCCAGTCGAATCCAATCCCGCACCCACAGTAGAATTGTAGATTGATGATATTTTTCCAGATCGGGGAGGCCGAGACCCCCCCTTTCCTTAGCATCCTGTAATAATTTTAATTTAATCCTTGGTTTTTTCCTTTGCCAAATGAATTTAAGTATGGTTTGGTTAAAATTTCGAAAGAATTCCTTTTCTAATCTAATTGGTATACATTGAAATAAGAATAATATTTTAGGTAATATGTTCATTTTAATTACAGCAATTCTACCCATGAACGAAAGCTGGAGATTTGTCCAGGTGTCCAAGTCTGTTTTAATCTGATCCATTAATTTGTCATAATTGTCTCTTTTAATTGTTACACACCTAGCTGTTAGATGTATCCCTAAGTATCTTATTTTCTTTGTAATCCGAATACCTAATTTATCAGCTAGTTCATTTTTCTGTGATCTAATCATATTCTTCACAAGTATTTTGGTTTTTTCTTATTCATCTTTAGGCCTGCCATTTCACCATATTCACCCAGTACTTCCATTAGCCTTGTCCCTGATTGTAAAGGTTCTTCAAGTATAAAAACAAGATTGTCAGCAAAAGCTTGCAATTTGAAAATTTCTCTCTTAATCTCTAAACCTTTAATATACTCATCCTTCCGAATTATTCTATTTAGTACCTCCAGGGATAGTATAAACAGTAGTGGAGATAGCGGGCAACCTTGCCTTGTGCCTTTTTGGATTTGGAAGTTTTTAGTAGTTTCTCCATTAATTATCACCTTAGCTACCTGTTTAGAATAAATCGCTTTGAACATGTTTATAAAATTCTCCCCGAAGTCCATGTATTCCAATTGATTAAACATAAAGTCTCATTTCACGTTATCAAATGCCTTTTGTGTGTCAAGAAAGATTAGTCCCATTTGTTTTTCATTGTGGACTTCGTAATATTCCAATACATCCAATATAATCCTAACATTGTTACTTATATATCTTTTAGATAGAAAACCGTTTTGATCCGTATGTATGAATTTTACTAAGAATCTTTCAAGATGTTTAGCCATTATGGTCATGAAAATTTTGTAGTCCAAATTTAATAATGAAATGGGCCTGTAATTTTTAATAAATGCCAAATCTGAGTTGTCCTTTGGGATCAAAGTGATAGTTGCTTCTTCCCATGAAGTCGGAATCTTCGCATTCTTCAGAACCTCGTTGAATAGATCTATTAACACTGGGCTTAGAGATTCTTGCATTATTTTGTATATTTCTGTTGGTAAACCGTCCGGACCTGGGGCTTTATTATTTTTTTGTTTCTTAATTGCCTCAAATAGTTCCGAAGGTGTTATCTCTTTGTTTAACATATTTTTAGTCTCCTCTGGAACTTTTGGTAGATCAGCTGATTGCAAATATTTTAATATATCATCCTTGTTTTTCCGTTCTACATCTTCATATAATTTCTTATAAAACTCATAGGCCACCATTTTCTTCCCTTCATTCTGGTAAACCATCTCTCCTTTTTCATTGTATAGTTTATTAATCCTCTTTTTATCATTATGTTTCTTTATCCTATAAGCCAACCATCTACCTGGTTTATTGGCATTTTCAAAGAAATTTAGTTTGGTACGTTTTATTTGTTGCCCCAATTCTTCCTTTTCAATAATATTTATCTTATGTTTAATTAAATCTATTTGTTGTTTCAGGTCATGCCTTTGTGGTACATTTTGTAGGTTTTCCTCTACTCTACTAAGTTCTTCTTCAAGATTTCTTTGTTGCTGTATTTTAGTTTTATTTTCCCTAGCCATATAAGCAATTGCGACACCTCTCATGTAGGCTTTGGCTGTGTCCCATAAGTTTTGAGAATTTGTGTCTTCCTTTTTATTCATCTGGAAGAATAGGCCCATTTGTTCTTCTAATTTCAATTTGCCCTCTCCATTTGATTCTAATTGGATTGTGGTCAACCCACAAATTTGTATCAATTATAACATCTTCCACTTCCGAATTCAGGTCTGTTGACAACCACGCCATATCTATCCTAGACCATGAGAGGTGTCGCCCCGAAAAGTACATATACTGCTTTTTCCCTGTATTCCTCTCCCTCCAAATATCCTGAATGTTGAACTCCTCCGCCATTTCTAAAAAAGTACTAGGTAGTGTTGGTCTAATTCCTTTTCTGGTCTTATCACTTTTATAATCCAATTGTCTATCCTTGATCGCATTGAAGTCTCCCACTATACAAAAGTTGTCATAATCAAATTCGCTAATAGTGCTATGTAATTTTTTATAAAATTGTTTCTGGCCTTCATTGGGAGCATAGATTCCCACCAAAGCTATTTTTATTTTGTTCAAAATTACTTCTATTATTAAGATTCTGCCATCTTCATCATTATATATATATATATGTTTTGTTGGAATTTCCTCATTAATATATGCTACTACTCCTGCTTTTTTTGTTGTGAGAGCGCTGCAAACATTTTTCCCAATTTGGAGCAATTTTAGTAAATGTTGGTGCTGTTTTTTAATATGCACTTCTTGCAGGATTATTATGTCTAAATTCATCTTACCCAATTTATTTAGAAATTTTTTCCTCTTCAGTGGGGAGTTAAAACCATTAACGTTCAGGGATATAATCTCAATTCCTCCTTTTGCCTCTTTATCTATATTTAGATCTTGTTACTATTGTTGGTCTAGACTCTTTAGCTTGTACTTCTCTTTCCACTGGCATCCTTATTGATCTAACCTCTTTAGTAGCTTTAGGTCTATCCTCGTCATATTTCCCATTGTCTTTTTCAGTCTCTATATCATCGCCACTCCCAATTCCCTTCTCTTGCATTTGTAGTTCCTTTCCTTCTGTGGGCTGTGGTGGGGTCTCACCTTCTTCTCTTGCCTGTCTTTCAACTAGTTTCTCCTCACTTCCAAAATTTTGTCTATAGAATTCCTCTGCTTTGTCAATTGTGTCCAGCCGAAACCTCTTTTCCTGCCACATGACCATAATCCCTTCCGGTACCAACCATCTAAAATTAATATTTTTCCTTATCAATTTAGAAGTTATTATCCCAGCTAACTTAATCGATGGACCAGGCCCGGGTAAGCTTCCCCCAGCTGGCAGCAGGCTCCCTTTGCCTGTGGAAGAATTCCCTGGACCCTGCCTGATTGGGAAAGGTAGTAAAGGGAGGGTTTTTTTGGTAACATTTTATTAAGTTTTTTCAGGGTAGGGAAAAGCGAGGGTCATTATGAGTAGTGGGGTTCAGGGTAGGGTTCAAGGGGGGGTTTAGGGTGGGAATGGGTACAACAATGGGGTTGCCCCCAATAACATTTCACGCTTTAGCAAGCAAACTATCATCCGGATACAAGTATTCAACAGGGCTAATATAATAATCAGTAACTGTAGTCAACAAAAATAACAGAAATTATAAAGCATATCAATTAATCAAAAGAAAAAAATCAATCATCTTAATAAATTTCAATTTCATTATCTCATTTTGCTAACCATTGATAAAAGTTTTCCCATGTTTTATAATAGACTGAGTCGTCTTTCTCTTTAATCTCTAACATTAATCTATCCATTTCTCCAGTGATGTTGCTGAGGTTAGACCCGGGGGAAGAACGCTCCCTTCCCCGGGTCCGAATTTCTTCCAATAGTGGGCCCTTTTGGGCCGAATGCCACCCCGGAGAGGTGGCCACTGAAGGGCGAACCTTTGAGGATCACACGCTGGTGGTAGCCAGCGTGCTGGAATCAAAGCAGCCCCTGGAACCACCAGAAGAAAGGCGGACTGCGGTCACGCGATCCACCATTAACAGCTGATCATCGGAGACTGAGAAATAGCACTGACTGAAAGCAAGCAACCGATCCAGAGGAGAACAGGCTCTTCTTTCTAGATGAAGGTGGATTTTTCTTTTTAATTACCCTGTCTGGAGTTTGAGCGTGGAGCTTTAGGGAGCAGGAGGAGTTTTCCTCCCCCTCCTGCATATAAGCGGCGGTTTAAGCTCCTTTGTACTTTTTTTTTTAAAAATAACCTTCCAATATGGTTAAACTTTTTAAGCTCTAATAGAGACTTGGGTAGCTGGCCCTTTTAAAAGTTTTTTCTCTATTTAACTCAGAAAATCCACTCTAACTGTTTATTGTTAAACTTTTTAAATCCTTTTTCTTCTCTCTCCCCACTCTGGACTGCTTTTTTTTTTTCAAATACTGTGAATGGATACATGCTTCCTTTTTTCTTTGTCTGGTGTGTATTCAAACTACAAACTTGGCTCTACGCCCAGACACTTGGCTGCTTGCCCAGACATTCTTATCTGACCTTGCTGACTGAGGGAGGCTTTTTCTTTTTTTTCCTGATTGCTAATTTTTTTTGTTAGCTTGACTATAGAGCAGTGATGGCGAACCTTTTAGAGACCGAGTGCCCAAACTGCAACCCGAGTGCCCAAACTGCACTTATGTATCGTCAGGTGCCGGGTGGGAGTGGCCCATTGAGTGGGTGTGGCCCATTGGGTGGGGGTGGCTGTGGTGGTAACGGCAGACTGGGTGGGACTAAAAAGTTCAATCAATCAATTCCAACTTTGTGAGATCTTTTTTTTCCTGCAAGAAGTTGGAATTGATTGATTGAACCTTTTTTTTTTTGCACACGGTGGCGGAGGCCTAAAGCAAAAAGGTTTTATAAAACCAGCCGAAGGCCTAGGATTGGGGCAACAGTGCGCGTGCCCACAAGAGGGCTCTGTGTGCCACCTGTGGCACCCGTGCCATAGGTTCACCACCATGGCTATAGAGCATACTTTAGACACAGAACATCTGGTGTTACCCCTTGTTTTGGATTATAAACATTTCCCTTTTTGGATTACAAGTATTTTACTATGAAGAATTGAATATTAAGGGAATTTTTTTTCTTTTGTCTCCTTTTTTCTCTATGAGTAGAGACTGCTGAATTACAAATTGGATATTTTTTCCCCTTCCTGCCTCTTCTTACTTATACATATATATAGATATATAGATATATTTTTCTTTCCATTTTTTCTTTTTTTGGTTGGCTTTTTCTCCTGGATAAATGTTTGGTTTTTTCTTTCTTTCTTTTTTTCTCTCCTCGTTGGAATTACTTTTTCTTTTTTAACTTTTTTTCCTTCCATTTTTTTTATTTTTTTCTGGCTACTCCTCCTAGTAATAGGAGCCTATTGGATTACAATTGGCCATTGGGCCATCCAGTGGATTACAAGATAATATATCAACTCAACGATGTGTGCTTCTAACCTGCCCAAACCCACGAGAAAAGGATCTTCTGCTCCCGCCTCAACTTCTGCTAGTCCAGTTTACCAAAAATCTATTACCATAGCGTTACAGCAAGAAAAAATGGAAGCTCAAAAAGATATGCAGGCAATACTGCAGGCAATTGTGGCTCAGGCCGCCGCATCGGCCAAAAACCTTGAAGATATGAAAAAAGACCTTGATAAAAATTATGAAGATTTGAAAAATGATCTTGCTAATATAAATCAAAAAATGGAAAATTTCCAGCAGGAGATTACAGATAATCAACAAAGGATCCAGAAGATAGAAGACAAATTTTTAGAAGTTGACCAGAAATTAGAATCTCTACAAGAGGAGAATCAAAGACTGGTCCAAACAAACGTGGAATTGGAAGATTCTATCGCAATGATACAGATGGAAAGGGCATCATACTTTTTAAGATTTCAAAATATAATAGAAGATAAAGACGAGAATCCATTGGCATTGATAGCTGAGTTACTTGAAGACCTTTTAGGAATGGGAAAGGCTCAAATGGAAGGAGAAATATATCAGGCTTTTAGAGTCAACTCAAGTTATGCCAGAAGAAACAGAGTCCCCAGGGAAATTCATGTTAGATTTCTTAAAAGATCTATGTGAGATGAGATTCTGAGAATAGTAAGAGATCAAGCGTTAAAATACAAAGAAAAAGAAATTGTAGTGCTCAAGCAAATTCCCAGAAGGATAAGAGAAGCTTGAAGAGAGTACCAATTCCTAATGAGGAAATTGATTAATAAAGGAGTGAATTTCAGATGGCTGCTTCCAGAAGGGATACTGATTTTCTGGGACTTGAAAAGATATAGAGTGGACACCTCGCTTAAAGCAGCAGAATTTTTCAACAACCATAGATCCTTTTTGGAAAAAGGGGATCCTGAACCTAGGAAACAAGAGGAGACAGGCACTGTAGGAACATCTGAACAATTAGAGGAAGAAAAAGCCACAAAGACTACCCTAGACGAAGGAATAAGACCAAGCGACCAGAGGCAGATAAGATCACCTAGAAAGTTGAGACCCAGACATAATTGAGTTGAGACCCAGACATAATTGAAGCCATGGAGGAGATTGGAATTTTATCAATAGATATAAATGGATTGAACTCCCCCTCAAAGAGGAGAAAAACTTTTACTAGACTACAAAAGTGAAAAATGGACATAATTTGCTTACAAGAGACACACATTAAGAGACAACATGCTAGAATTTTAGAACAACCGAAAATGGGTAAGATTTATTCCATGCATGCAACCCAAAAGAAAAGAGGTATAGCTCTTTATATAAAAGAAAAGATAAATTCTAAGCAAGTCTATGCAGATGAAGAGGGGAGAATACTAATGGTTGAGATCTTGGTTGACCAAAAACAGATATTGATGATCGCAATATATGCACCTAATGATAAACAAGAACAATTTTATTATCAATTACATAATAAAATATTGGACTTAAATTATTCAAACCTTTGCATTCTGGGAGACTTCAATGCAATAGCAGACCCATCCCAGGATTACAAAAGCCATATACAAGGGAGAAAAGGGGGAAATACCCTACCCAAAGCCTTTTTAAAAATGAAAGAACTGTCTATTCAAGATATATGGAGAGAGCTGAACCCAGATAAATCACAATATACATTTTATTCAAATAGGCACAAATCATGGTCTAGAATTGATATGATATGGACATCTTTTGACTTGAAAATGATAATACAAGAGATCGAGATAGAAACTAATGATTGGGCTGATCATAGCCCAATAAAAATGATTTGGAAAGGCACTAAGAAAAAATTAAGATGGTCTTTGAATAAGTCTATACTGAAAGAGAAAGAATTTCTACAATTAGCGACAAGGGAAATGGATTTTTTCTTTAAAATAAGCAAGAAAGAAGAAACCTCACTTTAAAATGTTTGGGATACGGCCAAAGCAGACTTCAGAGGCTTAGCCATAACATATACTGCTAAAAAGAATAAAGAAAAGAAACAATTACAGTTAAACCTGAGAGAAGAACTTAAAAATTTTGAACTTGAGTTACAAAAAGACCCACAAAAGAAAGTTCTTAAAAAGCAAATGGAGATAATAAAACATAAGCTAAACTTGGCTGAGATGGACATTATGGCTCAGCAGATTAAACGGTCTAAACAGAACTTTTTTGAAAATGCTAATAAGCTGGGAAGATGGTTGGCATATAGACTAAAGAAAGAGAGAGAGAAAAGACTGATAAATAAGTTACAAGACTCCAAAGGAGAGCTACACTTTCATAACGATCCAATGAAAAAGATTATTAAGACCTATTATGAGACTCTTTACAAGGCAGAGGCGGCCTCCAAAGATGGAATACAAACCTATATGAAAGAAAGTAATTTACCAAAAGTTCCAGAGAACATCCGAAATATATTAAATCGCAAAATATCAATGATGGAAATTATAGAAGCTATAATATGGCAAAAAAAAAGATAAGACTCCGGGTCCAGATGGACTCCCCGCAGAGTTTTATGCAGCATTACAGGACATATTAAGCCCGATTTTGAAGGATCTATGTAACGAAACTTTCGTGGAGACAAAAATACCAGACTCGTGGACGGAAGCTAACATCACCTTGATACCTAAAGATGATACTGATTCTACACAAATAAAAAACTATAGACCAATATCATTATTAAACGTGGACTACAAAATCTTTGCTTCGATATTGGCAGAAAGAATGAAGAAATTCTTGACAGAATTCATTCATACAGACCAAAATGGTTTCCTACCCAGAAGGCAAATAAAAAACAACTTAAGGATTATCTTAAATGTCCTAGAATATTATGAAAACCACCCAGGGAAGCAGATGGCATTGATATTCCTCGATGTGCAAAAAGCCTTTGATAACCTAAATTGGCAATTTATGTTTCACCAGCTGATAGAAATGGACTTTGGCAACAATTTCATAAATGCAATCCAATCTATTTACAATAAACAAACAGCCAGGATACTTCTAAATGGTGATTATACAGAAAGCTTTGATATTCAAAAAAGGCACAAGACAAGGCTGTCCATTATCTCCCTTGCTATTTATTTTAACACTGGAAGTACTGGCTAGAAACAACAGACAGGATACGGAAATAAAAGGATTGGAGATAAAAGACCAAAAATATAAATTACAAGCCTTCGCAGAAGATTTGGTGTTCATCTTGGAGGAGCCGTTAGAAACATCTACTAAATTGTTGCAGAAAATAGAAAAATTTGGAGAAGTGGCTGGTTTGAAAATAAACAGAGAAAAGACTAAGGTATTAACAAAGAACTTAACAGATAAACAGAAAACCTACTTCACAAAAAAGACACCAAGATGTACAACACTAAAAGAAGATAATTATGAAAGACTGTTGAAACAAATAAAATTAGACTTGGAAAAATGGAAAAACCTCCAACTTTCATTGTTAGGAAGAATAGCAACAGTGAAAATGAGTATTCTACTGAAACTACTTTTTCTATTCCAAACAATCCCTGTAAAACTGGGGAAGATTTTCTTTGATGATTTAAATACAATAATATTAAAATTCATATGGCAAGGGAAGAAAGCACGAATTAAAACTAAGATGTTACAAGAAGCTAAAGATAGTGGAGGATTTGGACTTCCAGACTGGAGACTTTATTACCAAGCAGCAATCTTACCATGGATTAAAGAATGGGTAACGTTGCGAAACAAAAGAATTCTCTGCCTAGAGGGGCATGACTTGCAATTGCGTTGGCATGCCTTTCTGTGGTATGGGAAAAATAAAATACACAGATACTTTCAATGTCATGCTATAAGGAATGTACTCCTTTTAGAATGGGAGAGAATAAAACAAAAAAATTATACTAAAATACCAGAGTGGCTTTCAACAATGGAAGCCTTTGCCTACCCAAATCTAATTAATTATGATAAACTGGTCACCTATAAAGACATTCTGGATAACGACGGAAAACTCAAAGATAGTTGAAGAAGGGGTGAAGAGCATCGGGCGTGGGTTGAGCTCCTCTAAAAACCCCCTGAAAAAGTTTTCAGGGGGAAAGAGTGAGAGCTCCCCAGGCGCTCGAAGACGCTCCTGCCCGGGATGCTTCTGTCTTCGGACAGAAAAAGACGCCGCGACCACCCCTGCTTAAGATAAATATTCAAGAGAGACCTACATGCAGGCGGAGTGAATACAGGAGATCTATATTGCAAGTAATTTCCTATATTTTACTTCTGACCACAACTACTTTTACAATCAACATAATGCATTCAAGATGGCGATCGCTTTCACTGTAAGGTGAAAGTGACTGGAAAGTGAAAGTGATTTTTTTATAGCAAAACTAGAGTGATTGCTCAAACTTAAACTTTAAAATCCTACAAATTTCAACTAAACTTAGATTTGAAAGAAGATAAGAAGGAAAGAGAAGAGGAGAAAATTTTGGTAATATATCTGTTAAAAATTTTTTATTTAAAGTAACTTCTTGAGAGTTTTAAAAAGTGGACTGATTACAGAATGGCTACCAGACAAACTAAAATAGCTTCTGCAAAGGTGGCAGTATCTTCTCTGGCTCAGCCCTCTAAATTACAAGCAAGTAGCTTCTCTGCTCCCCCAGCCTCTTCAACATCTATAGAGCCTCAAGCCCCCCCTGCCTACTCAATCCCCTCCAGAAATGTTTACCATGAAAGATCTGCAGGCTGCATTATCAGCAATGTCTGACAATATAGAGAGAAGTATGGAGAAATTGGAGAAAAAGATTGTAACCCATGCTGAGGAACAAATTAAAGGAGTAACTGATGAATTGGAGAAAATTAAAGAAATAATTGAGACTCATAATATAGCGATAAGAGAAGATATTGTGGAAGCTTTTAAGGGGATTTGGGACTATACTTTGAGAGTTGAAGAGAAGGTGGAAGGGGTGGAGCAACAAATTGAGGAAAAGTTCAATGAAATTAAAAGTGATATACAAGATCAAGCTGTTATGCTACAATATAATCAAATGATGTGGGCTGTCAGAATTAGAGGACTGAAGGAGGTAGCAAATGAGAATCAGGAGGATTTGAGAAGAATTTTTGGAGAAGCTTTGGCACAATTTTTAGAAGATGGAGTACAAAATATCTCCTGGCAGATTGACAGGATCTACAGAGTTAACTCATGGATTGCAAGACAAAGAAATTTACCTAGAGACATTGTGATTTATTTTGTTACAAGGAGATTCAGAAACCATGTTCTTACAATATCTTACAATAAGAAATTATTTGTTGCTGGTCAGGAGGTTGTGATTTTGAAGGAGATTCCTCCGAAGATGTTAAGAGCAAGAAAAGATTATGCATTTTTGGTGGCTGAATTTAAAAAACATGGTTTGCAATTTAGGTGGGAGGCTCCAGCTGGACTATCATTATTTTATCAGGGTAAGAGATACCGCTTGAATTCTGTTTGGAAAGCAAAAGATTTTTTTTGAGAATGTGATGAAGGCTGGTAAACCCCCATCTCCAACACCCCAAAGTGCAGATCTACCAAAAGAAAGAGAAAAGGAGTTAAATCAACAAGTACAGTCTGTAGAGTTACAACCTCTTGCAGCAACAGGAGTTGATAAAGGAGCTTTAACGGAACTGCCCGCGCGGAGCATTGATATTTTTCAGCCTTTGGAAGTAGAGATGTCTAAAGATCAAAGGCAAACAAGAGCAACTACTAAACACAAGGAGCAACAAGAAAAGGAACAACAAGAACGTACAGTTCAAGCAGTATCTACAAGTCTGGAAGCCATGGGAGCTCGACCAAAGAAGAAAATGGATGGAAAAGCTAATTTGGTCTTGCAAAAGCTTTCTCAAGTTGGTCATGTCAAATAAATATTTGACATGGAATGTCAATGGTTTAAATTCTCCACAGAAAAGGAAGAAGATATTTCATTATTTGACTCAATGTAAAAATGATGTAATTTGTTTACAAGAAACACATATTAGAATTACTGATCAGAAATATTTGATAAATAATAAATTAGGTACACATTTTGTTGCAGCGGCCGCTGAGAAGAATGGAATTGTTATCTATGTTAAAAATCATATAAGAGCTAAATTAATAGAATCAGATATACAAGGTAGATATTTAGCAATTGAAATTTTAAAAGATGGGAAGAAAGTTCTTTTGATGGGTATATATGCACCAAATCAACAACAAGGAAAATTTTACAAGTTAATACATAAAAAGTTATTACAATTTGATTATAGGTCTTGTATTTTAATGGGAGATTGGAATGGTGTTATAGATATTGGTTTAGATAAAAAGAAGATATTACCAATTCCTCAGACACGTTCTAAGTTGCCTAAATCTTTTTTTGATATAAAGGATGATTTTGACTTGATAGATATATGGAGAGAAAGAAATGGTAAAGAGCAAGAATTTACTTTTTTTTCTGATAGACATCAGTAATTTTCTAGAATTGACTTTATATTAACTTCAAGTGATTTTCTTTTTAGTTTAAAGAAGGTGAAAATCCTACCCAAAGTTTTAACAGATCATAATCCGGTCTGGATGGAATTAACGGAAGGACAGAGACCTAAAAGATCTTGGAGACTTAATGAAAACTTGTTTAAATATGATACAAATGTGAATGAATGTAAAAATGTTTTGAAGGAATTTTTTATGTTAAATTTGCATAAGGATACAACAATAGAAATGGTATGGGATGCTAGTAAAGCGTATATGCGTGGGATTTTAATTGATATGAATAAAAGGTATAGACGTAAACAAGAGGAAAAAAGGAAGGAGTTAGAAGAGGAAATAAGAAAGAAAGAGCAATTATTAATAAAGAGACCAGATGATAAAAATATTAAAGAGGGGATTAAGATTTTACGGAAACAATTCGATTTGTTGATGATAGACCAAGTTGCTAGGAATATACAATATGCAAAACATAATACATTTTTTAATTCCAATAAGCCTGGCAGATGGTTGGCTTATATATTAAGGAAAAAACAAAAATCCCGTATAATTGAAAAAATAGAATATAAAGGGAAGGAAGTGTTTCAACAAGAAATTATTAAGAAAGCTTTTTTAGAATATTATTCCAAGTTATACGCTGAAGAGAAGGTACAAGAGAATGAGATAGATACTTTTTTGCAAGATGAAAATGTATTGGTAATCAGCAATGAACAAAGAGATAGATTAAATGCATTGATTACATCAGAAGAAATAATTTCAGTGATTAAACAATTGAAAATGGGAAAATCTCCTGGGACTGATAGTTTAACGGCAATTTATTATAAGCACCTTCAAATGGAAATGGTGGAACCTCTTAGAGAGCTATTTGTTAATATACAAGAGAGTGGTCAAGTTCCACCTTCATGGAAAACAGCCTATATTTCTTTGATTCCCAAAGAGGGAAGAGATAATGCTCAACCAGAAAATTTTAGACCTATTTCATTGCTGAATACGGATTACAAGATTTTTGCAAAAGTGATGGCTAATAGATTAATGACAGTTCAACAACAAATAATTCATTCAGACCAAAACGGTTTTTTACAAGGGGGACAGATGAAAGCTAATGTTAGACAACTTATTAATATATTAGAATATTTGGAGATGCACATTCAGGTGCCCGCAGTTCTTATGTTTTTGGACACGGAAAAAGCATTTGATAGATTGAATTGGTTGTTTTTGAAAAAATTGATTGCTCGGATGGAAATGGGGGATCAGTTTATTAACTCCATATTGGCGATTTATCAGAAACAAACAGGACAGATTATTGTGAATGGTGATTTAACAGATTTATTTAATATAGAGAAAGGTACTAGACAGGGATGTCCATTATCCCCTTTGTTGTTTGTTTTAACTTTAGAAGTTTTATTGAATAGGATAAGAAGAGCAGATGATTTAAAAGGTATAAAGATTAGACAACAAGATTATAGATTACGTGCTTTTGCTGATGATTTGGTTGTGACATTGACTCAACCAATACAATCAGCCAAAAGATTGATGGAGATAATTAAAAATTATGGTAGGGTATCAGGGTTTAAATTAAATATATCTAAGACAAAGATGTTAGTTAAAAATTTAAATACTAATTTAAAACAGGAATTGGAAAAAATAACGGGATGTGAGATAGTTAAGAAAATTAAATATTTAGGAATTGACATAGAAGCCTCTAATGGGAAGTTGTATAAAAATAACTATGAAGCTTTATGGAATAAGACACAAATAGAGTTGGAGAAATGGAAGAAATTACAATTATCTATGTTGGGTAGGATAGCAGCAGTTAAAATGAATGTATTGCCTAAATTTTTATTTCTTTTTCAAATGTTACCTATACTTAAAAAGGATGCAAATTTGGAGGAGTGGCAGAAGGGTATCAATAGATTTATTTGGAGTGGCAAGAAACCGAGGGTCAAATTAAAAATTATTCAGGATATAAGGGAAAGAGGTGGTTTGAAAATGCCTAATTTTAAGTTATATTATCACGCTGCTGTTTTAGTAGTGATAAGTGATTGGGTTAATTTAACTAATGATAGAATATTGAATATTGAAGGGTACGGTTTATTATATGGTTGGCATGCATATTTAGTTTATGATAAAAAGGTGGATAGGATTTTCAAAGAGCACCTATTGAGAAATGCTCTGCTGCGTGTTTGGAAAAAATATCGGTATAAATTAAATGATAAGATTCCTGTTTGGACGGTTCCCAGACACGCAATAGAGAATATAAATAGAGTACAATTACAAGATGTGGTGTCTTATGAGAAACTCCTGATTAAAGAAGGGAATCTTTTATTATTGAAGTCTTTGAATATTTTAAGAGAGGAAGGAATAACCCTTACTTGGCTTCAATACTTACAATTGCAGACTAGATGGAAAAAATATTTGAATATGGGTTTATCTCAAATAGATGAAAATTTAATTAAACAAATTAGAGACTAAAGGCCAATGCCTATCAAAAGATTGTATAATGTACTGATAGAAATTGATTCTGAGACTGAATTAGTTAAGGACTGTATGATAAAGTGGGGACAAAATTTTGGACAACCAATTATGATGGAAACTTGGGAGAGGATCTGGGTGAAAATGTAAAATTTACACAAGCGCAACATTTAAGAGAAATTTTTTATAAAATGTTTTATAGATGGCATTTGGATCCGAAGAAATTATCATGTATGTACCCTAATTTAAAACCTAATTGCTGGAGATGTGATTGTACAGAGGCTACTTATTTTCATGTATGCAAAATATTTTGAAAAAACGTATTGAATTCTCACCACAGTTGTTTTTATTAGGTATTATAAAGGACTGTACCACCATAGAGACAAACTTAATTTTGAACTTGATCACAGCAGCGAGATTGTTGGTTGGACAATATTGGAAGAAGGCAGAATTACCATCCATCGAGGAATGGACTTTGAAAGTCATAAATTTGGCGGAAATGGCCAAAGTATCTGCATATTTGAAAGATCACTCAAATGAAAAATATATGTTGGACTGGAAAAAATGGATAGATTATATTCAAGGGAAATATCAATCTAAGATATTGTATTTATCATATAGTTAAATGTTTATTAGGATTTATATAATAACTTAATTCAACTTAGGGGGTTTTCTTTTGTTTTATCCTGTATTCACTTTGGGAAGTCGGGGGTGGGTGGGTTGGGGGGGTTTATTATTGTATTATAATGCACTCAACTGTAATACTTGTAATATATAAGGATGATGTATTTATTGATATAAGAGACTTTGCTCGGGCAGTACCTCCGGACCACATCTGGAGGGGGTGGAGAGTGAGGAGTGATGGAGTGAAGGGAAGTAGGGGGGTTGTGGAGAGGAGGGTGGAGAGTGAGGGAGGGTGTAAGGGAGGGGTGGGAAGTAGGAGATAGGGAGGTAGGAAGAGGGGGATGTGGTGGAGGGGGTGCTGCCGAGCAACATCTATAGTTATTTTATTTTATATAAGTTTTTATGTTTTGTTTTGTGGGAGATATAGTTGAAAATGATTGTATTAAGTTGAGTAGTATTTTATTTAATTGGACGTTTTGTTAATAATTATAAAAAACTAATAAAATATTTTCAAAAAAAAAGAAAGTTATAAATTTGGCGGAAATGGCTAAAGTATCTGCATATTTGAAAGATCACTCAAATGAAAAATATATGCTGGACTGGAAAAAATGGATAGATTATATTCAAGGGAAATATCAACTTAAGAAATTGTATTTATCATATAGTTAAATGTTTATTAGGATTTATATAATAACTTAGTTTAACTTGGTGGGTTTTCTTGTGTTTTACCCTGTATTCACTTTGGGAAGTCGGGGGGTGGGTGGGTGGGTTGGGGGGGTTAATAAAAAATTAATAATGTATTACAATGCACTCAACTGTAATACTTGCAATATATATGGACGATATATTTATTGATATAAGAGGAGTTGCTCGGGCAGTACCTCTGGACCACATCTGGAGGGGGGAGAGTGAGGAGTGAAGGAGTGGAGGGAAGTAGGGAGGTTGTTGGAAAGGAGGGTGGAGAGTGAGGGAGGGAGAAAGGGAGGGGGTGGGAAGTAGGAGATAGGGAGGTAGGAAGAGGGGGATGTGGTGGAGGGGGGGCTGCCGAGCAACATCTATAGTTATTCTACTTTATATAAGTTTTTATGTTTCGTTTTGTGTGAGACATAGTTGAAAATGATTGTATTAAGTTGAGTTGTATTTAACTTGATTTTTTGTTAATAATTATAAAAAACTAATAGTTTTTTTTTAAAAAAGGAAAACTCAAAGATAGGCAAGACTTACAACAACAAGGCATTGACTTATCATGGTGGCCTTACTTATAAATTAAAACAAGATATGCGAAATATTTAAAAACAGTGGGATTTTATAAAGAATAGATAGAATTTGATCAAATACTTTTGAAAACAGATGAAAACTTGATTAAGAAACTTTATAGATTTCTGCTAAAATGGAAGATGGAAGAAGAACAAGTGAAAGAGACAATGATAGTATGGGCAAAAAACTTCGGATATTCGGGACTCCACTTCCGGCCAGCGAACGAGACAGACATGGGAGGCTGGGGCTCCAGCCCTCCAGTCTGGTTTCACTTCGTCTAGCGTCTCTTAAAGAGACGGAAAGTTGCCCTGGAGGGGCAATGAAGAAAGAGGGACTTTTCAGGAGCCTGGATTTGGTGGCGACCAATCCAAGTGTGCTGAATACCCCCTCTAAAGCAGCGAGGGAAAGATTGCCGGAGAAGCCTGAAGCAATCCAAGTTGTCAGCAGTCGGGAGAAATAATATGAGACAACAGCTGATTTACATCAACAAGGGACGTCTGGGTGAGCTGAAATCTTTTTCTTCTCCTTGTGCTTTAAAATATTGAGACCCTTACAAGAAGAAACTTTAAAGAGTAAAGTACCCCAGAGACATTTGGGCGGCGAATTTAACACAAAGGGGAAAGTTTAAATGAACTAACAACTAAACTATTGGACTTAAGAGTTGTAAGAGTTGTAAATAACCCAATGAGGACATCTGCTGGCAGAAAATAAGAACTAAAGGAAATAAAAATATGCTGACCTTGAGAAAGCCGTGTTTTTGGAGACAGTAACAAGAGAAACTGTTTATAGTTATACTTGTTGATACTGGCAAAATACTAAACAAGACTGGAGGAGGCAACTTTGTCTCACAATAGCGGATTTCTGATTACGCTTGGGACATAAGTTTAAGAGTGTGAGCACAAAAATGAGTACATCTAACATTTCCAGACTTGCAAAGAAAACTTCTTCAGCACCCTCTGTCGGACAAGCCAGCCCGACAACTCAGAGTTCTGTTAGCACACTGTTACAACGTGAAAAAGCAAGTACTTCACAAGAAGAACAAACCTCTTTAAAATTAATTCATCAAGCATTACAGCAAAATCATATTGAAATGCAAAGCAAATTAGATAAATTAAGCGATGAATTTATGGATATAAAGGCACAATTTGAAGCTCAAAATCAAAAAATTATAAAAAATGAACAAAAAATCCAGGAAGTGGAACTTAAGACTCAAGATATTGATAAAAAGGTGGAGACGGTACAGCAAAAGAATGAAAGTTTGGAACAATCGAATCAAGACCTAGAGCGTGCCATGGCAATAGTAGAAATGAGAGAAGCGGAATATTACTTGAGATTTCAAAACATTCCTGAAAATTCTGAAGAAAATATAGAAACAGTGATTATTGAGTTGTTGGCAGAACTTCTAAATGCAGACCAATCTGATATCCAGAATGATATTGATCGAAGTTATCGCATGAGCACAGCATACGTAAGAAAAAATAGACTACCAAGAGAAGTTCATGTGAGATTTACAAAAAAATCAACTAGAGATGAAATTTTGAGAAAAGTTAGAGAGGAACCATTACAATATAAAAACAAAGAAATTGTGATTCTAAAACAGATTTCCAGAAGAGTGAGGGATACTCGGAGATCTTACCACTTCTTAACTACAAAATTGATTGCTAAAGGCATAAATTTTAGATGGCTAATGCCAGAAGGCATTTTAATAAATTGGAATAATACAAGATATTGTCTGGATTCAATTTGGAAAGCAGAAGACTTCGAAGAAAGAAACAGAGTAATTTTGGACGAAGGACCTCAACAACAAAAGGATAAGCAGACTGAAGGAACACCCCAAGGAGCAACGGCGCAACCAGAACAGCAACAGGAGAGAAGTGAACCAACAGGTGAAGGAGAAGAAACCGCTAAAGAACAAAGGATTACAAGATCGACTAGACCCAAACATAAGTAATGAAAGAGAAAATGGAGGAAAAAAACGAGATCTTTTCGGTAAATGTAAATGGACTAAACTCTCCAACAAAAAGAAACAAAATTTTTAGGAAACTTCAGAAATTAAATATGGATATAATTTGTCTACAAGAGACTCATATAAAAAACATTATAAATTTTTGGAACACCCCAAAATGGGGAAGCTTTATTATACATCAGCACAACAAAAGAAACGAGGGGTGGCGATATACGTTAAAGAGACAATAAACTCCAAATTAATATACTCAGATGAAGAAGGAAGAATTGTTATGGTGGAAATATATCTGCATCAAAAACAAATATTGTTAGTGTCAATTTATGCCCCAAATGACAGCCAAGGACAATTTTACCAAAGATTACACAAAAAATTAATAGAAATGGAATATCAGAATATTTGTTTAATAGGTGACTTTAATGCGATAGTAGATGGAACAATGGACTATAAGACCAGTAAAGCAGGAAAACTCGGAAGGAGAAAATTACCTAAGGCATTTTTTGATATGGCCGAAGAATTGGAATTCAAGACGTCTGGAGAGAATTTAATCCTCAAAATCGACAATATACTTTTTATTCAAATTCCCACAAGTCTTGGTCAAGAATCGATATGATCTGGATGACTTCTGAATTAAAGATGGACATACAAGAAATTGAGATAGAAACTGGCACATGGGCAGATCATAATCCTTTAAAAGTGACATTGAAAGGAATAAGGAAAAAACCAAGATGGATTTTAAATTATTCTATATTAAAAGATAAAGAATTTGTAGACTTGGCCAAAAGAGAAATGGAATTTTTCTTTAAAGAAAACAAAGAAGAAGATACATCATTACAAAATGTATGGGACACAGCTAAAGCATATTTTAGAGGTATAGCTGCAATGTATATGGCAAAGAAAAACAGAGAAAACAACGATACTTAATATTAAAAGAAGAATTTAGAAAATTAGAAACAGAGTTACAAAAAAATCCACAGGAAAAGACGGTGAAAAGAGAAATGGAAATAATAACACATAAGCTTAACTTGTTGGACTCAGAGAAATTGGCTGAACAAATAAAAAGAGCAAAACAAAATTTTTTTGAAAATGCTAATAAGCCAGGAAGATGGCTAGCCTATAAGCTCAAAAAGCAGAAAGAGAAGAAAATAATACATAATTTAATAGATGGGAAAGGTTGCTTACAATTTAAAAAAGAAGAAATAAAAAAGATAATAAAGAACTATTATATGGAATTATATGGTAAAGAGGAGGCTACGAAAGAGAGAATTGCTCAATATTTAGAAGAAAGCAAATTACCAAGGATATCAGAGACATTCAAAGCTATGTTAGAAGAAAGAATAACAATGATGGAGATATTAGAAGCTATAAAGCGACAAAAGAACGGGAAAACACCTGGTCCAGATGGGCTACCGGCGGAACTTTATAAAAATTTACAAGATATATTAAGCGAACCATTGAAAAAGGTTTGCAATGGACTACTGTTAGAGGCCAAACTTCCAAATACGCGGATAGAAGCAAATATTACTTTGATACCTAAAGAAGATACAGATTTGACATATATCAAAAACTACAGACCGATTTCATGACTTAATGTGGATTACAAAATTTTTACTTCAGTAATGGCGGAGAGACTGAAGAGATATTTGGTTGAGTTTATACACCCAGATCAAAATGGCTTTTTACCGAAGAGGCAAATTAAAAATAACTTAAGGGTGATAATGGATGTATTAGAATATTATGAACTGCACCCAGGGAAGCAATTAGCATTAGTGTTTTTGGATGCTCAAAAAGCATTTGATAATGTTTCTTGGCAATTCATGGTTCAACAATTACAAATAATGGATTTTGGAAAAAACTTTATAAATATGATAAAAACAATTTATAGTAATCAGACAGCAAAAGTGATAGTAAATGGAGATTATACTGAGAGTTTTGAGATAAAAAAAAAGGTACGAGACAAGGATGTCCACTATCTCCTTTATTATTTATTTTTACTTTGGAAGTATTAAATAGAAGGATAAGGCAAGATATAGAAATTAAAGGACTGGAAGTAAAAGATGAAACATATAAACTACAAGCATTTGCTGATGATTTAGTATTTATTCTGGAAGAACCTTTAGAGATGATTCCTAAACTATGGGGAAAGATAGAAAAATATGGAGAAGTGGCAGGATTAAAAATAAATAAAGATAAGACTAAAGTAATAGTAAACAATCTTACAGATAAACAAAAAAGACAAATATTAGAGAAAACAGAGGTACAAATAGTGAAAAAAGTCAAGTATTTAGGTATTTACCTTTCAGCTAGATGTTCGTCAATTAAAGAAGATAATTACATAAGATTATTGAAGCAAATAAAATTGGATTTAGAAAGATGGAGAAATCTCCACTTATCAATATTAGGAAGAATTGCTACAGTAAAGATGAATGTACTGCCAAAGGTTTTATTTTTATTTCAAACAATTCCGATAAAACTTGAGAAATGTTTTTTTCAAAATTTAAATTCATTGGTTTCAAATTTTATTTGGCAGGGGGAAAAAGCTAGAATTAAGATGAAAACATTACAAGACGCTAAGGAGAATGGATAATACTTAGAAACAAAAGGTTATTGTACTTAGAAGGACATGATCTACAATTGGGGTGGCATGCTTTTTTATGGTATGGGAAAAACAGAATCCATAAATATTTTCAAAACCATGTTGTAAGAAATGCTTTATTAACAGTATGGGAAAAAATTAAAGCTAAAATATATATTAAAATCCCAGGGTGGTTGTCAACGATGGAGGCATTTATACATCCGAATCTAGTGGACTTTGAGAAAATATGGACATATAAAGATATTTTAGATACTCATGGAAAATTAAAACCCAAACAAGAATTGGAAAACTTAGGAATTAAGTTATCTTGGTGAGCACATTTACAGATATTAAATAGATATGAAAAAGATGTAAAAATGTATGGATTTTATAAAGATCAAAATGCGTTTGATAAGATTTTGTTGACCTCAGATGAGAAATTGATTAAGAAAATGTATAATGTTTTGTTAATTTTAGATATGGAAAGTGAACAAGCGAAAGAAACAATGACAAGATGGGCAAAAAATTTTGGTTATAACATAGAACTAGAAAAATGGCAAATGTTATGGGAGAGAAACTATAAACTGACAATGTCTACTTCATATAAAGAAAATTTGTATAAAATGTTTTATAGATGGCATCTTCCACCAGTAAGACTAGCAAGAATGTTTAAAAATATGTCAGATAAATGTTGGAAATGTAAACATAATATAGGCTCGTATTATCATATTTGGTGGACATGTGGAAAGGCAAAGGTTTATTGGAAAAATATACACATGTGGTTAGAAAAAATATTGGATGAACAGGTGGACTTTAAACCTGAACTTTTTTTATTAGGCATTATGCCTGAAAAGACTAATAAGCAGAAATTATATCTAATTCTACATATCACCACAGCAGCAAGAATAATTTTTGCACAATATTGGAAAACTGAAGCTTTGCCACAAGAGGAAGAAATAATCAGGAAGATCTTGGAATGTGCAGAAATGGACAGATTAACCATGAGGCTAAAAGACAAAGAAGATACAGACCATTATCAAATTTGGAACTTATTTTATACTTGGTTAGAGAAAAGAAGCAAGGATTAGGAATTGAATATGTATTAGTTTAGCAAATTTCAGACAACTTGTTGATTGGAAAAATTTGCATATATGGGGGGAAAAACTAATATAAAAGATTAAAAAAAAACAAACCTTCGGATATTCTATAGACTTAGAAGCTTGGCAAAAACTATGGGATAGAAACATCAAATTGACTAAAGCAGCTTCATATAAAGAAAATTTATATAAAATGTTTTACAGATGGCACATGACACCAGTAAGGTTAGTGAAAATGTTTAAAAATGTTTCGAATAATTGTTGGAAGTGTAAACAAAAGCTAGGCACTTACTATCACATCTGGTGGATGTGCCCCAGTGCAAAGAAATACTGGTGTAAGATTCATATATGGCTGGAAAAGATAACTAAAATACATATAGAATTTAGGCCAGAATTGTTTCTGCTAGGAATACTAGGATCTAATTATGGGAAAGAGAACAAGTATTTAATATTACATATATTGACAGCTGCGAGAATAGCATTTGCCCAATACTGGAAAAATGAAGATATACCACCTGATGTGATTATAATTAGGAAAATCTTAGAATGTAGTAAAGGGAGTTTTGAGGCTTGGCACACAGCGGCTGCTCAGAAGGAGGTGAGTACCACCTTAAATTTTGTCAGTTTTAAGAAAACACAGGGAGTGAAAGTGTGTGTGTGTGTGTGTGTGTATGTATGTGTGTGCAGAAAGGAAAATCTCTCTCTACCACAGCTGGCTCCTGCTCCCTCTGTGCCTTTCCTAGCCACATCCAGGCCCATTGCTAGTCCCACAGGACCATGACCAATGGGCTCTGGAAAGCAAGGGTGTGTGGACCTGCTAGGAGGGAGAGAGTGTGAGCAAAGAAGTGCCTGATAAAAGGAAAGTGTGAAGTTCACCCCTGGGCAGCCTGCTGAAATCTCTGAGCAGAACCCTAATCAGAAAAGGGGCCCGTACTCTGATTAATCTTGGCAGACAGAGTCCTCCCAGGACATTTGCCTGAAAACCCGGGGCAGCAGACTGCAGGCTGAAATGTACCTTCACCTTGTGGTGCAGAGTAAATCTGTGAATTGCGGAAGACCAAGGAAAAGGAACCTTGGAGTGTTGCCGCAGATGGTGGGAAGAGTAGCCCAAGTATGGGTAGCTCAGAGTCAAGGATCCCACCAAGATCTCCCCCAGGGAGACTGATGGAAGCCTGGAGCCGGGAGAAATTGACTGTCCAGGCAGGGATGAGGAAAAATTGCACACACAAATTATGTGAGAAATGGACTCTGCTCAGAGATGAGGTTAGAAACCAAATTTGGCCAGAAGGTGGTACCCTTAACTATAAAGTTCTGAAAGAACTCAGACCTAGACTAAAACCCTCCCACCTACCATACTGGTATTGTTGGGCGGAACTATCAAAATCATAAGGTTAGAGGTACCAACAATTCTGTCCATACCAATTTCTTTTATTATTTACAAGAATGCATACAGAGAGAGAGAGAGAGAGAGAGAGAGAGAGAGAGAGAGAGAGAGAGAGAGAGAGAGAGAGAGAGAGAGAGAGAGAGAGAGAGAGAGAGAGAGAGAGAGAGAGAGAGAGAGAGAGAGAGAGTAGCTGCTCTGAATTGTGGAAAAAGTATTGTGGATGCAATTTGCTTGTGCCAGTTTCAACATTTCATAGCAAATTGAGATTCCTTAAGGAAAAGTGGAGGAGTACCAATATTTTGGCCTTGCGTGTATACTCAAGCTCTGCAGATAATCAGGTCCTAAATTATTTGGGGCTTTAGAAGTCAACATTATCACCTTAAATTGTACCCAATAGGCAACTGGTAATCAGAATACATCTTTCAGGCATCATTGCTGATTCATGTGTCATGTAGGGATCAGGTGTGGCTTGATGTGAACAAAGAGGTGGAGTTCAGGTTATCTCTCTTAAAACAAAAGCATGTTTGTTCAGCTGAACAAAGGTGGGTTCTCCTGCAAGATTGGAAGAACCCTGAATGCAGTTTAAAGCAAGTATATATAGATTTCTTATTTTTACTTGGTTACATAAGAGGAAGTCAGCACATAGTAAAGATCTAGAAGTTATAAAAATACTTATATATGCCTTTTTTTTGGTTTGGGTCACATCTGACCCATAGGCTTGTGATTTCTTATAGAACTTTCCACAACCCTAAAGGTTTTGGCTAAGGCCTGAACTTTAATTCTGCCATCTCAACATAAGAACCTTTTGAACAATTATCAGAATTATGAAAATCCTGATCAACACATGCACCTTGTTCCAAACAGCCTAGCTGTCACATTTTGTACCAATTGTAGGCAGCTTTGTGTAAAAGCACATTGCAAAAGGTCAAATAATGTCAGGTACAAAGGACCAGGTCCAAATGTGAAGGGTTCAAATTTACTGATTTATTGCTTAGGCCTATGGACAGGAATCTGCTCAACTAATGATTTCAATCTGGGTAAAGCTAGATAAGTTTCAACAGCATTCAAGGGAGGTTGGACCTTGTCTTCTTGTGACTGTGTAGAGACAAAATAACAGAGTTGGAAGGGACATTGGAGGTCTTCTAGTCCAACCCCTTGCTCAGGCAGGAAGCCCTATACCATTTCAGACAAATGGTTGTCCAATCTCTTCTTAAAAACTTCCAATGTTGGAGCATTCACAACTTCTGGAGGCAAGTTTTTCCACTGATTAGTTGTTCTGTCAGGAAATTACTCCTTGGTTCTAGGTTGCTTCTCTCCTTGAATAGTTTCCATCCATTGCTTCTTGTCCTGCCTTCAGGTGCTTTGGAGAATAGGTTGACACCCTCCTCTTTGTGGCAATGCCTTAGGTATTAGAACTCTGCTACCATGTCACCCCTAGTCCTTTTTTTTTAATTAAACTGGACATACCCAATTCCAGCAACCGTTCATTATATGTTTTAGCCTCCAGTCCCCTAATAATCTTTCTTGCTCTTCTCTGTACTCTTTCTGGAGTCTCAACATCTTTTTTACATTGTGGCAACCAAAACTGGATGCAGTATTCCAAGTGTGGCCTTACCAAGACATTATAAAGTGGTATCAACATTTCATGTGATCTTGATTCTATCCTTCTGTTACTGCATTGGCTTTTTTGGCAGCTGCAGCACATTGCTGGCTCATATTTAAGTGGTTTTCCACTAGGACTCCAAGATCCCTCTCACAATTGCTACTATTGAACCAGGTACCCACCTGTACTATACCTGTGCATTTGGGTTTTCTTACCTAAATGTAGAACATTACTTTTTTCACCATTGAATTTCATTTTGTTAGATAGGGCCCGATGTTCAAGTCTGTCAAGATCCTTCTGTATCTTACAGTAAGCCTATCTCCTGGAGTGTTGGCTATTCATGCCAGCTTGGTGTCATCTGCAAATTTGATGAGTTCCCCATCTATCCCCTCATTGAAATCATTGAAAAAGATTTTGAAGAGTACTGGGCCTAAAACAGAGCCTTGTGATACCCTACTGCTTACTTCCCTCCATGTAGATGCAGTTCCATTGAGGACTACACGTTGAGTGCAGTTGGTCAGCCAGTTATGAATCTATCTGGTGGTGGTGCTGTCTAACCCACATTTTTCTAATCAAGTAGTAGGTTGTGGTCTACTTTATCAAATGCCTTACTGAAGTCCAAGTAAATTATATCCACAGCATTTCACTGGTCCACTAATTTTGTCACTTTGTCAAAGAATGCAATAAGGTTTGTCTGGCATGATCTGTTTTTGACAAACCCATGTCGGCTCTAAACTGATTCTTCATTTGAGTTCTCCCCCTGTCCCTGCCAGTCTATCTCCTACAAATAGGTTGTAACGAAAGTGTGGATAACTGACATTAAGTCTGACCAACCTAGGAAGAGTTGCAGTTAAAGCACTTGCCATAGTTGTGCAAATGGGCTTCTTGTCATAGCCACTACTGCAAATCCAGTGCCAACTGGATATCAAGGAAGATGTTAATGTTTTAATGAGGTTGCACAGTGCTGCAGAGAGCTTCTGCAAGCTGCAGAAAGCATCTGCAATGCTGTGCAAACAGTGTTAAGGCAGCAAAATGGAGTGGTTTGTCATGGGGTCAAAATGGCAGTTGCAAAACAAACCACACAGTTTTGCTGCCTTAACGAGGTTGTTTAGTGCTGTAGCAAGCTTCTGAAAGCTGCAGAAAAATTCAGCACTGTGCAAACTGCATTGAGGCAGCAAAATGGAACAGTTTGTCACTGGGCCACAGTGACCAGTGCCAAACCAATTCCTAGCCCAGTGCAAACTATTCATCAGCACCCAACCAGGGGAGTTTCTGACAAACAGATTGAGAGTCTCCTTCATCCTCAGTCTTTTAACTAACAACTCCGCTGCCAGATGGGCACTTCCACTCATCAAAAGCAATGACCCCATCCTGGATAATTTCCCAAACTTCCTCACCAGATTTAGAGAGCAGACTCAACAGGACCATCACCAAGCAACTGATCCATCAAGGTATTCCCCGCAGTCTACAAGACCTCTACCTAGCCTGTATAACAGCTGAATCTCGACTCACAGTGTTAACCTTGCAATGGACCTGGCCGAAGCCATTTTCCTTGTTTCCAGCTGCCACAAGATGGGAGGGGGGGAATGGGACGTTTTCTATTAGACTAAACATTTTTCTATACTGTGGGAACCAAGGTCATTTCTGTTTCCCTTAGCTGGGGAGGATATTTTTAGTATTAGAAAGGCTACCTGGATGTGTTATTGGGGAACGTAGTTGATTATATAGCCAGTGGGGTGGGTCTGTAACTTTGTATTACTGTTGCTTTTGGGAGGGGATTTTAGTCTTGGTTTCACTTGTGACCATGCCGATACTTTGTATCCAATAAACATGTTCTCAGAGGAAACCTCAAGCCTCGGAGTTCTGTTTTATTTGGCCTCATCTATTGGAACCATGACACACAGAACTTTGAAACTTTTCAGCAGTCCCAGCCAGCTGCTTCCACAGCTGCCTCCTCCTGTCACTACCCCAAGCCTCCCCGCTTCCTTGGACTTGGACATTGAAGAGCCAATGCAGATTAGAGTAGCCAGACAAGCTTCTGGTGCAAGAGAACGACAACAATGCAGAGAGCTCACCCTTTGTTTCTACTGCAGAGAACCTGGTCACATGGTCAAGAATTGCCCTATTAAACCTCACAGAAGAGGCAACAGACAGCCCAGCAATGTCTCCACTACTCACCGCCTGCACAACAAGCCTCAAGGCCAGGGAAATGACAAATGTCCCCCTTCAGGAGCTCAAGGGGGGGCACCCAACCACTGAATGGGGCTCAATTACTTCCACGGCCAGGTATGTTAATAAAATTTGATTCTATACTGACACTTCCCAGTGGTTAGGAAGCAACCATCCCTGTTTTCATAGATTCTGGGGCAACTGCCAACTTCGTAAGCCTAGCCAAAGTCCAGAAACCTAAGATCCCCGCTGTTCCTCTGAAGTCTCCATTGCCAGTGATACCTATTGATGGCCAAATTTTAAAAGCAGGACCCATTACTCATGCCACAGTGCCTTTGCAACTGACAATAAATCAGCATTGTGAAAAGTTAACCCTTTTCGTAGCTGACCACATTGATCTTCCACTCGTGCTGGGAAACACTTGGATACAACACCAGGACCCCACTATTAAGTGGAAAAACTTGTCTATTGCCTTTGATAGTCCTCAATGTCTTTGTCACTGTGATCGGCCCTTTGAAACCCCCCTACTAGCCCCCCTGAAGGTTAACAGAAAGATTCCCAATCTCCCAAGTAAGTATGCAGACTTTGCTGATGTTTTGGGGGAGGAAGAAGCCTCAGTCCTCCCCCCCCCGCACAGAGACTGTGATTGTGCTATAAATCTGGTACCTGTTGCCAAGGTTCCTGCCAAGCAACAATACCAAATGTCTACCAAAGAATTTGAAACTCTGAAACAATATTTGTACTCTAATGTGCAAAAGGGATTCATATGACCCTCCCAGTCTCTTTCCTCAGCTTCGTACCCAAGAAGGAAGATCCCAGCAGGCCTGATGATAGTGGGGACCCTCCTACTGAGAGTGGTCCATAATGACAAAGCTTTAAACTCACTGACAGTAAGGGACCATTATCCACTGCCATTAATTCCAGACCTCTTACAGTAGAAAGGACACATTTTTATGAAACTGGACTGCCACAATGCTTACAACCTCATTAGGATCAAAGAGGGCCATGAATACTTAACAGTCTTTGACACCAGATATGGCAAACCACATGCACAAAGTTCTCCATAGACAAAGAGATAACCATCTCTTTGCCAAACCAGAAAAATGTGCTTTTGACCTGCAACAACTAGACTTCTTGAGGTACCGCATTTCCACAAAAGGCATCCAGATGGACCCCCAGAAGGTCCAAGCTGTCCTAGACTGGCATGCCCCTTGCACAGCCAAAGATGGTTATACTTTGTTTTGCTCATAAAGCCAAGCCCCTGACCCAACTGACAAAGAAGTTAAATTTGCTTGGACATCTACACACCAAACAGCATTCAAAAATTTAAAGTAGCTTTTTGCCCTCCAACCCCTCCTTCAGCACTCAGACACCACAAAGAGATTTATGGTTCAAACAGATGCTTCAGATGTTGCCATTGTAGTTGTTCTTTTACAATAGGTGCAGGGAGAAAACAGCCTTCTGCCATGTGCCTTATACATTTAAGTGCTTGGAGAGCAGCGTGGTGACTGGGCAGTCAATAGTTCAATAACAAAGTCTCTAGTACATATCTCAGGTTGCATTATCAAAAATTCCTTCTCTATTTCCCTTAACATTCAATATATCATACTTAAATTAGTAAGTTTCTAACCATGACAAACTCAATTAAAACATTTATCAATATATTTGTTGCTTATACATATCCATATCCTGTTTTTAAATTTAGCTAATTTTTCATTTTTAATTACAATATTCCAATGTGCCTTTAACATCCATAGTATTTAAATTCCTGGCAACCCAAATTTCCTTTATTTCACTGCGCAAAAGTTATAATATCTAAAATACACATATTACTTACTTAAATATATTCTTATTCTATTTCATATAGATTTTCTATTTCTCATCCTAATACATCACTACTTACAAATAGAATAACCTTTATTGTCTCAAATCCATCAACTATATTTTCTGGGCTAAAGAATAGTTCAAGACTGATTCCTAATAATTATTTTCAATTTCTCTTATAAATCTAAATCCTAAGTATTAAGCCAGTTAATCCCTTATTTTTTATCATTTTCCAGAATATTTAAATCTAATAATCATATTTCCCTTCATCACAAAATCTCCCTTTAGCCCATTATTTGAGACTTTAAAATTCTCTCTAATAAATCAGAAGACCCCATTTTTTTAACCTAACTCTAGCTTTCTTTTTGTGCCAACCAGGCTTCCATGCCAGTGCCTTTAAATCATCAGATAGATCTCCCTTCATTCTTGCATGTATTGCTTGAATCAAAGGAGACCATCTAGTCATCAATTTTCCAGAGGAGCTGGCCCATTTATAATCATTAAATTGTTGTCCTGGTGGATCAGCTCTCCATATTTGCTCTAGTATCTTTATCTTCAATTTGGTCTGGTCTTCTTCTTCCTCAGGTTTCTTCTGGTTTAAGTAAAAGGTCATGTCCAGTTTTGTAGTTGTTGTTTGGTTATCTAAGTTTTCAATATGCTGTTCTTGTTGATCTTTAACACCCTCTATCTTGATATTACTTTCTTCTGCTTCTGTTACTTTTTGGATTGTAGGTTCTTTGGTTGCAGTCTGGGTTTGGTTGTGAGCATTTTCAATATATTGTAGCTGCTGTTCTTCAAGGTCCTCTGTCTTGGTATTAATTTCTTCCACTTCAATTGTTTTCTGAGTTGTAAATTCTTTAGTTGGAGTCTGGGTTTTAATTTGTAGATTCAAGCTGGTGCCTTTGTCTTTCAGTCTGGATTTAATTATTTCAGTAGCTTCAAGAATTTTTTTAAAATATAAGTTTATAGTTAATCGAAGTTTGTTGCTGGTCCTCCTCCATTTCTGAAATGGTTATAGGTAGTCCTTTAGTGGAGGCTATTTTTAATCAAGAGTCAGTAAATATTCACCTCCACAGTTCTTAAAAGCCAATTTCACCTCCCAGCTGTTCTTTCAGCCTTTTATCTTTTTTTTTTTTTAGATAGTACCAAGGACAGGTCTAGGCTGTAAACAGGTCTCTTTGTCAAGAATGTTTAGTTGCTGTACCAAATTTCACCACAAGATGTCCCCGGTAGCATTTAGCATCCTCTTCAGAACCCGGAATGAGTTTTTATCCAATGTAGATTCTTTTTCCTCTTTTTCACAAGTAGGTAAAATAACAGGTCCCCATGAAAGTAGGATTTTTTTGGGTCCCCAGATATCAAGGTAATATAAATCCAGTTACTTAATTGTTTTTTTTTCAGGGCTTTATTTTTCCTAAGTAGTCAGACGCCACCATTTTAGAGGGTGGGAAGAAAACGTTCCCTTCCCTCTTTCTTCGCAGGGGGAAGGCGTTTCAGAAGGCTTTTAACAGGAAAATATTTGGGATACAAATAAGGTCTCACCCAGTTCCTCCGCGGTGCTTTTGAAGTGCTTGGTTGTAATTTTGGCCTCGGCAGGTAGCGGCTTAATGATGGGCCATATGAATGGCCGATCTTTTCCCCATCGGTCTGAAGAGCTGCCCCGGATCAAACGGAAGGGCTGCCACCCTTCTGTGTTCAATCAGGAGGTCCTCTTCACACTCGTCGCCCCTCCAAGGCAACTTTCAACCCTTTTCAGGGTCCCCCGGTGGGAGAAAACTGGATGGCGGAGGGAGCAATTGCCCCGCACATCCGCCAGCTCCACAATCATGAACCAGAAGCCATGACATTTTCAATAAAGAACTCCTTGCCGTTAAATCAGCATTCCAACACTGGAGACACTTCATAGAATGTGTGTAGTTTCCTATAGAGGTCAACACAGACCACAAGAAACTACACACACTGCAACATACCAAACCACTTTTACTCAGGCAAATCAGATGGAACCAGTTCTCATATTTTGATTTTTACATTAACTACGTCCCAGGCTCCAAGAACATAATGGCAGATGTGCTTTCTCACAAACCAGAATATTCTATAGTTCAACATACTCCAGGTCCAACAACAATTCTACAACCTTCAAATCTCCAGCTTCAACCACCACCAACAGCCACTGAGGGGTTGGGAGCTACCCAACTGCATCAGGACTTGATTGGCCAGATAAAACTGCAGCAATTACTAGATCACTAAGAATACACTAAGTCAGAAACTTGTCCACCCCAAGGATAAAACACCCAGACACAAACTGAGCAATGTGGTATATGCAGTACAATGCAGTGAGCCATGTGCAGATCTGTACATTGGGGAAACAAAACAACCACTTCATAAACACATGGCACAACATAGGAGAACAAACCCATTAGGACAAGATTCAGCACTCCATCTGCATTTAAAAGACAAAGGCCACTCTTTTGAAGATAGCAAAGTCCAAATTTTGGACAGTGAGGACTGCTGGATTGAAAGAGGGGGAAGCGAAACGTCTTCAAAGAAAAACAAAGTCCAGTTGCCTCATGAAAAAAGCACCTTTGGGACTACCCTGCAAGGAATTGCCCAATGCCAAAGACATAGCTCAACTTTTTCTAGACAACATCTTTTGCTACCACAGCATGGTCTCAGCACTTTTTTCAGACAACCTACATTTTGGAAAGCAATTTTCCAGCTACTAAATGTGAAGGTGAACCTCTCCTGAGGTCATCATCCTGTCACAAATGGAGAAGTTGAAAAGATGAACCAGCTCCTCCAACAGTATTTGAGGTGCTACTGTACCTACAGCCAAGACAACTGGCCATCGTTACTGCCACTTGTAGAATTTTCCTACAATTCACTGCACTCATTGACTTCAATGACACCATTTCAATTCATGTATGGCACACACCCTAAAGTGTTGCCAGACCACCCTGCACTGGACTCCACCATCCCAGGGGTGGTTGACTTCTTACAGGAGCAACTTGCTGCCCAAGACCTTTTGAAACAGCAGCTTGAGCAAGCAAAACAGGCTTACAAGAAAGTGGCAGATGTCCATTGGTGGGAAGGTCCAGTCATAGCAGGAGACAAGGTTTGGCTCTCTACCAAGTTATTAGAAACTTCAAGACCTTCCAAGAAGCTAGATGCTAAATTTGTGGGAACATTCAAAGTTCTCTGACAAATCAACCCTGTATCCTTCCACCTTCAATTACCCCCATCACTGAAGGTGCATCCAGCATTTCACCGAGCATTACTCTCCAAAGATGCTCCCCCAAAGGCAATACGATTCTAGTGCCCACCTCCACCACCAGTCATAGTGGATAGAGAACCAGAATACAAGGTGGAAGAAATCCTAAAATCTAGGAAAAGAGGCAAAGAAATTCCAGTATTTGATTCATTGGAAAGGCTACCCTATTACAGATCGCACCTGGGAATGTTATGTTCATACCCCTGATTTAGTTTGTGAGTTTCACCAGCACTTCCCTGACAAGCCACGGCTAACCAAGCTCCAGCCCCCCACCCAGTTTCACCTGAGGAATTTGTCAAGGAAGAGGTTAACCAGCCCATCTAGATTGCTCCAGTGGGAGGCAGGAAACTTGCCTACGATGGGCCTTCCACATATGGCCTTCAAGTCCTGGGAAGGGGAGGGGAGGCAACTGCTAATTATGTTTTTCTGTTGCAGCAACCACCACCTTCTTCACCTTTTCACCACCATGAGAACTTGGACTTCAAAGACACAATGCAGGAAGGGGAAAGCAGCGTAGAAAAACCCATGGAAGAGCAGGGGGGCCAGGGTAGAGGGGTTGGTGATGTAGGAGATGACCAGGCTGAGCCCGAGGGAGGGGTCAAATGCATCATCAGTCTCTAGTCCCTTTGTGCCTACAAGAGGTCTAAGTCCAGCCCACCTTGAATTCCATTGAGTCTTATCTACTGCCTATAGGGAAGAAAATGATTAAATTCTGCTTTTGTGTCTTGCTGAATAGTGTTCCCTTCTCCACAATGTTTTGAATGGTAGTCAGGATTAATTTGTGTGCCTTAGCTCAGGGCTTTTCAACCTTTTCACCGATTGTACCACTTTTAGAATATGGCAATATTCGAGTACCACGAGTCGCCTAGCAAGGTGTCAAAAACTTGACCAAAAAAAAAGAAAAAAGTGATAAAGTACAGGTAGTCCTTGACTTACAACAGTTCACTTAGTGACCGTTCAAAGATACAACAGCATTGAAAAAGTGACTTATGACCATTTTCACACTTATGACCGTTGCAGCATCCCCAGAGTCATGTGATTTACATTTGGTTGCTTGGCAACCGATTCATATTTATGATGGTCACATTGTCCCAGGGTCATATGATCCCCTTTTGGAACCTTCTGACAAGCAAAGTCAATGGGGAAACCAGATTCACTTAACAACCATGTTACTAATTTAACAACTGCAGTGATTCACTTAACAAATGTGGCAAGAAAAGTCATAAAATGAAGCAAAACTCATTAAACAAATTTCTCACCCCTCCTTTTATATCCTTTCTACTCTCCCCCTTTTATATCCTCTCTTTTCTCCCTCCTTCTTTTGTATCTTCTCTTCTCTCCTCCCTTCTTTCATATCCTCTTCTCTTCCCCTTTATATCCTCTTCTCTCCCCCTTTATATCATCTCTTCTCTCCCCCTTTTATATCCTCTCTTCTCTCCCCCCTCCTTTTATATCCTCTCTTCTCTCCTTCCTTGTTTCATATCCTCTTCTCTTCCCCTTTATATCCTCTTCTCTCCTTCCCTTTTATAGCCTCTCTTCTCTCCCTCTCCTTATTTATATCCTCTCTTCTCCCTTCTTTTATATCCTCTCTTCTACCCCCTTTTATATCCTCTCTTCTCTCCCCCATTTATATCCTCTCTTCTCTCCCCACTTTTATATCCTCTCTTCTCTCCCTCCCTTTTATATCTTCTCTTCTCTCCCCCCCCCTTGTCATGGTTCCGACATATGAAACTCTTCAAAAGAACTTTAGGCATTGTTTACCTTAAACAATCTTTTATTCGAGAAACAAAGTATTGGCACTACATAATTAAAGCCAAAAACTGAATTCCCCTCCCCTAGGCACAAAGTAGCAAAGCACAATTCCCTCCTCCAATTAACAGTCATAAATCACATTCCCCAATTAGCTTGAAGTGCGGGCTTTCTCCCCAGATCTCCAGCCCGCCAAATCTTTATCAACTCTGGGTGCAATAACCTTGGATTCCCATGGCTGAGCTATTATTGTTATGACTAACTGGACTCTCATCCACATCCCCCCTCCCAGCATCAATGAACTCTAAAAGCAATAGAGAAAAGATGGCTACATTTCCATTTGTTGTCAAAGCAAGAACATCTGATGTTAGCAGTGTTGACATCTGGCCCCCCCCTTACAAAAAAGACAAATCCTGTAATGTAAACAAAAGTATAGGTTAGGGGTTGCCTATTGGTTTCTTAGGGTTTTTCCTATAGAACCTATTAATGAGTCTGGTTTTACATCACTAGATTTCACCCAGGTGGCCTCAGACAATGGATATCCCTTCCATTGCACTAAGTACTGCAATTTCCCCTTAAAAATTCTAGCATCAAGAATACGCTTTACTTCATAGTGAGTCTGTCCTGCCACCACAAGGGGTCCGGGTGCCTTCTTAGGGGGAGGTCTTAAGGTGGAACCCCGAAAAGGTTTCAACAGGCTGCAATGGAAAACAGGGCGAACTTTTCCTAAGAGCCTAGGAAGTTTTAATTCCATTGTGACCAGATTAATGATCTTTAGAATGGGGAAGGGTCCTAAGTACTTTGGTCCTATTTATTTTTATTTATGTATTTATTTACTTAAACTTATATGCCGCCCTTCTCCTAGGACCCAGGGCGGCTTACAAAAACAATACAATAAAATTATACAATAAAATTAATTACTTTCATACAACATACAAGCACAGTCAACTCACAGTCGCTGATGGAGGGACATTCCTAGGCCCAGGGGCAGAGCACAGCTCATACGCCCCAAGCCTATCGGCATAAATGCATCTTCAACAATTTCCGGAAAGCTAGGAGGGAGGAAACAGTACAAACCTCTGAGGGAAGCTGGTTCCAGAGGGCTGGGGCAGCAACGGAGAAGGCCCTAGCCCTAGGCCCCGCCAGACGACATTGCCTAACAGACGGGACCTGTAGGAGGCCAACCCTATGTGCCCTAACCGGTCGCTGGGATTCATGAGGCAGAAGACGGTCCCGCAAGTATCCTGGTCCATTGCCATAAAGGGCTTTATAGGTCATAACCAACACTTTGAATTGTGTTCGGAGACCAATTGGTAGCCAGTGCAGCTCACGGAGAGCTGGAGTGATATGAGCATGTCTTGGGAGACCCAAGATGGCTCGCGCGGCTGCATTCTGGACTACTTGCAGTCTCCGGACATTCTTCAAAGGTTGCCCCATGTAGAGAGCATTACAGTAGTCGAATCTCGAGATGACAAGGGCATGGGTGACTGTGAGAAGTGACTCCCGGTCCAAACAGGGCCGCAACTGGCGCACCAGGCAAACCTGGGTGAATGCCCCCCTTGCCACAGCTGAAAAATGATGTTCTAGACTTAGCTGTGGATCGAGGAGGACACCCAAGTTGCGAACCCTCTCCAAGGGGGACAAAACTTCTCCCCCCAGGGTAATGGACGGAAAGTTGGAATTGTCCTTGGGAGGCAGAGCCCATAGCCACTCCGTCTTGTCGGGATTGAGTCTGAGCCTGTTGGCACCCATCCAGACCTCAACAGCCTCCAGGCACCGGTTCATCACTTCCACTGCTTCGCTGTAATGATGCGGGGTAGAGATATAAAGCTGAGTATCATCAGCATATTGATGATAACTCACCCCGTGTCGACGGATGATCTCACCCAATGGCTTCATGTAGATGTTAAAAAGCAGAGGTGAGAGAACAGACCCCTGACGGACTCCACATGGAAGAGGCCTCGGAGCCGATCTCTGACCTCCTGCAAACACCGACTGCGACCGGCCAGAGAGGTAGGAGGTGAACCACCGTAAAACGGTGCCCTGCACTCCAAGTCCCTCCAACCGGCGCAGAAGGATACCATGGTCGATGGTATCGAATGCCGCTGAGAGGTCAAGAACCACCAGGATAGTGGAGTAGCCTCTATCCCGGGCGCGCCAGAGATCATCGGTCAGCGCGACCAAAGCAGTTTCCGTGCTGTAACTGGACCTGAACCCAGACTGCTGAGGGCCCAGATAATCAGATTCATTCAAGGACCATTGGAGTTGGAGTGCCACCACCTTCTCAACAACCTTCCCTAAAAAGGGAAGGTTGGAGACTGGACGATAATTATTTAAAACTGCCGGGTCCAGGGAAGGCTTCTTGAGGAGGGGGCGCACAAGTGCCTCCTTTATGGGAGCCGGAAAGGACCCCTCCCTCAATGAAGCGTTAGCAACAGCCTGGACCCAGCTCCGTGTCACCTCCCTGCTAGCCGAAACCAGCCAGGAGGGGCACGGGTCCAGTAAACAGGTGGCAGAACTCACAGCTCCAATGGCCTTGTCCACCTCATCAGGAGTTACCAGGTCAAACTCATCCCATTCAACAGGACTAAGACGGGCCTCTGTCATCTCGACTGACTCATTGTCAGCCGACACTGCATTCCAATTGGAGTCCAAGTCAGCCCGGATATGAGCGACCTTGTCTGCGAAAAAGATGTTAAATTCTTCAGCATTGCCCTGCAAAGGTTCCTCCCTCCTCCCCGTATCAAGGAGAGAGCGAGTCACCCTAAACAGGGCAGCCGGACGAGATTCCGCAGATGCGATCAATGCGGAAAGATACTGAGATCTTGCTGTAGTGATCGCTTACAAATAGGTCTTAATATAAGCTCTCAATTTGGTTTGATCAGATTCGGATCTGCTTTCCCTCCATTGCTTCTCTAAACGTCTCTTCTGGCGCTTCATCCCCCTGAGTTCCTCAGTAAACCAAGGAGATCTCCTGGGTCTGCTACCACAGAGAGGTCGCAACGGTGCAATCCGGTCTAGAGCCCCCGTAGTGGCCGTATTCCAGGCCATCACTAGGGACTCCGCCGAACTGATTACGAGCGAATCCGGCAATTCTCCAAGCGCCCTTTGAAAGCCAATAGGGTCCATCAGGCGTCTGGGGCGGAACTATTTAATCGGTTCCGGCTCCCTGCGAGAGAGGATTGGTGTTGTAAACTCAAGCCGCAGCAGAAAGTGATCTGTCCATGACATAGGCAACACTTCTAAGCCCCTTAGCTTCAGATCATACCTCAGCTGTTCCAAGAGGAAAACCAGGTCAGGTGTGTGTCCCCCCTCATGGGTTGGGCCCTCGATTACTTGTGTCAGGTCCATGGTTGCCATGGAGGCCATGAACTTCTGCGCCAACCCAGAGGACTCACCGAGTGACGGCACGTTGAAGTCCCCCAAGACAATAAGTCTGGGGAACTCAACCGCCAACCCGGCTACCTCCTCGAGTAGTGTGGGCAGGGCTGTAGAAACGCAGCTGGGAGGCAGGTACGTAAGCAACAGGCCCACCTGTACACCTAGGTCCAACCTCATAAGGAGGGACTCACAACCTGATATCTCAGTAGCAGCGAGTCTGCGCAGCCTGAGTGACTCCTTAGCTATAATCGCCACTCCTCCCCCCCTTCCCTGGGGTCCTAACTTCTTACTAGGTAACTTAAGCCGTAAATATTTAGTTGACAGATAAACCTTTTCCCCAACTTGGAATGTTCTTTGAGGAGCCCTTTTTTATCTGCCTGTTTTTTGTATGTCTCAGAAGCCTTTTTCAAAGCAGTTTTTGTGGTTTTCCAAACTTCCTCCCAACCCCTCACCCATTGATCAAGAGTCTGTCAATACGGCTTCCGGTTCTGGTTTTCGACACTGGCAGATATGCAGAGAGATCCCTCTCCCCGCCATCCGGTTTTTCTCCTTCGGAGGACCCTGGAAAGGGTCAAACATCACCCTGGAGGGGCGACCACCATTGGGGGGGATTCTTGCTGGATCGCGGAGGGGCGGTAGTCTCTCCATTTGACCTGCAGTAACTCCTCAGGACCGAAGAGGAAAAGAGCAGCCATTAACATGGATGCTCACTTAATCAAACCAGCCCAAAGCCCAAAGCGCCAACTAAGCATGAAGAAGCAACTGGAGGAGTTGGGTGAGACCTTATTTTTCCTTTTCTCTTTCCCAACTACTTTCCTGTAAAAAATTTTGAAATACCCTTTTCCCCCAGCTGAATTCTGTGGCTTTTGCTCACTCTGGAAATATAAAGCCAAGAAACACACACACACAAAAAAGGAACAACAAGATTAAAAGACCACTTACCTGGACTTGTAATATCTGGATACCTGGGCTCCCTAAAAGCTCTGTATCTTGACAAAAACTTACTGCTTTACTTTTTTGTTAACTTGGGGGAGAAAAAAGGGAATGTTCTTTGTTTCCTCTCTTGAACTGGAAAAAAATCCTATTTTGTATGTCACTGGGGACATCTAGTGGTGAAATTTGGTACAACAAGTGGAATAATTTTTTTCTGACTGGGAGATCTCTGAGACTAAAATTTGTCCTTGACAGCAACCAAAAGATAAGAACTTGAAACAGCCAGGTGGTGAAAATATTTCTTTATAGTGGAGGTGGATAGTTATTGACTCTTATTAAAAATAGCCTCCACTAAAGGACTGCAAACATTACAGAAATGGAGGAATACCACCCACAGCCTAATGTCAAACTTATACTTGAAAAACTTTTAGAGGCTACTGAGCTAATGAATTCTAGAATGAAAGACTTACGTGCCACTTTAAAGCCACAAAACACAGCTTTAACTCCATTAGAGAAGTCCACACTTCAAAAAGCAACAGAAGAAGGAACTAATAACAAAGTGGATTGTAAAGAATGCCAGGAACAAACTACTCAGAACTTTAACACCCAAATTTTGACCTCACATAAACACTTTACAACTACAACAGCAACAGAAACTGAACAAAGCAATGCTAAGATGGAACTTGCAGAGGATTTACGACAATACACTGAGATTCTAGATAATCTAGATGATCCAAAAACAAATACAACATCGAACATGAATTTTCATCTGCTTCAGTTGAAACCAGAAGAAGAAGACCAGCCTAAACGTATGATAAATACATTAACTCAGATATGGAGATTTAAACCATTTGGCCAACAATTCAACGACTGTGAAGGGACTGGCTTCCTTGATAGGCTGATGATTGGATGGTCTCCCCTGTTTCAAATGATATATCCAGGAAGGAAGGGAGAGCCACTTGAGGATCTAAAAGCTTTTTTTATGGAAGCCGGCTTGTCATAAAAGGAAGGCCAGAGTTAGACTTAAAAAAATGGTTTTCTTTGTGTGATACCTAAGGGAAAAGCTTTAAACTTTATGTAATCAGCCAAGGAGATTTTAAAAGATATTATTGGATTTAATAGTTAGGATCTATATCTATAAGGGAAATAAATTAGTTACTTAAATAATTGTTTTGAATTATAAATAGAAGATGGATTTAGAGGATAAAGGTTATTTTATGAGTAAGAGATGATATTAAAATAAGAATTAGAATATGATGGTGAAATAAATTAAGAATTTACTGGAATAAATAATAAGTGTATTTTAGATATGATATTATTTTGTATGAATTAAGGGAACTGTGGGCTATCCAAAATTTAAACATTATTGGACAGTAAGCCAACTGGAATATTCTAATTGAAACCAGACAAAAGTTAAAAATAGGATTTGGAGATATATAATCTAAAAGTTGTTTATAAATGTTTTAAATGATTGAGTTATAACTAGCAACCTACTAATTTGAATTTGGTATAATGACTAAGGGAAACAGAGAGGAAATTTTTGATGATGTAAACTGATATATGTATGGATATGCGTGTTACTGGACTATGTATTACCCAACCACCATGTTGCTTCCTTAAATACCTGAAGGTTTGTAAAAATAGAAAATTAATAAAACTTGTTTTTTTAAAAAAATAAAATAATAAAAAAGAGTCTATCAATACGTCCTTCTCGGTGTGCAGGAAAGGAGCAGTAGTCAGGTACAAGTGTCAGACGGTTTATTCCGTACAGGAGAAAAGTCAGTGCTGAGAGTGAACTGACAAGTGCAGGGCTAAGCCACCAGTCCCCCACAGGCCATGGGTCCCACTCCTTGGGTCTCACCAATGGCTGGGCATCCACTGGCTCTACAGCAGGTGTTGGTGCTGCAGCTCTGGCTGGCTCTCCCTCCTCTGCCGCCAGGGCAGCCCCTTGTGTTCCCTCTGCCATTCCCTAAACAGCACAACAGGAATTGGAAAAGATGAACAAGAAAGGGGAGTGCTGACTTACTGTCAATATGTCCTTCTTGGTGCGCAGGAAAGGAGCAGTAGTCAGGTACGAGTGTCAGAAGGTTTATTCCATACAGGAGAATAGTCAGCACTGGGAGTGAACTGCTTCCAGCACTTTACATAGCCTCTCTGCTTCATAGCCCCACCCCCAGTCTGCAAGCCAGCATCCGGCATGAAGATCACATAAGTGGCCATTTGGGTCCTCGCTTCCTTCCCTCGCCACAGGCATGCAGCAGATTCCTTCCCGGAGCAGACCCCAGGTAGGGTTTCAGCATCCTTTTCTGGCACCCCCCTAGCCACCAGGTTCCAGGTGTGACATTAGTTGAGCCAGGGGGGTCTTCCCCCCCTTGCTGAGGCATTGCCACCCCTTCCCTCGCTCCGCTGCCTCCCGCGGCTCCGAGCCTCCCATCTTCGCTCCTTGCTACAGTCCGTGGGATTCTCCTCCCCACAGCTGCCATGGGGATTCCCCTCCCCATCGAGCTCTGGCACCCAACAGCTGACAGCGTCCCGGCCCCAGCCCCGACTTTGGCTGACGGGGTCCAGACCGCCAACAGTCCTGCCGGTGGCTCTGGCCAGCGAAGAGGTTGGTCAGGAGGTGGCGGTATTGCCGGGCTCCTGCGCCCAATGGCTGGTGGCCTCCTCGCCCTGGCTCCGGCCCCGGCTGAGGGAATCCAGGCCATGGAGAGTCCTGGCGGTGGCCCCGGATGGCGAGGAGGTCAGGAGGGAGGCAGCGGTCCATTGCTGGGTTCCCCCCTCCTTTGTGTGTCGGGCCCATGGGGCTCAACAGGTGGCTCCCTCTACCAGGGCTCCACCTGGAAGGTAAGAAGCCTTGTATGAGTGGTCATCCGCCCCAGTGGATGGTTCGGCCAACCCCCCACCCAGCTTACCAGGGTACCGGCAATGGAATGCTCGTACCAAGTGGGGGGCATGGACATCTGCCTCCCTCACCCACGATGCCTCTGTAATGGGATACCCCTTCCACCGGACCAGGTATTGCAGGTTTCCCCATTGGATCTGGGCATCTACGACCTCCTGAATTTCATAATGGTCATTCGAGACAGGCCCTGGTTCCCTTCCCCCAGGCCTACAGGAGGGCTCCTCGACTGGTTTCAGCAGACTGCTATGAAAAACCAGGTGTATTTTTCCCAGAAACCTGGGTAGTTGTAATCATACGGCCACCGGGTTAATGACCTGTATGACCCGGAAGGGCCCTAGGAACTTTGGCGCCAGTTTCCTACAAGGTACCTGCAGCTGCAGGTACTTCGTAGAAAGGTATACCAGGTTGCCCACCTGGAAGGGCTTCTGGGGCCTCTTTTTTCTATAGGCCTGCACCTTTGTGGTTTCCCAGGCTTTCACCAGGGCCTCTTTAACTGCACTCCACACACACCCCACGTGCGTCATCAACTCCCTGGGTTGGCAGGGCAAGGGATCCCCTTGGTTGTACTCAGGTATGGGGACAAAGTCTCTGCCATGCAAACCCGGTGCTGCTATGCACCTCATTATTATATGCCACCTCAGTGAATGCGAACAGGTCCACCCAGTCCATTTGCTGGTAGGACACATAGCTTGCAGGTAGAGCTCCACCATGGCATTTGTCCGTTCTGCTGCCCTGTTGATGCTGGGATGGTACGCCGAGCTGAGACCCTGGGACGACCCGAAGAACTGGATGAACTTGCGCCAGAAGCAAGCCGTTAACTGCACCCCCCGGTCCAAGATGATCCGTCGGGGTACATCATGCAGGCGGTATACGTGTGTAATGAACAGCCTGGCCAGCCTCTGAGTAGACGGCAACCCTTTACACAGAACAAAGTGTGCCTGCTTGGAGAAGAGGCCTATAATGGTCCAAATGACGGTGTAGCCACGGCTCTCCGGCAACCCGACGATGAAGTCCATTGCAATGTCCTCCCAGGGCCTGCTTGGGTCTGCCACCAGTTGCAACAATCCCAAGGCCTTCCCTGTACAGGGCTTTGCGGTGGCACAGATGTGGCAACCCCAGACGTAGGCCTCCATGTCCGCTTTCACCTGTGGCCACCAGAATTGATGCCTTGCCAAATGTAGGGTCTTCAGGAACCCGAAGCGACCCGCTTGTTTTGTGTTGTGGCAGCGTTGGAGCACCCCCTGCCTCAGCGCTTGCGGGATGTAGAGCTTATCACCACGCCAAGCCAGACCATCCAATTTCACCAGCAGGTCTGGATGGGCCCATAACCAGGGTTCATCCTGGAGTGCTGTCTGCAGCCCTTGCACCTCTGCTTGGAGAAGAGGTCTATAATGGTCCAAATGACGGTCTAGCCATGGCGCTCCAGCAACTCAACGATGAAGTCCATTGCAATGTCCTCCCAGGGCCTGGTTGGGTCCACCACTGGTTGCAACAATCCCAAGGGCTTCCCTGTATGGGGCTTTGCGGTGGCACAGATGTGGCAACCCCGGACATAGGCCTCTATGTCTGCTTTCATCCGTGGCCACCAGAATTGATGCCAATTTTTATAGGCGATGAAGCCACGCCCTGGTCAGCCGTTGGCATGGACTATGGCATGTCAGAAATCCTTTGAGACTCTGAAGGCTTTGTTCATGAGGGAGCCGGTTCTGCCCCACCGAGACCCTGACATACCATTTGTGGTGCAGGCTGACGCCACTAATGTTGCAGTAGGGGCAGTCTTACTCCAGAGGAACAGTCAGGGGTCCCTGCAACCCTGTGCCTATAAGTCACGGAAGCTAACAGAGACCGAACGGGCATGGGCCATCTGGGAGAAGGAGGCGTTTGCTGTGCGGTGGGTGCTCTCAATGTGGCGGCACCTCTTGCAGGGGGCAAAGGAACCGTTTGAGGTCTGGAAAGACCATAAGAACCTGGAAGTACTGCAGACCCCAAGACGCCTGTCCCCATAACACATCCGGTGGGCACAATATTTCCGGCTGTTCCACTTCCAGCTAAAGTACATACTGATGCAGACCCGTGTCCAGTTCAACCACCCCCCGGAACCACTCCTGGAGCCGGTTCGGAACACCCCTGAAGACGCATGCCTGGTGCAGATCCCGGTCCAGGCCTGCTCAAAAGTGGTGAACCAAGAGACATTCTGGCCATGATTGTAGTCTACCGGCCACTCATTGGAAGTCCCGGATGTACTCCATGGCCGGCCCTGCTGTTTCAACGCTAGTACCTCCGCCTTGGCCCGCTGGACCCAGGAGATATCCTCAAATCTGGATCGTAGTGCTTCCAGGAACAAGCCGGCATTGGCCAGCTTCCTCGTGTGGTCGCTGTAGAGGTCCGCCGCCCATGCCACTGCCTCCTCCTGCAGGCTTGCCGTTACCGCCACCACCATTGCCCATTGGGACAAATAGAATCGGGCATACCGGTCCAGATGGCTGATGACGTGGCTAAGGAACATTGCTAGGCGGTCTGGGTTCCCGTCAAATGTCACCGGTATTGGTGGTGGACCCCAAGCCAGCCCCGGACCCCACGTCCCCAGAGGTGGCCCTGCTCCTCATAGGCCGTCGTCCGTAGGGGAGAAACGGTGGTCACTGGGGCCTACCATCTGCCAGTCCGGAGCCTTAGACGACCTCACTGTCTGCCTGGTGGGTACTCCATGCGGATCCACCAATGACTTTCCCTCCCATCCAGGCCATGACTGAGCTGTTGGGACGCCCAGGACAGGGCCTTCCGCCTGAAGAGTACCAATACCAGAAGAAACCCGGAACCTCGGGATGGCTAGATGGAATCGAGGTGGCTCTGACTGAGCTGGCTGCATCTCAGTCTGAGACCATGGTGCCATCCCATGACCAGCCTCCAAACGTGGCCATGAGGGAGGGTTCAGGTACCCCACCTTGCCGAACCGATCCCGGAAGACATCCATAGTCTGTCTTCTGGGTGCCGTGGAATAGCTCCACTCCTCTTCATACTCCTCCGTGAGTCGCCTCTCCCTCCACTCCATCAGAGGTCTCCCGGCACCCAGTGTGTGTACCCGGCCAGGGTCTGAGTAGACAAGTGCAGGGCTAAGCCACCAGTCCCCCACAGGCCATGGGTCCCACTCCTTGGGTCTCACCAATGGCTAGGCATCCACTGGCTCTACAGCAGGTGTTGGTGCTGCAGCTCTGGCTGGCTCTCCCTCCTCTGCCGCCAGGGCAGCCCCTTGTGTTCCCTCTGCCATTCCCTAAACAGCACAACAGGAATTGGAAAAGATGAACAAGAAAGGGGAGTGCTGACTTACTGTCAATATGTCCTTCTTGGTGCGCAGGAAAGGAGCAGTAGTCAGGTACGAGTGTCAGAAGGTTTATTCCATACAGGAGAATAGTCAGCACTGGGAGTGAACTGCTCCCAGCGCTTTACATAGCCTCTCTGCTTCATAGCCCCATCCTCAGTCTGCAAGCCAGCATCCGGCGTGAAGATCACATAAGTGGCCATTTGGATCCTCGCTTCCTTCCCTCACCACAGGCACGCAGCGGATTGCTTCCTGGAGCAGACCCCAGGTAGGATTTCAGCGTCCTTTTCTGGCACCCCCCTAGCCACCAGGTTCCAGGTGTGACGTTAGTTGAGCCAGGGGGGTCTTCTCCCCTTGCTGAGGCATTGCTGCCCCTTCCCTCACTCTGCCGCCTCCCGTGGCTCCGAGCCGCCCGTCTTTGCTCCATGCTACAGTCCATGGGGATTCCCCTCCCCACAGCTGTTGCAGGGATTCCCCTCCCCATCGAGCTCCAGTGCCCAACGGCTGGCGGCCTCCCGGCCCCAGCCCTGGCTGAGGGAATCCAGGCCATGGAGAGTCCTGGTGGTGGCCCCGGCTGGCAAGGAGGTCAGGAGGGAGGCGGCGGTCCGTCGCTGGGTTCCTTTGTGTGGCAGGCCCATGGGGCTCGACAGAGTCTTGGAAGCGGAGGGTGCTTGGGGGTATTTGGGTATTGGGCTGAACTTGTCATGGTTCCGACTAATGAAACACTGCAAACAACTTCCAGGAATTGTTTATCCTAAAAAGTCTTTATTCTTTGTGTAACAGAGTGTTGGCACAGCATGGATGGATGCCAAGATCTGAATTTCCCTTCCTTGCACATAACATTCCAGGCTATTCTCCTCCCCTATTTTGCAGTCATAAATCATGTTTTCCAATCAGCCCGAAGAGCAAAGATTAAGTTCCGTTCTGTATCCCGCGCATTCTTTATCTTTCTCCTCCCCTCCCAGCATCATCTAAATTAACTCTAAAAATACCAGACAGTTCTGCATATTTTGTCAAAGCAATAATATCCAATATTAGCAGAGTTGACATCCACCCCCCCCTTACAAAAAGGATAGGTCCCGTATGTAAACAAAAGTATATGTCAGGGATTATATCTTGGTTTGTTGGGGTTTTTCTCGTGAAACTTTTTGATGAGTCGGTCAGCCTTCACATCACTAGATTTCAACCAAGTAGCTTCGGACAGTGAGTACTTCTTCCATTGTACTAGGTACTGCAATTTCCCTTTAAAATTCTAGAGTCAAGAATGCGTTTCACTTCATAGTGAGTCTGACCCGCTACCATGAGGGGCCCAGGTGCCTTTTAGGGGGAGGTCTTAAAGTGGAGCCCCAACAAGGTTTTAACAAGCTGCAATGGAAGACAGGGTGAATCCTCCCTAAAAGCCTAGGGAGTTTCAATTCTACTGTGACGGGGTTGATGATCCTTACTATGGGAAAAGGCCCCAAGAATTTTGGTCCCAATTTCTTGCTGGGCAATTTGAGGTGTAAATATTTAGTTGACAGATAAACCTTTTCCCCAACTTGGAATGTTCTTTGGGGAGCCCTCTTTCTATCAGCCTGCTTCTTATAGGTCTTGGAAGACCTTTTTTAACGCAGTTTTCATGTTTCTCCAAACTTCTTCCCACCCCCTCACCCATTGATCAAGTGTTTGGGAGGTGGAGGGCACCTGAGGGTATTTAGGTATTGGGCTGAACTCTTTTCCCGTGGCTAGTCTGAAAGGCATGTAGCCGGTACTGCTGTGAACAGAATTATTGTACGCCACCTGTGCGAAAGGGAGGAGGTCAGTCCAGTTTGTCTGTTGGTAGGAAACGTAGCATCTGAGATATTGCTCCACCATTTTGTTAGCGGATTCTGTGGCCCCATTGGTGGCTGGATGAAAAGCATATGATAAGGCTTGAGATGATCCAATTAATTTAAGAAAACTCCTCCAAAACTTGAGATGTAGAGTTTTCAGATATCCAAAGTGTCCAGCCTGTTTTACATCATGGCTGTGTTTGAGAGCATTAAGACGGAGGGCTTCAGGCAAATACAGATTCCCCCCCCCCTTGTAAGCCAAACCATCCCTGCATGTTAGGGAGGTTTGATTATCTTTGAACCATTGATCAGTGAGGAGCTCTTGTTTTATTTTCTTTACCCCAGGGTCATCAGGATTAGGGACTCTGCGAGGCGTGAGTTGAGTGGCAGTCTGTGGACTGGAGATAATTGCCTCATTAACCTCTTTGCGTTCACTTTTGTACTGGGGCAATCTCGATAGCGCATCAGCTAGGAAGTTTTTTCTTCCCGGTATGTACTTTAGAGTGAAGTTGAAATGGTTAAAGTACTGTGCCCACTGTACTTGCTTTGGGGACAATTTGCAGGGAGTTTTCAGTGCCTCTAGGTTTTTATGATCTGTCCATACTTCAAATGGCACCTTGCTCCCTTCTAGATAGTGTTGCCAGTTTAACAGCCCCCACCTAATTGCAAAGGCCTCCTTCTCCCAGATTGTCCATCTCCTCTCGCTTTCAGTAAATTTTTTAGAGGTGTAGGCGCAAGGTTGAAGAACTCCACTTTTGTTCTTTTGCAGTAACACAGCTCCGACTGCCACGTCACCGGCGTCAACTTGGATTACAAAGAGTTCCACTGGGGAGGGGTGCATTAGGACCGGTTCAGCAGCAAATAGTCTTTTTAAATTCTCAAAAGCTGTTTGAAAGCTCATAGTCCATGTAAGTGGCTGGCCCGGTCATGGTTTTCCTTCTCCTTTGCCTGTTTTGAGTAGTTCTATAAGGGGTAGGGAAATCTTGGCAAAGGAGGGGATGAATTGATGATAGAAGTTGGCAAAACCTAAAAAGCTCTGAAGCTGTTTGCGAGTCTCTGGGGGCTGCCACTCAATTATAGTTCTCACTTTGGCTGGATCCATTTCAACACCCTCGCTGGAAATTTTGTAGCCAAGATAATCTAATCAGGTCTGGTGAAATTCACATTTTGACAATTTGGCATAAAGCTTGGCATTCAATAGTTTCTTTAACACTTCTCTCACCAGCTTTATGTGACCAGTCATATTTGTGCTGTATATCAGGTTATCATCAAGATACACCAGAACCCCTTTGTACAAGTGATCATGTAGGACCTCATAAATCAACTGCATGAATATGGCTGGGGCCCCCTGTAGTCCAAATGGCATGACTTTGAACTGATAGCTCCCCATAGGATAGTTGAAGGAAGTTTTCCACTCATCTCCCTCCTTTATTCTCACCCGGTAATATGCCTCTCTCAGGTCTAATTTAGTGAAGACATTCCCCTTAGCCAGATGGGTTAATAAGTCATTTAGGAGGGGGAGGGGGTATTTGTTTTCCACACTGAGAAATTGAGATCCTTATAGTCTACACAGAGATGAAGAGACCCATCTTTTTTTTCTTTGAACAACACAGGGGCTCCCACGGTAGATTTGGCCCGTTCAATGAACCCCCTTGCTAGGTTTTTGTTCACGTATCGCTGCATCTCCTCCATTTTGAGGGCAGACATAGCGTACATTCTCGGTCGTGGGAGTTTGGCTCCTGGCACCAGTTTGATAGAGAAGTCATTGGGTCTGTGAGGGGGCAGGGCATCACATTCTTTTTCACTAAATGCCTCTGCTAGGTCCTGTTATCCGCTGGGGATGAGTGGTTTGCCTGGTGGCGGTGAGGCAGCCATGTGTGCTCGCTCATTGGGTGGCCTAAAGTGTCCCGCAACATCAGTTAAATCAGTGGGAGTCTTAGGCCCTATAGGTAGTCTCACAGTTCTCATTTCTTTCTCCCACCAGATAAATGGCTTCCATTTGTCCAACCAGGCTAATCCTAGGATCACAGGGTCAGTCATTTTTGGGGCCACCACAAAGCAAATAAACTCCCAGTGCTCACCTATTTCTAGTCGTAGGGGCTCAGTTAATTGTGTTTTGTTACAACTTTTTTGTAACAAAAGAAGACTTTTAGGAAAATAAAGACCTGGAAGTTCTTTGAAGTGTTTTATTAGCTGGAACCATAACATCATGCTAAGAACTCAATCATTTTCAAACGACCTGGGGTCCCGAACCCCATCCATTTCCTCTAGGCTTGAGAGGAGCTGCTAAAGATTCGGGGAAGATCTCATTATGGAGAAAGAAAGATTGCCTGAGGCCAGCCCCCTGGCTGCAACAGTTTCCCCGGGGGGGGAAGCAACAGCCAGCAAGCCGGGGAAGGGAGGAATCTGGCAGATTTCCCAGCTGAGAGCAAAGACTTCAAAAGCGGAATGGAGAGATAACCAAGTTGTGGGTGAGTAATTGGAAAGACTTCAAAACTCAGAGATGAAACCAATAAATCAATTCCTACAGAGAGAAGCTTACAGCCCTTCCATTGTAGATGTTCCTGCCAGAGATTTCAGCCCTGATGAGAGTGCAGCAATGGGGAGATTGGGTTCCCCAGCAGGTGGATGATCCATGTCCTCTGAACTTGCCAAAGCTAATAGAGGTCTTGCAATGCCTTGGGGTGGTACACAATCCAGGAGATCAGCAGCTGGTAGGAGAACAGCCACAGTAAGGAGATTGGCCACAGCCCCCAAACGTGCAACCCCTGGACATTCCAAGTTGGAGAGAAGGTCTATCTGTCAACTAAATATCTATGCCTCAAATTGCCTAGCAAGAAATTGGGACCTAAATTCTTGGGGCCTTTCACCATAGTAAGGATCATCAACCCAGTCACAGTGGAACTAAAACTCCCTAGACTTTTAGGGAAAATTCACCCAGTTTTCCATTGTAGCTTGTTGACGCCTTATCGAGGCTCCACTTTAAGACCTCCTCTGAAGAAGACGCCTGGGCCCCTCGTAGTTGTGGGACAGACCCACTATGAAGTAAAACGTATTCTTGACTCTAGAATTTTTAAAGGGAAATTGCAGTACCTAATACAATGGAAGGGATACCCGTTGTCTGAAGCCACATGGGTGAAATCGAGTGAAGTAAAAGCTGACAGATTGGTCAAAAGGTTTCATGTGAAACACCCCAGCAAACCGAAAGATAACCCTTAACATATGCTTTGTTTACTTTACAGGATTTGCCCTTCTTGTAAGGGGAGCCAAATGTCAATGCTGCAAATATTGTATATTCTTGCTTTGACAATATGCAGAACTGTCAGGGAGCCATCAGCTTGCTCAAACCTCACAGGTTTGGAGAGCTGTTTTGCCCGTATGCCCATTTTCATGGCAAATGGCAGGCTAATAATGCATCGGGTGCATCCAGAATCGATTAGCACATTTAAGTCCATTTGTGCCCCCGACTTAGGAATTATAAGTTTGGTGGGCAGTGAATAAGGCGAGACTTGTCAACTCACCATCGGGTTGTTCTCTCCTTCGTCGTCACTGTCAAAGGAGGGTAGAGCAGGGGCGGGTCCACCTGGAGTCCCGGTGTCCTCCTGTGTGGGGGGTGTAATTTGGGCAACAGGTTGTTGCGTGACCTGGTTGGATTTTTCTCTCATTAGCCGCTGGGCAGGTTTCCTTCTCGCTGCTGGTTCCGGTCTGCTCTGTAGTCGGGGGTAGGGGACTGGACAGTTTGCTGCTCGATGTTCCTCCTGTCCACACTGGAAACTGTCAACACTGCAAATATTGTATATTCTTGCTTTGACAATATGCAGAACTGTCTGGTATTTTTAGGGTTAATACAGAGCAGATGGGGGTGGGAGCAAAGCTCGGGGAAAGAAAGAGGAAGGAAACCTTTGACCTTCACACCAATTGGATAACGTGAGATATGGCAGCTAATTAAGGGAGGGAACATGCTGATAATTAAACTGCTCAGAGGAAGAAAACTTAGTTCTTAGCATAAGCCTGTGTTATGCCTGTGCCGACATTTTGTAACAAAAGAACACTTTTAGAAAAATAAAGACCTGGAAGTTCTTTCAAGTGTTTCATTAGCCGGAACCATAACAGAAACATTTAATTGACGGGCCTGCAGGTGGCCTGGGTCTCTCAGCCATCGCAGTAGTTGGAGGTTTTTGTGGGGGTGATTGCTGTTCAGGTTGCTCTGGCTGCTGCTTGGATTCAGGTGGGGGAGGCTTCTTATATCGGGCGAGCTGAACAGTGCCTGGTATCATTCTTGCAGCTGATCAGGTACTGCTCGATAGAAGCAGGCCTGAGAGAGGTGATCGTCTAATCCCTCAATGAAGTGATGGATTAGGGATTGCTCAGGCCACCCCTCTATTTGACCTGCTATCTTGCGAAATTCTCGCATGTACTCCAGGGCAGGCCTGCCGGCTTGTTTTGTTTTGTGGATTTGTTCTCCTGCTTTGAGGCCAATGGATGGGTCCTCAAATCTTTCTCTCAGACCTAGAAGGAAGAGGTGGGGGTCCTCCAATTCCAGGGCTTGCTCATTATATAAATTGTTCAGCCATTCAGATGCTTCTCCCTCTAGGTTGGATGCAATCACATCGACCATGGCGCCTGGGTCTGGGTATAGATAGGCCCAGCGGTTCAAATGAGAGCGCACTTGGTTGAGGAAAAAATCAGCTTCTCTGGGTCCCCATCGAAGGTTGCTCTGAAAGGTGGCACAATTATAGGCTGTTTGGGGCCCCACTGTGACTGTTGATTTATGCCCAGGGGTTGCACGTTCGGGGGCTGTGGCCAATCTCCTTGCTGTGGTTGTTCTCCCACCAGCTGCTGATCTCCTGGCTTCTGCACCACCCCAAGCTGTTGCAAGGCCTCTATTAGCTGTGGCAAGCTCAGAGGCTGCTGACCATCTACCTGCGGGGGATGCCAAACTCCCCATTGCTGCAGAGGCCTCAGACTGGGATTCCCTCTCTCTTCAGGGCTGGAGTCCCTAGCAGGGGAAGACAGGGTCTGGAAGGCTGTCTGATCTGCAATGGAAGGTCTGTAGGCTCCTCTCTGCAGGAATTGATTTCTGCTCCTCACCTCTGGCTTTTCAAATCTTTCCAGTGACTCACCTGAACCTTCAGTGGCAGGTGATCTGTTAGCTTTCCACCAATTTGCATTTGTCTGCCAGCCATTTGTCTGCCAAAATTCATCTTCCCACAGCATACTGTCTGTTGCTTCCCCCTCTGGGGTATCAGCAGCTGCTGGGTTATTGTCTTCAAGCAAACTCCCTTTTCTCATGATAGGTTTTCCTCCTGAATCTTTGCCAGCTTCTCTCAAGCCTAGGAGGAAGAGATGGGGGTATTGCACCCCCAGTTGTTTGAAAAGGATTTAGATCTTGGCATGATGTCATGGTTCCGACTAATGAAACACTTCAAAGAACTTCCAGGCATTGTTTATCCTAAAAAGTCTTTATTCTTTGTGTAACGGAGTGTCAGCACGGCATGGATGGATGCCAAGATCTGAATTTCCCTTCCTTGCACATAACATTCCAGGCTATTCCCCTCTCCTATTTTGCAGTCATAAATCACGTTTTCCAATCAGCCCGAAGGGCAAAGATTCACTTCCGTTTTGTATCCCGTGCATTCCTTATCTTTCTCCTCCCCTCCCAGCATCATCTAAATTAACTCTAAAAATACCAGACAGTTCTGCATATTTTGTCAAAGCAATAATATCCAATATTAGCAGCGTTGACAGAACTCTTTTCCTGTGGCCACTTTAAAAGGTGTGAAGCCGGTCCTGCTGTGAACAGAGTTATTGTAAGCCACCTCTGTGAAAGAGAGGAGGTCAGTCCAGTTAGTTTGTTGATAATCCACATAGCATCAGAGATACTGCTCCACCATTGAGTTTGCAGATTCAGCCGTCCCATTGGTAGATGGGTGAAAAGCTGATGATAGTCCTTGAGATGAGCCAATTAGTTTAAGAAAACTCTTCCAAACTTAGCTGTGAACTGCACCCCCGTCAGAGATTATTTGTTTAGGTGCACCATGCAGTCTGTAGATGTGTTTCAGGAACATTTTGGTTAGTAGTTGGGTGGACGGGAGCCCTTTGTAGGCAATGAAGTAAGCCTGCTTTGAAAACAGATCTATCATAGTCCAGATGACTGTATTTCCTCTACTTTCAGGTAGGTCTACTATAAAATCCTTAGCAATTTCTTCCCATGGTTGGGAAGGGTCTGCCACCAGTTTCAATAACCCAGGGGGTTTCTCCGGAATTCTTTTCATGGTGGCATATACAGCACAACTCCAGACATAGTTTTCCACATCCCTTTTCAATCCCGGCCACCAGTATTGTCGGCGAGTGAGGTGTAGTGTTTTTAAATATCCAAAGTGCCCAGCCTTTTTTACATCATGGCCGTGTCGGATCGCATTAAGGCGGAGGGTCTCTGGCAAATATAGTTTTCCCCCTTTGTAAGCCAAACCATCCCTGCATGTTAGGGAGGTTTGATTGTCCTTGAACCATTGGTCAGTGAGGAGCTCTTGTTTTATTTTCTTTGCCCCAGCATCATTGGGATTAGGGGCTCTTGAAGGTGGGACTCTGCGCAGCATAAGTTGAGAAGCAGTTTGTAGATTGGAGATAATTGCCTCATTAACCTCTTCACGCTGGCTTTTGTACTGGGGGCAGTCTGGATAGAACATCAGCTAAGAAGTTTTTTCCTCTCGGTATGTACTTTAGGGTGAAGTTAAAATGGTTAAAGTACTGCGCCCATCATACTTGTTTCGGGGACAATTTGCGGGGAGTTTTCAGTGCTTCTAGGTTTTTGTGATCTGTCCATACATTGAAGGGCAATTTTGGCAAAGGAGGGGAAGAATTGATGGTAGAAGTTGGCGAATCCTAGGAAGCTCTGCAGCTGTTTGCAAGTCTTTGGGGGCTGCCACTCAATTACAGCTTTCACTTTGGTCAGGTCCATTTCAATGCCCTTGCTGGAAATTCTGTAGCCAAGATAATCTACTTGGGTCTGGTGAAACTCGCACTTTGATAGTTTGACATAAAGTTTGGCATTCAACAGTTTCTTTAACACTTCTCTCACTAGTTTTACGTGGTCAGTCATATTTGTGCTGTATATCAGGATGTCATCAAGATACACTAGAACCCCTTTGTATAAATGGTCATGTAGGACCTGATTAATTAGCTGCATGAAGACATCTGGAGCCCCCTGTAGTCCAAATGGCATGACTTTGAATTGATAGCTCCCCATGGGACAGTTAAAAGCAGTCTTCCACTCATCTCCCTGCTTTATCCTCACCCAGTAATATGCCTCTCTCAGGTCCAACTTAGTGAAGACACTCCCCTTTGACAAGTGGGTTAGTAAGTCCTTCAGGAGGGGGAGGGGGTATTTATTTTCCACGCTCACCACATTCAGACCTTTATAATCCACGCAGAGATGAAGCGAGCCGTCTTTTTTTTTCTTTAAATAACACAGAGGCTCCCTTGACCTGTTCAATAAATCCCCTCACTAGGTTTTTGTCCACATATTGCTGCATCTCCTCCATCTCAAAGGGGGGACATAGCGTACATTCTCGGTCATGGGAGTTTGGCTCCCAGTAACAGTTCGATAGAGCAATCATTGGGTCAGTGGGGAGGCAGGGTGTAACATTCTTTCTCACTAAACACCTCCGCTAGGTCCCAGTATTAACTGGGGATGAGTGGCTCGGCTGGTTGAGACAAGGCAGCCATGTGCGCTTGCTCATTGGGTGGGCTAAGTTCTCCTGTAACATCCATCAAGTTAGGGGGAGCTTGGGTCCTATAGGTAATTTCACAGTCCTCATTCCCTTTTCCCACCAGATAAACGAGTTCCATTTGTCCAACCAGGCTAGCCCTAGGATCACGGCCTCAGTCATTTTTGGAGCCACCATGAAATGAATGAACTCCCAGTACTCACCTATTTCTAAGCGTAGGGGTTCAGTCAATTGCATGACTAAAGTTCCTCCCATTAGGGAGCCATCAGCTTGCTCAAACCTCATGGGTTTGGAAAGCAGCCTTGCTTGTATGCCCATTTTCAGGGCAAGTGACAAGCTAATAATGCACCGGGAGCATCCAGAGTCAACTAGTACCTTTAAATCTACCTGTGCCCCCATCTTAGGGATTATGAGTTTGGCAGGTAGTGAGAAAGGTGGGACGTGTTGACTCACCATCAGGTTGTTCTCTCCATCGTCACTGTCGTAGGAGGGTAGAGTGGCGGCAGGTCCGGCTTGGGTCTTAGCACTCTCCTGCGTGGGGGACGTGACTTGGGCAACGGGTTCCTGTGCGATCCAGTTGGATTTCTCTTTCATCAGCTGCTGTGCTGGTTTCTTTCTCGCTGGTGGTCCCGGTCTATTCTGCTGCTGAGGGTAAGGGACTGGGCAACTCGCTGCTCGATGTCCCTGTTGTCCACATCTGAAACATTTGATCGGTGGGTCTGCAGGTGGCCTGGGATTTTCAGTAGCCGCAGCAGTTGGAGGCTTTCAGGGGGGTGGCTGTCGTTTAGGTTGATTTGGCCTTGACTTGGCTTCTTGTGGGGGTGGCTTCTTATAGTGGGCAAGCTGAATGTCTAGTCTTACTGCTACCTGGTACCATTCTTGCAGCTGATCAGGGACTGCTCAATAGATACAGGCCTGGGAGAGGTGGTCATCTAGTCCCTCCTTGAAGTGATGGACAAGGGCAGGGGTAGGCAACCTTGGCTTTTATATGACTCATGGACTTCAACTCCCAGAATTCCTGAGCCAGCATGGATCAGCTTGGGAACCTCTCCCTTTCCCCTCAGCATGGCTGGCTCGGGAATTCTGGGAGTTGAAGTCCACGAGTCATAAAAGAGCCAAGGTTACCTACCCCTGGACTAGGAATTGCTCGGGCCACTTTTCTATTCGGCTGGCTGTCTTGCGAAACTCTCATACACATTCCAGTGCAGGCCTGCCGGCATGTTTTATTTTGTGGACTTGTTCCTCCGCTTTGAGGGCAATGGATGGGTCCTCGAACCTTGCTCTCAGCCCTAGGAGGAAGAGATGGGGGTCCTCCAACTTGGGTGCTTGCTCGTTATATTAATTGTTCAGCCACTTGGATGCTTCCCCTTTCAAGCTGGACGCAACCACGTCGACCATAGCGGCTGGGTTCAGATAGAAATAGGCACAGTGGTTCAAGTGAGAGCGCACCTGGTTGAGGAAAAAGATCAGCTTCTCCGGGTTCCCGTCGAAGGTTGCTCTAAGAGGTGGCACCATCAGTGGTTGCTGGCCTCCCCACTGTGGATGTTGCACCCCCAACTGTTGCTGGCCCCCCATGGCGGCTGCCGCATCCCCAGTTGCTACAAGCCTCCCAGCAGTTGTTGCACGCTTGGGGGCTGTTGCCACCCCCACAGCTGTTGCTGCATTGCCGGTGCCTGTGGCATTCCCAATTGCTGTATGACCCCCACCAGTCTCAGCGGCTGCTGTAATGGCACCCCTAGTTGCTGTGGGCCTCCCAGTGGTTGCTGCATGGGTGGGAGCTGCTGCCATCCCCACTGCTGCTGGCCTGCGGGGGTTGTGGTACCCCCAGGTGCTGTAGGCCCCCTGCAGCCCCGGAGGTGGTTGTTGCTGGCTCCCCATCAGTTGCAGGCCCCTCAGCGGTTGCTGTACATTTGCAGGCAATGGCATTAACGAACTCTAAAAGCGATAGAGAAAAGATGGCTACATTTCCATCTGTTATCAAAGCAAGAACATGTGATGTTAGCAGCGTTGGCACCCCTTTTATATCCTCTCTTCTCTCCCCTCCTTCTTTTATATCCTTTCTTCTTTTCTCCCTTCTTTTGTATCCTCTCTTCTCGCCTCCCTTTTATATCCTCTCTTCTCTTCGCCCCTTCTTTTATATCATCTCATTTCCCCCCCTTTTCTCTTCAGTGCACCTCCAGCTGACTGCTCTCCTCAAGGCTGTGCTTCTCTGTCTCTCTTTCACCGTCCTCTTCTCTTTCCCCCCTTGTCTTTTTTTGTCTCCCTCTCCCACCAAAACCTGCTCCTTTTACAGCCTCTCCTCTCTCTTCCCTGCCTCCTTTTCTCTTCTGGGTGCGCTGGAAGCTCCGATCAGCTGTAACTGCACATGCTGATCCTGGGCTCTCAGCAGGACCCAGGCAACACCTCACACAGCTCCAGCTGAATCTCTGTTTGAACACTGCGTGAGACTGCCTGCCACCCCCAATCAGCTGGAGCTCTGCGCGCTGATCCTGGGCTCTCAGCAGAATCCAGGCAATGCCTCGGGAAGCTCCAGCTGAATCTCCACCCAAAGACTGCGTGAGGTTGCCTGCCACCCCCAAGGCCACCACCAATCAGCTGGAGCTGCACGCGCCGATCCTGGGCTCTCAGCAGGACCCAGGCAACGCCTTGCGCAGCTCCAGCTGAATCTCCACCCGAAGACTGCATGAGGCTGCCTGCTACTGCCAATTAGCTGGAGCTGCACGCTTTGATCCTGGGGTCTCAGCTGGACCCAGGCAACGCCTTGTGCAGTTCCAGCTGACTTTCCCACAAGCCTGTGTGGCGCTGCCACTGCTTCACTTTTACACTTTTTTTTACACTTTTTTTTCAGTGCTGTTCATCCCGTTGTATGCGTACCACCTGCCAGGTGCCGACGTACCACTAGTGGTACGTGTACCACCGGTTGAGAATCCCTACCTTAGCTTCCCTCTTGGCCCAAAAGGTTGTTCTTGGAGAACAATGGAATGTGATTTAAGTATTTGTGTTTTTATCTCCCATTCTTTGATTTGAACTCAATAGCTACCGTAGTTGCCATTGCAAACAGTGTTGATATAATTCTGTAGTCCTAAACAGATTAGGTTAACCCAGATCTCTTTACTAAACACTTTAGAATTATGCTATACGTGAGTTTAAAATGAAAGGTTCATTGAGTGCTTAAAATTTATGGATATAATTATAAATTTATTAAATTCAGAATTGACAGTATTGCTTAGCTTGAGCAGATAATGTGCATAAGGCATATTCTAGTGATGACTATGCTACTGTATGTAGCTTAGTTGATAACCTAAACCAGACTTCTTCAGGTTGTTTTGGATTCCAATCAGCCCATTCCCTCTTTTGCCATTCCTGCCAGGCTAGTAGTGCCCAAAACAGAGGCCTGCATGAATTTGAACATCCTAATAAACTCGGGGTGCATTCAGTGCTTAATTAACTTACCCACCGTACTCAAACTGGGCATCTGAGCCAAACTACTGCCCCTACCCATGAGGTTTTAGCAGGCCAACGGGTCCCTCATCGAAGGTACCCCTGCCACACACCTAACCGAACCTGTGTGTTTAGAGATGGGTCGGCATTGGGAAATCATCTGTTTTGTGGTGGTTCTGAAGATGACTGAAGTAGTAATATTGGGGCTAGCATGGCTTGATAAATGGTGAGAAGAGGGAATGTGGAAATTAAGACTGGGGATAGGACCCCTCCCACCTGCCACTGACAATAAAACAAAGACACTGGCCATCAGCAAGATTCAAGGGGAGCCCCGCAAAACCCTAAAGACTGTAGCTGAAAAGCTGCCAAGGATTCAACTTGTCCCCACAGAGTACTGTGATTTGGTGGAAGCATTTAGTGAGAAGGAAATGTGACATCCTTCCCCCACACCGGGCTATGGACTGTGCTATTGAAATTCTGCCTGGTGCCAAGCTCCCAAAACCAAAGATGTGCTCTATGATGCCTAGAGAGATGAAAGAACTGAGAGAGTACATTGACAAAAACTTAGCTCTGGGTTTCATTCAGCCAGCCAAATCACGCATGGCTGCTCCTGTGCTCTTCAAGGAGAAGAAAGATGAGTCTCTTAGATTATGCATTGATTTTAAAGGTCTGAACACGGTCAGAATAGAAAATATGTACCCCCTCCCCCTGATGAAGGACATGTTATCCCACCTGGATAAAGGAAAAGTCTTTACCAAGCTGGATTTAAGAGAGGCTTATTACCGGATCCAGATTAAGGAGGGGGACAAGTGGAAAACCACCTTTAATTGCCTTTTGGGGAGCTTCCAATTTAAAGTGATGCCTTTTGGACTGCAGCCCCCCCACCCACTGTGTTTATGCAATTGATAAATCAAGTGCTCCATGATCATTTATACAAGGGGTTTTTGGTTTATCTTGATGACATCCTTATTTACACCGAAACCATGGAAGAACACATCAAATTGGTCCGCGAGGTGTAAAAGAGACTGTTAAAAGCCAAACTGTATGCAAAGCTGTCAAAGTGTGAATTTAACCAGACACGCCTTGATTATCTGGGGTATTAGATTTCAAATGAGGGAATAAAGATGGACCCCGCCAAAGTAAAAGCGGTACTAGAATGGCAACCCCCATGCACCTGCAAGCAGCTTCAAAGTTTTCTGGGGTTTGCCTACTTTTATCTTCAGTTTATTCCCTCTTTCGCAAAGATAGCCACGCCAATCTCCGATTTACTCAAAACAGGAAAAGGAGGGGGGAAACCCCGATCTTGTCAGCCATTACAATGATCATTAGAGTGCCAGGCTGTGTTCGAAAAACTAAAAAGACTCTTTGCAGCTGAACCGGTCCTCAAACACCCTGACCCTGAACAACAATTCATCATTCAAGCCTATGCGAGTGACGTGGCCATGGGTGCCGTCCTCTTACAAAAAAAACCACAGAAGGGAGTTACAACCTTGTGCTTACACTTCCCCAAAATTAACTGACACCGAGAGGAGGTGGGCTGTTTGGGAGAAAGGTTTTGCAGTTCATTGGGCATTGCTGACATGGCATCACTTCTTGGAAGGGAGGGAGATACCTTTTGAGGTGTGGACTGATCACAAAAATTTGGAGGCTCTGAAGACCCCCCATAAATTATCTCTGAAACAAGTTTGGTGGGCTCAGTACTTCAACCATTTTAAATTCACTTTAAAGTATTTTCCTCGGGGTAAGAACCTTTTGTCTAATGCCTTATCTAGAATGCCCCAGTTCAAGAGCCACCGAGAGGAAGTAATTAACTCCATTATTCCTCTGCTGCAATCCGCTTCTCAAATAACAGCCCTACTGGTCCTGACGATCGCTCACTAAAGGAATTGAAGGAGAAGTTAGAGACTGATGCCTGGTTTAAAGATAACAAAACTATTTTAACCATAAGGGGGGGGGACTGGCTTGGAAGGGTTCTACGTTATACCTCCCAGATGGCCTCAGACTCCAAGCATTGAAGCGGAGCCATGACACTAAGCAAGCGGGTCACTTTGGATTTTTAAAGACATTGCATATGGTGCAGAGGCAATTTTGATGGCCAGGAATGAAAAAAGACATTTAGAGTAATGTTGAAAGTTGTGCCACCTGTGCTGCCATGAAGAGGCGTCCTGGAAAACATCCAGAATTATTGCAACAAGTTGCTGAACCCTCTCAGCCTTGGGAGGAGATAGCCATGGATTTTATAGTGGAATTACCTGAGAGCAAGGGAAACACTGTAATATGGACTGTGATTGATCTATTTTACAAACAGGTGCATTTCATTGCTTGCTCAGGACTTCCCTCTGCCCAGAAGCTAACCAAACTCTTTTTTTCCCAAACAATTTTATTGATTTTTCCCTTTTTATACCAGAAAGCTTAAGAAACAACGTGGAGATAGAGTAATCAGTTAGGTACAATAACATCATACATATATAGCTCAAATAATGCTCCTTAAAATTTCCCTCTCTAACAATTAGAATAGTATAGTCAAACAAATACATTTCTAGGTAAGATTAATTCATTAATACATTCCTAAATAAGAATTCAATTAATCAATAGAACTTATCAACAACCTTTCATCGATGTAAATCAAACCCTGTTTTTAGGTTTATTAATTTCCAAATACCATATCTAACTTAGCCTTAAACAAAAATATTCTTTACAATTCGGGTGTCCATAATTTCTCTTATTTAAGCATATTATTTCCATAATTACATTCTTACATTTCTCAACTATTTTCTATTTCTTATTCAGTAATTCTTCATTTATTAATTTCATCTCTTCCATCATTACAATCTTTTTATCATTATAGCTCCACAAATTAACTATCATATCTAATAATAAAAAGCATAGAAAAAATAGAAAAAAAATAATAGAAAGAAACAAAAAGAGACCAAGAAAAAGAAAGAGAAAAAAAGGAAGATCTATTATTCCAAAAGATATATTCTTACTATATTTCAATATTAAATTCTAAATCTTATTCTAAAAACACCTTTTAAAAATCCAAATCCAAATCAATCCACATCTCTATAAAGCCGTTGCAACCCATAAATGTAATCTTAAATTCCATATTTATATCTTATTCTAGCTTTCTTTCTGTTCCAAACGGGTTTCCATAGTAAGGCCTCTAAGTCCACAAATAAAACTCCCTCCATTTCTTGCCGTAACACATAAATCAGGGGAGAATCTCCCATTGTCCATTTTAATAGGCTAGTGAAAAAGTTGTAGCGATTCTCAATAGCTTGTGGTTGAACATCCATCTTCATCTTTTTAGAAGTTGCGTCTAGTTTAATTACAGTCATTTTTGAATCATCCAAAGTCTCACTAGATTGTCTATAAAATAATGTAGAGTCTTCTTTAATATTATTTTGCTCTCCTCCTATTGTTTTTTTATCTATCAGATAATCAGTTGGAATCTGGAGATCAGCCTGCCTTTCTGGGGTAACATCCTTAGTTTCCGTGCTAAGAGTCATTTGTTCATTAGCATCAAAAGTTTTTTCTGGTGTAGGTTGGTAGTCCTGATGTAAGTTTAATTCCTCCATCTCAGTAAATTGTGAATAAGGTTGAAGACGGGTCTCTTGAGTATATACCCCTTCTGTTGTTTCTTGGCTTACAAAGTGCTCACTTACACCTTGCGCTTTAATTTGTCATTGAAAAATAATCTCTTTTGTATAGGCAATTATTTGTTCAGTATTTTCAAGAATTTTGTCCAATATATACTTGTAATTGAAATCTGGACAGAGTTCCTCCATTTTAGTAGTATATAAAGCCATTATTCTTTTGGTGGAGGCTGTATTTAATAACAATCAGTCAATATCCACTTCCACCCAGCTATACAACTTCTTTATCTTTCCCTTTTGAAATAATTTGAAGGTCAAAGTCAGACTCAGAATCCAAAAAAAAGGAATAACAATTGCAATAAATAATTTCACCACAAGATGTCCCCAGAGGATTAACCAGTTGTTCAGTCTTTCCAGACCCCCAATAAAAATAATTTCTTCCCTCTTTTCCTTTTTTCCTTCTTTTCTTTAATTATAAAAATAGTAAAAAATAATAAAAAATTCCTCCAAATTGCTAGCATATTAAGTTTCTGTAACAAGAATTTTAGGACTCCCAAATATTCAAAAATAAAATCAACCATTGAAAAGGTTAAAATTAATTTTTCTTTTGTTCCAAGGCTTTCCTTCCCCCATCAACAAAGCCGCTTTAAAAAGATAGGGAAATGATTCCAAAGGCTTTTCACAGGAATAAATAGGAAAGGGAGAGGCAAGGAAAGGTCTCACCGAATCTTCCACGGTGGTTCTATTTCGCTTAGATGTTCTTGTGGCTTACGGCTGGTGCAGCTAAGTGATCGGCCATTTTACTGACCGATCTTTACTCCATCAGCCCAAAGGAGCTCACTTGGACAGCAGAGGGCACCGCTGCCCCTCTGCAGTCAAACAGGCAGCCTCCTCAATGGTGGTTGCCCCTCCAGGGTGACTTTTGACCCAATCAAGGGTCTACCGGTGGGGGAAACTCGGCCGGCAAAGAGAGAAGCCTCTCTACACGACCGCACCGCTGCGACCCGGAACCGGAAGCTGCTAACCAAACTCTTTTTGAAACACATATATTGACTCCACAGTGCCCCAAAGTGGATTATTTCTGATGGGGGGGTCCAGTTTACTGCTAAATTCTGGAGGGAGTTTGTTAAACTGATTGGGTCCTCCCAGGGACTTTCATCAGCTTTTCATCCAAATACTAATGAAGCTGCTGAGAAAGCTAACGCAATGGTGGAACAGTACCTCAGATGTTATGTAAATTACCAGCAGACTAATTGGGCTGACCTCTTGCCTTTCGCAGAGGTAGCCTACAACAATACTGTGCACAGTAGCACTGGACTCACTCCATTTAAAATAGTAACAGGTCGAGATTTTGTGCCCATGCCTGAATACCCACAGGAACCTCCTACTTCCCAGACTTTGGATCAATGGGTGACATCCTTCCAGGGGGTTGGGTGAATGTGAAGAAGGGATTGACCAAGGCCACAAAGGTTTACAAAGAGCAAGCAGATAAACGACACTCCCCTCAGAAACCTTTTCATGTTGGACAATTAGTTTATCTTTCAACGAAATATTTAATGTTAAAGTTACCCAGTAGAAAATTAGGGCCAAAATTCCTTGGTCCTTTTACCATCACTAAAATCATAAACCCTGTCACAGTGGAGTTGAAACTTCCATGATTGTTGGGAAAAGTTCACCCTGTGCTTCATTGCAGTCTATTAAAACCTATGTCAGAATTCTCTTTGAGGCCTGTCCCAAAGAAGCCGCTGGGTCCAGTAGTGGTAGAGGGGGAGACACCTTATGAAATAAAATGAATTCTTGATTCTAGGTTGTACAAGGGAAAGCTACAGTACCTCGTTCAGTGGAAAGGCTACCCCCCTTCGGAAGCTACATGGGTGAAATGTAGAAATGTGAAAGCGGATAGATTGATAAAAAAAGTTTTACAATAAATACCCTCACAAGCCTCGATGGAATACTTATCCTGCTTTTTGTTTCCCCTACAGGAGACTCTTGCTTTCTGAGAGGGGCAGACTGTCAACTCTACAAATGAGCATGGCTGCAGCCATTTTTTCCTACTCATTTTCAGTTGCCACATAGAACGGAGGGAGGGGGATTGCCCAGGTGCCTTGCTAGTCAAAATAATCTTTTGTCCTGACTTCCAGTTTGAAGTCTGTCAGAACCCATATATTATTAAGGGGAACTCTTTTCTATTTCTTTTTACTTCATTACTCTGGGTTCTGTCATACTCCTGAAGGGGAAGGGGGAAGACGCTGCGGGCTGTCTCTTTGTTTCTCTCTATCGCTATAATGTATCCCTTCTGCTGTTTCTGCATAATTCCTCTTTGAACTGTCTCTCCCTTGATGTTACCTTGGGGTGAGAAAGGAATGTGCCTCCAGCCATCTGGCTTATCTCCCATTTTGGAAGGGAATGTGTGAAGACCCAACAACATCGCTGCGAGCCTGGGAAAGACTGGTGTTATCAGCTTTTTCCCCACAATGGACTTAACACCTGAGGATTGGCCCATTCAAACTAACTGGATGAACTACTGGGGTGGGGTTTGCTTAGGACTCTTTTAACCTATTGATCTGAGTGGGAAACCCTCAGATCCTGCCTATCATGCCTGCTATCAGCTTCTCCTAATGAAAGCTCCTTTTGGAAGAAACTGCTTCCACAAGTTCTGCTTTCTTAGGATGAGGTTTTGAAGTGGTCCCTGACATTGTCGTATCAACATGGACGCAACAATGCAGGGCTCTGCTTTCCGTGCCCGATTTTGCCCTCCAGGGGGGGCCTAAAAGAGCCTAAAATCGCTCCAGAGAGGCGATGAAGGAGGGGGTACCTCATCAATCACAGAGAGACAGCGGTCAATCCATTTGATCCGAGGAAAGCCCTCCAAACCAGCAGGGGAAAGACTGGCTGCACTCCTGCGGCCAGCCTCCAGCTACTGACAACTGAAGAAAGAAGCACTAATTAGCAGATTGTAAACAGCGTGTTTGGAACTGGGTGAGAATATTGATCCTTTCTTTACTATTTTACAACTGGATTTCCTGGAAAAGGCTCCCAAGAAGCTAAAAACCACTGAACACGAGAAGGAAGGGGATTTCAGCCCCACCCTTCCAGAGTAACAGAAGCGGTGTTTTATTTTTTTTATGGGGGACAGAAACATTTAACACTCAAGTGGAAGTAATATAAAGCTATAGTTTTGACAAATTTGAGAACTGAGAAAATTGTTAAGATTTTCTCTTTGAAAAAATACTGGAGTGAAATATAAGAAATCAACCTTCTATTTTAAGAGTCAGAAAATGGATATTGAATGACATCTTGTGGTGGACTAAAGTATAACACCACAGCTGCAATGACTGATACAGACCTGGCAAGAAGCCTAGAAACAACTTTCTTTGTTGTTTGGTGACTTTTAACTCAACAGAGAACAGCTGACAACAGAAAAAATATTTTGGTATACTTACTACAGTGTGAGAACCTAATTGTTTTGAAACCTGTTGACCTTCTTGGATTATAAACATATACTAAGCTCTGACTTTTAATCTTAAGAACTATTGGAGAGAAAGAAAAAATTGAGTTCTGGCTACATTTGTCTGGGGGAGGTTTTTGGATTGCTCTTAGGGTGGTTGAACACTCTGAACATTTTGGAATGTAAATTTAGGCTGATTGACAATCTTTGGACGCCTGAGCAGAAGGACTACTACAAAATATTGCTTTCAGTGGTGGACTTATATCCTGGAAATTATTGGATTATAAAGGCTATATATAAAGACCAGAAGAACCAGATGAAACTTTGTTTTATGGAAATTAAGATTGGTGGTATAAGATAAGATTAGTATGTGGGGATCACAACAGTTCTGATAGAATATCTGGAGGGGGGAAATAAAATGGATCGTTTATACCTAGCCAAAAATGGTAGGAAAACATACTTAATACTTCCATCTGAACCCCCCAGCCAGGTTTACCAGAGATTTGTAGGAGTGACACCTCAAGAAGAAGTAAACACTTTTCAGAAGGAAATACATTCCATGTTACAACTAATTCAGGAGACAATTATTTCACATAAAGAAGATGCAAAAAGAAATCATGATGAGGTTAAAAACAACTTTGATAATAAAAATGAGCAAATCTCTAACCCAGACATGTCAAACTCGTGTTGTCATGTGACGTCGTTTGACGTATCGGAGCTTTTTCCCCATTGCCGGCAATGGGGTGGGTGCGGTTTCCTCGTAACACATCTGGCCCACGGGCCAGCAGTTTGACACCCCTGCTCTAACTTAAACTCACAACTAGAAAGTTCCCAGAAAACGACTACAAACAAGGAACAAACAAGTCAGAAAACAGAAGATGAACTAGAGGAAATTGATCTAAAGACACAAGATATAAAAGAAGATCCTGGAGCACTGGGGAACTACCAGAGGACTGGAAAAGAGCTGATATAGTTCCCATCTTCAAAAAAGGGAAAAAAATAGATCCAGGAAACTACAGACCTATCATCCTGACCTCAATACCTGGGAAGATTCTGGAAAAGATAATCAAACAATAAATCAGCGAACATCTAGAGACAAAGTCATTACTAAAAGCCAACATGGGTTTGTCAAAAACAGATCATGCCAGACAAATCTTATTGCATTCTTTGACCAAGTGACAAAATTAGTGGACCAGAGGAATGCTCTGGATATAATTTACTTGGACTTCAGTAAGGCATTTGATAAAGTAGATCACAACCTACTACTTGATAAGAGAAAAATGTGGGTTAGACAGCATCACTACCAGATGGATTCATAGCTGGCTGACCGGCCGTACTCAGCATGTGGTCCTCAATGGAACTGCATCTACATGGAGGGAAGTGTGTAGTGGGGTGCCCCAGGGCTCTGTTCTAGGCCCAGTGCTCTTCAACAACTTCATCAACGATTTGGACGAGGGGATAGATGGGGAACTCATCAAATTTGCAGACAACACCAAGCTGGCAGGAATAGCCAACACTCCAGAAGATAGGCTTAAGATACAGGAGGATCTGAACAAACTGGAACACTGCGCGCTATCTAACAAAATGAAATTCAATGGTGAAAAAAGTAAAGTTCTACATTTAGGCAAGAAAAACCAAATGTACAGGTATAGTATAGGGGGTACCTTGCTCAATAGTAGCAACTGTGAGAGGGATCTCAGAGTCCTAGTGGACAATCACTTCGATATGAGCCAGCAGCGTGCTGCAGCTGCCAAAAAAGCCAACACAGTGTTAGGCTGCATTAACAGAGGGATAGAATCAAGATCACGTGAAGTATTAATACCATTTTACAATGCCTTGGTAAGGCCACACTTGGAATACTGCATCCAGTTTTGGTCACCGCGATGTAAAAAAGATGTTGAGACTCTAGAAAGAGTACAGAGAAGAGCAACAAAGATGATTAGAGGTCTGGAGGCTAAAACGTATAAGGAATTGTTGCTGGAATTGGGTATGTCTAGTTTAATGAAGAGAAGGACGAGTGGGGACATGATAGCAGTGTTCCAATACCTCAGGGGCTGCCACAAAGAAGAGGGAGTCAAGCTATTCTCCAAAGCTCCGGAAGGCAGGACAAGAAGCAACGGATGGAAACTAAGCAAGGAGAAAAGCAACCTAGAACTAAGGAGAAACTTTCTGACAGTTGGAACAATTAACCAGTGGAACAACCTGCCTCCAGAAGCGGTGAATGCTCCAACACTGGAAGTTTTTAAGAAGAGACTGGACAGCCATTTGTCTGAAATGGTATAGGGTTTCCTGCCTGAGCAGGGGGTTGGACTCGATGACCTCCAAGGTCCCTTCCAACTTTGTTGTTGTTGTTGTTGTTATTATTATTATTATTATTAAAACATAATTTGGCACAGACAAATGAAAATCTGCAAGACTTAGCTACAACAATGGAAATGGAAAAGGCACCTTATTCTTTAGGTTTTCAAAATATACCTGAGGATAAGGAAGATGATTTGGAAAAACAGATTATAAAGCTGTTAAGGGAAATGTCAGAAACGGGGAGACAAAAAATGAAAAGAGAAATTGAGGGAGAAGGAAAGTAGGAGTTGTTTAATGAATACAACTGGGCGGAACTCCCCTTCAAAAATACCCTGCTTAAATTGTTTTTCCCATTCCAAGCAGTATTTACAAAAACAAAGGAAGAATTTGTTGGCGATTTAATTACTTTGGCCTGGAAAGCTAATTGGCAAAGAAAGAAAGCTAGAGTTAGACTCAACAAACAGAAGATCTGACATACCAGATGGGGTATTATATGAGCCAATATTTGCTTGAATATGGACAAAAGAACAGATAACACATAGATATAAATAGATTTTTATAATAAGAAAGGTATGATTTATAATAATCTTTTGATATGGGAATTATAAAAACACTAGGATAGCTTGTATAAATGAAACCTTCAGCTACACAAATGTAACTAACTTTGAGAAAATCATAACTGACAAAGATATTTTGAATACTGATGTGAAATTAAACTCAAGTAAGAGCTGGAAAAATAGGACATTGATTTAATAAGCAGACTTTAATTGCAAATACAATTTAAATATAAAGTGGTTAGAAAAGAGGTTATAAATTGATACTATTGTTATTTGTACAACACTAGATAAATATAAAGAGGATGTGTACATCTAATTTTGTATGTATTAATAGTAGTAAGAACTGTATTTGTTTAATGTTGAGAAAATGAAAACATCAGGGGAAGAAGAGGCGATAAAAACCCACTGGATTGTGTAGCATTGAACAGATTTATACTGAAGTTAAGATGCAATATTGAGTAACAAATGTACCCGGACATCACGTTTGTTTACTAAGCATGTATGATTTGTAATAATATAAAATCAATAAAACACTTATATAAAAATAATCTTTTGTCCCATGGGAACCAAGGTCATCGGTTGCTCCCGAGACTGCAGGCTGGGCATTGTGAAAAAAGCCCGCCAAGAAGATGTATTGGGGAATGTAGTTACTTGCATAGTTTTAGGGGTGGGTTTTTTAAACTTTGTATTGGGGAATTGTTACATGTGTCTCCAGACTTGGTTTCACTTTTGACATGCCAATACTTTGCAACTAATAAACATGTGTTTTGAGTAATTTGCAAGCCTCAGAGTTCTGCTTTATTCGTCTCTGTCTGTCGGAACCATGACATCTGTTTTAAGCATGGAAAACTTATAGGCATCAAAGTGTTAAATATAATTGCAATGGAAGTCAAGAATTCACAATGTTGCTAACTCTGAGTGTCAGGTGCTTCATAACATGACATCAAAGAAATATTATACTCCAGGATAACTTCAAACTTGTTTAAATTAACTTCATTTGGATTTATGCATGAAGAAAATTTTAAGAGATTTGAGGCAGCTTCTCTAATGAAATGTTATATTTTTAAGCCAATAAGGTTGCCAAACTGTAAGAATTCCTTTTCCTTTCTATGAATAAGTACGCTTGCATAATATTACACTTGGGTGACACAAGCAACTGCTGGATGATTAGTTTATGACCTAGTGTCAACGCTGCTAATATTGAATATTCTTGCTTTGACAAAATAGGCAGAACTGTCTGGTACTTTTAGAGTTAATTCAGATGAGAATGAGAGAGGAGAGAAAAGCCCGCAGAAGGGAACGGAAGGGAATCTTTGCCCTCCAGGTTAATTGGAAGATGTGAATCATGACTCCAAAATAGGGGAGGGGAAATGCCTGGAATGTTATGTGCAAAGGAAGGGAAATTCAGATCTTGGCATTCTCCATGCCATGCTGACACTCCTCTACACTAATAAAGGCTTTTTAGGTTAAACCATGCCTGAAAGTTCTTTGAAGTGTTTCATTAGTCAGACACATGACATCATGCCAAGATCCACAAATTTTTTAAACCAATTAAGAGGTCCCGGACCTCGGTCACTATTCCTAATCTAAAGGGGATAGACTGACAAAGATTCGGGGAAGATCTCATTATGGAAGGAGAAAGATGGCTTCAGGCCAGCACCCCAGCAGAAACAGCTTCCCCAGGGAGGGGAACGACAGCAGCAGCAGCTTCCCCAGGGAGTGGAGTGGCAGCCAGCCAGCCAGCTGGGGGAGAAAGAACTCTGGCAGATCTCCCAGCTGGGAGCAAAGACTTCAAAAGCAGAATGGAGAGATAACAAAGTTTTGGGTGAGTCGCTGGAAAGATTTCAAAACTCAGAGGTGAAAAGCAGAAATCAATTCCTGGAGAGAGGAGCCTATACCCCTCCCATTGCACATCAGAAAGCCTGTCAGATCTGACTTCCGGTTCCGGTTCGCGGCGACTCCGGTCGTGTCTGGAGACTTGTCTCCACACCAGCTGGGTTTTTCTTCGCCGGTAGACCCCTTGTGGGCCGAAAGTCACCCTGGAGGGACGACCACCGAGGAGGAGGCTTGCTGGAGACTGCGGGAGGGCAGCAGCTTCTCTCGTGGCTCCAGCTATTTCCTGAGGGCCGATGGAGCAAAAGATCATCCTGTAAGATGGCCGATTACCCTGCTGCACCAGCCGAAAGTCACAGCAACATCTAAGCATGAATAGACACACCGCGGATGATCCGGGTGAGACCCCTTCTCCTCCTCTCTTCACCCTACTTTCTTCTCTTTTTTTTGCCTGTAAAAGTTGGAATCATTTCCCCATCTTGAAAAAGCAGTGTGGGAAGAAAGGCGCTGACCAAGAAGGTTAAAATAATTTTTTTTAAAGACTACACTTTATTCTTATCTACTTTGGGGTACAGAAAAAACCTTTTTTTAAAAAGAGCTCTACTATTATACTATACTGGAAGATTGTTTCTTTTTCCACCTTTTTCTCTAAAAGGTAGAAAAGGGGGAAAATGGTGTCTGGAAAAGATTTTTTAACCTATTGAGTACATCTACTGGTGAAAAGTTAATATTGCAACTGCTGGTTACTGTTTCGAGATGAGATGGATTTGGCCTTCAAATTACTTTTGAAGAGAAAAGATAAGCGGATGCAGCTGTGGGAACTGTGGTGGTGGATACTGCTTTACTTTTATTGAACACAGCCTCCACTAAAATAATAAAAAGGGACTCTCTTCAATTATTATTAAAATGGAGAAACCTTATTAACAATTGAACTATAAACTTATATTGGAAAAGATCTACGAGGCTACTGAAGAAATATGTCCTACAATGAAAGGGATGTCTACAGAATTAAGAGTCAGAAGCCATATTCCAAAACTTCAAACTGACTTTCAGAAATCTGACCATTCTATAAACCAAAACATAAGTGAAGAGGATTTAATTGAGACTAAAGAGGAATTTATTTTACCCTACAAGCATTTCATCTATACCATTGAGGATCAGAAAAATCAAAGACTGAGATTTGAGCCTTTAAAGCAACAAAGCTTTAAGGATAAGAGAAATAGATGCCCAATGCAGAGGACAGGATGCTTCTTACTGTCTCAAATGATACTACAAGCAATAAAGAGAGACTTATTGGCTGAAAGGGAAGCTTTGTTATGGAAACCTGTCTGGCACAAAACAAAAGGCAGAACAAGACTGAAAAGTTAAATTCAAAATTATATGTGATGGATCAAAGGCACTGTAGAATTATGGATTGATTTAAGGATTAAGATTTAGAGTTAGAAGTAAGAGAAGAATGGGTGATTATTAGAATATATATTTTAAATAGATTAAGAATGTATTCTTTGGAATAATAGGTTTATTTGTATGAAAACTATTATGTAATGGTCTTGTCTGATAATATGTACATTATTGGGTATGATAATTAATTGGATGAAATTTGAATTTGTCCCAATGGGCTGAAATGATTTAAGGTCTGATATTATTTTGTTATTTTGTTATCTTAAAGAGATTGATTGATTGATTGATGAATTATATATGTATAGGATAGACTAATATTTTACTTTAATTAGGAGATATATTATGTAGTGGAAGAAGAAATAAATGGGATTTGTGATCAAATTAAGGATTTAAGAGATTGAGATCTAGAAAATATTTGGAAGGGATACCTGAATTGATAATTTGTTTCTTTAAAGTCAAATTTGATTATGTTAATTGTAAATTCACAAAGCTCTAAAAAAGGTTTAGGATTTTTAGAAATTTAAATTAGATATGGATTGTTTTAAATGTATTAGGTTAATTGAGGGAAATAGAGAGGGAATATTTAATATATTGATTTGAGTTATTTATATATGGTTTTATTTATGGATGTTTGATTACCCCAGCACCATGGTGTGTCTTAAGCACTTTGTTCTAAGAATAAAAAAACCAATAAAATTTGTTTAAAAAAAAAAGAAAAGAAAGCCTGTCAGATCCTGTCTTCCCTTGCCAGGGACCCCAACCCTGAAGAGAGAGGGAAATCCAGTCTGAGGCATCTGCAGCAATGGGTAGATTGGGTTCCCCAGCAGATGGATGGACAGCGATTTCTGAGCTTGCCACAATTAATAGAGGCCTTGCAACAGCTTGGGGTGGTGCAGAAGACAGGAGATCAGCAGCTGGTGGGAGACCGACCACAGCAGGGAGATTGGCCACAGCCCCCAAACATGCAACCCCTGGGCATAAATCTGCAGCCAAGATGGGGCCAGCAGCAACAGCCACAGTGGGGGCCCCAACAGCCTATAATTGCACCACGTTTCAGAGCAACCTTCGATGGGGACCCAGAGAAGCTGGTTTTTTCCCTCAACCAAGTGTGTTCTCATTTGAATTGCTGGGCCTATCTCTACCCAGACCCGGGGGCCATGGTCGATGTGATTGCGTCCAGCCTAGAGGGAGAAGTATCTGAATGGCTGAACAATTTATATAATGAGCAAGCCCCCAAATTGGAGGACGCCAACCTCTTCCTCCTAGGGCTGAGGGAAAGATTTGAGGACCCATCTATTGGTCTTAAAGCAAGAGAACAGATCCACAAAATAAAACAAGCCGACAGGCCTGCCCTGGAGTACATATGGGAATTTCACAAGATAGCAAGTCGAATAGAGGGGTGGCCTGAACAATCCATAATCCCTCACTTCATTGAGGGATTAGACAATCACCTCTCTCAGGCCTGCATCTATCGAGCCATACCTGATCAGCTGCAAGAATGGTACCAGGCAGCAGTGAAGCTAGACATTCAACTCACTCGCTATAAGAAGCCTGCCCCACCTGAATCCGAGCAGCCACCAGAGCAACTCAGACAGCAATCACCCCCACGAAAACCTCCAACTACTGCGATGGCTGAGAGACCCAGACCACCTGCAGGCCCATCAAATAAGTGTTTTCGTTGTGGACAAGAGGGACATTGAGCGGCAACCTGTCCAGTCCCCTACCCCCAACTGCAGAGCAGACCGGAACCAGTGACAAGAAGCAAACCTGCTCAGTGGCTAACGAGAGAAAAATCCAACCAGGTCACGCAAGAACCTGTTGCCCAGATTACACCCCACACACAGGAGGACGCCGGGACTCCAGGTGGACCTGCCCCTGCTCTACCCTCCTTTGACAGCGATGATGAAGGAGAGAACGACCCGATGGTGAGTCGACAAATCCTGCCTTTTTCACTGGCCACCAAACTTATAATCCCTACGTCTGGGGCACAAATGGACTTAAACGTGCTAATTGATTCTGGATGCACTCGCTGCATTATTAGTCTGCTGTTTGCCATGAAAATGGGCATACGGGCAAAACAGCTTTCCAAACCTGTGAGGTTTGAGCAAGCCGATGGCTCCCTGATGTCAGGGACTCTTGTCACACAAGTAACTGAGCCCTTACACCTAGAAATAGGTGCGCACTGGGAGTTTATTCGCTTCCTAGTGGCTCCAAAAATGACTGAGACTGTGATCCTAGGGCTAGCCTGGTTGGACAAATGGAAGCCATTTATCTGGTGGGAGAAAGGAATGAGAACCGTGAGACTACCTATAGAGCCTAAACCTCCCGCTGATTCAACCGATGTTGCAGGACACCTTAGGCCACCCAATGAGCGAGCGCACATGGCTGCCTCACCGCCGCCAGGTGAACCACTCATCCCCAATGAATACCGGGACCTGGCTAAGGCATTTAGTGAAAAAGAATGCGATGCCCTGTCCCCTCACAGACCCAATGACTGCTGCATCAAACTGGTGCCAGGAGACAAACTCCCACTCCCGAGAATGTATGCTATGTCCCCCCTCGAAATGGAGGAGATGCAGCAATACGTGAATAAAAACCTAGCGAGGGGGTTCATCGAATGGGCCAAATCTACCATGGGAGCCCCTGCGTTGTTCAAAGAGAAAAAAGATGGATCTCTTCATTTCTGCATAGACTATAAGGGTCTCAATGCTGTGAGTGTGGAAAATAAATATCCCCTCCCCCTCCTAAAGGATTTATTAACCCATCTGGCTAAGGGGAGTGTCTTCACTAATTTAGACCTGAGAGAGGCATACTACCAGGTGAGAATAAAAGAGGGAGACGAGTGGAAAACTGCCTTCAACTGTCCTATGGGGAGCTATCAGTTCAATGTCATGCCATTTGGACTACAGGGGCCCCCAACCGTATTTATGCAGTTGATTAATGAGGTCCTACATGATCACTTGTACACAGGGGTTTTGGTGTATCTTGATGATATCCTGATATACAGCACGAATATGACTGATCACATAAAGCTGGTGAGAGAAGTGTTAAAGAAACTATTGAATGCCAAGCTTTATGCCAAATTGTCGAAATGTGAATTTCACCAGACCCGATTAGATTATCTTGGCTACAGAATTTCCAATGAGGGTATTGAAATGGATCCAGCCAAGGTGAAAGCTATAATCGAATGGCAGCCCCCAAAGACTCACAAACAGCTCCAGAGCTTTCTGGGTTTTGCCAACTTTTATCATCAATTCATTCCCTCTTTTGCCGAGATTGCCCTACCCCTTACAGAACTACTCAAAACAGGCAAAGGAGGAGGGAAGCCACAACCAGGCCAACCACTAGCATGGACAATGGACTGTCAAACAGCTTTTGAGAATTTAAAGAGACTATTTTCTGCTGAACCGGTCCTAAAGCACCCATGCCCAGGGGAACCCTTTGTGATTCAAGCCGATGCCAGCGATGTGGCAGTTGGAGCTGTGTTACTGCAAAAGAACAAAAATGGGATCCTGCAACCCTGCGCCTACATCTCTAAGAAATTTACTGAGAGTGAGCGGAGATGGGCAATCTGGGAGAAAGAGGCCTTTGTAATTAGATGGGCGCTAGTAAACTGGCGACACTATATGGAAGGGAGCAAGGTGCCATTTGAGGTATGGACAGATCACAAAAACCTAGAAGCACTGAAAACTCCCCGCAAATTGTCCCCAAAGCAAGTACGGTGGGCACAGTACTTTAACTGCTTCAACTTCACTCTAAAGTACATACCAGGAGGAAAGAACTTCCTAGCTGACGCGCTATCCCGGTTACCCCAGCACAAAAGCGAATGAGAGGAGGTTAACGAGGCAATTATTCCCAATCCACAAACTGCTGCTCAATTTACGCCTCCCAGAGTCCCCAATCCTGATGACCCTGGAGTGAAGAAAATAAAACTTGAGCTAATATGGTAATATGAGGTAATATGCCTCTCTCAGGTCTAATTTAGTGAAGACACTCCCCTTAGACAGATAGGTTAATAAGTCATTTAGGAGGGGGAGGGGGTATTTGTTTTCCACACTGAGAAATTGAGATCCTTATAGTCTACACAGAGATGAAGAGACCCATCTTTTTTTTCTTTGAACAACACAGGGGCTCCCACGGTAGATTTGGCCCGTTCAATGAACCCCCTTGCTAGGTTTTTGTTCACGTATCGCTGCATCTCCTCCATTTTGAGGGCAGACATAGCGTACATTCTCGGTCGTGGGAGTTTGGCTCCTGGCACCAGTTTAATAGAGAAGTCATTGGGTCTGTGAGGGGGCAGGGCATCACATTCTTTTTCACTAAATGCCTCTGCTAGGTCCTGTTATCCGCTGGGGATGAGTGGTTTGCCTGGTGGCGGTGAGGCAGCCATGTGTGCTCGCTCATTGGGTGGCCTAAAGTGTCCCGCAACATCAGTTAAATCAGTGGGAGTCTTAGGCCCTATAGGTAGTCTCACAGTTCTCATTTCTTTCTCCCACCAGATAAATGGCTTCCATTTGTCCAACCAGGCTAATCCTAGGATCACAGGGTCAGTCATTTTTGGGGCCACCACAAAGCAAATAAACTCCCAGTGCTCACCTATTTCTAGTCGTAGGGGCTCAGTTAATTGTGTTTTGTTACAACTTTTTTGTAACAAAAGAAGACTTTTAGGAAAATAAAGACCTGGAAGTTCTTTGAAGTGTTTTATTAGCTGGAACCATAACATCATGCTAAGAACTCAATCATTTTCAAACGACCTGGGGTCCCGAACCCCATCCATTTCCTCTAGGCTTGAGAGGAGCTGCTAAAGATTCGGGGAAGATCTCATTATGGAGAAAGAAAGATTGCCTGAGGCCAGCCCCCTGGCTGCAACAGTTTCCCCGGGGGGGGGGGAAGCAACAGCCAGCAAGCCGGGGAAGGGAGGAATCTGGCAGATTTCCCAGCTGAGAGCAAAGACTTCAAAAGCGGAATGGAGAGATAACCAAGTTGTGGGTGAGTAATTGGAAAGATTTCAAAACTCAGAGATGAAACCAATAAATCAATTCCTACAGAGAGAAGCTTACAGCCCTTCCATTGTAGATGTTCCTGCCAGAGATTTCAGCCCTGATGAGAGTGCAGCAATGGGGAGATTGGGTTCCCCAGCAGGTGGATGATGCATGTCCTCTGAACTTGCCAAAGCTAATAGAGGTCTTGCAATGCCTTGGGGTGGTACAGAATCCAGGAGATCAGCAGCTGGTAGGAGAACAGCCACAGTAAGGAGATTGGCCACAGCCCCCAAACGTGCAACCCCTGGACATAAACCAGCAACAACAGCCCCAGTGGGGGCCACAGCAGCCTGTGTTCACACCACCCTTCAAAGCAACCTTCGATGGAGACCCAGAGAAGCTGGTTTTTTTCCTCAACCAAGTGCGTTCTCACTTGAATCGCTGGGCCTATCTCTACCCAGAACCAGGGGGCATGGTTGATGTCATTGCGTCCAACCTAGAGGGAGAAGCATCTGAATGGATGAACAATCTATATAGTGAGCAAGCCCCCGAATTGGAAGATCCCCACCTCTTTCTCTTAAGTCTGAGAGAACAATTTGAGGACCCATCCATTGGCCTCAAAGCACCAGGACAAATTCACAAAATAAAACAAGCCAGGAGGCCTGCCCAAGAATACGTGCGAGAGTTCCGCATGATAGCAGGTCGAATAGAGGGGTGGCCTGAGCAGTCCCTCATCCACTACTTCATCGAGGGATTAGACAATCACCTCTCTCAGGCCTGCATCTTTCGAGAAGTACCTGATCGGATACAGGACTGGTACCAGACAGCCGTGAAGCTGGACGTTAAGCTCTCTCGCTATAAGAAGCCTCCCCCACTTGAATCCGAGCAGCAACCAAAGCTACCCAGACAGCAATCATCCCCACGAAAGCCTTCAACTACTGCAATGGCTGAGAGACCCAGGCCACCTACAAGCCCTTCCTTCAAGTGCTTCTGGTGTGGACAACAGGGACATCAAGCAGCGAACTGCCCAGTCCCCTACCCTCAACAGCAGAGCAGACCGAGAAAATCTGATCGGCAACCACCGAGAGGAAAATCCAATTGGATCCAACAAGAACTGGCTGCCCAAGTCGCATCCCCTACACAGGAGGCCGCCAAAACTAAGCCTGGATCCACCCCCGCTCTACCCTCTCTCGACAGCGATGACGAAGGGGAGAATGACCCAATGGTGAGTTGACAAATCCCGCCTTTTTCGCTAGCCGCAAAACTTATAATCCCTAAATCAGGGGTACAAATGAACTTAAATGTGCTAATAGATTCTGGATGCACCCGATGTATTATTAGCTTACCCTTTGCCATGAAATTGGGCATACGAGCAAAATTGCTCTCCGAACCCATGAAGTTTGAGCAAGCCGATGGCTCCCTCATGGGAGGAACTCTTATCACACAAGTAACCGAGCCCTTATGCCTAGAAATAGGTGCACACTGGGAGTTTATTCGCTTCCTGGTTGCTCCAAAAATGACTGAGGCGGTGATCCTAGGGCTAGGCTGGTTAGACAAATGGAAGCCATTTATCTGGTGGGAGAAAGGAATGAGAACTGTGAGACTACCTATAGGGCCTGATCTCCCCATTGATTCAACAGATGTTGCTGGGCATCTTAGGCCACCAAATGAGCGAGCGCACATGGCCGCCTCACTGCCTTCAGGTGAACCAGTCATCCCCAAGGAATGCTGGGACCTCACGGAGGCATTTAGTGAAAAAGAATGTGATGCCCTACCCCCTCACAGACCCAATGACTGCTCCATCAAACTGGTGCCCAGAGCCAAACTCCCACGACCGAGAATGTATGCCAAGTCCCCCCTCAAAATGGAGGAGATGCAGCGATACGTGAACAAAAACCTAGCGAGGGGTTTTATCAGACGGGCCAAATCTACCGTGGGAGCCCCTGTGTTGTTCAAAGAGAAAAAAGATGGGTCTCTTCGTCTCTGCATAGACTATAAGGGTCTCAACGCTGTGAGTGTGGAAAATAAATATCCCCTCCCCCTCCTAAAGGATTTATTAACCCATCTGGCTAAGGGGAGTGTCTTCACTAATTTAGACCTGAGAGAGGCATACTACCAGGTGAGAATAAAAGAGGGAGACGAGTGGAAAACTGCCTTCAACTGTCCTATGGGGAGCTATCAGTTCAATGTCATGCCATTTGGACTACAGGGGCCCCCAACCGTATTTATGCAGTTGATTAATGAGGTCCTACATGATCACTTGTACACAGGGGTTTTGGTGTATCTTGATGATATCCTGATATACAGCACGAATATGACTGATCACATAAAGCTGGTGAGAGAAGTGTTAAAGAAACTATTGAATGCCAAGCTTTATGCCAAATTGTCGAAATGTGAATTTCACCAGACCCGATTAGATTATCTTGGCTACAGAATTTCCAATGAGGGCATTGAAATGGATCCAGCCAAGGTGAAAGCTATAATCGAATGGCAGCCCCCAAAGACTCACAAACAGCTCCAGAGCTTTCTGGGTTTTGCCAACTTTTATCATCAATTCATTCCCTCTTTTGCCGAGATTGCCCTACCCCTTACAGAACCACTCAAAACATACCAGGAGGAAAAAACTTCCTAGCTGATGCGCTATCCCGGCTACCCCAATACAAAAGTGAACAGGAGGAGGTTAATGAGGCAATTATCCCCAATCCACAAACTGCCGCTCAACTTATGCCTCATAGGGTCCCCAATCCTGATGACCCTGGGGTAAAGAAAATAAAACGAGAGCTCCTCACTGATCAATGGTTCAAAGATAATCAAACCTCCCTAACGTGCAGGGATGGCTTGGCTTACAAAGGGGGGGACTATATTTGCCAGAAGCCCTCCGTCTTAATGCTCTCAAACACAGCCATGATGTAAAACAGGCTGGACACTTTGGATATTTAAAAACCCTACACCTCACCTGCTGGCAATTTTGGTGGCCGGGGCTGAAAAAGGATGTGGAAAACTATGTAAAAAGTTGTACTGTATGTACCACAATTAAAAGAATTCCAGGGAAAACCCCTGGGTTACTGCAACCCGTGGCAGACCCTTCTCAACCATGGGAAGAAATAGCTATGGACTTTATAGTAGACCTACCTGAAAGTAGAGGAAATACTGTCATCTGGACTGTGATAGACCTGTTTTCAAAGCAGGCTCATTTCATCACCTGCAAAGGACTTCCATCTGCCCAACGGCTGGCCAAATTGTTCCTGAAACATATCTACCGGCTGCATGGCACCCCTAAGCAAATAATTTTGGATGGGGGGGTGCAGTTCACAGCAAGCTTTTTGAGGAGTTTTCTTAAATTAATTGGATCATATCAAGGTTTATCATCTGCTTTTCATCCTGCCACCAATGGGGCTGCAAAATCTGCTAACAAAATGGTGGACCAATATCTTAGATGCTACGTTTCTTACCAACAGACGAACTGGACTGACCTCCTCCCTTTTACGGAGGTGGTGTACAATAATTCTGTGCACAGCAGCACTGGCTACATGCCATTCAGAGTGGCCACAGGAAAAGAGTTCAGCCCAATACCCGAATACCCTCAGGTGCCCTCCACTTCCCAGACACTTGACCAATGGGTGAGGGGGTGGGAAGAAGTTTGGAGAAACACAAAAACTGCTTTAAAAAAGACTTCCAAAACCTATAAAAAGCAGGCTGATAGAAAGAGGGCTCCCCAAAGAACATTCCAAGTTGGGGAAAAGGTTTATTTGTCAGCTAAATATTTACGCCTCAAATTGCCCAGCAAGAAATTGGGACCAAAATTCTTGGGGCCTTTCCCCATAGTAAGGATCATCAATCCGGCCACTGTAGAACTAAAACTCCCTAGACTTTTAGGGAGAATTCACCCAGTCTTCCATTGCAGCTTGTTGAAACCTTATCGGGACTCCACATTAAGACCTCCCCCGAAGAAGGCAACTGGGCCCCTCGTAGTTGGGGGACAGACCCACTATGAAGTGAAACGTATTCTTGACTCTAGAATTTTTAAAGGGAAATTGCAGTACCTACCGTAGTACAATGGAAGGGATACCCGTTGTCTGAAGCCACCTGGGTGAAATCCAGTGAGGTGAAAGCTGACAGGCTCGTCAAAAGGTTTCATGCAAAATACCCCAACAAACCGAGAACTAGTGATTAACATATGCTTTTGTTTACATTACAGGATCTGTCCTTTTTGTGAGGTGCAGTGGATGTCAACGCTGCTAATATTGAATATTCTTGCTTTGACAAAATATGCAGAACTGTCTGGTACTTTTAGAGTTAATTCAGATGAGAATGAGAGAGGAGAGAAAAGCCCGCGGAAGGGAACGGAAGGGAATCTTTGCCCTCCAGGTTAATTGGAAGATGTGAATCATGACCCCAAAATAGGGGAGGGGAAATGCCTGGAATGTTATGTGCAAAGGAAGGGAAATTCAGATCTTGGCATTCTCCATGCCATGCTGACACTCCTCTACACTAATAAAGGCTTTTTAGGTTAAACCATGCCTGAAAGTTCTTTGAAGTGTTTCATTAGTCAGACACATGACACCTAGATCATTGTGTTTTTATTGCACTCATAAAAACCGTGTTTCTCCTCATTTTAACAATGGGTTCATTTAGCTGCTGTATCTTCTAAAGCAGCGGTTCTCAACCTGTGTGTCAAACGACCCTTTTGGGAGTCGAACGACCCTTTCACAGGGGTCACCTAAGACCATCGGAAAACACATATTTCCGATGGTCTTAGGAACCAAGACACCACTCCGCATCCGTGTCCGCACAGCCTCCACCGCCATTTGCAGAGAGAGAGACAGGCACTTTCGCTTCCCTTCTCTCTCTCTCTCTCAGGCAGACTTACCTCCTGCAGGGCTCCTGATTGGCTCTGCGCCCAGGTGCCCCACCCCCTGGGAGAAGCATGGCCAGGGCCTCATGGCCTTGGAGCCGCCTGGGGAAGCCCCGGGATCCCTGCTGGGAGCGGCCTGCTGGAGGCTCCGCTGAGCGGGCCAGCCCTCCTGCAAGCCGCGGCCCAAGGGAGACCAGCAACTGCGATCCCCAGCCAGCCCAACCATTGGCCCTGCTGGCCTGGAAGGAGTGCCGGAGTCCAGGCTGCCAGGAAGGAAGAAGGAGATTCAGCAAAGGTAGGAGAGGAGAGCCACCTCCTGGGGCCCAGTACTGGCGGCGGCTTCCTTGCCATCCTCTTCCTCCTCCCCTTCTTCCTCCTACTGCCCCCAAGGTGGCTCGGGCGGGTGCCAGGGCAAGAGGGGTGCCTGGGGGGAGCAGCCGGGCTGGCAGAGGGGCTGGCAGGGGCCACACAGCACCAGCCCCCACCACGGCTCCATCGGATGGGTGGAGGGCGAGGCCAGGCAGTGCGGAGTCCCGGCTGGGACGGCGGCAGCGGTTTTCTCGCCCTTCTCCTCTCCTTCCTCCTGCTGCCCCCAGGTGACTCACGTGGGCGCCGGGGCAAGAGGGGTGCCTGGGGGGAGCAGCTGGGCTGGCGGAGGGGCTGGCGGGCCACGTGGCACCAGCCCCCACCGCGGCTCCATTGTATGGGTGGAGGGTGAGGCCGGGCAGTGCAGAGTCCCGTCTGGGACAGCGGCAGCAGTTTTCTCACCCTTCTCCTCTCTTTCCTCCTGCTGCCCCCCAGGTGGCTCGCGCGGGCGCTGGGGCAAGAGGGGTGCCTGGGGGGGAGCCGGGCTGGTGGAGGGGCTGGCAGGGGCCGCATGGCACCAGCCCCCACTGCGGCTCCATCGGATGGGTGGAGAGTGAGGCCGGGCAGCACGGAGTCCCGGCTGGGGCGGCGTCAGTGGTTTTCTCACCCTTCTCCTCTCCTTCTTCCTGCTGCCCCCAAGGTGGCTTGGGTGGGTTCCAGGAGGAATAGGGGTGCCTGGGGGGAGCAGCCCGGCTGGCGGAGGGCCTGGTGGGCTGCACGGCACCAGCCCCCACTGCAGCTCCATTGATGGACAGAGGACAAGGCCGGGTAGCGCGGAGGCAGCGGCCAGTCCGGGGGCGGCGGGGAGCCCTGACGATATTGCCGTAAGAGAGAGAGAGAAAGAGAGGAAAGAGAGGAAAAGAGAGAGGAAAGAGAGAGAGAAAGAGAAAGAGAGGGGAAAGAGAAAGAGAGGAAAGAGAGAAAAAGAGAGGAAAGAGAGAGAGAAAAGAAAAAAATGGGGAGAGGAAAGAAAAAGAGGAAAGAAGGAAAGAGAGAGGAAAGAGGGAGAGAGAGAAGAGAGAGAGGAAAGAGAAAGAGAAGAGAGAAAGAGGAAAGAGAAAGAGAGAGAGGAAAGAGAGAAACAGGAAAAGAGAGAGGAAAGAGAGAAAGAGAGAGAGGAAAGAGAGAAAGAGAAAGAGAGAGAAAGAGGGAGAGGAATGGCGCTTCTCCAACCAGGTTGGGCGGAGCCGGCGGAGCGACCTTCCTGCCCCCCCTCCCCGGCCAGCTGGATGGGGGGTTGGGGGTCACCACAACATGAGGAACTGTATTAAAGGGTCGCGGCATTAGGAAGGTTGAGAACCACTGTTCTAAAGGCACATTGTCATATGATGAAAAAACCAACTAGTCTGGCCAATCTTTTTTATGTACATGTATCAGTTTAGCACTAATAGCTTAAAAGTAAGATGTATACTTTAGAATTCTTTGAAGCGTATAAATTAATTGAATTGGGTATAGTTTTTGAATTTTTTAGTGTTCCTAAAAATTTCTTAGTGATTCTTTGATTCTTTGGTGAACATCAGACCAACAATCAAGTAAACAATACTACAATCAAGAAACTGCCAAAGAAGCCAACAGCAAACAGCCCAACCAAAGAATCTCTAAGACCACCCTCACCAACACTGACAGGCAAGCCACTAGAATATAAACTGACAGCAAACTGCACTCCTTACTAGCACTGATGATGTTACGTACATCTATGAAACATCTACAAGAAAACAAGCAAGCTCAGAGAGCACCAAGGACCCCTCATGTCAACCCTGAGCTACAAATATTCTCCTTTATTAGTATCAACAATGTTAGTTAATTTGGCAGGGTCAGAAAGGTATAGTTGGGTATCATCAGCATACTGATAACAGCTCATCCCCTGGCAGCAGATGATCTCACCTAGTGGCTTCATGTAGATATTGAATAGGATAGGGGAGAGCACCAAACTCTGCAGGACCCCACAAAATAGGAGCTGAGGATGGGATCTCTCCTCTCCAATCACTACTGACTGAAAGTGAGCCCCAGAGAAAGGAGAACCAGCACAATATTGGAGGCAACCATCCACCTCCAATTCCCTGAGCAGATCCTGAATGATACCATGGTTAATGGTATCAAAGGACACTAAGAGGTCAAGCAGAGCAAGGATGGATGTGCAGCTTCCATCCCACTCCTGCCAAAGATCATCCAACAGTGCAACCAATGCTGTTTCTGTCCCATACCCAGATCCTGACTGAAAGGAATCCAGATAATCTCCTTCATCCAGCGTCTTCTGGTGCTGCTGTGCAAACATCTTCCCAATTGCTTTCCCCAAAAGGGGAAGGTTAGATAGTGGATGGAAGTATAACCCAGTGATGGCTTATTGAGGAAGAGGTGGACCAGTGTCTCCTTAAGGAGTGGGGGAACAACCCCTTCATTCAAAGAATTCACCACCACTGGAACTCATCCACATGATACCTCCTTGGCAGCTTTAGTTTAGAGGGGCATAGATCTAAAGAGCTGGTGACTGAGCGCACAGTCATAAGGACACTGTCCACTTCCTCAGACCCAACAGGTTCACACTATTCACAAATAGCAAGGAAAGATTCTGCCCAGGCATCTGCCTAGGACCCGCAAAAATGATCAATACTCATTGGTTGGATTCATTGGGTCAGTGATGGAGGCATGTTGTGTGAACCCATTAAGCAAGGGGAAGAAGGCCTCGCTGCCTGAAAGTGATCTCTTGTTCCGACCCCTTGAACCTCTCCCGGGGTACTGGTAATGAGCGAAATCTAGACCCTGGACTCAGGCTGCTGCTACTCAATGCCAGGTCGGTGGTAAATAAAGCTCTCCTCATCCGGGACTTAATTCTGGAGGAGGAGGCTGACCTGGCATGTGTGACTGAGACCTGGCTGACCCCAGAGGGAGGAGTTCCCCTCTCTGAGATGTGTCCAGCTGGGTTTCAGGTATGGCATCAGCCGTGACCCCAGGGAAGGGGGGGAGGAGTGGCGATTATAGCTAAGGAGACACTCGGGCTGCGCAGACTCGCTGCTACTGAGATATCGGGTTGTGAGTCCCTCCTTATGAGGTTGGACCTAGGTGTACAGGTGGGCCTGTTGCTTATGTACCTGCCTCCCAGCTGCGTTTCTGCAGCCCTGCCCACGCTACTCGAGGAGGTAGCTGGGTTGGCGGTTGAGTTCCCCAGACTTATTGTCTTGGGGGACTTCAACGTGCCGTCACTCGGTGAGTCCTCGGGTTTGGGGCGGGAGTTCATGGCCTCCATGGCAACCATGGGCCTGACACAAGTAATTGAGGGCCCAACCCATGAGAAGGGGCACACACCTGATTTGGTTTTCCTCTCGGAACAGTTGAGTTATGATATGAAGCTAAGGGGCTTAGAAGTGTTGCCCATGTCATGGACAGATCATTTTCTGCTGCGGCTTGAGTTTATGACGCCAATCCTCCCTCGCAGGGAGCTGGAACCGATTAAATGGTTCCACCCCAGACGCCTGATGGACCCTATTGGCTTTCAAAGGGCGCTTGGGGAATTGCCGGATTCGCTCGTACACAGTTCAGTGGAGTCCCTAGTGACGGCCTGGAATACGGCCACTACGGGGGCTCTAGACCGGATTGCGCCGTTGCGACCTCTCTGTGGTAGCAGACCCAAGAGATCTCCTTGGTTTACCGAGGAACTCAGGGGGATGAAGCGCCAGAAGAGACGTTTAGAGAAGCAATGCAGGAAAGCAGATCCAAATCTGATCAAACCAAATTGAGAGCTTGTATTAAGACCTATTTGGAAGCGATCACTACGGCAAGATCTCAGAATCTTTCTGCATTGATCGCGTCTGCGGAATCTCATCCGGCTGCCCTGTTTAGGGTGACTCGCTCTCTCCTTGATATGGGGAGGAGGGAGGAACCTTTACAGGGCAATGCCGAAGAATTTAACATCTTTTTCGCAGACAAGGTCGCTCAGATCCGGACTGACTTGGACTCCAATTGGAATGCAGTGTTGGCTGACAATGAGTCAGTCGAGATGACAGAGGCCCATCTTAGTCCTGTTGTATGGGATGAGTTTGACTTGGTAACTCCTGAGGATGTGGACAAGGCCATTGGAGCTGTGAGTTCTGCCACCTGTTTACTGGATCTGTGTCCCTCCTGGCTGGTTTCGGCTAGTAGGGAGGTGACACGGAGCTGGGTCCAGGCGGTTGTTATCGCTTAATTGAGGGAGGGGTCCTTTCCGGCTCCCTTAAAGGAGGCACTCGTGCGCCCCCTCCTCAAGAAGCTTTCCCTGGACCCGGCAGTTTTAAATAATTATCGTCCAGTCTCCAACCTTCCCTTTTTGGGGAAGGTTGTTGAGAAGGTGGTGGCACTCCAACTCCAGTGGTCCTTGAATGAAACTGATTATCTGGGCCCTTGGCAGTCTGGATTCAGGTCTGGTTACAGCACGGAAACTGCTTTGGTCGTGCTGACCGATGATCTCTGGTGGGCCCGGGATAGAGGTTATTCCACTATCCTGGTGCTTCTTGACCTCTCAGCAGCTTTCGATACCATCGACCATGGTATCCTTCTGCGCCGGTTGGAGGGGCTTGGAGTGCGGGGCACCGTTCTACGGTGGTTCACCTCCTACCTCTCTGGCCGGTCGCAGTCGGTGTTTGCAGGAGGTCAGAGATCGGCTCCAAGGTCTCTTCCATGTGGAGTTCCTCAGGGGTCCGTTCTCTCACCTCTGTTTTTTAACATCTACATGAAGCCGTTCGGTGAGATCATCTGTCGACACGGGGTGAGTTATCACCAATATGCTGCTGATACTCAGCTTTATATCTCTACCCCGTGTCATTACAGTGAAGCAGTTGGAGGCTGTTGAGGTCTGGATGGGTGCCAACAGGCTCAGACTCAATCCCAACAAGACGAAGTGGCTATGGGCTCTGCCTCCCAAGGACAATTCCAACTATCCGTCGATTACCCTGGGGGGAGAAGTTTTGTCCCCCTCGGAGAGGGTTCGCAACTTGGGTGTCCTCCTCGATCCACAGCTAAGTTTGGAACATCATTTTTCAGCTGTGGCGAGGGGAGCATTCACCCAGGTTCGCCTGGTGTGCCAGTTGCGGCCCTATTTGGATCGGGAGTCACTCCTCACAGTCACCTATGCCCTTGTCACCTTGAGATTCGACTACTGTAATGCTCTCTACATGGGGCAACCTTTGAAGAATGTCCGGAGACTGCAGGTAGTCCAGAATGCGGCTGCGCGAGCTGTCTTGAGTCTCCCAAGACATGCTCATATCACTCCAGCTCTTTGTGAGCTGCACTGGCTACCAATTGGTCTCCGAACACAATTCAAAATGTTGGTTATGACCTATAAATCCCTTTATGGCAATGGACCAAGATACTTGCGGGACCGTCTCCTGCCTCACGAATCCCAGAGACCGGTTAGGGCGCATAGAGTTGGCCTCCTACGAGTCCCATCTGCTAAACAATGCCATCTGGCGGGACCTAGGGCAAGGGCCTTCTCCGTTGCTGCCCCTGCCCTCTGGAACCAGCTTCCCTCGGAGATTCGTACTGCTTCCTCCCTCCTAGCTTTCCGGAAAGGGCTGAAGACACATCTATGCCGACAGGCTTGGGGCATATGAGCTGAGCTCTGCCCCTCGGCCCTAAGAGTGTCCCGCCATCAGTGCTTGTGAATTGACTGTGTTTGTGTGGGGTATGAATGTGGTTTATTTTAAATTGTTGTTGTGTTTTTGTTGTGAGCTGCCCCGAGTCTCCGGAGAGGGGCGGCATATAAGTGTGAATAAACATAAACAAACATAAACAAGAGGAGGGGGACAGTTTTAATCTAAATCTGTGTTTGGGCAGTTGAGTTCTCAGTCACCTAGGTCATATGAACCCCAAATCCTAATCAGTGGGTAATAGTCAAATCCACACCTCATGTCTCTAAAGACAAGAGAGAGAATTATAGAACTATGAAAACTCAAATTCCTCATTGTGAAGCTCATATCAAAGAACCCCAGCAACTGTAAGATGCTTTTCTCACATGTTGATTGGTTATGTTGTCTAAGGCAAGCCACACTCACTGCTGCTTCCTTGACCAAAGAGGAAGATGTGGCCATATCTGCACCAGCAAGCATGTCAAAACAGAAAACATGGTAGTTATTGTATATCTATAAAAGCCCCACTCCTTATATCTATACCTTAGATCTCTTGTGAGTGTAAAGGGACTCCAAACTGATGATGCGCTTGACCTCTCCCTCGGGCTCAGCCTGGTCATCTCTTACACAATGTGTACAAAAGAACTAGGATTGTGGTCACATAGTCTTGACCACATCATGTTTGTCTTGATACACACACACATTGTGGATGGGAAGATGTCATGACAACATGAAGCCTGGTCCATACCTTCCTGATGCAAGGGCTTCTGTGAGGCAGGACTGATGGAAGTGGGAACAGATTCTACATATCCCCAAAGGATGGACCTTGGGATTGTGTGCTTCCAGATTCAGTGGTATGGAGCTATGATTAAAATAGATAAGCTTAATCACTGAGCTATGGTCAGTGTCTGACTGGGTTAGCATGTTGCATAAGCACAGCCAAAGATTTCAGCAGAATTGGAAAATCTGTTGTAGAGTTGAGGACAAGCCAGATACATTTCAAAAAAGAAAAAAAAGGAAATATTAATTCCAAGCAATGCTGTATTTGTTTGTTTTGCCTTTCCTTAATGCTGTCAAGTATTTTAAACAGAATATTTGTTTTTAAATGTCCTGGAAATCAAATTAAATTAAGACAAACATAAATCTGTATGGCACAAGAAAGGAAACTTTTAATTGAACATAACCTCTCTGTGCTGTTTATCTAAATACCCCATTTTTCTTGTATATTTATTTGTTAAATTTATTTGCCACCCATCTCAACATGGGCTACTCTGGGTGGCTTACAATAGTAAAATGGAAAAAAATGATAACAAATGTAAACATAACAATAGCAAAGCAATGAAACAATAAAAATAATAAAAGTACAATATTATGAATTAAAAGATGGGTGGAGGAGAGCAGAAAGCATGGGGGAGGCTAATTAGTCCAGTAGTCACCTCCAGTGTGGTACTCCCCTATTGGGTCCCCAGGCCAATTGGCAGAGCCAGGTCTTCAGGCCCTTGCGGAGGGATAGGAGGGTAGAGGCAAACCTCACCCCAAGGGGCAGGATGTTCCAGAGGAACGGCATTACAGCAGAGAAAGCTCTTCTCCTGGATCCCACCAGTCGAAGTCTCTTGACCGACGGAATCTTCAGCAGGCCCCCTCTGCTGGCACAAGTAGGGCGGGCTTGTGTTAGTGGGATGAGACAGTTCATCAAGTAATCTGGCCCCATGCCATGGAGGGCTTTAAAGGTCATGACCAACACCTTGAACTGGACCTGGAAGCAAACCATCAGCCAGTGCAGCTTGCAAAGCAGTGGTGTAATATGGGCCATTCTATGGGCCCCAAAGACTGCTTGCGCTGCCACACTTTGTACCAGTTGAAGCTTCTGAATGCATTTCAAGGGTAGCCCCCATGTAAAGCTCATTGCATTAATCCAGATGAGAGATGACTAGGACTTGAGTGACCGAGCTCAAGCAGTCCTGATCCAGGAAAACCTGCAGCTGGTGCACAAACTGAAGCTGTGCAAAGGCTTTCCTAGCCAGGACTTGCCACCTGCTTTTTGAGCAGGAGTCTCAAGTTCAGAAGAACCTCTAAGTTATGAACTGGGTCTGAATGGGGTAGTGCAGCCCCGTCCAGAACTAAAGATGTCAAAGACCTGGATCTTTAAGCTCCATGCACCCAAAACCACTCGGTCTTGTCAGGGTTCAGTCATAGCCTGTCTCTCCCATCAAGGCCCCTACAGTTTCCAGGCACCGTGAGATGGTAGCAACAGCATCACTTGGGTCACCAGATGTGGAGATGTAAAAATGAGTATCATCAGCATATTGATGATATCTCAACCCATGGTGACAGATGATCTCAACCAGTGGCTTCATGTAGATCAGACATGTCAAACTTGCGACGTCACGTGACGTCGTGCAACATATCAGGACTGTTTTGCCATTGCCGGCAATGGGGTGGGCATGGATTCTGCATGACGCGTCCGGCCCACGGGCTGGCAGTTTAACACCCTGATGTAGATGTTAAACAGGAGTGGCGAGAGTACCAACCCCTGCAGTATGCCATAAGACAGTGGCCAGGGACTGGATCTCTCCCTATCAACACCGATTGGGATTAGCCTTGGAGAAAGGAGCTAAACCAGCAAAGAACTGTGCCGCCCAGCCACGAGCTTCATAGCTGGCCCAAAAGGATTCCATGGTCAATGGTGTCGAAGGCTGCTGAGAGGTCAAGGAGAGCCAGGATGGTTGCACTATCCCATCCTTGCCAGAGATAATTTATTAAATGTGACCCATGTAATCTCTATCCCATAGCCAGGCCTGAAACCTGACTGAAAGGGGTCTAGGAAATCTGTTTCATCCTCTGAAACTGCCAAGCAACCACCTTTTCTACCACTTTCCCTAAAAAGGAAAGATGGGAAACTTTTTTGCTGCAAGACTCATAACCATGGTTCATGAGCTAAAAATACTGTCTAATTTTGAATCTAGACTGTGAAGAGTATATATTCTAAAGGAATACGCAGCACATTGCAACTTCATAATCACCAAGTATGTTAATCTATAATCAACATCATCCCTAGAAAGCTTGGTTGTTTACCCTGTTTGTCATGACCATTGTCTCAGTTTAATTATGAAGAATTTCTATTTTTCTACATTTTTAAAAGCTCTTGGACTGACCACTGTTTGCATTATATGGGTGATTTGATCACCTGCTGATTTTGTTCTCTGTACAGCAGAAAACAAAATACAGAATAACAAAGTTGGAAGGGACCAAGGTCCCTTCTAGTCAGAGGTCTTCTAGTCCAAGGCCATATACCATTTCAGACAAATGGCTGTCCAATCTCTTCCTAAAAACCTCCAGTGATGGAGCACCTACAACTTCTGAAAGAAAGCTGGTTAATTGTTCTCACTGTCAGGAAATTTCTCCTTAGTTCTAGGTTGGATCTCTCTTTGATTATTTTCCATCCATTGTTGAAGTCCTGACTTCATGTGCTTTGGAGAAAAGGTTGACCCTGCTTCTTTGTGGCAGCCTCTTAAATATTGGAACACCGCTATCATGTCACCCCTAGTCCTTCTTTTCATTAGACTAGACCATGGGTCAGCAACCTGTGGCTCCGGAGCCGCATGCGGCTCTTTCAGCCATCTCCTGTGGCTCCCAGTCTGCAGCCGTTTTTAAAGTAAACAGATCTTTATTGCAACTGCTAATTAAATGGCACTTCACTGGGCCGATGCCAATCCCAGCTCTTTCCCACTCTTGCCCTAAAAGTGCATCAGATGCATTTGCTTCCCTCACAAACAGCTGCTTTGAGACCCTTCTCTTCACCGTGAAAATGTCACGTTGCTTCACGCGTTTGGCTTTCTCGCTTCTGGAGAGGCGCATCAATTTTTAAAAAGAAAAGGCTGCATTCACAAGTTTGATTTTGCAAGGTGCCACCCTGAAGGGTGACCGAGAAAAGCAGGGTGCAAAGAGTGGTTAGGGCCCTGCAGGGAGTGGCTGCAACCAGGGGCTGGACATGCATTTGCAGGGATCATGGGAAGCAGGGCACAGAGCTCAGGGATTGGATCAGGTGCACCCCAGCCATGATCTGTGGAACAGGTGGGGAGTTTTCTCACATGTGGGCACAGGATGGGTGTCGGAGGGGGGCTGGAAGAGAAGTCTTAGTCCCCAAAGGAGACACGGCGACCATTCCTTAAGCGCCCCCGCCGGGAATCACAGCCTGGGAGATGCGCGCCCCGTTTCCCACCTGCTTGATCTGGCCATCCACCAGGTTCTCCATGATGTGGGACACCCGGAGGGCGATGCCGGCAATCAGGAAGGCCGGCGCCAGCATGCCCAGCATGACAAGGCAGACCCGCTTCATCATTGGTCAGGAAAGAGGCTCGCCAGAGCCTGGGGACTTACAGTAGGCCAGGAGAAGGGAGCGAGCGCCCGGCCACTCCGCAGCGCAAAGATGCCCAGCCTGGGAGAGAGCGCCGGGGGTGGTGACAGGGCCTCCTCCTCCTCCAAAGGGGCACCTCCCAGCTCCGAGGGGCGGAGGCAAGCTGCTCCACTTTGCCCAATGCTTACTTTTGCTTTCCAAAGCAGCCTCGGCATCACCCAGCCGGCATGCTTGCTCAGGCGGAGCTCTGCTTGGATCGGCTGGTGGGCAGGTTGCATGTCCTCCTGGCTGTCTGCTCTTCTCCAGCCCGACCCGCCGCCCCAGTTGTCATGCTTGCAGATCCCCCCCCAATAAATAAATAAATAGAAAAGTCTGATTTTAAAGGTTGTCCAGCTAAAAGGGAGGAAAGAAGCTGGGCTGGAGTGCCCTGGAAAGGCAAGCAGGCAGCGCTTCTGCACGGGCTGGTTGGACTTTTGGCAGGTTTTGCCTGCAATTAAGGCAGGGTGAGGTTTTTGGTTTAGGGGAGGCTGAGGGGGGAGCTGCTTGTGGGGGCACGTGTCTGCTCACATAAGTGCGAATGTGTTTCTTTTTCAGGGAGGCTGCTTTGCTGAAGGTTATATCTTCCTTCCCCTTCCTTCCTTCCTTCCTTCCTTCCTTCCTTCCTTCCTTCCTTCCTTCCTTCCTTTTCTTCCTGTTTTTTCTTTCTCTTTTTTCCTTCCTTTCTTCCCATATTCTTCCTGCCTTTCTTCTTCCTTTCTTGTCTTCCTTCCTTCCTTCCTTCCTTCCTTCCTTCCTTCCTTCCTTCCTTCCTTCCTTCCTTAAGAACATAAGAACATAAGAAGAGCCATGCTGAATCAGGTCAAAGCCCATCGAGTCCAGCATTCTGTGTCACACAGTGGCCCACCAATTGTACATGTGGATCTTGAGCAGAAAGAGAATGCAAAACCCTCCCTTTCCCTTGACCCCCAACAAATGGTACTCAAGGGAATCCTGCCTGCCTCAACCAACATAGAAGTGGCACATGGACATCCATTTTAATAACCACCGATACACTTGGCATCCATGAATCTATCTAACCCTGCCTTGAAGCTGTCAAGGCTGACAGCTGTCACGACCCCTTCTGGAAGTGAATTCCATAAATCAACGACCCTCTGGGTGAAGAAATATTTCCCTTTATTTGTCCTCACTTTCTTAGCTATGAGCTTTAGGGAGTGCCCCCTTGTCCTGGTATTGTGTGATAGAGAAAAGAATTTTTCTCTATCCACCTTTTCTATCCCATGCATGATTTTATACACTTCGATCAAGTCACCCCTGAAACACCGTCTTTCAAGGCTGAAGAGACCAAGGCGTTGCAATCTGGTTTCATAAGGGAGGCGCTCCATTTCCTTGATCATTCTTGTTGCCCTTTTTTGCACCTTTTCCAGTTCCATTATATCCTTCTTGAGGTGCGGTGACCAGAACTGTACACAGTACTCCAAGTGTGGTCTCACCATCGATTTGTACAGAGGCAATACAACACTTGCTGACTTATTTTCGATTCCCTTTCTAATCATGCCAAGCATGGAATTTGCTTTTTTTACTGCTGCTGTGCATTGGGTTGACATCTTCATCGAACTGTCCACCAAAACCCCAAGATCCCTTTCTTGGGTTGTCTCAGAAAGTTTGGTCCCCATCAGTTGGTAAGTATAATTGGGGTTCTTTGCCCCGATGTGCATAACTTTGCACTTGTTTAGGTTAAAATGCATTTGCCACTTTGTTGCCCACTCATGAACCATGACATTTACTTAACAACCATGTTTCTAATTTAACAACTGCAGTGATTCACTTAACAACTGTGGCAAGAAAGGTTGTAAAATGGGGCAAAAACTCCCTTAACAACTATCTCACTTAGCAACAAAAATGTTGGGCTCATTGTGATTGTACGTTGAGGGCTACCTGCAATACATTTTACTAAAAGGCATCAGCTTTTGTGAGTTTCAAGAAAAGGTGTTAGCAGATTCCTTCAGATGGGTGGGGTCAGAATAAAAAGAATGGGGTTAAGAACTGCATCGACCCTTATCAAGCTAGGGACAGTGTAAGGCTCTCTCACTCATGGACTGGAGAAAAGATGGTTAATCGCTTCCTGGAGATAAGCACACATTGTGATGCCAAGAAATGTTTGTACTTTGTTAGCTGTAAGTGGGGAAAGGAATGCTTTAAAGAGACAAGCTGGATGGGGGAGGAATCCAGATTGAGAAAGGATGATTTACTTGAGTATTTCCAGCCTCTCACTCTCAAGCAGACCTTCTACAATCCATTGTCCTCCAGCTGAAGTGATGCTGTTACAGGAGAAATTGATTAGCTTGCTTGCTTGCTTGCTTGCTTGCTTGCTTGCTTGCTTGCTTGCTTGCTTGCTTGCTTCCTTCCTTCCTTCCTTCCTTCCTTCCTTGCCTCCCTCCCTCTTTCTCTCTCTCTCTCTCTCAGCAAACAATCTGGGGTCTGACTGGCTGCTCCACACTTCCTCCTCCTCCTCCCTCCCCCACACAAGTAAACTGCATGCAAAAATCCCACAAGTTCTACCAGCAGTGTTTTCGCTCCTAAGTCAGCCTATGTCTGTGCACACGCACAGACTTAAACGGAGGCATCCAAACCTGACACGCATACACATGTGGATGTCTGCAACCGGTTGTTGCAAAAAATAGGAAAATAGGGGGGAAAGTGGGCATGACTATTTAAAGACCCCCCACTTTTCCTTTCCTTCCTCCTCTTTGGCAGTGTTGACTTCTGCTCCTCCAATCCTTGCTGCTCCTTGTGGTCCCTGCCTGACAGCCGCTGCATTCAACTTTTCTTTCATTTGCTTGGCAGACTGGGGAGAGAGGTGCTCTCCCGCTTCTTTCCACTTCCGCCGCGGCAATTTCTGAGAGCGGGGAGTAACTTCCTGCTGGGCAAGTCCCGAAAGCTTTCTTCCTCTCCCCTATCTTGTCTTTCTTGCTTGCCATCTGATATAGGCATCTGCTGGGTTTCCTCAACCTCCCCCCCCCGTTTTATTTTAATCCCACCACCGCCCCCCTCTTTCGCAAAGTTGACATTTCGGGGACTCGGACCTCGCTTCGCTCCCGGAGTCACTTGGCGAAGCTTGAAGGAGAGGCTGCCTGCTCCCACCTCCCGTGGAGCAGAACTGCTGCTTCCTTACCCTCCCAGCGATAGAACCCCAGAGAGCTGGAAGATGTCCTTTGTCCCACTTTCCACTTCTCATCCTCTCTTTTCCGAGCACCCCTTCCAGAAACCAGTCGGTTGAGATTGCAAACTCCTCTCCATCTTCTCCCTTTCCCGCCGCCGGTTCTGGGTCTGTGGATTCTGGCAGGGTTTTCCTCCATCCGTCAGCCAAACAGGAGGAACGGAGCATCCCTCCCAGAGCGAGCCAGAAGCCTGAACTCCGGCCTCCCGCAGCAGGCTGAGATAGGCGAGCCTGAGCGGCCATCTGCTGCCACCTCGGAAGATTTGCCGCAGCAGCTCCTTCTCCCCGTCGGCTTCCTCCTCCGCTCCCTCAGAACCTTCACGCCAAAAGGCGGAAAGAAGAAAGTCCCAGAGAGGGAGAGCGCGGGGTGGGGGAAGAGCAGTCTTTTCCGAGGGGAGGAGAAGCCAGGACAGCAGAGCCGTCCATACCAGAGCTGGACAGGGGCAGGGCCGGTGCACGTCTCACCTTAGACTCCACTCTTCAATCAAGCCCCCTGTTCCCTGTGTGTGTGTGTGCGCGCGCATGTGTGTGCGCATTTTGTGGTTCCCAGTTTTTTCTTTTGTGAGGGAAACAGGTCCAAGTGGCTCTTTCAGTGTTTCAGGTTGCCGACCCCTGGACTAGACATACCCAATTCCTGCAACCATTCTTCATATGTTTTAGCCTCCAGTCCCCTAATCATCTTTGTTGCTCTTCTCTGCACTCTTTCTAGAGTCTCTGCATCTTTTTTATATTGGGGTGACCAAAACTGGATGCAGTATTCCAAGTGTGGTCTTACCAAAGCAGTATAAAGTGGTATTAACACTTCACATGATCTTGAGTCTATCATTCTGTTAATGCAGCCTAGGACTGTGTTGGCTTTTTTTGGTGGCTGCAGCACACTGCTGGCTCATATTTAAGTGATTGTTCACTACAACTCCTAGATCTCTCTCACAGTTACCGCTGTTGAGCCAGGTACTACCTATTCCACACCTGTGCATTTGTTTTTTCTTGCCTAAGTGTAAAACCTTACTTTTCTCACCATTGAATTTCATTTTGTTGTATATGGCCTAGTGTTCAACTCTGTTGAGATCCTTCTGTATCTTGAGGCGATTTTCTGTTGTTGGCAAATTTGATGAGTTCTCCTTCTATCCCTTCATCTAACTTGTTTATGAAGATGTTGAAGAGTACTGAGCCTAAGACAGAACCTGAGGTAGTCCACTGCATGCTTCCCTCCATGTAGAAGCAATTCCATTTAGGACTACATGTTGAGTGCAGTTTGTCAGCCAGTTACAAATCCATCTTGTGGTGATGCTGTCTATCAAGTAGTAGGGTGTGGTCTACTTTATCAAATGCCTAACTGAGGTCCAAGTAATTTATATCCACCGCATTTCACTGGTACGCTAATTTAGTCTCTTTGTCAAAGAATGCATTAAGATTTGTTTCACATGTTATCTGTCTTTGACAAACCCATGCTGGCTTCTGATTATAACTTTGCTTGCCTCTAGGTGTTCACATAATTGTTGCTTGATTATTTTTTCCAGGAACTTCCCAGGTATTGATGTCAGGCTAATAGATTTGTCATTTCCTGGATCCATTTTTTTCCTTTTTTGAAGATGGGAACCACGTCAGCAATTTTCCAGTCATCTGGTAGTTCCCCGGTGCTACAGGATCTTTGAAAGATATGGTTCAGTGGTTATGAGATGATGTCTGCCAGCTCCTTCACAACCCTGGGATGTCATCCATCTGGACCTGGGGATTTATCCCAGGTGTGTCAACTCTACAACGAACCTGGCTGAAGCCATCTTGCTTGTTCTAGGTTGCCATAATCATGGGAGGAGGGAAGTAGAAGTTTTTTGATAGTCTAAACAATTCTCTGTCCCATGGGACAAAGTTGCTGGCAGGATCAGACAGTGGCCAGAATGATCGCTGATTCATCATTTCAAAGAGGGGCTAGACCGAGATCTATTCCTTCCAAGCATGCACCTACCAGGGAGTCCCTGATCAGCTCCACGAGTGGTATCGCAAGGCTGTGACCCTAGACATCAAACTGGGCCGCTACCAGAGACCCGCTACCACTGAGTCAAAGCCTAAGTGGAGCCTAGAAAAGTACCTGTTTGGCAAACATCCCCAAACCACTGCAGCTGCCAGTTTTCTCTGAGCATCCACTGGACCACCAATCAAAAATTTCTGGTGTGGGCATTCAGGCTACTGGGCTGTTGATTGTCCGGTTCCTGTTCCCCAGGCCAAAAGTGCACCTGCCACCACTAAGACAAAGCGGAACCCGCGACCCAGACAAGAGAAGTTGAATTGGGCCCGTCAAGAGCAAGCTGTTCGGGTCACTTCCCCTCCTCAGGGAAAAAAAGAAGCTGCACCTGAGCACCTGCCAATGACAGTGATGAGGAGGGCAAAGATGACCAGATGATAAATCGACCCATCCCGCCAAAATCATAGTACCCAAGATGGGTGCCCAAGCAGATTTAAATGTCCTAATTGACTCGGGTTGGAGCAGATGCTTAATCAATCTCCCTATGGTACTAAAGTTAGGGATTTGTGCCAAGCTAATGCCCCTGGCCATGAAATTTGAACAGGTGGATGGGTCTCTTATCAGAGGAGCCCCTGCCATGCACCTGACCAAACCAGTGCATTTGGAAATGGGGAGACTCTGGGAAATCATTTGTTTTGTGGTGGTTCCTAAGATGACTGAGGCTGTAATCCTGGGATTGGCCTGGCTCGATAACTGGCACCCCATGATTTGGTGGGAGGATGGAGTCAGGACTCTAAGGTTAGCAACGGGACCCCTTCCACCCACGTCAACCAGCAAAGTACAGGTGCCTGCTGCAGCTGAGACCCAAGGAACTCTTGAGACTTTAAAAGCCATCGTAGAGCACATGCCAGGAATTCAACTGATACCGTGCAAATATCAAGCCTTGACGGAGGTATTTAGTGAAAAGGAATGTGATTCCCTCCCCCCACACTGGGCAACTGACTGTGCCATCAAAATCCTGCCCGGAGCCAACCTTCCAAAGCCAAAAATGTACTCTATGACACCCAGAGAGATGAAAGAACTGAGAGAGTACATTGACAAGAACTTAGCCAGGGGGTTCATCCAGCCAGCCAAATCATGTGTGGCTACCCCGGGGCTTTTTAAGGAAAAGAAAGCTGGATCTATGAGGTTGTGTGTAGATTTTAAAAGGTTAAATGTTGTCAGTGTTGAAAATATGTACCCCCTTCCTTTAATGAAAGACATGCTGGTCCACCTAGACAAGGGGAAATTTTTCACTAAATTGGACTTAAGAGAAGCTTATTACCAGATGCAGGTTAAGGAGGGGGATGAATGGAAAACAGCTTTCAACAGCCCTCTGGGCAGTTTCCAGTTCAAGGTTATGCCTTTCGGTCTCCAAGGAGCCCCTGCCATGTTCATGCAATTGTTCAATCAAGTACTACATGATCATTTGTTCAAGGCGGTCTTATCCTTATTTTTACTGAGACCATAGAAGAGTGTAAGGAGGGGTGCCCCATTGATCACGAAGCGATGGCAATCGCTTTGTTTCATCCGGGGAAAGCCCTCTGAACTCGACAGGAGAAAGGCTAGCGTGAGATCTGCATCTAGCCCAAGGTACTTGCAGCCGAAGTCCCAGAGCACGAACCTGAACATCGGTGAACAGCATGCTTGGAATTGGTGAGAGTACTGATCTTCTTTCTTCTTCTTTTTGTTTCATATATTTTATTGATTTTTTAAAACATAAATCACTTAATAGTTGGTAAACAGTGTGTTTGCTGGGTTTACATTTGTAAAGAAAAATCATTAACAATTGGTTTCTATAATCCATAACCCACATAGTACATTTAGTTGATTTCCCCTTTCCCCCAAAATGTCTTCTTTGCAAACCTTGAAATAATACAGTTCTTATTATTTTAATAAATAACAGTTACATATATGATTTTTTTCCCAATATTCCTAGAAATAATGATCACTTCAATATAATATTTCTTTGCTATCTAATCATTCTGGTTGCCTCATCTTATATCCTGTTACAGTCCTTATTTAGATTTGTTTCTCCCATAAAGTTCAAAGTATTCTTGCTGGTTAAGATTTTCTCAACAGTTAATTACATTTAAAGATTTAAATCCATTTTTCCCATATAAACCATCTCAACACTTTTACATTTCTTAAAGAATAGGTAAAAACAGTAAAGAAAAGGAAAAGAGAGCAAGAGTAAAGAAACATAAAAAGTAAAATACTACTTAAAATATATATTCCTCCTAAGCTAATATATATTCATTCCCCAAATTTCTTATTCTTTTTAACCATGATTTAAAATGTATTTAATCTTTAAATATTCCATGTAATGTGTCTAGTCATCTAATCCTTTAAGTCTTATTGAAAACATTTTTTTCTTTTTTACACATTATAATTTCCCTAAATTCAGACACATTTAATTATTAAAACATTTCCTTTATCTAGGCCATTTCAGCAGTATTATATTACTTATATCAAGAAATAAAATAAAAAAGGGGAGGGGGGGAAGCATACAGTATCATTTAAGGAATTCATCTCTCTTAGAATGACATATGTATTCAGAATCTTTTCTATTTCTTTAACCATAGTCAAACAAATGGTTCTTTTTTAAATATTCTCTCTGGTAGATCCCATCATCTATTTTCTTAATTTTCACTTTGATCTTTTTCCTTTGACCAGTATCTTTTTTGATCAATGTGTTTTGCTGAATCAAAAAGTTTTTCCATATATTCATGACTGTTGCTGTAGGTATAAGAAGTAAATCGAATAAAGTGTCTTTATGTGAGGCTTTTGCCTTTCCATGTTTCTTGAAAATGTTTTTCTCTTTCTCCTTCTTTGCTTCTCTTATCAATTCCTTTCTCTCTGATATTTTCAACATCTCTACATTCTATTTTATCCAAAATGTTTTTTGTCCTCAGATTTATTTTGTAGTCTTAAAGGATGAGTTGTTTTTTCCATTTCTTGTAAATTTTTCCCCACTAAGATTAAATCATGTTTTCTTGCTTTGTTAAGTTCCATCTTTGAGTCTCTATTTTCAATTTTATGTCCACTTATTTGTTTTGTCTGCTCCTTCTCTGCTGTTGTTTCCTGGAAGTTTTTTTTGTTGTAAAGTTAACTTAGAGATAGATTGATTTGTATTTTCAAAGTTATTTTGGATTTCTTTGTGATTTGAACTCAGTGTTATTTGAATTAATTGCAGTATACTATATATCTCCTCCTGAGAGGTATTTATGTTTTCTTGGTGTGTTCTGTCTACATGTCTCTGATCCATGATGGCCAAAAGTTAGAGTTTTCCTTCTTATCTGCAAATAGCTTTAGAGTCCTGGTTAAATAGATATTTACAATCCAAAGAGTTCAAAAAAGATTTTTTTTCTAAAATTTATAATTCTCTCTTTGTCTGCAGCCCAGATTGTCTTTTTTGTCACAGCTGTTCTTTATTATTAAAACTTTAAAGGTCACAAACACAGATTAGCTTTTCCCAGGTTTTGGCAAGTTCTCTATGGAAATCATAGCTGTCATAATCTTCATCTACCACTAGGTGTCAGCATCTATTTAGTTTTCAATATGAACAATGGTCTTTAAAATGAGAGTCTTAACCATGCAACAATCTTAAACTTGTCCAAAGTTAAATTTTAGCTTTCAAGTTTATACATTTATTTCACTACCATATATTTTGATCCTCCATAGAAATTTTAATTCACCACTTCCGTTAGTATAAGGATGGGGCAGAAGTCCCCCTCCTTCACTTTCGGAGGTATTTTGCTTCTTGGGGATCTTTTCCAGGAAATTAAGTGTAGAATAGAAAAGGGAAAATCAGATTCCACACCCAGTTTCAAGCACGCTGTTTACTGTAGTGCTGGTTAGTTCTTTTCGACTCTGGTTGCAAGTAGATTGGGATGATCGATGAAATACAGCCTTTCTCCTGTCGGGTTAGAAGGCTTTCCCCAAGACGAACGGAACGACCGCTGTCATTCCAAAGTCGCTGGGGCACCCTTCTTTTTTCGCCACCTCTCCAGGGTGGCTTGGACCCATTAGGGTCTCCAGGCAGGACAAAAGTTGGTTGCGTGGGTGCGGCGGTCTGCAAGTCCACAACCAGTCACTAGCGTGCAGGACCAGAAGTCCTCACTGATCTTCTTTCTTCTATCTACTAACTAAATCCTTGAAAAGATCCCCAAAGCAAGAAAACCTCCAGAAGTGAAGGGAGGGGACTATATCCCCATTCCCTTGCAGATGGAAGCGGTGAATTAATATTAAAGCAGGAAAGAGATATACCAAAATTTGATTTAAAATACTACAGTCTGGACAAATCTAGGAACTAAAAAACTGTCAAGATTATATCCTAAAGAATTTTTGATGGAATTATAAAAATATATAACAAAAATAACTTTTTGATTGAAAAAAAACTGAAAAAAAGAAATAACTGCTGACATCTAGTGGAGAATCAGAGAACAGAACACTAACAACAAGGACTCAGAAATTGGCAGAATGCCTAGAAACAAAGAAAAAGTTGTTCCTTTTAATTGCAAATAGCCTGAAGACAGCTGGGAACAAAGGAAGAGCCAGCTATAAGATTAAAAAGTGTCTGAAAGAAAAAAACAACAACACCTGGACTGTTGCTTAAATCTAAGAACTGTTTATGGAAAAGAAAAACCTTGGCTTTTTGGCTAATCTTTTAGAGGAGAATCTACAGGAAGGATTTAAAGTGGCTTAACACACTGAACTGTAATTTTGACTGACTGATAAATTGACTTTTGAATTAAAACATTGATAAAAGATTATTTGAAGGGGGGCGACAACATGGATATCACATACATATCAAAAAATGACAGGACACCACATTCAATATTTTCTCCTGAAGGACTTAGCCTGGAAAATCAAGGGCCTCCAGAAGCAATACTTCAAGGCAAGATAAATACTTTTCAGGAGGAAATATATGTAATGTTAGGATAAATACAAATGACAATAGACTCAAACCACGAGGAAATTCGAAACAACTTTGAGGATTTAAATAAGCATATTTCCAATCTAAATCTACAATTAAAAAACAACCAGGAAATAACAACAAATGAACAAATAAATCAGACAGCAGACTACAAATTAGAAGAGTATGATCAAATTGAGGAAATAACAAAGGAAAAGAATTACAATTTGACACAAGCAGGAAAAAATCTACAAGGTTCTGATACAACAAGAAAAATGGAATGTACTATAGAATTATCAGGAGAACCATCGAAGTTTGGGAGACAGAAAGTATTCATCATACTTACTTCATCTTTTGTATCCCCAACAACATTTGTAAAAATACAGGAACTGTTGGGTAAGCAGATTACATCAACTTGGAAAATTACTCGGCAAAAGAAAAAGACCAGAGACAGATACAAGAGATTTGACTTGCCCTACCAGATGGACTATTACATAAATAAACATTTGTTTGAATATGGCTAAAAGAACAGAGAATTTTAAACATAAAGGGGCCTTATAACAAGAAGGATAAGAGATTTAAGTAATATAGTATGTTCTATAATATATGAAATGTTAAAATAGCAGATTGATGTAACTTTTATTAATATAAGTGAAATATAAACTGATTAAAAAGGATGTTATATCTAGGGGGTTTCTGGTGACATAGCTGAAGGAAAGACCTGGGGGAAAGATTCTCCTCTCCCTGAATCTGATTTTCTCCTGCCAATGGGTCCATTTGGACTGAAAGCTGCCCCGGAGAGGTGACTACCAAGGGGTGAAGCTTTGGGGACCACGGGTCGGTGGGAGCCAGCTCGCTGGAGCCAAAGGAGCCCTCGGAATTGGCAGAAGAAAGGCGGACCACATTTATGTGGTCCGCCATTACTAGCTGATCATCGGAGATGAAGAAGAAGCTCAGAGTGACAGCAAACAGCTGAGCCAGGTGAGAATACCATCTTCTTTCTCACTAGAAGTGGATTCTTGGCAAATATACCTGTAACAGCTTCAAGCTTAACACCTTTGTGCGACAAACAAATGAACTTGTGGTTTTGACATTTTCCATTTCCTTTTTGCTTCTTCTAACTAATACATGCATTTAAGACTCATGTCCTGTTTTATGACCTATGTCTTGTTTTATGTCCTGCCTTATGTCCTGCTTTATGTCCTGCCTTATTCCTGCTTTATGTCCTGCCTTATTCCCCCCTTTGAGACTCCATTTTAGGTAACAATTGAGTCTCACTTTTATAGTTTCTACTTGAGCATTAGCTTTTTCCCAGCAAGCAAAGATAGCTTAGCAAAAATTACGCATATATGGATAGGCACAACATATGGCGTGATTAACACTTTAGACTGGCACACATCTTTCTGTTTCCTGCTGCCAGTTCAAGCTAGAGGCAGATAGCAATAATAAGAAAGAGTGAAAAATCCATAAAGTGATTCTCAGAAATCATCTTCCTCAGGCACTTCCTCCAATCCCCAGGGAGTAAGCCATACATACACTCCACTGTCTGGATCCACACTTTCCCTTTGCGGGTCTGAGGTGAATCTACTTTCCAAGGATCCTTCTATCACAGCTAATTCCTTTTCAACCCTGATATCCTTCACTGACCTCATAACTAATTGTCTGAGTAACGGTATTACACAGGGGATGAAAGCTAGTCCTGCTATTCCACATAATAACACAAACAGCGTCTGTTTGACCCAAGCAGTGCATGGTAGCCATGAGAACCATGAGTCAGTTCCTTGCATTCCTTGTCTAATTCTGGATGCTCTATCTTGCAAGTCCTTTGCCACTTCTCTGACTACTCCTGATTTATTCATGTAAAAGCAACACTCTTCTCCCAAGAACAGACACAAACCTCCTTTCTCAGCTGTCAAGAGGTCTAGAGCATGCCAGTTTTGTAAGACTACTGCTGCCAAAGAGTCTATGTGATCTTGGACTTCTATCAGAGTCCCAGCAATCTGGCTTAGGCTTTGTTGAAATTCCCCAGAAAGTTGCTGAAACTGTATTGCAGAATGGGCTAAACTACCGACGCCTGTTCCAACTGCAGTGCCTATCCCCAGGATAGCTAATAATGGTATTACAAGGGAAACTCTTTTCTGTATATGTCCCATGAGAGGAACAGGGAGGACTTGTTCCCCATTAACAACACCCATCTTCGGGATGAGGTCAACCAGAGTACAAGTCCCAGTCCAGTTGGTAGGCAAACATACATATGCCTTTTCCCCACATAAGAAAAATACCCCATTCTCTTCTAAGCACACTGCCATGTTCATGGAAAAGGCATGAAATCGATGGCCGTTCTCATTACTCCAGACCCCCAAGGTGCCAGCCATAAACATGCCAGTTAACGGCTGAAGTGGAGGTTTTTGATGAGGGTTTCTTTGTTCATTCCTGATATAGGGGCCTTCAAGGAGATAACAGGAGCTTTCGTTTCCAAAGGGAAATGGAATACAGAAACCCTTCATGGGCTTACTATAGAGCCAAAGTGGGAAACTGGGTGGTTCAAATTGGCTTGGGCACTTTATCAAAGTAGCATTTCCTTCCCATTTTCTCCAAGGACCTAAACCCTGGGCCCTGATCCTGCCTCGCTCTTTGAGATCCTTAACGTCCCCGGAGCCTTCTTCAAGCATGGGAGGAGTTAATTGGCCATTCTCACAACATTTGGGACTACCGTTCAGGGCCTTATCACCCAACAGGCCACTTGCAAACAGTAACCAAAGCCATAGAAAATTCATGATTGACAATCTAAAATGAGTCAATGTCAGTCCAATGTCCCACTCAGTTTTACACTCACAGCCACAACAAGGGGAACAATTGCAATTATGAAATTACCACATCAGGGAGATGGATGGGATTAGGTGTGATTTGGGAAAGGACAGTGTCAGTCTTGGGTGAGCCACACAGCTGAGTCTTATTTGCTAAATATAATGCCCACACTCCCAAGACTCCTAGTATAAAACAGAGGACCCACTCCCAGGGTGCTTCAAACATAAGTGTCTCCAGGAGATACACACTGTCCTTGGTCACAGTCAGTGCTTTTAAGTGCAACACCTGTTTCTTTGGGATTGGGGTGATTCCAGAAGAAAAGGTGTCCAATACAGCAGGTCACAACTAGGGTGATCAGACCCACTAAGGCCAGACTCACTGCACCTAAGGCTACGTATTGTTGGACTATCATCCCTTGAAATAGATCCAAACTACACCACACAGTCCACTATTAACACATTAACAACTGTTTTCCTCGTTCTTGTCTTCAGCCGTACGTAGAGGGTCAGCTTCCGGGATGACACCAGTAAGGCCTCTTCTGCCCCGTATGTTGCCTGCGTGTTGCCGGTAGGCCAGTTATAAGGGATGCTTCTTCAAGCACACCACTAAGGGATGGGCCTCATCCTGCTCTGCCTCCCAATATTCATCAGCTGCAGGCTTAACTCGAGTCCAGTGAATCCAAGACTTGGATTCTAACACCTTTATTGCACATGGATAACACATGACCACAGTATACGGTCCCTTCCGTGTAGGTTTCAAGTTTTCCCTTTTCCAGTGTTTTACCCATACTTTGTCTCCCACTTGAATATTATGACTGGGGATACTCAAAAATGGTGGAGTGAGAGACACACAATATTGTTGGATTTCTTGTATTTGCTTGTTTAACTCTCCCACCATTTGACTTACCCATGAAGTCCCTATTTGGCTTAAGTCCCCTATATGATTTTTCAAACTAGTACTTATGACAGGGGGTCTTCCAAACATCATTTCAAAAGGAGATAGCCTAATTCCTTTTCAAAGGGTGCACCTCACAGACCAAAGTGCTAGTGGCAATGCATCCACCCACTTAAGATGAGTTTCAAGGCACACCTTTGTCACCTTTTCCTTTATAGTCCGGTTCATCCTCTCTCTCTCTATAGACCGCAGTATGTACATGTAATGTGAGGAATGTATATTTAGAATCAGTCGAAATGTTTATACTTTCATCCCTTGCTCTCTCCAGTGTCCTTATGAGAGCCCACAGTTCTGGTGCTTGAACACTTGTGCCTTTTGGGAGTGGCCCACTTTCTATGACTTTATCAAGTGAGACTACTGCATAGCCCACATATCGTTCTCCTGTTGCAATAAAACTTGACCCATCAGTAAACCAATTATAGTCCACCGTTTTCAGTGGCACATCAGTTAAATCAGGCCTGCATGAGAATTGACTTTCTATTGCTTGCATACAGTTATGTTCAACTTTAGGACCTGGTATAGGCAATAGGGTGGCTGGGTTCAGGCCATTTGTCTGCTTTAATGTCACTTGAGGGTTTTGGATGAGGAGAGCTTGGTCTTATAAATTCTGGAGTTAGTTATCCATAAATGTCCCTTTGTTTCCAAAACTCCACGAATTGCATGACTGGTATATATTGTGGTTGGCTGTCCAAAAGTCAATTTATTAGATTCCTCTATCAGGAGAGCTATGGCTGCCAGAATTTTAAGACAATGTGGCCATCCCTTTGATACTCCATCAAGTTGCTTGGACAGATAAGCTATGGGTTGTTGCCAACTTACTTTTTCTTGAGTCAGGACACCAAGAGCCAAGTTATGCTTTGAGTCCACATATAAATTGAAAGGTTTTTCGAGGTTGGGAAGTCCCATAACAGGCACTTGAGATAATGCCAATTTTAAAGCCTCAAAAGCCTGTTTTTGTTCACGCATCCAAACAAAGGGCTCCCTTTCTCCCCCCTTTATGGACTCATAGAGTGGTTTGGCTAGCAGGGCAAAATTCGGTATCCATATTCTACAATAACCTGCTGCTCCTAAAAACCCTTGTAATTCTCTCCTATTAGTTGGCTCCGCAATTCGGCACACAGCTTCCTTTCTCTCATGACCTATAACTCTCTGGCCCTGACTTATAGTATAACCTAAGTATTTAACCTGGGGTTTCACTAATTGGGCTTTCTTCCTTGAGGCACAGTATCCTTTGTCTATTAATAGATGAAGCAGTTGGTTGGTATTGTCCCAACAAGTTTCCTTTGTCTGTCCAGTTATTAACACATCATCAACATATTGGAGAAGTACATTTCCTTCCTCACATGGCTGGAAGTCTTCTAAGTCTGAGGCCAAGGCATTGCCAAAAAGAGTAGGTGAATTTTTAAATCCCTGAGGAAGTCTGGTCCAAGCGTATTGTCTTCTCTGGCCTGTTACTGGGTCTTCCCACTCAAAAGCAAACAGTTTCTGACTGTCCTTATGTATTGGAATGGTAAAGAAAGCATCTTTTAAATCAACCACAGAGAACCAAACAGCTGATGCTGGAATCAAGCTCAGGTGGGTATATGGGTTAGGCACAACGGCATGTACAGTAATTGTAGCCTGATTCACAATGCACAAATCTTGGGCTGGGCGAAATGAGCCATCAGGCTTTGGGATGGGTAAAAGTGGGGTGTTCCAAGGAGATTGAATAGTTGTTAAAATGCCTGACTTTAAGTATTTCGTGATATGGTCTTGAATTGCTTGTGCAATGGTACGAGGGCAATTTCTCTGCCGGAGACGAATAGGCACTGCCAGAGGCTTCACTTGAATGACTAGTGGTGTATGGTGACCTGCATATCCTGGCGGATTGTCTTCTGCCCATAACCGGGGCACATCAAACTCCTGCCAAGTATCAAGGACTTGAACCTCTTGGGCCACCATTATTCTCCACATCTCATCTGGAGGATGCTTCATTACTAGTGCCATTTTGTCTTCTTCAAATGACAAAGTTGCCCCCTATCTTCATTCAGACCAAGGGTTCAGGGGGGGGCTTGACTTAAACCCGGTCCCCTTCAGTCCTCAGGCCATTGTTCAGCTGCGGCCAAGCCTATGGCCTCTACTTGTTCTTAGAATTGGTCTCGGGGTCTCCATAATCTCCACTAAAACCTTTCTTAAAATTCCTCAACATACACTGAAGAGGTGTCCGAGGGACACTTCCTCCACCACCCATTTCTAAGACACTGCCACTGACCTGCAATGCCGGACGTTGCAACGGTCACCAACAGGAACTGCAATGGCTTAACCACCCACACAACTCTTGGGCCTCATTAGGATACACCAATCCCGGACCCGGGGGGGGTGTGATCAGGCCCCCTCTTCCACTCTCAAAATGAGTGGGTCTACAGTTTCCTCAATACTTGCCTGTAAGCGTCTTCTTTTCCAGCCGGCTTTGTTTCGTGACTTGTTTTGATTCCGTTCAGGTTCTTGGATCAGTCGGTTGTCCACCAAATACCCCTGCGGTGCCGTCCGCCTCCTTCCGGAAAAATCATCCGTGCTGGCTGAAGGGTCAGCATGACGGCCCCGTCTGGGCACCGGTCGGTCCGTGCCATCCTCAGCAAAATATCGCTCCAAGTCCTGCTGCGGTCACCAGAAAAAAATGTTGCAGAAAACCACAGGACTCAGACCACAGAATCAAAAGAAGTTGATTTATTGCACAAGGTTCAGAGCAATACATTTGTAAGCACATCTAAACAGCTTCTTATAAAAAAACAAGTTCATATATACTCTTCAGAAACAGCAAAACACAGAAATGTAACTTGTTAGCTTTGATTGGTTACTTGAATCACAACCCCCTTACAGCCCCCCTGTTGCTATGCTAAAGTAGCTAAATATCTTGCTAAAGCTTCTAAGTTTCCTGCAGCACACTTGTGGTTAGCTACAAATGAGACACAGAGACATATGTGGTTACCTGTAACAGAGCTTCAAGCTTAACACCTTTGTGCGACCAAGAAATGAACTTGTGGTTTTGACATTTTCCATTTCCTTTTTGCTTCTTCTAACTAATACACACATTTAAGACTCATGTCCTGTTTTATGACCTATGTCTTGTTTTATGTCCTGCCTTATGTCCTGCTTTATGTCCTGCCTTATTCCTGCTTTATGTCCTGCCTTAGTACACCAGTCAGAACCAACTGTAAGGAAAAATTACCTCTCTGCCTGCTATGAAGATGTGTTAGGAAAGATAATAGGATATGGGTTTCAATAAATGAAACAAGTGATGTAAACAGAAGATATGTAGCCAATGTTATTGGCACTCTGAAATGTGACAAGCCTGGTGAAGTATTTTTCCTAACATGTGAAACTCTACAAAAAGTAAACAATTCCACTATTGCTATGCTCTTTGACGATTCTATGAAACTACTCTAGACGAACAGTTACAAAGAATAATACGTAGTGTTGTATATCAGATGCTATGATGTTTGATGCATACAAAGATTTTATGTACAATGCTGATTGTTTTAATAAAGGAATTTTTATATATATATAAAAAAGGGGGAAATATCCTTCTCTTTGTAACAGATGCCACTCCATAAAATGATTAAAGCAGCCAAGGGACTTGAACTTCTTTATCCAAAATTTATCCCTATCACATGCCTTGTACATGGTTTGTACAGAGTGGCCAAAGACATTTGAAGCAACTATCCTGATGTAGATAAGATAATTTTGAATGGGGAAAAATGTTCATTAAAGCTCCACTTTGAGTACAAGAGTTCAAAGAAATTGCTCCTACTTTGGCTCTCCCTCCCCACATGTTGGGGGACTTGGCTGGATGTGGCTATGTATTATTTCACAAATTATGCTTCCTTGCAGTGGATAGTTAAATAATTTGACTGTTGTGAATCTTCCTTCATCAAGATTGTGCAAGATTCCTTTTCTGAAACCTTGGGTGGTCACTTACAGTAGCATATACAGGATCTAACTTCAGTGGATTATCAAGAGCAATCACCTGCCTTGAAACTGTTGGAATGCAATTTAGTGATGCACTGAACATTATAAAGCAAACAGAGTGATTTAAAGCAAGCAAAGGGGAACGTGGCTGAAAAAAATAGTGATAAACTTCAAAGAGAGCTGCAATCTAATCTGGGTTATTCAACATATTGCAAAATAAGTAACATTCTAAATGGACTCAAAGCAAAATTTGAAGAATTTGAGCCAGAATTTTCTCCAGATGAGTTTGCTTTTTTCAAACTTGTTCCCATAACCTCTTGTGATGTCAAATGGAGTTTCTCCAGATACAGGGGCATACTGATGGACAACAGAAGGAGTTCTGAGTTTCGTAACCTCAGGATGCACATGGTCATCCAATGCAATTATGCTGTTAATGAAAACTAATCTAAGGATGACTACTTTACTTTCAAAATGTTCATTTGATTCCTTCCATACTAGCGCTGCTGCACTGCAAGAACCTTTTAATTTGTGTGTGTGTGTGTATAAGCACAGATTTTTAAAAATTGGGTGCTAATTTCATAAAAATTGTAAAGTCATATTTTTACTTTAAAAGCCATATTTTTTGTTTAATTGGTCATAGTTAAACTATTTTAAGGTCATAAATACTTGCATATTTCCAACATTTTTAGGTAATAGAAATCCTTCCCCTTCTGATCAGCTTTTTGCTTAACAGAGAGGCAAAGTTTGGAAACCTTCACATCTAGGAAATGAGAATACCAGAATGTGATTTTAGTGGTTTGCTTCTCCCACCCCCGCTTACTGCACACTAGGAAATAATATAGTATGTTCCACCTTATCAAAAGTTACTTCTACTCAATTAAGGTTGAAATCTGGCCCTGAAAAACAGATACAGTGATGCATAAAAGTTTGTGAACATGCTTGAATGTTTAATAGTCCTGCACAGATATGACTTAAAATGTGATCTGATCTGAAGTCCTAAAATTAGACAAAGAGAACCCAATTAAATAAATGTGTCAAAAACATAGTTGTTTCATTGATTTATTGAGGAAAATGGTCCATAGCTATATATTTGTGTGTGACCAAAAGTGTGTACCACTGTACCAGCTAATTTTGCTGGAATTTATATACATTGAAGAAATATGACTTGCACAGTTTACACTTCCTTGGACAAAGGGTGATGTACTTTTCACCATAAATAAGGGTTTGTTTAAGACTTTATAAAAGATACATCAAAGTGAACATCGCACTGCAAATATAAATATCTAAACCTGTCCAGCTAGCATTACCATGGAGACAAAAACTAATGTACTGTATCCACATTTTCTACCTAACACCATCTGGATCAAGCAAATATTTCACTGGTGCTAGTCTTTCCACATTTTGTTAATGTACTGACCCACTTTTTTATAAACACAAAACTACATACACAACCACAGTTGCATCAGATTTTATGCACTGCAGGCTTCATGCTTACTCTTGGGAGTCTTCAGCTAATATTTATGTAAAGTATCAAACAGATCAAGAACAGGTTTCCTCCTTAATTATTCTATCAGGAGTAATTTTATGCAGCTTACTTTACATGGGTTTATCTCCTTGGAATCTACATAACATAAGAAAGCTCCAACAGAACTGCTTACTGTAAGCCAGGGGTAGGCAACCCAAAACACTCAAAGAGCCACTTGGACCCGTTTCCCACCAAAAACAAAACACTGAGAGCCGCAAAACCCTTTGGATATCTAAAATGAAGATAACACTGCATATATCCTTTTAAAATTGTTGACAAAGAAATAAGGGATTTCTGATATAGCCATTTCGAGTTTCTTAACTCTCTTCAGTCAGAACTCACCCTTCCGGGATTCGAACCTGGGCAGTCTGCATGCTAAGCAGATGTTTTAACCTATTGAGCCACAAGTTCTCTCCCGCTTTGTCAGTAGTCAGGGAGTAAGGATATGTGTCAAGTGGTTATTTTTTTTTTTTTAGATTGCACCCTGTAAACCCAAATATGGGAGGAAGGAATCATTCTTTCCTTTTGCTTGTTTCAGCTCAACCCAGAGCCATCCTGCAAGCACAAATATATATATATGTTGTTTAAAATTGTTGACAAAGAAATAAGGGATTTCTGATATAGCCATTTCGAGTTTCTTAACTCTCTTCAGTCAGAACTCACCCTTCCGGGATTCGAACCTGGGCAGTCTGCATGCTAAGCAGATGTTTTAACCTATTGAGCCACAAGTTCTCTCCCGCTTTGTCAGTAGTCAGGGAGTAAGGATATGTGTCAAGTGGTTATTTTTTTTTTTAGATTGCACCCTGTAAACCCAAATATGGGAGGAAGGAATCATTCTTTCCTTTTGCTTGTTTCAGCTCAACCCAGAGCCATCCTGCAAGCACAAATATATATATGTTGTTTAAAATTGTTGACAAAGAAATAAAGGATTTCTGATATAGCCATTTCGAGTTTCTTAACTCTCTTCAGTCAGAACTCACCCTTCCGGGATTCGAACCTGGGCAGTCTGCATGCTAAGCAGATGTTTTAACCTATTGAGCCACAAGTTCTCTCCCGCTTTGTCAGTAGTCAGGGAGTAAGGATATGTGTCAAGTGGTTATTTTTTTTTTAGATTGCACCCTGTAAACCCAAATATGGGAGGAAGGAATCATTCTTTCCTTTTGCTTGTTTCAGCTCAACCCAGAGCCATCCTGCAAGCACAAATATATATATGTTGTTTAAAATTGTTGACAAAGAAATAAGGGATTTCTGATATAGCCATTTCGAGTTTCTTAACTCTCTTCAGTCAGAACTCACCCTTCCGGGATTCGAACCTGGGCAGTCTGCATGCTAAGCAGATGTTTTAACCTATTGAGCCACAAGTTCTCTCCCGCTTTGTCAGTAGTCAGGGAGTAAGGATATGTGTCAAGTGGTTATTTTTTTTTTTTAGATTGCACCCTGTAAACCCAAATATGGGAGGAAGGAATCATTCTTTCCTTTTGCTTGTTTCAGCTCAACCCAGAGCCATCCTGTAAGCACAAATATATATATGTTGTTTAAAATTGTTGACAAAGAAATAAAGAATTTCTGATATAGCCATTTCGAGTTTCTTAACTCTCTTCAGTCAGAACTCACCCTTCCGGGATTCGAACCTGGGCAGTCTGCATGCTAAGCAGATGTTTTAACCTATTGAGCCACAAGTTCTCTCCCGCTTTGTCAGTAGTCAGGGAGTAAGGATATGTGTCAAGTGGTTATTTTTTTTTTTTAGATTGCACCCTGTAAACCCAAATATGGGAGGAAGGAATCATTCTTTCCTTTTGCTTGTTTCAGCTCAACCCAGAGCCATCCTGCAAGCACAAATATATATATGTTGTTTAAAATTGTTGACAAAGAAATAAGGGATTTCTGATATAGCCATTTCGAGTTTCTTAACTCTCTTCAGTCAGAACTCACCCTTCCGGGATTCGAACCTGGGCAGTCTGCATGCTAAGCAGATGTTTTAACCTATTGAGCCACAAGTTCTCTCCCGCTTTGTCAGTAGTCAGGGAGTAAGGATATGTGTCAAGTGGTTATTTTTTTTTTAGATTGCACCCTGTAAACCCAAATATGGGAGGAAGGAATCATTCTTTCCTTTTGCTTGTTTCAGCTCAACCCAGAGCCATCCTGCAAGCACAAATATATATATATGTTGTTTAAAATTGTTGACAAAGAAATAAGGGATTTCTGATATAGCCATTTCGAGTTTCTTAACTCTCTTCAGTCAGAACTCACCCTTCCGGGATTCGAACCTGGGCAGTCTGCATGCTAAGCAGATGTTTTAACCTATTGAGCCACAAGTTCTCTCCCGCTTTGTCAGTAGTCAGGGAGTAAGGATATGTGTCAAGTGGTTATTTTTTTTAGATTGCACCCTGTAAACCCAAATATGGGAGGAAGGAATCATTCTTTCCTTTTGCTTGTTTCAGCTCAACCCAGAGCCATCCTGCAAGCACAAATATATATATGTTGTTTAAAATTGTTGACAAAGAAATAAAGGATTTCTGATATAGCCATTTCGAGTTTCTTAACTCTCTTCAGTCAGAACTCACCCTTCCGGGATTCGAACCTGGGCAGTCTGCATGCTAAGCAGATGTTTTAACCTATTGAGCCACAAGTTCTCTCCCGCTTTGTCAGTAGTCAGGGAGTAAGGATATGTGTCAAGTGGTTATTTTTTTTTTTAGATTGCACCCTGTAAACCCAAATATGGGAGGAAGGAATCATTCTTTCCTTTTGCTTGTTTCAGCTCAACCCAGAGCCATCCTGCAAGCACAAATATATATATGTTGTTTAAAATTGTTGACAAAGAAATAAGGGATTTCTGATATAGCCATTTCGAGTTTCTTAACTCTCTTCAGTCAGAACTCACCCTTCCGGGATTCGAACCTGGGCAGTCTGCATGCTAAGTAGATGTTTTAACCTATTGAGCCACAAGTTCTCTCCCGCTTTGTCAGTAGTCAGGGAGTAAGGATATGTGTCAAGTGGTTTTTTTTTTTAGATTGCACCCTGTAAACCCAAATATGGGAGGAAGGAATCATTCTTTCCTTTTGCTTGTTTCAGCTCAACCCAGAGCCATCCTGCAAGCACAAATATATATATGTTGTTTAAAATTGTTGACAAAGAAATAAGGGATTTCTGATATAGCCATTTCGAGTTTCTTAACTCTCTTCAGTCAGAACTCACCCTTCCGGGATTCGAACCTGGGCAGTCTGCATGCTAAGCAGATGTTTTAACCTATTGAGCCACAAGTTCTCTCCCGCTTTGTCAGTAGTCAGGGAGTAAGGATATGTGTCAACTGGTTATTTTTTTTTTAGATTGCACCCTGTAAACCCAAATATGGGAGGAAGGAATCATTCTTTCCTTTTGCTTGTTTCAGCTCAACCCAGAGGCATCCTGCAAGCACAAATATATATATGTTGTTTAAAATTGTTGACAAAGAAATAAGGGATTTCTGATATAGCCATTTCGAGTTTCTTAACTCTCTTCAGTCAGAACTCACCCTTCCGGGATTCGAACCTGGGCAGTCTGCATGCTAAGCAGATGTTTTAACCTATTGAGCCACAAGTTCTCTCCCGCTTTGTCAGTAGTCAGGGAGTAAGGATATGTGTCAACTGGTTATTTTTTTTTTAGATTGCACCCTGTAAACCCAAATATGGGAGGAAGGAATCATTCTTTCCTTTTGCTTGTTTCAGCTCAACCCAGAGCCATCCTGCAAGCACAAATATATATATGTTGTTTAAAATTGTTGACAAAGAAATAAGGGATTTCTGATATAGCCATTTCGAGTTTCTTAACTCTCTTCAGTCAGAACTCACCCTTCCGGGATTCGAACCTGGGCAGTCTGCATGCTAAGTAGATGTTTTAACCTATTGAGCCACAAGTTCTCTCCCGCTTTGTCAGTAGTCAGGGAGTAAGGATATGTGTCAAGTGGTTATTTTTTTTTTTAGATTGCACCCTGTAAACCCAAATATGGGAGGAAGGAATCATTATTTCCTTTTGCTTGTTTCAGCTCAACCCAGAGCCATCCTGCAAGCACAAATATATATATATGTTGTTTAAAATTGTTGACAAAGAAATAAGGGATTTCTGATATAGCCATTTCGAGTTTCTTAACTCTCTTCAGTCAGAACTCACCCTTCCGGGATTCGAACCTGGGCAGTCTGCATGCTAAGCAGATGTTTTAACCTATTGAGCCACAAGTTCTCTCCCGCTTTGTCAGTAGTCAGGGAGTAAGGATATGTGTCAAGTGGTTATTTTTTTTTAGATTGCACCCTGTAAACCCAAATATGGGAGGAAGGAATCATTCTTTCCTTTTGCTTGTTTCAGCTCAACCCAGAGCCATCCTGCAAGCACAAATATATATATGTTGTTTAAAATTGTTGACAAAGAAATAAGGGATTTCTGATATAGCCATTTCGAGTTTCTTAACTCTCTTCAGTCAGAACTCACCCTTCCGGGATTCGAACCTGGGCAGTCTGCATGCTAAGCAGATGTTTTAACCTATTGAGCCACAAGTTCTCTCCCGCTTTGTCAGTAGTCAGGGAGTAAGGATATGTGTCAAGTGGTTATTTTTTTTTAGATTGCACCCTGTAAACCCAAATATGGGAGGAAGGAATCATTCTTTCCTTTTGCTTGTTTCAGCTCAACCCAGAGCCATCCTGCAAGCACAAATATATATATGTTGTTTAAAATTGTTGACAAAGAAATAAAGGATTTCTGATATAGCCATTTCGAGTTTCTTAACTCTCTTCAGTCAGAACTCACCCTTCCGGGATTCGAACCTGGGCAGTCTGCATGCTAAGCAGATGTTTTAACCTATTGAGCCACAAGTTCTCTCCCGCTTTGTCAGTAGTCAGGGAGTAAGGATATGTGTCAAGTGGTTATTTTTTTTTTTAGATTGCACCCTGTAAACCCAAATATGGGAGGAAGGAATCATTCTTTCCTTTTGCTTGTTTCAGCTCAACCCAGAGCCATCCTGCAAGCACAAATATATATGTGTTGTTTAAAATTGTTGACAAAGAAATAAGGGATTTCTGATATAGCCATTTCGAGTTTCTTAACTCTCTTCAGTCAGAACTCACCCTTCCGGGATTCGAACCTGGGCAGTCTGCATGCTAAGCAGATGTTTTAACCTATTGAGCCACAAGTTCTCTCCCGCTTTGTCAGTAGTCAGGGAGTAAGGATATGTGTCAAGTGGTTATTTTTTTTTTAGATTGCACCCTGTAAACCCAAATATGGGAGGAAGGAATCATTCTTTCCTTTTGCTTGTTTCAGCTCAACCCAGAGCCATCCTGCAAGCACAAATATATATATATGTTGTTTAAAATTGTTGACAAAGAAATAAGGGATTTCTGATATAGCCATTTCGAGTTTCTTAACTCTCTTCAGTCAGAACTCACCCTTCCGGGATTCGAATCTGGGCAGTCTGCATGCTAAGTAGATGTTTTAACCTATTGAGCCACAAGTTCTCTCCCGCTTTGTCAGTAGTCAGGGAGTAAGGATATGTGTCAAGTGGTTATTTTTTTTTTTAGATTGCACCCTGTAAACCCAAATATGGGAGGAAGGAATCATTCTTTCCTTTTGCTTGTTTCAGCTCAACCCAGAGCCATCCTGCAAGCACAAATATATATATGTTGTTTAAAATTGTTGACGAAGAAATAAGGGATTTCTGATATAGCCATTTCGAGTTTCTTAACTCTCTTCAGTCAGAACTCACCCTTCCGGGATTCGAACCTGGGCAGTCTGCATGCTAAGCAGATGTTTTAACCTATTGAGCCACAAGTTCTCTCCCGCTTTGTCAGTAGTCAGGGAGTAAGGATATGTGTCAAGTGGTTATTTTTTAGATTGCACCCTGTAAACCCAAATATGGGAGGAAGGAATCATTCTTTCTTTTTGCTTGTTTCAGCTCAACCCAGAGCCATCTTGCAAGCACATATATATATATGTTGTTTTAAAATTGTTGACAAAGAAATAAGGGATTTCTGATATAGCCATTTCGAGTTTCTTAACTCTCTTCAGTCAGAACTCACCCTTCCGGGATTCGAACCTGGGCAGTCTGCATGCTAAGCAGATGCTTTAACCTGTTGAGCCACAAGTTCTCTCCCGCTTTGTCAGTAGTCAGGGAGTAAGGATATGTGTCAAGTGGTTATTTTTTAGATTGCACCCTGTAAACCCAAATATGGGAGGAAGGAATCATTCTTTCCTTTTGCTTGTTTCAGCTCAACCCAGAGCCATCTTGCAAGCACATATATATATATGTTGTTTTAAAATTGTTGACAAAGAAATAAGGGATTTCTGATATAGCCATTTCGAGTTTCTTAACTCTCTTCAGTCAGAACTCACCCTTCCGGGATTCGAACCTGGGCAGTCTGCATGCTAAGCAGATGCTTTAACCTGTTGAGCCACAAGTTCTCTCCCGCTTTGTCAGTAGTCAGGGAGTAAGGATATGTGTCAAGTGGTTATTTTTTAGATTGCACCCTGTAAACCCAAATATGGGAGGAAGGAATCATTCTTTCCTTTTGCTTGTTTCAGCTCAACCCAGAGCCATCTTGCAAGCACATGTATATATATGTGTTGTTTTAAAATTGTTGACAAAGAAATAAGGGATTTCTGATATAGCCATTTCGAGTTTCTTAACTCTCTTCAGTCAGAACTCACCCTTCCGGGATTCGAACCTGGGCAGTCTGCATGCTAAGCAGATGCTTTAACCTGTTGAGCCACAAGTTCTCTCCCGCTTTGTCAGTAGTCAGGGAGTAAGGATATGTGTCAAGTGGTTATTTTTTAGATTGCACCCTGTAAACCCAAATATGGGAGGAAGGAATCATTCTTTCCTTTTGCTTGTTTCAGCTCAACCCAGAGCCATCTTGCAAGCACATGGTGAGTTCTGACTGAAGAGAGTTAAGAAACTCGAAATGGCTATATCAGAAATCCCTTATTTCTTTGTCAACAATTTTAAAACAACTTATTAAAAAAATCAAAATAAATGCGTTGTAATTCTGACCAGTGCATTTACATATTTTCTCCTGGGGTAAATTTCTAGTAAATACAGATATTCTTGGCAATCCTCATGTATAGTCTGATTTGTTATGAAAAGATTTCTTAACTTATATAAAACTTACAGATCTTACCCAAACCACTACTGAAATAGTTTTTTTTAGGCTGCTGTAGCATATGCATTGCATATGTGCTGCAATTATCCATATTTTTTCCTGGGCAAAAAGAGCATAGTATAGGATTATACTACTGCAAAAATGGTAGTGATTTTCTTCTCTGTTACTGAATTGCATTTAACACATGTTTATAAAGCCTTTAAATGTTTATTCAGAGTGCAGGAATAAGGTATAATTACCATGGATATAGGATGTATATTGTGATCTATGCAGAATTATGTTTTGTAGAACATTCACACTGCCCTTATTCTTCTGTTCTGCCATACAGTTTTACTCTTGGGACTGCTACCCCACTACACCAGCCATGCTTCATTTGCTGTCAGTCTGCCATATGCAATGAGGGGAGGGAACTGCAGGGTGGGATAGGGAGGGGTTAGCATGAGGGGAATCAAAACTACTCCTGTGTTTCCCCGAAAATGAGACCTGGTCTTATATTTTTTTTGCCTCCAAAAGAGGCACAAGGTCTTATTTTCGGGGGATGTCTTATTTTTTTTCCTGACACCTGCCTCACCTCACAGCGGCAGCACCAACAGCCCATCCAACAGGAGCCCGCATGGCTGCTGTCCCACTTCTTCTGCAGTTGCTTGTGGCCACTCGCGGCAGGATGCCACATGGCATGTTGCGCCAGTGCTGCCGCCGCCATGAGGCAAGGCAGGTGGGGGGAGCTGCCCCACGTGCCCCGTACCCACTTACCACAGGACCACTGCAGCCAGGCCTCCCATGCCCCGACACCTGTTGCGCCACCGCCCAAGTTCTTCTGCGGCTGCTCGCAGCAGGACACCACATAGCATGTTGCGCCGCTGCTGCTGCTGCCACCACGAGCAACAGCAGAATCCCCCTAGAATGGCCTTGTCGGTGCCAGCTGTATGCTATTTAACCCTAAGTGCCTAGACTGGAGCCTCGGCAGGCTTAAAGGAGACTGCCTCGTGCTTGCAGATCCAAGGGGCAAGCAGTGGCGGCGGTGGAGTGCTCCACTCGTCGCCTAGCCTGCCCTGCTGTAGCTGCCATCCCTGCCCGGAGCCTCCACCTCCTTACCAGCCCAAGGCACCAGTCTGGGCACTTAGGGTTAAATAGCATGCAGCTGGTGCCGGCAAGGCCATCCCGGGGGTATTCTGCTGTTGTTGCTGCTGCTGCTGGACAAGCCTGGGCCATGCCCCACTGCTGCTTCCCAAGCCAGCTGACATGCATGAAAATCCTGGGCAGTGGGTGAAGGTGGAGCTTGGGAGGCAGTGGTGGGGCACAGCCCAGGCCTGCCTAGCAGCAGCAGCAGCAACAACAGCAGAATTCCCCCCTCCAGAATGGAGTGCTCTGCCGCTGCTTCCTAAGCCAGTCAACACGCATGAAAATCCTGGGCAGCAGCCGAAGGTGGAGCTTGGGAGTCAGGGCAAGGCATGGCCCAGGCCAGCCCAGCTGCAGCAACAACAGAATCCCCCCTGGGACAGAGTGCTCCGCCACCACCGCTGCTTCCCCCTCAGAGCTACAAGTGCGAGGCAGCTCCGAGGCAGTGCCCATCTCCTTTAAGCTCACAGAGGGCGCTTAGGGTTAAATAGTGTGCAGCTGGCACTGGCAAGGCCATCCCGGGGATATTCAGCTGTTGCTATTCCTGCTGCTGCTGCTGCTGCTGGGCTGCACCTGGGCTGCACCCAGTAGTGGGATTCAGATATGTGAACAACCGGTTCTCTGTGTGGATGCCACTTCCAGAAGTCCATTCTGGGCCTGGGCAACAAAATATTAGCTACCGGTTCTGCTGAAGTGGTGCAAACCAGCTGAATCCCACCACTGGCTGCACCCCACTGCTGGGCCACCTGGGCCATGCCCCACTGCTGCCTCCCAAGTTCCACCTTTGCCCGCTGCCTAGGATTTTCATGTGCATCGGCTGGCTTGGGAAGAAGCAGCAAATGCCTCAGTTTCCAACTGCCCCGTTTATAAGTAGACAAAGCTTCCAGTCTCCCTCTGTGCAAAAAGTGTTTGGGTGCCTATGGCGCACCCAAACACTTTTTGCCTGGATGAAGAAATGACACAGACTGGAAGCTTCGTCTGGGTGCAAATGGGGCAGTTGTAAATGGAGCAAATGCCTTGGTTTCCAAGCGCCAAATTTGGAAGCAGACAAAGGTTTCATCTTCATCTGGTTGAAAAGTGTGCAGCGTGTCCAGATCACCTGCCTCCCTCCTGCCTCTGCCTCTGCACTGGACTTACCTGCGCCACTCCAAGTGGCCAGTGGGCTGCAGCTGCTGATGGACACCGTCAGTCCCTGCATGCTTACCGCCACTTGTGCTGGCCACGCCCACCCCCAGGCTTATTTTTGGGGTAGGGCTTATATTACGTGCACCCCAAAAATCATGCTAGGGCTTATTTTTGGGGTGGCTCTTATTTAGCGGAAAACGTGGTCGTTCTGTTGTCCCGTGAGAGCTGCTGGCCGTTCCAAGGTCACACCAGGAAATGCAGCACCATCCAGCCCGACAAGCCAGGGACTGTTACCAAAACAATTTGTTTAAGTGTAATTGGACAGCTAGATATAACCAAGGGGAAGAGGGGGAAAATTAACCACATACTTTGGGCACAAAAAACTCAGATCTGGCTTTGCTTCACTGTAATCTTTTATGTATATTTTAATTATTTTAATGTTTTAATATTGTTTTAATTCAAATTTTTATTGAACTTGTGGATGATGTGGGGGGGATTGATTGTGGAGTGAATCGGGTTGAGTGCATGGGTGGATGTGTGGATTGGATGGATTGTGGACCTGTGAGAAATGGAAGGGCCGACCTGTCAGCATTTACAAAAGCTAGAGAAGTGGAGGAGCCTTGCTCAGAGGGATCTGAGGGCCAGTCTATACCGGTCTTATGGGGAAGAGGCAGATATGACGGGAGGCCTGGGGTAGGCCGCTCTCGGGGAACAAGGCCTCGCTGTCTGAAAGCGATCTCTTGTTCCGGCCCCTTGAGCATCTCCCAGGGTACTGGTAATGAGCGAAATCCAGACCCTGGACTCAGGCTGCTGCTGCTCAATGCCAGGTCAGTGGTAAATAAAGCTCTCCTAATCCGGGATTTAATTCTGGAGGAGGAGGAGGCCGACCTGGCATGTGTGACTGAGACCTGGCTGACCCCAGAGGGAGGAGTTCCCCTCTCTGAGATGTGTCCAGCTGGGTTTCAGGTATGGCATCAGCCGCGACCCCAGGGAAGGGGGGGGAGGAGTGGCGATTATACCTAAGGAGACACTCGGGCTGCGCAGACTCGCTGCTACTGAGATATCAGGTTATGAGTCCCTCCTTATGAGGTTGGACCTAGGTGTACAGGTGGGCCTGTTGCTTACGTACCTGCCTCCCAGCTGCGTTTCTGCAGCCCTGCCCATGCTACTCGAGGAGGTACCTGGGTTGGCGGTTGAGTTCCCCAGACTTATTGTCCTGGGGGACTTCAACGTGCCATCACTCGGTGAGTCCTCAGGGTTGGCGCAGGAGTTCATGGCCTCCATGGCAACCATGGGCCTGACACAAGTAATTGAGGGCCCAACCCATGAGAAGGGGCACACACCTGATTTGGTTTTCCTCTCGGAACAGTTGAGTTATGATATGAAGCTAAGGGGCTTAGAAGTGTTGCCCATGTCATGGACAGATCATTTTCTGCTGCGGCTTCAGTTTACGACACCAATCGTCTCTCGCAGGGAGCCGGAACCGATTAAATGGTTTTGCCCCAGACGCCTGATGGACCCTATTGGCTTTCAAAGGGTGCTTGGGGAATTGCCGGATTCGCTCGTAATCAGTTCGGCGGAGTCCCTAGTGATGGCCTGGAATATGGCCACTACGGAGGCTCTAGACCGGATTGCGCCGTTGCGACCTCTCTGTGGTAGCAGACCCAAGAGATCTCCTTGGTTTACCGAGGAACTCAGGGGGATGAAGGGCCAGAAGAGACGTTTAGAGAAGCAATGGAGGAAAAGCAGATCCGAATCTGATCGAACCAAATTGAGAGCTTATATTAAGACCTATTTGGAAGCGATCACTACGGCAAGATCTCAGTATCTTTCCGCATTGATCGCATCTGCGGAATCTCGTCCGGCTGCCCTCTTTAAGGTGACTCGCTCTCTCCTTGATATGGGGAGGAGGGAGGAACCTTTGCAGGGCAATGCCGAAGAATTTAAAACCTTTTTCGCAGACAAGGTCACTCAGATCCGGACTGACTTGGACTCCAATTGGAATGCAGTGTCGGCTGACAATGAGTCAGTCGAGATGACAGAGGCCCATCTTAGTCCTGTTGTATGGGATGAGTTTGACCTGGTAACTCCTGATGAGGTGGACAAGGCCATTGGAGCTGTGAGTTCTGCCACCTGTTTGCTGGACCCGTGCCCCTCCTGGCTTCTTTCGGCTAGTAGGGAGGTGACACGGAGCTGGGTCCAGGTGGTTGTTATCGCTTCATTGAGGGAGGGGTCCTTTCCGGCTCCCTTAAAGGAGGCACTCATGCGCCCCCTCCTCAAGAAGCCTTCCCTGGACCCGGCAGTTCTAAATAATTATCGTCCAGTCTCCAACCTTCCCTTTTTGGGGAAGGTTGTTGAGTAGGTGGTGGCACTCCATTTCCAACGGTCCTTGAATGAAGCTGATTATCTGGGCTCTCAGCAGTCTGGGTTCAGGTCCGGTTACAGCACGGAAACTGCTTTGGTCGCGCTGACCGATGATCTCTGGCAGGCCCGGGATAGAGGTCATTCCACTATCCTGGTGCTTCTTGACCTCTCAGTGGCATTCGATACCATCGACCATGGTATCCTTCTGTGCCGGTTGGAGGGGCTTGGAGTGCGGGGCACCGTTCTGCGGTGGTTTACCTCCTACCTCTCTGGCCGGTCGCAGTCGGTGTTTGCAGGAGGTCAGAGATCGGCTCCGAGGTCTCTTCCATGTGGAGTTCCTCAGCGGTCCATTCTCTCACCTCTGCTTTTTAACATCTACATGAAGCCATTGGGTGAGATCATCTGTCGACACGAGGTGAGTTATCATCAATATGCTGATGATACTCAGCTTTATATCTCTACCCCGTGTCATTACAGTGAAGCAGTTGAAGTGATGAACCGGTGCCTGGAGGCTGTTGAGGTCTGGATGGGTGCCAACAGGCTCAGACTCAATCCCGACAAGACGGAGTGGCTATGGGCTCTGCCTCCCAAGGACAATTCCAACTGTCCGTCCATTACCCTGGGGGGAAAGGTTTTGTCCCCCTCGGAGAGGGTTCGCAACTTGGGTGTTCTCCTCAATCCACAGCTAAGTTTGGAACATCATTTTTCGGTTGTGGCGAAGGGAGCATTCGCCCAGGTTCGTCTGGTGCGCCAGTTGCGGCCCTATTTGGACTGGGAGTCACTTCTCACGGTCACCCATGCCCTTGTCACCTCGAGATTCGACTACTGTAATGCTCTCTACATGGGGCAACCTTTGAAGAATGTCCGGAGACTGCAGGTAGTCCAGAATGCAGCCGCGCGAGCCATCTTGGGTCTCCCAAGACATGCTCATATCACTCCAGCTCTCCGTGAGCTGCACTGGCTACCAATTGGTCTCCGAACACAATTCAAAGTGTTGGTTATGACCTATAAATCCCTTTATGGCAATGGACCAGGATACTTGCGGGACCGTCTCCTGCCTCATGAATCCCAGCGACCGGTCAGGGCACATAGAGTTGGCCTCCTACGAGTCCCGTCTGTTAAACAATGCCATCTGGCGGGACCTAGGGCAAGGGCCTTCTCCGTTGCTGCCCCAGCCCTCTGGAACCAGCTTCCCTCAGAGGTTCGTACTGCGTCCTCCCTCCTAGCTTTCCAGAAAGTGCTGAAGACACATCTATGCCGACAGGCTTGGGGCATATGAGCTGTGCTCTGCCCCTCGGCCCTAAGAGTGTCCCGCCATCAACGGCTGTGAATTGATTGTGTTTGTATGTGGTATGAGTGTGGTAAATTTTAAAATTGTTGTTGTATCTTGTTGTGAGCTGCCCTGCGTCTTCGGAGAAGGGCGGTATATAAATGTGAATATTAAATTAAATTAAATTAAATTAAATTAAATTAAATTAAATTAAATTAAATTAAATTAAATTAAATTAAATTAAATTAAATTAAATTAAATTAAATTAAATTAAATTAAATTAAATTAAATTAAATTAAATTAAATTAAATTAAATTAAATTAAATTAAATTAAACCACTTGGCTTTAGTAAAGTGTACTTTTGTTAATAATGGATTTAAGAGTCTTTCTTTTCTAACTGACCAAGCGGGGACTGCTGACATTTACAAAGACCAGAAGAAGTAGAAGAGGCAGGATTTATATTATGAAAATGTTAAATAGGAACAATCTTATGGTAAATATACTTTCATCATTCTCTATGACAATGAGGAGTGCTTTGTAATCCAGCTGAAAAATGCGTTCTCTAATGTAAACTTTATTAGGCGTTAGCAAACCAGTAAGATAGAAAGGAAGCTAGCTCTAACTCCATAGGGCCGACGGAGAAGAAGATTGGCCAGTAAAATGGCCGATCACTTTGCTGTGCTAGCTGAAGTCAGAAAATCATCTAAGCATAAAGAACCACGGTGGTGAATCCGGGTGAGACTTTTCCTCCCTCTCTCCATCCTGACTATTTGCCTGAACTACTTTTCCTGCAAAGAGCTTGCTTTTTGGATGACTTCCCTGTTCTAAGAAAGCAGCGTCTGTCTGTTTGTGGAAAAAATACTTTAAACAAAACTACAGAATAGCACTTATTATATTTTGAACTTTTGGATATTGGGCATCCCTGGAAAGATTTGTAATATAGAGCATTATTCTACTTACTATACTGAAGATATTTGCTTTTTTTCTGTCTCTTTCTTTGTCATTCTTAATGAGATAAAGGCTTTTAATGTGCAAAGAAAAAAATTTCTATAGCTTACTGAGGACATCTTGTGGTGAAAATATTTACTGCAATTGTAATGTCTTTGCTTTGAAGATGGTTTTGACCTTTAGAAATTAACAAGAAGAAAAGATAAAGGCTTGGAAACAGCTGTGGGTTGTGTTTGTGATTTAAAAATTGTGGAGGCGGATGTATATGGACTCTTAATAAATATAGTTTCCACAAAAAGATTAAAATACTCTTTTACTATGGAAATAGAAGACTTTTACCCACAGCTTGACTATGAGCTGATATTGGAAAAAATATTGGAAATGACAGAGGAGATGAAGTCATGGAGAAAAACTAAAGATTATTTTGCAGAACCACAAGCTGAGCCTCAAACTTTAACAGATCAACCTATAGGCCAAGAAGAAGCCTATATGCAACAGTGTACACAATCTGAGATGGAAGAAGAATTTACTGATCAATTGAATTCTGGACTGGATTATGAGCTGATACTGGAAAAATATTGGAAATGACAGACAAATACTGAGATTTGATGACATAGATGCGACATTACGGAAACCAGCTTGGTATAGAAAAAAAGCCAGAGTTAGATTTAAAAGTGTAATTTAAAATCTTAATTATTGGATCAAAAAGGCCTTAGAGATTTGGACTGATTTGACAATCTAATTGAGTAAATGAAAGTAGTAAGATAATAATTGGTGTAATAATATGTTTGTCTTAGATACAATAGTTAATTTGGTTGAGATTTAAATTTTACTTAACAGGTTGAAATGCTTCTTTTTTGTTTTTTTACTCTGTTTATATAGAAAACTATTTTGTAATAGCAGAAGAATTAGAGAGATCTATGATAAGAGAAGAAAGGGTATTAATTAATGATGTATTAAATTAAGAGATGGAATATATGTGAAAATATTAGAATGTTATTCTTGGAATATTATGTGTGTTGTAGAAGGGATACCCAAAGTTTTATTAATATGTTTAAGATTAATTGGAATATGTTAATTGAAATTAGTGGAGCTTAAAAGCAGGAGTGATTTATATAGATGTAATAGTAGGGATGATTCTGTGGATTGACTGAATTTTAAGAAGAAATAGATTAAACTAAATTTGTTATATCATGTGAGGGAAATAGAGGAGGGAATTTTTAAGGTATTAATTTTAGTTATATATATATGACTTGTTTTGCTATGATTGATTACCCTTTCACCACGGTGTTTTCCTGAGCACCTTGATGTAAAAATTTTAAAAAACCAATAAAATGTGTATAAAAAAAAGAAAGGAAGCTAGCTCTGAGAAAATGACAGGAAGCAGATAATTAAAAGAGTGAAACTTTCCGTCCCCTCTCTGACATTTCAGGTCACATTGTCCAATATGTCTTCCAGTAATTGTTATGAGAAGGAACTTCAGTTCGCCAAAACAACTCTTCAGCTGCTTCGGCTCTCATGTTGATAAGGAACACCTGTGGATCCAAAACTCTCCCCTCTTCCCCCCCTTCTGTAGACAAGCTAGAAACATACAGCAGTCCTAAAGACAGTAGGTTTCGTAGCTTGACAGGGGGCTGAGACCATACTTGGCATGAAACCCCCACACATGAAAAGGCAAGTGTGAGCCCTGTTGGGAATTTTAGGTTTCTGCCATCCATGGATCCCCTCCTTTGGGGAACTAGCCAAACCCCTGACTCAACTAAGAACTAAAGATATGCAGACCCCATAACCTGGACAAAGCCACTAGCCACAACCTTCAAAAGGATAAAACGGACATTAGCCTTAGCCCCAGCACTTGGTCTCCCGGACTATCAAAAGCCTTTCTTCTTCATTCATTCATGAGAAACAGGGAATAGGGTCAGGTGTCTTAGCAAAAAAAATTCAGCCCCAGCCTTCGCCCCATAGCATACTATTCAGTCCAACTGGACCCAGTGGCCAGAGGAGCAGTCTCCTGCCTAAGAGCTGTAGCTGCTACAGTTAAGGTGGTAAAACGTTCCAGGAATCTGGTCCTTGGGCATCCGTTAATCTTAAAGATTCCTCACAATGTTTTCACAACACTTTTAAAATCCCAGACACAAGCCTTTACTGAACAACGCCTAGCACAGTACAAAGGCTGAGCTGTTTACCTCAGATCATACTGTAGCATGTAAGGTATTGCTCCACCATTGCATTCATACATTCAGCCAATCCATTCGTACTTGGATGAAAAGCAGAAGAAAGCCCCTGGGTGGACCCAATCAGTTTCATGAACTCCCTCCAGAATTTCACAGTAAATTGAATGTCCCTATCCAATATAATCCTTTTCGGAGCTCCATGGAGTCGGTAGATGTGTTTCAAAAACAGCTTGGCTAGTCTTTGGGCAGAAGGAAGTCCCAAACAGGCAATGAAGTGAGACTGCTTTGAAAAGAGGTCAATCACAGTCCAGATTACTGTATTCCCACTGCTTTCAGGCAGTTCCACAATAAAATCCATGGCTATTTCCTCCCAGGGTTAAGAAGGGTCTGCTACCTGCTGCAACAGACCAGGAAGTTTTCCAAGGCATTTTTTCATGGCAGCACAGGTATCACAGCTTTTCACATAACTCTCAATGTCCTTTTTTATTCCTGGCCACCAAAACTGCTACTGCACCAAATGCAAAGTTTTCAGAAATCCAAATTAACCGGCTTGCTTTGCATCATGACCATGGTGAAGGGCTTGAACTCTGAGAGTACTCGGAAGGTACAGCTTAGATCCTTTCCAAACTAACCCATCCTGATAAGTTAATAGTGGTCTATTGTCCTTGAACCAGGGATCCGTTTTTAGTTCTTCCTTGAGTTTTTGTGTTAAACAACTATCAGGCTCAGTAGGCTGCTTCTGTGTTTGACCTGTCGTGGTTACTTGAGAGGCTGGCTGCGGTAGAGGGATGATGGAGTTAATAATTTCCTCATGGCAACTTTTATATTGGGGCATTCTAGACAAGGCATTGGCCAGAAAGTTCTTCCTCCCTGGGAGGTATTTTAGGGTGAAGTTGAAACGGTTGAAATATTGTGCCCATCAAACCTGCTTGGGGGATAATTTTTGAGTGGTTTTAGTGCTTCTAAGTTCTCATGATCAATCCACACTTCAAAGGCACTTTGCTCCACTCCAGGAAATGGCACCAAGTTAACAATGCCCACCTTACTGCAAAAGCCTTTTTATGTATTTATGTATGTATGTATGTATGTATATATTTATTTATTTATTTATTTATTTATTTATTTAACTTATATGCTGCCCTTCTCCTAAGACCCAGGGCGGCTTGCAAACAATAAAATGAGATTATAACAATAAAATTAATAAAATTATCACATTCATACAACATACAGGCACATTCAACTCACATTTTCTCCCAAACGGCCCACCGCCTCTCCATGTTGGTGAGTTTCCTTGAGGTATAGGCGCAGGGTTGTAGGTCCCCCTTATTATTCCTTTGTAGCAGAACAGCACCCACAGCAACATCACTTGCTTTGGCTTGGATGATGAATTGTTCTTCAGGATCAGGGTGGTTAAGAATTGGTTCCTCCGCAAACAGTCTTTTTAATTGCTCGAATGCTGCTTGGCATTCCATACTCCATTGTAGAGGTTGACAAGGCTGGGGCTTCTTCCTCCCTTTTCCAGTTTTCAATAGCTCGGTGATTGGCATATGTAGCTATTTTTGCGAAAGAGGGAATGAACTACTGTTAACAGTTTGCGAACCCCAAAAAACTTTGAAGTTGCTTGCAGGTTCATGGAGGCTGCCATTCTAATAAAATCTTGACTTTGGCAGGGTCCATTTCCAACCCCTCGCTGGAGATTCGGTACCCCAGGTACCAGGCGCATCTGATAAAACTCGCATTTAGAAAGCTTAGTGTAGAGACTTGCTTTTAGCAACTTCTTGAGCACTTTGCGAACTAACTTGATGTGCTCCTCCATGGTCTCAGTGTAGATGAGGATATTGTCAAGGTAAACTAAGACCCCCTTGTATAGGTGATCATGCAGCACCTGGTTAATCAACTGTATAAATATGGCAGGGGCCCCTTGGAGGCCAAAAGGCATCACCTGGAATTGGAAACTTCCCAAGAGCAATTGAAAGCTGTCTTCCATTCATCTCCTTCCTTAATCCGCACCTGGTAATAAGCCTTCCTTAAGTCCAGCTTAGTGAAAACCTTCCCTTTGGCTAGGTGGGCTAGCATGTCTTTGATCAGAGGAAGGGTTACATATTTTCTATGCTGACAGCATTTAACCCTTTAAAGTCCACGCACAGTCTCAAAGACCCATCTTTCTTTTCTTTGAATAACACCGGGGCGACCACGCGTGATTTGGCTGGCTGGATAAAACCCCTGGCTAAGTTCTTGTCGATGTACTCTCTTAGTTCACTCAACTCCCCGGGTGTCATAGAGTACAACTTGGGCTTTGGGAGTTTAGCACCTGGTAGAATTTCAATTGCACAGTCACTCGGTGAGGGGGAAGCGTGTCACATTATTTTTCACTAAAGGCTTCTGCTAAATCACGATATTTACTTGGAATAAGGTGGATTCCTGGAATTTGCTCTATGGTGGCTTTCAATGTCTCGAGGGGTTCCCCTTCAGTCTCGGCTGCTGCAGTCCTCTTTATCTCGCTGGTTTCAGCGGGTGGAAGGGGTCCCATCTCTAATCTCAAGGTCCTCACACTGTTCTCCCACCAAATGGTGGGGCGCCACTTATCAAGCCATGCCGAGCCTAAAGTTGCAGCCTCTTTTATTTTTGTGATCACCACAAAATGGATGATCTCCCAGATGTTATGCCATCCTGCTTGAGCTCTGGGAACAAACCATAAACCAGGAACGACAAACAACCATTTGCTTTATTCGCCAGATGGAGAAAAAGTTAGCAATGAGAATAGTCTGCTTCCAGCGGCACTTATACTCTAGACACACCCCTCTGTCACCAAACCCCACCCATGACTGGCCCAGCCCCACCCATCAAGCCACAGTCATGGTGGCATCATAAGTACATGTTTAACAAAGTCTGTGATCCCTGCTCTTCTATGCCTTCCTGCATGCCATACATTCCTGGGAACACAAAGCCAGCCCGGGAATCATTCAACGGCCCCACCACTTGCATGTTGTCGGACCCGAAGAGGCTTGATTGCTGTTCCCCTGGGCATTCGGGACTCGATGGTTAGCTGCCAATGAGCTCCGACAACAGCCGATGAGCTTAGGCACCCTCTGCTGGCATTACTAGGCCCTCTGAACCAGAAGACCTGCAAGTCGCCTTGTGATGACGTCATCATGCCCGAGAGGATGTTGGCGTTTGCCTGGAACCTGCAGCAGCAAGGCAGGTGTACATAGTAACCGCCTCTACCCGTCCGGAGAGCTGGGGCCTCTTAGGGTCTGACATTCAGCTCCCCCTACAAAGGTTCCCCCTGAAAGGAATCACATCAAAGTTAGTAGCTATATGAACAGGTTGGCGGATGTGTTACTTGGTTTTGGGGGATATTTTCTATGGTACTCCCTAATCAGGTCAGGAGCAGATACGTCTTGCTCCCTTACCCAAGACGTGTCAGATAATGGATATCCCTTCCATAGCACCAGATAATAGAGCACACCCCTCCTCATCCGCGAATCTAGGATATCTCAGATTTCATATTGTCCCTGTGACACGGGGCCTGGAGGCTGGCCCCTGGACTCCTCTGCTGCTGGTTTTAACAGACTGATGTGGAATACCGGATGCACTTTACCTAGAAACTTTGGCAAATGTAATCACATTGCTACCGGATTGATGACCTGGGCTATCCTAAAAGGCCCGATGTACTTCGGGGCTAATTTCCTACAAGGGACTTGGAGCTTAATGTATTTAGTGGATAAATAAACTAAGTCCCCCACCCGGAACGGGTTCTGTATCCTCCATTTTTTGTCAGCATAGTGCTTGGCTATTTGTTCTGCTTTTACCAACGCCTTCTTCACTGTGCTCCACACACACCCCACCTTCTCGAACCGCTCAGCGGCCTGACAGGGCTGGGATTGTTGGGGTCCACATTCTGGTATTGGAACAATGTCTCGGCCATATACCACCTCGAAGGGGGTGAGTCCGGTACTGCTATGCACAGCATTATTGTAGACCACCTCTGCAAACGGTACCAGATCCACCCAGTCTGTCTGTTGGTAAGACATGTAGCTTCTCAGGTATCTCTCCACTGCAGCGTTGGCCCGTTCCACTTCCCCGTTAGTGTTGGGATGGTATGCTGAACTGAGGCCTTGGGTAGAACCAAGGAATTGGACGAATTGGCACCAGAATTGGGCTGTAAACTGCACTCCACGGTCCGAAATAATCCGACGTGGAGCCCCATGCAATCGGTAAACATGCGTCAGGAACAGTTTTGCTAATCTTTGTGCTGAAGGCAGCCCCTTGCAGGGTATAAAATGGGCCTGCTTAGAGAACAGGTCCACTACTGTCCATATCGCTGTGTAACCTCGTATGTCGGGTAGCTCCACAATAAAGTCCATGGCGATGTCTTGCCATGGCTGTTCTGGATTGGCTATGGACTGGAGTAGTCCCATTGGTTTTCCAGGATAAGGTTTTGCCTGCGCACAAATGTGACAAGCCCTCACATGTGCTTCAATATCGGACCTCATGTGAGGCCACCAGAATTACCGTCTGGCCAGGTGCAATGTCTTAAGGAATCCAAAATGACCGGCTTGTTTGGTATCATGGCACCGTTTACATACTCGACTCCTCATCCTTTGGGGAACATATAGCTTGTTACCATACCAGGCTAACCCATCCCGTTGTGTTAATAATCCGGAATTGTCTCGAAACCATGGGTCCTGCAAAAGGGCTGCTCTTAAATCATCCTCAAATGGTCTAGTGCTTGAACATGAGTCTGGTTGTACTTCCTCTTTACTATAGGGGGGCATGATCGCCTGCACCACCTCCTCCCTTTTGCTATCGTATTGTGGTAACCGTGAAAGAGCATCTGCCAGAAAATTCCTACCCCCGGGTACATACTTCAGTTGGAACCGGAAACGCTGGAAGTACTGTGCCCAGTGCACATGTTTAGGGGACAGACGTCTAGGTGATTGGAGCACCTTCAAGTTCTTATGGTCTGTCCACACTTCAAATGGATGGTTTGCCCCCTCCAATAGATGTCGCCAGGTAGACAAGGCCCATCTTACCGCGAAGGCTTCTTTTTCCCATATAGCCCAACCTCTCTCAGTGTCTGTTAATTTTTTAGATGTATAGGCACATGGTTGTAATTTCCCTTGCTTGTTAGGTTGAAGTAACACCACCCCCACAGCAACATCACTGGCGTCGGCCTGTACAATGAATGGATGTTCTGGATCGGGATGCAATAGCACAGGCTCCTGAGCAAACAAGACCTTCAACGATTCAAATGCTTGCTGGCACTCAACTGTCCAAGCTAGGGACTGTCCAGGCCTGGGCTTTGTTGCGGAGGCCCGGGTCCGTAACAGGTGTGTTAAGGGTAAAGCCACAGATGCAAATGAAGGAATGAAATGTCTATAAAAATTAGCAAAGCCCAAGAAACTTTGCAATTGACGTCTAGTTTTTGGTGCCTGCCATTCCAACACGCTTTTCACTTTGTTTGGGTCCATCTCAACCCCTGCTGCTGAAATTTGGTACCCCAGGTAATCAATGCGGGTTTGGTGGAATTCGCATTTGGAGAGCTTAACAAATAGTTGGGCCTGCAGCAATCTAGTTAATACATCCCGTACCAAATGGATATGTTCCTCCATATTTTGGGAGTAAATAAGAATATCATCCAGATATGCGAGCACCCCGTGGTACAAATGCTCATGTAAAACTCCATTAATGAGCTGCATGAAAACCGCGGGGGCTCCCTGTAAACCAAACGGCATCACTCTGAATTGATAACTGCCCAATGGACAATTGAAAGCTGTCTTCCACTCATCCCCTCGCCTAATTCTAACCCTGTAATAAGCCTCACAGAGGTCCAATTTTGTAAAGATCCTCCCTTTAACCAAATGGGCTAGAAGGTCCTTCATAAGTGGTAGGGGGTACATGTGCTCTACGCACACCGCGTTAATTCCGTGGAAGTCAACAAAAAGCCGTAGGCCCCCATCCTTCTTCCCCTGGAACAGTACTGGTGCTGCTATCCGGGAACGAGCTGGTTGTATGAAACCCCGCGCTAGGTTCTTGGCAATATACTGCCTCAACTCTTGTAACTCTAACGGCATCATGGGGTACATCCTTGGCTTCGGCTACGTAGCCCCTGGGAGTATCTCAATCGCACAATCAGTTGGCCAATGAGACGGCAGGCTGTCACACTCCCGTTCATTGAAAACAGCAGCCAGATCGTTATATACTGCTGGAAAACCAAGGTCACTGCCCTCCTGCGCTGCCTTGACTCCCTCTTTGCCCTTCTCCACCTCCTGCTTCCTTGGTTGGGGCGGTTGTGGACCTACTCCAAGTCGCATATGACGACATCCCTCAGCCCACCACATAGTTGGAGTCCACTTATCCAGCCAAGCCAAACCTAAAATAACAGCCTCGGTCATAGATGGGACTACTATAAGCCGTAGGGTTTCCCAGTGGTTGCCCATATCCATCCTCACCGGTTCTGTAACTAAAGTTGCAGGAGCCCCACCCAATAGGGACCCATCTACCTGTTCAAACCGGATTGGAGACACCAACCGGGATACTCTAATGCCCACCTTCTCCACAACCTCCCTACTGACTAAGCAATGGGTACAACCCGTATCGATCAGGGCCTGGTATTCATGAGATTGTCCTGTAAGTGGGCTCGTCAACGTAATTGGTATGGCAAAAGGCACTATGGGTTGACTCACCATGGGATCCTCGGTTGGATCATCATCATTATACTCCTGCAGAATTGGTGTCTGGTCACCTGGGGACGTTCGGGAAGGGCCACCGTCTGTTTGGTGGGCAGCCCTAGACCTCTCTGTCATCATCTTCAGCGTTGACCCTGGCTTACCAGTAGCAGTTGGTACACCAGTCACTGCTGGGAGCGGACATTCAGCTACCCGGTGGCCTTGCCGGTTACACCTAAAACAGCGAAGATTCGGCCAGGGGCGTGGACCAGGTATAGGGGTTGGTCCGCTGACATCCCTTGGCCGCTCCCCACTCCATCGGTGATTTGGTGGTTCGTCTGGTGTTTGCTGAAATTCCCGCAAACTGGCATCCAGTTCTATCACTACCCGGAACCATTTGGTAAGTCTGCCTGGAATTCCCCTCACCACACACGCTCGACGCAGTTCTTTATCCAGACCAGTCCGGAATTGATGGATAAGAAGACGCTCTGGCCATGAACAAAGTCTTCCAGCTGCCCGTTGGAACTCCCTTACATATTCCCTAGCTGGCCTACCCCGTTGCCGTACTCCCATCAATTCCGCCTCCGCCCTTTGCACCCGGGAGGGATCCTCAAACCTTGTTCTCAGGGCATCCAGAAACAATCCAATGTCGGTCAGCTCCCTAGCATGGTCGCTATAGAGGTCAGCAGCCCAAGCCACCACCTCCCCCTGCAGACTTGCTGTCACCGCCTCCACCATTGCTCAATTAGAGGGATATAGTGTGGTAAAGCGGTCCAAATGGCTCAGGATATGGCTCATAAATATAGCCAAACGGTCTGGATCACCGTCAAAGGTCACTGTAATGGGTGGTGGATTCCACACAACTGCCTGAGGCCAAGGTGCTGGTGCCTGCACTCCATACTGAGACCCAACCAGAGCCACCATACTTCGACCGTCTGGCCTCATTGCCCCTGGCCCTGGATCACCCGGCTGTCTGGAAGGCGTTTCAGCCGAAGCTCTGGTCTGCCTACCCTCCTGATGGTGCTGGGGCTGCTCTACCTGGCTTCGTCCTGCAGAAGTGCCTGCCATGGAAAGATGGCTGCTTGGTGCCAGTCTGAGCTTTGGGCTTGCCAGATGAAACCTGGAGGCCTCAGACAGCGGCCCCAACCCCGACATAACACGGGACTGGGCGGGGTGGCGGTGCAAGATAGCCAGTTTCACCAAACTGGTCTTGTAAAGCATCCAATATATATTGTCCTGGAGCGGTGGAATAGCTCCATTCTTCATCCTCGTCCCCTGTCACTCTTCTTTCTCTCCAGGCACTCAATTGAGGCACTCCCCCCACTGCATGCTGTATACCTGCTTCAGAGTGGTGCAAGGCAGGACTTAGCCACCACTCCCCTGATGAAGCTGTGGATACCGGTTGTTGGGCCCCAGTACCTGGACCCACAGGCTTGTTCCTTCTCCTTTGGCCACACCACCTGCTGGGCCTCTCCTCCCTCCACCGCTACTGGGACCTCTGCTTGCCCTGTTGCTTCCAGGGACTCTTCTGCTGGAGTAGCTCCTTGTGTCCCCTCTGCCATTCTGTTCCACTACCAGTGCCAAATGCTGGAGGTAACGAATATAGGGTGAGTGCTAACTAACTGTTATGCCATCCTGCTTGAGCTCCGGGAACAAACCATAAACAAGGAATGACAAACAACCATTTGCTTTATTCGCCAAATGGAGAAAAAGTTAGCACTGAGAATAGTCTGCTTCCAGCGGCACTTATACTCTAGACACACCCCTCCGTCACCAAACCCCACCCACGACCAGACCAGCCCCACCCATCAAGCCACAGTCATGGTGGCATCATAAGTACATGTTTAACAAAGTCTGTGATCCCTGCTCTTCTATGCCTTCCTGCATGCCATACATTCCTGGGAACACAAAGCCAGTCCGGGAATCATTCAACGGCCCCACCACTTGCATGTTGTCGGACCCGAAGAGGCTTGATTGCTGTTCCCCTGGGCATTCGGGACTCGATGGTTAGCTGCCAATGAGCTCTGACAACAGCTGATGAGCTTAGGCACCCTCTGCTGGCATTACTAGGCCCTCTGAACCAGAAGACCTGCAAGTTGCCTTGTCATCATGCCCGAGAGGATGCCGGCATTTGCCTGGAACCTGCAGCAGCAAGGCACGATGAGCAGCAGAGCAGACTGTGAAACGGGTACGTAGCAACCACCTCTTAATGTAGACATTAAGTATTGTAATGTCAGGGAAGCTGTAAAAGGAAAATTGATTAGTTTACATCATTGTTCTTCTGAGAATAATTTGGCAGACATGATGACTAAACCATTGGGTGGTGTTCACTATGGAGAATGTATTAAGTCAATAGGTCTGATGTCTCTTCCTGTCATGAAGGGAGGAGTGTTGGAATATTGATGAGCAGGAAGAGTCATGTGGTAACTCAGTCAGCCAATGTGAGTAAAGTGCTACTGAGTCTGTGCAAAAAGGTATTGAGTTAGGAGCTGGATTTTTTTTTATTCAGTCTCAGGTCTGTCTCTGTATCTCTCTGTAAGAAGTCTTCATTGTGCTATATTGCTGTAAAGAAGAATGTATGGTATTGTAAATATTTTGATATGAATATAAAGAGGTTATTTGAATCAGCTAAATGCAGTCAACTGTGAGAGCTTCTGATTTATTTTTACCATCAGAGAAATTAAAATTCTCTAACTATTCCTAGAAGCAGAAGCTGAAAGCACCAGCCTGAAGATGACGAATGAGACTTTGTCGAAACGTCGCCAAGACACTTCAAATTCTACGTGGGAGAAAACCCAAAGAACCAAAGACCTACATACAAACACCCGCGAAAACCTCAGAAAACAAATATATATATGTAGGTCTTTGGTTATTTGGGTTTTCTCCCGTGGAAAATTGGAAGTGTCTTGGACATGAAATTGACTTTAAAAAGACCAGAACTATCGCTAACTATCGTTAGCTTCGATGTCATATCCCTCTTCACCCAAGTGCCAATCAAAGAAGCCTTAACAGCTATCCAAAACAAATATAACCCCCCCAAATACATCCTAGATCTGACCAACCACTGTCTATCCAACACATACTTCATCTATAACGGACAAAAATACAAACAAATAGAAGGAGCACCCATGGGATCACCCCTCTCACCTGTCATTGCAAACCTCTACATGGAACACTTTCAAACCCAAGCCCTAGAAAAATCTGATCACAAACCCAAACTCTGGCTCAGATACGTAGATGACACCTTCGTAATCTGGCCACATGGGAAAGAAAAACTGGACAATTTCCTCACACACCTCAACAGCCTACACCCCAAAATACAGTTCACCATGGAAACAGAAGCTAATAACCAACTTCCCTTCCTGGATGTCTTAGTCTACAAGAAATCCAATGGCTCCCTAGGACACACCATCTACCAGAAGAAAACACACACAAACCGCTATCTGCATGCACTCTCACACCACCACCCAGCACAGATCAACTCCGTAGCCAAGACACTCATCTCCAGAACCAAATGCCTAGCTAACGAACAACACCTAAAAACCGAACTACACACTCTCACTAATGTACTAGCATCCAACGGATTCCAAAGAAATAAGATTTCCAACTTAGTCCAAAAAGAAACTCCCACTAAAATCCAAGACAGAGAACAAGAAAATGGCAAAGCCCTCCTCCCATACATAAAAGGCACCACAGACAGAATCAGCAAGATCCTGCACAAACATAACATCAAAACAGCATTCTGCACAAACAGAAAAATATCCACCATCCTAAGAAACCCCAAAGACAAAATTGAGTTAGAAAATCAAGGAGTATATGAAATCCCATGTACTGCTTGCCCCACCACATACATCGGTCAAACCAACAGAAGAATAAGTGCACGCATTGAAGAACACAAAAACTCAGTCAAAAAAGAGGAACCAACTTCTTTCCTGGTCCAACACCTTAAAGCCACAGGACATGAAATTGATTTCAAAAAGACCAGAACTATTGCCAAAACTGAACACTTTAATAACAGAATAATCAGAGAAGCCATCGAGATAGAAAAACGCCCTCACAGCATGAACAAACGAGATGATACCTCCCGCCTACCAGCCATTTGGAAACCCGCCCTTATTGACAAACGAGTCCATAACACCAGACCTACACTCACAAAAACCACACAGGATGTCACCACCACACATCCAGGCAAAAAGCAAACCCAAACCCACACCGATGATGAGGCACGACCACAAACCAGAAGCCAGACCACAGCTGCATCATTGGCAACCTTAAACCCCTCCAATCCATGCATGAAGCGGACTGACACCCACCATGAAGATGGGGCACGGCCACGAACGCGAAGCCAAACAGCTATGCAGCTCGCCATCTCTAGTCCCCCTGTAGCTCAGACTGGCCTGAGCACGGCAGGGCCCCCACCCAAACAGAACACTCCCCCATCCAATCAGAGCACAGCCAACCTCCCATCCAATCAGAGCACAGCCAAGCCCCTAACCAATCAGAACACACCTCCACCCAATCAGAACACAGCCGAGCTCCCACCCAATCAGTTCAAACCCCCACTGGCAGTTAAAAGGAAGAAACAGCTACAATCACACATTGCTCCTAGAGGCACGAAGCCGAAAGCACCAGCCTGAAGATGACGAATGAGACTTCGTCAAAACGTCGCCAAGACACTTCAAATTCTACGTGGGAGAAAACCCGAAGAACCAAAGACCTACATACAAACACCCGCGAAAACCTCAGAAAACACACACACACACACACACACACACACACACCTATAATAAAGGTAAAAAAGGATATATGCAGTGTTATCTTCATTTTAGATATCAAAAGGGTTTTGCGGCTCCCAGTGTTTTGTTTTGGGTGGGAAACAGGTCCAAGTGGCTCTTTGAGTGTTTTGGGTTGCCTACCCCTGTGTTAGGCTTTTGTTTGTCATGAAATAAATGTATTTTCAAGCTGCATTCATTGAATGTAGAATATTTTCCTCATCATCATGGGGGAAACTGTAAAAGCAACTTGTGATGCAAGGTACAATTTGTGGTGGTAGACAAGTGTTCTATCATTACAGGTAGTCCTTGACCTATGATTGTAATGGAGCCTGCCCATTAAAGTTGCAAGTTGTGACGGTTGTTAAGTGAGATGATCACTTGTTTGCCTTGCTTAATGATCCCCATCCCTGCTCTCCCTGATGTGGTTGTTACAGTAAGTGGAGCACAGGGTGCCTCAGTTGTGGGGGATGTCTTGGGAGGCCCTCCTTCCCTAACACAATGGAAGCAGAGCAGGCTGCTCTGTCCCTAGGCCACGTGGCTCTGTCCCGGAAGCAGGTGCCATATTCAGAGTGGCTGACGCTCACTTCTGGGATGGAGCCATGCAGCCCAGGGATACCGAGGGAGAGACCAGCCTGCTTCCTCCCCTCACATGAGCTCTGGAGGTCCAGAGAGCTTCCAAAGGTAAGTTTGCAATTGGTGATGGGGTTTGGGGAAGAGGGTATGTGACCTGGTGAGGTGAAAAGCAGGCCGAAGGCCTACGAGGACCCCGAAGAGCAGGATAGGCAGGGAGATAGGTGGTGGGGCCACTGCAGCAACCCCATGGTTAGTTGTATAGGCAAATGAATAGAATAGAATAGAATAGAACAGAACAGAACAGAAAAGAAGCTGGAAGGGACCTTGGAGGTCTTCTAGTTCAGCCTCCAGCTCAAGCAGGAGAACCTATACCAGGGGTAGGTAACCCAAAACACTCGAAGAGCCATTTGGACCCGTTTTCCACCCAAAACAAAACACTGGGAGCCACAAAACCCTTTTGACATCTAAAATGAAGATAACACTGCATATATTCTTAGGAGCAATGTGAGATTTTAGCTGTTTCTTCCTTTTAACTGCCAGTGGGGGTTTGAACTGATTGGCTGGGAGCTCGGCTGTGTTCTGATTGGGTGGAGGTGTGTTCTGATTGGTTAGGGGCTTGGCTGTGCTCTGATTGGATGGGGGGTTGGCTGTGCTCTGATTGGATGGGGGAGTGTTCTGTTTGGGTGGGGGCTTTGTTGTGCTCAGGTTAGTCAGTGTTACAAGGGGATTAGAGATGGTGAACTGTATAGCTGTTTGGCTTTGCGTTCGTGGTCGTGCCTCATCTTCATGGTGGGTGTCAGTTTGCTTCGTGTATCGATTGGAGGGGTTTAAGGTGGCTAATGATGCAGCTGTGGTCTGGCTTCTGGTTTGTGGTTGTGCCTCCTCATCAGTGTGGGTTTGGGTTTGCTTTTTGCCTGGATGTGTGGTGGTGACATCCTGTGTGGTTTTTGTGAGTGTAGGTCTGGTGTCATTCCCCGTGCTATGGACTCGTCTGTCAATAAGGGCGGGTTTCCAAATGGCTGGTAGGCGGGAGGTATCATCTCGTTTGTTCATGCTGTGTGGGCGTTTTTCTATCTCGATGGCTTCTCTGATTATTCTATTATTAAAGTGTTCAGTTTTGGCGATAGTTCTGGTCTTTTTGAAATCAATTTCATGTCCTGTGGCTTTGAGGTGTTGGACCAGGGAAGAAGTTGGTTCCTCTTTTTTGACTGAGTTTTTGTGTTCTTCAATGCGTGCACTTATTCTTCTGTTGGTTTGTCCAATGTATGTGGTGGAGCAGGCAGTACATGGGATTTCATATACTCCTTGATTTTCTAATTCAATTTTGTCTTTAGGGTTTCTTAGGATGGTGGATATTTTTCTGCTTGTGCAGAATGCTGTTTTGATATTATGTTTGTGAAGGATCTTGCTGATCCTGTCTGTGGTGCCTTTTATGTATGGGAGGAGGGCTTTGCCGTTTTCTTGTTCTCTGTCTTGGATTTTAGTGGGAGTTTCTTTTTGGATTAAGTTGGAAATCTTATTTCTTTGGAATCCGTTGGATGTAAGTACATTAGTGAGAGTGTGTAGTTCGGTTTTTAGGTGTTGTTCGTCAGCTAGGCATTTGGTTCTTGAGATGAGTGTCTTGGCTACGGAGTTGATCTGTGCTGGGTGGTGGTGTGAGAGTGCGTGCAGATAGCGGTTTGTGCTCAGGTTAGTCAGTGTTACAAGGGGATTAGAGATGGTGAACTGTATAGCTGTTTGGCTTTGCGTTCGTGGTCGTGCCTCATCTTCATGGTGGATGTCAGTTTCCATCCGTGAATTTTCCATTTAAACTAAAAACAGGGATATTCCCTTTGGCAGTTTGACTGCTAATGGGTGTATCACTATAAAAATAGGATCTTTGGAAAGGGGGGGAGGAAATTAGAGAAGGTTTGGGGGTGAGGGGGACCTCATCCTCCAACACCTACAATTTCCCATTGTTTCCCTCCCCCTTCGTGCATGCAAGCCTTCTTGCATGCAGCCCTTTCCCCTTCCCAAGCTAGCACAGTCAAACGGAGCCTGCTACCAGGCTCCGTGCTTCGACCAGGCAGGAGGGGGAGGAATTTTTCTTAAAAGTTCCGGCAGCTGCTCGAGCAGCTGGAGGGCGGTGGTGCGGCGACCAGGGAAGAGCAGACAGCCGAGCGTGGTGTTCCCGGGAGTAGCGATCCCGTGGACCCAGCGCTTGCCGCCTTCCCTGGGGGAAGAGCAGACTGGCGAGCGTGGTGTTCTTGGGAGTAGCGATCCCGTGGACCCAGCGCTTGCCGCCTTCCCTGGGGATTGCGGAGGCTGCCCGAACAGGAGACCGTCAGCGGTTGCCGGTTTTCCCCCGGGGACCACCAGCCAGCGCTGTACAGCCCTCCTGGGAGCTGCGGAAGGCGGCCGAATAGGCGGCCGCCATTGGGAGCTGCAGAAGGCGGCCGAATAGGCGGCCGCCATTTTGGACCACGCGGTCCAAGCGAGATCGCCGCGCCGATCAGCTGATCGGCAGCGGCCATTCAGGAACCGGGGCAGGGCGTAGCAGCCAGCGCGGGAAACTCGAATTCCCGAGCCGGCCGCCCCGTTGCGGCCTTCCATAGAGGGAAGCCAGCCGGCACAGAGCCGCCGTGCTGAGTGGCGGAGGCCAGCAGCCGCGCCAATCAGCGGATCGGCGCAGACCGAGGCGGGCTGGGGAGGCCGAGCGAGTAGTGGGGGAGTCGAGACCGATCCGGAGGTCGCCTCAACCCCCACCTAGCTTCCCTACCCTTCCCAGCCGATCTAACAGCTTCGCCGCGCCGATCATCTGATCGGCGGAGGCCGAGGCCGGGCCGGCGGAGGACGATCCATCCACCGCCGATCCAGCGCTACAGCTAATTTCAGGCAGAAATCGGGCAGGCGGCCTACAACAGACCACTCGCGCCAAGAGGTACCGCCACCTCCCCCCCAAAGGGAGCTAGGCTGCGGGGGGCCCTCAACATAGACCCCAACCAGGGGAAGAAGGAGGGATTTCCTTGGGGGGGAGCCAAGGACCCTGTTCCTGGAAACCAGTGTCTCTGGCCTGCTCTGTTGTGCATTGTAAGCGGGTATCTGGATCCGGGCGTACCAGATCGTGCGCCTATGCCTACCCAGCACAACCATAGCCGGTTACAGAGCACCCCACCAGGGTATCTGTACTATCCGGGCTGAACCATAACCGGACCGGTGTGTGTGCAAAATTGGGTATTTGGATCCGGGCGTACCCCTGCGTGCGCCTGTGCCTACCCAGCACACCCTTAGCCGGACCCCAGACATACTAAAGTGCGTCTGACTGCCCGTGCAAAATCATAACCGGACCAGCCGTGCAACCGGGTATTTGGATCCGGGTGTCACACTTCGTGCGCCTGTGCCTACCCAGCACAGTTCTAGCCGGATCCCAGGCGTACACCGGTGCGTCTGGGTTGTCCGCGCATAATCAGAACCGGGCCTGACGCGCAACCGGGTATTTGGATCCGGGCATGCCAGTTCGGGCGCCTGTGCCTACCCAGCACAGCCCTAAAGGGATTCCAGGCCTCCGATCACTTATCGGTTATTTGTCTCTCTCTGCAGCTTAGGACCCAACCAGAGTCCCTCCGCAGCATTAGAGAATGGAGGAGTCTTCGCCCACAACACAGGGTAACCCCTCAGCGGCTACAAGAGCCTCTAAGAGAGCAGAGAAGCAGGCCAGCAGAAGACACCAGGCCCTGGAGAAGGAATTCTCCAAGGCACAGAAGAATCCGTGGATTTTCCATTTAAACTTCCTCCTAATCCACCCTCGCCGTGCCCAAAACCGTCAGCAGCTGTCCGAGCATCCCTCTCCCTGGTCAAGCTTCTGCAAAGACTTTCAGCCAGCCCTGCTACAGCCAGCCCTGCTATCCAAGCTGCATGAGCTGACAGCCTGACATCCTCCCCCCCCCCGAGAGGAAAAGGTTGGAATGGAAGGAAGAATAGGGGGATGGAAGCCCAGTTGAGCCGTGTAAGAAGCTACAGCCAGCCAAGGTCAAGTAATGATATCCAGAGCTGGGAACCAAGCACCTGTTTCCTAAACAATATACAAGCACCTGATTGGACATGTGCAGATAACCGGGGAATGGCTGGGGGGGAGGGAAATTTCCTTTGTGTTGTTTGCATGGAAAACCTCAGATTCAGCTTAATGTCAAACATTTGACACCTGGCCTGTGGTCTGCAAAGCGCTGGATGAGACGTGGGACATGTACAAGAGACAAGCCGATAAGAGGACAGCCCCACAGAAGAAATTTAAAGTAGGGGATAAAGTTTACCTTTCTACAAAATTTATGCAGTCACAGCAACCCAAATCTTGTCCTAAATATGTGGGCCCATTTCCCATTACTAGGGTCTTATACCCAGTGACAGTTGAATTGTAATTGCCTAAGAATATTAAATGCATCCACCCAGTTTTCCATTGTAGTCTTTTGAAACCTGTCCCTGACTCACCCTTGCATCCTGTCACAAAGCCACCACCCCTCCCATCCTAACAGAAGGAGAACAACATTTCTAGGTTAAGGAGATCCTTGATTCTCGACGGTATAAGGGAAAGTTGCAATACCTAATTTTATGGAAGGACTTTCCCCCCTCTGACACTGAGTGGGTTGAAGCGTCCCATGTACGCTCCCCCCGCCTCACCCACCAATTCCATGCTAGGTACCCTAACAAACCCAAATGACTCATCTGTATATGATGTGCTTCTATTATTGTATTTTGTTTTGTAGGACTAGTGTCAGACCCTCAAACTATCTATTAATTTCATTTTATTTTTTGGGTTCTGCCATTCTGTTGGGAGGGGGGAGGTTTCAATCTTTGGAGAGGAGGGAAGCTCTGTGGGCTTTGGGATGTATTTCCATTACTTTGTTATTTTCACCCTTGATGCATCTCTCTGGGTGTGAAAGGGAGGAGGAATGTGCCTGGGGCCATCTGTCTTATCTCTACTCCACTGGGAAGAGACCGGGAAGAAAACAAAACAGCTGAGAACTGCAGTTTATCACTCCAGTTCTCATAACAACTTCACACCTGTGGATTGGCCAAAATCATACTGGACTGTTGGGCACTGGGGAGGGGTTTGAAAGGAGAGTTTTAATGTAACGTTTTGTGTGGGAATTATTCAGATCTTGCCTTGCTATTCTGCTATCACTATCTCTCAATAAAAGTTCCTTTTGAAACATTGCCAGTTTTAGGAGTTCTGCTTTCTTGGGAGTGCTAGCTGAGGCAGGACCTTTCTTTTTTTATTTATTTTTTAAATTTTTGAACCAACAAAACAAAACAAAACGTAACACACATATACACACAGTATATACTCCTCCCCCCTTTTTAACAGCGGTTACGTAACGGTAATCTTCTATTATTTACATTTCCCCTCTTATTCTTCTTTAGAATATTTGTCCTTATTGCCCCATTGTTTCTTATTTACATTTTTCTTCCTTCATACTCTACTTCTTACTAAGAATAATTCATATTATTATTATTATACATTATTATACACATATTTTCACTTTTGACCTTTCCATATTTATTCTTGTCAGGTCGTCCTGTGTTGGTGCGTCAAAAGAACAGCCGACAACCAGGCACAATAGACTATGGTAGTTTTAATCACTCCATGTGGAATAAAGTCAGCACTGGGAGTAGTTTGCTCCCAGCGCTGTATATATACCGCAATTGTGCACACACCCTTCAACTCCTACCCCACCCACCAAATGACGTGCCCTCAATTGCTTACCCCACCCACCAAACCAGCATCCGGCTCAGCAAACCCACAGCCGGGAGGATGTTTTACCAGATTCATCTGGTACGCCAGTTGCGCCCCTTCCTAGATAAGGACGCGCTACGCATGGTCACCCATGCCTTCGTCACTTCCAGACTGGACTATTGTAATGCTCTCTACATGGGGCTCCCCTTGAAGTGCACGCGGAGGCTTCAACTGGCACAGAATGCGGACGCGCGGGTGGTAGTGGGGGCACCCTGGCGGGCACGAATGGCCCCCACCCTGCGCGAGCTGCACTGGTTGCCAGTGGCTTTCCGGGTGCGCTTCAAGGTACTGGTTACCACTTTTAAAGCGCTCCATGGCATAGGACCCAGTTATTTACAAGACCGCCTTCTGCCAGTAAATACCTCCCATCGACCAGTTCGCTCCCACAGAGAGGGCCTCCTCAGGGTGCCATCGGCTAAGCAGTGTCGGCTGGTGGCGCCCAGGGGGAGAGCCTTTTCTGTGGGGGCACCGACGATGTGGAACAAGCTCCCCCCTGAACTCCGGACGTGTCATGATCTCCGCACCTTCAGAAGAGAGTTGAAGACTCATCTCTTCAATCAAGCCGGCCTGGCCTAGATCTCCTCGGGTTTTAAATTTTTAAACAAGGCTGTTCAGGTTTTAGAATTGGGTTTTTAACAGGTTTTTAGTAACAGCCTTGTATTTATTTAATTTAATTTAATTTTAAATATTTATTGTTTTATATGTTTTTATTGGGTTGTAAACCGCCCCGAGTCCTACGGGAGAGGGGCGGTATAGAAATGGAATAAATATAAAATATATAATATATACCCCCACCCCGCTGACCAGTCCGGTAGCTTGGGAAGTCCCTATGCGACCAATGGGCTGCTTGCTGCAATTATCCGGCTGCTGATCTCTCGTCGGATGTCGGCCCGGCGGGGCGCATGGTGATGATGTCATCAGGGGCATTGGTAGCTTCACAGTCACCACACCAGGAACGCGGATGCTAGCAATGCTCCGGAAACATGGCTGCTGAAACGAGCTAGTCTGCCTCAGTGCAGAGCCGGCAAGCTGCGTAGAGGCCGGGTGAGCCTTTCCCTGAGTTTCCGCGCAGCGCGGCCTCGCAGGGCTCAACATGCAGCTCCCTCTACCAGGGGTCCCCCTGGAATACAAGCAAAATAGGGTTACAATGGTCTTCTGCTATGTCCTCCCAATAGCCCCTGGTTTATTAGGGTATTTTTGATGGTACCTCCTAAGCAACCGGGGGGCGTGTACATCCGTGTCTAGCACCCACGATGCATCTGATAAGGGATACCCCTTCCACAGTACTAGGTAATGTACTCTGCATTTCCTTTCTCGTGAGTCCAGGATTTCCTGGACCTCATATTGACCGGGCACCACAGGGCCTGGCGCTTTCACTGAATGGTCGTCGGTTACTGGTTTCAACAAGCTGCTATGGAAGACAGGATGTATCTTATCTAGAAACCGGGGAAGGTGTAGTCGCACTGTCACCAGATTGATTACTTGGGCTATGCGGAAAGGACCGATGTACTTCAGTGCCAATTTCTTACAAGGAACCTGAAGTCGGATATATTTTGTAGAGAGATATGCCCGATCACCGTCTTTAAACAGTTTGTGGGGCCTTCCTTTTTTATTCGCTTGGTTCTTGGTGACCTCCCTCGCCTTTGCCAAGGCTTTTCTTACCACCTCCCATACCCCGGTAAGTCTGGTCACCCATTCCCCAGGCTGGCAGGATTGGGACTCTGGAGTGCCACACTCCGGCATAGGCACAAAGTCCCTGCTCGAAACCACCTTAAATGGTGTAAACCCAGTACTACTGTGGACAGCGTTGTTATAGGCAACCTCCGCAAACACCAACAAATCAGTCCAGTCCATCTGCTGATATGTAACATAGCTCCGTAAATATCGTTCTACCGCTGTGTTTGCCGTTTCCGCCGCTCTGTTGGTGCTTGGGTGGTACACTGAACTTAGCCCCTGGGAGGATCCAAGGAGTCGTACAAAATCCCTCCAAAACTGGGCCGTAAACTGGACTCCCTGATCTGAGATGATCCAGCGTGGGGCATCGTGAAGTCGATATACTTGCACCAGGAACAAGCGGGCTAGTTTTCGGGCAGACGGTAGTCCTTTACAGGGGATGAAATGGGCTTGCTTGGAGAATAAGTCCACCACAGTCCAGATTACCATACATCCCTGACTGTTAGGAAGATTTACAATAAAATCTATGGCTATATCTTGCCAGGGCTGGTCGGGATCAGCCACTGACTGCAACAGACCTAAAGGTTTCCATGGGCTGGTTTTGGAAGATGCGCACACTGGACAGCCCTGCACGTACTGCTCCACATCTGTTCTCATGCGAGGCCACCAAAATTGGCGCCTAGCCAAATGTAGAGTCTTTAAGTAGCCAAAGTGACCTGCAGTCTTTGAATCATGGCAACGGTACAGCACCCGACTGTGCAGTGGTTGCGGAATATACAGTTTACTGCCAAACCACGCCAGTCCCGCACGTCTGGTTAACAATCCACTGTTCTCACTCAACCAGGGATCATCCGTAAGCGCCGTCCTCAGTGCATCCTCAAACTCCCCCACCACCGGTTGGGATAGGGCCTTGGCTTCATCCTGTCCATAGGGAGGCAGAACAGCCTGTACCACCTGCTCACGTTTGCTGTCATATTGTGGCAGGCGAGACAACGCATCCGCAAGGAAGTTCTTGCCACCTGGCACATATCTCAGACTGAAGCAGAAGTGGCGGAAGTACTGAGCCCAGCGAACATGTTTCGGGGACAATCTCCTAGGCGTCTGCAGAACCTCTAAGTTTTTATGGTCTGTCCAAACCTCGAACTGCTGTTTAGCCCCCTCCAACAAGTGTCGCCACGTAGACAAAGCCCATTTCACCACAAATGCCTCCTTCTCCCAGATCGTCCAGGCTCACTCAGCCTCTGTCAACTTCCAGGATGTATAGGCACAGGGTTGCAACTTACCTTGCGGATTGTGCTGTAACAACACCGCCCCAACCGCTACATCACTGGCATCTGTCTGAACCACGAACGGGCTTTCCAGATCCGGATGCAACAGTACCGGCTCCCTTGCAAACAAAGCCTTTAATGACTCAAAAGCTGTCTGGCACTCTGTCGTCCACGTCAGTGGTTGCCCAGGACGTGGTTTTGTAGCGGTCATCTGGGTCCGCAGAAGGTTCGTGAGAGGTAACGCCACCGCCGCAAAGGATGGAATGAATTGTCTATAAAAGTTAGCAAAGCCTAGAAAACTCTGCAGCTGGCGGCGTGTTCGGGGAGCCTGCCATTCCAATACACTCTGCACTTTTTTTGGGTCCATCGCTATCCCTACCGCCGATATCTGGTAACCTAGGTAGTCTATACAGGAACGATGGAAGTCGCATTTTGAGAGTTTTATGTGTAATTGGGCATCTAACAACTTTCATAACACCTTCCGCACCAGGCTGACGTGCTCTTCCATGGTCACCGTATAAATGAGTATCTCGTCAAGATATACGAGCACCCCATGGTAAAAATAGTCATGCAAAACTCCATTAATGAGTTGCATAAAGACCGCAGGGCCGCCCTGCAGTCCGAAAGGCATTACCCTAAACTGATAGCTTCCTAGAGGGCAATTAAACACCATTTTCCACTCATCTCCAGGTTTGATCCTTACCCGATAATAAGCTTCATGTAAATCTAGCTTTGTAAATATTTTTCCCCGGGAAAACTGAGCTAAGAGGACCTTCATTAATGGGAGGGGGGATGGGACTTCCAGTTCCAGAATGCGGCGACGTCGGTCGCGCCTGGAAACTTCTCTCCAGGCCGTCCGGAGTTAACTTCGCCGGTAGACCCCCTAGGGGGTCGAAAGTCGCCGTGGAGGGGCGACCACCGAGGAGGAGGCCGGCTGGTAGATAGGGGAGGGCAGCAGCTTCCCCCGAGTCTCCAGCTTCTCCTTAGGGCCGACGGAGCAAAGATCGGCTTGCCGATCACCCTGCTGCAGCAGCCGAAGTCACATTGTCATCTAAGCGTTAACGACCCACCGCGGATGATCCGGGTGAGATCCCCTTTGTTCCTCTTCACACCCCTGCTGTTTTTGCCTGTAGAAGCTGTTTGTGCTATTATTTCCCCGTCTGGAGAAAGCAGCTTTAGTAATTGTGGGAACAAATGCATTTCATAAAAAGGACAGAAAAAATAAATAAATATTCATTTAAAGACTATATTCTATTCCTACTTACATTGTGAGGTAGAAAAACCTTTTTGTGCTTTTTGGAGCGGTATTATATCGGCAGAGTATTTCTTTTTCTATTCTCCCTTTAAAGATAGAAAAAAGGGGGGAAATTGTGTTTGAAGAAGTCTTTGTAGCTCACTGAGGACACCTACTGGTCAAAATTTAATATTGGATTGTTTATTTGGAGATGAGACAGCTTTGGCCTTCAAACTGTTTTTCAAGAAAAAAGATAATTTGAGCCAGCTGTGTGATCTGTGGGGGTGGATAATGTTCAACTGTTCAACTGTAACCTTCACTAAAAAGTAAAAGGATTTTTCTTCAACTATTGCTAAAATGGAGAAGCCTCAATCACATTTAAACTGTAAACTTATACTGGAAAAGATCTATGAGGCTAAAGAAGAAATATGTACTACAATAAAAGAGGCTACTACAGAACTAAGAGCCAGAATTTCTACTTTAAAACTTAAAACTGACTCCCTGATTATACTTGACTACTCTATAAAACAGATTACACAAGAAGAGGTTTTAACTGAGGATAAGGAGAATCTTATTTTGCCTTACAAGCAAGACCAGGAAAAGCAAAGATTGAACTTTGGACTTCTGAAGCAACGAGGTTTTATGGACAAGAGAAACAGAGGATTAAATCGGAGATCAAGATGGTCTATATCGAATCAAGTGACACTACAAGCAACAAAAAGAGACCTATTATCTGGAAGGGAAGTCCTGTTATGGAAACCTACCTGGCAAAAGAGGAAAGCTAGAATAAGATTCAAAAATGAAAATTAAAATTTCTTAAATTGGATTAAAGGCAACCTAGAACTATGGACTGATCTAAGGACTGAGATTTTGAGTTTGAAGTAAAAAGATGTCTTACAGTTGGTCTGAATCAATAATTAATTGAATGTTAATTAAATATTGAAATGATTTAAGATTTGATATTAATTTGTTAACTTAAAGAGATTGATTAAGCGAAGGATTAGATATTTAGAGAACAGTTTGATAAATACATATATTTAGATGTGTCTAGGATAGATTAATATTTTTGTTTAAAGACGAGATATCTTTCTGTATAAGGGATTAAAGACAATTTAGAATACTAGGAATGTTCCTTTTAGAATGTTAGGTTTATTTCTATGAAAATTATGATGTAATGGAATGATGAAAATTGAAGAGAGGTTTCAGATTTGAAGTAGTAATAGTGAATTGAAATTTAATACGATGATAAACTGGAGACTTAAACTTTGCTTAATGGAATGACATGATTTAAGGTATGATATTATTTATTTATTTTTAGCTTGAAGAGATGGATTAGCTGATAGATTTGATAGGTATAGGATAGATTAATATTTTACTCTAAATAAGAGAGATTAATGGAAGAAGAAACAAATAAGATTTTGATAAAATTAAGAAAGTAGAACATATGTGGAAGGGATATTTGAACTGAAAATGTTTTTATTTAAAGTTAATTTGATTATGGTAGAAATTGATGAAGCTTAAAAACAGGCTCAGGTTGAATAAAATTAAGCTAGAATTGGATATTCTAAATATACTATATACTATGCTATTTGAGGGAAAAAGAGAGGGAATATTTGACGTATTGATTATATTATGTATATATGTCTATTTTTAAGCTGTTTGATTACCCCAGCACCACGGTGTGTCCTGAATATGTTCCTTTAAGAACTTAAAAATACCAATAAAATTTGTTTAAAAAAAATTAATGGGAGGGGATACATGTGTTCCACACAAAAAGCATTAATACCCCTAACATTAACGCAGAGCCATAGGCCTCCATCTTTCTTCTCTTGAAATAACACTGGAGCAGCTATCCGAGACCGTGCTGGCTGTATAAACCCCCTTGCCAGGTTTTTGTCTATGTATTGGCGCAGTTCCTCCAACTCCCGAGGATACATGCACGGCTTCGGCAGTTTAGCGCCTGGTAGTATGTCTATAGCGCAGTCGGTTGGCCTATGAGGAGGAAAGGTATCACATTCCCGCTCACTGAACACTTCAGCAAGGTTGTCGTATACAGTCAGGAAGCCTAACTGCCCATCTCCTGACCCAGCTGCTATCTTGGACCCTTCTTCCGCTCTTTCCTTCTCCTCGGCCTCTGTTCGTACCATTCGGGGGCCTATACCTAAACACATCCTACATCCCCCTTCCCACCATATTGTTGGGCCCCACTTATCCAGCCAGGCCAACCCTAGGATTACATCCTCTGTCATAGAGGGAACTACAATAAATTTGAGCATCTCCCAATGCTCATTCATATCGAGTCTCACCGGTTCCGTCACTAGTGTTGCAGGTTCCCCCCCCCAAAGGGAGCCATCTACCTGCTCAAAACATATTGGGCGAGCCAGTTGATGAACCTTGATACCCATTTTCTGGACAACATCTCTACTGACCAAACACTGGGTACAACCTGAATCAATTAATGCCTGGAACCTGCTGGTATGCCCTGTCGTAGGACTCGTCAGGGAGATCGGGATAGCAAATGGACAGATCGGCTGGCTTACCATAGGATCCTCCTCTGGATCTGTTTTATCGTACTCTGCCAACAAATTATCAGGACTGGTCGGTGGTGCTGTAGCCGGGGTTCACATGGGGGTACCCCCTTCTGCCTGTCGTGCAGCCCTTGAACGTTCTGGGGTTTTCTTTGGTGAAGGAGCTGGTCTCTCCTGACCTCTCGGGGGTGTTGTCAGTGCTGGGACCGGACATTCCGCCACACGGTGTCCTGGCCGGTTGCACCTGAAACATCTAAAGATCGGCTTTATAGAGGGTGCAATAGTTGTTGGTTGTCCACTTACCTCTGTGGAGCGGACACCTGTCCGTCGAGGCAAGGATTGGTCACTCGGGGAACCCCAGAAGTCCTACAGCCCTGCGTCCAGTTCCGACACAACACGAAACCAGTCCTGAAGCCGAGACGGCACACCCCTCACAACACAGGTCTGCCATAAATCCTTGTCCAGGCCTCAACGAAAGTGGTAGACCAGAAGACATTCCGGCCACGAACGTAACCGGCCGGCCACCCGTTGGAACTCCTTCACGTATTCTCGTACAGGTCGACCTTTCTGGCGCAGTCCCCAGACCTCAGCCTCAGCCCGCTGAATTCGTGAAGGGTCCTCGAACCGTGCCCTTAACACTTCCAGGAAAAGCCCAACATCACCCAACTCCCTGGCATGGTTGCTAAACAAGTCAGCAGCCCAAGCCGCAGCCTCACTCTGCAAACTTGCAGTTATGGCAACCACCATTGCCCAAGGGGAAGAGTAATGCACTATGAACCTGTCCAAATGATTCAGAACATGTCCCATAAATATGGCCAATCGATCCGGATCCTCATTGAACGACACCCCGATGTGCGGTGGTGACCACAATACATTGGGTGGCCATGAAGCCCCAGTCTGGCCAGACCGTTGGCTGCCATGTGCTGCAACAGACCCAGCTCCTCTCTGTCCCAATGCCCCTGAGCCTAATGACCCAGAACGGGGTGCAGATTGGGCAGTGGACGTAGCTGTTGGGGTCACACCAGTGAGTAACTTGAGTCTTGGGCTAGCTAACCGGAACCTAGAGGAACTAGAATGGGAAGGGGGGGTGCCACCCAACCTGGATGGGGGATACACATATCCTGGCTCCCCAAACCTGTCCCGAAGCACATCCAACGTGTATTGTCCAGGAGCTGTTGAATAGCTCCACTCCTCTTCGTCACCTGTGACCCTCCTCTCTCTCCAGCTGGTTAAGGCCTCCCCCGCCAGTCGCTCCTGTCCCACCAATGTCCGAGCACTTCAACGCCGAACTCAGCCACCATTCCCGTGAAACAGCAGACGGAGCTTGCTGGTCCGACCCTTGTCCTTCCTCCACCAGTTGGGTCCTTTCTTTAGGCCTCACCGATGGCTGAGTATCCTCTTCCTCCCCCGTCACCGGCATTACCGTCTCCACTGCTGGCTCAGGAAGCCCCTCTGCCGACCCGGCCTCACCTTGAACTCCCTCCGCCATCGTCCTGAGCAGCCACCTCCAACCAGCAGGAACAGACAAGAGACCACGGTGAAAGTAAAGAATGAGTGCTGACTTACTGTCAGGTTGTCCTGTGTTGGTGCATCAAAAGAACAGCCGACAACCAGGCACAATAGACTATGGTAGTTTTTTTTTAAAACAAATTTTATTGGTTTTTAAAAAATTCTTAAAGGAACATATTCAGGACACACCGTGGTGCTGGGGTAATCAAACATCTTAAAACAAGACATATATACATAATATAATCAATACGTCAAATATTCCCTCTCTTTTCCCCTCAAATAGCATAGTATATTTAGAATATCCAATTCTAGCTTAATTGTATTCAACCTGAGCCTGTTTTTAAGCTTCATCAATTTCTACCATAATCAAATTAACTTTAAATAAAAACATTTTCAGTTCAAATATCCCTTCCACATATGTTCTACTTTTTTAATTTTATCAAAATCTTATTCATTTCTTCTTCCATTAATCTCCCTTATTTAAAGTAAAATATTAATCTATCCTATACCTATCAAGTCTATCAGCTGATTCATCTCTTCAAGCTAAAGAAAAAAATAATATCATACCTTAAATCATGTCATTCCATTGAGCAACGTTTAACTCTCCAGTTAATTATCATAACTAATAACATCCATATCATCAGAAAATCATATCATTGTATTAAATTTTAATTAACTATTAGTACTTCAAATCTGAAGCTTCTCTTCAGTTTTCATCATTCCATTACATCATAATTTTCATAGAAATAAACCTAACATTCTAAAAGGAACATCCCTAGTATTCTAAATTGTCTTTAATCTCTTATACAGAAAAATATCTTGTCATTAAACAAACATATTAGTCTATCCTAGACACATCTAAATGTATATATTTATCAAACTGTTCTCTAAATATCTAATCCTTCACTTAATCAATCTCTTTAAGTTAACAAATTAATATCAGATCTTAAATCATTTCAATATGTAATTAACATTCAATTAATTATTGATTCAGACCAACTGTAAGACATATTTTTACTTCAAACTCAAAATCTCAAGTCCTTAGATCAGTCCATAGTTCTAGGTTGCCTTTAATCCAATTTAAGAAATTTTAATTTTCGTTTTTAAATCTTATTCTAGCTATCCTCTTTTGCCAGGTAGGTTTCCATAACAGGACTTCCCTTCCAGATAGTAGGTCTCTTTTTATTGCTTGTAGTATCACTTGATTTGATACAAACCATCGTGATCTCCGATTTAATCCTCTGTTTCTCTTTTCCATAAAGCCTCGTTGCTTCAGAAGTCCAAAGTTCGGTCTTTGCTTTTCCTGGTCTTGCTTGTAAGGCAAAATAAGATTCTCCTTATCCTCAGTTAAAACCTCTTCTTGTGTAATCTGTTTTATAGAGTAGTCAAGTGTAATCAGGGAGTAAGTTTTAAGTTTTCAAGTAGAAATTCTGGCTCTTAATTCTGTAGTAGCCTCTTTTATTGTAGTACATATTTCTTCTTTAGCCTCATAGATCTTTTCCAGTATAAGTTTACAGTTTAAATGTGATTGAGGCTTCTCCATTTTAGCAATAGTTGAAGAAAAATCCTTTTACTTTTTAGTGAAGGTTACAGTTGAACAGTTGAACATTATCCACCCCCACAGATCACACAGCTGGCTCAAATTATCTTTTTTCTTGAAAAACAGTTTGAAGGCCAGAGCTGTCTCATCTCCAAATAAACAATCCAATATTAAATTTTGACCAGTAGGTGTCCTCAGTGAGCTACAAAGACTTCTTCAAACACAATTTCCCCCCTTTTTTCTATCTTTAAAGGGAGAATAGAAAAAGAAATACTCTGCCGATATAATACCGCTCCAAAAAGCACAAAAAGGTTTTTCTACCTCACAATGTAAGTAGGAATAGAATATAGTCTTTAAATGAATATTTATTTATTTTTTTCTGTCCTTTTTGTAAAACGTGTTTGTTCCCACGATTACTAAAGCCGCTTTCTCCAGACGGGAAAATAATAGCACAAACAGCTTCTACAGGCAAAAACAGCAGGGGTGTGAAGAGGAACAAAGGGGATCTCACCCTGATCATCCGCGGTGGGTCGTTAACGCTTAGATGACAATGTGACTTCGGCTGCTGCAGCAGGGTGATCGGCAAGCCGATCTTTGCTCCGTCGGCCCTAAGGAGAAGCTGGAGACTTGGGGGAAGCTGCTGCCCTCCCCTATCTACCAGCTGGCCTCCTCCTCGGTGGTCGCCCCTCCAGGGCGACTTTCGACCCCCTAGGGGGTCTACCGGCAAAGGAAACTCCGGACGGCCTGGAGAGAAGTTTCCAGGCACGACCGGCGTTGCCGCATTCTGGAACCGGAAGTCAGACTATGGTAGTTTTAATCAATCCATGTCGAATAAAGTCAGACTGGGAGTAGTTTGCTCCCAGCGCTGTATATATACCGCAATTGTGCACACACCCTTCAATTCCTACCCCACACACCAAATGACGTGCCCTCAATTGCTTACCCCACCCACCAAACCAGCATCCGGCTCAGCAAACCCGCATACCCCCTCCCCGCCAACCAGTCCAGTAGTTTGGGAAGTCCCTATGCAACCAATGGGCTACTTGCTGCAATTATCCGGCTGCTGATCTCTCGTCGGATGTCGGCCTGGTGAGGCGCATGGTGATGATGTCATCAGGGCATTGGTAGCTTCACAGTCACCACACCAGGAACGCGGATGCTAGCAACGCTCTGGAAACATGGCTGCCAAAATGAGCTAGTCTGCCTCAGCGCGGAGCCAGCAAGCTGCGTAGAGGCCGGGTGAGCCGTTCCCTGAGTTTCCGCACAGCGTGGCCTCGCAGGGCTCGACATTTCTCCTCTATTATTTCTAGTCTCCAACCAGTCATACCACTTGTTCCATGTTATATAGTACTCTGTATCTTCCTTTTCTTTTATCTCTTTTGTTAATTTGTCCATCTCAGCACAGTCCACGATTTTTCTTATCACTTCTTCCTCTGATGGTATATTCTCATTTTTCCAGCACTGTTCATATGCTATTCTTGCCACTGTTATTATATGTAAAATTAAGTACCATATTTCTTTACTATATTTTCTGTTTAAAATACCCAGCAAAAAGATCTCTGGTTTCCAGTCTAAGGGTTGGTCTATTATTTCTTCGATCTATCTTCTTATTTTAGTCCAGTATTTTTTCGCAACTGGGCATGTCCAACATAAATGATAATATGTTCCATGTACTTTTTTTTACATTTCCAGCATGTTGGCGAATTGTTCTGGAACAATTTTTGCTGGTGGAAGATGCCATCTGTAAAACATCCTCAACTGGTTTTCCTTGAATGCCGCCGACATAGTCAATTTTATGTTTATTTCCCATATTTTTTCCCATTTCTCCAATTCTATATTATATCCAAAATTTTTTGCCCATCTAATCATTGTGGAGGCAGGACCTTTCATTAGGCAAGATCTGCAAAGTGGTCAACCTGGAAAGGCATTCGCCGTACCATGGGGACCATGCACACCATGTTGCTCCATGGCAGTGAGCAGGATGAGACTGAATGCTGGGAAGAGTCTGCCACCAAGACTCACCCTGAAGAGAGCCCCTCTAGATGGATGGAGGAGATGGCTGTCATGAAGGAGTCCACGAGGCCAAGGTGGTTGGTTGGCATGGGAAAAAGGGAAGACTGGGACAGAAGGGCCCAATGGGTAAATTTCACCTGAGGCAGCCGAAAGCAGGGCTGGAGGCGCAAAATGGAACTGCTCTGTGATGACGAGGAGACCAAGGGAGTGCAGGACCCAACTGACGAGATCCTGAAATGGGGCAATACACTTCATGGTGGAAGCTTTTCAGGACCTGAAAGCAAAATCTGGGCGGCACAGAGGGAAAAGTGAGGAGTGACTGAAAGAAGCTACATGAGATAAGAGTGAGTCTGTAGCCACCGAAACCGCAGTGTGGGACAACTGGCTCTACCGAGATGGTGGCAACCACCCCAGCTGCCCTGCAGAGAGCCACCCCCATAGGGGTGAAGCAGCCAGGGAAAGAGCCCTGCAGCCTAAGCCAAAATTGGTCCCCCTTGGGGTGAAATTCAATGGGGATTCCCAACAGTTGGGATTCTTCCTCACTCACATTCTCACATACATGCAAGTGTATGGGAGAACCCTCCCCATCAAGGAAACTGCCCTCTTGGTTGCTTCCAATTTAAGGTGCTCCCATTTGGACTACAGGGCCCCACTGCCGTATTTATGCAACTGATCAATGAAGTGCTCCATGAGCACCTTTATAAGGGAGTTTTGGTGTACCTGGCCAATATATTAATTTACACCAAAATGAAAGCTCAGCATGTGAAACTAGTCAGGGCGGTCCTGAACAAACTCCATGTGGCTAAGCTGTATGCAAAATTGTCCAAGTGCAAGTTCCACAAGGAAAAAATCGACTACCTAGGCTACCAGATCTCACATGAGGGGGTAGAGATGGATCCGGAAAAAGTGCGGGACGTCTTGGAATGGGTGACCCCTCGCACCAGAAAGCAATTACAGAATTTCCTGGGCTTTGCAAATTTCTATCGGCAATTCATCCCCTCCTTCACATAAATTGTGCTCCCTATTACAAGTCTATTAAAGACTAAGGAAGTGGATAAGCCAAAGCCCAGCCAGCCATTGAAATGGACTATGGAATGCCAAGCTGCATTTGAAAAGCTAAAGAATTTTTTCTCGGCAGAGCCAGTGCTAAGATACCCAGACCCAGAGAAACCATTCATAATTCAGGCTGATGCCAGCAATGTAGCAGTGGGTGCAGTACTGCTCTAAGAGAATGAAAAGGGCCAATTGCAGCCCTGCGCTTACACTTCAAAAAAGCTATCAGAGACCGAACAATGCTGGGTGGTCTGGGAGAAGGAAGCTTATGCTGTACTGTGGGCTCTCCTCACCTGGAGGCACTTCCTAGAAAGGAGCAAGATCCCTTTCCAAGTATGGACTGATCATAAAAACTTATAGGCTCTCAAGACCCCCAGAAAATTGTCTCCCAAACAAGCATGGTGGGCCCAACATTTTCATCAGTTCAATTTTATTCCCCACTACTTACCAGGAGGAAAGAACTTTCTAGCTGACACTTTATCAAGGATGCCACAATATAACAGCATAAAAGCAGAGATAGTCAAACCCCTACTCTCTGCACAACAATTAGTAGCCCCAGTAATTACGAGGGCACAGGCAAAAGACACCCCACTGCTAGACAATGCTGCTACGACAGCGTTTAAGCAAGCTCTAGAGAATGACGAGTGGTTCCTAAGCCATAAAAACCTCTGTTTGAAGCGGGATGGACTAGCATGAGTAGGGGGGAAGCTGTACATCCCCGCCACCCAACAACTGAAAAATATGCAAGTCTTCCACGATTTGGATTTGTAAAACCCCTATTTATTGAGGAGGCAATTCTGGTGGCCATCTTTAAAAAAGGACATTGAAAGCTATATGGCCAGCTGCCCCACCTGTGCAGCAGCAAAAAGAAAGACAAGGAAAAATGTTCCAGTCATCATCCTCAAACAAATGGGGGGACAGAATGAACGAACTTGGTTCTGGAACAGTACTTAAGATGTTTCATCAACTACTGTACCAACAAGACAATTGGACTGACCTCGTACCGTTTAATGAAGTAGTGTATAACAATGCTGTACACTCTAGCATGGGATACACCCCTTTTCAAGTGGCCACAGGACAAGTGTTTAACCCAATGCCTGAACTGCTAGCCAATGAACCCACCATCCCTTCCCTTAAGGAATGGATGAATCAACTGCAAAACACCTGGCCGGTTGTCAGAAAAGCTCTAGATGAGGCCAGAGAAGCCCATAAGGCTCAGGCAGATAAAAAGAGAATAGAACCAAAATCTTTCCACATTGGGGACAGGATATACCTGTCTACTAGGTCTCTGCAGTCACTACAGCCCTCCAAAAAGCTAGGACCAAAATTTGTGGGTCCCTTCCACATCAAACACATCATAAACCCAGTTACGGTAGAACTGGAACTTCCCAAGGCATTAAGGCAGATCCACCCTGTATTTCACTGCAGTTTGTTAAAACCTGAGATAACCTCACCTTTACGGCCAGTGAAATCCCCAACACCACAACCCATTATGGTAGAGGGTGAGTAACATTTTGAAATCAGGACTCCACTTCCGGCCAGCGAATGAGACCGACATGGGAGGCTGGGGCTCCAGCCCTCCAGTCTGGTTTCACTTTGTCTAGTGTCTCTTAAAGAGACAGAAAGTTGCCCTGGAGGGGCAACGAAGAAAGAGGGACTTTTCAGGAGCCTGGATTTGGTGGCGACCAATCCAAGTGTGCTGAATACCCCCTCTAAAGGGGCGAGGGAAAGATTGCCAGGGGAAGCCTGAAGCAATCCAAGTTGTCAGCAGTCGGGAGAAATAATATGAGACAACAGCTGATTTACATCAACAAGGGACGTCTGGGTGAGCTGAAATCTTTTTCTTCTCCTTGTGCTTTAAAATATTGAGACCCTTACAAGAAGAAACTTTAAAGAGTAAAGTACCCCAGAGACATTTGGGCGGCGAATTTAACACAAAGGGGAAAGTTTAAATGAACTAACAACTAAACTATTGGACTTAAGAGTTGTAAGAGTTGTAAATAACCCAATGAGGACACCTGCTGGCAGAAAATAAGAACTAAAGAAAATAAAAATATGCTGACCTTGAGAAAGCCGTGTTTTTGAGACAATAACAAGAGAAATTGTTTATAGTTATACTTGTTGATACTGGCAAAAGACTAAACAAGACTGGAGGAGGCAATTTTGTCTCACAATAGCGGATTTCTGATTACGCTTGGGACATAAGTTTAAGACTGTGAGCACAAAAATGAGTACATCTAACATTTCCAGACTTGCAAAGAAAACTTCCTCAGCTCCCTCTGTCGGACAAGCCAGCCCAACAACTCAGAGTTCTGTTAGTACACTGTTACAACGTGAAAAAGCAAGTATATCACAAGAACACACCTCTTTAAAATTAATTCATCAAGCATTACAGCAAAATCATATTGAAATACAAAGCAAATTAGATAAATTAAGCGATGAATTTATGGATATAAAGGCACAATTTGAAGCTCAAAATCAAAAAATTATAAAGAATGAACAAAAAATCCAGGAAGTGGAACTTAAGACTCAAGATATTGATAAAAAGGTGGAGATGGTACAGCAAAAGAATGAAAGTTTGGAACAATCGAATCAAGACCTAGAGCATGCCATGGCAATAGTAGAAATGAGAGAAGCTGAATATTACTTGAGATTTCAAAATATTCCTGAAAATAATGAAGAAAATATAGAAATGGTAATTATTGAGTTGTTGGCAGAACTTCTAAATGCAGACCAATCTGATATCCAGAATGATATTGATCGAACTTATCACATGAGCACAGTGTACGTAAGAAAAAATAGATTACCAAGAGAAGTTCATGTGAGATTTACAAAAAAATCAACTAGAGATGAAATTTTGAGAAAAGTTAGAGACGAACCATTACAATATAAAAACAAAGAAATTGTGATTCTAAAACAGATTCCCAGGAGAGTGAGGGATACTCGGAGATCTTACCACTTCTTAACTACAAAATTGATTGCTAAAGGCATAAATTTTAGATGGCTAATGCCGGAAGGCATTTTAATAAATTGGAATAATACAAGATATCGTCTGGATTCAATTTGGAAAGCAGAAGACTTCGAAGAAAGAAAAAGAGTAATTTTGGACAAAGGACCCCAACAACAAAAGGATAAGCAGACTGAAGGAACATCCCAAGGAGCAATGGCGCAATCAGAACAGTAACAGGAGAAAAGTGAACCAACAGGTGAAGGAGAAGAGACCGCTAAAGAACAAAGGATTACAAGATTGACTAGACCCAAACAAAAGTAATGAAAGAGAAAATGGAGGAAAAAAACGAGATCTTTTCAGTAAATGTGAATGGACTAAACTCTCCAACAAAAAGAAACAAAATTTTCAGGAAACTTCAGAAATTAAATATGGATATAATTTGTCTACAAGAGACTCATATAAAAAAACAACATTACAAATTTTTGGAACACCCCAAAATGGGGAAGCTTTATTACACATCAGCACAACAAAAGAAACAAGGGGTGGCGATATATGTTAAAGAGACAATAGACTCCAAATTAATATACTCAGATGAAGAAGGAAGAATTGTTATGGTTGAAATATATCTGCATCAAAAACAAATATTGTTGGTGGCAATTTATGCCCCAAATGACAGCCAAGGACAATTTTACCAAAGATTACACAAAAAATTAATAGAAATGGAATATCAGAATATTTGTTTAATAGGTGACTTTAATGCGATAGTAGATGGAACAATGGACTATAAGACCAGTAAAGCAGGAAAACTCGGAAGGAGAAAATTACCTAAGGTTATTCTATTTTACGTAAGTTTTTATAAGAATGTATGTTTTGTTTTGTGTGGGAGAAAGTTGAAAAAGATTGTATTAAGTTGAGTTGTATTTAATTTGATTTATAATTTATAATTATAAAACTAATAAAATATTTACAAAAAAAAGACCAGTAAAGCTCGGAAGAAGAAAATTACCTAAGGCATTTTTTGATATGGCCGAAGAAATTGGAATTCAAGACGTCTGGAGAGAATTTAATCCTCAAAATCGACAATATACCTTTTATTCAAATTCCCACAAGTCTTGGTCAAGAATCGATATGATTTGGATGACTTCTGAATTAAAGATGGACATACAAGAAATTGAGATAGAAACTGGCACATGGGCAGATCATAATCCTTTAAAACTGACATGGAAAGGAATAAGGAAAAAACCAAGATGGATTTTAAATTATTCTATATTAAAAGATAAAGAGTTTGTAGACTTGGCCAAAAGAGAAATGGAATTTTTCTTTAAAGAAAACAAAGAAGAAGATACATCATTAAAAAATGTATGGGACACAGCTAAAGCATATTTTAGAGGTATAGCTGCAATGTATATGGCAAAGAAAAACAGAGAAAACAACAATACTTAATATTAAAAGAAGAATTTAGAAAATTAGAAACAGAGTTACAAAAAAATCCACAGGAAAAGACGGTGAAAAGAGAAATGGAAATAATAACACATAAGCTTAACTTGTTGGACTCAGAGAAATTGGCTGAACAAATAAAAAGAGCAAAACAAATTTTTTTTGAAAATGCTAATAAGCCAGGAAGATGGCTAGCCTATAAGCTTAAAAAGCAGAAAGAGAAGAAAATAATACATAACTTAATAGATGGGAAAGGTTGCTTACAATTTAAAAAAGAAGAAATAAAAAAGATAATAAAGAACTATTATATGGAACTGTATGGTAAAGAGGAGGCCACGAAAGAGAGAATTGCTCAATATTTAGAAGAAAGCAAACTACCAAAGATACCAGAGACATTTAAAGCTATGCTAGAAGAAAGAATAACAACGATGGAGATATTAGAAGCTATAAAGCGACAAAAGAATGGGAAAACACCTGGTCCAGATGGGCTACCGGCGGAACTCTATAAAAACTTACAAGATATATTAAGCGAACCATTGAAAAAGGTTTGCAATTTTTATTTTTATTTTATTCGGATTTGTATGCCGAATAAAATGGACTACTGTTAGAGGCCAAACTTCCACATACGTGGATAGAAGCAAATATTACTTTGATACCTAAAGAAGATACAGATTTGACATATATCAAAAACTACAGACCGATTTCATTACTTAATGTGGATTACAAAATTTTTACTTCAATAATGGCGGAGAGACTGAAGAGATATTTGGTTGAGTTTATACATCCAGATCAAAATGGCTTTTTACCGAAGAGACAGATTAAAAATAACTTAAGGGTGATAATGGATGTATTAGAATATTACGAACTGCACCCAGGGAAACAGTTAGCATTAGTGTTTTTGGATGCTCAAAAAGCATTTGATAATGTTTCTTGGCAATTCATGGTTCAACAATTACAAATAATGGATTTTGGAAAATTTTTTTATAAATATGATAAAAACAGTTTATAGTAATCAGATAGCAAAAGTGATAGTAAATGGAGATTATACTCAGAGTTTTGAAATAAAAAAGGTACGAGACAAGGATGTCCACTATCTCCTTTATTATTCATTTTTACTTTGGAAGTATTAAATAGAAGGATAAGGCAAGATATAGAAATTAAAGGATTGGAAGTAAAAGATGAAACATATAAACTACAAGCATTTGCTGATGATTTAGTATTTATTCTGGAAGAACCTTTAGAGATGATTCCAAAACTATGGGGAAAGATAGAAGAATATGGAGAAGTGGCAGGATTAAAAATAAATAAAGATAAGACTAAAGTAATAGTAAAGAATCTTACAGATAAACAAAAAAGACAAATATTAGAGAAAACAGAGGTACAAATTGTTATGTCTGGCCCTTCTCAGCTTAGTAAAATCCACAGGAATATTTCTTTAAGAGTTTTATTTAACACATTTCAAGAGATTCATTGCAAAGCAAGCTGCTGGCATTTTGTTGGCCGGAACGGCCAAGTCTGATTTATTTACATTCAGCTTAATCATGCTCTCCCTCCCTTCCAATTAACTCACTCTTTATCTCTCAGGTTGTCCAAGAGCTCATTAATCTTCCGTAGAGTCCAAAAAAACCAGAAAACTGAGTTCAAACGAACTGCGCAAGGCATCAAGCTACTCCTTGATATTAACGTTGCTCGTGACAAAGAATTAGTCCCTCCTTTATCTTCTAATATAGTTTCCGATACGTCACTTCCCCCATTACTTCCTTTTTCCACGTAACTGAACCCTCCGCCTATCAAACCTCGGATCTCGGATCAAGCCATATATTGTCCTGTTCCAAATCTGACTCCTCGCTTTGAGAGTCTGATTCAGACTGCATACAAATCTCCTCACTGTCTGGCTCGGCTGCCGGGAGGGGAAAATACCCAGAGGGGCCTGGTTGTTCTTCATCCTCATCTGACATTTCCCCAGCTGGTCTAGAGACACCCACAACACAAATAGTGAAAAAAGTCAAGTATTTTGGTATTTACCTTTCAGCTAGATGTTCGTCAATTAAAGAAGATAATTACATAAGATTATTGAAGCAAATAAAATTGGATTTAGAAAGTTGGAGAAATCTCCAATTATCAATATTGGGAAGAATTGCCACAGTAAAGATGAATGTGCTGCCAAAGGTTTTATTTTTATTTCAAACAATTCCGATAAAACTTGAGAAATTTTTTTTTCAAAATTTAAATTCATTGGTTTCGAATTTTATTTGGCAGGGGAAAAAGCTAGAATTAAGATGAAAACATTACAAGACGCTAAGGAGAATGGAGGTTTTGGATTGCCAGAATGGACATTGTATTATCAAGCTTCGGTGTTAACTTGGGTGAAAGAGTGGATAACACTTAGAAACAAAAGGTTATTGTACTTAGAAGGACATGATCTACAATTGGGGTGGCATGCTTTTTTATGGTATGGGAAAAACAGAATCCATAAATATTTTCAAAATCATGTTGTAAGAAATGCTTTATTAACAGTATGGGAAAAAATTAAAGCTAAAATATATATTAAAATCCCAGGGTGGTTGTCAACGATGGAGGCATTTATACATCCGAATCTAGTGGACTTTGAGAAAATATGGACATATAAAGATATTTTAGATACTCATGAAAAATTAAAACCCAAACAAGAATTGGAAAACTTAGGAATTAAGTTATCTTGGTGAGCACATTTACAGATATTAAATAGATATGAAAAAGATGTAAAAATGTATGGATTTTATAAGGATCAAAATGCGTTTGATAAGATTTTGTTGACCTCAGATGAGAAATTGATTAAGAAAATGTATAATGTTTTGTTAATTTTAGATATGGAAAGTGAACAAGCGAAAGAAACAATGACAAGATGGGCAAAAATTTTTGGTTATAACATAGAACTAGAAAAATGGCAAATGTTATGGGAGAGAAACTATAAACTGACAATGTCTACTTCATATAAAGAAAATTTGTATAAAATGTTTTATAGATGGCACCTTTCACCAGTAAGACTAGCAAGAATGTTTAAAAATATGTCAGATAAATGTTGGAAATGTAAACATAATATAGGCTCGTATTATCATATTTGGTGGACATGTGGAAAGGCAAAGGTTTATTGGAAAAATATACACATGTGGTTAGAAAAAATATTGGATGAACAGGTGGACTTTAAACCTGAACTTTTTTTATTAGGCATTATGCCTGAAAAGACTAATAAGCAGAAATTATATCTAATTCTACATATCACCACAGCAGCAAGAATAATTTTTGCACAATATTGGAAAACTGAAGCTTTGCCACAAGAGGAAGAAATAATCAGGAAGATCTTGGAATGTGCAGAAATGGACAGATTAACCATGAGGCTAAAAGACAAAGAACATACAGACCATTATCAAATTTGGAACTTATTTTATACTTGGTTAGAGAAAAGAAGCAAGGATTAGGAATTGAATATGTATTAGTTTAGCAAATTTCAGACAACTTGTTGATTGGAAAAATTTGCATATATGGGGGGAAAAAACCAATAAAAAAGATTGAAAAAAACATTTTGAAATCAAAGAAATCCTAGACTGACTTCCGATTTGCCGATGCAGCCACCATGGATGTCTGGAAGGCGAGCTCTGTCTTCCGTGTCCAGTTTCGCATCGCTGGGGGACCCTGGAAAGGGTTGAAAGTCACCCTGTAGGGGTGACCATCAAGGAGGGGTTCCCCACTTGATCACGGGAAGGTGGTAGCCCTTCCGTTTGATCCGGGGCAGCCCTCCAAACCGGCGGATGAAAGACCGGCCATAGCAATATGGCTCGTCACTAGGCTGCAGACAGCCGAAGTCACACTTACCACCAGGCAATTATAAAGCAGTGCAGACGAGACTGGGTGAGATCTACCTCTCTTAAATCCTAACTATTTTTTCCTGCATAAGCTGCCTAAAGTAGTTTTCCCCCTGTGGAGAGGGAAGGGAGATTTTATCTCTCCCTCTAGAAACAGCGGCGACTGCCTAACCAGGGGAGTTAAAAAATGTTGCAAGAACAACTTGATCCTAATTGGAATTTTATTTTTTAAAGTTTGTGGACTAAAAGACTTTCCATTCTTACAGAAGATCTGGGTTTTTTACTTATAAAAAGTAAGCTAAACTAAAAAGATTTTTAAAATATTGGATTCAAAAGAAAACTTTAATTTAGGGGTGACATCTTGTGGCTGAACCTGATTTGTTATTGCTTAAAAGAGACTTGGCCAGCAGCCCAGACAATAGATAAGAATGTAACCTTGAGACATCAGCTGTGACCTGCAGGGAGCTGTGGCATCCTTAGTTGCTGTAGTCCCCCCTGCAGTCCCAGAGGGTGTGGTCACTGTACCATCAGGGGTGGTGACCACCCCCACTGCTGCTGCTGTCCTCCCATCAGGCTTCCATCAGCTGCTGCATACTCAGGGGCTGTGACCACTCCCCTGCTGTTGCACCGGCAGAGACTGCTGGCCTCCCACCTGTGGATGTGGTTTCCACCATTGCTGTATGGGGCCCGGGCTGGGTGGTCGATAAGCACATCAGTCCAGGGATTGACTGTCCCGGCGATGGCTCGGGCTCTTATCTCATCAGCGGTGATCTGGGCTTTGGGATGGGTGACGACTGGAGCGGTCCCTCTCTGCGGGGCTGGAGGCCCTGGTAGGGTGCTTCGAGGACAGGGAGCCTGCCTGATCTGCAAAGGAGGGGCTGGGGGTTCCCCTTGGCAGGAGTTGGTGGCTGCCTCGTCAATCATCCTGATTGCTGGCATAGGGGGAACAGGAAGGTTGCTCTCCGCTTCTCATCTCTAGCTCCTCGAACCTTTCCACCAACTTCTCCACTGACTGACTATGAGCTGCGGATAGGTACTTCCACTCACCCGAGTCCTCAGCGGCAGACAATTTTGTAGTTCTCCACCGGTCTGGGGAACACGAAATGCAGGAATCCCTTCGTAGCAGCTCAACCTTGTCTGCCTTTGAAGCACTTGAGGGTGGCAGGGCCATCTTGGGGTGTTTCCACTGGGCTGGGCCCATTCCAACAACCAGATCAGTTGTCCTTGCGGCTTGGGCTTTGTCCCCAGCTGGGAGGCCTGAAAAAGCTCCTTCTCCACCGGCTCACTGGCTGTCGCTCCCCCCACCAGGGTAGCAGCTGCTGCCGGGGTGCTGGTTTCAGGCGTTCTCTCTTTCTCCATGCTGAGATCTTCCCTGAATCTTTGTCAGCTTATCCCTCGATTCTAGGGACAGTGACTGAGGCTTGGGACCCCTAGATAGTTAGGAAAGTTGGGGGTTTTGGCTTAATGTCATGGTTCTGACAGATGAAACTCTTCAAAGAACTTCGAGGCATTGTTTACCTTAAAGAATCCTTATTAGAGAAGCATAGCATCGGCACTAACATAATCAAAGCCAAAAACTGAATTCCTCTCCACTGAGCACATAGTATCAAAGCACAATTCCCTCCTCCAATTAACAGTCATAAATCACATTCTCCAATTAGTTTGAAATGCAGGCTTTCCCTCCAGTTCTCCAGCCTGCCAATTCTTATCTCTTATTTCAATAACCTTGGTTCACACACTAGGTCCAGTATTGTTATGTCTAGCTAAACTCCCATGCACATTTCTCCCCCAACATCATCTAACTCTAACTCTAACTCTAAGAGTAAAACATAAGAAGAAAATGGTTGCATCTCCAACTGTTGTCAGAGCAAAAACATCTGATGTTAGCAGCGTTGATATACAACTTGGATGGCATACCTTTCTGTGGTATGGGAAGAATAAAATACATAGATACTTTCAAAACCATTTTATAAGAAATGCACTTCTTCCAGAATGGGAAAAAATAAAAGTGAAAATCTATATTAAAATACCTGGATGGCTTTCAACAATGGAAGCATTCGCTTACCCAAATTTAATTAACTACGAGAAAGTTGTGACCTATAAATATATTTTATACAATGAAGGGAAACTGAAAGACAGAGAAGATTTACAAGAACAAGGTACTGATTTATCATGGTGGCCATACTTGCAAATCCAAATGAGATATGAAAAAGATGCTAAATCAACAGGATTTTATAAAGAACAAACAGAATTTGACCAGATACTGCTAAAAACAGGTGAAAATTGATTAAGAAACTCTATAAATATTTGTTAAGCTTAAAGATAGAAGAGGAACAAATAAAAGAAGCAATGATAACAGGGGCAAAGAACTTTGGATATAATATAGAATTAGAAAACTGGCAAAGATTATGGGAAAGAAACACTAAACAGAAGCAGTGGCTTACAAAGAGAACTTATACAAAATGGTTTACAGATGGCATTGAACACCGGTGAGATTAGCTAAAATGTTTAAAAATACATCAAACAAGTGTAAATGTAAAAATGTAAACAAAAACCAGGTACTTATTATCATATCTGGTGGACATGCTGTAAAGCTGAAAGATTTTGGTCAAAAATACACATATGGTTGGAAAACATGACTAAAAACATGTAAACATTATTATTATTATTATTATTATTATTATTATTATTATTATTATTATTATTTTCCCTCAAGATGGGGGCGCATTCACACGCAGCAGCTCTGAGCTCTCGATATTGGTGTGTGGTGATTGGAATAATGTGTATGTGGATGGGTGTGCACAGTGCTGTGCAAGGGGCTAAACTTGCCTATACACGCATAGAGCTATTAAACATCGGGCTCACAAGGCAATCCGGGATCACTAGCGATTTCCAGCAGTCCCATAACATACCGAACTACATAGTGAGGCCTCCTGGATCTCCGTGGATTGTCATTGGGTCAGGGAGGTGCTGACGAAAGCGAAAACGAAAGGAGCAGAAACAAAAGCGCAGCTGCAGAGCTGGCTTGCTGTCTCACCTTGGGAAGCAGCCTCACAGACCAGCACTGCCAAGTGTTTTCTTGAGCAATGTAAGATCCCTCCTCCACAAAATTGACAAGTTGCAGCTGCAGATGGCAGCAAGCAGGCTTCTCCGTGAAAGTTGTGTGATTATTGCCATGGAGACCTGGCTACATCCAGCCATACCTGATGTGGCAGTGGAATTGACAAGCTGTGTCATTCATCACTTTGACAGAAATGGCGACTCCGGTAAGAGCAAGGGAGGAGGACTCTGTGTTTATATACATAGTGATTGGTGTGCTAATAGTAGAGTAGTCTACAAGTACTGTTCCCCAGATGTGGAACTGACGACTGTGACATGCAGGCCATTTTATCTGCCCAGAGAAATTACTTGGTAATTATCATAGCTGTCTATATTCCACCGAATGCCAATGTCAGTGCGGCGCTGTCTAAGCTATATGATGTCATCTCCAGGCAGCAGCAAACTCACCCAGAGGGCGCTCTTGTCGTGGCTGGGGACTTCAATCAAGCCTGTCTAAAGACAGTTCTCCCTAAGTTTGTGCAGTATGTGCAATTTTCCACCAGAGGGAAGAACACCTTAGATCGCGTGTATTCCAATCTGAAACAGGCATACAGAGCATTCCCCCTCCCCCACCTGGGTACATCTGACCATCTTTCACTTCTGTTGGTCCAGAACTATGTCCCTCTCAGGAAAAGAATTCAGACAGTCACAAAAATGGTTAAAACCTGGCCAGAGGGTGCTCTCAGTCAGTTGCAGGATTGCTTTGAAATCACTGACTGGAGCGTTTTAGAACATCAAGATCTGAATGTATACGTGGACTCTGTACTTTCTTACATCAAAGTGTGCACTGACAGTGTGACAAGGAATAAGTGCATCAGAGTCTATGGGAATTGCAAACCCTGGATGACTGCAGAAGTACGATCACTCCTGAGAGCCCGAGACTCGGCCTTTAAGGCAGGGGACAGGGACGCATACAGAGAGGCCAGGGCAAATCTTAGAAGAGGCATTAGGATGGCAAAATTATGATATAAATGCAAGGTGGAGAACCAACTAGCAGATAACAACCCAAAGCAAGTGTGGCAGGGACTGCAGCATTTAACCAACCATAAGGGCAATACGAGGAACACGGTGAACACCGATGCCTCGCTGGCAGAAGAGCTGAACATCTTCTTTGCTCATTATGAGGTGAATGAACCAGACCACGTAGCCCCTGCTGGCTGGCCTTCTGATTCTCAGCCACTCACCTTGCACGAACATCAGGTGAGAGCTGTATTGAAGGCTGTGAACCCCAGCAAAGCTGCAGGCCCAGATGGGGTACTGGGGACTGTGGTAAAGAATTGTGCTGACCAATTAGCAGGGGTCCTGACAAGGATCTTTAACATCTCCCTGTGAACAGCCTGTGTACCATCATGCTTGAAAGCAGCTACCATAGTCCCACTTCCAAAGAAAACAGCAATCAGTTGCCTAAATGACTACAGACCTATTGCACTAACGTCTGTAGTGATCAAATGCTTTGATAGATTGGTTCTCCAACATCTTAGGACATGCCTCCCACTGGATTTTGATAAACACCAGTTTGCCTACAGGGGAAATAGGTCAACAGATGATGCCATAGCTACCACTTTACATTCGTTAGCAAGTCATCTGGAGAAACCTGGAAGTTATGTCAGGATGCTTTTCATTGATTATAGTTCGGCTTTTAATACTATTCTGCCTGCTATTCTTATTGAAAAGCTGACTGACTTGAAGTTTCCTCCCTCTATCTGTGATTGGATTAATGACTTTCTGAGGGACCAGCTACAAACAGTGAGGGTTGGGTCTGTCTTATCCAGCCCCCTGAAGCTTGGCACTGGCTCACCACAGGGCTGCATGCTTAGCCCCTGCCTGTACTCATTGTACACATATGATTGTGTATCATCCGACCCATCCACTGCGGACATCAAGTTCACAGATGACACCACCATGGTGGGTCTCATTACAGGTGGAGATGAGACAGTGTACAGGGGGAGGTACAAAAACTATCCTCATGGTGCCTAGAGAACAACCTGCACCTAAATATTGGCAAGATGAAGGAGATGGTGCTAGACTTCCGGAGGAAAAGAGAGGAACCTGCCCCACTTTACATCGGAGGGGACTGTGTGGAAAGAGTTTCCTCTTTCAAATTTCTGGGAGTCTACCTCTGTGATGATCTTACCTGGAAAACTAATATAGTCCAGGTGGCCAGAAAGGTCCAACAGAGACTCCACTTCCTCAGGGTTTTGCAGAAGAACAGGGTAGCACAATGACTCATAACCTTCTTCTACTGGTCTACTATTGAAAGTGTTCTCACATATTGTATTGTGGTTTGGTATGCTGGCCTGACAGCCGCGGACAGGAAGGTATTGCAGAGGGTGGTGAGCATGGCACAAGACATTGTAGGCTGTTCCCTGACTCCACTGGATGACATCGCCAGGGCCCGTTGCCTTGGTAGAGTGAGGAAAATTCTCAGGGATGACTCACACCCTGGTTGGTACCTTTTTACTCTCCTACCATTGGGTAGGAGATACAGAAACATAGCCAGCTGTACCAACAGGCTGAAGAACAGCTTTTATCCATGGGCTGTCAGGCTTCTGAATGGGATATAACTTTATAACCTTATGCATGACAGACTCGTGAGGCCGGCGTGATGTGCAATTAGTTCACAGGGTGAAATAAGTTGGGGGTTTGTAGTCACCGCAAGTTTGTGATGAGGGGGGGCACAGAGGGAGGCTCAGCCAATTTCACTGTATACATGTTATACTTTGATAATAAAGGGATTATTATTATTATTATATAGATTTCAAGCCAAAACTGTTTCTGTTAGGCATAATAGGAGGAAACTATGAGAAAGAGTGTATATACTTAATTTTACATTTATTAACTGCAGCAAGAATTGTATTTGCCCAATATTGGAAAAATGAAAACTTACCAATGGAAGAACTAATTAAGAAAATTTTAGATTGTGCAGAAATAAAGGGAGAACTGGGATAGCTATTTCGAGTTTCTTAACTCTCATCAGCCAGAACTTACCCTTCTGAGATTCGAACCTGGGCTGTATACATGTTAGGCAGTTGTATTAACCTCTAGGCCACAGGCTCTTTCTCACTTTGTCAGCAGTATCAGGGAGGGAAGAGATTTATATTGAGTGTTTCTTTTAAAATTGCACCCTGTCAACCCAAATATGGGAGAAAGAAATCTTCTTTCTTTTACCTGTTTCAGCTCAACCCAGAGCCATCCACAGGAACCAGTATATATATGTTTTTAATTTTAAATTGCTAACAAAGAATAAAGGGAGAACTGGGATAGCTATTTCGAGTTTCTTAACTCTCATCAGCCAGAACTTACCCTTCTGAGATTCGAACCTGGGCTGTATACATGTTAGGCAGTTGTATTAACCTCTAGGCCACAGGCTCTTTCTCACTTTGTCAGCAGTATCAGGGAGGGAAGAGATTTATATTGAGTGTTTCTTTTTAAATTGCACCCTGTCAACCCAAATATGGGAGAAAGAAATCTTCTTTCTTTTACCTGTTTCAGCTCAACCCAGAGCCATCCACAGGAACCAGTATATATATGTTTTTAATTTTAAATTGCTAACAAAGAATAAAGGGAGAACTGGGATAGCTATTTCGAGTTTCTTAACTCTCATCAGCCAGAACTTACCCTTCTGAGATTCGAACCTGGGCTGTATACATGTTAGGCAGTTGTATTAACCTCTAGGCCACAGGCTCTTTCTCACTTTGTCAGCAGTATCAGGGAGGGAAGAGATTTATATTGAGTGTTTCTTTTTAAATTGCACCCTGTCAACCCAAATATGGGAGAAAGAAATCTTCTTTCTTTTACCTGTTTCAGCTCAACCCAGAGCCATCCACAGGAACCAGTATATATATGTTTTTAATTTTAAATTGCTAACAAAGAATAAAGGGAGAACTGGGATAGCTATTTCGAGTTTCTTAACTCTCATCAGCCAGAACTTACCCTTCTGAGATTCGAACCTGGGCTGTATACATGTTAGGCAGTTGTATTAACCTCTAGGCCACAGGCTCTTTCTCACTTTGTCAGCAGTATCAGGGAGGGAAGAGATTTATATTGAGTGTTTCTTTTTAAATTGCACCCTGTCAACCCAAATATGGGAGAAAGAAATCTTCTTTCTTTTACCTGTTTCAGCTCAACCCAGAGCCATCCACAGGAACCAGTATATATATATATATGTTTTTAATTTTAAATTGCTAACAAAGAATAAAGGGAGAACTGGGATAGCTATTTCGAGTTATATATATATGTTTTCTGAGGTTTTCGCGGGTGTTTGTATGTAGGTCTTTGGTTCTTCGGGTTTTCTCCCACGTAGAATTTGAAGTGTCTTGGCGACGTTTCAACGAAGTCTTATTCGTCATCTTCAGGCTGGTGTTGTTCTCCTTCTGTTAGGATGGGAGGGGGTGGTGGCTTTGTGACAGGATGCAAGGGTGAGTCAGGGACAGGTTTCAAAAGACTACAATGGAAAACTGGGTGGATGCATTTAATATTCTTACGCAATTTCAATTCAACTGTCACTGGGTATAAGACCCTAGTAATGGGAAATGGGCCCACATATTTAGGACAAGATTTGGGTTGCTGTGACTGCATAAATTTTGTAGAAAGGTAAACTTTATCCCCTACTTTAAATTTCTTCTGTGGGGCTCTCCTCTTATCAGCTTATCTCTTGTACATGTCCCACGTCTCATCCAGCGCTTTGCAGACCACAGGCCAGGTGTCAAATGTTTGACATTAAGCTGAATCTGAGGTTTTCCATGCAAACAACACAAAGGAAATTTCCCTCCCCCCCAGCCATTCCCCGGTTATCTGCACATGTCCAATCAGGTGCTTGTATATTGTTTAGGAAACAGGTGCTTGGTTCCCAGCTCTGGATATCATTACTTGACCTTGGCTGGCTGTAGCTTCTTACACGGCTCAACTGGGCTTCCATCCCCCTATTCTTCCTTCCATTCCAACCTTTTCCTCTCGAGGGGGGGAGGATGTCAGGCTGTCAGCTCATGCAACTTGGATAGCAGGGCTGGCTGTAGCAGGGCTGGCTGAAAGTCTTTGCAGAAGCTTGACCAGGGAGAGGGATGCTCGGACAGCTGCTGACGGTTTTGGGCACGGCGAGGGTGGATTAGGAGGAAGTTTAAATGGAAAATCCATGGATTCTTCTGTGCCTTGGAGAATTCCTTCTCCAGGGCCTGGTGTCTTCTGCTGGCCTGCTTCTCTGCTCTCTTAGAGGCTCTTTTAGCTGCTGAGGGATTACCCTGTGTTGTGGGCGAAGACTCCTCCATTCTCTAATGCTGCGGAGGGACTCTGATTGGGTCCTAAGCTGCAGAGAGAGACAAATAACCGATAAGTGATCGGAGGCCTGGAATCCCTTTAGGGCTGTGCTGGGTAGGCACAGGCGCCCGAACTGGCACACCCGGATCCAAATACCCGGTTGCACGGCAGGCCCGGTTCTGATTATGCGCGGACAACCAGGACGCACCGGTGTACGCCTGGGATCCAGCTAGAGCTGTGCTGGGTAGGCACAGGCGCACGAAGTGTGACGCCCGGATCCAAATACCCGGTTGCACGGCTGGTCCGGTTATGATTTTGCACGGGCAGCCAGATGCACTTTAGTATGCCTGGGGTCCGGCTAAGGGTGTGCTGGGTAGGCACAGGCGCACGCAGGGGTACGCCCGGATCCAAATACCCAATTTTGCACACACACCGGTCCGATTATGGTTCAGCCCGGATAGTACAGATACCCTGGTGGGGTGCTCTGTAACCAGCTATGCTTGTGCTGGGTAGGCACAGGCGCACGATCTGGTACACCCGGATCCAGATACCCGCTTACAATGCACAACAGAGCAGGCCAGAGACACTGGTTTCCAGGAACAGGGTCCTTGGCTCCCCCCAAGGAAATCCCTCCTTCTTCCCCTGGTTGGGGTCTATGTTGAGGGCCCCCCGCAGCCTAGCTGCCTTTGGGGGGGAGGTGGCGGTACCTCTTGGCGCGAGTGGTCTGTTGTAGGCCGCCCGCCCGATTTTTGCCTGAAATTAGCTGTAGCGCTGGATCGGCGGTGGATGGATCGTCCTCCGCCGGCCCGGCCTCGGCCTCCGCCGATCAGATGATCGGCGCGGTGAAGCTGTTAGATTGGCTGGGAAGGGTAGGGAAGCTAGGTGGGGGTTGAGGCGACCTCCGGATCGGTCTCGACTCCCCCACTATTCTCTCGGCCTCCCCAGCCTAGCTCGGTCTGCGCCGATCCGCTGATCGGCGCGGCTGCTGGCCTCCGCCGCTCAGCACAGCGGCTCTGTGCTGGCTGGCTTCCCTCTATGGAAGGCCGCAACGGGGCGGCCTGCTTGGGAATTCGAGTTTCCCGCGCTGGCCGCTACGCCCCGCCCCGGTTCCTGAATGGCCGCCGCCGATCAGCTGATCGGCACGGCGATCTTGCTTGGACCGCGTGGTCCAAAATGGCGGCCGCCTATTCGGCCGCCTTTCGCAGCTCCCAATGGAGTCCGCCTATTCGGCCGCCTTCCGCAGCTCCCAGGAAGGCCGTACAGCGCTGGCCGGTAGTCCCCGGGGGAAAACCGGCAACTGCTGACGGTCTCCTGTTCGGGCGGCCTCCGCAGTCCCCAGAGAAGGCGGCAAGCGCTGGGTCCACGGGATCACTACTCCCGGGAACACCACGCTCACCAGTCTGCTCTTCCCGCAGAGAAGGCGGCAAGCGCTGGGTCCACGGGATCGCTACTCCCGGTAACACCACGCTCGCCTGTCTGCTCTTCCCTGGTCGCTGCGCCGCCGCCCTCCAGCTGCTCGAGCAGCTGCCGGAAATTTTAAATTCCTCCCCCTCCTGCCTGGTCGAAGCACGGAGCCTGGTAGCAGGCTCCGTTTGACTGTGCTAGCTTGGGAAGAGGAAAGGGCTGCATGCAAGAAGGCTTGCATGCACGAAGGGGGAGGGAAACAATGGGAAATTGTAGGTGTTGGAGGATGAGGGCCCCCTCACCCCCAAACCTTCTCTAATTTCCTCCCCCCCTTTCCAAAGATCCTATTTTTATAGTGATACTCCCATTAGCAGTCAAACTGCCAAAGGGAATATCCCTGTTTTTAGTTTAAATGGAAAATCCACGGATGGAAACTGACATCCACCATGAAGATGAGGCACGACCACGAACGCAAAGCCAAACAGCTATACAGTTCACCATCTCTAATCCCCTTGTAACACTGACTAACCTGAGCACAAACCGCTATCTGCACGCACTCTCACACCACCACCCAGCACAGATCAACTCCGTAGCCAAGACACTCATCTCAAGAACCAAATGCCTAGCTGACGAACAACACCTAAAAACCGAACTACACACTCTCACTAATGTACTTACATCCAACGGATTCCAAAGAAATAAGATTTCCAACTTAATCCAAAAAGAAACTCCCACTAAAATCCAAGACAGAGAACAAGAAAACGGCAAAGCCCTCCTCCCATACATAAAAGGCACCACAGACAGGATCAGCAAGATCCTTCACAAACATAATATCAAAACAGCATTCTGCACAAACAGAAAAATATCCACCATCCTAAGAAACCCTAAAGACAAAATTGAATTAGAAAATCAAGGAGTATATGAAATCCCATGTACTGCCTGCTCCACCACATACATTGGACAAACCAACAGAAGAATAAGTGCACACATTGAAGAACACAAAAACTCAGTCAAAAAAGAGGAACCAACTTCTTCCCTGGTCCAACACCTCAAAGCCACAGGACATGAAATTGATTTCAAAAAGACCAGAACTATCGCCAAAACTGAACACTTTAATAATAGAATAATCAGAGAAGCCATCGAGATAGAAAAACGCCCACACAGCATGAACAAACGAGATGATACCTCCCGCCTACCAGCCATTTGGAAACCCGCCCTTATTGACAGACGAGTCCATAGCACGGGGAATGACACCAGACCTACACTCACAAAAACCACACAGGATGTCACCACCACACATCCAGGCAAAAAGCAAACCCAAACCCACACTGATGAGGAGGCACAACCACAAACCAGAAGCCAGACCACAGCTGCATCATTAGCCACCTTAAACCCCTCCAATCCATACACGAAGCAAACTGACACCCACCATGAAGATGAGGCACGACCACGAACGCAAAGCCAAACAGCTATACAGTTCACCATCTCTAATCCCCTTGTAACACTGACTAACCTGAGCACAACAAAGCCCCCACCCAAACAGAACACTCCCCCATCCAATCAGAGCACAGCCAACCCCCCATCCAATCAGAGCACAGCCAAGCCCCTAACCAATCAGAACACACCTCCACCCAATCAGAACACAGCCGAGCTCCCAGCCAATCAGTTCAAACCCCCACTGGCAGTTAAAAGGAAGAAACAGCTAAAATCTCACATTGCTCCTAAGAATATATGCAGTGTTATCTTCATTTTAGATGTCAAAAGGGTTTTGCGGCTCCCAGTGTTTTGTTTTGGGTGGAAAACGGGTCCAAATGGCTCTTCGAGTGTTTTGGGTTACCTACCCCTGGTATAGGTTCTCCTGCTTGAGCTGGAGGCTGAACTAGAAGACCTCCAAGGTCCCTTCCAGCTTCTATTCTGTTCTGTTCTGTTCTGTTCTGTTCTGTTCTATTCTATTCTATTCTATTCATTTGCCTGTACAACTAACCATGGGGTTGCTGCAGTGGCCCCACCACCTATCTCCCTCCCTATCCTGCTCTTCGGGGTCCTCGTAGGCCTTCGGCCTGCTTTTCACCTCACCAGGTCACATACCCTTTTCCCCAAACCCCATCACCAATTGCAAACTTACCTTTGGAAGCTCTCTGGACCTCCAGAGCTCATGTGAGGGGAGGAAGCAGGCTGGTCTCTCCCTCGGTATCCCTGGGCTGCATGGCTCCATCCCAGAAGTGAGCGTCAGCCACTCTGAAAATGGCACCTGCTTCCGGGACAGAGCCACGTGGCCTAGGGACAGAGCAGCCTGCTCTGCTTCCATTGTGTTAGGGAAGGAGGGCCTCCCAAGACATCCCCCACAACTGAGGCACCCTGTGCTCCACTTACTGTAACAACCACATCAGGGAGAGCAGGGATGGGGATCATTAAGCAAGGCAAACAAGTGATCATCTCACTTAACAACCGTCACAACTTGCAACTTTAATGGGCAGGCTCCATTACAATCATAGGTCAAGGACTACCTGTAATGATAGAACACTTGTCTACCACCACAAATTGTACCTTGCATCACAAGTTGCTTTTACAGTTTCCCCCATGATGATGAGGAAAACATTCTACATTCAATGAATGCAGCTTGAAAATACATTTATTTCATGACAAACAAAAGCCTAACACAGGGGTAGGCAACCCAAAACACTCAAAGAGGCACTTGGACCTCCTTTCCCACCCAAAACAAAATACTGGGAGCCGCAAATCCCTTTTGATATCTAAAATGAAGATAACACTGCATATATCCTTTTTTACCTTTATTATAGGTGTGTGTGTGTGTGTGTGTGTGTGTGTGTGTGTGTATGTTTTCTGAGGTGTTCGCGGGTGTTTGTATGTAGGTCTTTGGTTCTTCGGGTTTTCTCCCACGTAGAATTTGAAGTGTCTTGGCGACGTTTCGACGAAGTCTCATTCGTCATCTTCAGGCTGGTGCTTTCGGCTTCGTGCCTCTAGGAGCAATGTGTGATTGTAGCTGTTTCTTCCTTTTAACTGCCAGTGGGGGTTTGAACTGATTGGCTGGGAGCTCGGCTGTGTTCTGATTGGGTGGAGGTGTGTTCTGATTGGTTAGGGGCTTGGCTGTGCTCTGATTGGATGGGAGGTTGGCTGTGCTCTGATTGGCTGGGGGAGTGTTCTGTTTGGGTGGGGGCCCTGCTGTGCTCAGGCCAGTCTTCTTTACATACATTCTTCTTTACAGCAACATAGCACAATGAAGACTTCTTACAGAGAGATACAGAGACAGACCTGAGACTGAATAAAAAAAAATCCAGCTCCTAACTCAATACCTTTTTGCACAGACTCAGTAGCACTTTACTCACATTGGTTGACTGAGTTACCACATGACTCTTCCTGCTCATGAATATTCCAACACTGCCCAGGTTCGAATCCCATAAAGGGTATGGCTAACTGAAGAGAGCAGAAAGAGCTCAAAATTGCCATCTTAGTCTCCCAATTTAATTCTTTACCTCTTTGTCAAAAAAGAAAAATTTGAATTTATAAATGTTTCGCAGTTGCGACTTGAGCCTGCTCTATGCCCCTAGTTGGGGGGCGGCAAGGCAAAAGAGATTGTAAAAAGTATAACTGCAGTACAGCAGTTAAAAATGTCAAGGTGTAACCAATCAGACTGATCTGTCTGAAAAACTTCCTATATATATATATATATATATATATATATATATATATATATATATATATATATATATATATATATATATATATATATATATATATATATATATATATATATATCAGTGGTAGTGAACCTTTTAGAGACTGAGTGCCCAAAGTGCAACTGGAAACCCACTTATGCATTGCCGGGTGCCGGGCAGGCGTGGCCACCAAGTGGGCGTGGCCTTAGTAGTCATGGCAGTGTGGATGGGCGTGGCCAGGGTGGGCGTGGCCACCTCGACGTTGCTCCTGAGGACGGATGCCTTTGGGGGCTGGGCAGGGTTGGGGGAGATCCAGGGGGTCTCTGGCGGGTGGGGTAGTTGGCAGGAGGCTCATCATCTTGTTTTGGCAATGAGCCAATTAGATCACAATAGGAGTCAGTTATTGATGTCATGTACTGAAGCTGAGAGGAGGACATTTGTCAGTGTGTTATGTCATCGCTATCAAATTGGTTGGGTTTTTTGGTGTTCTTTCATTTACTGAGCTTGTAAAATGTAATAAAATTAAAGTCATGGTGCAAAGAGTTGACTGGTTGCCCAGAAAGCGATGTAAAATAGTATTATTAAGTGAACAAGGCTACAGTTATAAAGAAATTAGAAGAAAAATTGGTGTAAACCTAACCAAAGGTGGCATTTCTACTGTACACTTTTCCCAAAAGGTTTCCACAATTTTGGCCACTACTGTATGAGGGGGGGATTAAACAATGAAAGCACAGTGTCTTGAATTTTACAGGTTGTTGGAAAAGTACTCATTCATTTTGCCAGATGTTGAAAATAACAGAAATCCGAAGTAGAATGCCTGTACTAGCAGATCATAAGCATTCTTGGTTGTCTATTTTATCTTTCCTAATAAGCTGTAACCAACTTCCTCACTTAACTTTGCAAAACCTGTGGGTTCCACGCCATTCCACATACCTGCAAGAAAGCAGCTGCAATCCGAGTACTCTAACTCAGGGCTTTTCAAGTCGCTTAGCAAGGTGTCAAAAACTTGATGACCCCCCTCCCAAAAAAGGAAAAAACCCTGGCCACGCCCACCCACACTGCCATGACTACCATGGCCACGCCCACTCAGTGGCCACTCTCACTCAGTGGCCACGCCCGCCCGGCACCTGGCAATGCATAAGTGGGTTTCCAGTTGCACTTTCGGCACTCAGTGTCTAAAAGTTTCGCCACCACTGATATATATATATATATATAATAGAAATAAAATAGTCCGAGCACCAGGATAATATTAAAACAAAAACTGTTTAATACAAAAGCTAAAGCTAAGCTTTCGTCGGCCAACACTGCCAACATCATCAGAACATAATACAAGATTACTGGGAGTCCTTTTTATATTGCTGGATTGCTCTGCGCCCGGCTTCTCGATCTAGTCATTGGTCCGTCCATTTTCTCTACTTGGTTTGTTCTTTTTTTTTTAACAAATTTTATTAAATGTACATTTTAAAAACAAAAATGGACATGATTCAACTTCCCTGGCTTCAACAGTGCTATTAGTATTACCTTATGTTACAGAAAGAAAAACAGAAACTTAAAATACATTTTATAACAGGACAGAGTATAACAAACTGCGTGTATAACGTCTGTAAATTTTTTGATAAACCATCTTTCAATCGTCAACGTTGTATTTACATATCTTTCAGTTGTGTCCTAATATAGGTACTGTTGTGGATGTCTCTAGACCGGCTGGGGAAATGTCAGAAGATGACGAAGAACAGCCGGGCCCCTCTGGGTATTTTCCCCTCCCGGCAGCTGACACAGACAGGGAGGAGATTTACAGGCAGTCTGGGTCGGATTCTCAAAGTGAGGGGTCAGATTTGGAACAGGAACATAGATGGATTGATCCGAGATTCCGAAGGTTTGATAGGCGGATGTGTCAGTTACGTGGAAAAAGGAAGTGACGTATTGAAACCTATATTAGAAGGTGAAGGAGGGACTAATTCTTTGTCACGAGCAACGTTTATATCAAGACGCAGTCTGATGCATCACCAAGTTAGTTTGAACTCAGTTTTCTGTGGTTTTTGGAATGTACGGAAGATTAATGATGTCTTGGACAACTTAAGAGATAAAGAGTGAGTTATTTGGAAGGGGGGATCGCAGTTTTAAGCTGAATGTACATGCGTCAAACTCGGCCGTTCCGGAATGAACTGCCAGCATCTTACTTTGAAATGTATTTCTTGAACTGTGTTAAATAAAACTCTTAAAGAAATATTCATGTGGATTTTACTAAGCTGAGAGGGGCCAGACATAACAGGTACTAATAAGAAGTCCTTATGATATCAACTAGTCAATAATCATCTCAGTGATCCTCCTTATCTCTAACCAATTGTACAAATTTTTCCAAATTTCATAATACTCTGTTTCAGTTTTATTTTTAATCTCTAGAGTTAACCTGTCCATTTCGGCGCAGGATAAAATTTTATTTATTATTTCTTCCTCAGTGGGGGTTTCCGTTCCTTTCCATTTTGGGGCGTACGCCAATCTTGCTGCGGTTAAAATATGCAATAGTAAGTAGAAAGATGCTTTGCTGAGTTTATCATTAATAATCCCTAATAAGAAGATTTCTGGTTTTAAATCAATTTTTTTTGTAATAGTATTTCTTCCAGCCAATTTTTTATCCAATTCCAAAAATTTTGCACCTTTGAACATTCCCACCACATGTGATAGTAAGTCCCTGGAAGCCTTCTACATTTCCAGCATGTTGGTGAGGTTTTTTTTATCTATTTTTGCTAGCCTTGTAGGGGGAAGGTGCAATCTATAAAACATCTTGTATAAATTTTCTTTGTAAGAGGTGGCTAGTGTTAACCTCCTGTTTCTGTCCCATAATGATTGCCAATTATCTAGGTCAATACTGTAACCAAAATTTTTACTCCAGATTAACATTGTTTCTTTTACCTGTTCTTCTAACAAATCTTGTTCTAATAAATATTGATATATCTTTTTTATAATTTGATCTTCTGTTCCTAGAAGGATTTTATCTAATTGTGTATGCTCTAATTTTATCCCTGGTTGTTTTTTGTCTTTTCTGTATCGCGACTGTATTCGTAAGTATGCCCACCATTCCAACTCTATACCATCTTCTGATAATCTTTTCCTTGTTTTCAGGTCCCCATTCTCGTCTAAGATATCTTTATATGTAATTACTCTACCTAAATTTATGAATTTGGGGTGCATGAATATCTCTAATATGGATAGCCAATTGGGAATTGTTATATAATTAATTTTTTAAATTTTTATCCACACGTCTAATAGTGCCCGTCTAATATGGTGATTCTGAAAGTACTGATATTTCCCGTCCCACATAATATGGTGATTCTGAAAGTACTGATATTTCCCGGGTCCCGTCAGCGAAACAATGTCATTTGGCGGGCCCTAGGGGGAGGGCCTTCTCTGTTGTGGCGCCCGCCCTCTGGAACCAACTGCCCCCTGAAGTCCGCGTTTCTCCGACTCTCCCGGCCTTCCGTAAAAATCTAAAAACTCATCTTTGCCGGCAGGCCTGGGGATGACTGTGGTTGATTGTTGAATTGAATGTGTGTTTTTTATTGATTTTTTTTAGATATATTTGGGTTTTTTATGGTACTTCACTGTTACATATATGTTGTTAGCTGCTCCGAGTCCCCTGGAGAGGAGCGGCATACAAACCCAAATAAAATAAATAAATAAAATAAATAGCATGCCACCCTATTTGCATGTCATGGCCTTCTAATGCCAGTAGTCTTCTGTTCCTTAAGTGTATCCAATCCTTTATCCATACCGATATTGCTGCTTGATAATATTTTTCCCAATTCGGGAGGCCGAGCCCTCCTCTTTTCTTTGCATCCTGTAATAATTTTAATTTAATTCTCAGTTTTCTACCTTGCCAGATAAATTTGGATGTCATTTTCAAACAACAAACTGATGGAACAGGTGACTGATACTATTGTGGTATGCAATACATGTTCCATGTATGTGCTTATGCCCAAAGAACACCCAAATTATGCATGCATTAAATGAAAACTATGTAAACTACTAGAGGAAAAAGTAAGGGATCTAGAGGCAACTCTAGCCAAACTCCAACCTATGCAAGAAAACTATACCCAAACTGAACCAAATAATGAACAAATAACTCCTAGACAGGATTTGACCCTACTGGTAAAACCTTGGAGGAAGACAAATGGAGGTATGTCACACATAGAAGGAAACACAATAATCAAAGAAAGAAGCAGCATACATCTAACCAATCACTACTCCCCAATCTAACCCAACCCAAAGCAGCCCCATTAAAACTGAGCAATTGATTTCTCCCCATAGATGGAAATACACAGACCCACAACCTCCCCTCCAAGAAAACATGCAGACACCTAGCAAAGAAACAGCACCAAATATCACTAAAAAAGTCACATCAACAAACACACCTGAGATAAACAGAAAAGCACCCCAGACTGCAGCTCCCCAAAAAGGAAGGTGAGTGTTGGTGATAGGAGATTCTATTCTCAAAGGAACAGAATCAGCCATCTGCAGACCGGACATACAATCCAGGGAGGTATGTTGTCTCCCTGGAGCAAAAATCAAAGATGTGGCTGAGAACCTAACCAAAATAATTAGGCCTACAGATTACTACCCTTTCTTCCTCCTTGTCAAGCCCTATGGGCTTGACATACACATGAGGGGGGGAAGACAGCTCCAAGAGGCCGCCCCACAGCCAGAAGCCGACAGTTCGATGCCGGTAATGTCACCAGGGAGGCCGCATGGCTCGGCTCCAGTGTCGCCAGCAAGGGAGACCTACCGGCCGGCATACTGACTCCGCAGCTCAAGCCCAGGGATGCCAGCGGCACGGGAGATGGATTGGTGACACCGCCGTAGGACAGGGCATCCCCGCGGCCTGCGGCTTGAGCCTAAGGAATCCCCACGGCCCATGGCTCAAGTCTAGGGATGCCAGCGGCACAGGGGACGCACCGGTGATGCTGCTGTAGGGTGGGGAATCCCTGCAGCCCTGGTTGGCATAGCAACCAGGGCCTTGGCAGCCAGCAAGAGGCTCAGCGATCAGGTCTCCTCCGGGCGGCTGGCACGGTTTGCCTCCAGCGGTGCCGGCTAGCGCTGCTTGCCTCCAGGGGTGCAGGCGACGAGCGGGGAGGCCTAGCAATGCTGACATGGGGCAGGGGTGGCCCCGCAGCCCAGAACACGGAGCAGCCTCAATACCAGCACAGCCGCCAGACATCAGCAGACCGAGGGGCCAAGCCAAGGGGTTTTTCCATGACGGCGAGAGGAAGATAGAGTTCCTACCTAGAGCCTGCCACTCCGCTGCATGACATGCAGCACATCTTCTGGCAGGGACTGGACGGCGGGTCAGGAGGGAGGCAGGCCTCTGGGTTGCTGATCATCAGGACCAAATGTCGGATGCTAGCTTGTTGACTAGGGGGTGGACCTGTGGGGTGGGGAGGCTATGTAAAGCGCTGGGAGCATGTCACTGGCACTGAAGCAGTGAGGCCGGCCTGCGATGGAGCTAGTTCACCAGTTACGAGCATGCCTGGACCGGGATCTGCGCCAGGCATGTGTTTTCCGGGGTGTCCCGAGCTGGCTCCAGGATTGGTTCCGGGTAGTGGTGGACTTGGATGCGGGACTGCAGGAGTTTCAAAAAAAGGGGAATGACCCATTCATGCCATGGAGGGTAGTAGAGAGGCCAAGGGATGAAGGACGGAGGGCGCCGTTCCGATGTTTCTGGTGCAACCAGCCGGGGAATCGGGCAGCAGAGTGTCCAGTCCCCATTCCACGTGGGCCCCCATCGACCCCTGGGAAAGCCGGTCCCACACTCAAGAAGGTCCTGGAGAAGCGAACAGTGCAGCAATCAGAGGGGGTCGCTTCCTGACGGATGCCTCCGGCGGAGGAGGCAACAGCAGCCACCAGATACCAGCTGGTGGTGTACAACAGGAAGGACGAATCAGCCGAGGACCACATGGTGAGTGAGCCGATACGCCCTTTTGCCATCCCTATCATACTGACGAGCCCTCAGACAGGTCACCGGGGGGAATACCGGGCACTGATCAACTCCGGCTGTACCCGCTGCCTGATTAGCAAGGGCGTGGTGGCCGAGGCCGGGATCAGGGTGAGGTGGCTGGCCAACCCGATCCGGTTTGAGCAGGTGGATGGGTCTCTCCGGGGAGGAGCTCCAGCTACCCTCATAACGGAGCCCAACAGGCTGGAGATGGGGGCCCATTGGGAGGTCCTTCATTTCATCCTGGTCCCTTCCATGACCGAGGCCGTGATCCTGGGACTGGCATGGCTAGATAAGTGGGGTTCGACAATTTGGTGGGAGGGGGGGTACCGAACATTACGCCTTGGTATTGGTCCCTGGCCACCAAACCAGGATCCCGAAGAACAGGGAGGAGAAAGTAGGGAGGCAAATCAAGCCAAGCGAGCACCAGGAGAGAGAACCCCTTTCTGGCTGTGTACGCTGACCTCGCTGAGGTGTTCGGCAAGCGGGAGTGTGACGTCCTGCCACCCCACCGGCCAACCGACTGCACAATCGACATCATGCGAGGCGCAAAACTGCCCAAACCCCGGATATGCCTCTCCTGGGTTAAGGAAAGTCCTAGAATCACCCCACAAAATCCTTTTTTTTTATTATTTTAATTTTTTATTTTTCCAACTCTCCCCCATACATATCAACAAATATACCATAATATTTTATCAAGTATTAACGTACATTCTTTTTACATTCTTATCTATCAGATACTCTTAATAAAATAAAATAAATACATACACATGAATTTTGGTGTTGCTCACCCATTTCCCCTTTCACTGCATCCACACTCTTTCTCTCTCTTCCCTCTTCTCTACCTTCTTTCTCCCTTTCTTCTCTTTCTTCCCTACTTCCCTCTTCTTCCTCTCCTCTCCTCTTTCCTTCACCACTCCCCTCCCATTTCTCCCCACTTCTTCTCCTCTTCTCCTCCAACCTTCCTACTTCCTTCCCCCCTCCTTTACTCTCTTCTCTCTCTCCTCTCCTTTCTTCCCTCTCATTCCTCTTCAGATACAATTCAGGGGTAATGTCTGAGCAACTCCTCCCTCTAAATTTTCATATCTATATTAAATATAATAAGATTAATTTTCTATTATGTTAATACTTCTATTTATCTGTCCTTCTCAGTATGTACTTCTCTAAATATTTATACGACCTCCAGTTATTCAATACTGTGTCGACTGGGTCTCCCTCCTTATCTCCTCCTTTTTCTTCCATCTAAATTGGTGTTAACTATCTTTTAACCATATTCTCTTTTCACCCAATCATAAAAAATTCCCCAAATTTCATAATACTCTGACTCTGTCTTATCTTTAATTATCATTGTTAATCTATTCATTTCCGCACATTCCACTGTTTTCCCAATCACCTCTCCCTCTGGGGGGGGGGCTTTCAGTGCTTTCCAATTTTGTGCAAACACAATCCTAGCTGCAGTAATTATATGAATGATCAAATATGTTTTCTCTTTATTATATTTCTCTGGTAAAATACCCAGCAGGAATATTTCTGGTCTTAGTTCTATACGTTGTTGTATCATCTTTTCTATCCATGTTCTAATTATATTCCAATAAGTTTTAGCTTCTACACACGTCCACCACATATGATAAAAAGAACTTGGTATTTGATGACATTTCCAACATTTCATAGATCTGTCCTTAAACATTTTAGCTAATCTTTCTGGAGACATATGCCATCTATAGAACATTTTGTACATGTTTTCTTTATACGCTGTCGCCATTGTTAGTTTATAGTTTCTTTCCCATAGTTGCTGCCATCTGTCTAATTCAATCGTATATCCAAAATTCCTTGTCCATTTTATCATTGTCTCTTTCACTTGTTCCTCCTCTAACTCCATATGTAGTAGGTAACTATATATATTTTTTATCCATTTTTCTTCCATTTCCATGAGTATTTCATCTAACTCTGTTGTCCTCAAGTTAAAACCATCTATTTTAACATCTTTTTCATATCTAGCTTGCATTTGCATTCTCATGTACCAATCCATCTTTATTTCTTGTCCCTCTAATTGTTGTTTGGTTTTCAGCTCCCCCGTGTCTGTTAGTAAGTCTTTATATCTTATAATATTTCCCATATTAAGCATGTTGGGGTGTATTAGCGCTTCCATAGTTGAAAGCCAATTTGGAATCTTCAAGTAGTGCTTTCTCTTTATTTTCTCCCAAACCACAAATAAAGAATTCCTTATATGGTGTCTCTGGAAATAGCTATGTATTCTATTTTTCCCATACCATATGAAAGCATGCCATCCCAACTGCAAGTCATGTCCCTCTAATGTCGTATTCCTCAGTAGGATCCATTCTCTCATCCACGATAATGCTGCAGCCTGATAATACAATTCCCAATTAGGTAGACCAAACCCACCTCTGGGTCTTGTATCTTGTAACATTTTTAGATTAATCCTTGCCTTTTTTCCCTGCCAAATATACTTCAAGATTATTTTATTAAGCCCCTCGAAATATTTCTTATCCACTCTTATTGGTACTGTTGAAAACAAAAACAATAATCGTGGTAATATATTCATTTTGATTATCGCAATCCTTCCCATTAATGATAGTTGTACATTTTTCCATTTATCCAAATCTATTTTGATTTGTCTTTTCAATTTGTGATAATTATCCTCTTTAATTGTTGTACATCTTGCTGTCAGGTGGATCCCTAGATATTTTATCTTCTTTACAATTTGTATATCTAATTTTCCCATCAATTCTTTTTTGTTGTTGTTTTTCGGTAATATTTTTCACTAACATTTTTGTTTTAGCTTTATTAATCAACCCCGCTACCACACCATATTTTTCTTTTTGTTCTATTACTGTCTCTAATGGTTCCTCCAAGATAAATACTAAATCGTCTGCGAATGCTTGTAGCTTATATTCTTCCCTCTTAATTTTCATACCTTTTATGTCATTATTCTGTCTTATACTTCTGTTTAGTACTTCTAATGTCAAGACAAACAATAGTGGAGATAGAGGACATCCCTGTCTTGTTCCCTTCATAATATTAATCTTCTCAGTGATATCTCCATTTATCATTACTTTAGCTGATTGCTTATTATAAATTGTTTTCATTACATTTATAAATTTCTCCCCAAAATCCATAGTCTGTAATTGGCTTATCATAAATTGCCAGTTCACATTGTCAAATGCCTTCTGTGCATCCAGGAACATCAATGCCATCTGTTTTTCCGGGTGTGTTTCATCGTATTCTAATGTGTTCAATACAATTCGCATATTGTCTCTGATCTGTCTTTTAGGTAGAAAGCCATCTTAATCCGATTGTATAAATTCATTTAAAAACTTTTTAAGTCTTTCCGCCATTATTGATGCAAATATTTTATAGTCCACATTCAGTAGAGAAATCGGCCTGTAGTTCTTTATTTTCTGCATTTCCGTTTCTTCCTTTGGTATCAGGGTAATAAGTGCTTCGGACCACGAATCTGGTATCTTAGCTTCAGAAAGAAGTTCATTATAAAGTTCCAACATTACATTGCCTAGTACTTCCTGCAATGTCTTGTATAGCTCTGCTGGTATCCATCCGGTCCTGGTGTTTTACCATTTTTTTTGCCTTTTAATTGCTTCTGTTAATTCCATCATTGTTATTTTCCCTTCTAGTAACTTTTTAAATTTCTCCAGTATTTTAGGTATCTCTGTTTCTTCCAAGAATTGTTTTATCATATCATCTGGAACTGTTTGTTGCTTATATAAGTTCTCATAATATTCCCAAGCTATATTTTTTCTTTTCTTCGTTCCGATGTTGTAAAATCCCCTCAGCATCTTCCAGTTGTTTAATCCATCTCTTCTCTTTCTCCTTTTTAATTTTATATGTCAACCATCTCCCTGGTTTATTTGCATGTTCAAAAAAGGTTTGCTTGGCTGCCTTTATTTTCATTGCCACTTCTTCATTTTCTATTAAGTTCATTTTATGTTTGTTCAGCTCCATTAAATTTTTAATCTTTTTGTTTTGTATATCTTTCTGTAATTCTTTCTCAAGTGTCTTGTATTCTTCCTCCAGTTTTCTCTTATTTTGTCTTTTCTGTTTATTTTTTCCCCAAATAAGTCATAGCAAGTCCTCTCATTTACGCTTTTGCCGTGTCCCAAACATTTTGAAGTGAAGTATCTTCTTTTTTGTTTTCCTTAAAAACGAAAGGTATTTCTTTTTCCATATATTGCTGAAAGTCTTTTTCATTCAATACAGTTTGGTTTAATGTCCATCTTGTTCTCTTTTTTTGTCCTTTACATATGATTGTAACTGGGTTGTGATCCGCCCATGTGCTTATTTCTATGGCTATATTTTGTATATTTGTAAATAGATCTGTTGACATCCATATCATATCAATTCTCGACCAGGACAGGTGTCTGTTAGAATAGAATGTATATTGCTTCCTTTCCGGATATTTCTCTCTCCAAACATCTAATATATTTAGTTCGTCCACCATATTATAAAAAGCTTTTGGAAGTGTTCTTAGGGTCTTTTTTTTTTTGTAGTATAATCCAACTCGGCCTTTACAATAGCGTTAAAGTCTCCAATCACACATATGCTTTCATATTCCAGTTCTATTATTTTCTTGTGTAATTTTAAATAGAAATTTTCTTGGTTTTCATTTGGATCGTAGATCGCTACTAATAATGATTTTTTACAATTCATAATTACTTCCACCATTAAGATTCATCCTTCTTTGTCTGAATATATCAATTTAGTTTGTATTGCTTTCTGAATATATAATGCCACACCTCTTTTACTCTGATCCACAAGTGAAGTATATAATTCTCCCAATTTTGGTTATTCTAATAGATGTTTATGTTGTTTCCTAATATGAACTTCTTGCAAGCAAATTATGTCCATTTTTAGTTTCCCCAGTTTATTTAGTGTTCTTTTCCTTTTTATGGTCGAGTTTAATCCATTTATATTTATCGAAATTGCTTTTATCTCTTCTTCCATGATTATTTGTTTAAAGTTTTGGCTGATCTCGTCATTCTCATCTGTCTTTGCTCTTTTGCCTCTTTTGCTCTTGCTCCTTCTCCCAACGCCCTTCCCTCCTTTTCTTTGCTATACTCACCCCGTTGCCTCTCTATCTCATCTCCTTGGTGTCTAATTTCTCTTTCCCTTCTCAGCCTTTCTTCTTCTTGCTGTCCAAAGTAGTGATCATTAAAAAGTTCTGCTTTCTCTAATGTGTCTAGTCTATGTCTTTGTTCTTGCCAGTTTACCATTACTCCTTCTGGTATTAACCATCTAAAATTTATCCCTTTTTTAATTAAGCATTTTGTCAAAAATTGATACTCCTTTCTCAAGTCTCTCACTCTTCTTGGAATCTGCTTTAATATCACTATCTCTAAGAACATAAGAACATAAGAAGAGCCATGCTGAATCAGGCCAAAGCCCATCGAGTCCAGCATTCTGTGTCACACAGTGGCCCACCAATTGTACATGGGGATCTTGAGCATAAAGAGAAGGCAAAACCCTCCCTTTCCCTTGACCCCCAACAAATGGTACCCAAGGGAATCCTGCCTGCCTCAACCAACATAGAGGCGGCACATGGACATCCGTTTTAATAACCATTGATACACTTTGCATCCATGAATCTATCTAGCCCTGCCTTGAAGCTGTCAAGGCTGACAGCTGTCACGACCCCTTCAGGAAGTGAATTCCATAAATCAACGACCCTCTGGGTGAAGAAATATTTCCCTTTATTTGTCCTCACTTTCTTAGCTATGAGCTTTAGGGAGTGCCCCCTTGTCCTGGTATTGTGTGATAGAGAAAAGAATTTTTCTCTATCTACCTTTTCTATCCCATGCATGATTTTATACACTTCGATCAAGTCACCCCTTAAACGCCGTCTTTCAAGGCTGAAGAGACCAAGGTGTTGCAATCTGGTTTCATAAGGGAGGCGCTCCATTTCCTTGATCATTCTTGTTGCCCTTTTTTGCACCTTTTCCAGTTCCATTATATCCTTCTTGAGGTGCGGTGACCAGAACTGTACACAGTACTCCTTTATATTTTATTGTGGCATTTCTCAGCTTCTGTAGTATATCTGCCCTCAACGCTTTTTTAGTAAATCTTATATGAACCTCTCTAGGGAGATTATTTCTCATTGTGTATCTAGTATATATTCTAAATATCTCATCTATATCATTAATTATCTTTTCCTTGCTTTCCTCCAATTCTTCTGCTAATATTTCAGCCATCACGTCTGCTAAGTTATCTCCCTTTTCTTCGTCAACATTTTGGAATCTTAAATAATAATCAGCTCTATCCATCTCTAGAGAGATAATCAGTTTTTCCTGATTCCTATCTGTTAATGTAAGTCGATTATCCATCTCCTCTACTCTCTTATCTGTTGATTCAATTTTCCCTTCCACTTGTTGCAATCTTTGTTCATTTTTCCCCATCCGTTCTTTAACCTCTTTTAGTTCCTCTTCTAGTTTGCCTATCCCTTCCTTGAAGTCTACGTGTAGTGCCTGTATCATATTTTTCAATTCCATGTTAAATTTATCTTGCTGTGTTGTGGAGTCCAGTGTTTTCTCCTCCACAGGGCTCTGTAATGTTGAGGCAGCTGTTGTTAAATGTGTTGTAATCTTCTTCATCTTCTCCAATGATTTATAATCCAAATACCAATGAAATATTATAATCCAAATATGTTCCAAGAAGAAGAGAAAGGAAACAAAAATGAGAAAGCTATCCCACATCAAAAATCCAAAGGCAGGAAAAAAGGGGAAAGAAGGAAGGATAAAAAAAAAAGGAAAAGGAAAAAGCCAATATACTTAAGCCTTTGTTTCAGGCTCTTCGTGCCTTAATCCAAAAAAAAGAGGAGATCGAAAATAAAGCCTCTGTGAAACAATCCACCTTTCACCAAAACGAGAAACAGTCTCTGTGATGATGATGATGATGATGATGATGATAATAATAATAATAATAATAATAATAATAATAATAATAAAGTTGGAAGGGACCTTGGAGGTCATCGAGTCCAACCCCCTGCTCAGGCAGGAACCCTACACCATTTCAGACAAATGACTGTCCAGTCTCTTCTTAAAAACTTCCAGTGTTGGAGCATTCACCGCTTCTGGAGGCAGGTTGTTCCATTGGTTAATTGTTCTAACTGTCAGGAAGTTTCTCCTTAGTTCTAAGTTGCTTCTCTCCTTGATCAGTTTCCATCCGTTGCTTCTCGTCCTGCCTTCAGGCGCCATGGAGAATAGCTTGACTCCCTCTTCTTTGTGGCAGCCCCTGAGATATTGGAACACTGCTATCATGTCCCCCCTCGTCCTTCTCTTCGTTAAACTAGACATACCCAATTCCAGCAACCGTTCCTTATATGTTTTAGCCTCCAGTCCCCTAATCATCTTTGTTGCTCTTCTCTGTACTCTTTCTAGAGTCTCAGCATCTTTTTTACATCGTGGTGACCAAAACTGGATGCAGTATTCCAAGTGTGGCCTTACCAAGGCATTGTAAAGTGGTATTAATACTTCACCTGATCTTGATTGTATCCCTCTGTTAATGCAGCCCAGCACTGTGTTGGCTTTTTTGGCAGCTGCACCACACTGCTGGCTCATATTTAAGTGATTGTCTACTTAAATGCAATAAATGTCTAACTTCTTATCAGTAAGTCCAGCAGGTGTTATTCAAGGTCACTTAGTCTTCTCCTTTATTTATTTAGTAAGTCTACCAAGTCTACTAACACCCAGGTGCCTCTAGGTGGCACTGCAGCTTCCAAAGTACTCCCAGCCAAATACAAGAAGAAAAAATGCAAAGAAAAAGAGGCAACTCACTTAAAAAAGAACAATCTACACCTCCAGCAGTTGTTTACTCTCAAATCAGTTCCAACAATCCAGTTATTTTCAACAGGCTTTTCAAATTCCACACTGTTTCTACATTGATTTATTGCCTTCTTTTGCCTTCCGCTTTTTTCACTGCTACAATTCCAGAAGAGGAGCAGCTTAAAAGCCTTCTTATTTCCCCCCACAATTTCCAGCATTTAAGAGAGAAAGTTTTTTCCCTTTTACAGTCTCTTAATCATCTCACCCAGGCGATCCTCCAGTTTTGCTTTCTGATTCTTCCAAGTGGTCGCCCGGCTTGTGATGGCTCGCAATGGCCATCTGACAGCTGCTGATCTGGGAAGCTTCCGTCGGCTCTCCAGGAGATTGCAATCCCTCCTGTGCCACCAAACTATGCTTCCCTTCTTCACCGTCCCTACAGGACAGCTCCAGTCTATCTTGAACCCAGGCAGACCCCTCCAAACAGCTGAAAAGCAACGATCCTTCGGGAACCCCCAAGGGATGTGTCGTACCGCCAACTGGAACAGTTTTTCCCCACAAAATCCTCCTTACAGGAGCAGTCTGCAAGAAGCTTCAGGAGCTGTGCTTCAGAGCAACTGGTGAGCCGTTCAGCTGGGGGGAGGGGCTGCAATCACTTGGTTGTTGAAAAAGCAGCCATTTTGGAATTTATTTTTCAAACAGACAATAAGTCATGCCTTTATTTTCTTAATAACTTATGGCATTATTATCTATATTAGCTAAAAGACACTCTTTTTAGTCACAGTCTGTTACTCCTTTTTGAAGCTCTGCGCCACCTTTGAGATTTTATTGTTAAATGACAAGGAAGAGGGTTGCTGGAGGCAAGCTAAAATAAGGAAGTGTGGAGGACTTCCAGTTTTGCGCAGTAGCAACTGGTCACAGCTTGCGGATTCTCCACACCCCCGTGGCTAATTTTGCCCTGCCAGGGGACCCTATATGAGTCTAAGTCGCCCCGGAGAGGCGGCGAAGAAAGAAGGGTGCTCCAGCGATTCTGGAATGGCGGCGGCCGTTCCGTTCAATTTGGGGAAAGCCTTCTAACCCGACAGGAGAAAGGCTGGCTGTATTGCATCGACCAGCCCAAGCTACTAGCAACTGAAGTCCAAAACCACTAACCAGCACAACTGTGAACAGTGTGCTTGAAACTGGGTTTGGAATTCGATCTTCTCTTTTCTATTCTAAATTTAATTTCCTGAAAAAGATCCCCAAGAAGCAAAATACCTCCAAAAGGGAAGGGGGGATTTCCACCCCACCCTTATACTAACGGAAGCAGCAAAGTAATCTTTTTATGGAGGATCAAAATATATGGAAGTGAAATAAATATAAAACCTGAAATTTAAAACTTAAATCTGGATAAATCTAAAATTGTTTGAATGGTTAAGACTCTCATTCTAAAGATAATTGTTCATTTTGGAAATTGAAAAACAAATAGTTGCTGACACCTAGTGGTGGATGAAGACTATGAAAGCTATGACTTTAATATAAGACTTGGCAAAAGCTAATCTGTGTTTGTGACCTTCAAACTTTAACAAAGAACAGCTGTGACAAAAAAAAAGACAATAATCTGGGCTGTAGACAAAGAGAAAATGATAACTTTCAGAAAAAAGATCTTTTTTGAACTATTTGGATTACAAATATCTATTTAATTGGGACTCTAAAGCTATTTGCAGAGAAAAGAAAGGAAGAGAAAAACTCAAATTCTTGGCCATCATGGATCAGAGACATGTAGAAAGAACATATCAAAAAAACATAAATACTTCACAGGAGGAGATATATAATATACTGCAACTAATTCAAACAACAATGACTTTAAACCACAAAGAAATCCAAAATAACTTTGAAAATATAAATCTATTTCCAGGTTAACTCTACAACAAAATAATTTCCAGAAAACAACAACAGAGAAGGAGCAGATAAAACAGATAAATGGATATAGAATTGAGAATAGAGACTTAAAGATGGAACTTAACAAAACAAGGAACCATGATTTAATCCTAGTGGGAAAAAAATCACAAGAATTGGAAAAAAATAACTTATCCCTTAAGACAGACATATCAAACACAAGGCCCACGGGCTGGATGCAGCCCGTGAAGTGGTTTCATGTGGCCCGCGAAGCCATCCTCAGATCTGTCCCATTCCTGCCGAGGCCCCCACAGGCACCCTTGACGTGAACGATGTAGAGCTGGCCACGGCCACCCAGTAGGCCACACCCACTCCATCCATGGCCACCCAGTAGGCCACACCCACCCTGGCCACCCTGGCCACCCCCCCAAGGGAAACCACAATGCTAATGTGGCCCTCAATGAAATTGAGTTTGACACCCCTGCCTTAAGACTACAAAATAAATCTGAGGACAAGAAAACAGACCGGATAAAATGGACTGTAGAGATGTCAGGAACATTGGAAAGAAAGGAAATGATAAGAGAAGCGGAGAGAAAGAAAAAGAAAAAGATTTTCAACAAACAAGGAAAGACAGAAGTCCCGTACAAAGATACTTCTCCTGATTTACTTTTTATATCTACAGCAACATTTACAAACATACGGAAAAACTTTTTGATTCAGCAAAATACATTGATTAAGAAAGATACTGGGCAAAGGAAAAAGACTAAAGTGGAAACCAAGAAAATAGATGATGGGACTTACCAGAGAGAATACTTAAAAAAGAAACATTTGTTTCAATATGGTTAAAGAAATAGAAAAGATTTGGAATATATATGTCATTCTAAGAGGGATGAATTCCCTAAATATAATATAGTATGCTTTTTTCCCTTTTTTGTTCTCTTTCTTGATATGAGTAATATAAAAAAGGTGAAATGACTTAGATAAAGGAAATGTTTTAGATATTTAAATATGATTGAATTTAAGAAAATTATAATGGATAAAAATGTTTTGAATAAGAGTTAAAGGACTAGATGACTAGATATATTAAATGGAATATTTAAAGATTAAACGTATTTTTAATTATGATTAAACAGAATAAGAAATTTAGGAAATAAATATATATTAGCTTAGGAGGGATATATATTTTAAGTAGTTTGTTATTTTTTATGTTTCTTTACTCTTGCTCTCCTTTCTTTTTTTTTACTGTTTTATCTATTCCTTAAGAAATGTAAAAGTGTGAGATGGTTCATATGGAAAAATAGAGTTAAATTTTTAAATGTAATTAATTTTTGAGAAAATCTTAACCAGTAAGAATACCTAGAATTTGGTGGGAGAAACAAATTAAAATAAGGACTGTAACAGGATCTATGATAAGGCAACCAGAATGATTGGATAGAAAAGAAATATATTGATGTGATTATTATTTTTAGGAATATTGGGAAAATATATATTTAATTATTACCTATCAAAACAATAAGAATTGTATTAACTCAATGTTTACAAAAGAGGATATTCTGGGAAAAGAGGAAATTAACTAAAACCATTATGTGGATTATGGATTATAGAAATCAATTGTTAGTGATTGTTTTACAAATGTAAACCTAGACAACACAGTGTTCACCAATTATTAAGTGATTTATTTTTTTAAAAAATCAATAAAATTATTTTGACGGAGAAACATAAGGACAGAAAGCTGTGGTTTTATTTTACCATTTTAAAAAGTAATCTGTAGTTTTGGATTGCTTTGTTGTGGGTGGCTGAAACTTTCTGATTTGGCTGATGAACTCTGATTGGCTAGGATCCAGTAACTGCTTTATATAAAAAAAATATTGTTTGACCACAAGTGGGAGCTCAGAAGATGGCTAAATACGAGCATATTTTTAGACAGGTATTTGAAATTTTTTTTAGAGAAAAACGGCTTTTTTTGTCATAGAACGCACGGAACCACGTTCTGCAACCTTTTTTTGAACGGAAGAAACGGTACCTTCTAAGCTGCCAGTGCGAGTACAGGTATGGCTGCAGAGCGATTTTGCGAACCCCCAGCAGCCCGATCCAGGCTCTGGAGGCCTGGAAAAGGCCTCTGCCACCCGGATCTACGGCTGCAGAGCAATTTCGCGCCCCCACCACGGTCGATCTGGGCTCCGGAGGCCTTTTTTAAGCCTCCGGAGCCCAGATCCATGGCCGCAGAGTGATTTTGCCGGGCCCCCAGTGGCCTGATGCGCGCTCTGGAGGCCTTTTCCAAGCCTCTGGTGCCAGGATCCATGGCCGCAGAGTGATTTTGCGTCCCCCCCCCCCAGCCGCCCGATCCAGGCTCCAGAGGCCTAGAAAAGACCTCCGGAGCCCAGATCTATGGCCACGGAGCGATTTTGCGGCCACCGCGCAGTCCTATTCCAGAGGCCTGGAAAATGCCTCCGGAGCCCAGATCCATGGCTGCGGAGCGATTTTGCGCCCCCCCCCAGTGGCCCAAAAAGGCCTCCGGAGCCTGGATCCGGCCCCTGGGGGGCTGCAAAATCGCTACACGGCCATGGATCCGGGCAGCAGAGGTCTTTTCCAGGCCTCTGGAGCCTGGATCGGGCTGCGGGGGGCTGTGGACACGTCCCCTGGTCTCAGATCGGAGCAGCAGCAAGAATTGCGGCAGAGAGGAGACAGACCTTTTCCAGGTGAGTGATCTGAGCCTTGGAAGCTCCCTAAAGCAGTTTCTTCTCCCCCCACCCCCCCCCCCCCCGACTCCGTAAAGGGCTTTCGACTGTAGCTGGAACTGTGCATGAGTTCTGGCACCTTTTTTTTTTTTTTTTTTTTTTTTTTTACAAAAAAACCACTGGAGAAAACCATTCACTTTATAGACCAATTATGTTCTAAGGATGTCATAAAGGAAGATATGAATGTTATAGATGCTATAAAAGAAGAGCAAGAGGTGTAATTATGTGTAGAAAGTTATCAAACGGCTGAGGCAATTTCACAAATATTTGACAGTGTAAAGGACTTACCGTAACTGCAACTTTGGAATACAAATCTGACACCAATCTTTACTATGATGATAACCCCCTCAGCACAACTGAAACAGGAGCTTCAAGCAAATCAACAATTCTCAAGATAACAAGTCTGGGACTTTTTCTTCATGGACACTAACAAGGTTGAGAATTCTTGGAGAAAAAGAGACTTGATAGACATTCCAGAGAAGATTTTATTCTATGTGGATAAACTGGAGGGAGTGACTTAAACATAATGAGACAATGGGAGTTAGGATGGATTTTGACAAGTCTGATATATGTAATTGAAAGAAAGTTCTAATGTAGTTTTGTGTTTATAAAGTGGGTTTGAATTTTTTCCCCATATACAATGCTTGAATAAGTCTTAAAGTTTGTAAAAAATTATTGAAAGTGAATTTGAAAGTATGAATATTAGGAGGAAGTAGATAAAGATGTACCAGAATTTATTGATTTTAGAAGTATTTTCAAAGAAAAGTCTAGTCTTAAAATGGGTGTTTTAAAAAGTTTTTCTCCTTTAAGGTTAAAAATTTGAGAGAATTACTAAATTTTGTCAATATAAATGATGATAGTTTATAAAGATTAATAAGTACAAACAGAAATATATATTATTTCCCATAGTAAGGGAAAAAAAGTAGAGATGGTTAAATTGATTGCTCTATTCTAAGAAAAGAACAAATATAATTTTGTTCGCATTTGGGAACCACTTCAGGATTTTGTGCTTGTGACAAAAAAATGAAAGTTTGATTTTGATTTTGCTGATTGATGGGATTGCTGCTATGGAAATGGTTAGTATTTATTGTGTAAAAGTACAGAGTTGAGGCTGTAGTGTTTCTTCTAAAGTACTAAAAAGAGGCGGAAGTCAACGCCTTTTTTTCTTTTTTCCCTTCTACCCCATACTTTTTCCTTTTGCCTTTTTCCTCCCCTAGTTTCCCATTATTTCCATTTTCCTTGTATTTTATGTTCTGATAAATTAATAAAATTTTGTAACCAACTACAGTCACGTGATCATGATTTGGGCATTTGGCAACCATTGTGCATTTATGATGGTCAGCATTCCGTGGTCATGTGATTGCCATTTGCGACCTTCCTTGCAGGTTTCTGACAAGCAAAGTCAATTTGGAAGCCGTAAAATTTGGTGTGGTCACGTGATGCCTCATTTAATGACCACAATGCTTAACAAGAAGTGTTATGGTCCCTATTGTGGTCATAAGTCAAGAATTACCTGTAATGAATATACTGGAAACTACATCAAGTAAAGACAGGCAACCTTTCAGCAGCAAGTGTATTTTCAAATATGGCTACCACATCTGGACTGCAAAAATCTAGAGGATCACTAGATGGCAGCAAGTGTTACTCTCTGCTGCCATCTGGTAGTCATCTGTTATTTTTCCACCCCATATACGTTAGACGAAGGGTCACAACTGCCTGGGCAGTTGTATGTTATCACACAAAGATGTATAAATATACGAGGGCAATTCAGAAATAAACCTCCATTTGGTTATCAATGACAGACACTCGCAGATACAGAACTTTTATTATACACATTAGAAAACTACAACATTACATTTTCACATAATTGCCATTCAAATTGAGGCACTTGTCATAATGTCTTACAAGGTTTGAAATTCCTTAGTAGTCGCTCGGCACCAAATCTGGGCTATAGGGGGTGATAAAAAACATCTCAACAGAACTGCTTCAAAAGTTCTTGGGTGCGTTTAGCAGTGTGCGGGCGAGCATTATCTTTTTTTATTATTATTAGAAAGTTTTATTGAATATACAGTTAAAAACAAAAAAAGACACATTGGACATAATACAATTAAAAACAAAAAAGACACATTGGACATGATACAACTTCCCTGGTTTGAACGATACTATTAATATTGCCTTACATTATATTATTACATTGTAACAAAGTGAGCATTCTTTCAATAATGTGCATTATAATTAAATAACTTTTAATTCTATCTGATATAAAAAGTACTAGTATAAACATTTCTAAATTGTCAACTTATTCATTAACATTCATTCCAGCATGCCTCTTTAAATCTAACCATTTATACACTTCATTCCAAATTTCAAAATAGTCTGATTCAGTTTTATTTTTGAGCTCTAATGTTAACCTATCCATTTCAGCGCAGGATAGGATTTTGTTTAGTACTTCTTCTTCAGAGGGGGTTTCTTTTCCTTTCCATTTCTGAGCATAAGTTAGTCTTGCTGCAGTTAGAATAAAGATCCTTTGCTGAATTTATCCTTAGTGATCCCTAATAAAAAAGTTTCTGGTTTTAATTCAATTTTTAATGATAATATCTCTTCCAACCAATTTTTTATCAAATGCCAAAATTCTTGAGCTTTTGGGCATTCCCACCACATGTGGTAGTAAGTCCCTGGTGATTTTCTACATTTCCAACATAACGGTGAGGATTTTTTGTCCATTTTTGCTAATCTTGTAGGAGGAAGATGCCACCTATAAAACATCTTATATAAATTTTCTTTATAGGTAGTCGCTAACGTTAACCCCCTGTTCCTGTCCCATAGTAGTTGCCAATTATCTAACTCAATACTGTAGCCAAAGTTTTTGCTCCAAATTAGCATTGTATCTTTTACCTGTTCTTCTAGCATGTCTTGTTCTAGTAGATATTGGTATATCTTTTTTATCGCTTTATCTTCAGTTCCTAGTAGAATTTTATCTAATTTTGTGTATTCTAATTTCATCCCAGGTTCTGTTTTATCTTTTCTGTATCGTGATTGTATTTGCAAATATGCCCACCATTCCAGCTCTATGCCATCTTCTAATACAGGGGTGTCAAACTCAATTTCATTGAGGGCCGCATCAGCATTCCAGTTGCCCTTGGGGGGCTGGGTGGGTGTGGCCTGGGTGGGTGTGGCCTACTGGGTGGGTGTGGAGGGAGTGGGTGTGGCCTAATGGGTGGGCATGGCCAGCTCTACATTGTTCATGTCAATGGTGCATGTTGGGGCCTGGGCAGGAGTGGGACAGATCTGAGGATCTCTGGCAGAAGGGGGTGGGACCAGGGCAAGTGCCAAGGCATGGTCCACTGGAGGAGCCTCACTGTTCCTCTCAGGCCATGTGGAGGGGGCTGGATGGTGGTGCGGACTGCCTGGAGCCCTGGGCAGCAGAGATCAAATGCCCAGCCTGGCCCTCGAGCACCCGTGGCACCAAGCCCAGCCCCACTTCCCCAAGGGGGCGCCCAGCTGTACTTACCTCCTTGTCAAGGCTGCTGCTGCTGTGCTTGCTCTCCTTAGCCAGGTTGTTCATGATGGGTACCAGGGCAAAGTCAGAGGGAGACTGAATGCGTTTCAGCATAGATGGCCACCACAAAATTGCACATTGGCTCCCGGCCGGCCGGCCTGGGCCAGGGCCAAGGCAGTGGGGGCCGTTCCCTCACTGTTTCCAGGATGGCTTCGCGGGCCACATGAAACCACTTTGTGGGCCGCATCGGGCCCCCGGGCCTTGTGTTTGACATGTCTGTTCTAATAGTTTCCCTCTTGTTTTCAATTCTCCGTTCTCATCTAGGATGTCTTTATATGTGATTACCTTTCCCAGATTCATAAATTTTGGGTGCAGAAATATCTCCCATGTCGAAATCCAATTGGGGATTTTCTTGTAGTTAATTTTTTTAATATTAATCCACACATCTAGTAGTGCTCGTCTAATATGGTGTTTCTGAAAATACTGATGCGCCTTGTTTTTCCCATCCCATAGTATTGCATGCCACCCTGTCTGCATGTCATGGCCTTCTAGTGCTAACAATCTCCTATTCCTTAAGTGTATCCATTCCTTTAACCAAGCAGATGCTGCCGCCTGGTAATATTTTTCCCAATTTGGGAGGCTGAATCCTCCTCTTTCCTTTGCATCTTGTAATAACTTAAATTTAATTCTCGGTTTTCTCCCTTGCCAAATAAATTTAGATATAATTTTGTTTAAATTTTCAACAAAGTCTTTGCCTAATTTAATTGGTATACATTGGAATAGAAAAAGTAGTTTAGGAAGCACATTCATTTTAATTGTTGCAATTCTCCCCATAAAAGAGAGCTGTAGGTTTTTCCATCTGTCTAAGTCTACAATAATTTGGTCTATTAGTTTGTCATAATTTTCTCTTTTAAGTGTGATGCATCTTGCTGTCAATTGTATCCCTAAGTATCTTACTTTTTTAGTTATTTGAATGTTATTTTTTTCTGCTAGCTCATTTTCTTGTGATTTGGTCATATTCTTAACTAACATTTTAGTTTTTTCTTTGTTGATCTTCAGCCCCGCTACATCTCCATAGTTTTCCAAGACCTGTAATAATCTTAAACCAGACTCTAAGGGCTCTTCCAAAATAAAAACTAAGTCATCCGCATATGCCTGTAGTTTAAATATCTCTTTCTTAGTTTCTAAACCTTTAATCAGTTTATCTTCTCAGATTATTCTTGTTAAAACTTCTAATGAGAGTACAAATAATAATGCTGATAGTGGGTAACCTTGTCTCGTACCTTTTTGTATTTGGACACTTTTTGTTAATTCTCCATTCATAATTACTTTTGCTTCTTGTTTAGAATAAATTGCTTGGAACATGTTTATGAATCTTTCCCCAAATTCCATATGTTTAAGTTGGGTCAACATAAAGTCCCATCTAACATTATCAAATGCTTTCTGCGCATCAACAAAGATCAGTGCCATTTTTTTTTCATTGTGCGATTCATAATATTCTAGCGTATCCAATATAATCCTAACATATCTTATTTGCCTTTTGGGGAAAAAACCATTTTGATCGGTATGGATAAATTCAGCTAAGTATCTTTTTAATCTTTCTGCCATTATTGTCATAAAAATCTTATAATCCGTATTTAATAGAGAAATAGACCTATAGTTTTTGCTGAGAGTTAAATCAGAATTTTCTTTAGGTTTTAGTGTGATGATTGCTTCTTTCCATGAATTTGGGGTCTTTGCTACTTTTAGTACTTCATTAAGGGCGAGCATTATCGTGAACCAACACCACACCGGAAGTGGTGCCATAGAAAATCCCGCCAAATGTGAAGATGCCAAAGGAGTACTGCTAGTGAAGTTCATGGAGCGTGGTTCGACTATCAATTCAGAAGTCTACTGTGAAACGTTACAAAAACTCAGACGAGCCATCCATAACAAGTGTCAGGGCATGCTAACTTCTGGTATGGTGTCGGTTCACGATAATGCTCACCTGCACACTGCTAGATGCACCCAAGAACTTTTGAAGCAGTTCCATTTGAAGCTCAGAAAGCCAGTAAGAAATAATGTAAACCAGGGGTCATCAACCATTGGCCACTGGGCCATGTGAGTGGCTGACCAGTGCACTTGTGTGTGTGTGCACACTCACCCCCTGCTCACGCTAGCACTAGCGTCGCCAGCATCATGCGGGCACTAGCATCACAGCCAGCGTTGTGTGGGTGCACGTGGCCCCATTCGCATGAGCGCATAAGGGCACCTCCCCCTCCCTTTCCCTCTGGACCGCCAACCCAGAAAGGTTGGGGACCTCTGATGTAAACCAGTGAAATTAAATGCATAAATTAAAAAAAAAAAGAATAAGAGACTTATCTAATTTATCCCAACATAATTCAGTATACTATACAGGTCTTGTCTTGGAAATCTCCTTGCTGCTCCCATGTCTATACCAAACTTTATATACTTTGTTCATTCTTTAAACTTCTCACTTTCTTTTTTTATCAAGCCAACACTTACTTACTCACTCACTCACTTACTTTAATTTATTTATTTCAGGTCTTATAATGCCACCCAAGACAGACTGGTGACTCTGGGCAGCATTCATCATAAATACAATAAATCAAAAAGAAAAAAACTTGGGAAAACTAACTACACAAAAACAAGACAGGTAGTCCCTGACTTATGACGTGTTGTTTAGCAACCGTTCAAAGTTACAACAGACTCCCCCAAAGTTACTTACAACCTGCTTTCAAAGTTATGACCACTGTAGCGCCCGTGCAGTCATTTGCTATAACAACGAACTGCAGGGATGCTGCAGCACTCACCCACCCACCCCACTGTGTCCCTGCAGCAACTCATCTACTCAATGGACATCAGGTAGGTATAGCGCTGTGAATCAGCTAAACCATATAAAGAACGGCTGCTGGAATTGGGTATGTCTACTTTAATGAAAAGAAGGACAAGGGGTGACATGATAGCAGTGTTCCAATATCTAAGGGGTTGCCACAAAGAAGAGGGAGTCAAGCTATTCTCCAAAGCACCTGAAGGCAGGACAAGAAGCAATGGATGGAAACTAATCAAGGAGAGAAGCAACCTAGAACTAAGGAGAAATTTCCTGACAGAACAATTAATCAGTGGAACAACTTAACTTGCCTCCAGAAGTTGTGAATGCTCCAACACTGGAAGTTTTTAAAGAAGAGATTGGACAACCATTTGTCTGAAATGGTATAGGGCAAGTTCTTGCTAGAGACATAAATGACAAGGCTAAAATTATCCTACTTCAGACACACTATACAAAGACCTAACTCTCTGGAAAAGGCTGTAATGCTGGGAAAGGTGGAAGAAAAGACAAGGGAATGATGACCAGCAGCAAGGTGGATGGAATCAGCCACAGTGGCAATGAGTGCATCATTTGAAGACTTGAAAGACCAGGTTAGGGATAAATTGTCATGGAAAAATTCTATCCATGTGGTTACTAGAAGTCAAAAGTGACTTGATGGCAATCAGTAAAAAAAAAAACAGAATTGTAGACGTCTGGTTTTGCCGTCACGGTAAGACGGATGCAGGGAAGCAGGGCTCTGCTTCCTGCACCTGATTTCTTCCTGCTGGGGGCCTGAAAAGGGCCTGAAGTCGCCCCGGAGATGCGACGAAGCAAGAGGGGACCCTTGTCAATCGCGGGGAGACAGCGGTCGACCCGCTTGATCCAAGAAAGCCCTCAAAACCAACAGGAGAAAGACTAGCCACACCCATGTAGCCAGTTGGAAGCTGCTGACCCCCGGAGAAAAAAGTGGCATTTAACAAGCATGAGCAAAATGTCTGAATCTGGGTGAGATTATCTTCCTTCCTCTATGATTTTAAAACCTGTTCTTGGAAAAAAGCAACCTGAAAGCAAGGAAACTCCTGGAACTAAAGGGAAGGTTTTTTTTTCCTTTTTCTACCCCTTCTCCCAGAATAAAAGTGGCAGTTTAAGCTTTTTGGGGGGAAAATAGAGAAGACTATAAAATTAATTCTCCTTCATGGATTACTGCCTTGTCGTGGCGAAGGCGCTTGCATAACTCAATGGAGCTATGAGCTATGCCATGCAGGGCCACCCAAGATGGACAGGTCATAGCAGAGAGTTCTGACAAAATGTGATCCACTGGAGAAGGAAATGGCAACCCACTCCAGTATCTTTGCCATGAAAACCCCATGGACAGTACCAAAAGGCAAAAAGATATGCTGGAAGATGAGCCCCTCAGGTCGGAAGGTGTCCAATATGCTACTGGGGAAGAGAAGAGGGCTAGTACTAGTAGTGCCAGAAAGAGTGAAGCGACTGGGCCAAAGCCGAAAGGACGCTCAGCTGTGGATGCATCTGGTGGTGAAAGGAAAGTCTGATACTGTAAATATCTTTTCTCCATAGGAAACTGGAATGTAAGATCCATGAATCAAGGCAAACTGGACGTGGTCAAACAAAAGATGACAAGACTGAACATCGACATCTTAGGAATCAGCGAACTAAAATGGACAGGAATGGGTGAATTTAATTCAGAGGACCATCAGGTATACTACTGTGGGCAAGAATCCCTCAGAAGAAATGGAGTAGCCTTCCTAGTCAATAAAAGAGTAGGAAAAGCAATACTGGGATACAATCCCCAAAATGACAGAATGATCTCAGTTTGAATCCAAGGCAAACCATTCAATATCACAGTAGTCCAAGTCTATGCCCCAACCACTGGTGCTGAGGAGGATGAAATTGACCAGTTCTATGAAGCCCTACAGCATCTTATAGAATCAACACCAAAAAATGATGTCCTTATTATCATGGGGGATTGGAATGCTAAAGTAGGAAGCCAAAAGATAACTGGAACAACAGGCAAGTTTGGCCTTGGAGTACAAAACGAAGCAGGGCACAGGCTGATAGAATTTTGTCAAGAGAATACGATGGTCATAGCAAACACTCTTTTCCAACAACCCAAGAGACGGCTCTACACATAGACATCACCAGACGGTCAACACAGAAATCAGATTGACTATGTGCTCTGCAGCCAAAGCTCTATGCAGTCAGTAAAAACAAGACCAGGAGCTGACTGTGGCTCAGATCATGAGCTTCTCGTTGCAAAATTTAGGCTTAAATTGAAGAAAGTAGGGAAAAACACTAGGCCACTCAGGTATGAACTAAATCATATCCCTGGTGAATATACAGTAGAGGTGACAAATAGATTTAAGGAATTAGATCTGACAGACAGAGTGCCTGAAGAACTATGGATGGAGGTTCGCAACATTGTACAAGAGGTAGCAACTAAAACCATCCCAAAGAAAAAGAAATGCAAGCAAGCAAAATGGCTGTCTGAGGAAGCTTTGCAAATAGCTGAGGAAAGAAGGGAAGCAAAAGGCAAGGGAGAAAGAGAAAGATACACCCAACTGAATGCAGAATTCCAGAGAATAGCTAGAAGAGATAAGAATGCCTTCTTAAATGAACAGTGCAAAGAAATAGAAGAAAACAATAGAATAGGGAGAACCAGAGATCTCTTCAAGAAAATTGGAGATATGAAGGGAACGTTTCATGCAAAGATGGGCATGATAAAGGACCAAAATGGCAGGGACCTAACAGAGGCAGAAGAGATTAAGAAGAGGTGGCAAAATTACACAGAAAACCTATACAAGAATGAGCTTAACATCCCTGATAACCACAATGGGGTGGTCACTGACCTCGAGCCAGACATCTTAGAATGTGAAGTGAAATGGGCCTTAGGAAAGCTGAGCAACAACAAAGCTAATGGAGGTGACAGTATTCCAGCTGAGCTATTCAAAATCTTAAAAGACGATGCAGTAAAAGTGCTACACTCAATTTGCCAGCAAATTTGGAAAACTCAACAGTGGCCACAGGATTGGAAAAGGTCAGTTTACATTCCAATTACAAAGAAAGGCCATGCCAAAGAATGTTCAAACTATCGCACCCTTGCACTCATTTCACATGCAAGTAAAGTTATGCTTAAAATCCTACAAGCTAGACTCCAGCAGTATGTGGATCGAGAACTTCCAGAAGTACAGGCAGGATTTTGAAGAGGCAGAGGAACTAGAGATCAAATTGCCAGCATATGCTGGATCATGGAGAAAGCTAGAGAGTTCCAGAAAAACATCTACTTCTGCTTCATTGACTATGCTAAAGCCTTTGATTGTGTGGATCACAACAAATTGTGGCAAGTTCTTAAAGAGATGGGAGTACCAGACCATCTTATTTGTCTCTTGAGAAACCTATATGCGGGTCAAGAAGCAACAGTGAGAACTGGACACGGAATCACTGATTGGTTCAAAATTGGGAAAGGAGTCCGGCAAGGCTGTATTCTGTCACCCTGCCTATTTAACTTATATGCAGAGCACATCATGAGAAAGGCAGGGCTAGATGAATCAAAAGTTGGAATTAAGATTGCCGGGAGAAATATCAGCAACCTAAGATATGCAGATGATACCACTCTAATGGCAGAAAGTGAAGAGGAACTAAAGAGCCTCTTGATGCGGGTGAAGAAGGAGAGTGCAAAAATTGGCTTGAAACTCAACATTAAGAAAACCGAGATCATGGCATCCGGCCCTCTCAATTCCTGGCAAATAGATGGGGAAGAAATGGAGGTAGTGACAGATTTTATCTTCCTGGGCTCCAAGATCACCGCAGATGGGGACTGCAGCCAAGAAATTAAAAGACTCTTTCTCCTGGGGAGGAAAGCTATGGCAAATCTAGACAGCATACTAAAAAGCAGAGACATCACCCTGCCAACAAAAGTACGTATAGTCAAGGCCATGGTTTTCCTAGTTGCAATGTATGGCTGTGAAAGTTGGACCATAAGAAAGGCTGAGCACAAAAGAATTGAGGCCTTTGAACTATGGTGCTGGAGAAGACTTCTGCAAGTCCCCTGGACTGCAAGGCAATCAAACCGGTCAGTCCTAGAGGAGATCAACCCTGACTGCTCTTTAGAAGGCCAGATCCTGAAGTTGAAACTCAAATACTTTGGCCACCTAATGAGAAGGAAAGACTCACTGGAGAAGAGCCTAATGCTGGGAAAGATTGAGGGCAATAGAAGAATGGGACGACAGAGAAGGAGGTGGCTGGATGGAGTCACTGAAGCAGTAGGCGTGAGCTTAAATGGACTCCAGAAGATGGTAGAGGACAGGAAGGCCTGGAGGAACGTTGTCCATGGGGTCACGATGGGTCGGACACGACTTCGCAACTAACAACAACAACAATAAAATTAATTTGGACACAACAGAGCGAAAAAAGTTTGGGGAAATATAATACTTTTAAAAACTTTTTTTACCTTCCTTGGAGAGTATCGGAGTAAAGCCTTAAGAAAAAATCCTGATTGGAAAGTTACAAAACAGACACCTAATGACATCTAGTGACGAAAAAAGAACTACACTGATATCTGTTTATATTTTGTCTGGAGTGAGGGAACTTGGCTGGAACCCCAGACATAGATAACAGACTAAATCCTTTGATGTCTCTGAACTCCATAGCCTTGTAGATTGCAGCTGGAAAAAGAGGAAAACTTCTTGGGCTGTCTTTTCTGCAGGATGGATTACAACTAAAACTACAAACTATTTTGAACCAATCTGGCTTCTTTGGATTACAAATACTGTTTGACCTGTAATTTTACAAACTATTTAGAGACAGAGTGAATGGTAAGGAACTATCAACAGTAAGACATTTTGGATTATAACCTTAGCAGATTGGCAACTCTGGATTCTGGGACAATTGGTTAGAGTTGGTGTTGGAAGATAGAAGTGGATTACAATTTTTTCCTTTTTCTCACTCTATTTTTTTCCTTTTCTTTTTTCTCTTTTTCTTGTTTCCTGGGGAGCCTATTGGATTACAGATTTCAGTGGATACTCAACTGTTGGTGATTTCCCTTGGAGAAGGTCCTATGGACTATTAACTTTGAATACTAGGACCTTGCGGATTATAAATCTTGACTGTGCGATAACTTTGGATTTTGGATAACTGCTCTGGAAGTGAGCCTCACAAACAAAAGTGGATTACAAATCTTTTTCTTTTCGGTTCTCCTTTTTCTTTCAGGGAGTTGATTGGATCACAGAGACCATAGACAAGAACTATAAGAGTTATTTAAGACAAGTTTAAATGATATATTGTATTGAATATAAGATTAATGGTTTTGTATAAGGCGGGCATTTGGGAAAAGTATTAGAGCTGATAAAAATTTGGGAGGTGGAAACAAAAATGAGTCTTTTGAATTTAGCTAAAACTGGCAAGAAAACACCCTCAGCCCCGTCTTTCACCTCTACAAGCCCTGTGTTTCAGAGATCAATCGAATCAATGCTTCAACAAGAAAAATCTAACAACTTTCAGAAGGAGATGCAAGTGGCATTACAAGCAATCCAAGAGGCAATCTCCTCTCATAAAAGAAGATACAAGGAAAAATCATGAGGAGACAAAAGACATCTTTGATAAAATGAATCAAGAAATTCATAACATAAACTCTCAACTAGAAAGCTTCTGACAGATGGTTACAAAGAATGAACAAAGAATTCAGAAAATAGAAGATAAGTCAGTAGAGATGATCAGAAGATGGAAAAAATAAAAGATGAAAATCAGAGACTGATGCAGGCAAATAGAGAATTGGAAGATTCAATGGCAGTTTTGGAAATGTAAAAGACATCTTATTTTTTAAGAATTCAAAACATAATGGAGGATAAGGAAGAGGATCTCGCGGACTTAATTTATTTATTTATTTATTTATTTATTTGTTCGGGCTTGTATGCCGCTCCTCTCTGGAGACTCGGAGCGGCTAACAACATATGTATAAACAACAAATTACAATAAAAATCCCAAACAAAAAATATCTAAAAATACAATAAAACACCCACTCATATTCAACAGTCAATCACAGTCATCCCCAGGCCTGCCGGCAAAGATGAGTTTTAAGATTTTTTCGGAAGGCTGGGAGAGTCGGAGAAACGCGGACTTCAGGAGGCAGTTGGTTCTAGAGGGCGGGTGCCACAACAGAGAAAGCCCTCCCCCTAGGGCCCGCCAGACAACATTGTTTCACTGACGGGACCCGTAGGAGGCCGACCCTGTGTGCTCTCACCGGTTGTAGAGAAGTATGTGGCAGAAGGCGGTCCCGTAAATATCCTGGTCCCATGCCATGATGGCAGGACTATTGGCTGAAGCACTGGAAATCAGGAAACAGGAAATGAAAGGAGAGATAGACCAGATATTTTGAGTCAATTCAAGCTATGCGAAGAGAAATAAAGTCCCTAGAGAAGTACATGTTAAATTTGTCAAAAGATCTATAAGAGATGAGATATTGAGAAGAGTGAGAGATGAGCGTCTGCGTTATAAAGAAAAGGAAATTGTAGTGTTGAAGCAGATCTCCAGGAGGATAAGAGATTCATGAAGAGAATACCAATTCCTGACCAGAAAACTAATTGAAAAAGGAGTGAATTTTAGATGGCTGATTCAGGAAGGGATTTTAATTAATTGGGACATGAAAAGATACAGATTGGACACTGTACTCAAGGCAGTGGAATTCTATGAGATACAAAGCCTTTTTGGAAGGGGAAAGTCCGGAATTTCATGCAGAGAGAGAAGCAAAAAAACAGGAAGAGTGTCAGCACTGTGACAATTAGGAAACTGCAACCATTTTACCTTTTGCTTTCATTGTGCTTTTTCTACTGTTTGAGATATTCAGATGTAGAAGGGGGGATGGGGGGAATGCTTGAGCGTTTTCAGTTAGCCATAACAATTGCAGCTGTGTGTGAACTCAAGGTCAATGTTAGATAAAGTTTTGGCGGGTTGAGAAGTTGGGAGGAGAGCCCGCGTTTTGGAATAATTGGTGAATGATTTATGGCAGCCTTTCTGGGGTGGGAATTAAAACTTGTTACTTTGTATCTGGGGGGAGGGAATTTCAGTCTTGGGTTCAACTATGTAAGTGCTGATACTTTGTTTCCTGAATAAAATGTTCTTTAAGGAAGAAATCTTTGCCTTGAAGTTCTTTTAATTGATTTCATCTATCGGAACCATGACATTAACCCAAGACTCACTTTTTCTTTAATTTTACAGGGTCCTGACCTCCAGTCACCTACCCAAAACAGAAGGGAGGCTGACAACGACTCAGGGAAGATCCCAAAATGGAGAAGAAAGAGGAACCTGTCACCAGCACCACAACTACAGCTACTACATCGGCGGATGGAGCACAGGCCATTGCAGCGATAGTGTTGTTTCTGAGACTCCAGCAGCAGGGGCAAGACCAAAGACCCAAGAGCACATCTAGTCATTGGAATGGACCCTGCCTAGCAGAGACTCTTGGCATTCAGAGATGGCCCAGCTGAAGAAGAGTTCTTCAAAGGCTGCTGAAGTTGAATTTCCACTGATTGCCTCCCAGGAGTCGCGCTCTCCTGATCGTAGAGCAGCTAAGCGAGTGGTGCCATCGGATGAGTCGGGTGAGTGGAAGTATCTGACAGCAATCCGAAGCCAGTTAGTTGAGCGTTTGAGGGAGAAGTTTGAAGGGCTAGACATGGGAAGCAAGGAGCAGGACACCTGCCTGTTGCTGACCAGCGAGCAAGATGACAGATGCCTCTGAGACCATTCCCAGTCCAGGAGAAGCCCGAGTCCCATCAGGGGGGCCAGGACTGCTTCCCCGTGACCGAAGCCATCAGCTTTAGCCTCAAGCCCAGTGCGGAGGAGAAGCCCAGATCGTAGGCAGCAGCGTGCTAGCCCCTACCGTTGTCGGCAGTCGCTGAGTTCTGACCATCACTGGCGACATGACAGCCCAAGGCGTCACGAGCGGTATGTTAGCCCTAAGCGGTGGTGCCCCTATGCGAGCCCCGACCGGTTCCCACGCCACCATAGCCCGGACTATCACCAGCGGAGGGAGAGCCCTGATCATCACCGATACTGGGACAGTCCGGACCGTCACTATCACCGTCAAAGCCCTGAGCCTCGCCATCGGCAACGCAGCCCTGAATACCCTCACCGATGCTACACCAGCCCAGGGCCCATGCCAAGGTTTGATCAGGCAGGGGGCATTCAACGTGGCCTGATGCAACAGTCTGGGTGGCTGCACGCCTTGCTAGACAGGCAGCAACCCGTAACACCCCCACCATTTTAATCCACTTTTGACAGAGACCCTGAGAAGCTAACTTTCTTTTTGAACCAAGTGCATTCCTACATGAACCGAAATGCCAACACCTACCCGGACCCTGCCACAATGATCGATGTCATAGCGGCAAACCTGGAGGGGGAGGCATCGGAGTGGCTGAATAGCTTGCACACTGAACAGTTGCCAGAGCTATGAGACTACAACCTATTCATCCAAGGGCTAAGAGCCAGGTTCGAGGACAAATCCATAGCCCTGCAGGCAGAGAAGGACATTCATGAAGTGAAACAGGCAGGTAGACCAGCGAAGGAATAAGTGCGTGAATTCCGGAGGGTCGCGGGTCATATTGAGCGGTGGCTAAAACGATCCCTGGTGCACCATTTCAAGAATGGCCTGGACCCCCATCCGTTCCAACTCTGTGTCTATCGTGGAATTCCTGACCAACTGCAGGAGTGGTACCAGGTGGCAGTAAAGATGGACATCAACCTGACCCTCTATAAGAAGCTGACGACTCCCGCACTGGGACCGAGGCCAGAACCGGCGAGATGACCACCACGACGACCCCCAGCGGCAGGTGCAGTGGAACCTCCTAGGCCGTCTTCAGCCCCACCGATCAAATGTTTTAGATGTGGCCAGCTGGGTCACTGGGCAGTGGCTTGCCCTGTCCCATTCCTGCAGCAGAGAGGCGGCTCAGTCCCATCAGAGAAAAGAAAAGTAACCCAGCCATCTGCCAGGGAGAAGTCAAAATGGATCGTGCAGGAACCAGTTGCCCAGGTCACCTCGCCCACTCAAGAGAGAGTCAAAACCCCACCTAATTCAGGCACCGCATTGGCTCCCTATGACAGCGATGACGAGGGAGAGAATGACCCGATGGTGAGTCAACCTATTCCACCTTTTTCCCTTTCAGCCAAAATTATAGTTCCTAAAACAGGAACTCAAATGGACTTACGGGTACTGGTAGATTCTCACGATGCATTATCAGCCTGCCAATTGCTTTCAAATTGGGCATTTGGGTGCGGTTACTCTCTAAACTCATGAAGTTTGAACAGGCAGATGGGTCTCTAATGGGAGGAACCCTAGTCACTCACCTAACTGAGCCAGTGCGGCTAGAAATAGGTGAACATTGGGAGGTCATCCGGTTTGTGGTGGCTCCGAAAATGACTGAAGCAGTGATTCTAGGCCTAGCTTGGTTAGACAAGTGGAAACCCTTTATCTGGTGGGAAAGGGGGATAAGAACCCTAAGATTGCCCATAGGGCCATCCCCTCCCAGTGCCTCCTTTGACATTAGCGGCGAGACAGAGCCGTCAGCCAACACAATACAAATAGCCACCATCCCCCTGCTTGGAGAGCCACTCATCCCCAATGAATATTGAGACTTGGCAGAAGTGTTTAGTGAAAAGGAATGTGATGTCCTGCCACCCCACAGACCAAATGACTGCACAATTGAGATTTTACCGGGAGCCAAGTTACCAAAGCTGAAAATGTATGCTATGACCCCCCCCCCCTCGAGGTGGAGGAGTTGCAGCAATACATTGACAAGAATTTGGCCAGAGGATTCATTGAGCCGGCAAAATCCCAAGTGGCATCCCCAGTACTATTCAAAGAAAAGAAAGATGGGTCACTCTGCCTCTGTGTTGATTATAAGGGGCTCAACTGTGTGAGTGTGGGAAAATATGTACCCCCTCCCTCTACTGAAGTATTTGTTAACCCATCTGGTGAAGGGGCGAATTTTTACCAAATTAGATCTGAGAGAGGCGTATTACCGCATGAGAATAAGAGAAGGCAATGAATGGAAAACTGCTTTTAACAGCCCTTTCGGCAGCTATCATTTCAAAGTTATGCCATTTGGATTACAAGGGGCTCCTGCTGTGTTCATGCAGCTGATTAACCAGGTGCTACACGATCATTTGTACAAAGGTGTTTTGGTGTATCTTGATGACATCTTAATCTATACCGAGACTATGGCAGATCATGTATGTTTAGTGCGAGAGGTGTTGAAAAAACTACCAAGCGCTAAACTCTACGTCAAACTGTCAAAGTGCAAATTTCATTAGACATGTTTCGATTATTTGGGCTATAGAATTTCCAATGAGGGCATTGAGATAGATCCAACAAAAGTGAAAGCTGTAATTGAATGGCAGCCTCCAAAAACTCAAAAACAGCTACAAAGCTTTCTGGGGTTTGCCAGTTTCTACCATCAATTCATCCCATCATTTGCTGAGATTGCTTTACCCCTGACAGAGCTGTTAAAAGCTGGCAAAGATGGGGGGAAAACCACGACCTGGTCAGCCACTACAATGGACTATGGAATGCCAAACCGCTTTTGAGAATTTAAAAAGACTATTTGCTGCTGAACCAGTCTTAAAGCACCCCTACCCAGAAGAATCATTTGTTATTCAAGCAGATGCCAGCGATGTGGCTGTAGGAGCAGTACTTTTGTAGAGAAATTGTGACAGGATTTTGCAACCCTGTGCTTACACTTCAAAATAGTTCACTGACACTGAGCGAAGATGGGCAGTTTGGGAGAAAGAAGCCTTTGAGATTCGATGGGCTTTGTTGATGTGACGTCATTACCTAGAGGGGAGCAAGGTGCCTTTTGAAGTATGGACTGATCACAAAAACTCCCCGTAAACTATCTCCCAAACAGGTACATTGGGCACAATATTTTAATCGTTTTAATTTCACCCTAAAATACATACTGGGTGGGAGGAATGTTCTGGCTGATGCCCTATCCAGATTGCCCCAACATAAAAGCCAGCGCAAACAAATAATAGACTCCATTATGTCCACACCACAGGTTATCTCTCAAATAAACCCACAGAACCCCCAATCTGCAAAGACTCCTAACCCTGACGATCCTATAACAAAGAAGTTGAAACAAGAACTGATTAATGATCAATGGGTTAAGGACAATCAAAGCATCCTTACACATAGAGATGGGTTGGCTTACAAAGGGGGAAAATTATATCTGCCTGAATCACTCAGGCTCCAAGCGCTCCAGCGCAGCCATGATGTCAAACAGGCTGGTCACTTTGGTTACTTGAAAACACTGCATTTAATTTGGAGGCAATTTTGGTGGCCAGGCTTGAAGAAAGATGTGGAGAACTATGTCAAAATCTGTGCAGTATGTGCGCCATGAAGAGAATTCCAGGGAAGCCCCCTGGACTATTGCAGCCTGTTGCAGACCCCTCCCAACCATGGGAAGAGATCGCTATGGACTTTATTGTCAAGTTACCTGAAAGTAGAGGAAATATGGTAATATGGACAGTGATTGATCTTTTTTCAAAGCAGGCTCATTTCATCGCCTGCTCTGGCCTCCCATCAGCCCAGAAACTGGCTAAGATGTTCCTTAAACATATTTACAGACTACATGGCACACCAAAGCGTGTGATCTCTGACAGAGGGGTGCAATTTACAGCTAAATTCTGGAGAGGTTTTCTAAAAATAATTGGCTCAATGCAAGGATTGTCATCGGCTTTTCATCCATCTACAAATGGGCTGGCTGAAAAAGCGACCACGATAGTGGAGCAATATCTTAGATGCTATGTAGATTACCAACAGACAAACTGGACTGACCTCCTCCCTTTCGCTGAAGTGGCTTACAACAACACTGTCCACAGTAGCATTGGTTTCACGTCTTTTAAAATTGCTACTGGGAGGGAATTCATCCCAATACCTGAATAACCCCCAAGATCCCCCTGCTTCTCAGACTTTAGATCAATGGGTGTCAGCTTGGAAGGAAGTGTGGGACAATGCCCAAAAAAAGCATTGAAAAAAGCCTTGGACACATATAAGAAACAAGTTGATAAAAAAGAGCTCCCCAGAGATCATTTCACGTTGGGGAAAAGGTTTATCTGTCCACAAAGTATTTAAGACTCAAACTGCCTAGTAAAAAAAATTGGGACCAAAGTACCTGGGTCCTTTCCCCATAGTGCAAATTCTGAACCCTGTTACTGTTACTCCCTCGACTTTTAGGGAAGATTCACCCTGTATTTCACTGCAGCATGTTGAAACCTTTCAGGGGATCGACTTTAAGACCCCCTCCCCAAAAAGCACCTGGGCCCCTTGTGGTGGTTGGGGAGACTCATTACGAAGTGAAACATATTCTCGATTCTAGGTCATATAAGGGGAAACTACAATATTTGGTGCAGTGGAAAGGCTACCCCTTATCAGAGGATGCCTGGGTGAAATGTACTGATGTAAAAGCTGATAGACGTATTCATAAATGTTATGACAAACATCTGAACAAACCGAGGGGAAATCCTTAACCTGTGCTTTTGTTTGATTCGCAGGACTCTCCTTTCTGTTAAGGGGGACCAGATGTCAATGCTGTGACAATCAGGAAATTGCAACCATTTTACTTTTTGCTTTCATTGTGCTTTTTCTACTGTTTGAGATATTCAGATGTAGAAGGGGGGATGGGGGAATGCTTGAGCATTTTCAGTTAGCCATAACAATTGCAGCTCTGTGTGAACTCAAGGTCAATGTTAGATAAAGTTTTGGCGGGTTGAGAAGTTGGGAGGAGAGCCCGCGTTTTGGAATAATTGGTGAATGTGATTTATGACAGCCTTTCTGGGGTGGGAATTACAACTTGTTACTTTGTATCTGGGGGAGGGAACTTCAGTCTTGGGTTCAACTATGTAAGTGCTGATACTTTGTTTCCTGAATAAAATGTTCTTTAAGGAAGAAATCTTTGCCTTGAAGTTCTTTTAATTGGTTTCATCTATCAGAACCATGACAAAGAGATAGCAATTGAAGGAGGAGCCAAACCAAGGGAAGAAGAAGAAACAGCAAACGCAAACATAGAAGAAGGGGCAAAAGCAAGAGAACAGAGACAGATAAGAACAACTAGGAGAATAAAACCTAAATATAACTGAAGGAGATGGAGAAGGAAAATTGGATTCTTTCAATGAATATAAACGGATTGAATTCCCCCTCAAAGAGAATTTTTTTTACATGACTACAAAAATTAAAAATGGATATAGTTTGTCTCCAAGAAACACATATTAAAAGACAACACTACAAACTGTTGGAACAACCGAAACTCGGGAAACTCCACTTCACACTAGCACAACAAAAGAAAAGAGGAATAGCTTTATATATTAAAGAGACAATGTACCCCAAACAAATCTATGCAGATGAAGAGGGAAGAATATTGATGGTGGAAATAATGATAAATCAAAAACAGACACTGATGGTAGCAATATATGCACCGAATAACAAACAAGAAGAATTTTATCAAAAATTACATAACAAAATAGTGGAATTGGAATATCAAAGTATCTGCTTAATGGGAGATTTCAATGCAATTGTAGACGGGAAGCTGGATTACAGAAGTAGCAAAATAGGGAAAAAAGGAAGGAATACACTACCTAAGACTATCTTTAAAATGGCAGAAGATGGCTGCTTGGAAATAAAGTCTCCAATCCGGAAGTCCAAAAACCCCTCTTGTCTTTGGTTTCTTGTAACAATTTAGTTTTGATTCATGCTTTCTTCCCTTGCCATATAAATCTCAATATTGTTGCATTTAAATCATCAAAGAATTTCTTGCCCAGTTTAACAGGAGCTGTTTGAAATAGGAAAAATAGTTTTGGTAAGATGTTCATCTTCACAGTCGCTATTCTTCCTAACAGTGACAATTGAAGATTGTTCCACTTTTCCAAATCTACTTTTATTTGTTTCAGTAATCTTTCATAATTATCTTCTTTTAATGTTGTATATTTTGATGTTAAGTGAATACCTAAGTATTTAACGTTTTTGGCTATTTGAAGGTTTGCCTTTTTTGTAAATTGGGTTTTCTGTTTGTCTGTTAAATTTTTTGTTAATACCTTAGTCTTTTCCCTATTTATTTTCAAGCCGGCCACTTCTCCAAATTTTTCTATTTGGTACAAAAGTTTGGTAGCTGTTTCCAATGGTTCCAGCATGATAAAAACCAGATCGTCTGCAAATGCCTGTAATTTATATTTCTGTTCTTTTATTTCCAGTCCTTTGATTTCCATATCTTGCCTAATGTTTCTAGCCAGCACTTCCAGTGTAAGAACAAATAACAAGGGAGATAGTGGACATCCCTGTCTTGTGCCTTTTTAAATATCAAAGCCGTCTGTATAGTCTCCATTTAACAGTATCCTTGCTGTTTGTTTATTGTAAATTGCTTGAATTGCATTTGTAAAATTTTTGCCAAAGTCCATTTCCATCAACTGTTGAAACATAAATTGCCAGTTTCAGTTTTCAAAGGCTTTTTGTGCATCTAGAAATATGAGAGCCCTCTGTTTCCTGGGTGGTTTTCATAATATTCCAAAACACTCTAATTCTCACTAACAGAGATGAAATAATAGAAGGTGTTGAAGCCACAGGAACCTTGGGAGGGAGTGATCACGCAATATTGAAATTCAACATTATGGAAGCACAAGCAATAGAACACAGTCAAACTAGAGCCTTGGACTTCAAGAGAGCTAATTTCAATAAACTTAGAGAGGGCTTGGGAAGGATTCCATGGATGAGAATCCTCAAGGGGAAAACAACTCAAGAAACTTGGGAAATTTTGAAAAGTGAGATAAAAAAAGCCCAGTCCAGCACAATAGCAACAAAGAGGAAAAATAACAGCTCTCAGAAGAAACCAGCATGGCTGCATAAAGAACTCTCTGATAAATTGAAAGATAAAAAGGACAAGTATAGAAAGTGGAAAGAGAGACACATAACTAAGGCAGAATATCAGCAAATAGCCCGAGCCTGCAAGGATGAAGTGAAGAAAGCTAAGGCTCAAAATGAACTAAGGCTTGTGACCAAAGTAAAAAATAACAAAAAGAGCTTCTTTCAACATGTAAAAAACAAGAAAAAAGTGAAGGAAACGGTTGGTCCATTAGTGGGGGAAAGTGGCAAGAAGGTGACAAGCAACAGGGAGAAAATAGAACTATTTAATTTGTTTTTTGCATCTGTCTTTACACAAAGGGAAAAAACAGACCAACCTACCAAAAATAGTGCCATAAAAAACAGAATAGAAACGCAAGTTAAGATAGGCAAGAAAACGGTAAGCGAGCACCTGTCCAGCCTAGACAAGTTCAAATCACCAGGACCAGATGGATTACACCCCAGGGTTCTCAGGGAACTGGCAGATGTGATCTCAGAACCATTGAACTATATTTTTCAAAGATCCTGGAGCACTGGGGAATTACCAGAGGACTGGAAAAGAGCTGATGTAGTTTCCATCTTCAAAAAAGGGGAAAAAATGGACCCAGGAAATTACAGACCTATCAGCCTGACCTCAATACCTGGGAAGATTCTGGAAAAGATAATCAACGAATCAGCGAACACCTAGAGGCAAACAAAGTCATTACTAAAAGCCAACACAGGTTTGTCAAAAATAGATCATGCCAGACAAATCTTATTGCATCCTTTGACCAAGTGACAAAATTAGTGGATCAGAGGAATGCTGTGGATATAATTTACTTAGACTTCAGTAAGGCATTTGATAAAGTAGATCACAATCTACTACTTGATAAGATAGAAAAATGTGGGTTAGACAGCATCACCACAAGATGGATTCGTAGCTGGCTGACTGGCCATACTCAGCGTGTGGTCCTCAATGGAACCGCATCTACATGGAGGGAAGTGTGTAGTGGGGTGTCCCAGGGCTCTGTTCTGGGCCCAGTGCTCTTCAACATCTTCATCAACGATTTGGACAAGAGGATAGATGGGGAACTCATCAAATTTGCAGACGACACCAAGCTGGCAGGAATAGCCAACACTCCAGATACAGGAGGATCTGGACAGACTTGAACACTGGGCGCTATCTAACAAAATGAAATTCAATGGTGAAAAAAGTAAGGTTCTACATTTAGGCAAGAAAAACCAAATGTACAGGTATAGTATAGGGGGTACCTTGCTCAATAGTAGTAACTGTGAGAGGGACTTCAGAGTCCTAGTGGACAATAATTTAAATATGAGCCAGCAGTGTGCTGCAGCTGCCAAAAAAGCCAACACAGTGCTTAGGCTGCATTAACAGAGGGATAGAATCAAGATCACATGAAGTATTAATACCACTTTACAATGCCTTGGTAAGGCCACACTTGGAATACTGCATCCAGTTTTGGTCACCATGATGTAAAAAAGATGTTGAGACTCTAGAAAGAGTACAGAGAAGAGCAACAAAGATGATTAGGGGACTGGAGGCTAAAGCATATAAGGAAAGGCTGCTGGAATTGGGTATGTCTAGTTTAATGAAGAGAAGGACGAGTGGGGACATGATAGCAGTGTTCCAATATCTCAGGGGCTGCCACAAAGAAGAGGGAGTCAAGCTATTTTCCAAGGCGCCTGAAGGCAGGAAAAGAAGCAACGGATGGAAGCTGATCAAGGAGAGAAGCAACCTAGAACTAAGGAGAAACTTCCTGACAGAACAATTAACCAGTGGAACAACCTGCCTCCAGAAGTGGTGAATGCTCAACACTGGAAGTTTTTAAGAAGAGACTGGACAGCCATTTGTCTGAAATGGTATATGGTTTCCTGCTTGAGCAGGGGGTTGGACTAGATGACCTCCAAGATCCCTTCCAACTTTATTATTATTATTATTATTATTATTATTATTGTTGTTGTTATTATTCAAAATGATCCTTAAGTTATTCTTTATCTGTCTTCTAGGCAGAAAGCCATTTTGGTCTGTATGGATAAATTCAGTCAAAAATTTCTTCATTCTTTCTGCCATTATTGAAGTAAAGATTTTATAATCCGCATTCAATAATGATATTGGTCTGTAGTTTTTGATTAGTGTAAGATCAGTATCTTCTTTCGGTATCAAGGTAATATTGGCTTCAGTCCACGAATTTGGTATTTTCCTCTCTGAAAAGATTTCATTGCACAATTCCTTCAATATCGGACTTATTATATCTTGTAGCACTAGATAAAATTCTGCAGGAAGTCCGTCAGGCCCCGGCATCTTGTCTTTCTTCTGCCTTTTTATTGCCTCTGTGATCTCCATCATTGTTATTTTCTCGTTTAGTATATTTCACATATTCTCTGGGACTTTTGGAAGGTCAGCTCTTTTTAAATAGTCCTGTATTGCCTCTTTGGAAGCCAGCTCAGCCTTGTAAAGTGTCTCATAATAGCCCTTAGTAATTTTTTTCATTACATCATTGTGAAAATGTACCTCGCCTTTTGAATCTTGTAACTTACTTATTGTTCTTTTTTCTCTTTCTTTCTTCAATTTATATGCCAGCCATCTTCCCGGTTTGTTGGCATTTTCAAAAAAGTTCTGTTTAGATCATTTGATCTGTTGTGCCATTATATCCATCTCAGTTAAGTTTAATTTATGTTTTATTAATTTCATTTGTGTCTTCAACGTCTTCTTTTGTGGATCAGATCGCAAATCAGATTCCAATTTGCTAAGTTCTTCTTTCAACTGGTGCTGTAATTGTTTCTTTTCTTTGTTCTTTTTAGCAGCATACGTTATGGCCAAACCTCTAAAGTATGCTTTAGCCGTATCCCATACATTTTGGAGGGAGGTTTCTTCTTTCTTGTTTATTTTAAAGAAAAATTCCATTTCTTTTGTTGCTGATTGTAGAAATTCTTTTTCTTTCAATATAGCTTTATTCAGCGACCATCTTAGTTTTTTCCTGGTTCCTTTCCAAGTCATTTTAATTGGATTGTGGTCTGCTCAAATATTAGGTTCTATTTCAACCTCTTGTATTATAGTTTTCAAATTGTAAGATGTCCATATCATGTCTATTCTTGACCAGTATTTATGTCTGTTTGAGTAAAATGTGTATTGTGGTTTTTCTGGATTCATCTCTCTCCATATGTCTTGTAAAAGCAGTTCATCTTTCATTTTTAAAAAGGCCTTAGGTAGGGTATTTCCCCCTTTTTTCCCTTTTTTGTGGCTTTTATAGTCCCATGTTGTGTCAGCTATTGCATTAAAATCTCCCAATATACAAAGTTTTTGGTGGTTTAAGTTCACAAGTTTATTATGTAGTTGCTGATAGAACTGGTCTTGCTTCTCATTGGGTGCATATATTGCGACCATCAATATTTTTTTTTATTCGACGTAATTTCCACCATTAATATTCTCCCCTCTTCATCAGCATAAACTTGTTTTGGATTCAACTTTTCCTTTATATAAAAAAGCTATACCTCTTTTCTTTTGAAGTGCCAAGGAGAAGTAAAGCTTACCCATTTTGGGTTGTTCTAAAAGTCTAGAATGTTGTCTCTTAATATGTGTCTCTTAAAGACAAATAATTTCCATTTTCAACTTTTGTAGCCTAGTAAAGATTTTCCTCCTTTTTGAAGGAGAGTTCAGACCATTTATATTTATTGAAAGGGTTCCAACCTCCTCCATAGCTTCAGTTATATCTAGACCTCAGTCTTCTGGGAGAGCTTATCTGCCTCTGGTCTTTCGGTCTTACGTCTTCCTCTGATTGGGTCTTTTGGGGTTCTTCCTCCTCGACTTCTTTAGATGCTCCTGCAATGGTCATTTCCTCTTGTTTCTTGAATTCAGAGTTGCCTTTTTCCAGAAAAGCTCTGTGGTTGTTAAAAAATTCCACTGCTTTAAATGGAGTATCCAATCTGTATCTTTTCGAGTCCCAGAAGATTAATAATCCTTCTGGGACCAACCATCTGAAATTCACACCTTTATCGACCAGTTTCCTTGTTTAGGAATTGGTATTCTCTTCGGGCTTCTCTTATTCTTCTAGGAATTTGCTTAAGAACTGTTAGCTCTTTCTCTTTGTATTTCAGTGGTTGATCTCTTATTGCTCTCAGAATCTCATCTCATATAGATCTTTTAAGGAATCTTACATGGACTTCCCTGGGCACTCTGTTTCTTCTGGTGTAGCTTGAATTAACTCTAAAGACCTGATCTATTTCTCGATTCATTTGGTTCTTTTCCATTCCAAGTAACTCTGCAAGTAACTCACTCATCAGATCTAACAAATTCTCCTCCTTCTCTTCTATTAAGTTTTGGAATCTTAGAAAATATGATGCTCTTTCCATCTCCATCAGAGCAAGGCTGTCTTCCAATTCCGCGTTAGAATGCACCAATCTCTGGTTCTCATCTTGCAAGAATTCTAATTTCTGATCACTTCCACTGACTTATCTTCCATTTTTTGAATTCTTTGTTGATTATCTGTAATCGCCTGTTGAAAGGTTTCCATTTTTTTGGTTCATTTTAATGAGATCATTTTTCAGGTCTTCATAATTTTTATCCATATCCTTTTTCAGGTCTGCTGCCTGAGCTGCAATTGCTTGTAGTACCGCCTGGGTATCCTTTTGTTGAGATTCCACTCTTCCTTGTTGTAGGAATGTAGTAATTGTTTTTTGAGGAACTGGGCTCATTGAGGTCGAAGCAGGCACAGAGGAGCCCTTTCTCACCCCTTTGGCCAAATTTGAAGTACTCATCTTCCAATTATTGTATTATATTATAATCCACCAAGTGGCCTGATGGCCAATTATAATCCAAAACGCTCCTATTACTAGGAGAAGAAGCCAGACATGGTTCAAAAAGAAAAAAAGGAATTCCAATGGGGGAGGAGAAGGGGACCCCAAAAGCATCCAAAAAGAAAGAGCAATCCAGCAAGAGGCAAACAAAATTAGTAATAATGAAAAACTGGAACGAGGGAGAAAACACTCCCACAAAAAAGGGGAAAAAATGTCCAAAAAACAAGGAAGAGTCTAAAAAGGAAAAGGAGAAAAAATAATAGAAAAAGAGAGGAAGTAAGCCCCCCCAAAAAGAGAAAAAACAAACTAGAAACAAATATCCAATTTATAGTCCAACAAATTCTATTCAGCAAAAAGGAGGGAAGCCAAAAAGAAGAAAAAAGCTCCTTAATGTTCAATTGTTCTTGGAATAAATCTGTATTGTACAGCCAAGGCCAGGCAGGAGAAAGCAAATCAAAGAGAGAGAAGGAAAAAAAAGTCTCTTTAAGTAAATCAAAGTCAGATAGGAATGTCTGGGTGTTCAGCCAAGTGTCTGGGCATTGAGCCAAGTTCCCCAGTTGAATAAGCAACCACTGCTGAAGAACAAAGGGAAAAAAGCTTTCAATGTAGCTACTGGAGGAGCAATGTATCTTTCCCAGGCGTTTAGACAGGAAGAAGAAAAAAAAACTTAAAAATAAAAGAAGTTTCTAAGATTTTAGAGAGAAAGTATAACTAGAATGGCTTTCCCCAGTAAAAATATTGTTTTTTCAAAAAGAAAATAAGTTTCCCAAGTTTCTATTAACACTTAAAAAACTTTAATGTAGTCCAAATTAGTTTTCTCTTTTTTAGTATGATGAAGCTTAAACCACCGCTTGTGTGGGAGGGGGAAAATGCCTCCCTCCTCCCTTCAGGCTTTACGCTCTCATTAAAGACAGGCTATTTCAGATAAAATCCACCTTCCAGAGAAAAGAGCATATTCTCACCCGAATCAGCTGCTTGCTGTCAAACTCAGCTATTTCTTTGTATCCGACGATCAGCTGTTAATGGCGGATCGCATAAATGCATTCCGCCTTTCTTCTGTTGATTCCAGGGGCTGCTTTGACTTCAGTGGGCCAGCTAGTGCCAGCCCGTGTTCCTCAAAGTTCACCCTTCAGTGGCCACCTCTCTGGGGTGGCATTTGGCCCAAACGGACCCACTAGCAGAAGAATATTGGACCCAGGGGACGGAGAGTCATTTCCCTGGGTCTAGACTCAGCAACAGCCACCGGAAATCCCCTTTTCATGAATTTGCATGTCATCCTTGTGCAGGGGCCATGCTAATCTTCTCTGTATCATTCCAATTTTAGTATATGTGCTGCCAAAGCGAGACTTTATTACCAAGCAGCCATCTTGCTTTGGCTTAAAGAATGGATTACACTGAGAAATAAACAACTCCTTTACTTAGAGGGACATGGTCTGCAATTGGGTTGGCATGCGTTTCTGTGGTATGAGGAAAATAAAGTACACAAATATTTTCAAAACCATGCCATAAGGAATGTATTGCTCTCAGAGTGGGAGAGAATTAAACACAAAATCTATACTAAAATACCTGAATGGCTTTCAACAATGGAAGTGTTTGCTTACCCAAATTTAATTAACTATGACAAACTTGTTACTTACAAAGACATTTTGGACAAGGACAGAAAACTTAAAGACAGGCAAGATCTTCAACAACAAGGGATCGATTTAACATGGTGGTCTTATTTGCAAATTCAAACAAGATATGAAAAAGATGTAAAATCAATGGGATTTTACAAAGAACAGATACAACTTAACAAAATACTTTTGAAAACAGATGAAAACCTGATTAAGAAACTTTATAAATTTCTTTTAAACTGGAAGATGGAAGAAGAACAAGTAAAAGAATCAATAATAGTGTGGGCAAAATTTTTTGGATATTCTATAGACAGAAGATTGGCAAAAGCTTTGGGATAGAAATATTAAACTTACTAAAGCAGCTTCATACAAAGAGAATTTATATAAGATGTTTTATAGATGGCATATGACACCAGTTAGATTAGTAAAAATGTTTAAAAATGTATCGAATACCTGTTGGAAATGTAAACAATGGGTTACCCCATTTTTGTTGGGGTAACCCTACTATTGTACCTACCCCTACCCTTATCCCAACCCCATCCCCTAACCCCATCTAATATCCATACTGATCTTATCCCTTCCCTACCCTTATACAAAACAATAAAACATTTATTTTAAAAAATGGCAGAAGAAATTAGTATACAGGATATATGGAGAGAAAACCCCAAAAAATCACAATATACATTTTACTCAAACAGGAACAAATCATGGTCTAGAATTGATATGATATGGTTATCCCCTGAATTAAGCATGATTATACAAGAGATCGAGATAGAAACCAATGTATGGGCAGACCATAATCCAAGAAAGATGACTTGGAGAGGAACCAAGAAAAAAGTAAGATGGTCCCTGAATAAATCTTTATTGAAAGAGAAAGAATTCGTACAAATAGCAACAAAGGAAATGGAATTTTTCTTTAAAATAAAAAAGAAGAGACATCGCTTCAAAATGTGTGGGAAACAGCTAAAGCATACTTTAGAGGTTTGGCTATAACTTATATGGTGAAAAAGAATAAAGAAAAAAAGCAACAGCAAATGAAGTTAAAGGAGGAATTTATAAAATTGGAATCAGAACTACAAAGAGATCCACAAAAGAAAACTCTTAAAAAGCAAATGGAAATAATAAAACATAAATTAAACTTAGCAGAGGCTGAAAAAATGGCCCAACAAATTAAAAGGGCAAAACAAAACTTTTTTGAAAATGCTAATAAACCGGGTAGGTGGTTAGCATACAAATTAAAAAAAAGAGAAAAAATTGATAAACAAATTGCAAGACTCAAAAGGCGATTTACAATTCCAAAACAACATAATTAAAAAAATAATCAAAGACTTTTATGAGACACTTTACGACAAAGAAGAAACTTCTCAAGAAAAAATAAAACTACATAAAAAAGCTGACTTACCAAAAATCTCAGAGAACATCCAAAACATGCTAAATGAAAAAATATCAATGATGGAGGTAACGGAGGCCATAAAAAAGAAAAAAAAATGATAAGACCTGGGGCTCAGATGGGCTACCTGCAGAGTTTTATAAATGCCTACATTTATAAAGCCCATTAATGAAAGAACTGTGTAATGAGATACTCTTAGAGGCTAAAATACCAAACACTTGGATAGAAGCCAACATTACTTTAATAATAATAATAATAATAATAATAATAATAATAATAATAATAATAATAATAATAATAATGATAATAAGTTGGAAGGGACCTTGGAGGTCATCTAGTCCAACCCCCTGCTCAGGCAGGAAACCCTATACCATTTCAGACAAATGGCTGTCCAGTCTCTTCTTAAAAAGTTCCAGTGTTGGAGCATTCACAGCTTCTGGAGGCAGGTTGTTCCACTGATTAATTGTTCTAACTGTCAGAAAATTTCTCCTTAGTTCTAGGTTGCTTCTCTCTTTGGTTAGTTTCCATCCGTTGCTTCTTGTCCTGCTGTAAGGTTTTTATTTACTCGTCATGTTTTTTAAAAAAATATATCAACCATCCCTTGTGCCCCCCTTTAGTGTCTGCTTCTGTGTCCTAGCTATTGCTTTTCTTTCTTTCTTTTCAACATCCGTCTCCCATCTTGCAACATCCACTTAAAAGCAACTTTCCTGCTTCTTCCTTCTATTATCCATTCCTTCCCTTCCACCACTAACGTATTTCTTTTTTTCCTCCACAAGTACATCTGTCAACTTTACATGAGCCAACTCTTTCCCTTTTACTATTAATCAATCCTCTTAATTTTCTCTTCTCCAAAAGCATTCAAGACTCCATAAGCATACTTGGAGTCAGTGTATATGTTCCTCTTCTCCCTTATTAACAACTTCAGAGCCTGCCGTAAGGCATAAAGTCATCTATGAACAAGTGTTTACCTCCTTTCGGCTTTCTGATTTAAAATTGCCCACACTTGCTAAGAAATGCTAACCACCAAGATTTCCCCAAATGTCAATTATAGACAAAAATGCCACTGGCTGCCTCTTTCCCCCCACTTCTGGGTTAAACCACCCTCCAAGCCATTCCTTTGTCCGTATTTACAAACAAATTACCTAGTGAAGAGCCAACAAAGGAGCACTCACCAAACTCTGTTTGCATTTGTTAACATAAGCTGTTTTTCTAACAGTTTTACATACAAATCTTTAGTCAAAACAACATAGCTATTTATAATCCCAAACTGAGATATTCTGAGTTACTGAAATAGTTTTATATTAAACTCTAGTATTGCTTTTAATATAAAGTTAGTCAAATTAAAATTTAATCGGATTCCATTCAGATGGAAACAAATTTCCATTAAGTAAGTTAAAACATTTACAAATTTAAGCAAAACAATCAAAGTCATTTCTTTTGGTTGATGAATCAATTAAAACATCCTTTGTTCAACAACTACTGCCTCCTTTTTCCAGAAAACAAATTGCAAGCTGAAACTGCAAAAGTGGGCATTAAATCTCATGTCCACCCCCCTTCCTCAAACCAGAATTCTAAGCAGAGAAAAAATAGTTAAAATGAGCAGATCTCCCCCCTTTCCTTTCTGTCTGTCTCTCTCTCTCTCTCTTAAGGTGGCACAGCCAACAAAAAAAAGGAGACAGGAAAAAGAAAAAGAAATTTTACAAAAATCTCACCACCCAAAAAAAATAGTTTTTGCTCCTTCACATGCATTTTCCATGAATTCTCTCACAACAACAACAACAAAAACAACAAAATCTGCAATTTACTGTTTCTTCCACATACTGGGGGCCCAGGAGTTTGAGGGCTGACACACACACACATATTTACATATCAGCAAATTAACTCATTCACTTCCATTCTAACTGCTTGCATAAACAATTTCACACACAAATATTTCATTTCATACTTTCTCCAGGCAAACCATTTATTTTTAAATAAGGCCTTTTTGTTTGTTGTTATCAGAGAGGGTTTTGACCCTCTTCCAAGTCTTGGAAATAACACAGAACAACACAGACAGACATATATACACAAATACTATTAAAACAACATTTTTAGACATATGGCTTGTCCTGCAAGAAGTGATAAAAATCATGAGGTGATTCCAACCAAACGTGGTTTTTATAGGGCCCTTTAACCATCTCTTATTTTTCTCACCATTCCAAGTCCAAGCTTAATGGACAATATATTTGTTTTCTGAGGTTTTCGCGTGTGTTTGTATGTAGGTCTTTGGTTATTCAAATTTTATGTGGGAGAAAACCCGAATAACCAAAGACCTACATATATAACTATATATACACTACTATTCAAGGGGAGTTGAATAGTCCAAAGAGCCAGATTAAAGGGAAAAGAGGAAAAAAAACCTTGCTTTCAGTTCTTTAAATTTTTCTTTTCTTTTTTCTTTTCTTCCGTGGCTTTAGTTGTTATCAGATAAACTAGCGAACCGGAGGTTTACAAAGTTTTTTCAAGGTTGCCTTCTTTTTTTATTTTATTTTTTTTTATTATTAGATATCCATTTGTACATGCAAACAAAGAAAAAGTTCAAGTTAAAGCCATTCAGCTTAATACAATCATTTTAAATTTGTAGACCTTCTTCACTCCGTATATCAAAGTTTAACTCTAAGCCAACTACATTTTATAAATTTTAAGTTTCACTTCTTTTCAAATCTATCCATTGTACATCAAACAAACACGTCTCCATTAATCACCCTCTCATGTCTCTTGCTCTTACACTTAGTCCTTAAATCAGTCCATAATTCTTTGCCTTTAATTCCTTGCATAAAATATTAAGTTTCTCTTCATTTCAGTCGAATTCTGGGTTTCTTCCTCTGCCAGGTGGATTTCCATAGCACAGCTTCCCTTCCAAGTAATAAGTCTCTCTTTCTTGAAGATTATTTTTACTACCACACATCAACACAAAGCACCACCAGACGTTGTCTGACAGGGTTAAACTTAACAACCACTTGAGGTTTCAGGACATCCCAATTTTTCAAAACACATTGCAGAGGAGTACATTTTGATTTAATTTGTTTCTTTAAATTACTCTGACAATTTCCCATTTTTTTTCTATTATTTCAAAATAGTTTCTTGGCTTCCTCCCTTTTCAAGTAATGAATTTGGAATTTTTTTTAAAAAAATTTTGTTTGGCGGACTAGTCACAGAGATCAACCTCCTATCTTATTCCAAAATTACCAAAACCTCTGCAAAAAAAACTACATTCCAGTTTAATTACTTTCCTTAAATCACTCTAACCCAGCAGTTCTCAACCTGTGGGTCGCGACCATTTCACAGGGGTCGCCAAACAACACAGTCCGCCATTTTTATTTATTTATATTTATTTTATTTATTAAACTTATATGCCGCCCTTCTCCCAAGACTCAGGGCGGCTCACAACAACAATACAAGTATAAAAAACATAACATAAAATCAATTAAAATTACTAATTTACAGTATAAAAACTAAGTAATTTATTTCACTCACACAACACACAATCACAGTCAAAGGCCCAGGGGCAGAGTGCAGCTCACACGCCCCAAACCTGTCTGCATAAATGTGTCTTCAACAGTTTTCGGAAAGCTAGGAGGGAGGAAGCAGTACGGACCTCTGAGGGAAGCTGGTTCCAGAGGGCTGGGGCAGCAACGGAGAAGGCCCTAGCCCTAGGCCCCGCCAGATGACATTGTCTAACAGACGGGACCCGTAGGAGGCCAACCCTATGTGCCTTAACCGGTCGCTGGGATTCATGAAGCAGAAGACGGTCCCGCAAGTATCCTGGCCCATTGCCATAAAGGGCTTTATAGGTCATAACCAACACTTTGAATTGTGTTCGGAGACCAATTGGTAGCCAGTGCAGCTCACGGAGGGCTGGAGTGATATGAACATGTCTTGGGAGACCCAAGACGGCTCGCGCGGCCGCATTCTGGACTACTTGCAGTCTCCGGACATTCTTCAAAGGTTGCCCCATGTAGAGAGCATTACAGTAGTCGAATCTCGAGGTGACTGTGAGGAGTGACTCCCGGTCCAAATAGGGCCGCAACTGACGCACCAGGCGAACCTGGGCGAATGCCCCCCTCGCCGCAGCCGAAATATGGTGTTCTAAACTTAGCTGTGGATCGAGGAGGACACCCAAGTTGCGAACCCTCTCTGAGGGGGACAGAACTTCTCCCCCCAGGGTAATGGACGGACAGTTGGAATTGTCCTTGGGAGGCAGAATCCATAGCCACTCCGTCTTGTCGGGATTGAGTCTGAGCCTGTTGGCACCCATCCAAACCTCAACAGCCTCCAGGCACTGGTTCATCACTTCCACTGCTTCGCTGTAATGACATGGGGTAGAGATATAAAGCTGAGTATCATCAGCATATTGATGATAACTCACCCCGTGTCGACGGATGATCTCACCCAACGGCTTCATGTAGATGTTAAAAAGCAGAGGTGAGAGAACGGACCCTTGAGGAACTCCGCATGGAAGAGACCTTGGAGCCGATCTCTGAGCTCCTGCAAACACTGACTGCAACCAGCCAGAGAGGTAGGAGGTGAACCACTGTAGAACGGTGCCCCGCACTCCAAGCCCCTCCAACCGGCGCAGAAGGATACCATGGTCGATGGTATCGAAAGCTGCTGAGAGGTCAAGAAGCACCAGGATAGTGGAGTAGCCTCTATCCCGGCTACCTCCTCAAGTAGCGTGGGCAGGGCTGTAGAAACGCAGCTGGGAGGCAGGTACATAAGCAACAGACCCACCTGTACACCTAGGTCCAACCTCATAAGGAGGGACTCACAACCTGATATCTCAGTAGCAGCGAGTCTGCGCAGCCCGAGTGTCTCCTTAGCTATAATCGCCACTCCTCCCCCCCTTCCCTGTGGTCGCGGCTGATGCCATACCTGAAACCCAGCTGGGCACATCTCAGAGAGGGGAACTTCTCCCTCTGGGGTCAGCCAGGTCTCAGTCACACATGCCAGGTCGGCCTCCTCCTCTAGAATCAAGTCCCGGATGAGGAGAGCTTTATTTACCACCGACCTGGCATTGAGCAGCAGCAGCCTGAGTCCAGGGTCCGGATTTCGCTCATTACCAGTACCCCGGGAGAGGTTCAAGGGGCCGGAACAAGAGATCGCTTTCAGGCAGCGAGGCCTTGTTCCCCGAGAGCGGCCTACCCCAGGCCTCCCATCATATCTGCCTCTTCCCCATAAGACCGGTATAGACTGGCCCTCTGATACCTCAGAGCAAGGCTCCTCCACTTCTCTAGCTTCCGCAAATGCAGACAGGTCGGCCCTTCCATTTATCATAAATCTACAATTCCTCCAATCCACACAACCACCCATCCATTCAACCCTATTCACTCCACAATCAATCCCCCCCACATCATTCATAACATCCAGAAAAAAAATAAAATTAAAACAGTATTAAACATATTGAATTATTTAAAATTTAAACAGATAAAAAATTTAAAAAGCAATTAAAAAGCATAGTAGTAAAAAAAACAGGCGTGCCAGATGTTAATCCTGCCGCAATAATTATAGCTATGCCTGTATTAGTCCCTCCTAAGGTAAAACCTGTGGTAGGTTTTGAGCTAAAAAGTCCAGAACCAAAACCCACAGGAGGAGTAGTTGTACTAACAGTAGTTGTGGAACCCTACGTCCCAAAGTTAAGGCCTTCAAATAAGTTCAACATAATGACGGCAGCGACGGAAAGGCCTCACCCGCAGGTCTTACAGTTTAGCGGGAGGCACCCAGCCGATGGAGCAGGCCCATTTGCCACGATAACTGGGGCTTCCTCCCATTAGCCACGATAACTGGGGCTTCTGACAGGCGTCTTTCTTCCCTTTCCTTCTTCCTTTCTCCGTTACTTCTTGGTCCGGGCAGGGGGGGGATCTCTCAGGCAGCGGTGAGGGTCCTGCATTCTTCCAGTCACTCCCCACTCTCTCAGATGGCAAACCTCACAAGCCTGCGACGGCCAACCTTACAAGCCTGCAACGGCCGAAGCTTCACCGCTGCTCCTCCCGCGTTCCAGTAATCCGGGGTTGGTGTCGGCAAAGGCTTCCTCCAAACTTCCCTCAGCTCTGGTCGCCTGGAGGAGAAGGAGGAGAGGAGCGCCGTCAGCATCGAAGCTGGCTTGTTCTGCAAGGGCCCTCCCCGCAAGGGGAGGGAGGCCCGGCGGCCTGGGAAGTCTCTGCCGGAGCTGCTGGGCCAAGGAGCGGAGAGCGGCCGGCGGAAGGGACAAATTTCCCCCCTTTTCCTTAGCTGTGCTACTCCCTCTTAGTCTATTGGCTTTTGAAAGCCAATAGAATAGACTCTCTTGAATAGAGTCTAATTCTATTGGCTTTCAAAAGCCAATAGGAATTGTCCAGGCTGTCTCTGCCCTTCTGAGCCCGCCAAAAGTCCCAGTCTGCAAACGGTGCTGCAAGTTGTCTGCAGTGAAGGCAAGCTGTCTAGAAGTTTCCACTCATCCCTGCTGAGCAACTACTAAAAATGTAAGTAAAAGGGCCAGGGGTGGGAGGTGGGAGGCCAGCAGGCACAGGGAGGGTTGCTGGCGCGCGTGGGGCCCAGTGGGTGCATTACCTCCCTTGGGCTGGGCCAGCTGGTGGCCCAGCCGGTGGTCGCCCTGCGCCGTGGCTGCCCCTTGCCAGCTACGCCTCGGCCGGTGCAGGGGGCGGCACCACGCATGTGCGGTGCTCCCGGTTGGGAAGTCCTCGACTTACGACCGGTTGGGAAGTCCTCGACTTACGACCGGTTGGGAAGTCCTCGACTTACGACCAGTTGGGGGTCGCGGCATTAAAAAGGTTGAGATCCACTGCTCTAACCTGTATTAGAAGGCAGTTGCTCGGCTGCCTCTTTTCTTACATTTATTCATTTATTTTTTATTTCTTATCTATAGAGGACTAGTCGGAAAGATCAACCTCCTGCCTTATTCCAGGATTACCAAAGCTTTTTTTTTACTCACCAAGGCGCCTGTTGCAATTTCTTCCATCAGTGGAGAAGCATGAAACCTCATTGAATTTGGGCATTCAGGTTCCTCAGACACAGATCCCACTGCCAACGATGAAGCACAGGACTCTTCCAGGTCAAACACCTAGGAGCGTTCTAAGACTCATGCTTCAGTCGTCGGTTTTGTCCTGCCGAGAATTGAAGGCTTGCCGGGACCTTAACAAAGGTCTCCGGATGTGGGGGGGAGAGCCGGTGTGACAGTCCCACATTGGGCGCCAGTTTGTAAGGTTTTCCACTTAGCCTCACAATTGTTCCAGCGTTACTCAGGAATTTAAAAGAGCCAAAGAAACTCCTGAGCCGAGGTTTCAGCAAGCAAACAACTTTTATTTTGATCAAAATAGAGTTGGGTGACCCCATCTCTCTTCATGGCTGGTAGAGAGATGAAGGCAACAACCACGAAAGATATCTTCCACCTTTTATACCTTTTCAGAACAAAGAGATCAGGTCTTGGTACCAGGCATAAGATAGCACAAAAAATAATTCCTAGATGATGACTATTACACTCGTACACAGCAACCAGAGAAACAAGAAGAAATGGCAGTTGAAGGAGCGGCCAAACAAAAAGAGGAGGAAGAAAATAAAAATACATACTCAGAAGAAGGAGCAAGATCAAGAGACCAGAGACAGATAAGATCGACTAGAAGACTGAGACCTAGATATAACTGAAAGAGATGGAGGAGACTGGGATTTTATCAATAAACATAAATGGACTAAACTCTCCTTCAAAAAGGAGAAAAATTTTCACACAACTACAAAAATTAAAAATGGATATAATTTGCCTTCAAGTAACACATATTAAGAGACAACATTTCAAAGTGCTAGAACGACCAAAAACTGGTAAACTGTACTTTGCATTGGCATCTCAAAAGAAAAGAGGAATAGCTTTTTACATTAAAGAAAAGATGAACCCTAAACAAATTTATGCGGATGAAGAGGGGAGAATACTAATGGTGGAAATAATGCAATAGTAGATGGAACTCTGGACTATAAAAGTGCTAAACAAGGGAGAAAAAGAGGAAATATACTACAAAAGCATTTTCAAAAATGACAGAAGAATTTTGTATCCAAGATATATGGAGAGAGAAAAACCCAGAGAAATTGCAATACACATTTTATTCAAATAGACATAAATCCTGGTCCAGAATTGATATGTTATGGATATCTTTGGAAGTGAAAACGATGATCCAAGAAGTGGAGATAGAAGCCAATGTTTGGGCAGACCACAATCCAATAAAAATGACTTGGAAAGGAATTAAGAAAATACCAAGATGGTCCCTGAATAAATCTATATTGAAAGAAAAAGAATTTCTACAGCTAGCGACAAAGGAAATGGAAATTTTCTTTTAAATAAATAAGAAGGAAGAAACATCACTTCAAAAGGTATGGGATACGGCTAAAGCATATTTCAGAGGGGTGGCTATAACCTACATTGCTAAAAAGAATAAAGAAAAGAAACAACTACAGTTAAAGCTGAGAGAAGAACTCAGAAAGCTGGAATCAGAACTACAAACAGATCCACAAAAGAAAATACTTAAGAAACAAATGGAGATAATAAAGAATAAATTAAATCTGGCCGAGATGGAAATAATGGCTCAACAGATTAAACGGGCTAAACCAGTGATGGCGAACCTTTTAGAGACCGAGTGCCCAAAAACTGGCCCCGCCCCCACTCCACCCCCTGCCCTGCCCCCGCTCCACCCCCCATCCCCTGCCTTGCCTGCCACAGATTGCCCAGACAGCCCAGCAGCACTATGGCGGCCACGCCCTCTGCCCGTGCCCTGCAGCATCAGCTGTGCACAATGGGGTGTGAGGGCAGAGTCTTGTCTACGCTGCCTGGCTGCCATGTCCTTGGCTGCACTGCTCCGCGTGGGCCACGCTCTGGCGACTCTCCTTCAGGGGGGCTGCTGGAGAGGAGAGGGTCACGGGGGGAAGCGAGGCTGGGGCAACGGCATGTGTGCCCACAGAGAGGGCTCCGAGTGCCGCCTCTGGCACCTGTGCCATAGGTTCATCACCACTGGGCTAAACAGAACTTCTTTGAAAATGCTAATAAGCCAGGGAGATGGCTAGGATATAGACTGAAAAAAGAAAAAGAAAAAAAATGATAAATAAGCTACAAGATCTAAAAGGAGAACTACAGTTCCAAAATGATACAATGAAAAAAATCATTAAAGACTATTATGAGATACTCTACAAGGCAGAGGAAATCCCCAAAGAAAAAATACAGCAGTACTTTAAAAAAGCAGACTTACCAAAAATTCCGGAGAACATTCGAAACATATTAAATGGAAAAATATCAATGATGGAGATTATAGATGCCATAAAAAGGCAAAAAAAAGGATAAGACTCCGGGCCCAGGCGGACTGCCTGCAGAATTTTATACATCACTACAGGATGTATTAAGTCCGATTTTGAAAGAACTGTGCAATGAAATTCTATTCGAGGCTAAAATACCAAAGAGGTGGACTGAACCTAATATTACTCTTAATACCTAAAGAAGATACTGATCTGACACAAATAAAAAATTATAGCCCAATATCATGATTGAATGTAGACTATAAAATTTTTGCCTTGGTAATGGCAAAAAGAATTAAGAAGTTTCTGATCGAATTTATACATACAGACCAAAATGGCTTTTTGCCTAAAAGACAGATAAAAAATAACTTAAGAATGATTCTTGATGTGCTAGAGTATTATGAAACTCATCCAGGGAAACAGATGGCGTTAATATTCCTTGAGGCACAAAAAGCGTTTGATAATGTAAACTGGCAATTTATGTTTCAGTAGCTTGTAGAAATGGACTTTGGAAAAAAAATTCATAAATGCAATCCAAACAATTTATGATAAACAGACTGCTAGAATAATTGTAAATGGAGATTTTACAGAAAATTTCAAAATTAAAAAGGGTACAAGACAGGGATGTCCACTATCTCCACTGCTATTTATATTAACATTGGAAGTATTGAATAGAAATATTAGACAAGATGCAGAAATTAAAGGACTTGAGATAAAAGATGAAAAATATAAATTACAAGCATTTGCAGATGATTTGGTTTTTATACTGGAAGAGCCACTTGAAACAAGCAGTAAACTGCTGGAGAAAATAGAAAAATTTGGAGAAGTAGCAGGTCTGAGAATAAATAGAGAAAAGACTAAAGTGTTGACAAAGAATTTAACAGAAAAACAGAAAAGCCAACTTACAAAAAAAAACAAATCTTCAAATAGTTAAAAACGTTGAGTACTTGGGAATCTATTTAACAGCAAGATTTGTAACAGTAAAAGAAGATAACTATACACGACTGTTAAAACGAAATTGGATTTAGAGAAGTGGAAAAATCTTCAATTGTCAATGTTGGGGAGAATAGCTACAGTGAAAATGAACATTCTACAGAAAATACTCTTCTTATTTCAAACGATTCCTGTAAGACTGGGAAAAGCTTTTTTTGATGAACTGAACGCAATAATATTGAAATTTATCTGGCAAGGAAAAAAGTGCGAATTAAACTGAAAATGCTACAAGAAGCTAAAGATAGTGGAGGATTTGGACTCCCAGACTGGAGGTTGTACTATCAAGCAACTATCTTAACATGGCTTAAAGAATGGATAATGCTTAGAGACAAAAGACTATTGTACCTGGAGGATCATGACCTGCAGATTGGTTGGCATGCCTTTCTGTGGTACAGAAAGAATAAAATACATAGATACTTTCAAAACCATTTTATAAGGAATGCACTTCTTTTAGAATGGAAAAAAGAAAAGAAAAAATTTACATTAAGATACCTGAATGGCTTTCAACAATGGAAGCTTTTGCTTACCCAAACTTGATTAACTATGATAAAGTTGTAACTTATGAAGATATTTTGGATAATGAAGGGAAACTGAAACATAGACAAGATCTACAACAACAAGGTATTGATTTAGCATGGTGGCCATACCTGCAAATTCAAACGAGATATGAAAAAGTTGTGAAAACAACAGGATTTTATAAAGAACTGACAGAATTTGATCAAATATTGTTAAAGACAGATGATCAGTTGATTAAGAAACTTTATAGATTTCTGCTAAATCTAAAGATGGAAGAAGAACAAGTAAAAGAAACAATGATAATATGGGCAAAGAACTTTGGATACACTATAGAGTTAGAAGAGTGGCAAAAACTATGGGATAGAAATATTAAACTAACTAAAGCTGTGCCATATAAAGAAAACTTGTATAAAATGTTTTACAGATGGCATATGACACCAGTGAGATTAGCGAAAATGTTTAAAAATACCCCTAATAATTGTTGGAAATGTAAACAAAAGCCAGGTACTTATTACCATATCTGGTGGACATGCCCAAAAGCAAAAAGGTTTTGGGTTAAAATACATTCATGGTTGGAGAAGATGACTAAAAAACAAATAGACTTTAAATCAGAATTGTTTCTGCTAGGAATAATAGGAGCTAACTACGAGAAGGAGAGCGGATATCTAATATTACATGTATTAACAGCAGCAAGAATTGTATTTGTCCAATATTGGAAAAATGAAAACTTACCAACTGAAGAAGTATTAATTTAAAAAAAATCTAGAGTGTGCAGAAATGGATAGATTGACTTTAGAGATTAAAGAGAAAGAAAATTCAGTTTACTTTAGAGCATGGGATAATTTTTATCAATGGCTAGAAAAACGGTTCAGAGAGAAAGGACTGTGATATGTAATTTTGAATACATACCAGCAAGAAGGATGACATGGAGTGATTAACTAATATTGCCTAAGATAATTAACCATATTTATTATTATCACTTATTACTATATCTATTATTGTTGTTTAAATATGTGTACCCAGACAATATGCTGTTTGCTAAATATTGAAAATGTTACCTGGGGAAACCCCAGTCCTAACCCCAACACTGACCCCAACCCTAACCTAGACCCCAATCCAAACCCTGACCCCATTCTACCCTTAACCCCATAAAAACTAATAAAACTTTTTTTAAAAATTCCTAGATGATGACTCATACACAGCAACCCAGGCTCCATCCATAACTCTGTTTCCCCCTCCCCTTACCATGCTCTTTTCATGTAAGCAATCACCTGTACCTAAAGCATGAAACATTTGCTTTTATATAACTAATTTCCCAATATAAAGCACCTACAAAGCTGCTTGCACATAAACAAAGATATATATATGTAATGATTACAAAATATCATTACTAATATCAATATTATTAATATCAAACTTAAGCATAATAAAATCCCTTCAGTTCCTTATATGTTTTAGCCTTCAGTCCCCTGATCATCTTTGTTGCTCTTCTCTGTACTCTTTCTAGAGTCTCAACATCTTTTTTACATCATGGTGACCAAAATTGTATGCAGCATTCCAAGTGTGGCCTTACCAAGGCATTGTAAAGTGGTATTAACACTTCACGTGATCTTGATTCTATCCCTCTGTTAATGCAGCCTAGCACTGTGTTGACTTTTTTGGCAGCTGCAGCACACCCAAATAATACCCAAAGAAGACTCAGACTTGACACAGATAAAGAATTATAGACCAATATCCCTATTAAATGTGGACTATAAACTTTTTGCTTCAATAATAGCAGAAAGGTTAAAGATATTTTTGATTGCATTTATACATACGGACCAAAATGGATTTTTACCTAAGAGACAAATGAAAAACAATTTAAGAATGATTTTAGATACTTTGGAATACTATGAAATGTACCCAGGGAAGCAGATGGCACTAATATTTCTAGATGCACAGAAGGCTTTTGATAATGTAAATTGGCAATTTATGATTCAACAACTAAACAAAATGGACTTTGGAGAAAAATTTATAAATATAATTAAAACAATTTATCATAGACAAATAGCGAAAGTAATCATAAAAGGAGATTTTACAGAAAATTGTAATATAAAAAAGGCACAAGACAAGGGGGTCCATTATCCCCATTATTATTTATACTAACACTGGAAGTATTGAGTAGAAACATTAGGCAAGACTCAGAAATTAAAGGGATGGAGATAAAAGATGAAAAATATAAACTACAAGCATTTGTGGATGACTTGGTTTTCATATTAGAAGAGCCGCTTGAGACAAGCCTCAAGCTTCTGAAAAAGATAGAAGAATTTGGAGAAGTGGTAGGACTGAAAATAGAGAAAAGACCAAAGTGATAACTAAAAACCTCACAGATAAACAAAAAAATCAACTGACAGAAAAAACAGATCTTAAAATAGTTAAGAAAGTTAAATACTTGGGGATATACTTAACAGCAAGATGTGCAACAATAAAGGAAGATAATTATGTAAAATTATTAAAGCAAATAAAACTAGACTTGGGAAAATGAAAAAATCTACAACTTTCAATGTTAGGGAGAATAGCAATGGTGAAGATGAATATTCTACCAAAATTACTTTTTTTATTTCAAACAATACCTATAAAACTGGGGGGGGGGGAATTGTTTGATGAACTAAATACAATGATCTTGAAATTTATTTGGCAAGGAAAAAAAGCCAGAATTAGATTGAAAATGCTACAAGAAGCAAAAAAAAATGGAGGATTTGGGCTGCCAGATTGGGCCTTATATTAACAAGCATCTGTTTTACAACCTGTAAGTTAAAAAGGAGGAGGGTGGAGCAGCAAACTAGCTGAGGCCCTGCTGATTGGACTTTCATTGCATTTAAACTGCATTTAAACTGCCCAGAGCTTGCTGGGAAGAGCTACAACCTGCAAGTTAAGAACATAAGAAGAGCCATGCTGAATCAGGCCAAAGCCCATCGAGTCCAGCATTCTGTGTCACACAGTGGCCCACCAAATGTACATGGGGATCTTGAGCAGAAAGAGAAGGCAAAACCCTCCCTTTCCCTTGACCCCCAAACAAATGGTACTCAGGGGAATCCTGCCTGCCTCAACCAACATAGAGGCGGCACATGGACATCTGTTTTAATAACCACCAATACACTTTGCATCCATGAATCTATCTAGCCCTGCCTTGAAGCTGTCAAGGCTGACAGCTGTCACGACCCCTTCAGGAAGTGAATTCCATAAATCAACGACCCTCTGGGTGAAGAAATATTTCCCTTTATTTGTCCTCACTTTCTTAGCTATAAGCTTTAGGGAGTGCCCCCATGTCCTGGTATTGTGTGATAGAGAAAAGAAAAGTTAAAAGTGTTGGTTATGACCTATAAAGCCCTTTATGGCAATGGACCAAGATACTTGCGGGACCGTCTCCTGCCTCATGAATCCCAGAGACCGGTTAGGGCGCATAGAGTTGGCCTCCTACGAGTCCCGTCTGCTAAACAATGCCATCTGGCGGGACCTAGGGCAAGGGCCTTCTCCGTTGCTGCCCCTGCCCTCTGGAACCAACTTCCCTCAGAGGTTCGTACTGCTTCCTCCCTCCTAGCTTTCCGGAAAGGGTTGAAGACACATCTATGCCAACAGGCTTGGGGCATATGAGCTGAGCTCTGCCCCTCGGCCCTAAGAGTGTCCCGCCATCAGTGCTTGTGAATTGATTGTGTTTGTGTGGGGTATGAATGTGCTTGATTTTAAATTGTTGTGTTTTTTGTTGTGAGCCGCCCCGGGTCTTCGGAGAGGGGCAGCATATAAGTGCGAATAAACATAAACATAAACATAAAAAGGAGGAGGGTGGAGCAGCAAACTAGCTGAGGCCCTGCTGATTGGACCTTCATTGCATTTAAACTGCATTTAAACTGCCCAGAGCTTGCTGGGAAGAGCTACAACCTGTAAGTTAAAAAGGAGGAGGGTGGAGCAGCAAAGTAGCTGAGGCCCTGCTGATTGGACCCATGAATCATATAACTAAAAATCAAAAACAGCAGCGGTACATTCAGGGCAAGTGCATCTGAGATTCCTTGTATCTCAGAATGTCTGGCTTAGTTCAGTGCAACACTTGTTTTGCAGCTGTCTTTTGCAGTACCCTTTTCAAACTTGGAAACTGTCCTATCTGTAAACAAATCACTAGACTACAAGGACAGATTATTTATCTAGGGTCTGTAACCTGTGCTCTTCAGGCAGAAATTAGGTGTCCAAGTTCAGCCCTTCTACTCTATTGAGCCTCCACGCTATCAGCCCCCTCTACCACAAAGATCCTGCAGGAGAAGGCCAGTGTGGACAACCATGGGATCTGGCAGGGTGAGAGCTGTGAACCATAAGCACGAAGCTTTTGCTGTGTCCCTGCACAACAGATACAGTGCCCTTGCTGACCTTAATAGGGACACTAAGGAGACAGGTAAAGGTAGTTGTGATGATAACTCAAATAAGCAGGGGATCGTGGTATGAGATGAAGAACTTGTTTTCGACAGGGAGAAGTGTGAATCAGGTATTAAACATCAGTCATGCAAAAACAGAAAGGCATCCAAAAAGAGAAGCCACCTTCTGGTTGGTGATTCAATTATAAGGGATGTAAATTTAGGAAAGGACACAGAGGTTTCAAAAGAGGTCAGGTGTCTTCCAGGTGCTACTGCCAGTAGGGACAAGAAGCGTATTTCTAAGATAGTCAAGAATGCCAGCAAAGACTGTGATGTGCAGGCTATTGTACATCTTGTCCCAAAAAGATGTACTCACTGTGCAGAATGATTTCCAGAGCTTGGGGCAGGAACTTAGCAGAATAGGCTGTAGGCATACTTTTTCAGAGGTTTTACCAGTGTATAAGGAGCAAAATGGAAAAGGCCAGCGTATAGCAGAATTCAATATGTGGCTAAAGGGGTGGTGTAAAGGGCAAGGCTTTGGTTATATTAGTCACGATATCTGTAGCTGGTCCAATGAAAAAATGTACAAAAGAGATGGTTTGCATCCATCAAAGAAAGGGACTGAGTTACTCGGAAATAAATTCACAGATTGTCTGGAGGAATATTTAAACTAAACAGCGGGGACAGTGAGTTAATTGATACAGAACATCCCTGTCCCCGGCAATCTAAAAATTATAGGGCTATCAGTGCATGTAACATAGATTTGTGTGTGGACAAGAATATCAAACTTGCTGTCAAGCAAAATCAAGCTTATAAAAGTGAGTGCCACACAAAGTGCACTAACCAAATAGATGGTAAGATAATAGGGGAACTCAGGCACCACACAGGTTATGTAGAAAGTAAACACAGGGTCAGTCATAAAGGACTCAAATGTCTATACACCAATGCACAGAGTATGAACAGCAAACAGGGTGAACTAGAAATTCAGGTAAATGAGGGCAGATATGATATTGTTGCCATTACGGAAACGTGGTGGGATGAAACCCACAAATGGAACACACAGCTAGAGGGATTTAAATTATTTAAAAGAAACCAAATAAAAGAGGAGGTGGAGTTGCTCTCTATATGAGAAATAACTACATCTCTACAGAAATAGAGCACAACAATGATGAAAACTGTCTTGAATGCATTTGGGTCAATATAAAAGGGGGGAAATGACATTGCCATAGGTGTATACTAGAGACCACCCAACCAAACTGAAGAAATAGATGAACTTTTTGCTAGTCAGCTAACTAAGGTATGTAGGAAGCACATCACAATAGTAATGAGGGACTTTAACTACCCTGACATCAACTGGGATACAAACTCTGCACCAAGTGGAAGATCAAACAGATTCCTGACAAACCTAGCAGAAACTTTGTCTCCCAAAAAGTAGAGAAGGGAACTAGGGGATTAGCCATTTTGGATCTAATTCTCACTAACAGAGATGAAATGATAGAAGGTGTTGAAGCCACAGGAACCTTGGGAGGGAGTGATCATGCAATATTGGAATTCAACATTATGGAAGCACAAGCAATAGAACACAGTCAAACTAGAGTTTGGACTTCAAGAGAGCTAATTTCAATAAACTTAGAGAGGGCTTGGGAAGGATTCCATGGATGAGAATCCTTAAGGGGAAAACAACTCAAGAAGCTTGGGAAATTTTGAAAAGTGAGATAATAAAAGCCCAGTCTAGCACAATACCAACAAAGAAGAAAAACAACAGCTCTCAAAAGAAACCAGCATGGCTGCATAAAGAACTCTCTGATAAATTGAAATATAAAAAGGACAAGTATAAAAAGTGGAAAGAGGGGCACATAACTAAGGCAGAATATCAGCAAATAGCCTGAGCCTGCAAAGATGAAGTGAGGAAAACTAAGGCTCAAAATGAACTAAGAATTGCGACCAAAGACAAAGATAACAAAAAAAAGCTTCTTTCAACATGTTAAAAAAAAGAACAAAGTGAAGGAAATGATTGGTCCGTTAGTGGGTGAAAGTGGCAAGAAGGTGACAAGCAACAGGGAGAAAGCAGAACTATTTAACTCATTTTTTGCATCTGTCTTTACACAGGGAAAAACAGACCAATCTATCAAAAATAGTGCCATAAAAACAGAATAGAAACACAAGATAGGCAAGAAAATGGTAAGTGAGCACCTGTCTAGCCTAGACAAGTTCAAATCACCAGGACCAGATGGATTACACCCCAAGGTTCTCAAGGAACTGGCAGATGTGATCTCAGAACCACTGAACTATATTTTTCAAAGATCCTGGAGCACTGGGGAACTACCAGAGGACTGGAAAAGAGCTGATGTAGTTTCCATCTTAAAAAAAGGAAAAAAAATGGACCCAGGAAATTACAGACCTATCAGCCTGACCTCAATACCTGGGAAGATTCTGGAAAAGATAATCAAAGAACGAATCAGCGAACACCTAGAGGCAAACAAAGTCATTACTAAAAGTCAACATGGATTTGTCAAAAACAGATCATGCCAGACAAATCTTATTGCATTCTTTGACCAAGTGACAAAATTAGTGAACCAGAGGAATGCTGTGGATATAATTTACTTAGACTTCAGTAAGGCATTTGATAAAGTAGATCACAACCTACTACTTGAGAAGATAGAAAAATGTGGGTTAGACAGCATCACCACAAGATGGATTCGTAGCTGGCTGACTGGCCATACTCAGCGTGTGGTCCTTAATGGAACCGCATCTCCATGGAGGAAAGTGTGTAGTGGGGTGCCCCAGGGCTCTGTTCTGAGCCCAGTGCTCTTCAACATCTTCATCAATGATTTGGACGAGGGGATAGATGGGGAACTCATCAAATTTGCAGATGACACCAAGCTGGCAGGAATAGCCAACACTCCAGAAGACAGGCTTAAGATAGAAGAGGATCTGGACAGACTTGAACATTGGGCGCTATCTAACAAAATGAAATTCAATGGTGAAAAAGTAAGATTCTACATTTAGGCAAGAAAAACCAAATGTACAGGTATAGTATAGGGGGTACCTTGCTCAATAGTGGCAACCACATTTTCTGCTGCGGCTTGAGTTTACGACGCCAATCCTCTCTCGCAGGGAGCCGGAACCGATTAAATGGTTCCGCCCCAGACGCCTGATGGACCCTATTGGCTTTCAAAGGGCGCTTGGGGAATTGCCGGATTCGCTCGTACACAGTTCGGCGGAGTCCCTAGTGACGGCCTGGAATACAGCCACTACGGGGGCTCTAGACCGGATTGCGCCGTTGCGACCTCTCTGTGGTAGCAGACCCAGGAGATCTCCTTGGTTCACCGAGGAACTCAGGGGGATGAAGCGCCAGAAGAGATGTTTAGAGAAGCAATGGAGGGAAAGCAGATCCGAATCTGATCGAACCAAATTGAGAGCTTATATTAAGACCTATTTGGAAGCGATCACTACGGCAAGATCTCAGTATCTTTCCGCATTGATCGCATCTGCGGAATCTCGTCCGGCTGCCCTGTTTAGGGTGACTCCATCTCTCCTTGATACGTGGAGGAGGGAGGAACCTTTGCAGGGCAATGCCGAAGAATTTAACATCTTTTTCGCAGACAAGGTCGCTCAGATCCGGGCTGACTTGGACTCCAATTGAAATACAGTGTCGACTGACAATGAGTCAGTCGAGATGACAGAGGCCCGTCTTAGTCCTGTTGAATGGGAGGAGTTTGACCTGGTAACTCCTGATGACATGGACAAGGCCATTGGAGCTGTGAGTTCTGCCACCTGTTTACTGGACCCGTGCCCCTCCTGGCTGGTCTCAGCTAGCAGGGCAGTGACACGGAGCTGGGTCCAGGCTGTTGCTAACGCTTCACTGAGGGAGGGGTCCTTTCCGGCTCCCTTAAAGGAGGCACTTGTGTGCCCCCTCCTCAAGAAGCCTTCCCTGGACCCGGCAGTTTTAAATAATTATCGTCCAGTCTCCAACCTGGGCTTTTGATTGGGACTGTATGTTGTATGAGTGGTAATAGTTATATAGTTTTTATATTGTATATTACTATTTTAATTGATTTATATTTTTGTACTTGTATTTTTTTTTGCTGTGAGCCGCCCTGAGTCTGGGGAGAAGGGCGGCATATAAGTCAAAATAAATAAATAAATAAATAAAACCTTCCCTTTTTAGGGAAGGTTGTTGAGAAGGTGGTGGCACTCCAACTCCAACGGTCCTTGAATGAAACTGATTATCTGGGCCCTCAGCAGTCTGGGTTCAGGTCCGGTTACAGCACGGAAACTGCTTTGGTCGCGCTGACCGATGATCTCTGGCGGGACCGGGATAGAGGCTACTCCACTATCCTGGTGCTTCTTGACCTCTCAGCGGCATTCGATACCATCGACCATGGTATCCTTCTGCGCCGGTTGGAGGGGCTTGGAGTGTGGGGCACTGTTCTACGGTGGTTCACCTCCTACCTCTCTGGCCGGTCGCAGTCGGTGTTTGCAGGAGGTCAGAGATCAGCTCCGAGGTCTGTTCCATGTGGAGTCCCTCAGGGGTCTGTTCTCTCACCTCTGCTTTTTAACATCTACATGAAGCCGTTGGGTGAGATCATCCGTCGACACGGGGTGAGTTATCATCAATATGCTGATGATACTCAGCTTTATATCTCTACCCCGCGTCATTACAGCAAAGCAGTGGAAGTGATGAACCGGTGCCTGGAGGCTGTTGTGGTCTGGATGGGTGCCAACAGGCTCAGATTCAATCCCGACAAGACGGAGTGGCTATGGGTTCTGCCTCCCAAGGACAATTCCAACTGTCCGTCCATCACCCTGGGGGGGGGAGTTTTGTCCCCCTCGGAGAGGGTTCGCAACTTGGGTGTCCTCCTCGATCCACAGCTAAGTCTAGAACACCATATTTCGGCTGTGGCGAGGGGGGCATTCGCCCAGGTTCGCCTGGTGCGTCAGTTGCGGCCCTATTTGGACCGGGAGTCACTCCTCACAGTCACCCATGCCCTTGTCACCTCAAGATTCGACTACTGTAATGCTCTCTACATGGGGCAACCTTTGAAGAATGTCCGGAGACTGCAAGTAGTCCAGAATGCGGCCGCGCGAGCCGTATTGAGTCTTCCAAGACATGCTCATATCACTCCAGCCCTCCGTGAGCTGCACTGGCTACCAATTGGTCTCCGAACACAATTCAAAGTGTTGGTTATGACCTATAAAGCCCTTTATGGCAATGGGCCAGGATACTTGCGGGACCGTCTTCTGCCTCATGAATCCCAGCGACCGGTTAGGGCACATAGGGTTGGCCTCCTACGGGTCCCGTCTGTTAGACAATGTCATCTGGCGGGGCCTAGGGCTAGCGCCTTCTCCGTTGCTGCCCCAGCCCTCTGGAACCAGCTTCCCTCAGAGGTCCGTACTGCTTCCTCCCTCCTAGCTTTCCAAAAATTGTTGAAGACACATTTATGCAGACAGGTTTGGGGTGTGTGAGCTGCACTCTGCCCCTGGGCCTCTGACTGTGATTGTGTGTTGTGTGAGTGAATAAATTACTTAGTTTTTATACTGTAAATTAGTAATTTTAACTGCTTTTTATTATGTTTTTTATACTTGTGTTGTTGTTGTGAGCCACCCTGAGTCTTGGGAGAGGGGCGGCATATAAGTTTAATAAATAATAATAATAATAATAATCTCGGAGTCCTAGTGGACAATCACTTAAATGTGAGCCAGCAGTGTGCTGCAGCTGCCAATAAAGCCAACACAGTGCTAGGCTGCATTAACAGAGGGATAGAATCAAGATCACGTGAAGTATTAATACCATTTTACAATGCCTTGGTAAGGCCACACTTGGAATACTGCATCCAGTTTTGGTCACCACAGTGTAAAAAAGATGTTGAGACTCTAGAAAGAGTACAGAGAAGAGCAACAATGATGATTAGGGGCAGGGCTTTTTTTCTCATACAACGCCCAGAATGGAGTTCCAGCACCTTTTTTGGATGGAACCTTGTAGGGTAGGCAAGGCGAGTTGTACGACATGTGTGAGTTCCGGCACCTTTTTTTTTTAGAAAAAAAGCACTGATTAGGGCAGGGCTTTTCAACCAGTGGTACACGTACCACTTGTGGTACATTAATGAGTGGCAGGTGGTATGCAGCCCTGCCTAGCCAAGTGTAGTGTGGGAGGGAAAGAGCCAGCATAGGCAAGGACTTGCAGTGAGAGAGTCCTCTGGAGCTGCAAAGGCCCCAGGCTCACTTCTGGCTCACCCTCCCCCATGAGAAAGGAGGAGGGGGGCGGAGACAGGAGAGCCTATAAGAGGAGGCAGTTTGGGCAGGAGAGGGAGAGAGAAAAAAAGCAGCAGTCTTGGTAGGAGGCAGAGTCAGCTGCACAGGAGGGGGAGGGTGGGGGGAGAGGAGATCAAGCAGGCTGGCCATGAGCCGATCTACAACTGCTGTGGCAGCCACCTATGCTGGCAGCAGCAAACAGGCAAGAATTGCAGTGGGGGAGGGGTTGCCCTCCAAGAGGAATGAAAAAAGACAGCAATGGCTGGAGGTGAGGCACGGAGGAGGGAAGGAGATGGAGAGTGGAAGGATTCTTATGCGCTTTTGTGACTTTGAAGTTCTGGGATTTATGCAATGAGGGCTTTGTGTTCTTAAGGAGTGCTTGTCAATTTCTATTTGGCTGATGGCTGATTAATGGATTTTGCCTGTAGCATTCCTTTACTTATGAATGGATCCATTTGGGGAGGTTGCCTTAGCCGGCAGCCAGTACTTACATTTTTTTCTTCCTTAAGTGCCCGCTGCGCTCCTTACTTTCCTTTCTAGCCAGTAGCTAATTCTTAAAGGGGAATGTGCCTTTTTAAGCTAGTTCACTCAGCAGCTTGTCTTTTCTGACTCTGGAGGCCTTTCCTTGTTTGATCAATATATGGAAGAGGGAAAATAGGGGGGGGGGGTTCAAATTCTTCCTTCAGAAGGAGATGGGAATGAGAAAAAGGGAGGCAGGGAAGGGAGGGAGGAAAGGAAGTCCCACCTTAGCACTTGGCCACCAGCAGCTCTGCCATTGACTTTGCTTGTCAAAAGGTTGCAGAAGGGGATCACATGACCCTGGAACACTGTGACCATTATAAATATGAATCAGTTGCCAAGCATCCAAATATAAATCACATGACCCTGGGCATGCTGCAATGGTCATAAGTGTGAAAAATTGTCATAAGTCATTTCAGTGCAATTGCAACTTTGAACAGGTTTTTTTTGTTCAAGTTTTTGACACCTTGCTAGGTGGTACTCGAATATTGCCATATCCTAAAAATGGTACAATCGGTAAAAAGGTTGAAAAGCCCTGGATTAGGGGACCAGAGGCTAAAACATATAAGGAACGGTTGCTGGAATTGGGTATATCTAGTTTAATGAAGAGAAGGACGAGGGGGGACATGATAGCAGTGTTCCAATATCTCAGGGGCTGCCACAAAGAAGAGGGAGTCAAGCTATTCTCCAAAGTGCCTGAAGGCAGGACAAGAAGCAACGGATGGAAACTAATCAAGGAGAGAAGCAACCTAGAACTAAGGAGAAACTTCCTGACAGTTAGAACAATTAACCAGTGGAACAACCTGCCTCCAGAAGTTGTGAATGCTCCAACACTGGAAGTTTTTAAGAAGAAAATGGACAGCCATTTGTCCAAAATGGTATAGGGTTTCCTGCCTGAGCAGGGGGTTGGACTAGATGACCTCCAAGGTCCCTTCCAACTTTATTATTATTATTAACATGGTTAAAAGAATGGATAACTCTTAGACATAAAAGATTGTTATACCTAGAAGGGCATGACCTATAACAGTGATGGCAAATCTTTTAGGGACCGAGTGCCCAAACTGCAACCCAAAACCCACTTATGTATCATCAGGTGCCAGGTGGGCGTGGTCCATTGGGTGGGTGTGATCAATTGGGTGGGCGTGGCCCATTGGGTGGGCATAGCTGCAGTGGTAACAGCAGACTTGGTGGGACTAAAAAGTTCAATCAGTCAATTCCAACTTTGCGAGATCGTTTTTTTCCCACAAGAAGTTGAAATTGATTGATTGAACCTTTTTTTTTGCACATGGCGGTAGAGGCCTAAAGCGAAAAGGTTTTTTAAAACCCAGCTGAAGGCCTAGGACTAGGGCGATGGCGCACGTGCCCACAGAGTGGGCTCTGCGTGCCACCTGTGGCACGCATGCCATAGGTTCGCCACCACAGACCTATAACTTGGATGGCATGCCTTCCTATGGTATGGGGAGAATAAAATACATAGATACTTTCAAAACCATTATATAAGAACCACACTTCTTCTAGAATGGGAAAAGGTAAAAGCAAAAATTTACATGAAAATACCTGGATGGCTTTCAACAATGGGAGCGTTTGTTCACCCAAACCTAATTATTTATGAGAAAATTGTGACTTATAAAGACATTTTGAATATTGAAGGGAAACTAAAACCTAAACAAGAACTTGAGACTTCCAGTTTGGTTTGAGGATGGGATGGATGGAAGCTCCAGCTTCTTAGTCCGGTTTTGCTTCGCCCAGTGCCCCTTATAGGAGCAGAAAGTTGCCCCAGAGGGGCAACAAAGGAAGAGGGATACTTCAGGAGCTTGGATCTGGTGGCGACCAATCTGAGCAAACTGGAGAACCCCTCTAAAGGGGTAGAAGAAAGGCTGCCGGGAGAGCCGAGGCAGCCCAAGTCGTCTCCAGCCAGAAGGGAAGCTCCGCAAAACAGCTGATCTTCAACAATGAGCTGAGTGTGGGTGAGCTGAAGTCTTTTCCTTCTCCTTGAGCATTAAAAACGTTGAGACCCTGATGGGGAGAAGCTAAAAGAGTAAAGACCCCTAAAAAGACTAACTTAAAAGCAGCGAGTAATCATAAGGGGGAAAGCGGTTCAAGAATATCAGAGAGTGATAAATAAGCTGAGGAGGACATCTTGTGGTGAAAAACAGAAACAACAGTACCAAGAAAAGGGGGGGAGTGTTCTTACTGCAAATGACCTTGACAGATACTTGTGAACAATATAGTGTCTTGGTCTGAGATTGTAAGCAAAAAGACTGTTTACAGTTACATTTGTTGATGCTGGCTAAGACTAAACAGACACCATCTGGAGAAAGAGAACATTCTAAATTCAAGATGTGACTGGAGGAGGTGGACTGGTTCCTGTTTATACTCTGGATATTGCTCTAAGACTGTGAGCCGCAAAATGAGTACATCAAATATTACCAGACTTGCAACGAAAACCTCTTCTGCACCCTCTGTGGGACAATCTAGTCCAACCACTCAGGGATTTGTTGGGACAATGTTGCAATGTGAGAAAGCAAGCACTGCTCAAGATGAACTGCAAGCCTCATTAAAACTGATTCAAGAGATGATGCAAAAAAGTCAGGAAGGAACACAGAAAAATCATGAAGAGACACAAAGAAAACTGGAGAAAGTAAGTGAAGAAATTCTGGATATAAAGGCTCAATTTGAAGTCTAAAACCAAACGATCATCAAAAATGAACAGAAAATCCAGGAAATGGAAAAAAAAACTGAGGACATCGATAAAAAGGTGGAAATGTTATTGCAAAAAAATGAAGAATTAGTAGAAGCAAATCAAGCACTAGAACGGGCAATGGCAATGGTGGAAATGGGAAAAGCGGAACACTATTTGAGATTCCAAAATATTCCTGAGGATAGAGAAGAAAACATAGCGATTGTGATCATTGAGCTGTTGGCAGAGGCCCTAAACGCAGATAGAGCAGAAATGCAAAATGAGATTGATGAAATATTTTGCATGAATTCAAGCTATGCAAGGAAAAATAGACTACCAAGAGAAGTACATTTAAGGTTCATAAAGAAAACCACAAGAGATGAAGTGCTGAGAAAAATGAGAGAAGAACCATTACAATATAAAAATAAATTGTGGTCCTAAAGCAGATACCCAAGAGAGTAAGAGATACTCGGAGACATTACCACTTCTTAACCACAAAGCTGATTGCCAAAGGCATAAGTTTCAGATGGCTAATGCCGGAAAGCATTTTAATAAACTGGAACAACACAAGATATCGACTGGATTCAATCTGGAAAGCAGAGGACTTCGAAGTAAGGAACAGAGCAACTCTGGATAAAGGACTGCACCAACAACAAGGGGAGAAGCAAATGGGAGAGACGGCCCAAGGAGTGACTGTACAAGCAGAACAACAGAAGGAGAAAGATGAACAAGAGGGTGAAGGTGAAGGAATTGCCGGAGAACAAAGGATTACAAGATCAACTAGACCTAAATATAAATAATGGAAATGGAAATGGAGAAAGAAAATTGATTTTTTTCGCTAAATGTAAATGGACTAAACTCTCCATCAAAAATAAATAAAATCTTTAGGAAACTTCAGAAATTGAATATAGATATAATTTGTTTGCAAGAGACTCACATAAAAAACATCTTAACCTATTGGAACACTCAAAAATTGGGAAGCTTTATTATACATCAGCACAACAGAAAAAAAGAGTTGCTGTATATGTTAAAGAGACAATAGATTCTAAATTAGTGTATTCAGATGAAGAAGGAAGAATTGTGATGGTTGAAATATATCTACATCAAAAACAAACATTGTTAGTGGCAATCTACGCTCCAAATAACAATCAAGAAGAATTTTATCAAAGCCTACATAGGAAAGTAATAGAAATGGAATACCAAAATATTTGTTTAATAGGGGACTTCAATGCGATAGTAGATGGAACAATGGATTACAAAAGCAATAAAACAGGAAAATCCGCAAGAAGAAGATTACCTAAGACATTTTTGATATGGCAGAGGAAATTGGAATACAAGATGCCTGGAGAGAAATTAATCCACAAAACCTACAATATACTTTCTATTCAAATAGCCACAAATCCTGGTCAAGAATTAATACAATTTGGATGACATCTGAATTGAGGATGGATATACAGGAAATTAAGATAGAAATAGGTACATGGGCGAACCATAATCCTTTAAAAGTGACATGGAAAGGAATACAAAAAAAAACACACCAAGATGGACCAAGACTAAGATGGACTTTAAACCAATCAATACTAAAAGAAAAAGAATTTATAGAGTTAGCGAAAAAAGAAATGGAATTCTTCTTTAAAGAAAACAAAAAAAGAAGATACATCATTACAAAACCTATGGGATACAGCCAAAGCGTACTTCAGAGGCATAGCTATAACGAATACAGCAAAGAAAAATAAACAGAGAAGACAGCAATATCTACTACTAAAAGCAAAATTTGAAAAGTTAGAAGCAGAACTACAAAAAACCCCACAGAAAAAAACCTTGAAAAGAGAAATGGAAATAATAAAACACAAACTAAATCTGTTGGACTCAGAAAAGCTGGCAGAACAGATAAAGAGAGCAAAGCAAAACTTTTTTGAAAATGCTAATAAACCAGGAAGATGGTTAGCTTATAAACTTAAAAAACAGAAAGAGAAGAAAATAATACACAACTTAGTAGATGGAAAAGGTTGTCTACAATTCAAAAATGAAGAAATAAAAAAGATAATTAAGGAATACTATAAGGAATTGTATGATAAAGAAGAGATTTCAAGAGAGAGAACAGCTCAATATCGAGAAGAAAGTAAACTTCCAAAAATTCCAGAGGCATTTAAAACTATGTTAGAAGAAAGGATTACAATGATGGAGATATCAGAGGCTATAAAATGACAAAAAAATGGGAAAACACCTGGCCCAGATGGGCTTCCGTCGGAACTCTATAAAAATTTACAAGACGTATTAAGCGAATGGCTGAAAGATGTTTTTAATGGACTCTTGTTAGAGGCTAAGCTGCTAAATACATGGATAGAAGCAAATATTACTTTAATACCAAAAGAAGACACAGATTTGACGTGTATTAAGAATTATAGACTGATTTCATTACTTAACGTGGATTACAAAATTTTTACTTCAATAATGGCAGAGAGACTGAAAAAATGCTCAGTTGAATTCATACATCCAGATCAAAACGGCTTTTTACCAAAGAGACAAATTAAAAACAATTTAAGAGTGATAATGGACATATTAGAATACTATGAACTACATGCAGCGAAACAATTAGCATTGATATTTTTAGACACCCAAAAGGAATTTGACGTTTCCTGGCAATTTATGACTCAACAACTACAAATAATGGACTTTGGAAAAAACTTTACAAATATGATAAAAACAATATATAGCAACCAGACAGCAAAAGTGATTGTGAATGGAGACTGTACTGAGAGCTTTGAGATAAGAAAAGGGACGAGGCAAGGATGTCCATTATCCCCACTATTATTTATCTTCACTTTGGAAGTTTTAAATAGAAGGATTAGACAAGATACAGAAATTAAAGTACTGAAGATAAAAGACGAAACATACAAGTTACAAGCATTTGCTGACTATCTAGTATTTATCCTAGAACAGCGTTCTCAACCTGTAGGTCGCGACCCCTTTGGGGGTCGAATGACCCTTTCACAGGGGTCGCCTAAGACCATCGGAAAACACATATTTCCGATGGTCTTAGGAACCGAGACACTGCCAAAGCTGCCACCGCCGCCTCAGGAACACGCAGTGGACGAGCCAAGGAAAGGAACTGAATGAGGAGAGGGGGCGTGCCCACCTGCGTGTTTGTGTGTGCATTTGTGTAGAGTCGCTATTTTCAACTCCCAATATTGCAAAGAAAAAAAAAGATTGACGTGAATAAAATGTGGTGGAAGACAAGCGCTGTGTGTGTGTGTGTGCACGCGCGGTGTTAATCATATTCTTTCCCTCGTCACGCGCCTTGAGCTGCAACACCAATAACCGTCTGCTCTCAGTTCGTGACGAGCGGGGCTCTTCTCTCTTTTTCCATCCCTGCTTCGAGCGAAACATTGAAAACCGTACGACACCAAGAGACGCGTGTCCCGCTGGCAAGGCTCAGGGGAAGCGCCAGGATCAGCGCCCCTTTCTGCCTGATCGGTGCTTCTCCTAGACCGGGAGAGCTCAGGGGAAGCGCCAGGATCAGTGCTCCTTTCCGCCTGATCGGTGCTTCTCCGAGGCCGGGAGAGCTCGGCCCCTTTCCATCTGATCGGCACTTCTCTGAGGCTGAGAGAGCTCAGGGGAAGCGCCAGGATCAGCACCCCTTTCTGCCTGATCGGTGCTTCTCCTAGACCGGGAGAGCTCAGGGGAAGCGCCAGGATCAGTGCCCCTTTCCGCCTGATCGGTGCTTCTCCAAGGCCGGGAGAGCTCGGCCCCTTTCCGCCTAATTGGCGCTCCTCCAAGGCCGTGAGAGCTCAGGGGAAGCGCCAGGATCAGCTCCCCTTTCTGCCTGATCGGCGCTTCTTCCGGAGCTGATCCTGGTGCTTCTCCTGAGCCCCGAAGAAGCACCAATCTCCTGGAAAGCGGCATTGATCCCGGTGCATCTGCTGAGCCCTGAAGAAGCATCTATCACCTGGAAAGCAACATTGATCCGGGCCAGAGCACTCACACAAACACGTGCGAGCAGTTACAGCTGAAGGCGTTTCAGCCTTCAACTATGGCTCCCAGTCCTCTGGTGCCTCATTGGCTCAGGCCAGCTGTCCATCAGAATCTACATCCCGTGATTGGCTGGCTCCCTCAATGTGTCCCTCCCTTGCAGAAAGGGTTTGGCTCTTCATGCCAGCTTGCCCCCTCGCGGGGCTCCTGATACTGTAGGCCCCGCTAGCCGGGAAGGTGCACTGGAGTCATGGCTGCCGGTAAGGTGATCGACCCACTCCTCTTCCATTGCCCACTCTGCCCGGCATGAGCCTGGCTGGAGCAGCCTTGGTGCTTCCAAAGGTGGCCACTTCAAAGTCACACGGGCAGCCCTCGGCCGCTCCCCTCCCCTCCGCGCCTCCAAATCGATCCCCAATCGGAGAGAGAGAGGGAGGGAGGGAGGAAGGGAAGGAGGAAGAGAGAGAGGGAGAAAGAGAGAGAAAGAGGGAGAAATAGAGGGAAAAAGAAATAGGGAGAGAGAGAAAGGGAGAGAAAGACAAAGAGGGAGAAAGAAAGAGGGAGAGAGAAATACAGAGAGAGAGAGGGAAAGAAAGAGGGAGAGAGAAAGAAAGGGAGAGGGAGAGAGAGAGAAAGAGGGAGTGAGAGAGAAAGGGAGAGAGGGAGAGAGAAAGAGGGAGGAAAAGAGGGAGAGAGAAAGAAAGGGAGAGAGAGAGAGGGAGAGAGAAAGGGGGAGAGAGAGAAAGAGAGAGGGAGAGAGAAATAGAAGGGGAGAGAAAGGGAGAGAGAAAGAGAGAGGGAGAGAAAGAAAGAAAGAGGGAGACAGAGAGGGAGACAGAAAGAGGAAGAGAGATTAAATTAGTAACATGATTGTTAAGTGAATCTAGTTTCCCAACTAACTTTGCTTGTCAGAAGGTTGCAAAAGGTGATCACATGATCCTGGAACAATGTGACCATCATAAATATGAATCAGTTGCCAAGCATCGAAATTTAAATCACATGACCCTGGGGATGTTGCAACGGTCATAAGTGTGAAAAATGGTCATAAGTCACTTTTTTCAGTGCCGTTGTAACTGAACAGTCACTAAGCAAACTGTTGTAAGTCAAGGACTACGTGTACTTTATCACTTTTTCCCATTTTGGGGGGGGGTCAAGTTTTTGACACCTCACTAGGTGACTGATGGTACTCGAATGTTGCCATGTTCTAAAAGTGGTACAATCGGTGAAAAGGTTGAAAAGCCCTGATCTAAATAATATTATCAGTAGGAGTGAATCCACTGTTTTCCCAACAAGATTGGAAATACTTTTATTTTTAATGTGATGGTGTAATAAATTCTAATCCAGGAACTCTCAGTTTCATTGCTTAATTTTCTTTCCATCTTACCACTTATCTTCAAACCCAGTTTGTTTTTGTGATTAATCACTATGCTTTAATTATGTTCAATTTGTAACAATGAAAATACATCCTGCATATCAGATATTTACATTACGATTCATAACAGTAGCAAAATTACAGTTATGAAGTAGCAACAAAAATAAGTTTATGGTTGGGGGTCACCACAACATGAGGAACTGTATTAAAGGGTTGTGGCATTAGGAAGGTTGAGAACCACTGTCATAGAAGAACCTTTAGAGATGATTCCTAAGCTATGAGGAAAGATAGAACAGTATGGAGAAATGGCGGGATTAAAAATAAATAAAGAAAAAACCAAGGTAATAGTTAAGAATCTCACAGATAAAACAGAAAAATCAATTGCTAGAGAAAACAGAGGTACAGATAGTGAAAAAAGTCAAATATTTAGGTATATATCTTTCGGCCAAATGTTCATCAATAAAAGAAGATAACTATATAAAATTATTGAAACAAATAAAGCTGGACTTGGAAAGATGGAAGAATCTGCAATTGTCAATATTAGGAAGAATTGCTACAGTAAAAATGAGCGTATTGCCAAAGATTTTATTTTTATTTCAAACAATTCCGATAAAACTTGAGAAAAAATTCTTCCAAGATTTAAACTCATTAATTTTGAACTTTGTTTGGCAGGGGAAGAAAGCTAGAATTAAGATGAAAACATTACAAGACGCTAAGGAAAACGGAGGACTTGGGTTGCCAGAATGGGCGTTGTATTATCAAGCATCTGTCTTAACATGGGTGAAAGAATGGATAATGCTTAGAAATAAAAGGTTGTTATATTTAGAGGGGCATGATTTACAATTGGGTTGGCACGCTTTCTTATGGTATGGAAAAAATAGAACTCATAAGTATTTCCAAAACCATTATATAAGAAATGCCTTGTTAACAGTATGGGAAAAAAAATCAAAGCTAAAATATACTTAAAAATTCCAGGGTGGCTATCAACGATGGAGGCATTTGTACATCTGAACTTGGTAGATTTTGAAAAAATATGGGCATATAGAGATATTCTAAATATTGATGGGAATTTAAAATCTAAGCAAGAACTGGAAAATCAGGGGATCAACCTGTCGTGGTGGGCATATTTACAGATGCAAAATAGATATGAAAAAGACGTGAAAATGTATGGATTCTATAAAGATCAAACTGTATTTGATAATATTTTGTTAACCTCAGATGAGAAATTAATTAAGAAAATGTATAATTTTGTTAATTTTGGAAATGGAAAGTGAACAAGTTAAAGAAACAATGATAAGATGGGCGAAAAACTTTGGCTACAATATAGAACTAGAAAAGTGGCAAAAGCTATGGGAGAGAAATTACAAATTAACAATGTCAACTTCATATAAAGAAAACTTATATACAATGTTTTATAGATGGCACTATATGTCAGATAGATGTTGGAAATGTAAATACAACTCAGGCACATACTATCACATTTGGTGGACATGTGACAAAGCAAAGGCTTATTGGAAAAAGATACATGCATGATTAGAAAAAATATTAGGTGAACATGTTGATTTTAAACCTGAACTTTTCTTACTAGGTATAATGCCTGAAAAGATTAATAAGCAAAGACTGTATTTGATTTTACACGTCACCACAGCAGCGAGAATAATCTTTGTGCAATATTGGAAGAACGAAGGACTACCATCAGAGAAAGAAATAATCAGAAAAATATTGGAATGCGCAGAGATGGACAGATTAACCATGAGATTGAAAGATAAAGAAGACACAGATTACTACCAAACTTGGGATTTATTTTATTGTTGGCTAGAGGAAAGAATGAAGGATTAGGAATTGAATATGTATTAGCATAGCTGAGCCCAGACTGCTCGTTGGTTGAAAAATTAACACATGTATGTAAAAGAAAATCAATAAAATCTTTATAAATAAAATAAAATAAAATCTAAACAAGAACTAGAATAACAGGATATTGATTTATCATGGTGGCCACACCTGCAAATTCAAACGAGATATGAAAAAGATGCTAAAACATTTGGATTTTATAAAGAACAGACAGAATTTGACCAGATACTATTGACATCAGATGAAAAATTGATTAAGAAACTGTATGTGTTAAGTTTAAAGATGTGTAAGGTTATCCACTTAGCCTCACAATTGTCCCAGCATTACTCAGGAATTTAAAAGAGCCAAAAGAAACTCCTGAGCCGAGGTTTCAGCAAAGAATTCAACTTTATTTTGATCAAAACAGAGAGGGGTTACCTCATCCCTCTTCGTGGCTGGTAAAGGAATAAAGGCAACAAGCAGGAAAGATGTCTTCCACCTTTTATACCTTTCCAGAACAAAAAGATCAGGTCTTTGTACCAGGCATAAGATAGCACAAAAAAACAATTCCAAGATGATGACTCATACACAACAACCCAGGCTCCATCCGTAACTCCTTTTCCCCCTCCCCTTACCGTGCTCTTTTCATGTAAGCAGTCTCCTGTATGTTTAACATGAGACTTTTACTTTTCCAATATACATAAAGCATCTGCTCAGGCAATTAGCTAAAAAATAATGATTACAAAATAACAAAACAATGATTACATGATAACACTACAAGTATCAATATAAAATGGTTACTATATATAAAATAGCTGCTAGTGTCAAACTTAAACATACTAAAATCATAAGCACAATAAAATCCCTTCACTCCTCCCTTTTTAATATAAAAGCCAAATAAGCACTAAGAACCCTGGAAAATGGTATAATCAGAAGGTAAAGGTCTTAAAACCATAGCTTTAGCAGGTTTATCGTTAAAAACAGGAGTAGCAGCAAAAGTCAATCCAGATATAGTGGATCTAACAATTCTTTGAATAAGCGGAATAAGGCATGGTAAGCACAACAACCCTCCTAAGGCCAAAACCACAATGAACAGGATTCTTTTCCAATTATCAAACATACCCTCAAACCATCCTCCAACATCCAGTGCTCCTGTCCATGCTTGGACAGGGAGATGAGCCAACTTGCGCATTCTGTCTGTGATTTCTTCAATGACCTTTCCACTGTCATCAATATGGAGACAACGATTGCTAAGGTTGAATTTTCCACAGACCCCACCTTCCCTAGCCAATAGGTAACCCAGAGCTAATCTATTTTGGTATACAGCAGTTCGGAGTTGAGTATCAGTTCTTGCCAATGCCAAAAGGGCAGAGCTGGTTTCATTCGTGATGATTTCCAAAACTGCTTGTAATCTAATTATCTTGTTAAGCATATACTGTAAATAGGCATCCGGTAGCCCCACATTCCATCCGGTGCCCATGTCGCAGGACCATATACCTGGATTATCCGCTTTGGTGGCCATTCATCATCTTTACAATTTCCTATCTGAATATTTGAGACATCCCTTGTCTTTCTATCTGAAGGATCTCCAAGATCAACATACACAAAAACACCCAACTGTTCGTCTTGAGAGATGGGCAAAAGGAAAAAACTAGGCTTCACATGGCCCAGGACACATGCTCCAGCCCAGGATTTGGGAAGTTCAGCATAGGCTGAATTTCCACAAATCCAATAAAGATTATCAGGAGCGGGCCAAGGAATAAAAGCATCTGGTTTGTTGGACCATAAACGTTTTAACAGGCCGGCTGGGAAAGAGGTGGATGGTTCAGTCTCATTTCCCTGCCAAGTACAGTTGGTTGAAGTACTATTGCAGAACCAACCTCCCTCACAGAGAGTTTCACCAACAAATTCCCTATATGCAAGGTTGGACTGTGGTCTAATAATGCAATTCTGGGCCACAATGACAGAATGGAGGGCCCATTTGGTTGGACAGTCCTTATCTTTCCAAGTCAAATTGAAATGAGAAGTAATGTTGTCCAATTGAATCTCTCGAGCTTCCCATGGCTGTTGTTCTCCCATGTTAGTGCCTCCACAAACAAAGCAGTTTTTAACCTCTAGTGAAGAAGCAACACGCTCAGCTAAATCAATAAACAAATTTTTGGTAACCTGGGGTATTTCAATTGGTGTAGTAAATTCATGCCAAAATTCAGTATGTACCTGAAATTTGTTCAGGTTTACTATGACGCAAAGTGGTCTGAATAATTATACGTCCATGAGGGTCTTGTCCTGTCCCATCAATGCCTATACCATAAGACTCTGTGCGAGGGGATACGTTTGAAAAGTGGAAACATATAGGGGTGCAGGAACCACGGCGACAGGAGGTAGAGGCTTCTCCTTCGGTCATGGTAAACCAAGAGGCTCCTCCCTTGCCTGGACCCACACTCAGAGAATTAAAGGCAGTGTACCAATAAACATATCCCGAAGGGGGAACACCATATCCAGAAGACTTGGAAACCAGTTTCTGGTAAAGATATTTTCTTTGTACCAGATCTTTCCCATGAAAGATCTCCACACAGGACTCCAAGGGTCCAGGATGGACCCTGGCCTCGCCGTATGGCTTCACAAGCATCAAAACAGACTGATACCTTATGCGACATTGACCAGTTTGAGGCAACAGGATGAGTGAGGAGGGGGCGTTTATCTGAACCTCCCACATAAGGGTAAACTTTGACACTAGATGTTACCTTCACCCCCTGTGGACTGAAGCAGGTTATTTTGTGAGCTTCTGTGCACATGGAATAAGAATTATTTCCATGCCTACATTGGGAAACATTCCCCCTACAGTCATAAAAGGAATGATAGACCATTGTTTGGGTGGTCTTTTCCGTAGTATAGGTGTTTTTTTTTAAAAAAATATATTTTATTAATTTTATAATTTTAACTTACATTCATTTAAATTCATATACATAAAATAAAACAAATACCTAAACTTTTTTTTTGCTTTTTCAATATTAAAGTGTTCAACCTTAAACATAAGATCATATTAATAAGCAATCATATTAAGAAGCGATCATCGTAGAACATAACATACAACAGTAGGAAGACATTCTTCACTCTTCACTTCAAGCCTCTACTATACACCTGCTACATTTTTTTAACCTGTATGGTCCCTAACAATAGGTCCTGAGGTAGTAACTCAATAACCTGAGGTAGAAATTAATTCTGCTTTTTCAATGTTAAAATGTTCAACATTAACCATAAGATCACATTAATAAACAATCATCATAGAACACCACATATAACACTAAGTATTAATCTTTGTAAACGTCTGGTTTGATAAATATTAGAACATATACATTCAACATTATGTGTCAGTTTTTGTAAACATTTGATTTGTTATACATTCTTCCCTCCTCACGTCGAGCCTTAGCTAAACGCCAGATGCATTTTGTTTGATTGGTGTTTCTCTTGGATATAGTCTATCCATTGTTTCCAGTCCATCAAATATTGTTCATTGGAACGACCCTTCAAGTATGCTGATATTTTCGCCATTTCCGCCAGGTTTGTTACTTTCACAGTCCATTCTTCCATAGGCGGTATTTCTGGGTTCTTCCAGTATTGTCCCACCAACAATCTCGCTGCTGTAATCAAGTTCAGAAATAAGTTTGTTTCTGAGGTAGTGATATCCTTTGTAATCCCTAACAAAAAAACCTGAGGTAGAAATTCTATCCGCTTTGTGAAAATGGTTTGGAGTGTCCACCATATCTTCCTCCAGAAGGCTTTGATTTTTCTGCATGTCCACCATACATGAAAGTAGGTAGCTTCCCCGTCTCCACACCTCCAGCATTTGGGCTGGGAGTCTGGGTAGATGAGTGATAGTTTTTTCGGGTCGAGGTGCCACCTATAGAACATCTTGTAGAAGTTTTCCCTTAAGTGTTGCGATTTCGTGAATTCTACGTTCCTCACCCAGATTTTCTCCCACGTGTCCATGGCGATAGAGTGTCCAAAGTCTTGTGCCCACCTCACCATACAGTTCTTGACTAGCTCGGTTTCAGAGTCCATTTCTATCAGAATGTTGTACACTCGTTTGATGTGCATGATCCCCTGATCTCTAATCTGCTCAATTAGTTTCTCGTCGGTTCGGGAGAAGCCCTTCTTCTTGTCTTTACGCCACCTTGATTGCAGTTGTACATATGATAGCCAGGTACCTCCTATTCCTCTGTTTGCTAGCGTTGCTTGGGGTATCAAGAGGAACCCATTTTCTTCTCCCAGTACAAGTTTACTGTAGGGCACCACTTCTTGCCCTTGGGATGTGTTTGTATCCCCTATTGCGTGTCCAGGGATCGTCCCGATGGGAATCTTGTCGTGTAGGAGGTGTTTATATTTCTTCCAGACCCATAACAATGGGATCCGTAGTGGGTTCTCCTTGAAGTTCCTGTCTGCCTTTTTGTCGTATACTAAGTATGCATGCCAGCCAAATAGTAGACCTTGCCCTTCAACATTCAGTATTCTATCATTTGTCATATTGATCCAGTCACTCACTGCCACCAACGGCGCTGCATAATAGTATAGCTTTAGATTAGGCATTTTTAGTCCCCCTCTCTTCCTTATGTCCTGGATAATTTTTAGTTTCACCCTCGGTCTCTTGTCATCCCAAATAAATTTGGTGATGCCCCTCTACCAATTGTCCAAGTCCTCGTCCTTTTTGAGTATGGGTAGCGTTTGGAAGAGAAATAGAAATCTTGGCAGGACGTTCATCTTTACTGCTGCTATCCTGCCCAGCAGGGATAGTCGTAGTGTTTTCCACCTTTCCAGATCTTCTTGTATCTTGCTCCACAGCACCTCGTAGTTATTTTTGTATAATTTCGCATTCATTGTTTCTATCTCCACTCCCAGGTATTTAACTTTCTTAACTATTTCACAACCCGTTATTCTTTCCAAGTCCTGTTTTGCTTTGCTGTCTAGATTTTTAACTAGCATCTTCGTTTTTGATATATTAACTTTAAAACCTGATACCTTGCCATAGTCTTTCATTATCTCCATCAGACTCCTTGTTGATTGTACTGGTTGCGATACTGTCACCAGTAGGTCGTCTGCAAAGGCACACAGCCTGTAGTCCTGTTTTCCAATCTGTATGCCCTTTACGTCCTCTGCTGCTCTTATCTTGTTCAGCAGAATCTCCATCGTTAAGACAAATAGCAGTGGTGACAGCGGACAACCCTGTCTCGTGCCTCTTTCTATATTGAATGGGTCTGTTAGTTCGCCATTCACTATGATTTGGCCCGTTTGTTTCTGGTAGATTGCTGTTATGGAGTTGAGGAACTGCTTTCCCATTTTCATCCCCCGGGCTAGGTTCGTCAGGAATGGCCAATTCAGTCTGTCAAAGGCTTTTTCTGCGTCCACAAACATGAGGGTTGCAGGTATCTGGTTGTGCCTTTCCAAGTACTCTATTATGTTCAGCAGCTGTCTCACGTTGGTTTTCATCTGACGTCCTTGTATAAACCCCATTTGGTCTGGGTGAATTATTTTTTGTAGTACAGTCATTATTCTGTTGGCCAGAACCTTTGTAAAGATTTTGTAGTCTGTATTCAATAGTGAGATGGGCCTATAGTTCGCCGGTTGCGCATTATCTTTTCCCTCTTTGGGAATTAGAGAGATGTATGCTGTTTTCCAGGAGGGTGGGACTTGGCCGCCTTCTTGTATGGTGACAAAAAGTTCTCTGAGGGGTTCTATCATTTCCTCTTGGAGATGCTTGTAATAGATAGCCGTTATCCCATCCGTCCCGGGTGACTTTCCTGCTTTCAGTTGTTTGATTGCTGAGTGTGTTTCCTCCTTAGTGATTGGGGCATTCAGGGCATCTCGTTGTGTATCGGTGAGTACCATTAAGTTTTCGTTTTGTAGAAACTTTTCTATCTCTTTGTCCTGTATCTTCTCCTCGGCATATAGTTTTGAGTAGAACTCGGTGAAGGTTTTCTTGATGATTTCTTGTTTGAATTCTTCCTTGCCTTTGTACTCTATCTTTTCAATTATGCGGGCTTTCTGTTTCTTTCTTAAGGTATAAGCCAGCCACCGCCCCGGTTTGTTAGCGCTGCAGAATGTCTTATGTTTTGCATATTGTATATTCCTTGCTACTTGATCCGCCATCAGCAGGTCGAATTGTTTTCTTAGTATCTTAATTCCTTCTTTTGTGGCTTTGTCCTCTGGTCTTTTTATTAATAATAGCTCCTGTTTCTTTATCTCCTCCTCTAGCTCCTTTCTTTTTTGTTCTTGTGTACGACGGTGCCTGGCGTTCATGTTCATGAGGATCCCGCGCATGTATGCCTTGCTAGCGTCCCAAATCATTTCAATGGGTGTTTCATTGTTCATATTTATACTGAAGAATTCCTTCATGGCACTTTTGCATTCAGCCACCCGTTTCTCGTGTCTAAGCAGGTTTTCATTGATCCTCCAGGATCTCCTCGATTTCCGATCTTGTCTTAATTCCATCCTTACTGGGTTATGGTCTGTTAGTACTTTGGGTAGGATTGACACAGTGTTTAGGCGAGTTAGCAAGTCACTAGATGTCAGGATGAAATCAATTCTGGACAACAACTGATGCCTGTCGGAAAAAAAAGTGAATTCTTGCTCTTTGCCGTGCCGTTCCCTCCAGATGTCTGTCAGTACAGGTCTTCCTTCATGTCGTAGAAAGATTTAGGCAACTTGGAGTGCTTTTGTGGTTTAGGTTTTGTCTTCTTCTTGTCCAAGGCAATCTCTATGACCCCGTTCCAATCTCCCAGTATAATACATGATCTGTAGTTAAATTGTGTTAACTTCTTGTGTATCTTTTTGTAGAATTTTCCTTGTTGTTGGTGTGGGGCATATATGCCCATCACTAGAATTTTCTTGTCGTCCTGTGTCACTTCGATTGCTAGGTATCTACCTTGGGAGTCCGACTCTATTAGCTTGGCTATTACATGTTTCTTCACGTATATAACAATCCCGTTCTTCTTTCGTGGCGCCGCTGCGACAAAATGTGTCCCTAGTCTGTTGTTGATTAAGTATTTCTGGTCCGTTGCTCTGATGTGTGTTTCTTGTAGGCAAATTATGTCGTTTCCTCCTTGAAACAGATAATGAAATATCTTCTTCCTTTTCTGTGGGGAATTTAGTCCGTTGACGTTCCATGTCAAGTATTTAGTCGTCATTGTCGGTTTCAGGATACTCTTCTGAGACCGCTTCCATTCTATCTCTTGTGGTCTTCTTTGGTCTCGTTCCCATGGTATCCAAGTTTGTGTTCGAGTTGCATATAGGGATCGTGTCGTGCTGCTCTGTGCGTTTGGTGATGGATCTTGTTATCCTGCCGTCTGCAGTCTGTCCTGTTCCCTTGTTGTTGTTGTTGCTTCCTGTTCTCTGTGTCGTCGTGTCTCGAGTTGGTCCTTTCCTTTCTCGTGTTCCTGCATCGTTCTGTCGGTCTGGTGGTCTTTCTGCGTCTTCTCTCGTGGTGTATTGGGGTCCCTCCGGCGTCAGTTCCTTTTCCAGGAATTCTCTGGCTTGTTGGACCAAATTCAGGTGGTGTCTTTTATTTTTATAGGAAAGTGTCATCCCCGTGGGGGTTTCCCATCTGTATCGCAGAGCACGTGATCTCAGTTCGTCGACCAGGAATTTGTATTCCTTTCTGTCTCGCAGCATCATCTGGGGGATCTCTTTCAGTACTTTCACTTCTTGCCCCTTTATGTATAAACTCTTGTTGTAAGATGTGGCTGAGATGAGGTTCCGGAATCCCTGCGTCACAAAGTGGATGACCACGTCCCTTGGTTGGTGCCTGTTTGTTGTCGTCCGTGCGCCCACTCTGTAGATTCTGTCGATTTGCCATTCGATAGCTGGGATTGGCTTTCCCAGAAATGCTGCCAGGGCCTCTATAAAGGTTCCGATCAGGCCCCCTTGGGCTTTGTCTGGTGTCTCTCTCAAGCCTCTAAACCGGATTGCAGTTGCCATTTGCCAGTACTGTATCATGGAGGCTTGGTCTTGGGCCACCCCTTTCATCTCTGCTATCTCTGCTATCTGGCCTTCTACTTGATTCTCCACTTTCTCCATCCGCTTGTCCACCTTCTCCCTGATTTCCTGGAAGTTTTTCTCCATTTCCTCCCCTATATCCTTGTAGTGTGCTTGCATTGCCTCCTTCATTTGCTCCAAATCTGCAGCCATCGCCTTGCGTTGCTCCTCCCATTTTCTCTCTAGCTCTCTACCTTGTTCTTGCAGCATTTGTTTTGTATCGTTGTATCTTTTCTCCATCTTTGTGTCCATTTCCACCAACCTTTTATCCATTCCATCCATCCTTTCAACCAGCATTTCTATTACCTCTTGTAATTTTTGTATCATGTGTGCTGTTGGGCTGGCCTGTGGAGGTGTATGGTTCTGGGTGCCTGTATTTGGATGGGAGGGTGTGGGGATGGGTAGAGTAGTTCCTGGTGGTTTAGTACGCTGGGCTGGGGAGGATACAACTCCCTTCGTTTGTGTCAGTGTGGTCTGTTTGGAGGCCATTTTGAGGTTATCCTCCTGTTGTCCTGGCACTGTTTTGGGTCCCAATTTGGACCAAATTGGGCGCTAGGTTGTGATCTGATGCTGGTCCAGTAGTCTAGCCTTTCGAGGGGGGAGGCTTCAGGGTTTAGGCAGTGTAGGGGTAAGAGCCTATATCCAGGCAGTTCTGTGTTCAGGGAGCCTATTCAGTGCCTTTGCCTTGGCTTCCTCTTCACTCCCCTCTGCCAGCCTGTCCCTTCTCTTTGTTCTTTTCTGGCTCTTTTTATGCAGAAGATTAATCTTCACAGTAATTAATTATCTTATAAGTAGTAATCAATATTATGAGTTCATTGGCAGTATACAATACCATTTATCAATTATATTTTTTTTTTTTTTTTAATAATTTTTTTATTAAAATTTTTTATAAAAAACTTTTAACAATTATAACATAGTAACCTATTAACTCAACTGAAAACAAACAAATTACATAATAAAAATAAACAATACAAAGAACTGCTCGGAACCCCCCTCCAGAACACCCTCCACCAGCCCACTCCTCTTGTATTTTCGCTCCTCCTCCTCGCCATCCAAAACACTAGCTACAATTCTACCGAGCATCCTACAAAAATTATCTAATCCCTAAGTCCCCAACTACAGTTGAGAAACATAAGCTAACATATATTATCTCCCTCCCCCCTCCCCCCCCCGACTTCCCAGAATGAATACAGGGTAAAAACACAAGAAACCTCACTAAACTACTATATTAAACTATTTAACTATATATCAAATCTAATTCTTTCAACTGATATTTCTTTTGCATATAATCAATCCATTTCTTCCAGTCCATCAAAAACGTTTCATTTGAGTGGTTCTTCAGGTATGCCGAAATCTTAGCCATCTCCACAAGATGGGTAACTTTTAATGTCCATTCTTCAATAGATGGTATTTCAGATGACTTCCAATATTGTCCCACCAACAGTCTTGCAGCAGTAATCAAGTTCAAAATCAACTTAGTCTCTGTGGTGGAACAATCCTTTGTAATACCCAACAAAAACAACTGTGGTACAAACTCAATACGCTTTTTCAAAATATTTTGAAGAATCCACCATATTTTTATCCAAAAAGCCTTAATTTTTTTGCAAGACCACCAAATGTGAAAGTAAGTAGCGTCCATAGAGTCACATCGCCAACATTTGGGTTGCAAATTTGGATACATAGACGATAATTTTTTGGGATCTAAATGCCATCTGTAAAACATTTTATAAAAATTTTCTCTTAGATGCTGAGCTTGTGTAAATTTAACATTTTTCACCCATATTCTTTTCCAAGTTTCCATCATAATTGGGTGGCCAAAGTTACCTTCCCATTTAATCATACAGTCTTTAATTAATTCAGTTCCAGAATCAATTTCAATTAAAGCATCATATATTCTTTTAATATGCATCTTTCTTTGATCTCTAATTTGTATAATTAATTTTTCATCATCCTTTAAAGAAAAACCCATCTTGACATCTTTTTGCCATCTGGCTTGAAGTTGTGCATGATAAAACCAATTATGAGCTATACCTTCCTCCCTTAATTTATCTAATGATTTCAGTTCTATGCTATTCCCTTCTTTATTTAAAAGTTTATCATAGGGCACCACGTCTTGAATTTGTTGTATACCTATACTCTGTATTGCGTGTCTGGGAACTGTCCATAAAGGAATTTTACCATTTAACTTATAATAATACTTTTTCCAGACTCGCAAGACAGAGTTTCTTATTATATGTTCTTTAAAACTCCTATCCAATTTTTTGTCATAAACTAAATACGCGTGGAACCCATATACTAACCCATATCCTTCTATATTTAATATTCTTTCATTTGTTAAGTTAATCCAATCACTTATAACCACTAGAACTGCTGCATAATAATATAATTTAAAATTAGGCACTTTCAAACCACCTCTCTCTCTTGTGTCTTGAATAATTTTAAATTTAACCCTTGGTTTCTTGCCATCCCAAATGAATTTGTTTATACCTTTCTGCCATTCATCGAGATTTCCATCCTTTTTAAGTATTGGTAACATTTGAAATAAAAATAAAAATTTCGGCAATACATTCATTTTAATAGCGGCTATTCTGCCCAACATGGATAATTGTAGTTTTTTCCAATTCTCCAATTCTTTTTGTACTTTACACCATAAAAGTTCATAATTATTCTTATATAATTTACCATTTGAAGCTTCTATATAAATTCCTAAATATTTAACTTTTTTAACTATCTCGCATCCCGTTATTCTTTCCAAATCTTGTTTTAATTTGTTATCAAGATTTTTAACCAACATCTTTGTCTTGGATAAATTTAGTTTAAAACCTGAAACTTTTCCATAATTTTGAATAATTTCCATCAAACTCTGAACCGATTGTATTGGCTGAGTTAGCGTCACAAGTAAATCGTCTGCAAAGGCACATAATCTATAATCATGTTGTCTAATTTGTACCCCCCTTAATTCCTCTGATGCTCTAATCCTATTCAATAGTACCTCTAAGGTTAAAACAAACAATAAAGGGGATAAGGGACAACCCTGCCTAGTACCCTTTTCTATATTAAATGAATCTGTTAATTGTCCATTCACTATAATCTGTCCTGTTTGTTTCTGATATATAGCTGATATAGAATTAATAAACTGGTCCCCCATTCCCATCCTTACCACAAGCCTTTGCAGAAACGTCCAATTCAGTCTATCAAAAGCTTTTTCTGCATCTAAAAACATTAAAACAGCTGGTACTTGGATATGTTTATCCAAATATTCCAATATGTTAACAAGTTGTCTAACATTGGTTTTCATCTGTCTCCCTTGTAAAAAACCAGTTTGATCCGGGTGAATCCTCTGTGTCAAAACTGTCATTAATCTATTAGCCAAAATTTTGGCAAAAATCTTATAATCCGTATTCAACAAAGAAATAGGTCTAAGATTTTCTACTTGAACATTATCTTTACCCTCTTTAGGAATCAAACATACATTAGCCGTTTTCCAAGAGGGTGGAACCCGACCACCCTCTTGTATATTCACAAATAACTCCCTCATATGTTCCACCATTTCCTCCTGTAAACACCTATAATAAATCGTGGTAAAACCATCAGTACCTGGAGATTTTCCCAATTTCAATTGCTTAATTGCATCAATAATTTCTTCTGGCCTAATCAAAGCATTTAATCTATCTCTTTGTTCCAAAGTAATTTCAGAAACATTTTGATTTTGTAAAAAGGCATCTATCTCTTTCTCTTGAACTTTTTCTTCAGCATACAATTTGGTGTAGAACTCTAGAAAAGCCTTCTTAATAGTTTCTTGATGAAATACTTCTTGCCCTTTATATTCAACCTTCTCAATTAAACGGGATTTTTGTTTTTTCCTTAATGTATAAGCCAACCATCTGCCAGGTTTATTAGCATTAAAAAAAGTATTATGTTTAGCATATTGTATATTCCTGGCAACCTGGTCGGTCATCAAAATATCAAATTGTTTCCGTAAAACCTTTATCCCTTCTTTAATGTCACTATCATCTGGTTTATCAATTAATAATAACTCTTTCTTTCTTATTTCCGCTTCTAAAACTCGCCTCTTTTCCTCCTGTTTACGTCTATGCCTAGCATTCAATTCAATTAATATTCCACGCATATGGGCCTTACTAGAGTCCCACACCACTTCTATTGGTAAACCTACATTCTTGTTTAACCTAAAAAATTCCTTGATAGCCTTTTTACATTCTTGCACATTCTCTCTAGCTCTCTACCTTGTTCTTGCAGCATTTGTTTTGTATCGTTGTATCTTTTCTCCATCTTTGTGTCCATTTCCACCAACCTTTTATCCATTCCATCCATCCTTTCAACCAGCATTTCTATTACCTCTTGTAATTTTTGTATCATGTGTGCTGTTGGGCTGGCCTGTGGAGGTGTATGGTTCTGGGTGCCTGTATTTGGATGGGAGGGTGTGGGGATGGGTAGAGTAGTTCCTGGTGGTTTAGTACGCTGGGCTGGGGAGGATACAACTCCCTTCGTTTGTGTCAGTGTGGTCTGTTTGGAGGCCATTTTGAGGTTATCCTCCTGTTGTCCTGGCACTGTTTTGGGTCCCAATTTGGACCAAATTGGGCGCTAGGTTGTGATCTGATGCTGGTCCAGTAGTCTAGCCTTTCGAGGGGGGAGGCTTCAGGGTTTAGGCAGTGTAGGGGTAAGAGCCTATATCCAGGCAGTTCTGTGTTCAGGGAGCCTATTCAGTGCCTTTGCCTTGGCTTCCTCTTCACTCCCCTCTGCCAGCCTGTCCCTTCTCTTTGTTCTTTTCTGGCTCTTTTTATGCAGAAGATTAATCTTCACAGTAATTAATTATCTTATAAGTAGTAATCAATATTATGAGTTCATTGGCAGTATACAATACCATTTATCAATTATATTTATAGGTGTATTCAACAGGGCATACAAATGTAAAAGGTCTCTTTGTAGTTTTAGTCACCAATTTTTTTCTCGGCCAGTAGATGTCTCCCTTCTCCTTTTTCCCCTTTCAATGCTGTGCAGCCCTCAGCTCGAAATGTCGGCTTTCTCTGCTTCCTCGGCACTTTTTATCCCTCAGTTTTTGTTTTGAGTTCTTACTTGCTTCTCACGGGAAAGAAGAAGGGCTACTGTTCGCTTTTATCCTATTCAGCCCACAAAGTCCAGCTAGTTAAGGTAAAAGCCTCATTTGCCCCAACTTTTCTATCGCTGTTAATCCATGGGGGGGAATTTCCACCCTTTTCTTTCTGAGGCTCCTTTGCTCTCCGGTTACTTTTGTTTTAAAGTAAAAGTCGCCATCTTGGCTACTTTTTGTGTATTGTGAATGTATTTAATCAGCTGTATAGTATAAGAAATACTTGCTTTTTTGGGCTCTTGCTTTCAGTCCATCTGTCTCCTTGCCTCTTTAGCGCAGTTTGCCTCACAGAGAGGTTGTTCTTAGCTTGTAAGTCTGTAAGTCTGTCAGCTCCTGGCTGGAGCTATCGTGAGCATCCGGGGGGAGTCCTCTTTTTTTTCTTCCCGAACTCTCTTCCAGGGAATTTTTAGAGGCTCTCGACCCCCTCTCCCCGCTTTAGACCCCTTCTCCCACCGGGGAGGGTTTTTTTCTGCCGCGAAAACAGCTGTTTTGTGCTGTTTTCACTGCTTTTTAAGTCCCGGGGTTCGGAGCCTCACAGAAGCCGGCTGCTTCCGTGCCTTGCGCATGCGCCCTCAGTATAGGTGGTTTTAACACAAGGGGTACAGTGTGGTGTTCCCTGATGAACGGGGGGAAACATTCCTTGGTTTCCTACCAAGGACATCATTAGTCACATTCTGGCTGGAACCAGTGAACGGGATCCAGACAAGTCCAATCACCAAATTCACAATCAAGGAGAGTGTCCCATTCTTCTTCCAGCTCAGGCATCTCATCATCTTCAGTATAGGTTTGTCCATTAATAGAATAGGTTATTACTTCTTCTTCTTCTTCGGGATCACTGTCACTGATATGCCACTCTTCAAAGGGTACAGGCGAATACCTCGGAATTTTAGGTTGGTAAAAAAATCGCAGGAAGGCACATCTGAAGGGAGTCTGGATAACCGCAGTTTCAAACCCTCCAACTGTTGACTTTGCCACTGGACATTGGGAGCTGGAACCTTCTTTATACGGGAACAGTGAATCCACGCCTTTATGCCAGGAACCTTCACAGCCGTTGGAGTGCTGAGCAGCACCTGGACTGGTTCTGACCACTTGGCAGCAATGCTCGAGGGGTTGAGTTCTTTCACACAGATCCACTCTCCAGGTTCCACAATAGGAGGCAAGTCAGGGATCACTGGAAGGGCAGCTTTGACCTCTTGGGAGATAGAAGACAACACCTGCGACAGTTTCTGTAGATACAAAGAAACATTCTCTTCCCCTTCATCTGCCCCCATAACATATTTAGAAACAAAAGGTCTGCCATACATCATTTCAAAATGTGATAATTGGAGCTTCCCCCTAGGAGTTGCTCTTACACGAGTCAGGACAATGGGCAAAATCTTGGGCCAAGTCAAGGAAGTTTCCTGGCACAACTTTGCCATGTGACCTTTCAAAGTCCTATTCATGCATTCCACTTGAGTCGACGCCTGGGGCCTGTAAGATGAGTGAAGGTGCCAGCAAATGTGCAAAACTTTGCACACACCCTAAACCACTTGAGAGACAAAATGGTGGCCATTTTCAAACTCAATGGATTTAAGAAGTCCGAACCATGGGATGATCTGGACAACAATAGTCCGGGATACTTCACAAGCCTTTTGGGTGGTAGTAGGTATAGCTTCTGGCCATCCGGTGAACGTGTCCACAAAAACTAAAAGATTCCTCTTGGCCCCATTCTGTGGCATTTCTGTAAAATCTACTTGCCATGCTTCTCCAGGATATTTAGCAACACGAAGGGCCCCCTTAGGTAGAGGTTTCCCTCCTGTACGGTTGTTTCGTTGACAAATCTCACATTAGGAAGAAGCTTGCTGAGCCAGAGCTCACAGGTTGTGATTGCAATACCTCTATTTTAGCCAAAAATGAAGCTTCTTTGGGGAACCATGAAAAGCATCATGAGTTCACTGTACAATTTTCCACATGAGGGAAGTAGGGAGCTGGATTTTATCCTCAACTTTCCACCATCCATTAATCCATTTCCCTCCGTCTCTCAGTTGATCTCTCTGATCATATATGGGAGGGAAAGTTTCACAATCCTCTACTAGTACCAGGGGACAAGTCTTGGCAGTGGTTACAACTGGCTGATAGGCTGCCTGCCGAGCCCAATAGTACGCAGCTCGGTTGCCCTTAGTTACAAAGCCCTCATCCACTTGATGTCCTTTACAGTGGATAATAGCAAGGTCCTTTGGCAGTTGGATTGCAGCCATGAGCTCCTCCAAAAGAGCCTTCATTTTTAAGGACTTTCCATCAGCGCCTATCTAGCCCCTCTCCTTCCATAAAGCAGCATGGGTGTGCGCGGCCAAAAAGGCATATTGGCTGGCAGTATAAATGTTCACTTTCTTGCCCTGGCCCAACACACAAGCAGCGATCAAAGCTTTTAATTCAGCAGCTTGAGCTGAAAATGAGGCAGGAATGGCAGCAAGAGCAACAGGTCGCTCATCAGTGATGATAGCATAGCCAGAGTATGTTGTGAGTGTCTCTAGACAGGCTGGGTACATATCAGAGGATGACGAAGCACAACCAGGCCCCTCTGGGTATTTTCCCCTCCCGGCAGCCGAGCTAGACAATGAGGAGATTTGTATGCAGGATGAGTCAGACTCTCAAAGTGATGAGTCAGATTCGGATCAGGAAGATAGATGGCTTGATCCGAGATTCCGAAGGTTTGATAGGCGGAGGAGTCAGTTAAGTGGAAAAAGGAAGTGACGTATTGAAAACTATATTAGAAGAGGAAGAAGGAACTAATTCTTTGTCACGAGCAACGTTAATATCAAGAGGCAGTCTGATGCATCACCGAGTTCGTTCGAACTCAGTTTTCTGGTGTTTTTGAAATCTACGGAAGATTAATGAAGTCTGGGACAATGTAAGAGATAAAGAGTGAGTTAATTGGAAGGTGGGAGAATGTTTAATCTAAATGTAAATAAATCAGACTTGGCCGTTCTGGCCAACAAACTGCCAGCAGCTTGCTTTGAAGTGAATCTTTTGAAATGTGTTAAATAAAACTCTTAAAGAAATATTTATGTGGATTTCACTCAGCTGAGAAGGGCCAGATACAACAGAGTATAGGACCCCATCTTCCACAAAAGAGGAGACATCAGTCCAATACGACACCTCTGGTTTTCGAAGGGGTTCCATTCTTAAATCAGCTCTAGCACCTGTGATTGATTGTAAAACTTCTAAGCAGTCATGGGGTTCTGCATTTTCTTCCAGAACAGGCAACAATGTAGCTGGGTTGAGGGTGTCACATCGGCAAAGTTGAACGTTTTCCTGTTCTATGATCTGACTCACATACCATCCAACCCGGGCAGAGGTGGCCCACGCTGGCAATTTTTGCTCCAGTAATACTTGAACCGCATGGGGGGGGTGTAAACCCTCAGAGGTGCTCCCAATATGATTTTCTGACTTTCAGTAACCAGCTCAGCCACAGCCGCAATTGCTCTGAGACAACCAGGCCATCCTTTCACCACAGCATCCATGGTTTTGGACAGGTAGCCCACAGGAAATTTGTCAGGGCCCACTTGTTGTATTAGGACCCCCAGGGCACATACACCCTGTTCTTTACAACACAGTTGTAGCGTTACTTCCTCAGAGGCCGCCAAAGCCCAGCCCCTCCCAGCCCCACCCCCCTTCATCAAGCTCTGCCGCTGTATTCTCTAGGGGTTGGTAAGGTATCTCTTCTAACCGGAGCTCAGGCAGAGTTAGGAAGTAGCAGGCTCTTGTCATCAAGAAGGGGCTTCCAGGAACAAAGATGACCAGCCCCCCCCCAGCCCCAATAGTCAATGCTGTGATGGTATCCAACCGGCCAAGGCTGTTGTAGCAGCAATAGTTAATGATTCCTCAACGACCATTCAAGATCAAGTGGGGTGGAGGAAAACCCCAGCTCCAGGCAGTAGTAGAAACAAAAGCAGTCAGCGTGCTATAGTAATGGCTTGCCCCCCCCCACAAAGTCTAAAACTTGTACAAGCAGCAGTAGTCACAGTCCAGGTAGCCTCCAGGCTTCACAGCAACAGTAGCTACGACCAGTCTCTCCTCTTCTTCTGTTTTTTCTTCTCAGTCAGGTCTTGGCATCAAAACCCTCCCCCCTTATCTTTATTGTTAAAAGTCCCAGGCTAACAGCCCCAGCCACTTCCTTTCCACACACTCTCTCTCTCTCCTCCATTTGAGATATCCTCTTTACGAAGGAGAGCAGTAAAATTCCACTCCCTCTCTCTCACTCTCTCTTGCCTCCGTTTGAAATATCCTTCTCAGGAAGAAAAGCAATAAAATTATACTCCCCCCTCTCTTTCTCTCTCCCCCTCCTCCACACGAAGGGGTCAGCTTAAAACCTCCAATCCCTCTTTACCTTCACCTGACGAACTCCAACAGCCACCCTTCCCTTTCCTTCCTTCCCTTTTTCTATCCTTTCCCTTCATCCACCCCTGCTACACCCAAAACCAGCAGCAGCTATCCCAATCTCTCCCTTCCCAGCCAAATCCTGCGAACACTCTAAGACAGCCCCACTACACACTCCCCCCACCTAAACAGTTTCTTTGGTCCCCCAAAGAATAGGGAAACTTTCTACTCGGCATTTATATTATCAAGGGGTGAACGTCACTCTTTCTCTATACTGTGTCCTAGGGCATCATATGTTAGTCTCTTCACTGGGTGTATCACCCGCCTCGGTCTCTGCACTTTAGACTCAACAGCATCATGGGAGCCGTCCTCTAGTGGCTCCCCACCCCCGGAGGTACCCGGAACTAGCAACTCCTCCTCTAACACTGGCGATTGCAGACCCCGTGAAGTAACCTGATCCACCTCTAACAATTTCCCTGGCTCTGCAATCTCTGAGGGCAACAATCCATCCTGTCCTGACCATTCCCCAGACTGATTCCTGGCCTCAAATCTCTGGGGAGTCCCCTCCTGTTCACAAGCTTTAGGCATAGGTTCCAAACCATCAGGTCCTGACTGTTCTAACTCCACCTCGCCACCCACAGCATGGAGTACAATCCCCATATCCCCTGATGACCATAACCAACCTATGTCGCCCTCTTCTTCCTCAGAATCCTCCACTTCCCTCTCTATAGACAAGACAGGTTTTGCCCTGGTTTCTACTCCCCTTCCCACCACACGAGGCTCATCTTCGGGAACTAGCTGGGTAGCTCATTCTGCCTCATGCAAGAGCAGTGGTTCTGGTGTCACGCTTTTGAAGGTCCTGTGCTTCCCTCTGGCCGTATCCGGTATACGGGCAATCCCGGCAGTTTTTCACTAACCACATACAACCGGGAGCCCCACCGATGGGCTAATTTGTGCTTCCCAGCGGGGCCCAGATTTCTTAATAGCACCCAATCCCCAAATTGTAAATCCTGGACCCTTACTCTCAGATCGTAATTTCTCTGGTTCCGCCGTTCCCGAACCCCTGCGGCCTCTGCGGCTTTTTCATAAGCCCCCTTTATGGGTGATACAGGGTGGTACGGGACTTCCAAATACTCAACAAGCCCAGCAGTTGCTTTACAAGCCTACTTTCAAAGTCCCTCCCTTGGTCAGAATGTACGCGCTGAGGCAGCCCATAATGCACAAAAAAGTTCTCCACTAGTACCTTGGCCATAGTAACAGCGCGCTGATCTCTTGTTGGGAAGGCCTGAGCATAACGGGTAAAATGATAGGTCACGACCAACACATTTCCTTGTCTGCTTGCATCTGGTTCCAGGGAAAGGAAATTGATGCAGACCAAGTCCAAGGGCCCATAATTCTGTAAATGGCCCATTGGCGCAGTTCTTGATGGTAGAGTTTTTCTCTGAATACAATGCAGACAACATCTGCAATAATCCCCGACTTCCTTCTTCATGCAGGGCCAATAGAACCGATCCACTACTAGCTTAAAAGTCTTTTCCGGCCCCAAATGCCCATGCTCATCACGAAGTGCAGTCAACACTGCTCCTCTGTGTTTCTCTGGAAGCAAAAGCTGCCACCTTGCTTCAAGCCAATCCGAGAGGCCCCTCCGATAGATTACTCCATCACGAAGCTGCAGACGACCCCACTCCCTCTGCAGGGGCCTGCTGCTCCTGCACCAAACCCTGACATACTGTCCGCAGCACAGGATGAACATCCCTCACTATCAAATCATTCCCTAATGAAATGACTGGGGTGAGTAACCGCCTGCCTAAACTGGTATTAGTCCCCACAATCAATGAACCCTGGCTAACTCCCAGGGGGCGAGTACACACGATAGCCAAAGTATAGAGTAGAGTAGAGTAGAGTAGAGTAGAGTAGAGTAGAGTAGAATAGAATAGAATAGAATAGAATAGAATAGAATAGAATAGAATAGAATAGAATAGAATAGAATAGAATAGAATAGAATAGAATAGAATAGAATAGAATAGAATAGAATAGAATAGAATATAGACCAGACAGAAGAGAGTAGAATAGAATAGAATAGAATAGAATAGAATAGAATAGAATAGAATAGAATAGAATAGAATAGAATAGAATAGAATAGAATAGAATAGAATAGAATAGAATAGAATAGAATATAGACCAGACCAGACCAGAGTAGAGTAGATTAGAATAGAATAGAATAGAATAGAATATAGACCAGACAGAAGAGAGTAGAATAGAATAGAATAGAATAGAATAGAATAGAATAGAATAGAATAGAATAGAATAGAATAGAATAGAATAGAATAGAATAGAATAGAATAGAATATAGACCAGACCAGAATAGAGTAGAGTAGAGTGTAGAGTAGGGTAGAGTAGAGTAGAGTAGAGTAGAGTAGAGTAGAATAGAGTAAAATAGAAAAGAAAAGAATAGAATAGAAAAGAATAGAATAGAATATAGACCAGACCAGAATAGAGTAGAGTAGAGTATAGAGTAGAGTAGAGTATAATAGAGTAGAGTAGAGTAGAGTAGAGTAGAGTAGAGTCGAATAGAGTAGAGTAGAATGGAATGGAATGGAATGGAATGGAATAGAATAGAATAGAATAGAATAGAATAGAATAGAATAGAATAGAATAGAATAGAATAGAATAGAATAGAATAGAATAGAATAGAATAGACTAGACTAGACTAGACTAGACTAGACTAGACTAGACTAGACTAGACTAGAATAGAATAGAATAGAATAGAATAGAATAGAATAGAATAGAATAGAATAGAATAGAATAGAATAGAATATACACCGGACAGACGAGAGTAGAACAGAACAGAACAGAACAGAATAGAATAGAATAGAATATAGACCAGACAGGAATAGAGTAGATTGGGTAGAGT